>OY728144.1:446620224-449120224 GCA_963277665.1 Viscum album
CTCTGTTATCTCTTTGAAGCCCTAGACTGAATAAGGCAAGCAACAAACCTCGAGCAAGTATAAAACAAGAATATCAAATTGTCACCCATAATCAGCTTTGTCATTCACATTATTAAAGAAGTGACGCGATTAGATATTTCCATGATGGATCAAGTCCGTTAGAGACTAGAAATAAGCACAACAAACGGATAAATACGACACACAAAATATTCAAGAAAGGAGGTACATAGTAATGGAATTAGAACAATAACATGCTCCAATTCCAATCCAAATACAGTAATTGAAATAAGAAACTTATATAGTAATATAAAGGGGAAAAAATGATTGACACAGATTCACACTCAATATATCATTTATCACTACCGAATACAACTTAGTTACAAAAAGAAGAACACAGACATGTGACCAAAATGAGAATGAATCAGGGGCATCTCTCGCCCAAAAAGATGCCCCAAAAGCTCCCACACAAACCACACTGACTGGACCCTCACCTGGGGGCAGCCTTATTCAGTGGTGGTTGAAGCAGACAGGAGGCTTCCGACTCCACTGCTATTCAACCTTTCCCTCGAACTTCAATGTCCCTTCCCTTATCAAGCACACCATCAATGCCACCTTCCCATTCAATATCTCCACACTCCATACACTAAGGATTCCCTGCAATTCATCCTCTACCTTGCTACGTAGAGTCGCACAACTGCAAATCCCCTCCCTGGAAATCTGCAGAATATATGCAATGCGCATTTATAATGTATAAACGCCATTGCCCGCTGAATTTAAAACCTCAGGAGACCCCTCCTGCACTTCCAAACCCTAGATTATCAGAGCTGATTTTCTTCCTCGCCATCTTCTACCCACAGACAATCATCCAACTTTCTCCTCTTAAGCGATAATGAAGAAGATGAGGATGAGGATGAAGAGCCATCTCCACCCTTGATTCTGGTCCCTGTCGCGACTCTGAACTGTTGCAGGACATTTAGGGATCTGAGCTTCGTCATCCCTTTGTTGCCACCCACAGTTCGCTGCATTAACAGGTAGCAGTCGATGATCTTCTCCTACAGCAGGGAAACAATAATCCAGAATCCCGGACTGTTATAAATTAACGCACACATAATACAACCCTTACTTTGCACAGTCCATCGCACCATAATTCAGCATCTTCAGGATTCACCAGAGACAAACTTCCTATTTCACTGGCTGCAGAAACCATGGCCGCAGCTGCAACACATGACGGCCAAAACTCAAGAAAGCTAGCCTCTGCTGCCAATACGCAAGTCATAATTAATTCAATTTCTCGTAGAGTGCCGATAACAACCAGACTGCCCTAATTTCATCCCGAATGTAAACGGATTGCACTTGCCTTTGATGTTAGACAATATGATCTCCGTGGATCGTGCGGTCAGGATTCCGATGTAGGTCCCCGCGGCGTCGAGTTTGGATGCAAAGAAGGCGATGAAGCTGAATGGGGTGACCGATCGAAGGCGCCAACCCAGAGCATCCAGAATGAACAGCTCCGTCCGCTGAATCGTTCTCGTCTCGAAGATAAATTTCGCACCTCTCACCTGAAGATTTGTTATAGATAGTTTCCGCTCAGTTTGAGGCCGTGCGTAGAATCAGAAGTGGTGCTGGAAATTATATAAAAACATGGGGGAATTGATATATATCTGCCTGGAGGTCCATTAGAGAAGGCACCACAGGTTCCTCCATCTTGGCAGCGAGGGAGATGCAGGCAACGGATAAGAGTTGCAGAGGCCACCCGCTGGTTTCCTGAATAATTCCATCATCAACCTTCGCTTTCCTCAGTTATTTAGAAGTCAAACACAATTAATTGCATTTTGCTCTGGCATCCTTGTGATTTGTGAACTTACAGGCATCCTGCGCGAATCAAGAAGACGATCCAGGTAGTTAACGGCGAGATAGGCTGTCAAGGGCTGGAAACCGAAGTGAGCCCGCACCTGAAAACATAGCAATGTTTCTCGTTCAATATAAATTCAACCTCGCCCTGCTTTTCCGGCTGTGAATCAGCGCACGGCGCAGAATAGCTAGCGCGAGGAGTTGAGCACAAACAGGTAGAAGCAGATACCAGGCGGCAGCGAGTGGGCCTACCTCCAGAATCCAGGCGACGGATGCCTCCCTGGCAGATGCGTCGAGCGATCGAGCTTGAAACCGAATTGAGTAGTCGAAGCTGGGAACGAAGTTCCTCTCATTTTCGATGGAGGCGGCTATCGATTCCTCGCTGCAAGCCGGGGACTCCAGGTCGGAGGAGCATTGCTGTGGTTCGCAGGAGAAGGCGCCGGCCGATCCCTCGGTGCATAGAAGGTCGGATAGCGTGAAGTTAGAGCTGGCAGGGATCGGCATAAAGGGCGCTGGATCGTGTGTTTCATTCTCTCCTCCCCTTATTGCCCGATCTCCCGCCTCCACGGAGAGAATAGATCCCTGGGAGCGTTCCGCTATATATGTGGGGTCCTTAACTAGAATAATTGCAGCGAACGCTCAAACTCTGTCATCAACCAGGGAAAAAAAGAAAAATATAATTGGTTGGCTTCTTTATTGGAATAAAATGGGATCATCAGGATCTCCATATAGATTGTGGCCAATATCATGTATAATATATGCCAAAAAATATATATGAAGAGCTGAAACAATAAAAAAATGTAAGCATTCATAAGTGGCTTTAATAAAAACAAGATCTCCTCTTTGATTGGAGGTTGACATCACCATTAGACAACAATGTTAAACCAATGGTTCCGACATGGTTTTTCTCAATTTGTATAATCTTCATTGTATTTCGCCCTCAACATTTTGAATGGTGTGAATTATGGTATTCATTCTTGTTTTCATATTGAAATACTGTGTTCAATTTTATTGTGCCATTAGTTTTTTATATTGGTTTCATGCATGGAAAACCGTGTTGTTATTTTATATGCTCAATATTTGTGTTGGACCTTGTCCATGCTATGTGGGCCTGTTATGTTGAGTCGTTCGCTCAGTTTGAGCATTGGGCCGCGTTCCCTTTGCTTTTCCACCATGGATATCCGCGACTTCCTTATTCCCAACCATTGATTATTTGTGTCACCCATTTCATCCTAGTCGTCCACATGTTTTGGCTTGTCTAATTTGCCACTATCTGTTCTATTCGGCGGGTGGCTCGTGGCATGATTTGGTTGGTTGTGCATTTACGGTTTGCAGGTGTTGTCAGTTGTAATTCATCACCTCCTGTGCCCCCTGTCGATTCAAGGGGGATTCACTTGGATTTTCTCCTCCATCCCGCTGCTCCGTGTTCCTCTCACACTGGTTCTGATCTACGATTCCAAAGGGTTCTCCATCCTCTAAGAGAAGAGATATTGCGCCTGTCGTCCTCTGTGTACACTGCTAGTGTACATGTTCTGGTGGAGTTCTTGGCGGCGTCCTTCCACTACTACAAACATGGCCTTTAACCACGCACAAAATGGACTTTAGCACCGCTAAAAAGGCGCTGTTAATTGCAGCCTTGATAAAGGGCTACCTGCCTACAATTTGCTGTTTATATAATACCACACCCAACCTGCAATTTAAACACATCACACCTAGAAGCAAACGACAATTTAAACACCACACCATAAGCAAACCTATTATATACATTTAATCGACATCAGGAATTCAAAACTGCCCACCCATGGTATATACAAAAACACACACTATTATTTACATTTCAAACCAAATGTTTTGTATAATTATATTTACAATTGTCCAACTGTCACGACCCGTCCCCCAGGGCCCGTGCCGTGACAACCCCAAGCCCGCCTTTCATAGGTCAGGGGCTGGCGACTAGCACCGAAAGACGTATTTCCTAAAACCGAGAAGACATTGTCTTTATAACCTGTAAACACACGCAACCAAGTACACAACAAGATATGAACACAAGCAAACTGTATAGAAAAGGATTGCGTACAGTAAGAAAAAGGGGCCAGAATACAAGTCCAACTGGAAAATAAAGGGAAACTGGAAAGTACAAGTAAACTGAACAGCTCCTGTGAACACCCGCTAATGATCCTACCTAAAGGGTAGGTACAGCTCCCGAACGGTCGTCTCTGCGGTGCGCCTCATCTAAGGTCCACCTTCGAGCTACCTCCAATCCTGGTACCCTCGTCCTCAGTCAGCGTTGTCCGTCGTCTACACCAAACACAATAGGGTGCAGGCATAGCCTGTAACGACCCAAAGTTTCATTAATGAAAATCACTCTTGATCCAGTTAAATGTCTCTTTATGAAAGATGTTTTTATAAGATGTCAACTTCTTTGGTTTTATGATAAGATTTGTGACCGTTACTTTTATAGCCGTTGAACAGTGATCACGTGAGTAGTATAAATATATGGCTTTAACGAACCCAATTTTACTCAGACAAAGGAAGTGATGACCTCATCCAGTAGAATTGCCCCATACGAAGCCCATTTGTCGGAGCTCGAAAAAGAGGTGGCGTCTTTGGGCTTCGCCCTTGACCAAGCCCAAGCTGAGCTTCATTATGTCAAGCTTGAACGAGACCGTCTACGGGAAAAGTGGAAGTTGATAGAGATTACCACTCGAGCGATGTTATCCGAGCCGCCCCAAGAGTCTGTCACCATCACACACCTTACCCTTAGGTCTTATGCAGCTATTTTAAGGGGTTATGTAACAAATAAGTAGTACCATGTTCATGTACATTATTTTTGTATATAATAATAAATATAATTTCTAGTCATTTTTGATACATTGTAAATAGTTTTTAAAGTACAAATGGCGTTTTTAGTTATTATTTAATTAAGAATTATATTTTATTAAATTAAGGGATTTTTGAATTAAATAATATTTTAATAAAATATTATTATTAATATTAAATTAATTTTTATTAAATATAAATGATCTTATAATTTTATGAATGTAATTAAAATTTTGATTAAGGTTTGAAAGCCATTTCTGTCAAAACCCGTGATTTTTTGATAAATGTCGGTTTTTAATTTAAAAGTGAAAATTCACATATCTAGAAAATTATTTAGATAAAATAAATATCATTTTTGGAATCAGAATGTCAAAATTATCCAATGGTGAATTTTTCATAATTTTCTGAGACAGTCAAATTTTTGGGTAAAAATTAAATACCGTTTAAATATATAATGTGTTTTATGATATCATAATGACCCAATGGTGATGTAATAAAATACCATAATCCTTATGTTTGGCCAATATATGCTTTATCAATAAAATAATGAGGTTTTGGGTTTGTTTGACTCACTTTTCAAAGCATTAATGGAGCCCTCAAGACTTATTCAACACTTTGCCTTTTTAAATTAATTTCCATGGGAGTGTGACTCACCTCCACATAAGCAACCCTAATTTTTTAATAAGTTTGGACCTTGGCCTTGTAAAATATTATTTTCCTCTTTCCTTTTCCAGAAACCATGGGCAAATACCATGGGATGGTTTGTGGTTTGGATTATTTTAATATAAGGGGTCCCAAACCTAAATAATAAAGAATTCTATCACCTTTCCTATATAAACCCACCCAACCTCCCACTTCCTCCTCACTCAAAACCCTTGGAGTTCGTCCAACCTCTTCCCTACTCTCTCTAGAATCCTCTCAAGGTGCCCCAAGCTCCCAAGAAGCCTCTCACAAGCCTCTCTATAGCCTTTGGAAGCACACTTCCAAGTAAGGGTTTTTTCTTCCTTTCTCATTTTTGTCAATTTTCTTTAAGTTGTATTGCCCTTTTAATTTCAATTATGAATGTTGGGGTATGGTTTCGCACCTCCCCCATACTTTTCTCTTATAGTTTGAATGATGGGAGAACCCTTTCTCTCTCATTAAATGCCTCCCATGTACACCCGTTACTATGCCGAAATTCCGAAAGGAACTTTTCTCTCTTCTTTTACATTCAAGCAATACTTTTGTATCATGAATCTAAATTCCATTTCAATTGTTGGGAAATGTATATATATGACCTCCTTACTGTCCATTACATGTAAATATTATGAGGAACCCCCTTCTCTCTCATCAACCTTTTTTATGAATTCTTATGTCATGCCGTTACGCTGCCGAAATCGCACCGATTTTCTAAGCCAATGTCTTTGTGTAGTGAATACCATGCCCATTCCTCCATCAAGGGTATTCACCTTTATGCACCTTTACATTTTGATTGTAAAGTTTCATGTATGAATTCCACATTCCATTATCGTGGAAGAAATTATTATGTTTTATGAATCTATGTTTTATGATCCATGTGGCACACTTATGCATGAAATGAAATGTTTAAGAAGGGTGCGCCCTTATAACGCTCCAATGCATTGGGTAAAGTATAGTATCATGATACATCACGTGCAATGAGTGTTGACTCATGCTAATTCAAGTGCAATGATGGTTTACTCGTGCTTCAAGTGCAATGAGGGTTTACTCATGCTCCATGTGCAATGAGCTTTGGCTCATGCTAATTCAATGTTAAGTGTTGTTGCCACATTTCCATGTTATGATTACCATGCTTTATCATGCCTTTATGTTCATGTTTCTCTTATGCTCTATTGATATGCCTATTGCCTAACATGTATTGTACTCCTCATGTTATTCCATGCGTACTCCCTTACTGGGCTTTATAGCTCACCCTTTTCTTATGCATGTCCTCGGGTTATCTCAAGCAATGCTAAGTACGAAGGAATGTAGTGGTCATGTAAAGGAAGTTTTCAATAAAGATGTTGTATTTCAAGTTTAAAGTTTTTTATGTAATGGTCCTAAGCCCCAAAGACACTAAACCTCTCGATCTTCTTTGTTGTATCAAGTGAAGTTTTATGTAATAAAGCATGTTTAAGTTGTAATAAAAAGTAGGGTTGTCATAGTTGGTATCAGAGGATAAGTTTAGTTATTTTTGGGATTAGGAAACCCTAGTAAATCCTTAGATACAAGACTAAGTATAATAAAAACATCCCTAAGTTTTGGTAAATACTATGTAAGTGGTTTATCAAACAAATACATCCCTGTCTGGATATGAGCAGGTAGAGGCGGCTCTGGCACAGATGTATCCTAGGGGTAAAACCCGAAAACACCGCTTTGAACTAGACTCGAACAGGAACTGGTGCACGACAACGGGCCTTGCTGCACTCTTGGTTACGACACTCTTGGGGGATATGTTTTGATAAATTCACAATCTTAGTATGAACCCTTATTAAGGAAAAAATGCCCCTAAGAATATATTTTAGAAGGTAGATCATGAAAAGCCTGGATTGAATCCTATAGACTCATGAGTTAAAGAGATTAAAGTGTATTTATTAGTCATCAACTTTTGTCTTTGGATTACCCTTTATGTGTTACCCCTAACTTTCCTTTTATTCCAGCCAATGGCCGGTAATAGGAGGACTCGGGCTAACAACCGTTGTGAAGATCAGTGTGATGATTGTACTAATGAGATGCCCAATCCAATGGGAGCGAGAATCACGAACTTTATCACGCTTCTCTCTCAGCTAACTCAAGTTTTGAATAGAAACACTGGTCAAGAGGAACGTTCAACCCCCCCTAAGAAAGAACAAGTCGCTATTGAAAGCTTCATGAGACAAAGGCCTCCTACTTTTAGTGGATCATCTGATCCCACGATTGCTGAACAATGGATCAACTCCATTGAAAAGATATTCTCCATCCTCCAATGCTCTGAACAAGAGAAGGTTCTCCTGGCGGCTTATCGTATGGAGGGTGAAGATGATCAATGGTGGACGTTGATAAAAAATATGAAGCCTGAGGAGGAGATCGAGGATTTGGAATGTAAGGAATTCCGGAAGATGTTTTTTGATAAATATTTTCCGCGCACCCTTCGTCTTAAGATGGAAAGGGACTTCCTTTCCCTCAAGCAGAAGGATGAAGAATCTATGGGAGCGTACGAGGAAAACTTCACAAGGCTTGCACGATATGCTTCTGGCTTTGTCGTTATCCCCGAATGAAAGGTTGACCGCTTCTTTGGTGGACTGAAGCCTAGTTTTCGGAAAGCATTAGCGATCCGTGACTTCGACAGTTATGAGGAAATTGTCCGATGTGCCCTTAAGGTTGAAATGGAGATCGGAGAATCACAGGGGTATCCTGGGGACAAGAAGTGTAAGGTGGACTTCAATGCTGGTGGTCCGATGGATAAATCCAATGGCACTAAGAAGTTCTAGCACCCCACTTGCCAAAAGTGCAGAAAGAAGCACCCTGGAAATTGCCTTAAGGGGACGAGAAAATGCTTCAGGTGTGGAAGGGAAGAGAACCTAGCTATTAACTGTCGGCAAGAAGGACCCGCAGCTGCGACAGAGGAGAGGAATGCTCCGTTCGAACCTCAACGCGTTGTTCAATGCTACAAATGCAAAGAACCGGGTCATTTTGCAAATCAGTGCCCTAATCCAAGGGTTTTCGGAGGCAACCAACAACCTCCAAGACAGCAAGGAAGAGCTTTTTCCATCACTTCTGCCAAAGTGAACCCCGACAACAAAGTGGTGACAGGTACGCTAGTTATTCATTCAAGAATAGCGAACGTACCTTTTGATTCAGGTTCTACGCATTCTTTTATATCTCAAAAGTTTAGTAGAACAATCCCAGCACCACCACAAATCATGGAAGTAAAGATGTCGGTGAGTACGGTAAATGGGGAAATCATTGCATCCCATGAGTATAAGTCCTCCCCTATTATAATCTGTGGATTGAATTTCCCGGCGAACCTCATCATACTCCCTCTGGTGGAATTTGATGCAATTCTTGTCATGGATTGGATTTCCTTATATAGACCCAACATAAATTGTCGGGAGAGAGAAATCACACTCCATATGGAGAATCGACCCCCGATTCTTTACAAGTGTCAGGAGGAAGATAAATCTCCTTTAGCTCCATCATCTCAAGCATGTATATTACTGCCTTATGAACAAGCATATCTGGCTCAGATGATTGAGTCCAAGGAAGAAACCACCCTTGAAGAAATGCCTATTGTGAAGGAATTCGCTGAAGTGTTTCCCGAGGAATTGCCTGGTCTTCCTCCAAGAAGAGATGTTGAGTTCTCAATTGAACTTATACCTGGGGCGCTACCAATATCCAAGACTCCATATAGAATGGCTGTTGTTGAGCTTGAAGATTTGAAGAAACAACTACAGGAGAATCTGGATAAAGGGTTTATATGCCCTAGTGCTTCACCATGGGGTGCACCAGTCCTCTTCATCAAGAAGAAGGATGGGTCAATGCGGCTTTGCATCGATTATCGTGAACTTAGCAAAATCACGATAAAGAACAAGTATCCTCTCCCAAGAATCGATGACTTGTTTGATCAGCTGCGTGGAGCACAATACTTCTCCAAGGTAGACTTGCGGTCAGGATATTATCAAGTAAGGGTGAAGAAGGAAGATATCCCCAAGACTGCTTTTCGTACAAGGTACGGGCACTATGAATTCATAGTAATGCCTTTCAGACTCATCAATGCTCCAACAATATTCATGGACTTGATGAATAGAGTCTTTAGATATTACCTTGAAAAATTTGTGGTAGTCTTTATAGATAATATTCTAATATACTCCAAAACCAAGGAGGACCATGATGAGCATTTAAAAACTGTACTAGAGACTTTGCGCAAGGAGAAGCTCTATGCAAAGTACAACAAGTGTGAGTTCTGGTTGAATGAAGTCTCATTCTTGGGCCATATCATCACAAGCAATGGGATATCTGTGGACCCCTCCAAAATAGATGCAATTGAGGGATGACCGAGGCCAACATTGGTAACTGATATCCGTAGCTTCTTGGGGTTAGCTGGATATTATCGACGATTTGTGAGAAATTTCTCACGATTGTCCAACCCTCTTACCAAGCTAACTCGAAAGGGAGTAAAGTTTGCTTGGAGTGATGAATAAGAAGAAAGCTTCAAGGAGTTGAAAAGGAGGCTTATCACTGCACCCGTGCTCACTTTACCCACAAGTGGGGAGATATTTGTGGTATTCAGGGATGCTTCGAAGAAGGGCTTAGGATGTGTGCTGATGCAGAATGATAAAGTGATATCCTATGCCTCAAGGCAGTTGAAAATCCATGAGCGAAACTATCCAACGCATGATCTGGAGTTGGCGGCGGTGATCTTTGCCTTGAAAATCTGGTGGCATTATCTCTATGGAGAGAAATGTGAGGTATATACTGACCATAAGAGTCTTAAATATATATTCACACAGAAAGAGCTTAATATACGCCAGAGAAGATGAATAGAGATCATCAAGGATTATGACTGTTCAATACATTACCACCCTGGGAAAGCGAACAAGGTGGAAGATGCCCTAAGTAGAAAGGATCCAGCTATTCTATCAATGATGAGAATTGAGAAGGATCCAATCTTCTTAGACTTGATGAAGATGGATATGGGAATCATAAAGAAGGTAACATCATCAATCCTTTCACAAATGATTGCTCAACCATCTCTTTTGGAAAGGTTAAAGGATTCTCAAAAGGATGATGCGGGAATTCAAGAAAAAGTGGAAGCTATCAAAAAGGGAAAATCCTCGGAGTTTAATGTTAATGAGGAAGGAATTGTGCGGTTTGGGAAAAGACTATGTGTTCCATCAAGTTCGGAGCTGAAGAAGGAACTTTTGGATGATACACATAGTTCAAATTTCTCTATTCACCCAGGGAGCACAAAGATGTATCGAGATCTCCGAGAAAACTTTTGGTGGGATAATATGAAGAAGGGGATTGCTGAATATACATCAAAGTGCCTGGTGTGTCAGCAAGTGAAGGCAGGGAGGCAGAAATCTAAGGGGATGATGCAACCATTGCCTATACCAGAATGGAAATGGGAGAACATCACCATGGACTTTGTCACTGGACTTCCAAGGACATCCAAAGGCAACAATGCAATCTGGGTTGTTGTGGATCGTCTTACAAAGACTGCACACTTCATTTCTATTCGAGAGGTTTTCTCTTTGGATCAAATGGAACAGATATATATCAGGGAAGTGGCACGGTTGCATGGAGTACCACTATCTATTGTGTCCGACCGAGATCCAAGATTCACCTCTAAGTTTTGGAAGAGTCTACAACATGTTCTGAATACTGAACTGAACTTCAGTACGGCCTGTCATCCTCAAACTGATGTCCAATCCGAGCGGACTATCCAAACACTTGAGGACATGTTGAGAGCATGATCAATGGACTTTAAAGGAGGATGAGATCAACATCTTCCTCTGGTTGAGTTCTCTTATAATAATAGTTTCCACTCGAGCATCCAAATGGAACCATATGAAGCCCTGTATGGGAAAAGGTGTAGAACACCGGCATGTTGGGATGAGGTCGGTGAACGTAAGCTGCTTGGACCAGAAATGGTCGAAGAAATGGCGGAGAAGGTGAAAACCATTCAGCAGCATATCAAGGAAGCCCAAAGTTGACATAAGAGTTATGTAGATAATCGTCGACGATACCTTGAGTTTAAAGTCGGAGACATGGTGTTTTTATGCATATCTCCGTGGAAGAAGGTCATGAGATTTGGAAAGAAAGGGAAGTTAAGTCCAAGGTACATCGGCCCCTTCGAGATTCTTGATCGTGTTGGGGCTGTGGCCTATCGACTAGCACTTCCACCTACTATGGCCAAGGTGCATGATGTCTTTCATGTATCCCTCTTAAGGAAGTACATACCAGACCCTTCACATGTACTCTCTTCCGAGGTGGTACAATTGGAAGATGATATTTCTTATGAGGAGCAACCAGTGAAGATCTTAGATCGTAGAGAAAAAGTTCTACAAAATAAGACAATGCCCCTCGTCAAGGTGTTGTGGAGAAACCACAAGTTTGAAGAAGCGACTTGGGAGTCGGAGGATATGATGAAGCTGAGTTACCCACATTTGTTTTAGTATGGGAAAAGGAAAATTTCGAGGGCGAAATTTCTTAAGGGGGGAATATTGTAACGACCCAAAGTTTCATTAATGAAAATCCCTCTTGATCCAGTTAAATGTCTCTTTATGAAAAATATTTTTATAAGATGTCAACTTCTTTGGTTTTATGATAGGATTTGTGACCGTTACTTTTATAGCTGTTGAACAGTGATCACATGAGTAGTATAAATATATGGCTTTAACGAACCCAATTTTACTTAGACAAAGGAAGTGATGGCCTCATCCAGTAGAATTTCCCCATACGAATCCCATTTGTCGGAGCTCGGAAAAGAGGTGATGTCTTTGGGATTCTCCCTTGCCCAAGCCCAAGCTGAGCTTCATTATGTCAAGCTTGAATGAGACTGTCTACGGGAAAAGTGGAAGTTGATAGAGATTACCACTCGAGCGATGTTATTCGAGCCGCCCCAAGAGTCTGTCACCATCGCACACCTTACCCTTAGGTCTTATGCAGCTATTTTAAGGGGTTATGTAACAAATAAGTAGTACCATGTTCATGTACATTATTTTTGTATATAATAATGAATATAATTTCTAGTCATTTTTGATACATTGTAAATAGTTTTTAAAGTACAAATGGTGTTTTTAGTTATTATTTAATTAAGAATTATATTTTATTAAATTAAGGGATTTTTGAATTAAATAATATTTTAATAAAATATTATTATTAATATTAAATTAATTTTTATTAAATATAAATGATCTTATAATTTTATGAATGCAATTAAAATTTTGATTAAGGTTTGAAAGCCATTTCTGTCAAAACCCGTGATTTTTTGATAAATATCGGTTTTTAATTTAAAAGTGAAAATTCACATATTTAGAAAATTATTTAGATAAAATAAATATCATTTTTTAAATCAGAATGTCGAAATTATCCAATGGTGAATTTTTCATAATTTTCTGAGACAATCAAATTTTTGGGTAAAAATTAAATACCGTTTAAATATATAATGTGTTTTATGACATCATAATGACCCAATGGTGATGTAATAAAATACCATAATCCTTATGTTCGGCCAATATATGCTTTATCATTAAAATAATGAGGTTTTGGGTTTGTTTGATTTACTTTTCAAAGCATTAATGGAGCCCTCAAGACTTATTCAACACTTTGCCTTTTTAAATTAATTTCCATGGGAGTGTGACTCACCTCCACATAAGCAACCCTAATTTTTTAATAAAACCATGGGCAAATAACATGGGATGGTTTGTGGTTTGGATTATTTTAATATAAGGGGTCCCAAACCTAAATAATAAAGAATTCTATCACCTTTCCTATATAAACCCACCCAAGCTCCCACTTCCTCCTCACTCAAAACCCTTGGAGTTCGTCCAACCTCTGCCCTACTCTCTCTAGAATCCTCTCAAGGTGCCCCAAGCTCCCAAGAAGCCTCTCACAAGCCTCTCTCTAGCCTTTGGAAGCACACATCCAAGTAAGGGTTTTTTCTTCCTTTCTCATTTTTGTCAAATTTCTTTAAGTTGTATTGCCCTTTTAATTTCAATTATGAATGTTGGGGTATGGTTTTTCACCTCCCCCATACTTCCCTCTTATTGTTTTAATGATGGGAGAACCCTTTATCTCTCATTAAATGCCTCCCATGTACACCCGTTACTATGCCGAAATTCCGAAAGGAACTTTTCTCTCTTCTTTTACATTCAAGAAATAATTTTATATCATGAATCTAAATTCCATTTCAATTGTTGGTACATGTATATATATGACCTCCTTACTTTCCATTACATGTAAATATGATGAGTAACCCCTTTCTCTCTCATCAACTTTTTTTATGAATTCTTATGTCACGCCGTTACGCTGCCAAAATCGCACCGATTTTCTAAGCCAATGTCTTTGTGTAGTGAATACCATGCCCATTCCTCCATCAAGGGTATTCAACTTTATGAACCTTTACATTTTGATTGTAAAGTTTCTTATATGAATTCCACATTCCTTTATCGTGGAAGAAATGATTATGTTTTATGAATCCATGTTTCATGATCCATGTGGCACACTTATGCATGAAATGAAATGCTTAAGAAGGGTGCACCCTTATAGCGCTCCAATGCATTGGGTAAAGTATAGTATCATGATACGTCATGTGCAATGAGTGTTGACTCATGATAATTCAATTGCAACGAGGGTTTACTCGTGCTTCAAGTGCAATGAGGGGTTACTCATGCTCCATGTGCAATGAGCCTTGGCTCATGCTAATTCAATGTTAAGTGTTGTTGCCACATTTCCATGTTATGATTACCATGTTTTATCATGCCTTTATGTTCATGTTTCTCTTATGCTCTATTGATATGCCTATTTCCTAACATGTATTGTACTCCTCATGTTATTCCATGTGTACTCCCTTACTGGGCTTTATAGCTCACCCTTTTCTTATGCATGTCCTCAGGTTATCCCATGCAATGCTAAGTATGAAGGAATTTATTGGTCATGTAAAGGAAGTTTTCAATAAAGATGTTGTATTTCAAGTTTAAAGTTTTTTATGTAATGATCCTAAGCCCCTAAGACACTAAACCTCTCGATCTTCTTTGTTGTATCAAGTGAAGTTTTATGTAATAAAGCATGTTTAAGTTGTAATAAAAACTAGGGTTGTCATATATCCCGTGCAGGGGTGAGTATAACGATACTTAGTAGGGACCCCGAGACCCTCAAGGTCTCAGAAAATCCACAAATGATAAACCACACAATAAGAATTCAACCGACAACCCTACTTAGGTATATGCCCATACATATACCTAAGTTATCAAGTAAGCTCATCTCAATCATGAGGAAACACAAGGTCCAACTCAAAAGCTCAAAGCTCATCTATTCCAAAAAAGAAGGATTACCACGATGGTAAGTACCACACAGGTACGCAGCACAAAAGAATACCACCAAGGTATTACTACGAAGGTATAGACCATAAAGGTACAGACTCAGCTCACACCAGGTATAACTTGGGAACATTAGTAGAGATGATTAGATGTAACTACTAATTCATCTTACTCTGTTAAGAGGCAGGACCACATAGGATCCTAAATCATCATCAGACTCAAAGAGGATCGCAATACATCGTCAGACCCACAATGGATCATAGTACCTCATTAGACCCACACAGGATCCTACTACATCGTCAGACCCACACAGGATCCTAGTACCTCTTCAGACCCACACAGGATCCTAGTACATCTTCAGACCCACACATGATCCTAGTACCTCGTCAGACCCACACAGGATCCTAGTACATCGTCAGACCCACACAGGATCCTAGTACCTCGTCAGACCCACACGGGATCCTAGTACCTCGTCATACCCACACCGGATCCTAGTACCTTGTCAGACCCACACAGGATCCTAGTACATCGTGAGACCCACACTGCATCCTAGTACCTCGTCAGACCCACACAGGATCCTAGTACCTTGTCAGACCCACACATGATCCTAGTACCTCATCACAACCAGCTACAGGGTTTCCGCACTATGCTCACTTGTATATGGGAGGGTCCACTCCTCAAGCCATTGGTCGATACTCCAACTGCCACGAAGTCCCACGAAGAATTATCCCAAAGGACCGCCATATAATAAGGGTCTCAACGCAACAGATGGTGTGTCAATCGAACGCCCGATCTGTAATTTATTTTCCTTTTAGTCCTGAGGGTCTAGTTGGATTCGTGCTCGATCTAACCCGAACGTACCCCAACTAAATCCAAATCTCAAGTGGGTTATACCAAAAGGACCGTCTCGCTCCAAGGTTTCTGGCGCAGTAGACGGTTCGTCAAACAGATGTCTAGTACCAAAGTTATGGCTAAAAGTATGGGATGGTTTGAAGCTGGTTTGGTTTCGGTCCGACCTGGTTGGACCGACCCAGCACGACCCGGCCTGGTCCGACCCAGTTCGGGTCGATCCGGCCCAGCCCGCGCTGGGTGGCCTATGGTGCGGCAGTCCACCGCGACTGGTCGTATGGAAAGTCGTCCTATCCGTGCAGTGTGGTCGCACGTCGCACCTTCGCCAGCGGCCGGCTCAGCCGACCATCCTCCCTTCATCTCCGGGGAAAAAGTTGCGGCCCTTCCTCGCCAGGCAGGGCGGATGTGCGCCACTGTCCTCGTCATGCGGCCGGCTGCCACCTTTGCTCTGCCGCACCCCTTCTCCGGTGGCGCAGTCGCACTGCCGCCTTTTTCGTGGCCGACCGTGGTGCCGACCGCTGTTCCCGTGCCCCACCAGTGTCGGTTGATGTCCTCCTCCATCGCTAAGAACACACCAACCATGAAGAACATTGGAGGGATCAGGTCGTGTTCGTTTGGCCCGCTCCCTCCGCATTAGTTCGGTAGCAAGTGGATTGTGAGGATTAATTCAACGTAAAATACGAAGAAAAACAAAACCCTTACCACAGATGTTTGTAGGCGTCGATGAGGATGGAAGGGAGGACGTTGGTTTTTCGTTGTTGAAGACGTCCCATGTTGGAGGCGGCACGTTCTTCGTTGGAGAAGATGATGCGTTCTTCGTTGAAGAAGATATTAGTTTGGAGGTGTTCTTCGTTGGAGAGAATGTTCCTCCACAAGTTCTCCCCTTCTCCTTTGCCAACCAAATCCTCCCAAAGGAAAGAGGTGCTGATATAATTTAAATTAAGTAAATCAATTATGTTGGCACAATTAAAATGCTGACACATTTCATTAATTTTTAGTTGGCTCCAAAAATTAAATGATGAGTTGGCCTAATTAATTTATAGGAGGAAGTCCAAGAGTTATCTCCCATTAAAGGGGGGTTTGGGTGGTCCCCACCGCTAGAATTTAATTTGGGGGGTTTTTCTAGTTTAGTTGGTCCCCACCTCCATAACCCATGTAGAGAGGTTTCAAAAAGAAAAATAAAAATGTTAAACATTCTATTTTTCTTATTCAATGAAAATCACAAAAACTAACTTTTACCCTCGACCAAATACGGTCGAGGTGAAAGTCTTGTTAAGCGAATATCGGCGCTGTGAGTTCAACGGTGTCCTCAAATTTCAATTCCGAGCACCAGTTCAAAAGTTACAAAAACCCGCTCTCACGTTTACTGAATGTACCCGAAAAAAAGTTCAAAAATTCATTCCGGGCAAACCGGACCTCGGAATCACGCACCGTCAATTTTTGTGGACTCGTAAAATTCCCATATAATTAATTAAAAAAATTACATGGAAATTATGGGTCTTTACATTCTCCCCACCGTAGGGATTTGCATCCCTAAAAGCTACATCCAAAACTAGAAAAACAAGTGGGGGTACTGAGCACAAATCTGAGCCTCCCGCTCCCATGTGCTCTCCTGGAGGTTCCCGTGCTGTTAGTGAACACACACCAGAGGTATCAAACACCCATGAAGGACCCGCTCCTGTCGATCCTCAATCTCTACTGGAACCTCTGTAAATGTTTCTCCATCGTCGACGTCCAGCTCATTGTGGTCGATGATGTGAGAAGGGTCATCCACATATCTCCGCAAATAGTAGACGTGGAAGACATCGTGCACCCGGTGCAACTGTGGGAGAAGTGTTAGGCGGTAAGCCACCTCGCCAACTCTGCTGAGGACTAGGAAGGGTCCAAGGAACCTTAGAGATAACTTGTCACCCCAGTAAAATCTCCGCAAACCTCATCAAGGTGAGACCCGTAGAAAGACGTGGTTGCCATCCTCGAACTCCAGAGGTCTCCGTCTCCTGTCCGCATAAGACTTCTGCCTGCTCTATGTAGTCTTCATCCACTCCTTGATGATCTGCACCTTCTCTGTGGTAACCCGTACCATCTCTGGTCCCATGAGTGCTGACTCCCCTGGTTCAGTCCAGCACAAAGGCGACCTGTAAGGTCGGCCGTACAAAGCCTCGAAAGGCGTCATCCCAATGGTGGAGTGATAGTTGTTGTTGTATGTAAACTCCACCAAAGCCAAGTGATCCTCCCAACTGCGACTGAAGTCAAGGACACAAGTACGAAGCATTTCATCGAGGGTCTGAATGGTCCGCTCAGTCTGGCCATCCATCTGAGGATGGAAGGCAGTGCTCAAATGAAGCTGTGTCTCGAAAGCCTCCTGCAACCCCTTCCATAGCCGGGAAGTGAAATGTGTATCATGAGTAGAGAAAATCATCAAGGGTACTCCATGTAGCTGCATAATCTCTTGCACATAGAGGCGTCCCAATCTCTCTACTGAACCCTGCTCTTTGATCAGTAGGAAGTGGGCCGACTTGGTGAGTCGGTCTACGATCACCCAGATAGAATCATGACCCCTGGATGTGCATGGAAGTCCTGTCATGAAGTCCATGGATATCCCATCCCACTTCCACTCTGGGACCTCTAATGGCTAAACCAATCCTGCTGATACCTGATGCTCCGCCTTCACTTGCTGACAAGTTAGGCACCAAGACACAAACTTTGCTACTACTTTCTTCATTACCGGCTACCAGTGCTATCGTCGGAGGTCCTGATACATCTTCTCCACTTCTGGATGTACCGCTAGAGGGGATGTGTGGAACTCCCTCAACACGTCCTCTCAAAGTGACACTGGTACCATGGTACGTCCTCTGAAGAGAATAATGTGCTCCCCACCTTCAAAAAATCCATCAGGTGCCTGTCCTGTGGATATCTGAGCACGTCGAGCCTCGCAGTCAGTATCCCCACGCTGCACCTCCCTGAATCGCTGAAGAAGTGGGGGAGTGACTGTAAGAGACTGAAGAAAAGCTACTCTATCTCAATCCACAAAGGATATCTACAAAGTGGCTAGCTGCTCTGTCGCCTCACCTAGCAGCTGTATACCAGATCTCCTGCTGAGTGCATCTGCTACAACATTCCCCTTTCTAAAAGTATAGACTATCTCGAAGTCATAGTCCTGAAGTAACTCAAGCCAACATCGCTGTCTCAAGTTCAGGTCTTTCTGTGAGAAGATATACCTGAGACTCTTGTGATCCGATTAGACTATAAAACGCTCGCCTATCAAGTAATTTCACCACATATTCAATGCAAAGACCACTGCTGCTAACTCCAGGTCATGGGTAGCGTAGTTCTGTTCATGCTATCTCAGCTATCGAGAACCATATATGATCACTGCTTGCTCCTGCATCAGGACACATCCGAGACCGATCCCTGATGCGTTGCAGTAGACTACGTACCCTATGCCCTCCTCTAGAAGCCTCAAGATGGGGGCACTAGTCAGCCTCTTCCTTATCTCTTGAAAACTCTGATGGAATCTCTCCGACCACACGAAGGGTTTCCCATTCTTCTTCAACGCTGATAAAGGTGCCGCAAATCTAGAAAATCTGGCACAAACCTCCGGTAGTATCCGGATAAACCCAGGGAACTCTGTACCTCAATCACACTCTTGGGTGGATCCCAAGCAAGTACCGCCTCAATCTTTGCTGGATCCACCGCAACTCCAGCCTCCGAGATGACATGTCCTAGAAAGTGAACTTCTCAGATCTAGAACTGGAACTTTGAGATCTTACCATAAAGCTGGTGCTCTCAGAGTGTGTCTAGAACTATCTACAAATGATAGGCATGTTCCTCCTCAGTAGTCGAGTATATCAGAATGTTGTCAATGAAGACTACTACAAAGCAATAAAGGTATTGCTGAAAGATCATGTTCATGAGTCCCATAAACATTGCTAGGGCATTGGTCACGCCGAATGACATAACCAAAAATTCTTAGTGGTCGTACCGACATCTGAAAGTCGTCTTCTGCACATCCTCGTCTCGCACTCTGAGCTGGTGATAGCCTGATCTGAGGTCTATCTTAGAGAACCACCGTGCTCCCTTCAGCTGATCAAAGAGGTCGTCAATCCTCAGGAGTGGGTATTTGTTCTTCACGATCACTTGGTTCAGGCACCGATAATCAACACAAAAACTCAAGCTCCCATCCACCTTCTTAGTGAAAAAAATTGGGGCTGCCCAATGAGAAACACTAGGCCGAATGAACCCTTTCCCCTGTAAGTCTTCCAGCTGTAACCGCAGCTCACGAAGATCCGTGGGAGCCATCCGATACGCTGGTGGGGATATCGGTGTCGTCCCAGGGTACAAGTCAATGTAAAAGTCCACCTCTCTGCAAGGAGGTAGACCTAGAACATCATCAGGGAAGACATCTGTGTACTGGTCCACCACTACAGGATAACTCAGACTCTCCACATCAACCGCTCTGAGGGTAAGGCTAGCCAACTGATGAGTGATCGGCTACACTCTCCTCCGGGTAAGTCCATTATGTGCTGCAAAGGCTCCCTTCTCACTGGTGAAGGTAAACCCGGTCCCATCTGTGCGGACACACCGCACTTTGTGCCTAATATAGTAAATATGAGCATGGATTGTAGATAACCAGTCCATACCCAAGATGACGTTGTAAGACCTCGACGCTTCTACTAGGAGATCCCAGCCGAAGCTCTCGCCACCTAGAATAAGCTCACACCGCCGACACCAATGCTTAATCAGCGAATCCGCTCCCATAGGAGTCTCTAGCCGTAAGGATCGAGCCAACGGCTCTGTCGGAATCTCCGAGCTCCGAACGAGGGCAGTGGAAATAAAATAATTACTGACACCTGTGTCTATAAGTACTACAACTATGGTGGAGTAGACATAGATCGTACCTCATATCATCTCCGGAGTGCCATGGTCATAGGCCTCAACTGCCTGGAGCTGAGCTCGCCCCTGTCCACCTTCTCCCTGTGGTTGGGGTGGACCACCTAGTGGCGGTGTCAGTAACATATCGAATCATCGCCCACCACTAGATGCACGGCCAACTCCTCTGCCACGTCCGCCTGCTCTCTACGGACCTCCTCGATCAAACCTCTATCTTTTCCTAGGCAGTCCCTCAACTATCTGCTGATCATCCGTACGACGAGTCAGATAGTCATGAGCCATGTGAACCTGCCCACCGCATGTGAAACACTGCCTGTTCCCTACATGACTGACTTTGTCTTCAGTTCCCCACACAACCGATCCCGAGTCATGCGGTCTTCCACCTGTAGGTTTGGTACTCTTAGACCTCTATGATGTTTGTTTACTGACAGCTGTAGAAGACTCCACTACGTGACATTTGGTGGTGGGTCTCGCTCTTGGTGACTTCTCAGCAAGAAAAATCTTCACTAAGAGGGCTCGCTCTAACACCCCCGCCTGCGTCGGGATGCTGAGAGAAATCATCGAAGCCCTGATCTCCCGCATGAGTCCCTACTCGAAGGTTCAGGCCCTAAAGAATGGGTCCTGTACCATATCAGTGGAGTAGCATGAGAGGTCGTGAACCTCACTGAGTACTGAGCCACAGTCATACTGCCCTTCTGCAGATGAAGAAGCTCCTGTATGCGCACTGCGTGAAGAGTCGTTGGGACAAACTCTACCCGAAACAGGCTCTCGAAGTCTGCCTAGAAAAGTGTCACCTCGTCGTGAACCTGGAGCATCAAGCTCCATCATCTGCCTACTATTGCATGTAGAATACTGGCAGCAATGATCACCATAAGATCAGCTAGTTTCCCTACCAGTCGGAAGACTCTCACTAAGGCCTCCAACCAATCCTCAACCGCCTGTGGGTCCGTCTCTCCCCTGAACGTGAGTGGCCTCTGGCGCTGGAACTCATGCAATGCGCACAAGAAGTGTGAACCCTCTACTGCTGGGGCTAGTGGCATCGGTGGCTCAACGAGTAATGGTACCACTGGTGCCTCCGCTGGTGCCTCTATTGGAAGAGGGCCCTACACCGAGGTCTCGTTGCTCGGTGGGCTATCAGTGCGTACTATACCCGGAACCCTAGCTGGCTATCTGCGTGGAGGCATCCTGAAAAGAAACAGGTAAACCACAGTCAAAAAGTTATACCTGGTGAGATGACTCAAATAGATCACAAAGAAAACTCTTAAAAACACACACACAATCAGTGTTTTCATTCACTGAGTCGGAAATCAGAATTCAAGGTCCTGGTGTATGGATACGTCGGCCGCCGCACCAACACTGGATTTCTTAAACTAATAACCACAATCATAACACTTAACACTATTATTGTTAAAAAGACCAGAGTCCTATGTTCTATGGTAGAAACAACTCATCTGATTCCAATTTTTCATGACCCGTCCCTCGGGGCCTATATCGTGATTATCCCAAGCCCGTCTTCCATAGGCCAGGGGCTGGCGACTAGCACCGAAAGGCGTATTGCCTAAAACCGAGAAGATATTTCCTTTATAACATGTAAACATATGCAACCAAGCACACAACAAGATATGAACACAAGAAAATTATATAGTAAAAGGAGTGCGTACAGTAAGCAAAATGGGCAAGAATACAAGCCCAATTGGAAAGTACAAGGGAAAATGGAAAGTAAAAGTAAACTGAACAGCTCCTGTGAACACCCGCCAAGGATCCTACCTAAAGGGTAGGTATAACTCTCGAACTGTCATCTCTACGGTACGCCTCGTCTAAGGTCCACCTCCGAGCTACCTCTCATCCTGGTACCCTCATCCATAGTTAGTGCTTTCCGTCGTCTACACCAAACACAACAGGGTATGGGAATATCCCATGTAGGGGTGAGTATAACGATACTCAGTAGGGACCCCAAGACCCTCAAGGTATCAAAAAATCCACAAAGTATAAACCTCATAGCAAGAATTCAACTGAAAACCCTACTTAGGTATATTCCCATACATATACCTAAGTTATCAAGTAATCCCATCTCAATCATGGGGAAACACAAGGTCCAACTCAAAAGCCCAAAGCTCATCTGTTCCACAAAGGAAGGATTACCACGATGGTAAGTACCACACATGTATGCCACACAGAAGAATACCACGAAGGTATTACCACGAAGGTATAGAATAAAAAGGTACAGACTCAAATCACACAAGGTATAACTTAGGTACAATAATATAGATGATTAGATGTAACTTCTAATTCATCTTACTCTGTTAAGAGGCAGAACCAAGTAGGATCCTAAATCATCATCAGACCCAAAGAGGATTGTAGTACATCGTTAGACCCACACAAGATCCTAGTACCTCGTCAAACCCACATAGGATCTGAGTACATTGTCAGACCCACACAGGATCCTAGTACCTCGTCAGACCCACACAAGATCCTAGTACCTAGTCAGACCCACACTGGATCCTAGTACCTCGTCAAACCCACACAAGATCCTAGTACCTCTTCAGACCCACACAGGATCCTAGTACTTCGTCAGACCCACACAGGATCCTAGTACATCGTCAGACCCACACAGGATCCTAGTACATCGTCATACCCACACAGGATCCTAGTACCTTGTTAGACCCACACAGGATCGTAATACATCATCAGACCCACACAGGATCCTAGTACCTCTTCAGACCCACACAGGATACTAGTACATCGTCAGACCCACACATGATCCAAGTACCTCATCAGACCCACACATGATCCTAGTACCTCATCAGACCCACACATGATCCTAGTACATTGTCAGACCCACACAGGATCCTAGTACCTCATCACAGCCAGCTAAAGGGTTTCCGCACTAATCTCACTTATCTTCGGGAGGGTCTGATCCTCAATCCACTAGTCGATAATCCAACTAACACAAATCCTGATGAAGAATTAACCCAAAGGAGCGCCATGTAATAGGGGTCTCAACGCAACAGACGATGTGTCAATCAAACGCATGGTCTGTAAGTTATTTGCCTTTTAGTCCCGAGGGCCTAGTGGGATTCGTTCTTGATCCAACCAGACTATACCCCAACCTTATCCAAATCTCAAGTGGGATATACCAAAAGGACCGTATCACTCCAAGGTTTCTGGCACCGTAGACGGTTTGTCAAATGGATTCCCAGTGCCAATGTTTTGGCCAAAAGTATAGGATGGGTCGAAACTGGTCCAGGTCCGGTCCGACCCGGCCCGAACCGCTGGGTCCGGCCCGGCCCATGCTGGGCGGCCTAGCCTAGGTAGCCTGCGGAGCGGGGCGGCCATAGTGCAGCGGGGTGACGATCCCCTACGGCTGGTTGGATAGCCAACTGTCCTCTCTGCGCGGTGCGGTCGCGCACTGCGCCTGCGCCGCCGGCTGGCTCAGATGGCTGTCCTCCCTTCGTCTCCGCGGCACACGCTGTGACCCTTCCTCACCGGGCGGTGCGGACATGCGCCGCCGTCCCCGTCATGCGGCCGGCCGCCGCCTTTGCTCAGCCATGGACGAAGGGCTGTGACCCTTCTCCGATGGCGCGGTCACACTAATGCCTTCGTCATGGCCGGCTGTGGTGCCAACTTCCCTTCTTGTGCCCCACTAGTGTCGGTTTACATTCTCCTCCATTGTGAAGAACACACCAACCATGAAGAACGGTAGAGGGATCGGGCCGTGTTCGTTTGGCCCGCTCCCTCCGCATTATTTTGATAGGAGGCAGATCATGAGGATTAATTCAACGTCAAACATGATGAAAAACAAAACCCCTACCTCAGAGGTTTGTTGACGTTGATGAGGAGGGAAGGGCGGGTGTCGGTTCGTCGTTGTTGAAGACATCCCACATTGGAGGTAGTGTGTTCTTCGTTGGAGAAGATGGCGCATTCTTCATTGAATAAGATCTTTGTTGGGAGGTGTTCTTCATTGGAGAGAATGTTCCTCCACAAGTTCCCCCCTTCTCATTTTCCAACCAAATCCTACCAAAGGAAAGAGGTGCCAATATAATTTGAATTAATTAGATCAATTATGTTGGCACAATTAAAATTCGGATACATTTCATTAATTTTTAGTTGGATCCAAAAATTAAATGGGGAGTTGGCCTAATTAATTTATGGGAGGAAGTCCAAGATTTATCTCCCATTAAAGGGGGATTCAAGTGGTCCCCACCACTAGAATTTAATTTGGGGGGGTTTTCTAGTTCGGGTGGTCCCCACCTCCATAATCCATGTAGAGAGGTTTCAAAAATAAAAATAAAAATGTTAAACATTTTATTTTTCTTATTCCATGAAAATCACAAAAACTAACTTTCACCCTCAACCAACTGCGGTCAAGGTGAAAGTATCCTTAAGCGAATACCGGCGCTACGAGTTCAATGATGTCCTAAAATTTCAATTCCGAGTATCGATTCAAAAGTTAAAAAAATCCGCTCGCACGTTTACTGAACGTACTTGAAAAAAATTCAGAAATTCATTCTGGGCACACTAGGCCTCGGAATCACATGCCGTCAATTTTTTCCGACACATAAAATTCCATATAATTAATTTTAAAAAAAAATTTACATGGAAATTCCGGGTCTTTACACCAACATACATTCTAAAACATTAATATTTCATCTTTTGATGCATGTGATCCCCTCTTAAAAATCTCCACCCATGGTATCTGTTGCTGAAAAAATCATCTCAACCCGAGCAGAAGATTCCACCTATACAAGAAAACAAATATTATGTTAGTAATACTACAAAGAAGTAAATTAAACTTTAATATGAAAGAACACATTAATAAAATGTCAATATTTAATAAAAATGACACATTTGGAGTTATTCCAGTCACACCGTGCATCTGATTAAGGTGTGGGTGACTCCTACACATCATAAATGACTCATGGATCGTTGTTCTGAAGTATCAAAACAATCTGAATGTGTTTGCTCTATTTTCAGTATGTCACTTATTGTTTTTACTTAAATTAATGTCAATTTTAAATAAAAAGAAACACTTTGAGTTATACTGGACACACCATGCATCGTATTGAGGTGTGGATGATTCCAACCTGTCACAAATTACAGATGGATTGTTATCCTAAAGTATCAAAATAATCTGATTGTGTTTTCTCGGTTTTCAGTATGTCAGTTGTGTTTTTTACTAGAATGTCATTTCAAACTGAAAACATGCATTTTGAGTCATACTATTCGCATCATGCATTGGTTTGATGTTAGACTACTTCATACACATCACAAATGACTTATGAATTTTTTTCCTAAATTATCAAGACAATCAGAGCACGTTTGTTTGGTTTTCAGTGTGTGACACGTTTTGAACTAAAATGTCAATTTTAAACTGATAATGGACATTTTTAGTAATACTGGTCACACTGTGCATCATATTGAGGTTCAGGTGACTCCTACATGTCAAAAATGACTCATGGATCATTTTCCTAAAGTATAAAAACAATCTGAATGCATTTTCTTGATTTTCAGTATGTCACTTGTTGTTTTTACATAAATTAATGTCAGTTTTAAATAAAAAGAGACACTTTGAGTTATACCAACCACACCATGTGTCATATTGAGGTGTTTCCAATCCCTACATGTCAAAAATGACTAATATATCATTATCCTAAAATATCAAAACAATCCAAATATGTTTGCTCAGTTTTCAGTATGTCAGTTGTGTTTTTTTACTAAAATGTCATTTTAAACTGAAAACATGCAATTTGAGTCATATCGGTCACATCGTGCATCATTTTTAAGCGAGATTTCTTTAAAAACATCGAAAATTACTTATGAATCATTGTCCTAAATTGTCAAGACAGTTAGAGTGCATTTTTTTAATTTTCAGGGAGTGACGCGTTTTGAACTAAACTGTCAATTTTAAACTGATAACTGACACTTTTAGTCATACCGATCGCATTGTGCGTCTAATTGAGGTGAAAGTGACTCCTACACATCAAAAATTAATCATTTATTATTGAACTAAAGTATCAAAATAATCTAAATGTGTTCCCTCACTTTTAAGTATGTCACTTATTGTTTTTACTTAAATTAATGTCAATTTTAAATAAAAAGAGACACTTTGAGTTATATCAGAAACACCGTGTGTCGTATTGAGGTGCTATTGATTCCTACCTCTCAAAAATTACTGATATATTATTTCTTAAATTATTAAAACAATATGGATGTGTTTTCTCAATTTTCAGTATGTCAGTTGTTGTTTTTACTTAAATTAATGTCAATTTTAAATAAAAAGACACTTTGAGCTCTACTAGCCACACTATGCATCGTATTGAGGTGTGTCTGATCCCTACACATCAAAAATGACTAATAGTTCATTTTTTTAAAATATAAAAACAATCCAAATGTGTTTTCTCAGTTTTCAGTATGTCACTTGTTATTTTTACTTAAATTATTGTCAATTTTAAATAAAAAGAGCCAATTTGAGTTGTAACAGCCATACCATGCGTCAGATTGAGGTACGATTGACTCCTACAAGTCAAAAATGACTCATGGATCATTTTATTAAAGTATCAAAACAATATAAATACATTTTCTCACTTTTAAAGTATGCCACTTGTTGTTTTTACTTAAATTAATGTCAATTTTAAATAAAAAGAGACACTTTGAGTTGTATTGGCCACACCGTGTGTCGTATTGAGGTGATACTAATCCCTATATGTCACAAATAACTAATAGATCATTTTTATAAAATATCAAAACAATATGATTGTGTTTTTGCAGTTTTTAGTATGTCACTTGTTGTTTTTACTTAAATTAATGTCATTTTTAAATAAAACGAGACACTTTGAGTTTTATTGACCATACCATGCATCAGATTGAGGTGGGATTGTCTTCTAAAAGTCAAAAATGACTCATGGATCATTTTTATAAATTATAAAACAATCAGAATGCGTTTTCTTATTTTTCAGTATGTCACTTATTGTTTTTACTTAAATTAATGTCAATTTTAAATAAAAAGAGACACTTTGAGTTCTAACAGCCACACCATGTATCGTATTGAGGTGTGGATGATCCCTATACATAAAAAATGACTAATAGATCTTTTTCCTAAAATATAAAAACAATCTGAATGTGTTTGCTCGATTTTTAGTATGTCACTTGTTGTTATTACTTAAATTAATGTCAATTTTAAATAAAAAGAGTCACTTTGAGTTGTACCAACATTCTTAGTCATCATTTCGAAAACAATTCTTAATAAAATAAGGATACAAAACATAATAAAGGGTGACCATAGATGTTCAATTAGTGTAAAAAATGGAGATATCAATGATCATATAAGGATAACATGAGCATAAAGCTGTTAGAAGGTGATATTAACATTATAAATTCATAACCTGCATATAAAAGTCATGTCTTCATGCTATTTGAGTAAATTATTTCATAAAGTATACTGCCATTTTTTTTTCTGAGTGCATCTATACTATCTTGTGAATATGATCCTTTTTTACATTCAAAATAGTACTAGAAAAATATAAATACACAAGGGATTAATAAATATTTTAAATGAAATAGTAATTATCTTCGAAAATACCTATTCATGGATGCTGGTTTATTCATGGAATATGATCTCTCTCATAAATTTACAAACATAATAACTGTAATCTTTTCCATTGGTTTGTTTTAGACACTGCAAAAACATTGAGGAGAATAAGTAATTTGTTTTGATATGTGTTTGGATAGTGAAATATTATTATATATACCCTGATACTTATCCAGTCGTAGTACTTATGTTATTCCTGTTCCTTAGGTCCTGGCCTCATTTCTTTTTTCAGACGATAGTGATGCACTTCCCTATCATAATATAATCCTCATTAAAAGATAATATAAATTATATGACTTGGTGTTTAGTTCTAAAATGTCTGTTGTAGTGTATTACAAATTTACAAACACCATCATGTGTGGACGATTTGTTGGATATCCATGTAATGAATCTAGGAAATAAATCTTTGGAGTATCCAAATTTACTATAATCAGCATCCAATGCTGCCTAAAAATATAAAAAGGAATAAGTAATGAAAGAAATGAAAATAAATTTTATATGATTATATTGTAGATTCTTAACACTACATTGTTGGTATTAAATAGAGTTTGTCATCCAAATTTTTTATTTCAAAGGAGTTGATCAGACCTGCCACTATTTCATCATTTTCTTTGGGTTCTATTTTAGCTTCTACTATTGAGGTGATGTAGGGACTAACAAGTCTGAACTTTTTCTCGTAGGAAAATACCTTCAATAGTTTATCATATATATGTCTGCCAAAAATATGAAATGTATTTAGTCACAATTAACATAGTATATCAGCTTTTAGAAAATGAAATCATGAGAACATACCTCATATATACATTTACAATTGAGTCGCCTAACCAGTCATAGTGGATGATTTTAGTTGCACACTCAACACCAATAAAGTATTGATATTTCTATTTGTATGTATGTGCTTCGAATTCAACTATGTGGTTACCACCATCTTTTAAATTTGTATCCACATGAGCTATGAATGATTGTAAATATGGATATAGAATGGGTGGGGTAATTGTGCTTTCGGTAGATATTTTTGATTGGTTAGTCGATTATTTAGATGGTTTTGAGATGGTCTTTCATTTCATCCCCTTATCTTTGTCCATCCGTAATAACATTCATCGGTTCAGACCTTTTTCATTAAATATTAAAGGTTTAACTTAAAAAGTAAATTGAAAATAAATACCTCCTTGTCGACATGATTTTTTACAAAATGTGATGATGATGCGATGAATGTTCTAAAATCTTTTTCAACCATATTAATATTATCCTCTTGAATTGGAAAGGGTAGCTCTGTGCTCGGCTCATGAGATATGTTGTTCGACACTTGCACATGACCTGTTGGAAGTGGTTTGTTGTGTAGCATGTCATTTTGAATATTGGACACCGTATCCCTCACCACAAGGTGATGGGTGGGTGTTTCTAGATATAAATCATAGTAATTATAACCCTATATAATATCAGTACAGGAAATGTATCAGTGTATGTCTGATTCAAATTTCATAGAAAAAATTATTAGAATATTGATTACCTATACTAAGACATATCTTTGTGGGGGAATGGCTAGCCTCATAGCTTGTGGGGGGTGGGGAGGGATCTTCACACAATGGCTGTTCTTGAGTTGATTCTTCTCTTTTCTTATCCCTTATTAAAGTTTCCATCATCTCCACCTTCTATTGGAATTTTTCTTTAAGGGTAGATATTCATTCTCTCATCTGTTTTATTAATTTACTTTTATTGTCCTCTTGTTTTTTTACTCAAAATATGTTCGGGGTGTCACTCCAAAACCCACACCTCTGACGTGGCCATACTGTTATGACCGCTTCAAGGCCACTGATAGTTTGTGTTCATCCGAAATAAGTGTTTCTAATTCTTGTGACTACGTTATATAGAAAATATAGGAAAAGAAGTGATCATTGTTACGTAATAGAGATTTAAATCAAAACAAATTTTTATTATGTAATACTTACACATGATTCCCACACTTTTGTGTGTTATCATCTATTAGTATCCCATTTTATTTACACATGCCTCCTTCCATAGCACATGGCATGGGATGGAAGTGGCTTTGGATTTCGAGTCATCAATCTGCATATAAATAGAGGAATATAATTATGGCATTGTTTCATGTCACATAAAAGTATTACAGTAGATTTAAAATAGGAACCAATTTTTTTAAAGTGAAGCGTACCCCATCCTTACTTTATGGTAGGGGTATGCTGGTTTTTCTACTCATTCCTTATTTTCATCACTCAGTTGCTATTTCATAAATAAAAAATTTTCAATCAAAGTGATGAATACACATATCGTCAAACAAGGTATTACTGGACATAATGTACCTAAAAAGAGAAATCTGCACAACAGCCAGTGCACGCATCCCACGCTTCTTGGGTTATCAGGTGTGCATAGATAAGTAGTGGGCACAAGTTTATTTTCCCTTCAGCATCTTTAAGATGATGTCTAGTTAGGATTGTGTGAAATCCTCTATGAATCCTTCAATCAAGCATTAATACATGTTTATTGTGGGAGTCATCTACTATAAATGAATTTTGCAATGGATGATGAAGAGTAAGTCAATGTTTCATTATATTAATTTTTAGTAAAATAAATAAATGATATCATAATGTTACCGTAATCTCTTCCCACATCAGTGTCTTAAGCCCGGTCACAACATGGTGCCGCCAATCTAAATCAATCGACACACTTTTCTGAGTGACGAATCAAATATAACTGCTGAATATGGCCTTTTTAGGGTTAACATGCTGACCCCGCACATTCCATCCGACCTCGTATTTGATGCCTTTGGCTTTAACTTTAAGGATTTTTTCCAACACCGTCAAACTATGACACTCCTTTTTTTCTGCGATGCCATTCCTTCATCACCTACCATTTCCCCAGAATCAACATCGTTAATATGTTCCTCTAGAGCAGTAGCATCAACACGTGCTGATGATTGTTGTACCTCTGCACTGGGAGCAACAGTAGGTTGAGAAACTTTTTATTCCTTAGGAATTGGAGTACCATCATGTGAAGAAGGTCACTCCTCTACACTGCAAGCAGTATCAGGTTGAGAGACCTATTGTTCCTCTAGATTATAAGCACCATAACATGCTGAAGTCATTATCTACAGAAGTGGTTTAACATTTAATTTAGAGTACATAAATTTAGTAACAAATGGATAATAACATCATACAACACAATGTATATTATGAAAAAATGTAACCTGATTATTGACCTCTATTTTTCTTTTTTAAAGGATGAAGTGATTTAACCCCTCTATCAACGATCCAAATCCCTTTCTTATGGTCTCCTCTGACATACAAAATGTCGTCTATATTGGGACCACTGCAAAATGATTGAAAAACACCAATGAAAGGGTCATCCTTGATTGAATTTTCATTTAACCCTTTAGTGGTTTTGGCTGATAACAGAACAATTGGCCACTTTTGGTTTTCAAGATTTGTAACATAAAATACTTGTACTGCCTGTGATGCCATTATAAACAGTTCATCTTTGTATCCTTCCTTACTAAAATCAACATTCAAGAATCCCAATTCATCTATTTTAATGGAACTCCTATTATAAACCCACTTGAATTGAAAAATTGGCACTTAGAATGTTATATAATTTAACTCTCATATTTGTTTGATGATGCCAAAGTATGACATATTCACATAAATTGTATTTCTATCCTTAGTACCAGAAACATAAATCACTTCAATCATGAGTGTAGCTCCACTATTTTTCATGGTACTGTCTTAATCATGCTAATTTATATAGAAAGTATAACCTTTAATTACATAACCATTGTAAGATAATACATACACACATGTTCCTTCGGCTAGCCATCGAAGTCATTCTGAAATTGAATCTGGATTTTTATTTGAATCTTTTAAAATATGGTCCCAAAACCATCCTATAAACTATTGATTATGTGTATTTGATATCCATCTTCTAGACCTTGATGGATTCAAATGGCTAATAATTTCTTTTTGGGTTTTGACATATGGGGAAACCTTCAAACTGTTATGAAAAATGTAAAGGTGGTCCTGCTCCCAATCTATAATATTGATTGTGACAACATATCTTCCAAAAATTCCTTCACCCGCAAGCCACCTAGTGTGATGAGATTTTGGTAGACCAATGCTTTCCACACTGAACAAGTATTTAGTACATAATTAAACACCTTCCTCAATAATATATAGCTCCACAATACAACCCTTTGGTCGACTTCAATTTTTGACATACCCTCTCAAAATATTCATGTACCGTTCAATGGGGTACATCCATCTATAGTGTATAGGACTACATAATCGAATCAATCTAAACAATTGAACCATCAAATAAACCATCATGTCAAAGAATGTTGGTGGGAAGAACATTTCCAATTCACATAATATGACGAAAATTTATCTTTCCATACTTGGCAATTTCGCTAGTTCTATTACTTTGCTGCATATAACTTTGAAGAAGAAACATAGTTTGGTTAATGTATGACAAAAATTCTTGGAAAAAATGAAATGTAAAGCTATAGGAATTAGATCTTGCATCAAAACATGGAAGTCATGTGATCTCAGACCCTTTAAATTTTAATTGGTTATTGAAACAATGTTCTTAATATTCATTGAATACCCTTTGGAACCTTTACATCATTTAACAAGTTGCAAAATTGATATTTCTCCTGCTGGGAAATAGTGTAAGTAGTTGTATGAAGAAAATTTTATTTTTCACCCTCCACTAGTGCCAACTCTTCTAATATTCCCATGTCAACCATGTCCAACCCAACCTTAATTCCATACTTTGTTTTACCGGGTGCATTTATCAACGTGCCGATGACACTATCACATACATTTTTTTTCAACATGCATAATATCAAGAAAGTGTCTGACATACAAACAATTCCATTATGGTAATTCAAAAAAAAAACTGATCTCTTCTTCCAACTAGTTTTATAAGATTTTTCAAAAATGGATTACCAAAGCAGTGTCTACATATGTTACTTTCTCAAATAGTTGATTACATGTTAGTGGAGACAGTGTTGTATGTTTTTCTAAACATCCATCAAATGATGTTTTCCAAGATCGATACATATGTTGTCAGGGTATAAATCTGTGATGTCCTAGAAATGCAGTTTTTGATGAATTTTTCAACTTAATTGACTGCGTACCTTGTTCGCAGATGGGACACCCATGAGTTCCTTTAATGCCATATCTTGACAAATTTTCATAAGCAGGAAAGCCATTTATCATCCCATACAACATGGTTCTCAATGTGAAGTATTCATTTCTATGAGCATCAAACCACACAAAACATGAACCCCACAATAATTTCAAATCCTCGAACAATGGAGCCAAATAAACATCAATATCATTACCCAGTTTTTTTGGTCCTGATATAAGCATAGATAGCATGATGTGTTTTTGTTTCATTCATAAACACAGTGGAAAGTTATAATTTACCAACATAACTAGCCATGTATTGTGAGTGCTTCTTTGAAAACCAAAATAATTCACTCCATCTGTAGATAATGTAAGATGAAGGTTTCTCAGCTCATTTCCAAAGTCAAGATACACATGATCAATTTTATTCCATTAAGGAGAGTCTAATAAGTGACGTAGTTTCCCATATTTATTTCTTCTTTCTACGTTCCACGTCAATTGATCTATAGTCTCCTCACTTTTATGTAGGCTTCTAAACCTTGAAATGATTGGAAAGTACCATACAACTTTAATAGGACCAAATTAATCTTTCTTGTATCAAGAAGAACCATACTTTGGGAGTTCACTATATGATTTTTAGTCCTTGTGAAACAATATATATTCATGTGGGCAGACGTGTATTCTTTTAGATATCAAACCCATAAATCATAGCATTTGTTTCAAATCGTATGTTTGGCTGAAGAGATCATTATATTCTGGGAACATGTCATTCAATAGGGAAAGTAATTCTATAAAACTGGTGTCACTCTATCCATTTCCTGCTTTCAAATTATACATCTTCAGTATAGATGACATTAAGGATTTTGACGCATTAGAAGTGTGGTGGTTGGGAGGGCCCAATTTTGTTTTTTCTGTAATCGATGACCAATCTAGGATCAATACGATGATGAACACCAGTATCCATGGATTGAAATAAAAGATTTAGAAAAAGAGAAGAATAACACTAAATCTGAGAAAGAGGATCTTGCACATCATTTTTATAATTAATTTAATAATTTCTGAAGAAATTAAATACCCATTTCTTCAGTACTTTCTTCGTTGACGATCGTTGATTGTCCAAAATGGACCTTCTTAATTTACTTCATTGTGCTTGTAAGGATCTAAAATAGAATACCTCTAGCATTGATCCAAACATGCTCCAATGGTCTCTGATCAATGTCACTCATTCTCCGAGTTCTAGCACGGTGGAATGAATGTCTTGCGTCGATCTTTCTTCATCACTTGTTCTTCGGTATTGAAGAACTTCTCTCATTCTTGAGAGGGAGAGATGAGAGGAGTCGAGATGGAAAATGTTTGGCTCAATAATTCTCAATTCACTAAGTTTTTGAACAATAGACTTAGCTACCTATTCATCGACATGGGGTTTTAGTTACAATATTTAATTTTTAAACAACAATTAAATGCAATTATAACTATTAGAGAAAACCGAAGCCACATAATAAAAAAACATCACCATTATTTGTAGTGAACCAACTTGTAAAAAACAGAACCATAAATGAAATCTCATTCCACATAATGATAATAATAATATTATAATTTCTTGTGCCAACTAGATAAACATTATTTACCAACTTGTAAATAATTAATTTATCAACAGACATGGTCTTGGTCCGTTCGAACTCCTCTTCCATTTATTGAACACCCGAATAAAATATTTTATTCTATTAAATAAATATTTTTATTTAAAAACTAGTAAATAAATATTTATTAACTGTTATATAAAATAAATAAATAAATTTTATTCATAATCCAATGAATAAATATTTATTTAATTTATGTGATCAATTTAACTTGAATAAAATTATTCCTCAGTCTTAAGAATCATATTTATTCCATTAATTAAATTCAAATAGAATTTAATCAAGACCACCAAAAACACTTAGTGTGTGACCCTTTAGGATTCTTTCTCATTGGTATTAGGTGGGCTTGCCTAAAGTACAACATTACTATCTAGCAATGGGTCATGACACCCAAGAGAAAGAACTTAAATTCTTAATGATGACATCCACATATGAATGATCACTGTGTAATATAATCCCTTTGTCACAATATCTCATCAAGAAGGTTTCATGATAGTGTCATAAACCTAAATACTTGATATGTCATTATTTGACTACCTGAAATAAACTTGTCGTTACACCATGGCTATGTAATTTAGGGCAACAGTTCTATTTCAATCAAAGGGATGAGATATCAACTTCCATAAATGGAAGGTAAAAATCCTTCCTCGATGTATCCATTAATAACATGTCATTCATGATGCACCCAACATACCCTACTTCCCGACAACATATGACATGATGACTTTCATCATCAAATATAAGTGCACGAGTCATGATACGTATTAATGATAATCTTAAAGTCTAAGGACTATTACACACGATCACAGATAGGAATATCCGATGACACCAAAAAAAGTGGAATTTCTACTGGAAGGTCTGTTATCATAATCTACCATCTTAGAGATTACCAAGTGAGAACTTCATAAGAAAAAGTCTCATCTACTCACGATTACTCACACCTCATGGTCTATATACTATGCGTCACATCATAGTATTTCATCCAAACACAAAAATATATTTAAGAATATTGTCATAGCACTTCAAGGTTTTCATCATAGTGGAGAACTACTATGACCTTATTAATGCGACAAATACTCTAGACCATTATTATATTATAGTCATGAAAAATAATGAACAATATGTAATAAGATGTTTAATATTTAAATACATTAAATATTAATGTAATCAATGTAAAAATAGTTGTTTCTAGGACACCAACTCCAACAAACTCCCACTTGGATTAGATCCAACTACCTATAACTTTCAGCCTGCTAGACCTCACATGATGATCATGATTTTTCTGATTCAAGGATTTAGTCAAGGGGTCCACCATATTTTCTTCTATAGAAATACTGCTCACTATAACTTCACCTCTCTAAGAAAAATCCCTCAAGATATGATACTTTTGTAGTATGTACTTCATCCACTGATGTGGCCTTGACTCTTTTGCGAGAGCCACTGTTGTAGTATTATCACAATAAAGTGTGATGGGATCTTTACTACTAGGTACCACATCCAGCTCTTGGATGAAGCTCCGCATCCAAACTGCTTCTTTAGCTACCTCCGAATCTACAATATACTCGGACTCTACTGTAGAATATACGACCACACCTTTCATTGACCTCTTCCATCTCACAACACCTCCATTAAAAGTGAATATGTATCCTGTTTGCAACTTCAGGTCATCTTGATTAGTCTGGAAACTAGAATATACATATCCTCTAATGACTAGTTCCTCATATCCTCCATAAACTAGGAACATATCCTTAGTATTACTTAGATACTTAAGGACAGTCTTGATTTCCATCCAATGGAGGTCACTGAGATCATCTTGATATCTTCCTACCACAATCAATGCATATGCGACATCTAGCCTAGTTCATAGCATAACATACCTGACTGACCCAATCACTAATGTGTATGGAATCCTTGTCATTCTCTTTATTTTCTCATGCATCTGAGGACACATTTTCTTAGAAATATTAATTCCATGTGATGCTGGAAACAATCCCCTCTTGGATTGTTCTATACCGAATCTCTTTAGTATATTGTCAATGTATATACTTTGACTTAGGCCCAACAATCTCTTGGATATATCACGATGTATCTTGATCCAAATAATATATTTTTCCATACCCAAGTCCTTCATAGAGAATAATTTATTAAACCATGCCTTAATAAACTGTAATAATGGTATTTCTTTTCTAATAAATAATATGTCATCAAAATATACTTTTAGAAAAACTAATGCACTCCCACTAAACCATTTGTAGACATAAGGCTCACATTCATTCTTTATAAAACAAAATTTCATTATGGATTTATCAAAACAAATGTTCCATGACCTAGATGATTTCTTTAATCTATAAATGGGTTTTTTTCAACTTGAATATCTTATTGGAATCCTTTGGAGTCACAAACCCTTCAGGTTGTGTCATATAGACATCTTCCTGAAGGTTCTAGTTAAGGAAGGCTATTTTGATATCCATTTTGCAAATCTCATAGTCATGGTAAGTAGAAAGGGTCAATATAATTCTAATGGATTTTAACATCACAACTGGTGAAAAGGTTTCGTCGTAGTCAATGCCTTGATGCTGTTTGAATCCTTTTGCAACCAGTCGTTCCTTATAGGTACTTACTTGTCCTTCCATGTCTAGTTTCTTCTTGAATAACCATTTTCAACCAATAGGATTTACATTAACTAGAGAATCTACCAAAATTCAGACTTGGTTTTGGTATATAGAATCCATTTCAGAATTCATGGCTTCTTTCCACTTAGAAACATCTATGCCACTCACTACTTTTTTGTAGGTTAGAGGATCATTATTATCAAATAATAATGATTCACCATCCTCGATAACTAGAAAACCATACCATTCTAGTTCTCTAACCTCTCTTGTACTCCTACATAGTACTTGTTTCTTTGGAACATATCTTTCTTCTAGGTGGCTTTGTGGAATCTGCTTCTGTACCAACTCTTATGTACCTTGAGCCCCAACTTCATCGAAGACTATATCACTCCCACTATCTCTTTTGGAGATGTATCCCTCTCAAGGAATATGGCATGTATTGCTAATATAACCTTTTTTTAGGAGGGATATTATATTCAATATCCCCTTATTTCCTTGGGGTATCCTATAACGGTACACGTTGTGCCTCGGGGTGCGAGTTTTTTACCTGAAGAAGCCTTAACAAACACTTCACTTCCCCACACATGTAAATTTGATACCATGGCTTTTCTTCCCCTCCATAGCTCATATGGAATAACATTTATCGATTGAGTTGGTACTTGGTTTAGTATTTGTGCCACTGTTTGTAATGCATATCCCCAAAAGGATAATAGAAGGCTTATATGTCTCATCATTGATCTCACCATATCCAATAAGGTGTGGTTCCTCCTTTCACTTACACCATTCCACTAGGGTGTGTAAGGTGGAGTGAGTTGGGATAGAATCCCAAACTACCGTAAGTAATCAATGAAGTCCTGATTAAGATATTCTACACCTCAGTCTAAGTGGAGTTTCTTAATCTTCTTACCAAGTTGGTTCTCAACTTCATTCTTGTATTCATTGAAGTTATCAAAAGAATCCGACTTATACCTCATTAAGTAGATATATCCATATCTACTAAAATCATCAGTAAAGTTTATGGAGTATGAGTACCCACCCCTTGATTCAACTGGAAATGGTCCACACACATCAGTATGAATGAATTCAAGAAGCTATCTGGCTCTTTCACCTTTCCCACTAAATGGGGATTTGGTCATTTTTCCTTGTAAACATGCTCGACATACACCAAGTAGTTTTAGTTTGAAATAATCTAAATATCCATTTTGACATAACTTGGTCAAACATTTCTTATTTACATGACCTAACCGGTGATGCCAAAGTTGGGTGTGGTATGATTCATGTGAATTAGTTTTGTTATCGATTTCCATTACTTGGTTTGTGTAATAAAACATGTAAAGACCATTATATAAATGATCCTTAACAAAAAAAATGATTTCATTATAAAATAAGAAAAATTAATTTCTTTACTTGAAAATAAATACATATGTATCTAGTCTAGATATAAAAATAATCTTTTTGGTTACAGAAGGCACAAAATAACAACATTTTAATACCAAGATCATCCCAGTCGACAACGTGAGGCTGTAGTCCCCGACAGCTACAACAACAAGCCTAGATCCATTAGATGCTCATAGATCTACCCCCTCAGTAAATTTTCTTGAATCTACTTTTTTCCTGAAGCTTCCTCTTACTTCTTTAGCAGGGTGTAATTTTTATTCCAGTGGACCTTCTTGCCACATGTAAAACAAATAGTTTCCTACTCCCTTCCACCCCCTTGATCTTCTTTTTTTGGAAGGGCATGAAGAATCTTTGGGATTAAATCTCTTCGCCTTACCTTTCCTCTTATTCACCATAAGGATAGAAGGATTTTCACTCTTCATGTCTTTTTCCACTTGTAGAAGGAGGATAAGAAGATCTGGTAGAGACTTCTCAGTGTTATTCATATTGAAATTCTCAACAAAAGTGAAGAATCTATGAAAGTGTGATGCGATAATGAGATCAGTACCTAGTTCTTCATGGATTTTAAAACCTATAACCTTCAAACAATCAATGTAGATAATTATGTTGAATACGTGAGGCCCATTTGGGGAACCCTATACAAGATTACTCTGAAAGAGTGCCTTAGAGATCTCAAACAGTTCCTGTATTTCTCACTCCTGGTAAAGACCACGGAGGTGCTCAAACATGCTATATACATCCATGTTTTTATGAGACTTCATGACTTCACTAGAAATTGATTATAACATAAAACATTCAATGTCGACCACATCATTCATATGTTTTTTATAGACTAGTAACTCTTCATCACTCACCTCTTGGGCATACAAATCAGGTAATGAGGACTTTGGTGCATAAGATTTACGTTCATGGTGTAGAATGACCCGAAGGCGTCTAAACTATTCCTAGAAGTAACTACCAGTGAGGATGTTGTCTTTATCTAGTATTGATCATAGGGATATTGTGGTTGAAAAGTTTTTCATTTTTATTCTAAAATTAAAAGATAAAATAATTAATACTTTCTTAATTACATTTTATGAGAAATATTAAATTAATTTTATTATGTCTCCCACTATTTTATCAAGTCCCAATGGCCCTCACCATTGAATTTGTAATGTCTAGTTTCTAGGACATTATAGTGTAAAGGATCCATATTCCCCTTTACATAACCCTCAAAAGGGTTGTTCAATCTATTTAAAGTTATTTAAGTAGGTAGTTCTTTTCCAACTGTAGGATTTTAGCTCCTTGACCCATTGAGTGGACTCCCCTATCCTGAAATCTTGACATGGATTTCCTTAACACTTGCCTCCAAATTTACACCAAGTTTATAAATGGATACTCCTCTTAAAGTAAAATGGTTAAGTCAACCTGAAACTTTCATAAGATCTTCCTGTATAAAAGTAAGTGTCCCAACAAGGGTTGGTCAAACACATAGTTTTATTGAGTCTTACACTTAATCAAGTAACAAAAGGATTAGTCTGACTTAATATTTTATTGAGGTATTTTTATCTCTTATGCACAAATCTCCTTATTATCTTTATCAAATGATTGTTAATATTAAGTAAAACTTACTTAAGTGATTAACCATGTATTGATAATATTTATGCATAAGACTGGTTTATTTTAGTTCCATCTTGCATGATTTTTAATTCATTAATTATGTAGTCGCGACAATACATCCATAATGAAAAATCATGAAATAGACAAAAATAAAATTAAGGTAAAGATAATGAGCCCTTCTAATGGTTAGTTTATCTAGTGGTTGATAAACTAACTGTTGAACTAGGGGAGAAAAACCTTGAACCATTTATGATTCGTGTCTACAACTTTCCACCTATGCACCTTTGTATCTTCTTGGATTGGTTTCACCTCAGATCCTTACTTGAATAACCTCCACAAGCTTGGGAGATCCATCCATTACATATGCTTTTTAACTCAAACATAGGTGAGGGGTAAAAAGAGGGTTTACATAAAAGATACCATGGTCACACAAGCCCTATATATTAATGAGAAGAGATGGAACGCATGAAAACAATTTAATTTAAAATAAATTAAAAGGAAAACAATCACATACAAAGGTTTGGTCTATCTCATGATCATACACATACATGAAACTAATTATGCATTTAATAAAATTGAAATTCAATTATTTAATCATTATTATTAAGATAAATCATGATTGAATCAATTAATTATTATCTTTAATTAATAAATCATTTTATCTTAATCATTTTCTGAATTTCCCTGAGATTCTCATCCATAACCTTGGAGGTAACACAATGAACACCCATTTGAACCTACATGATATGTAATTCTAAACATTACACAAACATTAAAGTTTTAATTATATATAATTTGGTAAAGTATACGACATGTAGTTCTGACTACACGACATGTACTTATTTCACCATCTTATCAGAAGTACACGCCTAGGGACTCGGTGTGTGAGGCAAAATTGGAAATCTTGGAGTACACGACATGTCCAGTGGGCCACATGCTGTGTTGTCTCTAGGTTACATGGTTAACAGTTGGCTTAGCCATGTATGGGATACATGGTTTGTCCCTTGACCTGATGGGACTACACGCCATGTCCAGTGGGCCACACAACATGTAATCCGGCTGACCGTGCACCTGTATATCTTGGTAAACATGCTTTGTAAGAATTAACTACACCACGTGTCATTAATTCACATGTCTTGAGTAATTGAAGAATTACTTTCGATGCACTAAACACAACTACATGATGTGCAATCTGGATTATAAGGAGTATATGGAATATTACATGATGTGTAACTCTGAATACACAATGTTTATTATCTTTTTACCTGGAAAAAATTTTCGGAACATCCCAATGAGATCCTTGATTTAATTTTAATTAAAAAATTATTTCTTTCTGTTAGATCTATGAGAAATGAAAAGAAGAAGAACATATCTTGAAATTCAAATTACAAGAATGATTAAACATGAATTGACAAAACTAAATTATTAAAGTTTAAATCATCAATTAATTAATTAAATAATTATAAATGATGATGATCCCCCCTTTGATACCACTTAAAGGATCTGGATGCAGCAAAAGCATAGCGGTTGGGAGGGCCCAAATTTTCTTTTTCCATAATTGATGACCAATCTAGGATCAATATGATGATGAACGCCAGTATCCATGGATTGAAATCAAAGATTTAGACAAATAGAAGAATAACACTAGATCCGAGAAAGAGGATACTACACACCATGTTTATAATTAATTTAATAATTTCTGAAGAAATTAAATACTTGGGTCTTTGGTAATCTCTTCGTTGACGATTGTTGATCATCCGAAATGACCCTTCCAGATTTCCTTCATGGTTCTTGTAAAGATCCAAAGTAGAATCCCTCTAGTGGTGATCCACATGTGTTCCAATGGTCTCCAATCAATTCCACTCATTCTCTAGGTGCTATCATGGAAGAACGAATGTCTTGTGTCGATTGTTCTTGATCGCTTGTTCTTCAGTCTTGAAGAACTTATCTTGTTCTTGAGAGGGAGAGATGAGAGGAGTCAATATAGAAATTTTTTGGCTCAAAAATTATCAATTCACCAGGTTTTTTCATAGTAGACATACCTACCTATTCATCGACATGGGGTTTTAGTTACAATATTTAATTTCTAAGAAACAATTAAATTCAATTATAACTATTAGAGAAAATCCATTCCACATAAAAACAATAACAACACCATTATTTTTTGTGAACCAACTTGCACAAAACAGAACCATAAATAAAATCCTGTGCCATATAATGATAACAATATTATTATTATTTCTTACACCAACTGGATAAACATTATTTACCGACTTGTAAATAATTAATTTATCAACAGACATAGTCTTGGTCCATTTGAACTCCTCTTCCATTTATTGAACACCCAAATAAAATATTTTATTCTCTTTAATAAATATTTTTATTTGCAAACTAGTAAATAAATATTTATTAAATGTTCAATAAAATAAATAAATATATTTTATTCATAATCCGATGAATAAATATTTATTTAATTTATGCAATCAATTTAACTTAAATAAAATTATTCCTTGGTCTTGAGAGTAAAATTTATTCCATTAATTAAATTCAAATAGAATTTAATCAAAACCACCAGAAACACTTAGTGTGTGACCCTCTAGGATTATTTCTCGTTGGAATTAGGCGGGCTTGCCTAAAGTCCAAGATTACTGTCTAGAAACAAGTCAATGCACCCAATAGAAAGAACTTAAAGTCTCAATGATGACATCTACATATGAATTCTCTTTGTGTAATATAATCCCTTTATCACAATATCTCATCAACTAGGTTTCATGATAGTGTCATCAAAATATATGCTTGATATGTCATTCATTGACTGCCTGAAATAAACTCTTCATTACACCATGGCCATGAAATTTAGGGATACAGTTCTTTTTCAACCAAAGGGCCAAGATATCAACTTCCATAAATGGAAGGGAAAATCCTTCCTTGACTTATCCATTAATAACATGTCATTCGTGATACACCCAATGTACCCTAATTCCCACCAACAAATGGAATGATAGTTTTTGTCCGCAAATCTAAGTGCATGAGTCCTGGCACATATTAATGATAATCTTAAAGTCTAATAACCATTACACACACTCGCAGATAGGAATATCCAATGACACCAAAATGTATAGAATTTCTACTGGTGGGTCTGTTCTCATAATCTCCCATCTTGGGGATTACCAAGTGTTTATGAGACGAAGTCTCATCTTCTTATGAGTACTCGCACCTAATGGTATATATACTATGTGTACCATTATAGTATGTCATACAACCATAGAACAATATTTAATAACATTTTCATAGCACTTCAAGATTCTCATCATAGAGGGGAACTTCTATGACCTTATTAATGTGACAAATACTTGAGGACATTATTACATTATAGTCATGAAGAACAATGAACAATATGTAAAAAGATGTTTAATATTTAAATAAATTAAATATACATGTAATCAATGTACAAACCATTGGTTCTAGGACACTAAATCCAATATGAAAATGCTATATATTTAGTGAAACCACTAAACAATAGATTCTTTGCATAAATTTTTAACTGCTCAAACAATTTTGGGAAATCAAAAAGTTCATCTCCAACTGTTCTTGTCATTCCATCAATATGATCCTCATCACCATTCAAATCTATAATAATGTCCTAGATATGGTCTTCTTCATTGCCCACACTTGTAATCAAATCAGATGATCTATAAAACACAATGTTATCCCACCCACTAGCTATATTAACTTTTCCCCTATGTTTATTCCAACATTTATAACTTCGATCTATTCCATGACAGATCAATTGATCGTTCAACTCCTCTAAAGTAACTTGTCTTGAATAAAAACAATGTAAACATGGAAAAAGGATTTGAGAAGGGTCATATGCATGATATTGTGAAAACTTGATGAAATATTTCACTCGATATTCATACTATTTTGTCAAACAATTGACATCCATCCATTATTTATTCATATACATCCTATTTGATTCAGTGATATTAATATTTTACAAAATGAATACACAAAACATTGATATAAAAATTAATCATGGATAAAAAAAGATAGACTTTAAGTATCATTTTCAAACTATTTATCAAATCAAAATAGAAATCCCATTAAAAAAACCAACCATTTACACACATTCATCTTTAAAATAACACACCCTTTTTAAAATAAACCAATCAGTTTCAAACACTCTTTCTTAAAACCCCAATTAATTTTTTAAAGCATTCAAGTCAACTTCATGACCCCAAAATCTTAATCATTTAAAATGAACGAAAAACCTCTATATTTTAAAAATTTTCATTTAAAACTTCACCCACCCCTTGTTAAAATAAAACAATCATTACATATGATTTCAAAAAATTCACATCCCTTTCTGAAAGCCAATAAAATGAGGTGGAAACACTTGGCATGAAACCTATGTCCATTCCAAGTGTTTAAATCATTTTAATGGTATTTAAAACCAAAAAATGGTATGTTTAACACATATTTTTTTTTTAAGAAACATTTCAAAACACTTGAATCATTTTAAAAGAGCCACTTAGGAATTTTCACAAAGACATAAATCCCAAGAGAGGCACTTTACAAAGGATACATGAATCAAAAATAGCCAAAATTTTATTAAATATAAATATATAAATGGTTTATCATGTCTCTCTTGAATAAATAGTATGAATCCTATAGTTTACTTCTATAATATTACTGAGGAGTGAATAAGTGATAGATAAAAACATAAGCATCACTTAAAAATGATACTTTTAAAGATAAAGTCATATCTCTTCAAAGTGGATAACCATCATCCACTTGATTATTAAATCATGAACTACCTAAGATTGATACTTTCAATATGATACATTAGAAAAAATGTTCCCATTCTTAGGGGGTATACATTAAGTAAAAGTTAAATGACTATAAGTACTCATACCTTCTCCGCTGTCAATGGTTCATTTCACTTTGTGATTAAATATATTTCAAACACTTTTTTTAGTGTACTCCAATAACTCCTCATGGAAAGCACCACTATTTCCAAATATAGTAAAGGATTTGGGAAGTTTCTATTATGTGTTCTTAACTGTCTGGAATCATAAGCAACCACATGAACATCATGGACTAGAACTATTCAAAACATGACTCCTGATACAACACAATATAATCCATACTCGTTACCTAGCTCATTTATGGTTAATATTGGTGTTTTAATCAATATAAAATTAAGGTCTTAGAAGGATATCTCATGAAAATTTAAGAAAAGAAACCATACCACATTCTTGGTTAAGGCCTTCTTAGAGCTTCCAATCAGGAAGAATCCTGGTTGACCCTTTGGTAATAAAAGTGAAGCCCTAAAAACATCACCATAATGAAATTATCATTTCATGTTCCAAAGGTTCTTGTGAAATGTTTTTTTATTCTCAATGAGTATTCAAAAAACACCTCTATAACATGTTTCTTATACATGTTGTCCCACTTACTTATAGTAAGTATCAGTTGTTCATCTAGTTTCACTGACTTCCAAAATTTCATGGAAGTCTCTCCATTGAACATGTGGACTTTCTAACACCTGTATCATGTCCATATAAAATATTTAAACTTTGATGAATAGATAATTACACTATTACTTTTCAATGAATGAATCTTACATTCCAAAAATATTTTCTCAATATAATGAGGAGAAGACCTTAACATATCACCATTAAAAAACCCATATTTAAAAAACTACAACTTCTATTCATAACTTCTGGACTACTTAACATCACACCACCTACTTCTAAAAATCATATATTTATAAATTACCAAATCTATAGGATATTTCAATAAATACTTCCTATATAGAAAAAATTTATGCTATGTTTCGGAGCCTCTCCTTTTGGTTTAATTAATCAAAAAACGAGTAAGGATTTACATTCCAGATATTTTTCATGCTTGAAGATTACTTCCTGAAGACTGCATATCATATAACTCTTTAACACAAGAAAATAACTATGGTACTAAACTAATAGATGGTATGATTTTCCATAGATTATTTTATAAAATATTCAAAAAGACTTTATAAATGACATTACAAATACTAGTCATTCTAAAATCCATAACTGAACTCATATTAGTAACCTAGAGAATCAAAGTGATTAGAGTATCATTATAACTCTCAATAGAGTTATTTCATCTCCAAAGCTCATTCATGAAGTTAACAACATCAAGTCCCAAAATAGTCTAGAATATTTAAAAGAAAATTTCATAAAGGAAATATAGGTTAAGTACCTTTGATGGATGCATAAACCTAAATTCCACGACCACTTCATAACATTGAATATCAACAGTTATTAATTCATTCATATAATTTGTTAAATTTGTAATAAAATAATAATTTATATATTTAGATATAAATTTGTGCTGAGAAGAAAATATTATTTGATAAAAATATGTTATTAAATTCTTAATGCCTTCATTTGTATCAACCAACATACCAATATCAGCCTTAAACCTTGAAATATGGTTATTCCTCCATCTAATAATGTATTTTTGATAAAATAATGAAGTGTTTTTATATACTAAATTAACATAGATGTCTCATTTTAAAAAAAATAGAACACTTATTAAAATTAAGAAACCCCTTTAAATAATAAAAAACACCAAGAAACTATGTTATGGGTTGGTGTTCGGTGAAGTGTTCGATCATTATTTCAAGTCATTTAAAACACAAGATGCCTCACTGTAAATTACCAATTTCTATATTCAAATGTTAAATAGGAAACAACCAAAATATACTTCATTTAGTGAACAAACAAGGACCACCAACGACCATGATTTTCAGCAGGGTGTTTAGCCCATACAATTCACAACATCACAATCAATATCAAACTATAATAACATGAGAACAAACCCCATTACCCCTTTCTATTTAATTATCCAGTTCTTATCTTTGATTAGTGTGGAAAAACTATAAACCATAGGAAATCAAGAGTAGATACTTCCCACATGATACACAAACAAAGAAAAAATAAGTAGAATCTATACCTCAATGAACTTTTTCAACTTGTCTGTGTACCGTAGGGCAAAGTAGGATGCCCACACGTGACAACCACATCGCTAGAAACATGGATCAACCTATTATACACAAGAATATCATAAAAACACTACCTAAACATGAAAATAAAATGAAACTGAAAAGCTGCAGTGAATTTTGGGGAAAGAACAAGAGGAAAAGGATGAGAAAGAAGAGAAAAATCACAGCAGAGGTGTGGTTCAGTGCGCAACAGAGGAGACACGCATGGTGGAGGAGAGGTGCGTGGCAGAGGAGAGGCACAATGGAGGAGGAGTCCTCTAGTAGAGGAGAGGCATGTGATGAAGGAGAGGCACAATGGTGGAAGAGTCCTCTAGTGGAGGAGAGGCATGCGATATAGGAGAGGTGCGTGGCAGAGGAGACACGCGCAGTGGAGGAGAGGCGCGGTGGAAAAGGAGTCTACATGAGAGGAGGTGGTGGTGGTGGAGGAGGAGGTGGCAGGGATTGAATTTTTCGAGAGCTTGAGGGGTGCTGGGAAGGAGGAGAAAGTTAGGGTTTCTTTATAAAACCTTGTGAAAATTTTATCAGTGCTAGATAAAAAGAGCTAATAAAGGTATGTTTTATCAGTGCTAAAATAGAAAGCGCTGATAAAACATGAATTTATAAGTGCTTTTTTAGTAATGATAAATATAAGAATTTATCAGGACTAAAAAATGCTGATAAAGGATGTCTTTATTAGTGCTAAAAATGTAGTGCTGATAAAGACACCTTTTATCAGCACCTTTTTAGCATTGATAAAGATAGGCCTTTATTAGCGCTGATAAAGATATAATGTTAATAATTTATTTATACTGTTATATATATTTATAAAATCATATATATGATATATATATATATATATATATAATTATAACTATAAATAAATAAATATAAATAAATTTATTTATATTTATAAAATTATAATTTAAATAATTATAAATTTATAAGAATTATACTTATTATATTTATAATATTAGAAATAAATATAATAAATATATTAACTATGTATATTTATAAGATTATTGATATATATAACTATATTTTTTCTAATTTTATAATTATTTATATGAATATATATTTATTTATAATTATAATTACAAACACACACATATATATTTAAATAATTATAAAATTATAAAAAATTTATATTTCTAATATTTATAATTTTATTAATATATATAATTAATATATTTATTATAGTTTTATAATTATTTAAATATATATGTATTTATTTATAATTATAAATATAAATATTTGTATTTATTTATCAATATTTATATATATTTATAAATATATTTATTAAATTATATATAACATTATATATAAAAATAATAAATATATTTTTTTATAAATTAATAATTATTTAAATAAATATGTATTTATTTATATTTATAACTAATAAATTAATATATATTTATTTGTAATAAAAGTTATAATAAATAAATATTTATTTATAGTTGTAATTATATATATATATAAATAATTATAAAATTATAAAAAATATATTTAGAATTTTATAAATATATATAATTAATATATTAATTATAAATTTTTAATTATTTAAATATATCTACATTTATTTAGATTTATATTTTTAAATATTTGTATATAAATATATATAATTAATATATTTCTTATAATTTTTCAATTATTTAAATATATCTATATTTATTTAGGAATTATAATTATAAATATTTGTTTTTATTTATAAATATTTTTATATATTTATACATATATTTATTTAATTATATATTTATAACTTTATATGTAGTATAATAAATATATTTATTATAATTTTATAATTATTTACATATATATATATATTTATATTTATAATTACAACTATAAATAAATATATTTATAAAATTATAATATATTTATTTATTGTAATTTTATAATTATTTAAATATATATAGTCATAATTATAATTACAAATAAATATATTTACAAAGTATTTATATATAATTAAAATTTAATAATTATAAATATAATTAATATATTTATTATTTAAATATATTTAATGTAATTTTATAAGTATTTTTGAGAACATAATAGCATATATAGGTAACATGAATAAATCATATGCCTAGTAAAACATACATAATAAAAAACGAGCCATCAATGGACAACATAAATAATAAGAAGGGTGTAATGTATAAATGTATATTCATAACGATACGTAATATATATGCACGCATGATCAATATATTTATTGACCAAATTCATTGGAAATACATATATATTTAATAATTATAATATATATATATATTTTAAAAGTACTTATATATATTAATTATAAATAAAGAAATAAAATGAAATTAATAAATAAAATAAATATAATAAATATAATGAATATAATGAATATAATAAATCTAATAAATCTAATAAATATAATTAATTAATCTAATAAATCTAAAAAATATAAATATAATAAATCTAATAAGTCTAATAAATCTAATAAATCTAATAAATCTAATAAATCTAATAAATATAATAAATATAATAAATATAATAAATATAATAAATATAATAAATATAATAAATATAATAAATATAATAAATCTAAAAAATATAAAAAATCTAATAAATATATTTATCATTTAATGAAATTTATTATAATCTTATAATTATTTAAATAAATTTATATATAATTATAATCTTATAAATACTTTTTTAAAACATTATATATATATTTTTGAATTATTAAAAAATGTATTAATTATAAACACACATTTTTTATTTAATGTATACAAATAAATATATTTTTTGAATATAAATATAATAATTTTATATAAATTATTATTAAAAACTTTTATCAGCGCTAAAAATAGCGCTGATAAATGCACTCTTTATCAGCGCTAAGAAAAGTGCTGATAAAGGTGTACCCATTATCAATGCCTTTATCTAGCACTGATAAAGGCCCCCGCCTTTATCAGCACTTTATGCTTAGTACTGATAAAACGAGGCACTTCCATTGCCTCATTTTGTGGTAGTGTTCCTTTGGAAGAAGTGTAGCGGAAATCTATTTGAAGTACCTCTGACATCTAGTCCAGGTGAGGATGATTACCTTTATGACGACCAAGCATTGCATCAACTACTCAGTGACAAACACCAAGAGATCATGATAGCCAAACCATAACGTCCGATGTTGTAAGTTTCTTTAATTTTTGTTCTACTTGTTCTCAACTTTATATGTTAAAATCCTTTATCGTTGTTTCTATTTTAGTTATCCTATATGCAGTAATCTATTTCTTCTTTGAGATTAATAAAATGCGTGAGTCTGGGTGGTATTCTTGTTGTGACCGTAGGTCCCCACAGGTTTGAAGCATGTAAATTCTATGTTCTTGTTGCTTTCTTTTGATTATTTTCATATTGTTTTTTTGGTTATGAAATTTTTGACTTCAAAAAGCAAAACCCCAGTTTGGTCCTATTAGGGTTTCGTGTTCTGCTACTGTTCGGTTCACCCTTACCCCTCACAAAGTGGCATCAAAGCCTGACTGATTCTTTTTTGTTGTCGAACTTGTTTCTTATTTTAATAATTATTTCTGGTTTATCTCCACATTGTGATCTCTTCTTAAATCTCCATTGTCTTTCTACTACATTCGTTTAAATCCACTGTCCCATCTATAGTTCCTCTCTATTTTAATTTATTTGGATAAACACCAATTTCCCAAGATATTGGTTGGTTATTAGGGGTGTACCCTTAATGTTGTCCGCAAGGACTTGACATCTAATATTTAGGTAAACATGTCAACAACTAGATTCAAAATTAAGAAATTTGATGAATATAATTATTTTAACCTTTGAATAATTAATATGAGAGGCCTAATGGCTCAACAGTCCTCAATTAATGCCCTTTATGGGCCTAAGAAACCTATTGTCACAATCAATGAAAGCTATCTCTAGAATTAAAGGTGTGACCAAGATATTTTTTACAAGGAGTATACATTAGTCTAAAGGAAAAAGAAACAATCTAGTAAAGATAAAAGCAAGAAAATTAAATTACCCAAACCTAGGTCTAATTCTAGAGATAGAAAAATTGTGTGTTTCCATTATGAAAAACCTAGGAATACTGAGCGCAAATGTTGGAAACTTAATCAAGAACTAGAATCAAAACATCCCACTAACCAATCCCTTTTATTTGGATCTAGTTATGACACAACTTAAGTGTTAAATGTATCCAACTGCGCACTCAATCATGACCGGGTCCTTGTCTCAAGTTGTTCTTTTCACTTGTGTCCCTTTAGAGATTCATTACTAGAATTGGTTGAAAGAGTAGAAGGATATGTCCTCTTAGAAAATAATAAGAGGTGTAAGCTAGAGGGAATATTTTTTGTTTTACTAGAACTAGATGACCATTCCATCATCACTTTTCTTGATGTTAGGTGGGTTACCAAACTTCATAGAAAACTGATTTCCTTAGGGATCCTAGACCAAAAGGGATTTACTTTTAGGTCTGAAACAAGTTGTCTAAAAATCTCTAAAGGCTCTTGAAGCATAATAAAAATGCCTCTCATTAATGGGATGTATGTCTTGAATGGAAGGACCCATTTAAGAAAATTGGTTAGTGTTTATGCCACCAACACTAATAATACTTGGATTTGGAATAGGAGATTGAGGCATGATAGCTCCAAGGGCCTAGAAGAATTCAACAAGCAAGTACTGTTGAGTGACATCACACCATGTAATCTTCCATTTTTTGATGATTGTGTTATGGGAAATGCTAAGAGAGTTACCTTTAACAGGTCCTCCTTTAAAGCTTTCGTCCCCTTATAATACATCCATTATGATCTATGGGGACCATCTATGAATACCTTCCATGATTGAGGTTCCTATTTTGTCACTTTTATATATTAATTTTCTAGAAAAGTTTGGATTAAAATTCTGAAAAATAAATATGATGTTTTAAAAACCTTCAAAACCTATAAAACTTTGGTTGATAACTAAATTGGGAGAAAAATTAATACCATGAAAACATATAATGGACTATAATACCTATCCAATAAATTTATTTAGTTTTGTGTATCTAAATGTATTAAAATACATACTACTATTAAGGAAACCCCCAATAGAATGGCCTCACAAAGAGAATGAATAAGACTATCTTATAGATAGTTATAAGCATGCTTATATGATCAGGTGTTCCTAAATCCTTCTTGGAAAAGGCTTCTAACACTGCTGTTTACCTAATTAATAGCTTCCCTTCTTATTTTAATCAATTTAAAACCCCTAAAGAATTATGAAATGGTAAGCCTCCCTCTTATATCTACTTAAGTTTCTTCATATGTACAACTTATTCTCACATTAAAATTGTTAAAATGGAACCAAGAGCACTTAAATGCATATTTTTAGGGTATCATGAGGGTGTTAAGGGTTACACAATTTGGGTAGATAAACATGGTTAGAAAAAATGCATCATAAATCGGGATGTAGTGTTACATGAGTCCTCTTATCTCTAATCTAAGTCTATTACATCGGGCAGTAATGATCTAGACCTTGAACAAGTTGATGAAATTGAGCCTCTGGCCCAGTTTGAGGCTATTTTTCAATCCACTCCACTGGATCCACAACCTACTATATAAGCTGATTTACTTCCAATTCTAGTTCATATTTTGAATCTGAACCTCCTTCTAATAATAGGGGCTATCAATTAATCCGAGATAGAGAGATGATTGTGCCTATACATCCTACTCAGTTCATCCAGTATGACATAGCTCCATATTCTTTTAATGTGACCTAGGATCTAATAGATGATGATCCTCAAATCTATAGGCAATCCCTAAATGAAAAAGTCTCAAATTAGTGGGCCTTTTCCATGGATGGAGAAATAAAATCTTTAGAAAAAAATCACACTTGGACTATTGTAAATAAACCACCCAATGCAAATGTAATTGGTTCTAAGTGTATTTATAAAAGAAAAGAAGATAACACTGAGGGAAATAAAATAAAATACAAAGAAAGACTAGTTTCTTAGGTATTCCTTCAAAGAGAAGGTGTCGACTATTCTAATTTTCCCCCCTACGATCAATCATTCTTCTAATATGATTTTTCTTGATTTTGTGGCCTATAGTGACTTAGAAATTGAACAACTTGTTGTTAAAACTATCTTTTTTAATGGTGATTTAAATGAGAAACTTTATATGAAACCCCTATATGGTTACTCTAAGTAATTAAAATTAAATCAAGTATTCCAATTAAATAAATCATTATATCGTTTAAAATAAGCCTCAAGTCAATGGTATAAGAAATTTAATTCCTTTATGTTAGATAACCAATTTACCAGGAGTTAATATAATGAAAGTGTCTATTTTAAATCCAATAAAAACTGTATGCTTTATTTGCTACTTTATGTTTATGACATGCATATGATTTGAAAAAACATGAGTTTTATCATTTCTATAAAATCTAAATTAAAAGGAAAGTTTGAAATGAAATACTTAGGTGAAGATAAGTAAATTATAGGTGTTTAAATAATTATGGAAAGACCAAATAAACTGCTTTACTTGTATCAAAATGCTTACATTTTAAAGATTCTTAAGAGATATATGTTTGAATCTATCAAACCTATTAATACACCTCTTCAAGAGAACTTTAAACTATATTTAACACAGGAACCCACATATGATGATGAAATATAGTTTATGTCTCAACTACCCTATGATAACATAGTGGGTGGCATCATGAACAACATAATCTACACTAGGCCTGATATTTCCTATGAAATCTGCATCCTTAGTATATTTATGGACACTTTTGGGAAGACACATTGGAATGACCTAAAATGAATTCTTATATATTTGTCTTGTAGTTATAAAATATCATTGTGTTATGGTAAAGATGTGGATACTTCTGAAATTCAAGTTGGATATGTAGATACAAACTATATAGGAAATATTAACATCTAAAAGTCTTTGACTAGTTATTTATTCACTGCTTGTGGTGGTCCTATTTCATGGAAGTGTAACCTAGAGTTTTTGGCTGCTATTTCATCCATGGAATAATAATACATTGCTTTGATTGAGGTAGTAAAATAAGAATTATGGATTAAAGGCTCATCTTATTAACTTAAACTTTTCAATTATGATATCAATGTTTATTCTTATAGTCAATTCTCTCTTCATTTATCCTGAAATTTAGTATGTCATGGAAAATTAAAACACATATATATTAGAATGCACTTTATTAGAGATGTTATAGAATCTATAACTATGTGTGTCAATGAGATACACACTAGTGATAACTTGGCTGATAGTTTTAATAAATCCATGATATTGTTTAAATTAATTTATTGTTTATATAAAATGAATTTGGTTCCAATTCTATAACTATAGGTGCAAGAACATTTCCAATTTCAATTGAAAATATTGGATATTTTTGAATTATGGTATCCATTCTTGTTTTCATATTTAAATACCATGTTATGTTTTATTATTCCATCATTTTTTTATATTAGTTTTAAGCATACAAACTATGTTTTTGTTTTATATGCTCAATATTTGTTATAGGAGTTATCCATGCCAGGTGGGCTTATTATGTTGGGTTGTTCACTTGGTCTATTTAAGAGTTGGGCCACATTCCCTTCACTTTTCCACCATATATATCGATGAAATCCTCATTCATGACCATTGATTATTTGGGATTCCCCTTTTATACTAGCCATCCACATGTTCTAGATTATCTCATTTTCTATTGTTTGTTCTGTTCGGTGGGTGTCTTGTGGCATGATCTGATTGGCTATGATATTACGTTTTGTAGGTGGTTTTAGGGGGGATTGATCACCCCCTGTACCCATCGATCTGAGGGGGATTCACTTAGATTTTCTCCTTCGTCCTGCTACTTCAAAATCCTATAACCCTTGTTTTAATCTGCGATTCCTAACGGTTCTTCATCTTCTAGGAGAGGAGATCTTATTCATGTCAATCTTCATGTACACCGCTTGTCTAAAGGTTATTGTGGAGTTCTTGACTGCATCCTTCTCTTGGAAGTAGAGTGGTGAAGATATGTTTGGAGTACCTCTGACATCTAGTCCAGGTGAGGTTGAGTACCTATGTGATGATTGGACATTTCATCAACTACTCATTGGAAAATATCAAGAGATTAGGATAGATAGACCCTAGAATCTAAGGTTGCATGTTTTTTACCTTTTGTTATAATTGTTATCAGATTTATGTGTTAAAATACTTTGTATTTGTTTCTATTTAAGTTTTCTTATATGCTGTAATCTATTTATTCTTTGAGGTTAATAAAATGAACGAGCCTGGGTGGTGTTCTAGCCATGCACATAGGTTTCCATATGACTGAATCCGTAAATACTATGTTCTTTATTATTTCTTTTTATTCTTTGGATCTTGTTTTCTTGGTTCTGTAATTTTTGAATTTCAAAAGAAAAACCCCAGTTTGATCCTATTAGGGTCTGGTGTTCTGCTGCTATTCAGTTCACCCTTAACCCTCACAAATTCCATGTTTTTAGCCGATGTGTTATCCCCCAAGGTTTAAAACCCTCATAATCAAATATTGTTTCTTTCTCAAGTTTTATTCACTACCAATTAAAACCCATAAATGTAAATTAATGAAATAAAAAAGTTATATTATCAAGATAACATCAAGTTAAAGACTCTTGTGCTTTATTTTAGAAATCACAATAAACTTAGTAATAATGTGACATAACTTAAAGTTTTGTTTAGTTGCTTTTGTTTTTTCAAAAGTAAATATGGTAAATGAAATTTTGGAGGTTTGAATAAAAAAAGATTTTTTTTGAAGAACTGAATTTTATGGATAGATTTGATTTCACAAAATGTACAAGTGCTATAGTGTTGTAGGAATAACTTTATTGGAATATGTGACCTAATTATGAGTTCATAAAAAAATGATGAAGATGTTTCCAATGTAGTTACAATTGGATCCTAAGATCATGAGACCTAACCATTTAGTGTTTTCTTAAAAGATACTCATACATTTTGGATCAGAAGTTATACAAAAAACCAAAATTCTTGAAAGATTTACAAAGTCATTTTATGTTGGGGATAACGTTAAGCATACGCCCTCAGGAAATAGCAAGGATCACCATATATGTAATGATTTTATCTTAAGATTATGAAGTTGAAATCCATGATGTATGATAATGTTAATTATAGAAGTGTATATTAAATAATTAAAGTGATTTAAGATAATATATAACAAAAAAAAAACAAAATATAATTGATTTATTCAAGAATTAACACAAAAACTAGATTTAAGAATAAAAAAGAGGTTGAATATCATTAAAAATATTTGATCAATACAACAAAGAAATACCAACTAGAATCAAAAGTACTTATTTAATCGAAAAAATAAAAAAGGAAGATATTAAAGAAGAACACATGATTTAACATGATTCAATCCCTTTGGGGCCTATGTTCATGAAAAAAGCACTAACCCACACACATGCATTTTAATAAGCTCAAAATAAAAAGGTATAGATATGAAACCAATAGTATGAACAATAAGGAAACAGAAACAATAACATGATTCTATTTTCAAGAACTATAAATATTGAATACTTACAAGCTGAAGAGGGTGATTCTCTGATGAACATGATCTATTCATAATACTATAAAACCTTTAGATCGAATGATTAACACCTCTCCAAGACTTATTGGATAAAGATAATAGACACAATTATTCTTCGTGATTGTACATCATCAATACTCCACCATGAACGACATACGAGGAGTAGATGAGGAGGACGACAAAAAAAATGATCTAACAAGAAGTAGAGACTGTAAGGGAAATCAAGGGTTTTTTCAAATGCGATATATAAGGGTCATAACCCTGTTATCCTTACATTGTGAGTTTTGGGTGTTGGAGGAACCTATAGGAGGTTCTAAGGTGTTTGGAGGGAAGATAAGGGAGTTAAGTAGAAAACTCAGATTAATAGAGGATTCTATATAATGTCCCAGAAAATCCATGTAATTTTCTTTGAATTATATGGGATTATTTTGAGACCATATGCTTAGACGACACCTGATTCCGAGGCCTAGTGAGTCTAGAATAGAATTTTGAACTTTTTTTAAGTTGATTTAAATAAACGTGCAAGCAGGTTTTTCTAACTTTTAAACCAGTGCTCGGATAAAAAATATGAGGGCACCATTGATATCAGAATGACATGATTTGCCTATAAGGGGCCTAACTTTGATCGACAAGGGTTGACTGAAAAAGATATTTTTCAGACTTTTTGGAAGAAAAATAAAATAACTTAAAAAAGTTATTTTATTTGTTTCTCTTCACCGTTGAGTGATGGAACGTTAGCACTACGGTGACGATGACAAGGAGAAAATGAGTCACCTTAAATAAATTCTATTAATGAGGATCTTAAATGTACAAAATAATGAATTATTAAGAAAATCATAACAGATACACTGTTTCATTAATGAAACAACCTAATAACGCGACGACACAACGTAATAGAAACGATGCGATGCGCTTCCATTTTAATGAGATAACTGGTTGGAGAATCAGAGTTAGAATTTTCTTGATTGACGGTGAGGAAATTTTATTCAACAAATAAGGCTACAGAATCACTAGAAACAATGATGCACCCTGAATAACGGGACCAACGAATGACGAACGTATTCTCCTTCCACCTTTTGAAGGATCGCTAGTAGTGTGGGAGATGAATAACAAATAGAGAACGAAGGCACGCAAATATGCTCTTCCCCGACCAATGAATCTATCCCAGATAGGGGTTAATTTTTTTAATTTGAATTCCCCATTCTTTATTCTAAAACAAATAATGTGGATCAACCCATGAACAGGTTGATCCGCGGATTTTTTGTTCTTACAGGAGGGAGTTTATTCTCATGGTTTTGTATTGGGATTAATTTTGATAGAATCATAATCCTATCCCCCATGTTCTAAAGAAACTCTAATGCAGATGGTGCAAGCCGACACAAATAAGGCCCGAGCCCCTCCTCCTTGTATGTTCCTGCGTGTTTTTTGTGGCCACAACTCTGGATTGATGTCAAGGAACTTTCGAGGCCGTAGTAGTAAATATGGAATCCTATGGAGGCAGAAGGTGCAGACAATCCAAAGAATGGAGCACCGAAGCATACCCAGTGGTCCAAAAAACATCCCTCTAGTGGCTACGGGTGGGTGGTGGAACACCACGATGGCACACCAAGGTAGGCTGCGGCCAACTCGAGCAGTGAAAGTGCGACAGGAGATGGTGACAGTGGGCCGGTGGCTGGTGGACAGGGACACGACCAACTCGCCACATTAGGTGGAGCGGCCCACATGGTGCGAGCTGCGACTTCTCACTAGTACATGGTTCAGCGGGGACCATGTGTAAGACCGGGGGGGGGGGGGGGGGCGACTCCTGCCGGCTTTGTGCAGCCAAACTAGACGCCCAACGGGCATCCGGGCTGGAGAAGACCGGACCGCCATACTGGCTGGGTCAGGGGGAACAAATTGGGTCACTGAGCGGCCAAGGATGAAATTAAGCTTGCCCATTTTTGTAGTCCGGCCCAACAGAATAAAAACCAGGCTGCTGGGTGGCCTAGGATGGGGACAAACTAGCCCGCCTGTATTTGGTCAGGCTGGATGGAACCGGGTCGCTGGGAAACCTGGTGGGCCGGAACCCCTCTCGAACTGATCTGGGTCTAGAAAGGCCCAATGGTCCTAGATAGACCGGGCTGGCCTAGACCCGAACTGGGTCGAGTTGGGTTGGTTGAGTCGGTCCGGCAGGGTCAGACTGGGCCCGGACACAACTGGCCCCTATTCACTAAAATGTCAATATCTTTTAGACTGGGCGTCCATTTGACGAGCTGTTTGCGGCATTAGAACCCTCATGATGAGTGGTTGTTTTGGAATTCTCTAAGGATAATTTCATGCAAGTTGAAATATGAATAATTTCTTGAGGATTGGATTCTACTGAAATCAAGAGTGCTACATACGGGAATCCTATGACTATATGATACCTAGAGACTGTTGATGAGCAGCTCCAAGTGACCCTGTATGGATTAGCTCCAAGAAAACCTATGTGGATCATCTCCAGGCAACCCTGTATGGATAAAATACCAATGACCCTATGTGGCTCAGATCCAAGCGACCCTGTGTGGATCAACTCCAAGAGACCCTGTGTGGATCAGCTACCAGTGACCCTATGTGGATCAACTACAAGAAACCCTATGTGGATCAGCTCCAAGTGACCCTGTGTGGATCATCTACAAGTGGCCCTGTGTAAACTAACTATGATGGCCTAAGTGGGAAGTGGCTCTGTGGGACCCAGCAGACCCACAATACTCATTAGGGATGAGTACCTCAGCAGTCCAAGGTGTTCAGTGTTATGACTGATAGTCTTTCTTTCTATACTATAGATTATGCCCATGTGAGCTGTCTTTCTTTGTGATCATGCTTCATGGTTTGATTTGTGGATTTATTTGTGGTCTTTACTTTGTGGTTTGGGGCACCTAATGAGTATTTTGTTACTCACCCCTACACAGGATTCGCCCATACATGTTGTGTCTAGTGAAAATGACCGACGCCATGATAGAGGACTTGGTGGCCTAGGACCTGGTGGTGCCCAGTGAGATCAGGCAGGAGGGGCGTACTTATACGGCTTTTGGAAGCTACTCTATACTTACCCATCAGGTGGGGTTTTTAGAGAATGAATTTCTGTATATCTTTTGTAATTTCTTATTTTCAGTTTGCCTTTTTTTGGGTTTATATTCTGGTCCATTTGACCTACATCTTGTACCTTTAATCAGTGGTTGTTTAGTGGCATGCATGTTTTCTTTTCCAGTTTTTGGGACATGGTTGTGTGTGTTTGAGTACAGGTACTCAGGAAAATGCCTCACACTTGTAGGTTGACGCCTTCAGCGCTAGTCACCAACCCTTGGACTTTGAGAGATGGGCTAGGGGGAGTCACAACACGGGCTCCAGGGGACAAGTCGTGACAAAGTGGTATCATAGGTGGTCAAATATACCTCAAAGACCAAGAGTCTATTATTTTGTTTTTTGGAAACAATGTTAAATGGTTTGAGTTCGAATTTAAGATTCAGGGAGTCCAGTGTTGGTGGGGTGATCGATATATCCATACACCAGGACCTTTAATTCTTATTTTTGTCTCTAATCGTAAAAACACTGGTTGCTTGCATCATATAGGAATTGAGTGTTTCCTCATGTTCTTCTTGAATCAGAGTTAGCTCACCAGGTATAATCTACTGACTCTGGTACATCTTGATCTGTTTCATGATGCCTCTATATAGACAAATAGCTAGTATTTTGATACATGACCATGCGTACAACCCTCCTAGTGATGAGGTTTCGGTTCAGAGACTAGTGCTAGAGATGGCCCCACCAGGCGGTGTGCTAGTTTTACCACCACCTGTTGATCAACGGTTACTACCAGCGCTACCAGTGTAGGGCGCACATAGAATTAGTGCCTTGCATGAGTTTCAAAGATAGAGGCTGATGTTATTTATATTTTCATGACTTATTATATACTCCTTTTACTGATTTTATATGAAATGTGCATAATTTGTGTGAAATATTAATTTTTTAATACTAAGTATAATTTTTGAGAATTTTTAGAAGTATTCCAATTGAGTTAGTTTAATATTTTATTTATAACTATCACCCTACTAACCCAAATTGTGTGGTTCTTGTTTTTTATGATTTATAATTCAATATAAAATATTTCATTAGAAGGAATCATGGGCCAATTATTCCATTTGAAGGCTCATATGGACCACATAAGAAGGCCCATAAAATCTGTGAGGAAACTGAACCATCCATAAAGATTGAATTACTGGGCTCAATCTATAATTTGAAATTACTTCATTATCCTCAATGGTTCGGGAGACAATGTAAGGAGTCTTGGATAAAAATTTCAAGGCCCAAATCCAAATACAAGGGGTGAAACTGATTCATTTAAAATCATCCCATCATTCTGGCCGGGAATTAAAATCAATACAGTATTCATGACATGTCTCCTGATCTAGTCATCAAATCAAGATGAGATTTTGCAGTGTGAAAGAGGAGATATAGGTGGCCAACTTTGTTGAATAAATAATTAATATTTGAAGGTCCAAATGACTCCAAATTTTTATATATGTCATTCAAAATTATTATCTACAACTTTTAAGAAGGATATATCTCGAGATTCGACTGTCTGGATGTCCAAATCATCGAACCAAGTGGAGGGACAGATTGGGATTGCAATAGTCCACTTCCTTGGGCTATAAATACACCCCCTCCCCTACTTCAAAGGAGTTGGAATTTCATAAAATAGGATCACATATTGACATGACCAAAGCCTTTCCAAAGGCTTGGGAGGACCTGCCATACTCAAGTTTTTACTTGAGAGACCTTTCCTCCACTCTTTGTTTTTATTTACTTTTGTGTTCGTCTTTGTTGTAATCTTGTAAGTATTTATTTTTTAATTATATTTTAATGAAAGTTTCTTATTCAATATCTCTCATTATCATCCACATTCATTAGTTTAATATTAATGTTCTTAAAATAGTTTAAATACAGTTGAATCCCCTTCCCTTCTTTTTCTTTCTCATTCAATCTAAAGTTGGTATTTAATTACCTTCATCGTTTGTGTGTGTGTTCAACGCACCACTCTTATATTATCAATTTATATCTCTTATCTTCTTAATTTATCATCATAATAATTATAAATAGATTACTAATCATTTAAATGGATGAGTAAATCTACCATTGGGGTGAGTTATAATTTGGGGATATTAAGTGATTGAGAGCCTTTGCTCGAGGAGTATTCTTTGAGTTAATATTATCTATGTTGAAATTTATTTTTCATGGATTAATGAAATTTTTTGTTTAATATGTAGATTCCATGGATTATTGGAACCACAAATACACTACAATAAACAAGTAATGGTAATTATTAGAACCCTAAGTTAAGTTACGGCTTGGATTAAAGCTTTAACACTTGGTAATTCTGATAAAAATCATCTTGTGAAGTTGGTATTAATTTAATGAAATATAAATCAAAGCTCAAAGATATCATAAGATTAAATCCACAATAATGAACTCACACCAATCTTTATCAATTTTTTAAATCAAACATCATCCATAAATTATTTCATAAGCTCTGAAAACAAACCCCACAATTAGAATACAATCAACTAAAAACAAATGACTATTAAAAAGTATCATCACTAAGGATTTGACCCGAGTGTTTCTATACACATTAGCAGAGCATCGGAACTTTGATCGGTCAATAGGAAACAATTAGCTGATTTTCAAATGGCGCCTTTTCCGGGGATGATGCTTTATGTAGTCATTAGTTTTTGGTTACTATAAAAAACCCCCAAAAAACCCCCAAAAAACAAAATTTTAAAAAAAATTGAAAAAAAACACAAAGAAAAACCCATCTTCCTTATTCTTCCAAAAATTTTCTGAATTCTCTATAGCCTCTCAAATAATCCCTCAGATTTGTTTGACCCTGAAATTGGGCAAAAACTTCACCAACTTAGGAGGAACATAAGAGATAATAAAATAATTAAACAACCAGTCCTTGTCCAACCAATTGAATTAGATATGGCTAATCTTAGGGAACAAACACTTAAAGAACTTTCTTCCCATGATATTAATTACCATCCTCTTGGTATTCAATATCCAAACATAGAGGATGACTTTGAACTAAAATCGGGTTTGATTTATCTTCTTCCTCATTTCCACGGGCTAGCCAGTAAAGATGCACATCTTCATCTTAAAGAGTTCCAAGTGGTGTGCTCTACCATGAAGCCTCAAGGGGTTTCTGAGGAACAAAATAAACTTCGAGCATTCCCTTTCTCCCGAGATGAAATTTCTAAGTCATGGATCTACTGCCTTACTCCTGGTTCCATAACCACATGGAATGACATGAAGTGACTATTTTTAGAGAAATTCTTTCCTGCTTCTCATACTACTTCTATCCGAAAGGAAATAAGTGGTATTCATCAATTCCCAAGTGAATCACTCCATGAGTACTGGGAGAGGTTCAAAAATATTGTTTCAACCAGCCCACACCACCAAATACCTCACCAAATCTTGATCCAATACTTCTATAAGGGGTTATTGGATATGTAAAGAACCCTCATTGATGCCACAAGTGGTGGTGCTCTTGTTGATAAAACTCCTATAGCTGTAAGAGATCTCATAAGCAACATGGATATGAACACACAAAAATTCCATACTCGAGCACATGCTCAAGTCAAACAAGCCCAAGATAGTCAGTTGATAGATCCAAACAAGATGATAGAGTGGATGAGTGAACTTAGAGGTCTTGTGAGACAACTAGCTGTGGCTTTCAAAGCTCCAACATCATCTTCTCTACAATCAATGTTTCCTGGACCTGTCAAAAAATGTGGAATATATAACTCTCTAGATCATCCAACAGACACCTTCCCACAACTTCAATATGATCCATATGATTCATCTGGAATAATGGAGCTCAATGCAACATATGCTCAGAGGAACACTAACCCTCAACAATCAGGTCATTTTGTTAGAAACTTCAACCAACCCCATTCCGAGCCTTTCTCTTCTACATATAACCCTAACTTGAGATATGGGAATCCCATTTCTCATTCCCCTCAATTCCCTCCTCAAAACCCAAACTAGTTTCAATATGGTAAAGGTTTTGGTAACTTCCAACAACCTTATCCTTTTTTCCTCAACAAAAAAGGAAAAATACTCCTCCAGGCTTCCACTATCTGAGCGATCCTTCTCAATTCCCAAACCAATACAATCACTTTCCCAAGAACCAAAATCAAGGTAATCCCAATCCTAGACAAGCTTCTTATTCCAAAAAACCATGGGAAAGTGAAGTGGAAGATCTTGCCTCCTTCACCCATTTCATCCTCAAGAACATTGAAACCCAAATTGGTCAACTTGCATCCCACTTAATCCAGCAACAACATTCAAATTCTTCCAAAATCCCAGCTCAACCATTACCCAACCCCAAGGGTAATGTAAGTGAAATTGCACTTAGATCGGGGAAGCAAATTTCTATGCCTCAAGATAAGTCCTCCATCCCTCTTTTGAATGTTGACCTATAAAATGAAAAGAAAAATAAATATGAAAAGGAACATGAATCCATTCCCTCAACTCCTTCAATTCCACTTAAGAATCCAATTCCTTTTCCTCAAACCGTTTTTAAGCCAAAGAAGTCCTTTTAACCTGATCCTGAAATGCTTGACATGTTTAGACGTGTTGAAGTCAACATTCCCCTCATAGATTACATTAAACAAATACCTAAGTATGCAAAGTTTCTTAAATAATTGTGCACCCACAAGAGTCAACTTAGGACCTTCGAAAATGTTTCCACCCAAGAGTCCATACCCATTAAGTGCAAAGATCCAGGGACCTTTACGGTTCCATGCCAAATTGGAAGTTCCAACTTCGATGATTCACTCATAGACCTAGGAGCCTCAATTAATGTCATGCCCAAATCCATCTTCTCCAACCTTGGTCTAGGTCCATTACATTCAAAGATTGTTGTTATTCAATTGTCCAATCGAAGCACTACTAGTCCTGAGGGTATAATTGAGGATGTCCTTGTTTGAGTCAATGATCTTATCTTCCCAGCTGACTTCTATGTCCTTGACATGGATGGTTAGAAAAATTCTTGCCAATATCCTATGATTTTAGGAAGACCTTTTCTAATGAAATATAAAAATAAAATTGATGTCCATGCAGGCATATTATCCATGGAATTTGGTAACCAACTGGTCAAGTTCAATATTTTTCAATCCATGCGATACCCATCAGAGAATGAATCTGCGTTCTCTATCCATTATTCTGAAACTCTCTTTGAGAGTGTGTTGAATCCCAATCCATCATGTCCTTATTGTTCTACTAATAGAGGAGTTTGTGAATATTTCATCCTCATTAACCAAGTCATAAATGGAGAAGTTTAAGTTGACATTACAAATGCAAACTCCATTGATCTAAAGGATCTTGAAAAATCACTAGAATCCCATCTTGCCTCTAACCTCCACTTCTCCAACTTGGATGATAATGAGGAAAATGAACTAGAATGATCATTTGTTGATTCAAATAAGATTATCTAACATTCATTATTTCCTATCCATGATTTTGAAAATTTTGTTATATGTGAGGTGAACTTTGAAACAATGTGTTTATATTGTCCTGATGGGAGTGAAGGTTGTGAGATTTGTTCCCTAATTAATAAGGTGATCATTGGTGATATTGAAATTGACCATTCTTTGGCGAACAACATTGGAATAAAGGATATTGAAAATTTTATTTATTATTATGACTCCACTGATCCTGATTACTCTACATCAGTAAGTGATGAAATAAATGAGTCAAAAACAATTGGTATCTCATACTGTGGTTTTGTGTTATCTGATACTTACATAAATGAACCATCAAAATTGATACATCTTCCTAAATTTCTAAGCATATAAAACCATCACTTTGTGGATAAAATAATTCCTCGCATTGAAGACCAAAGGGAGGATAGTCATATGCTCTTTCCAACCCCGGTGAATTGCAAGCACACAATCAAGGAAGGGGATAAATTATCCAATAAACAATCAGGCATCCCAAATGAGAAGTTTTTTTGGAAGCACTCTAGAGTTGAGAAAATACGATGGCCACCATCTGACTATGTGTATTTCACTGCAACTGTCCAGCTATAGAAAAACTAATGCAGTGATTCTTGGGAGGAAACCCATATTTTCTTTTAATTTTATGAAGTTTTAATTTATTTTTAGTTTTTAATTAGATGAATAATGATTTTTCTTTTTCAGGTAACATCACACAACCCTGGAACAACATCAACTTCCATCAAATCCCCAACTTCTGTAGTCAACTCACCAGTGGATGGAGATGGAAACCCACCAAATCCAAACCAGGGGGCACCTCTTTCCCTTTCTCTCTCTCTCTCTCTCTATCTCTATTTCTTCTTCTTCCCCTCTCTTTTTTTACCACTTTCTTTATCAAACCCTTTTATTTACTCTTTCTCTTTTTTGTGGGTGTCTCTTTATAAAAACACTAAAAAAAACCTAAAAAAAAATAAAAAATAAAAAATAAAAAATTAACAACAATATGGAAAAACAAGATTCATGATTACTCACCTTCCAATTTTCAAATTTTGTCCAACCATTTTGGGGAGTTAAAAGACATGGTTTCATCTAAAAAATTTTGTGTTTTCATCATATATTTCTATAAAGAATATTGTGTCAAAACCAATAAATTTTTAATGCTCAATTTTTTATTTGGAAAATTATTTTCCCCACCTATGAGGAAAACCATTTGATTTCATGCCAAGGCTACCTATGTCCATCTTTTCAAAATGTGTGTTTTTCACCCCCATTTTTGAGTCTTGAGTTTGTGGAACTTTGATCTGAATTTCCTACTTTAGTGTGCATTAATATGACAAAGGCATTTTCTGAACCACATGAGAATCACAATGGCCAAATAGCCTCCCATTTCCCTTACAATAATCATCCTTTTCAAAGCCCCTTCGATCCTATGAAAACCTTTTCTTTGTTAGGCACATTACAAGCCCAATACCTTATCCCACCCAATATCAACATGGATTTTTCATTTCATATTTATTTTGAAATTTAAGTGTGGGGGGAATAGATATCATTTTGGGTAGCCTTTGTTGATTTCACCATGTTATCATATGCTTGAGGGAAAACATCCATTTCAGTGTAGAGGAGAGGTTTTCATTAAGTGTGTTTTTGGGAATGTATATATGATTATGACATATTGTTTAAATTTTAATGAAAAGTGTTCAAAAAAAATTAATTAAAAAAAATAAAAATAAAAAATAAAAAAAACAAAGAAATTGGGTTGTGTCTTGGGTATGTCAAAAATCACTCTTCCTCAACCTTTTATCTTATTATAACTATTACAATTAGTGTCATGATGAAATTAATTATGGGTTGGGATATGAGTGTGAGATCTTTTCCAAGTTCAACTTTCAAAAAAATAAAATAAAAATAGAACACTTGCATTATATTCCTATGTCATTGGATAAAGTTTTTTGGTTTATAAATATTCTTTGTTATCATTACCTTCATATTTCCTTCCACTTTTGTGCCTTATTTCACATTTTTATTCCCTCATAAATATGTGTTTCCATTTCCTTTCACGTCTCATTTTAAAAAAATGTGCATTGATTTTTTCTATGTTGGTGTTTTACCCCTATTATTCTCTCTCTTGGACATTATATTCCTACCATCCCATAGCCACAGAAAACCCCCTTCAAAATACCTCTTGATTCTTGTGAACTTTGGATAGGGATTGGAAGCTGAGAGCTCTTCCAAAATCTAAGATTTTCACTTTTGGTTGGTGAATGAGTAAAGCACCATAAATTAATTTTATCATCTTGAGAGGAGTAAGTTTTGTGTGCCACCATTTTCCATTTCAAAATTTGATCATGAAAAAAATTAATTGTTTTTGGAACATTGTTTCTGTAATAAATTGTGGTGGAATTAAAAATGTATGAGTAAAATTGTCTAAATCTCCCCTTATTGGGGAAAACAAAATTTTAATATTTGTTGGTGAGTGAAAATGATTTTGTCATGTTTTTATATTTGTTGTACATGAGGACATGCACAAGACTAAATGTGAGGGAGTTTATGTTATTAATATTTTCATGAATTATTATATAATCCCTTTACTGATTTTATATGAAATGTGCATAATTTGTGTGAAATATTAATGCTTTAATACTAAGTATAATTTTTGAGAATTTTTAGAAGTAGTCCAATTGAGTCAGTTTACTATTTTATTTATAACTATCACCCTACTGATACAAATTGTATGGTTACTATTTTTTAGGATTCCTAATTCAATATAAAACATTTCATTAGAAGGGATCATGGGCCAATTATTCCATTTGAAGGCTCATATGGACCACACAAGAAGGCCCACATAATCTGTGAGGAAACTGAACCATCCATGAAGATTGAAATACTAGGCTCAATATAGAAGTTAAAATTCCAAAATTATCCTCAAAGGTTCAGGGGACAATGTAAGGAGTCTTGGATAAAAATTTCAAGGCCCAAATCCAAATAAAAGGGGCCCAAACGATTCATTTAAACTCATCCCACCATTCTGGCCTAGAATTAAAATCAGTACAACATTCATGACATGTCTCTTGATCTAGTCATCAAATCAAGCTGAGATTTTGCAGTGTGAAATAGGAGATATAGGCGGTCGACTTTGTTAAAGAAAGAATTTGGATTTTAAGGTCCCAATTACTCCAAATTTTGAGAGAATTCATCCAAAATTATTATCTACAACTTTGAAGAAGGAGATATCTCAAGATTCGGCTGTCTGGATGTCCAAATCGTCGAGCCAAGTGGAGGGACAGATTGGGAATTCCAATAGTCCACTTCCTTGGGATATAAATACATAACCATACTCTCATTCAAAGTATTTGGCATTTTAGAAGATATGAGCACATATTGGCATGACCAAATCCTTTCCAAAGGCTTGGGAGGACCTGCTGTACTCAAGTTTTTACTTTAGAGACCTTTCCTCCTCTCTTTGTTTTTATTTAATTTTGTGTTCTTCTTTGTTGTAATATTGTAAGTCTTTCTTTTGTAATTATATTTTAATGAAAGTTTCTTATTAAATATATCTTATTCTCATCCACCTTCTATAGTTTAATATTAATGTTCTTAAAATAGTTTAAACACAGCTGAATCCCCTTCCCTTCTTTTTATTTCTCATTCAATCTAAAGTCGGTATTTAATTCCCTTCATTGTTTGTGTGTGTGTTTGACGCACCACTCTTTTATTATCCCTTTATTTTTTTATCTTCTTAATTTATCATCATAATAATTACAACCAGATTACTAACCATTTAAATGGATGAGTTAATCTACCATTAGAGCGAGTTATAATTTGGGGATATTAAGTGATTGAGAGCCTTTGCTCTATGAGTATTCTTTGAGTTAATATTTTGTATGTTGAACTTTATATGTCATGGATTAATGACATGTTTTGTTTAATATGTGGATTCCATAGATTATTGGAACCACAAATACACTACTATAAACAAGTAATGGTAATGATTAGAACCCTAGGTTAAGTTACGACTTGGATTAAAGCTTTAACACTTGATAATTCTGATCAAAATCATCTTGTAAAGTGGGTATTAATTTAATGAAATATAAATCAAAGCTCAAGGATATCATAATATTAAATCCCCAATAATGAACTCACCTCAATCTTTATCAATTTTTTAAATCAAACTTCATCCATAAATTAGTTCATAAGCTCTGCAGATTAACCCACCAATAAGAATACAATCAACTAAAAATAAATGACTATTAAAAAGTATCATAACTAAGGATTCTACCCGAGTGCTGCTATACACATTAGCAGAGCATCGGAACTTTGACCAGTCGATAGGTGACAATCGGCCACTTTTCAGAGTCCTCCTAGGTTCAGGGGAGAGACAGATCCTTAGGTCACTGAGGAATGGCTGGAGGTGGTGATGTGGGTCTTCCGCTTAGTGAGGAAGTCACTTGACCAGATGGAGATCCTAACCACGAGCCTTATTTAGGGATCAATAGGGATATGGTGGATCTTGAAGATTTAGACTCACAGTGAGGCATCCTTCTCCTAGGCTGAATTTGGGTAGATTTTCCAGGAGGAGTTCTTCCCCATGACCTTGAACTCAGTGTGCATACAAGAGCTACTTCACCTACAAAAAGTCATCATGTCAGTGGCCGAGTACTCTATGAGGTTTACATACCTCTACTGATACTCTATGGATATGTTATGGGACCCTTTCTTCAGGGCCCAGACCTTTGATTAGGGACTATGATGGGAAATCAGGACATCAATGATTTCCCTCAGTATCCCCACTCAGGATGGTGTTCTAGAGCAAGCTCTACTAGTAGAGAGATTCCTCGCAGAGTAGGAACTGACGATGGTAGCTAACATTGGGAAACATGTGGCCGATTCATCCATGGTTTGCATCCAACTGATGAAACATAGGTCCAAGAGAGCCATACCATCCAAAGGGTGACCCCAAGACATAAGATTGGTGGTGTAAGGCCACTGGGGCATTGGGGGTTAGCAGAGGAGTAGAGCGTGCTACTCATTCGGCAGGCAGGGTCACATGGCTTGTGACTTCCTGACCCACTGCACAGACGATCAACGGACAGTTGAGGGACTGCTAGGGCAGAGATAGAGGTTTGAGTGAGGAGGTCTGTAGGTAGGCATACATGGAAGGGGATAAGGTCGAGTAGTAGGTGGTGGGTGACGATTTGAGGTACCACCACCACCACCAACCCCAGGTGGTCCACCATGACCTCATGGAGCAGGTGGACAGGGGTGAGCTCAGCTTCAGGCAGTGGAGGCCTATGACCACTATACTCTGGAGATGATTAGAGGCATGATTCACATCTTCTCTACCTTAGCTGCAATTCTTATAGACACAGGTTCCAATCACTCGTTCCTTTCCACAAACCTTGTTTGAGGATTGTAGATTTCTAGTGGAGCTGTTGGATCGATCATTATCGTTAGATATTCCTACAGGAGGGTATTCGATGATTAAACACTAGTGCTGGTAGTGTGAACTTACTCTTGGAGGTGAGAGATTTGACTGGGATCTCTTAGTAATGGCGTCAAGGCCTTATGATGTCATCTTGGGTATGGACTGGTTATCCACATTTCATTCTCAGATTGATTGTCTTAGGCATAGAGTGCGGTGTGTCCGCGAGGATGAGACCACGTTTTCCTTCACCGACAAGAAGGGAACTCTTACAGCATAGGATAGACTTTCTTGGAGGAGGGTGTATCCAATCACTCACCAGTTGGCTAGACTCACCCTCAGTGTGGTGGATGAGAGGAGTCCTCACTTTCCTATAATTGTAGACGAGTATGAAGATGTATTTCCTGAGGATGTTTTGGGGCTACCTCCTCGTAGGTAAGTAGACTTCTTCATCAACCTATACCCCAATATGACACTAATATCCACACTAGAATATCAGATGGCTCCCGCAAATCTTTTTGAGTTTAGGGTACAACTGGAAGACTTATAGGAGAAGGGCTTCATGAATCCCATCATTTCACCTTGGGTAGCCCAAGTGTTGTTTTCCAAGAAGGCAAACAAAATATTGAGGCTATGTATGAACTTCCAAAACCTGAACCAGGTGACCATGGAGAACAAGTATCCACTTCCAAGGATTAATGACCTCTTTGATCAGTTGAAGGGAGAAAGGTGGTTCTCAAAGATAGACCTCATATAAAGCTACCACCAGCTTCAGGTACGAGATGAGAATGTACTGAAGATATCCTTTAGATGCTGGTATATACACTACGAGTTCTTGGTGATGCCATTCAGTGTGACTAATTCCCCAGAAGTGTTCAGGGGACTCATGAATTGGATCTTCCAGCCTTATCTCAATCATTTCATAGTGGTCTTCATTTATGACATCTTGGTGTACTCGATGTCAGAAGAGGAGCATGCTACACACCTGAGGATAGTCCAGGATACACTCCAAGTGCACCAGCTTTATGGGAAGATCTTGAAGTTCCAATTATAGATTCAGGAGGTCCACTTTCTAAGACATGTCATCTCATAGGATGGAGTTGTAGAGGATTTGTTGAATATAGATGAAATGATTTCTTGGGAGCTATCTAGGAGCATGACCGAGGTGCAGAGTTTCTTTGGGTTGGTCAGATACTACCATAGGTTTGTGCCCACCTTTTTCAGAGTAGTAGTACCCTCATTGGATTTTACATGGAAGGGACAACCCTTTGTTTAGATGAATAAGTACTAGAAGAGTTTCCAGGAGATGATACAGAGACTGATGGGTGCCCCCATCTTGAGGCTACTAGGGGAGGGCATTGGGTATGTAGTTTTCTGTGGCACATCAGGGGCTGGAATGGTTTGTGTCTTGATAAAGGAGCGAGCAGTGATTACCTACAGTTCATGATAGTTGAGGCAACATTAGAATATCTACATGATCCATGACATGGAGTTAGCAGTAATGGTCTTTGCTTTGTAGATGTAGCGACACTACTTGATGGGTGAACGATTTATTGTATACTCCGACCACAAGAGTCTCAGGTATATCTTCTCCCAGAAGGACCTAAACTTGAGGCAGCGAAAATGGCTAGAGTTCATCTAGGAATATGACTTCGAGATAGTATGTACTCCTGGGAAGGGGAATGTGGTGGAAGATAAGATTAACAGGAGATCCAGTTTATAGCTACTAAGTGAGGCGACAGAGCAATTAGATGCGATACAAATATCCTTCGTGGATGATGATAGAGAAGCTTATATTTAGTTTATGACTATCACTCCCCCACTCTTACAGAGATTTAGGGAGGAAAAACTTATGGATGTTGACTGCAAGGCCGGACGTTCTCAATTATCCTTAGGACAGGCTCTTGAGGGATTTTTGACAGGTGGGGAGCACATCATCCTTTTTAGATGGTTCATAGTAGTACCAATGGAATTGTGGGAGTATATTTTGAGGGAGCTCCATTCCTCCCCCTTGGAGGTACATACTGGAGTGGAAAAGATGTACCAAGATCTCCGACATCAGTATTGGGGGACAGATATGAAGAAAGCAGTGGCTGAGTTCGTTTCAAGATGCCTCACTTGTCAACAAGTGAATGTGGAGCATCAGGTTCCAGAAGGCTTGGCCCAACCACTTGGGGTACCAAAGTGGAAGTGGGATGGTATCTCGATGGACTTAGTGACAGGATTACCACTCACGTCTAAGGGCCAAGATTCTATCTGGGTGATCATCGACCGACTCACCAAGTTGACTCACTTACTACCCATCTGGGAGTAGGGATTAGTAGAGGGATTGGGAAACCTCTACATTCATGAGATATTGCGGATTCATGGGGTACCTTTGAAGATCATCTCAGACCATGACACTCGCTTCACATCCCAACTATGGAAGGGATTATAGGATGCATTCAGGACTTTGCTACTCTTGAGCACATCCTTTCACCCACAAATGGATGGTCAGATGGAGTAGACCATACAAAACTTAGAGGACATGATTTGTGATTGCAACCTTGATTTTGGTCATAGTTGGGAGGACCACCTTCCACTGGTGGATTTTTCATACAACAAAAACTATCACCCTACCATTGGAATGACATTGTTCTAGGCTTTGTATGAGAGACCATGCAGATCACCTCAATGCTGGGTAGAACCAAGGGAGTCAGCACTCATGGGTCTAGAGTTGGTACAGGCTACCACTAAGAAGGTGCTGATCATCTAGGAATGGATGAGGACTACACATAGTAGGCAAAAAGCTTATGCTTACAGGAGACAGAGGCCCTTGGATTTTGAGGAGGGGGAAAATGTGTTCCTTCGGGTCTCACCCCGACAGAGATTGCAGAGATTTGGACAAGGCGACAAGTTATCTCTGAGGTTCATTGGACCTTTCAAGATTCTGAGCAGAGTCAGAAAGGTGGCGTACTACCTAGATCTTTCCCTCACACATGCACCGGGTGCACGCTGTTTTCCATGTGTTTCAGTTGAGGAGGTACATGAATGATCCATCACACATCATCGACTATGGCGAGTTGGACATTGACAATGGGGAAACATTTGCGGAGTTCCCAGTGGATATAGAGGATCGACGAGAGTGGGTCCTTCATGGATGGTCGATTCCTCTAGTGCATGTTTGATGGAAACATGAGAATCTCTTGGAGAGAGCATGGGAACATGAGACTCAGATTCATGTTCAGTACCCCCATTTTTTTTATCCTTATTTTGGATTTCAGGGATGTGAATCCCTAAAGGTGAGGGTAATGTAATATCTTAGACATTCCATGTATTTTTTTAAATTATATGTGATTATTTCGGGACTAGATGCTCAGACAGAACCTGATTTCGAGGCCCAGTGAGCCTGGAATAGAATTTTGAACTTTTTTTAAGTTCATTTAAATAAATGTACAAGTGGGGTTTTCTAACTTTTAAACCACTTATCGGATCCGTTGATATCAGAATGACATGATTCACCTAGAAGTGATCTAACTTCTACTGGAAAGGGTCGACTGGAAAAGATAGTTTTCAGAATTTTCAGAAGAAAAATAAAATAACTTAAAAAAGTTATTTTATTTATTTCTCTTCACTATTGAGCGGTGGAACATTAGCACTACGGTGGTGGTGATGAGGAAACAATGAGTCACATTAAATTAATCCCATTAACGAGGCTCTTAAATGTTCAGCGTGATGACTCATTAAGCGAATCATAATAGATACGATGTTTCATTACTAAAAAATCATAATAATGCAATGACACAACATAATAGAAATGTTGTGACACGTTTCTATTTTAATGAGAAAACAGGTTTGAGAATTAGGGCTAGAATTTCTATGATGGATGGTGAGTAAATTATCTCCAAAAAATAATTCCAGCAAATTGCTAACGATAATGACACACCCCAAAGAACGAGACCAATGAATGATGAACACATTCTCCTTCCACACTTCGAAGGATTTATAGAAGCATGGGTGGAAAATCAATAATGGAGAATGGAGGAATGTGATGCCGCTCTTCCTTGACCAATGAATCTATCCAATGTAGGGGTTACTTTTTGTAATTTGAATTCCCCATTCTTTATTCTGAAATAATGAACGTGAATCAACCGACAAACAGGTTGATCCGTAGATCACCTATTCTTGCGGGAGGGAGTTTATTCTCAGGGTTTTTCATCGAGATTAATTTTGATAGAATAGTAATCCTACCCCCCATGTTTTAAAGAAACTATAACACAGAGGGTGCGGGCTAACAAAAACAAGGCCCGAGCCCCTCTGCCTTGTGTGTTCTTGCGCGTTCTTTATGGATGAAACTCCAGATTGACAACAAGGAAATTTCGAGGTCATAGAAAGGAAGATGGAACCCATGGAGGCCAGAGGCATAGAGGTTCTGAAGAACAAACCATCGAAGAAGACCCAGTGGCCCACAACGGCAGTCATGGGTAGGTGATGGCATGCCACGACAACATGCTGAGGTAGGCCGTGACTAGTTTGGGCGGTAGTGGTGTGGCAGGAGCCGCCGATAGTGGGCCGACAGCTGGCGGATAGGGATGTGGCCAACTGGTCGCATCAGGTGGAGCGACCTGCATGATGTGGTCCATGGCTTCACGCTGGAACATGGCTCAACGAGGAGTGCGTGTAGGACCAGGAGGCATCCGACTCTTGTCTATCATGTGCAACCAAACTGGATGTCCAGTGGGCTTTTAGGTTAGAGAAGACTAGCTTGCCATGCAGGCCGGGCTAGGGGGTGAGAACTGGGCCACTGAGCGTCCTGGGATAGAATTAAGATAGCCTGATTTTGTGGGACAGGACGATGGAATAAAAACTGGGCCACTAGGTGGCCCAGGCTGGGGAAAAACCGACTCGCCTATTGCAGGCTGGGCTGGATGGAACCGGGTCACTGGGCGACCCGGCGGGCTGGACCCCCAGACAAATCGGGTTGGGTCTAATAAGGACCAATGGGCATGACAAACCCAGAACCAAACTGGTTCGGGTTTGGGTTGGTCAAAACAGGCTGGGGCATGAGGGCCCTCAGGCCAGGTTGGTTAGGTCAGTCTGACCGGGTCAGACCGAGCCCAAACACAACCTACCCCTGTTCACTAAAATGTCAATATCGTTCAGACTAGGTGTCCATTTTATGAGTCGTTTGCATCTTTGGAATCCTAGCTATAAGGCAGTTCTTTTGACATGATCTAATGAGGCTTTCATAGAAGTTAAAATATGACTAATTGCTTGAGGATTGGATTCTCTCGGAATCAAGTGTTCTATATGTGGGAATCCTGCAGCTAGCTGAGACTCAAATATTGCTGATGAGCAGCACCAAGAGACCCTATATGGATTATCTCTAAGAGACCCTATGTGGATCATCTCCAAGTTAACCTGTGTGGATCAGCTACCAATGAACCTGTGTGAATAAGCTCCAAGTGACCTTGTGTGGATCAACTACAAGCGACCCTGTGTGGATCAGCTACCAATAACCCTATGTGGATCAGCTACATGTGACCCTGTGTGGATTATCTCTAATAGACCCTGTTTGGATCAGATAAAAGTGGCCCTGTATAGACCAGCTATGACAGACTAAGTTGGAAGTGGCTCTATGGGACCCAGCAGACCCACGGTACTCATCAGGGATGAGTACCTCAACAATACAAGGTGTTCAATGTTGCGACTGATAGTCTTGCTTTCCGTACTTTAGATTATGCCTATGTTAGCTGTTTTTCTTCATGACCATGCTTTGTGATTTACTTTTTAGATTGATTTGTGGTCTTTCCTTTGTGGTTTGGGGTCCCTAATGAGTATTTTGTTACTCACCCCTGCACGAGTTTCACCCACACATGTTGTGTCTAGTGCATACGACTGATGACTTGATGGAGGACTTGGTGGCCTAGGACCCAGTGGTGCCAGTGAGATGAGGCGGGCAGGGTGTACTTTTAAGTCATTTGGAAGCTACTCTATACTTACCCATCAGGTGGGGTTTTCACTGGACAACTTTCCAGATATCTTTTTTTACTTTTTTGTTTTCGGTTTTTCTTTTTTTGGGTTTGTATTCTGGCCCATTTGACCAACACCTTATACCTTTACTCAGTGGTTTTTTACTGGAATGCATGTTTTCCTTTCCAGATTTTGGGAAGTGGTTTTGTGTGTGTGTGTATGGGTACTCAGGAAAATGCATCCCTCTTGCAGGTGGATGCATTCATCACTAGTCACCAACCCCTGTCCTTTGAGATACGAGATTGGGGGAGTCACGACATGGGCCCTATGGGATGGGTCGTGACATTCTACATCTTGGATCCTGATGCTACACCGTAGGGTTGACTGCTCTAGCATAGTGAGGCTAACTATGGCATAAGGAGGATTGAGGGAAGAATTCAGAGCCACTTCCATTTTTGGCATTGCTATTCCATAGAGGTAGGCTGTAGCATAGTCATTCCTCAATGGTTGAGTGGCTATGGCGTTGAGGTTTTGGCTGCGACATAGGATCCCGAGGAGTGAGTTTGGTCGGTTCTACCAATTTTGACACCCCTATGGTGGGGATATTGGATACATTGTAGCCTCCTTTCAGGGTTTTAGGGTTCTATGGTTTAGTGTTATTAACAATGACATAGTCCCTCCCCAAGTAAATAGGATCCGCACCATGTTCCTTAAATGCAATTTGACCAAGGGGTTACGACATGGTCTTCTTCCTTGTTCCATAGTATACCCTATATTAGGTAGTTCTGTAGTGTGGTCCAAGAGTCTGTTCTATGGTCTTATAAATTTCACTTTTCCTATAAATATCAAAACCACCATCGAAACCTAGTTTCCTCCCAAACTATCATCTCAAACCCTAAGTACCTCAGAGTTCTTTTCAAGGGCATTTGAAGCCCCTTTTATTCAGGATTAATCCTCATCTTCCTAAGTTTGATCTATGGAGATCTAAGGCGAGTTCCTCTTGTTTTAATTTGATTTATCTTCCATTCAATTTTGTTTCCTTCTATTTCTTATTTCTTTGTTTTAGAGGATAGTCTCCATCATTCTAATGGAGTCTCTCTTGTTATTGTTTTGGTGTGGTTGTGGTGTGGCATCCTTAGAGGGATGAAATTTACTTATGGGAGAGGTGACTAGAAATCTTCATGTTGTTTCTATTCTTGTGTGAAAAATTTTGACGTATTGAAGTATGAGATTCATTTCTTCTATTTTTATTTACATGCAATCATAAATTTATCATGGTTTATCCCTTTGGATAAAAGTAAAATTAACCTGAATAAAGATGAAACCGGATTAAAGAATGAAATTAATTTATAGTTAGTGATCACATTCACTTTGTCTTCCAATTAAATGTGGGTTTGCCTCTTGATTTTCTAGATAATATGTTATCTATGCCTATTCTTTGTTTAGAATGTTGGTTATTCTTAGGCTAACATGTATTTTTTTTTGAAGAAATTGGTAAAGAACATAAATATGGAAATAATTAATTGCCTAAATACTTTAAGATTCATGATGAATGAATATGTTGATTCTTTTAATTTGATGATAATCAAATTTATGATTATTCATATTTAGTTGAAATAGGTTATTCCATGTGTTAACATAATTGGATAAATAAATTCATGCTGGAAATCTTGTTGATGAGATTAATGATAAAAGACATGATAATGAGAATTTTTCTTCCTTAAGTTTGTTGAAACTAGAAGCTTATGATAGAGAGCATGTTTAATTAATTTAATAACTTTTATAGATGATGCCTTATGTTACCTATAGTTGGAACCTGTGATACTTGAATTAGTTAATTCAATATGGAATAAAATTGTTTATTTGATAAAGATAAATTTTTGGGGTTGAGTGTGTCAATTCCCTTATGAAGGTTGAATAAATTGTGTTTGGATTCGAGTGATCCTGTTTTCTTATGAAGGCTAAATGACTTTTTTAGGGCCTAGCTTCCCTACAGAAGTTATTGGTTGTTTACATACTTCAGAGTTGCTCTGGATGTGATCCTTACTTTGTGATATGATATGGGAATGGAATGACTAATGATATATGGGTAGGGAGGCTTGGTTTTGTGGAAGTAGTTTTGTAACATCCCAAATTTTAGTAAATTTAATCTCTTGAATTTTTAAATGTTTTTTGGTATAATGTTAATTAATTTTGTTTTAGAATAATTATCAGTATTTAATAATAAGTAAAATAATATATATATATATATAACTATGTTTTATTTTTAAAATAATAAATGGGAATATAATACCTTGTAAAAACCATTTACTGAATTAAAATAAACCAAGAAATATTTAGTTTTACATTTTATCCGTGTTTTTAATTTTTTATTATTTAATAATTTTTTTAAATGTATATATATGAGTATTTTGGGTCCAATTAAATTAAATAAAAAAAATGATTTGTATTAATAATATTTATGTTGAATGAAAAAAATATATAGATATTTGTAAATGTAAATAATGATTTATTTAAGTTTTATTTTAATTCAAATGTATTAGAGTTTCTGTCATATAAAATATAATTCTATTTTTTTCATAAAATATAATAGTTTAAATTTTTTAAATTTACATTTTTTTAATGAAAATCCTATTTCAAATACTAAACCCAATATTTCTTTTAAATACTACATTTTTCTAAACAAAAATGCACATAACATATTTTTTTATAACTAAAATAGTATTTATTTTTATAATAAAAATGTTATAGTTATTACAAAATATATGAGATTGTGAATTTTAATAAAAAAAATATTATGTTTATAAGTAGATATGTAACGAACCAAAGTTTTCAATAGAAATTTCCTTCTTATAATTATGTCATGTAATCACATTAAATCACAAAATAATTAACTACTAAGTGCTATGTGACCGTTAAACATAAGTTTGTCATTTCTGTGATTTCAATTTCAAAAATCTGACATATGCGGTTGCAATCAGTAAGTTATTTGGAGTCTAATATGAACAACTTAATTGTTAGGGAATACTAACATACCCTTATGAATAGTAATGTTACCCTTATGAATAGTGAAATACCCTAATGTATAGTAACCTTACTTATGATAGTATATAAATAAGATTCAAGTGAAAGTATGATGTACCTATATTTTGGAACACGTAAATAAATATTTTAAAACTGGTTTTTTAAATAAATTATGATTTTAATTAAATAATAAATTAATTTTATTTATAAAATTATTTTGGAATAATGGATTTCATTTTTGGATTCTACACATCGAAAAATGGTTCGGGTGAATTATTGGGATTTTTATGAAATACTTGAAATTTTGGTGAACAGTAAAATACATTAATTTACCGTATAAATACATTATAATTTAAATCAACTATTACTGAAATCATAAGTGATGTAAGCACCCAAATCTTAAACTCATATTCACTTATTCCTATTCTTGGTCTAGGAATCGTTACTATTGCTTGTCTTATGGGAAAATAATAAACTAATGATTATAATAATATGAAAACCCTCCTCTCCTCCACTATAAATACCTCCCCTCATTAACTCTTCTCTCCACTCCTATCAATCCTTGTACCTTGCCTATATTCTGCCCAAATCTATCCTCAAGCTCCCCCCACGTTCAAAATCCCTTGGTATTCTCAAAATACAAAATCCCCCCCCCTTAAGAGGCTCTCAAGGAAGATTGAATCAAGAGGTAAATTCCTCCTTTCCTTTCTTTCTTTTTTCTTTTCAAGTTAATTTGTTTTATTTTATATCCTTACCTATCCTTATCCATTTTTTTTGAAAAATAAAGTACCTTACATGTATTGGAATGTTGTTATGATAGTGTAATAATTTATTCTCATCTCTTCTTTACTCTTCTTTTATTTTAGTAGTAAAGACACCATCCGAGATGTGTTAATTTACCATATTCAAGGACGATGAGTTTTCAATTACCGTTACCATATTAAATTATGGTCATGAAACCATTTTCATGGTTAAACCAGACCATAATATATGTATTATTACTCAACTATTGTTTTTTAATCCTTTTTTTACACATGGTTTTGGTTTATAAAACAAAATGTGTTCTTTATGGTAAAAAACTGCCAATTAACCCAAAAGGTTGTCACTAAAGTTTTATATAATAATTAAAATTTACTCAATGTAACCAAATTAAAATTTAAAAAAATATAAAATTATGGATTTTCAATAATAAAATATAACTTTAATTCTGGACAACCACCTTCATCATACATTTTTATCTGAACATGAACCGATCATTAAAACCAAGAAAGCAAACAGACCTGAACAATGAAATGGAACCTCATAACCAATAAAAATGATTATAAATGAACTTAAAAATGTTATAATAAATATTATAAATATATAATATGTTATAGAATTATTAATTAATAAACCTAAGTTTTTTACTCAGGCCATTAATAACAAGTGTAGATCACCATCAGATTTAAGGTAAGAGATCCTATTGATTTCACTTTTATTCAATACTGTCCTCTATGTTATTCCCTTTTATGTGTAATTAATAGTGATGGGGTATGATTATGCACCTATGACATACTATCCTCATGATTTATAAAATATTAAAAATCCTTTTCTATCTTATTAATCTCTCTTAAGTACTCCCAATACCATGTCGATATTCCAGAAGGGATTCCACCCAAACTGCCTTTATTCTTTTGGGTTTCTCTATCTTTCTTTTTAACCAAATGAATTTGTATTTTATCTTTATTTAAAACTTCAAAATACTTTTTATATTCTCCAAAATCATGTTTTAATGTTCATCCCTCATTCTCTTTTAGGGATATACATGTTTTAAAGTGATTCCCTAGTCAATACTTCCTGATAAGCAAACCTGTTTTGAGGGAACTTCCCAAATACTTACCCGATTTCAAGTGACCATTCTCTTCTGTTTTAACCCACCATTGTATTTATAAAATAATTATTTTTATTTTGAAAACCTTCCTGGTTCACTTCTGGTCTTTTATAAAGGATTTTCCCTTTTTTATTTTAAAGGCTCTATAGTATTTTCCTTAAAACCACTCACAAGTGTTTTTATGCTAAAATTTATTGAATAATTTTCTTACATTTGGTCACTTATACTTGACCTCACTTACCATGATACATGCCTATTTTATCTTATTAATTTCCATGCATATTTTATTTCCTTTATTTCATGGACACTTTTATGATACGACTGCTTGTTATGCTTTTTAACATGATTGTAGTACCCAATTCTTTCCATGGGTAAACCCTATGTTTATGTAAGATTGATTATGTATGATTCTTTTTGTGGAAAAAATATTCATGAAAAGTGAAGATGGTTATGACCAGATAGTTCTCTAATTCATTGGGTAAAGTTAATTCTCATGAGATGTTATGTGCGACGGTATTGGCGGTTAGCCTTGGCTTGTGCTACTATGTGAAACTATCTTGGCAGTTAGCCATGAATCATACTAATGTCATGTTTTATATTGCTAAAAAATTTCTATGATTCCACACTTAAATGATCCCATGTTGATATGTTTTTATTCCTTATGTTACATGCCTTTTTATAACTTTATTTCATGTCTTCTAACCCATGTGCTAAGGATTTATTCTTATTATTATTCCCTTACTGGGATTTTAGCACATCCCTTTGTTCATGCGATCCCCAGGGCACCCTATATAGATGTAAGGGCTCAAGGGAAGTTAGGATCTCTTTATAGAGATTAAATAAATAAGTGTTTTTTATCCCCATGTTTTATGTTTTATGTACATAGTTTTCAAATACAATAGAATTGATGATCCTTGGCTTGCAATCAGATGTATAATTATGCTTAAAATCATGTAATGTTATTTGTAAAAGGCTAGGGTAGCTATAGTTAGTATCAGAGAATGGTTTAATTATTTTTTGAGATTAGGAATATAGTACTTTATTAAGAACCTTAAGTATTAGAAAACATCCCTAAATTTTGGTAAGTATAGAGTAAGTGGTTTATCAATAAAATACATCCCTCTCTGGATACAAATAGGTAGAGGCGGCTCTGGTACAAATGTACCTAGGAGTGAAAACTATGACAAGGAGTTTCGGGCCTGACCTGGGGTACCCTGACACACAACAACGGGCCTTTCTGCACTCTTGGTTTGACACTCCTGGAGGATATGATTTGGTAAATTCATGAGCTTAGTACAAACCATTATTAATGGAATAAAAAAATCCCATAAGAATATAAGTTAAGAAATAGATCAAGGATAACCTATATTTAAAACTAAGGATTCACAAGTTAGGATATACTTCTCCTTTACAAGTTTATCCTTTTATGTTCAAAAGTTTCCTTTTTTATGTTCAATAACTAAGTATTCAAGACCTATAATTGTACATTATTTTTCTTAGTTAATAAAAAGAAATATAAGAACATGTTACAAGAACTAATGTGATAGGAAATGTGAAGATTTCCCTAATGATATGCCTGATATGATGGGAACGGGTGCTCAAAACTTCATGAAAGTACTTGCTCAGTTGTCTCAAGTTATAAATAATTACTTGAATCATGTGAAACTCCATCCTCCTCTAAATAAATAGAAAGATTCCACATAATCCTTCATGCGGAAAAGGAATCCCATGTTTAGTGGATCTTCTGATCCCCTCCTCGCAGAATAGTGGACTAACTCCATTGAAAAGATATTCTCCGTCCTCTAGTTCTCAGAAGAAGAAAAAGTTATGATGGAGGTCTATTATTTTGATGGGTAAGCTGATCAGTGGTGGATGATGATCCATAATATGAATCCCCAGGAGGAAATTGATTCCATGGATTGGGAAGAATTCAAGAGGATGTTTTTTAATAAATATTTTCCTCTAACCCTCTATCTCAAGATGGAATGAGAGTTCCACAGACTCAAGTAGAAGGAAGATGACTCCATCAAGGCGTATGAAGTAAACTTCACAAGGATTTCAAGGTATGCCTCTGGATTTGTCATGAAAATTGAAAGTAAGGTAGATTTCTTCTTTAGCGGACTAAATCCAAGTCTATGAAAATCATTGGTGATTCGAGACTTCGATAATTATGAGGAGATTGTCAGTTGTGCTCTCACGGTTGAAATGGATATTGGGGACTCTCAATGGTCTCATGGGCCCGATGATAAGAAGTGGAAATGGATAACAACATGGGTGTTTCAACAAAAAAATCCCATAATGCAAAGAAGTACGAATATCCCACTTGTAAAATTTATGGGTTGAATCATCTTGGGAGCTATCTAAAGAGAACTAAGAATTGATTCAAATGTGGAAAGTTGGGACATATAGATAAAAACTACTGAAGGGATATAAAGAATCCCGCTAATATGGAAGAATAAATGAAGGTTCATATCAATACTCAGCCTATAGTGAAGTGTTACAACTACAAGGAGCATGATAATTATGCAAACAATTTCTCTAAGCTAAGGGTTGTAAAAGGAAATCAACAAAAACCTCTAAGGCAACAAGGAAGGGAATATAATATCACTACTACTGATGTGGATCCGAACAATGATGTGGTGACATGTATGCTAATTATTCATTCAAGAATAGCGAACATACTATTTGATTATGGTTCTATGCATTCCTTCATATCTAACAAGTTTAGTAGAACTATTCAAACACCACCTCAATATTTGGAGGAAAAGTTATCTATGAGAACAAGTAATGGGGAAATTATTGTGTCCATGGTTTATAACTTCTCCCCAATTAATGTTTTTTAGAATTAACCTCCCAGAAAATATCTTCATACTCTATTTAGTGGCGTTCAATGCTATATTGGGCATGTATTGGATATCTTTATACAAATCCAACATCAACTGTTGGGAAAGGGAGATCACTCTTCACATCCTGAAGCATCTTACAATTCTTTACAAGTGTAAGGAGGAAGATGAATCTTCTTTAGAATAATAATCTCATGTGTGGATATTTCTACCTCAATAGAAAGCATATGTAGATCAAATGATTGAGAAAATGATAGAATCATGCTTGAAAACAATCCCATCGTGAGGGATTTAACTAATGTATTACCTGAAGAGTTGCTTGGTCTTCCTTTTGATCAAGAGGTTGTGTTCTAAGTTTAACTTATTCTTGGATCTCTGCCTATATCAAAGAAACCTTATAGAATGGCCACCATAGAGTTGGAAGAGCTGAAGAAGCAGCTATAGGAGAATCTGGAGAAGGGTTTTATATGCCTGAGTGCTTCACCATGGGGTGCACCAGTCCTCTTCATCAAGAAGAAGGATAGATCAATGTGACTCTATATTGATTATCATGAGCTCAATAAAATAACGATAAAGAATAAGTATCCCCTGCCATGGATAAATGACTTGTTTGATCAGCTTCATGGGGCCAGTTATTTCTCTAAGGTAGACCTTCGGTCGGGTTATCACAAATTAAAGGTGAGGAAGGAAGATATTCCCAAGACTACCTTTAGAATAAGGTATGGACATTATGAGTTCATATTGATACACATCAGACTCACTAATGATCCATAAATTTTCATGGATTTAATTAATAGAGTCTTTAGAGTCTACATTGACAAATTTGTGGTAGTCTTTATTGACGATATTTTGATATACTCAAAGATCAAGGAGGAACATGAGAAGCATTTGAATACTATGTTAAAGAATTTGAGAAGGGAGAATCTATATTCAGTGTATAGTAAATGTGAGTTCTAGATAGAGGAAGTATCATTCTTGGGGAATGTTATCACCAGAAAAGGGATATCTATAGACCTTTCCAAGAAAAAGGCAATTAAAGAGTGGACCAGTCCAACATCTTTAATAAATATATGCAACTTTCTGGGTCTATCTGGGTATTACCGATGATTTTTGAAGAACTTTTCATGATTGTCAAACCCAATGACCAAGCTGACACAAAAAGGAGTAAAGTTTTTCAGGACTTAGGAATGTGAAGAATGTTTTAAGGAGTTGAAAAAGAGGCTTATCACTGTGCTAGTACTCACACTCCCAACAAGTGGAGAAATATTTGTAGTGTATAGTGATTATTTAAAGAAGGGATTAGGTTGTATACTGTTGAAAAATGATAAAGTGATAGCCTATGCCTCAAGGAATCTAAAAATATATGATAAAAACTCTCCTACGCATGATCTGGAGTTGGCAGTGGGGATCTTTGCATTGAAAATCTGGCGACATTATCTCTATGGGGAGAAGTGTGAGATATATACTGACCACAAGAGTCTCAAATATATATTCACATAAAAATATATTAATATGCACCAAAGAATATAGATAGAGCTCATCAAGGATTATGACTTCTCAATCCACTACCATCCCAGTAAGGAAAATAAGGTGGCAGATGGTCTAAGTAGAAAGGATCATGCATCTTTATCAATGATGATATTTGAAAAGGATCCGATCTTATTAGATTTTCAAAGGATGGAAATGAGAATCATTAATAAGGGAACATAATCAATCCTTTCTCAAATGATTGCTCAACCATCACTCATGGAGAAAATAAAGGATGCTCAAATAAAAGATGTGGAAATTCTGAAAAGGGTGGAAGCTATCAGAAATGGGAAATACACAAAGTTCAAGATTGATGAGGAAGTAGTTGTAAGATTTGGGTCAAGATTATGTATACCATCTAATCCAGAGATAAATAAGGAGCTTTTGAATGACACACATAGCTCAACCTTCTCTATCCACCTAGGGAGCACAAAGATGTATCGAGATCTCTAAGGAAACTTTTGGTGGGACGATATGAAAAGGGAGATTGTTGAATATACATCAAAGTTACTGTTATTTCAACAAGTGAAGGCTAAGAGGAAAAAGTATAAGGGGATGATGCAAACACTACCCATACCAACATGGAAGTGAGAGGACATTACCATGGACTTTGTCACCTGACGTCCAAGGACATCTAGAGGAAATAATGCTATATGGGTTATTGTGGATTGTAATATAAAGATAGCTCACTTTATCACAATTCAAGAGGAAATATCTTTGGATCAACTTGAACAGATATATATCAAATAGGTGGTAAGGATGCATGGGGTACCACTATCTATTGTATCCGATCGAGATCTGAGATTCATCTCAAAGTTATGGAAAAGTATCCAATATGATCTAAGCATTGAAATGAACTTCAGTACGACCTATCATCCTCAAACTGATGGATAATCTGACTAAACTATTTAGATATTGGAAGACATGTTGAGAGCATTTTCTATGGACATAAAATGAGGATGGGGCCAACATCTTCCACTAGTTTAATTCTCCTACAATAACAGTTTCCACTCGAGCATCAGAATGGTACCATATGAAGCCCTTTTTGGGAAAAGGTACAGAACACCAGTGTGTTTGGATGAAGTCGGTGAGAATAAGCTGCTAGGACCTAAAATGGTTGAAGAAATGATGGATAAGGTAAAAACCATTCAGCAACACATCAAGGTATCCCAAAGTCGACAAAAGAGTTATGCAGACAATCGTCGATGAGACCTTGAGTTCACAGTTGGAGACACGGTATTTCTCAGCATATCTTTATGGAAGAAGGTCATGAGATTTGGGAAGAAAGGAAGCTAAGTCCTAGGTACATCGGCCCATTTGATATTCTTGATCGTATCAGGGCTATGGCCTATCGACTAGCACTTCCACCTACCATGTCCAAAGTACACGATGTCTTTCATGCATCCCTCTTAAGGAAGTACATACCAGACCCTTCACATGTACTCTCTTCAGAGGTGATATAGTTGGAGAATGATCTTTCTTACGAGGAGAAGGTAGTGAAGATCTTGGGTCATAGAGATTAAGTTCTACATAAAAAGACTACTCACCTGGTCAAAGTACTGTGGTGGAACGAAAAATACGAAGAGGCAACATGGGAACTAGAGGAGGTAATGAAGGAAAAGTACCCGCACCTGTTTATGGCTTAAAATGTAAAACAAAATTTCAAGGGTGAAATTTCATAATGGGGATAATGTAATGACCTAAAGTTTTCAATGGAAATTTATTTCTTATAATTATGTCATATAATCACATTAAATCACAACATAATGAACTACTAAGTTCTACGTGACCTTTAAACATAATTTTGTCACTTCTGTGATTTGAATTTCGAAAATCTGACATACATGGTTGCGATCAGTAAGTTATTTAGAGTCTAATAAAACCAACTTAATTTTTGGTTAATAGTAACATACCCTTATGAATAGTAATGTTACCCATATGAATAGTGAAATACCCTAATGTATAGTAACCTTACTTATGATATTATATAAAAAAGATTCAAGTGAAAGTATGATGTACCTATATTTTGGAATAAGTAAATAAATGTTTTAAAATTGGGTTTTTAATAAATTATGATTTTAATTAAATATTAAATTAATCATATATAGAAAATTATTTTTGAAAATTGGAGTTAATTTTTGGATTCTAGACATTGAAACATGGTTAGGGTGATTTTTTTTATTTTTCTGAAATACTTTAATTTTTTGTGAATAATAAAATACATTAATTTACCATACAAATACATTATAATTTAAATAAACTATTCTGACATCATAAGTGATGTAAGCACCCAAATATCAAACTCACTTTCACTTATGACTATTATTGGTCTAGGAATCATCACTATTTCTTGTCTTATGGGAAAATAATAAACTAATGATTTTAATATTATGAAAACCCTCCTCTCCTCCACTATAAATACCTCCCCTCCTCACCTCTTCTCTTCACTCCTCTCAATCCTTTCTCCTTGCCTATATTCTGCCCAAATCTCTCCTAAATATCCTCCCCCACATTCACCATCCCTTTATATCCTCAAAATACCAAATCCTCTCCCCTTAAGAGGATCTCAAGGAAGATTGAATCAAGAGGTAAATTCCTCTTTTCTTTTCTTTCTTTTTATTTTCTAGTTCATTTGTTTTCTTTTATATCCTTACCTATACTCATCAAAATGTTATGAAAACTCCAGTACCTTACATGTAATATAATGTTTTTATGATAATGTAATAAGTTATCATCATCTCTCCTTTACTCTTATTTTATTTTAGTTGTAAAGACACCATCCGAGATGTGTTAATTTACCACATTCAAGGACGATGGGTTTTCAATTTCCATTACTGTCTTAAATTATGGTCATGAAACCATTTTAATGGTTGAAATAGAACATAATATATATATTATTACTCATCTATGGTTATGGAATCAGTTTTTAGACATGGTTTTGGTTTTTAAAACAAAACGTGTTCTTTGTGGTCAAAAAACCACTAATTAACCCAAAAGGTTGTCACTAGTGTTTTATATAATAATTCAACTTCACTCCAAGTAAGAAAATTAAATTTTCAACCATGTAACATTATGGATGTTCAATAATAAAATATAACTTCAATTCTGGACAACCACCTACATCATACATGTTAATCTGAACATGAACCGACCATTAAAACCAAGCAAGCAAACGAACCCGAACAATGAAATTGAACCTCATAACCAATCATAATGGTCATAAGTGAACTTAAAAAGTTTATAATAAATATTTTAAATATAAAAGAGGTTATGGAATTATTAATTAATAAAACTATTTTTTTTATTCAGGTCATTAATAACAAGTGGAGATCACCACCAGATTTAAGGTAAGGGATCCTCTCTATTTCACTTTCATTCAAGATTGTCCTCTATGTTATTCCCTTTTATATGTAATTACTAGTGATGGGTTATGATTACACACCTCAAAAATAATTTACTAGTGATTTATAAAAGATGAAAAATCCCTTTCTCTCTCATTAATCCCTATTAAGTACACCTGATACCATGATGATATTTTCTAAGGGATTCCACCCGAACAGTCTTAACTCCTTCAAGTTTCTCTATATTTCTTTTTACCAAAATGAATTTGTCTTTTATTTTTATGTAAAAATTATAAATAATGTTTATATGCTCCAAACACACGTTTCAAGGTCCATCCCTTATTCTCTTTTTGGGATATAAATTTTTTAAAGTGATTCCCTCTTCAATACTACCCGATAAGAAAACCTATTTTGAGGGAACTTACCAAATTCTTACACAATTTCAAGTGCCCTCTATCTTCTATTTTAATTCACCATTTTATTTATAAAAGAAGTCTTTTTATTGTGAAAAAATTTTAGGTTCACTTCTGGTTTTTTATAAAGGATTGTTCCCTTTTCTATTTTAAAGGCTCTATAGTATTTTCCTTAAAACTTCTCAAAAGTATTTTTATGCTAAAATTTCTTGAATAATTTTCATACATGTGGTCACTTATACTTGAACTCACTTAACATGATACATGCCTATTTTATCTTATGAATTTCCATGTATGTTTTTCTTCCTTTCTTTCATGGGCACTTTTATGATATGACCGTTTGTTATGATTTCTGACATGATTGTAGTACCCAATTCTTTCCATGGGAAACCCTTATGTTTATGTAAGATTGATTATGTATGATTATTTATGTGGAAAAAATATTCATGAAAATTTAAGATGGGTGCACCCATATAGTGCTACAATGAATTGGATAAATTTAAGTCTCATAAGATGTTATGTGCGACGGTCTTGGTGGTTAGCCTTGGCTTGTGCTACTATGTGAAACGATCTTGGAGGTTAGCCATGAGTCATAATAAAGTCATGTTTTATAATACTGCCACATTTCTATGATTCCATGTTTAAATGATATCATGTTTATATGTTCTGATTCCTTATGTTACATGCCATTTTATATATTTATGTCATGTATTTTAACCCATGTGAAAAGGATTTATTCTTATTCTTATTCCCTTACTGGGATTTTAGCTCATCCATTTGTTCATGTGATCCCTAGGGTACCCTATGCAGATATAAGGGCTCAAGGAAAGTTAGGAGATGTTTATAGAGATTAAATAAAGAAGTATTTTTTTATCCCCATGTTTTATGTACCTAGTCTTTAAATACACTAGACTTCATGATCCTTGTCTTGTACTCTGATGTATAATTATGCTTAAAATCATGTAATTTTATGTGTAAAAGGATAGGGTTTCTATAAGATAATTATTAGTGTTATTATTATTAATTTTCTTTAGTATGTTATAATTAGTTTTAGTTTTATATTTATATATATAATATCATTAATAATGGAAATAAATATTTATATTTTAAATAATAAAAATAATTTATCATAATTATAATAACATAATAAAAAAAGAGAGAAATGAAGAAGGGTGAATAACATAAAGTTGAAGATAACACCCCTCATCTTCTTCCACCTCGTAGTATTGATGACACCTCAAACAACCAACCACGATCACACCAGGAACTTTATCCTATTGAAGATAGGTGAGTTAGGTGTCACGTTGTTTGTGGATGATTCTTTGGTGAATCTCATGACACTAGATCTACTCAGACTATGTGGATACGACCAACCAGATGAGATTTTATGCCTTTTTAATTTGGAGGTGGTGTTTTTGCAAGGTAATATTACACGACTTCCAATTAGTGCAAGGTAAATGAATACCCATTGGTATAACATAGGTTTTATTTTTAAGGAAAGTGGGTATATTGTTTTCTAATAGGCCTAGAGGGTGTTGTTAATTCCCTACGGGTCTATAAAAAATAAAAATTTATAAAAACTCAATAGATGTAGCTAATTAATTAGAATGAGTATAGAAATAAGTTGAGATCAATCCATAGAGATGGTGAAATTAGTTTTATTATATTTCTAAAATATTTAATTTTATTAATTTGGAGAAATCAGGGTGAGAATATTGGTTTTATTGGTTTGGTTTGAAAACTACTTTTGAAAGAGAACCAGAGTCTTGTAATATTAGGGTTTAGGTGAAATTGGATTTAATAAAATAGATTGATTAATTCATTATTGGTGTTGGATTTGAGACAATGAAGATCCAATGGTCATGGTATCCCCTCAATGCAGCAATACCCTATTTTCCTTGGTCTGGTAATTTAGGGTTTCACCGATTCGGGTTTGTCTTAATACCATATTTAAACCCAATATCTCTTAAATTCAACAATGTTCATACCTCCTTTAGGGTTTTCAGTTGTAAAATTTTAAAGTTCCTTTTAGATTCAAATATCAATGGTTATGATAAAATAAAAAGAAAGGGGTTGGAAGTTTAAGATTAAATTATGACAAACCAAATACATGAATAAATTAAAAAGAAATAAATCCAATGGAAGCTTCCCCCTTCTATTGTATAACCCTAAAACAAGGCGGGTTTAACCTCTCAACCTAGTGATGAATGGATTAGAGGTAGGGAGAAAATAAAATGAAAGAATAAAGAAAATAGAGATGAACTCGGGGAGGGCCCTGCACAACACAACTTCTCGCTCCATGATTTGGTCTCAGGATCCTCTCTTCCATAGCAGTAGGATATTCCTCCATTTATAGTCTCTAGATGAGATCTGTTATTAATGAATATCATTAATAATTGGTCCAAATGTGGTCTGGGGTGGGTCCCATGTCAAATATCTTTTCCAAAATCAAAGATACATTGACTCTGGATCTTTAAAATTCATCCTGAAAATTTACAAGATGTGTAATGTGTTTACATGATGTGTAATATTTTAATTTCCAAGTGTCATGAATTTCAGTGTATCTCTTTCAAAATCTCATCATGAAAAAATTCACATCATGTAAATGGAATACATGACATGTAAATTCCCTGATCCAATTTTCCATCTCCGATGCATCCTAAAAAATCTGGTGTCACACCATGAGTGTCTTTTATCTCTAATATTTTTATATTTTTGTTCTTTTTCAAAGATTATTTGTATCCTACCATAAAACATAAAACAAGTTAAAATGTTCACAAAATGGAAAGATTAAAAAAATCAATTGAGAAATCAATACATTAAAAAACCACAAAATATATGCATGAAATATAGATATCATTGTTAGAGGTAATCCTACGGTTCACACAACCTATATATATATATATATATTATAAAGATGATATATATAATACCTCAGTGGGAAACCTCAAAGAACATGGGTTTTTTCTAGTTTTCCTCGATATTGTGCAGCCCTACCCTCTAATAAGACTCTCTAGTTTTTCATCTTCGGAAAAAAAATTTCCGCAGTAAATTACTTTGTTTCTTTTCCTGGTTGCGCAATAGTCAGTTTGAGTCCTGCTACCATGGAGAATCAGACTACATGATGGTTTAAAGGTAAGGTATCATTTTTTTAAATTTTAAACTTCAACAATTCATGTGGGTTATGCATTTAAAATTTTATACGCAAAAGTTTTTTATCCCATGAGATTTATTTTAATGAATGTATTTTGAATGTTTAAAAATTTTAATTACATCCCTATTAAGGTAAGGGTATTTTTTTAACACTGGTTAAATGTTTGAAGTGGTTTCTATTTTAAAATATTTCCTTCCAAATTGTTGTAGTCGATTATCATTATTTTTATTGTTTAAATAATTTTAATTATGTATTTAATATGGTAAGGGTGTGTTTCAAATTGATTTGTGTTTTAAAATTCTGGTTGTAATTATTGAAAAGGGGACTGTTTCAATTTCAATTAGTTTTTTAGAAATTCTACAATCAATTTATATTCTATAGATTACCATTTGGAATCATTATTTTTTAAGTATTATTTTATATCAAATATACGAGAATTTTTATCAAAGACTCTGGTTTAATATTTCAAATGGTATCTACCACAAAAATATATGTGAAAAATTATTTTATCCCTTGAAATTTATAAAATTATTTAAAATAATTTTCAATTATTCCTTAGGAATGTAGAAGAATTTATTGCATTTTCAAAGTCATTATTTTAGTAAAAAAAATTTATTTTCAAATATATGTATTTACACACACACACACATATATATATAAAAGAATATATATATACAAGAATATATATATATATATATATATATATATATATATATATATTATTTCATGCAAAAAATTATGCCTATAGATTTATTTATAAAATTATTTTGAATGTTTGAAGGACTTTTAAATTTGCCTCTATTAATGCAAGAGAGGTTATTACATTTTATAATTATTTTTTTAGAAAAAATGTTTCATTTAAAATATATGCATATCAATACATACACACACACACACACACACACACACACACACACATATATATATATATCTGTGTGTGTGTGTGTGTTTGTGTATGGCATCCCTCTTTTTTATCACATAAACTTTCATTACATTATACAAAACCGAGGATCTTTAAGGTTTAGTGCCTTGGAAACCAGAAACTTAATACAAGGCAACAAAAAAAATTCTTCTTAAACACTTGAAAGGATTATTAATTGTTCATCTTAAGTTCATTACAACATATCATAACCTGGGAGCATACATCAAAGGAAAGGGTGAGCAGAAGGCCCAGTAAGGTAAACAAGATAAACATTTTACATGTGAACTTGAGATACATCAATAAAGTCTTGATAAATAACTTTAAGGAATGATAAAGAGATCATGAGGCATATCATAATAAAAATAATGTGGTTCATAACTTGAATATGTGGCTACAAAATTTAACTTATACAATCATTTCCATATCACCAAGGTCCATCCCCAAGGTGTCATTAAAACATTATCAAGGTTATTCACCAAGGTATCATTAAAATGGTCATCTCTAGAGATTAAGTATTTACCCAATGCATTGAAGCGATATCAGGTTGAACCATTAATATGTATTTAATTTCATGTGATCCACATAGATCATAATCAATCATTTCATAAATAACCCAAACAGATTCAATGAAATGGGTTTCATGTCAAAATCATGACGTTTAAAAAGAGCTTAAAAATGAGATCATTATGTCATTTATAACCCATGTAAAGGGAGTGAGGGTTATATGTATGTAAATTACAGAATAAAATAGATCATATTTATATATTTTTTAACACCCATGGAATTGAAATAAGTCTGGGTATTCACATAAATAAACATTAGAATTTCTTGAGAGAAAGTGATAAAAATTTTGAGACGAAATTTCCCCAGCATAACGACTATATAACATGGGTTTAGAAAACATTGAAAAGAGAGGGGACAAGGGTAACCAAATCATAAATAATTCATAATAAAGTATGGGTACTGAATAATATTATGGTATTGAAATTTGAATGACATACCACATGAAAAGAAAACATGAAATAAAAGAGAAGATATGATTTCTTTTACGAGAAATTCACCAGCCTAACGGCGTCACATAAAAATTCAGAAAACAAATTGATGAGAGAAGAAATGGTATCTCATCATTTGGACATGATATTGACAGTAATAAGAACATATAAGAACATACTATCAACATAAAGCGATGGAAATTATAAGACACAACATAAAAGAAGTCATGACTTAAAAAGAGGAGGGTGAAAGGATCCCTTACAAAAATTCGGCAGCCTAACGGCGCCACTTAAAAATTCTTAAAATGAATTGACGAGAGTAAGAGGGGGTATCTCATCATATGAAAATAAAAATTTCAGTAAGGTGGATATAAAATAACATCCTCCAACATAAGAACATGGAGCATAAAAGAAATGACATAAAAGAGAGTACTTGAAAAGAAAGAGAGAGGTAGGATCCCTTACAAAAAATCGGTAGCCTAACAGCGCCACTTAAAAATTATTAAAATGAATTGATGAGAGTAAGAGGGGGTATCTCATCATATGAAAATAAAAATTTCAGTAAGTTGGATAGAAAAGAAAATCCTCCAACATAAGAACATGGAGTATAAAATAAATAACATAAAAGAGAGTACTTGAAAAGAAAGAGAGAGGTAGGATCCCTTACCTTGAAGAGTAACTTCGAAAGTTTGAAGGTTGGGACCTTGGGAGGCTTAAGGGAACCTTGGGAGGACTACTTGGGATTTAAGAAGACTAGAAATTCGTTGAGGATGATTTGTAAATGAAATTAATGAGAGAAAGGCTCGGTATTTATAGGAGAAGTAAGGGGACAAAGCATTAATTGCCAAGGGACACCTCATCGATGGTATTGGAAAAACCATGGGTTTTCCCATGGTATTTGCCCATGGTATTGTCAACTTTGGACACCTCATACCTTATATTACTATTCATAAGTCGACTAGAATTATTACATAATTATTACATCCTTAATGATGTCATTAAACACCTGAAACTCTAAACTGAAAATTCAATATTCACCGAAAATTCAACTTTTTCAGAAAAATCCCAAAAATTCACCTTAACATAATATTGATGCTATGAATTCAAAAATGAAATCCATTTTATAAAAATAATTTTCTAAATATTTTTAATTTAATTTTTAAATAAAAAACACTATTCACCCGAAAAAACTAATACTTAACTAAAAATTTCTAAAACATTTATTTTCCTATTTTACTGAATCAAATTACTTAATAAAGATGCCTAAATTATATTAATACTATCTTTAAGTGAGATTAATAATCCATTTGGACACATTAATAATCCTAAGTGTAAAATTACTATTCATAATTTACTATTCACCAAAAATTAAGTTGATCTTATTAGACTCTAAATTTCTTACTGAACACATTTGTAGAAGACCATTTTTTGAAAATCCTTACACATCATTAATTATTTAAGGTTTACATAAATATTTTAAAATATCCCTTTTTTCAAAATTCATCTATAAGATACATCTTATTTTTATCCAGACATCTGAAAATTCACAAACTTCACCATAGAAAGAAATCACAATTTTATCTATCTCAAAGGATTACACAAAGTAGCTACTGTCTCGTTCATAGCCCCTTATAACACCAGCATATGATCTAAGTGTAAGGTTTTCTAAGGTGAAAGAATCTGAGGGAGGCTCGACCAACATTGCCCGAGTAGTGATTTCCATAAGCTTGAACTTCTCGTGAAGGTGATTCCATTCTAGGTTCACACGATAAAGTTCAGCTTGGGTTTGGTCCAGAGCAAAGCCCAAAGGTGCTACCTCCTTCCCGAGTTCCGTCAGATGGGATTCGATCAGCCCGAGACTACTGGATGGGGCCATCAAATCTTATTTCTATATTAATTAATCAAGATCACTTATATGTATATAAAATAATTGTAATATTTAGTTTCCAACGGTCATATTGACCAACGGTCATATAACAGTCAAAACCCAATGGTCTCATTATACTAATTTTATTAAATGAAATTGTTTTGTTGGGTATAAAATAAAATAACCCATAAGAATTAGGGAACAAAATTTATTCAAAATTTTGGGTCGTTACATTCTTCCCCCTTAATAAATTGCGTCCTCGCAATTTTAAAATTAGGCTTGGAAATTCCGTTGAAAGTCCCACATCGGAAAAAGAGTTAGTAAACTATTACTTTAAAAGAAAGAAAGGGAAGTACAAAGGTCACCCGAGTTAACCCAAACTAGGATTCCATGTAAGAAAACCTGGATATGGAAGAGAAAACAAAGGGTCAAGTTCTGATGGAGAGTGATAGAAAACATTATTAGGATAAAATTAACCACTAGAAGATCACAAAATTAAGATGTGTTAAACGGTCTTTGATTACCCAGTAGGGAACGTAAACCAACAATGTTTTTGTTTTAAGTTCCTTTTCATAATTTTGAGGAATTCATTTACTACATAGAATAAAAACCTAAGGAACTATACTTACCTTAAAGTATATTTTCATCCCTTAATAAGTTTCCACCAAGACTAATATTTTCCCCAAACAATGATCATTCAAAAACACTTGGTCTCATCAAAAGCACAAGAATCATCTTCTAGAGAATCACATAATCCACAAAATATTAACTATTTATTTCTTCTATCTTTAAACATTATCCCAAAAACAGAAAGGGTAAGATAAAAAAACTCTTAAAAAATAAAGAATCCCATAGGAAGGGAAACTAATTTTAATCTTCAAAGTTCCATGGTACTACCCAAAGTTCATCATAGAACATTCCATAAATAACTGTCCTTAAAATCCCTCAAAATAAACCAAACTAGGATTGAAACCCAAATATAAGAAGGATTTGATAACATAGTTTCCAAGATAAACTTTATCGTTCATCTCAAACAACATCAACCACTCTTAACATCTTATAACAAAAGTAACCAACCTAATCACATTTTCCCCAAGATAGGTTAATCATTTACTAAATTACCATAAGTTCACCTTAAATTCATCGATTATTCAAAATATAAGTCAACCTTTACTTCTTAAAGAAAATAACACAGTAATCTATTTACCTTGATCATATAGGGTTCCCAAAGTAGTGAACGTATTCCAAAATAATATTCTTCTTTTAATCCACTAATCATTTTTTCCAAGAAGAATAGCTTCACAACATCAACATGTGATACATAACAATAGATGTTTTCCTTAATGATATAAAACCATCTTAGGTAGTGACTCGATGTTCTTATAAAACATTAAATATATTCTCATAGATCACAAACTAAAATACAACATGACATAGACAATTATTGCGAAGAAGTTACATGTACTTCAGTCATCATGATCCATCTCAGCATAGGACTTGCATTGTTCCCTTGTCCTTGAAAATTGTAGATGCTCATCATGATTCTCATCCCTTCCAAGATAGAATTTCCTTGGATAATTTCCAACTTCTCTACATTTACAACATTGAATAGTATAAGGTACATTAGATTGAACCTTATCTCCATTCATCATATTATACATTTTTTTAAAGTAATTGGCTACTTTATTCCTTATCATCCCATACTTAAAACATCTCCCAGTTCCATTGTGACATTTTCCTTGGTGCCTCTTACCACACTCTTTGCACAAAGGAAATTGGGTATTCTTTAACTTATCACCTTTATCAAATGAACATCCTTGAGACTTCATCTTCCTCTTCTTGGATGAATTTGGGCATTCAACTAGGCACTAATTATTAAATGTGATTTTTGATAGATGGTTTGGCATAATCACAATATGTTCAATTTGATATCTCATTGTATCTGTCATATTAATAAGGCAATCATCACATTTCCTATCACATTTGTTGTTGGGACATGTTCTTCTATTTCCAGCCATTAACTAAGAAAAGAAAGTATAATTAGGTGGCTTAAATACTTTGCCAATAATCATGAAAAGGAAACTTTAAGCATAGAAGGATAAACTTGTAGAAGAAAAGTATATCCTAACTTGTGATCCCCTAGGTTCCAATCTAGGTTATCCATGATCATATATTCTTATGTGAATCTTTCTTTTATTTTATCTTTGTTCCTTTAATAATGGTTCATACTAAGCTTATGAATTTACCAAAGCATATCCCCTGGGAGTGTCAAACCAAGAGTGCAGCAAGGCCTGTTGTTGTGCACCAGGTTACCCCGGGTCAAGCTCGAAACACCTTGTTAGAGTTTTCACTCCTAGGTACATCTGTTCTAGAGCCACTCAGCAGTGGAAAGGGTGGTTCTCAGATCAGCTTTCGAATTTCAACAGCTGTGGTAGGGTGTTTCTCGGCTTTTCCCTATTTTCATTACTGTTTCTTGGTCTCGTGGATTTTGTAGCATGGCTTTTCTCCTTCTTCCCACCCACTCCCAGATCTGCTCTGGCTTCCGATTCCAGTGCTCCTCTCCATGTCAGTGGGGTGTAGTGGTATACAAGGAAGTTTTGGGATGTGATCTCCATGCAGGTGATGATGCTCAAGGTGGCTCATCCTGCGATGAATATGTACCTTAAAAATTATTAGGTTATTGGTTTCATGAATGTTTTTTTGGATTGTTAGAGTTGATGGTCTGGTTTGAGGCCTTTTTGGTTCTTTCAAGACCATTGTTACCGGTGAGTTTCTCTCGCCGGTGCTGAAGATGTCGATACAACGATGGTGATTCATTTTGTTCGGTTTATGGATTCTGCGGTGCCTATGATGGCCTGACTCTGGTGATAATCCAGTGATTCTAGCTTGGTGCGACAGTTATAGAAATGATGGTGTCAACATCACCTCGATGAATAACACTAATGATGATGGATCGGGTGACGTGCTGCCTTGATTTGCGTAAGGTGGAGGGCTCGAGGGTGTTAGAATTTTCAAATTTGAATGTGGTTCTGATGGTTTTTGGTTTTGAAATTTGAATTTTTAATTTTTTAATGTTGATGTTGTATTTGAGTTCTGAAGTGTTCAGTTACCACTAACCCGTAAAGTGGATTTATAAAATTTAAAAAAAAAGATATTTGGAGACATTATACAAAACCGAGGATCTTTAAGGTTTAGTGTCTTGGAAACCAGGAACTTAATACAAGACAACAAAACAAAATTCTTCTTAAACACTTGAAAGGATTATTCATTGTTCATCCTAAGTTCATTACAACATCTCATAACATGGGACCATACATCAAAGGAAAGGGTGAGCAGAAGGCCCAGTAAGGGAAACAAGAGAAACATTTTACATGTGAACTTGAGATACATCAATAAAGTCATGATAAATAACTTTAAGGCATGATAAAGAGATCATGAGGCATATCATAATAATAATAATGTGTTTCATAACTTGAATATGTGGCTAAAACATTTAACTTAGACAATCATTTCTGTATCACCAAGGTCCATCCCCAAGGTGTCATTAAAAAATTACCAAGGTTATTCACCAAGGCATCGTTAAAATGGTCATCTCTAGAGATTAAGTATTTACCCAATGAATTGGAGCGCTATCAGGTTGAAACCTTAATATGTATTTAATTTCATGTGATCCACATAGATCATAATCAATCATTTCATAAATAACCCAAATAGATTCAATGAAATGGGTTTCATGTCAAAATCGTGACGTTTAAAAAGAGCATAAAAATGAGATCATTATGTCATTTTTAACCCATGGAAAGAGAGTGAGGGTTATATGTATGTCAATTATAGAATCAAATAGATCATATTTATATATTTATGAACACCCATGGAAATTAAATAAGTCTGGGTATTCACATAAATAAACATTATAATTTCTTGAGAGAAAGAGATAGAATTTTTGAGACAAAATTTCCGCAGCATAATGACTATATAACATGGTTTTAGAAAACATTGAAAAGAGAGGGGAAAAGGGTAAAACACTCATAAATAATTCATAATAAAGTATGGGTACTTAATAATATCATGGTATGGACATTTCAATGACATACCACATGAAAAGGAAACATGAAATAAAAAATAAGATACAATTTCTTTTACTAGAAATTCAGCAGCCTAACGACGTCACATAAAATTCAGCAAACAAATTAATGAGAGAAGAAAGGGTCTATCATCATTTTGAAGTGATATGGATAGTAATAAGAACATATAAGAACATACCATCAACATAAATATATGGAAATTATAAGACACAACATAAAATAAGTCATGAATTAAAAAGAGGAGGGTGAAAGAATCCCTTACAAAAATTCGGCAGCCTAACAACGCCACTTAAAAATTCTTAAAATGAATTGACGAGAGTAAGAGGGGGTCTCTCATCATATGAATATAAAAATTTCAGTGAGGTGGATATAAAATAACATACTCCAACATAAGAACATGGAGAATATCAAAAATGACATAAAAGAGAGTACTTGAAAAGAAAGAGAGAGGTATGATCCCTTACAAAAATTCGGTAGCCTAACAGCACCACTTAAAAATTCTTAAAATGAATTGATGAGAGTAATAGGGGGTCTCTAATCATATAAAAGTACAAATTTCAGTAAGGTGGATATAAAATAACATACTAAAACATAAGAACATGGAGAATAAAATAAATTACATAAAAGAGAGTACTTGAAAAGAAAGAGAGAGGTATGATCCTTTACTTTGAAGAGTAACTTCGAAAGATTGAAGATCGAGACCTTGGGAGGATTTAGGGAACCTTGGGGGGACTCCTTGGGAGGTAAGGAGACCATAACGTCATTGAGGATGATTTTTAAATGAAATGAATGAGGCAAAGGCTTGGTATTTTTAGGAGAAGTGAGGGGACAAAACATTAATTGCCAAGGGACACCTAATCGGTGGTATTGGAAAAACCATGGGCTTGCCCTTGGTATTTGAAAATGGTATTGTCCACTTGGGAAACCTCATACCTTATCTTAATATTCATAATTTTACCATAATTATTACATCCTTAATGATGTAATTAAACACCCAAAACTCTAAATTGAAAATTCACTATTCACTGAAAATTCAACTTTTTCAGAAAAATCCCAAAAATTCACCTTAACATAATATCGATGCTCTGAATTCAAAAATGAAATTCATTTTGTAAAAATAATTTTCTAAATATTTTTAATTTAATTTTTAAATTAAAACACTATTCACCCGAAAAAACAAATACTTAACTAAAAATTTCTGAAACAGTTATTTACCTATTTTATTGAATCACATTACTTAATCAAGGTGCCTAAATTATATTAATACTTTCTTTAAGTGAGATTACTAATCCATTTGGTCACATTACTAATCCTAAGAGTAAAATCACTATTCCTAATTTACTATTCACCAAAAATTAAGTTGATCTTATTAGACTCTAAATTTCTTTCTGAACACATCTACAGAAGATCATTTTTTGAAAATCCTTACACATCATTAATTATTTAAGGTTTACATAAATATTTTAAAATATCATTTTTTTCAAAATTCATCCATAAGATACATCCTATTTTTATCTAGACATCTGAAAATTCAAAAACTTCACCATAGGAAGAAATAACAATTTTATTTGTCTCAAAGGATTAAATAAAGTAGCCACGGTCTCGTTACATAGCCCCTTATAACACCATCATATGACCTAAGTGTAAGGTGTGCTAAGGTGAGAGAATCTGAGGGAGGATCGGCCAACATTGCTTGAGTAGTGATTTATATAAGCTTGAACTTCTCGTGAAGGAGATTATGTTCCAGCTTCACACGATGAAGTTCGGCTTGGGTTTGGTCCAAAGAAAAGCCCAAAGGTGCTACCTCCTTCCCGAGTTTCGTCAAATGGGCTTCGATCGACCTGAGACTACTGGATGGAGCCATCAAATCTTATTTCTATATTAATTAATCAAGATCATTTGTATTTATAGAAAATAATTGTAATAATTATTTTCCAACGGTCATATTGACCAAAGTTCATATAACAATCAAAACCCAATGGTCTCATTATACTCATTTTATTAAATGAAATATTTTTGTTGAGTATAAAATAAAATAATCCACAAAAATTAGGGAACAAAATTTATTCAAAATTTCGGGTCGTTACAGTGTGTATATATGTATATATATCTATGTATCATTTCATGCAAAATTGTTTTTCCCTATGGATTTATTTCTTTTATAAAATATTTTTTGATTAAAGAATTTTAATTCGGCTTCTATGTAAGTAAGGGGAGGTTGTTGAATTCACAAAATTGTTGTTTAAGTTAAAATTATTTTATTTTAAAATAGGTATATATATATAAGCATATATTTATAAAGATATCATTTCATGTAAAAATAATTTTACTCTAACAACTAAAGATACATGTATATAAATATATGTACATATGTATCAATTTATATAAAATTGTTTTATTTTTGATATCCCAATATATGAATATAAATGTATATATATATGTTTCATTTTATGTAAAAATATTTTATTTCTTTTTTCTATATGTATTTATATAAATGAAACATTTTATGTAAAATAACTTTTATTATAATATCAATATATATAGATGTCATCTCATGAAAATTTGTCTTGTTTTTGATATCCCTTGTATTAAAACCCAGAAAAAATATATGGATATTTCAAAGAATTATTCTCTTTTTCCAAAACCATATTTATATAATCTAAATTATATAATGATCAATTTTATTTCCAAACCATCGCTCATGAGTTTTCTAAACAAATTAAATGTGAATGTATAACCAATTAATTCCTCCTTTATGATATGAATATCACTGATCATGGTTTTACAATATATTCATGGTCACTATGATTTAAAAAACATGTTTTAATTCCAAATAATTTCACTTGGATATTTTTATGAATAAATACATGGGATGGAGAGTAAACCCAAACCCTTATGCTACCTTTTTCAACTATGTGACTGGTGATCTGGAAATTATATAGTGCTCCAATGCATTTTGTAATGTTTTAATCTCATGAGATGTCATGTATGGTGTGCGAGAGGTTATCCTAAGCACACTATGGGATTAGGGAGTGAACCTAATCCATCATGTGATTATGTGTAGACACTCCTTTTTTTATCAAAGGAAGATGGAAATATTATGAAGAGTAACTTGGTCAGGTTAAAGTGATAAAAATCCTTAAGGATAACCAAGGGACCTGTCCCAGTAAACCTACATGAACATACCCCTGTGCGGTACAAAAACCACGCCGCTCCCCTACATAGACCAGAAGATGCAGGTCCCTTGTAAATGTCACTTTTTCTAGGAACCTGCACCATGGACCTACGTAGACAAGCTCCTTTGACCAAGGTTCCCTTTTTGCCTATAAATATGACCCTTGGGCTCCCCATTTGAGAGACAGAAAAATTAGAAGAAATCTCAGATCTCAAATGGCACAACACCTTCTCCCAGGTCCCCCAAAATTTCTTAGGTCTCTCTTCAAAACCTAATATAAGAGGGAATTAAGGGGTATAAGTGAAATCAAAGTCTCTTAAAAGTCCTAAACATCAGACACTTGCATGCATAAAATTCTCCTCTAAATTGAAGCCACCCACACGAGACCCCTTTCCCTAATTTGGGACATGTGGGAGACCCTTCTAGGGACACTAAAGGAGACCTAGGGTGCCTAGGTGAAAGCCTCAACCAATTTTGGTTTCCTTGTTGGTCAATTTCCCGAGGCATATCTTGTTCACATAGGCTTATACCCCCCAATGAAAAACATTTTTAATTCCTCTCAAGCCCTACACAGAACACCTCTACGGCATACCTATATGACAAACTTATACTAGACACCTATGCTCCGAACCTGTACATGTAATCGTCTAAGCCCTTTTTCATGCCATTTATGCCAGGTATCCTCTCCCCTTGGCTCCCTTATCTATAAGGGACCAAGTTGAAACCTCCACTAAGGCCTTTGAACTTGAAAAGCCATGGGAAAAGGCACACCTGTGTGTCTCCCATTTTTATTTTTATTTCTATGACCAGAGGTTTCCAGCACTGGTCCTACTAAATGGTTAGGATCCTCTAGGCACATGTGGATTTGTATATTTATGGTCATGAGTACCCCTACCCCATGGACAGTGTAGGAGAGTTAATAGTCTTAGATATAAGGGTTAGGACTATGTCAACACTATAACAAATATGGATTTTATCAGCACTATAAAAGTGAATTAACAATGCTAAAAAAAGCGTTGTTAATCGAGGATACGATAAAGTGGGGTTCCCTTTTATCAGTGCTTAGAGAAGCACTGATAAAGACCACTTTTATCAGTGATAAAAAAAGTGATGATAAAAGACCCCTTTTATCAGCGCTAAAAAAAGTGCTGATAAAACACCCCTTTTATCAATGATTTTTTAGCGCTGATAAAATGGGTCTTTTATCAGTGCTTTTTACAAGTGCTGATAAAAGTAAAAAGAAATAAAAAAAATTAAAAAATAATTTATATTCGGGGGGAAGATTTTAACAGCACTTTGACCCCCCCTTTATCATCGCTAGGCGGCCCCTCCCACTCCCGTGTGCTGCCCTTGCCTGCACGTCCCACACATGCATGCACACTTCCTTGCTTCCACCCGAACTGGAACCTGCGACCTCCCCCTTGCGCGCTTGCACCTTTACCACTAAGACATTTCATTTTTTTTCTATTTAATGATAAATTTATTTATTTATATATATATATAGTTATATTTATTTGTATATTAATATAGATTCATATTAATATAAATATATTTATTTATATTAATACATATATGTTTATTCATATATTATTATATATATATTCATTTATATATTAATATATATTTATATCTATTTATATATATATTTTTAGTAACAATTTTTTATCCGTATATTTATTTGTATATTAATATATATTTATAAGATTAGTTTTAAATAAATTTATAAAATATGTTTTTTATGCGTGTTTATAAATAAATAAATAAATAAATAAATACATACATATATACAACACACACACATACACACATATTTACAAATAAATACATATATATGTGTGTATTTGAAAAGACATATAATGTTAAAATGACCATAAATTCTAATATAGAATATCTTTTCAACTCCACAACTAGTAAAATCGAATAATATGGAATAACCTTTGATATGATATGTGATATAGGTCTAACGGACATCCGGATCAGAAGTTATACATGTTTGAATGTTAACAAATCGGGGTATCCCGACTAAAAACTCAGTTTTGGAGGATTATGGGCCTTTTTTGGCCTCTAAAATTGTGACAAAATCTTTACTTTGACCATAGACGCGTAGAGATTTTCACAGGCTTCGATTTGATATGCTTTAGAGCTCAAACGGACACCCGGATCAAAAGTTATGGCCGTTTGAAGTTTGAGTTACATTTTCTACTTATTTTAGATATTTTTTTTTTGATTTTTTGTGTCCTCAAATTGTTATTAAATTATTTTTAATCGATAATAATTAGAATTTTTTTAATTAATTATATTTTTTTAAATATTTTAAAGCCATTTTCACTAAATTTCTTATATATTTAATGTAATAGTCTATTTATACGTATATTTAAAAAATATATATTATATTTATATCAATATAAATATACTTATATAACAATATATTATTTTTCATGAAAATTATTTTTTTAAAACATAAAATTTATCAGCACTAGGAAAAAGCACTGATAAAGCCCCCATTTATCAGCGCTTCTAAAAAAAGCGCTGAAAAAGGGGTCCCCTTTAACAGTTCTAAAAAAAGCGCTGATAAAGGGGGGAATTTATCGGTGCTTGTTTTAGCGCTGATAAAAGGGTAGTGATTCCCTTTCCCGTTTTTGTAGTAGCGGTCCTTTCATTCTCGTCTTTGAGACCTGAAGCCACCAGTTTTCAGTGGGGAGGATCAGGATTATACTTGATTTTCCTGTCAATATGGAATTAGATCTTTATATAGCTACAAAACCAATTTTAGGGTATCCCTAATAAACTAATCCCCTATCCTTTTTTGTATGAGGTTGCAGTCTTACTCCTCTCTACCTCTACATCCCTCACCTTCATTCTCACTTCGATGTGAAGTGAATAGAGTGAAGTTATATATCCTAGGACGCTTCTACCATCATCCCCATCCTCTTCCATTGGTAGAGAAATGTTAGAGGAAATGGGAATGTTCAATGCCTTATCCCTCTCCCTTTGGCTTTGTCACTATGTCCACTAGTGGATAAAGGAAAAATCACTACTACAAAACTGGCCTTTAACATCGTTGACATTTATCAGCACTAAAAAAATGCACAAAAAATTTCCATCTTTATTAATGCTAAATAAAATCACTGATAAAGGGTACCCTTTATCAGCGCATTTTGTTTAGCACTGATAAAAGGTCACCATAATCAACACTTTATTTTAGCATTGATAAAGGTTACCCTTTATCAGCACTTTATTTTTAGTGCTAATAAAAGTTACCCTTTATGAGCACTAACAATAAAGCATGGATAAATGGTAACCTTTATCATCACTTTATTAGCACCGATAAAGGTTCATAAAATAAAATTTAATTTTTTAACAATTTTATTTATTAAATAATTATTTTTAAAACTGAATAAACATATATATAAATTTTAAAAATTAATAAATAGTATATATTAAATATATAGATATGTAAAATGAATAACATGAAATAATTAAACAAATAAAAAGAGTAAAGTAAGAAAAATATTAAAAAATTTATTAATTAAATAATTATTCATAAAAATGAATAAATTTAATATATATATATATATTATAAATATTTATAAATAGTATATATTAAATATAAATATATAAATGAATATATAATTAAACAAAAAAAAATTAAAAAGGAAAAAATTAAAAAATAATTTAAAAATTTATTAATGAAAGAATTATTAACAAAAATGAATAATTATAATATATATATTAATTATAAATAGTAATAAATAATATATATTAAATATAAATATATATAAAATGAATAAAATGTTAATTAAAAACATATTAATGTCTTATTCATTTTTAATGTTGTTTGATTTTTCAGTTTAACATATATCAAAAATTTTGTGTTACATTGATTCCATGTACATATAAATTTGTAATTAATGTAGTTTATATAAAAACAAACACACAAATATATTTACGCAATATATAGAAACACACACACCTAATATTTATGTAATTTATTCAAATTTCAGTATATTTTAGAATCTCGTTGTTAACATGATACATTTAATATATTATGTTTTTAATAAGTTAATTTTATTTATTTATTTTTAATACTATTATAGTTAGGGAATTCATTTTTAATAGTTTTTTATTTTTTATTTTATTTTTGAATTTGATCATTTTCTATAATTTATTTATATATATTTATTTATTATGTTTTAGTATTTTCAATATGTATTCATCTTTACTTCAATATATATATATATATCCATATTTTTTTAACAATTTATATTTAATTAATAAAACTAATCCATTTTTTCAAAATTTTTAATGTGAACTCATTCTGAATTATTCAATTTCACTCATTTTTAAAATACATGTATTTAAGATTATATATCCACAAATAATGTTAAAAATATTTTTTTAAATAAATGTTTATAAATAAATATTTATAAATAAATATATTTATAAATGTTTATTTACTATATTTATAAATTTATAAATTTATACATTTATAATTATTATAAAAAAATAATAATAATTTGTTAAATAAGTATTTATATAATTATAACTAAATAATTATATATAGTTCATAATTATAAAATTATAATAAATTTATTTAAATAAATCCTTTATCAGTGCTAAAATTTTAACAATGTTAAAAAGAATTTCTATCAGCACTAAAATATTAGCACTCATAAAGATGTTTTTATTAGCGTTTTCTAAGTGCTGATAAATCTCAAGATTTATTAGTGCTTTTTTAGCACTAATAAAGATCCTTTTTATCAGTACTTATCAATTTAACACTTATAAAAGGGATCTTTATCAGTGATTTTCTAAAAGCACTGTTAAAAGTGTTCCCGATCTATTTAAAACAACCCTAACCGGTACTCATTCATCGCAATTTCTAGGATCTCATGGAACTCCTCTAATGTTGGCGTTACTCCACTAAAATTCATCAGATGAATCAAGGATATAATCCTATTTATGTTATTTTCTACTTTTTCTATATCGTTGTTTGATGTTTTGGGTTTCGCATTTTGCATTTTTGCACAATTCTTAACCTTGACGAACCCTACATCTCATCTTCTTACCGCTGCCAGTGTGACTCTTATATTCATTTTAATAGCCCATGGATAAGAAAAATATCTATAGTTTAACTTCGTGCAACTAGGATGAGAGAAACTATCCAATTTAACTTCCTAATGCCAAGATAAATATGTATAGTTTAATGTCATGCAACCAAGACGAGGGATGTTGTGAAGTTTAATATATTTCTTCTAGAATGAATTTGTATAGTTTAATGTCCTATAACTAGGATGAGATACAATGTGGAGTTTAACTCCTTGCTGCAAGGGTGAATTTGTGCAGTTTAACATCATGAAAATAAGATGAGATACACTATGAAATTTTACTTCATTCTTATAGGATGAATTTTTGTAGTTTAACATAATGTAAGAATGATGAGAGATGATTTATGACCACTATGAAAAGTATTTCATGAGAAATATAGTATTAGTGTGGGTTTTGACTCATTTCTCATCCATTGTGGCCAATGTGCATGCTCTGTTTTGTAGATCATCTTGGCTTGGTTTTCCAAAATGGTTTTTGGAAAGGGTAAAAATGATTTCTGAAATTGGATTTTCTTTAAAAATGTGGGTTATTATGTTGTCAAACGTGGCCTTAGAAAAAGGTTTCTTGAATTTTAAAATGAAATAGTAGTTTTTGAAGATATAATTCTTATTTTATTATGAAATTTGGATTGTAATCTAGTTATTTTGGATGGATATGTTTCTTTTGGTTGTGTTTCAGATTAATTCTGAACCTAATTTTATGATTTTTGTGTTATTCAGAAGATTCCACCCAGAAAGGTCCCCAAAGTATCTAGTGATTATCGTCTTATTTCTAGTTCTTGCTTGGAATCCAAGAGACCCAGGTTAAAAACTGGGTGGAGGTGAATTTCTTAGTTACTATAGTAGTACCGTAGTAGTCACTATAGCATCTACTATTCAATACTGTAGCAGTCAGAACTATTCACCCGATTTGGGCCTTCGGGCCAGGGGTATGGGCCTATGGGTCTCAAGGGCCTTTGGGTCATAAAAGGCCTTTGGGAAACAGGGACTTCGGGCCATGTCACCCATGGAGTAGCCCAGTTCACCTAGAACAGACCCCAGAAGAGGATCAAAGCAACAAGAGTAACAGCCACCAGAAGCAGAGCTAACCAAATTGGAATAATGTGAGGTTATGGAAGCTGCCATCGGGACTAGGCATCGTGAATACAGGGAAATTCTAGCCGATCAACAATTCAATGTGGGGAGCTATGTGATCAATGGCACAAAAGTTGGGGAGGGGAAATTCAAGTGGGCTGGGCCTACGGGTCATGTATTGGGCATGGTATGCCTCTGGGCCATCGGGTCATGTATTGCAGGTCAGTTGGACCTTGTGCCTTGGGCCTACGGGTCATGTACAAGTTCCCCTTAAAACCTCAAAAGGGGGATTATCCATAATAAAATAAAAAAGAAGGCCTTCGGTCCATTCGGTCTACCCATCTTCTAGGAAAATCGAGGTTCTTTAGAGGCAGTGAGGTGGCTTGAGGAAGTTTAGCATGTCTTTAGAGTGTTTGGAACTCCCAAAGTTATTAGAGTTCATACTGTTCTAGGTCTGCTTGGGGGTCCATCTTTGGAATAATGGGAATTTTTTCCCCACCAATGATGCAAGTTGGGATGATGTGGGAAGATTTTAAGTCCCTCTTTTTCTGATGTTTTATACCTGAGGATGTGAAGATGAATAAAAGGGAAGAGCTCATGAGTGTCCAGTAAGGTTAGAAAACGGTGAAGGCTTATGTTGAACACTTCCAAGATCTGGTTTCCTTTTGTCTGGAGTTGGTGTCATAGGATCTATTGAAATCTTCTATTTTCAGTTGGGTCCTTTATCCAAAGATCAAGGAGTGTGTCCTCTTCTCCAAGGATCTCCATTTTTAGAATTTGGTGGAGGAAACATTTTTGGATGAGTTGTTGTGAAAGAAGCATAAACACATTGGACCAGTTTTTGTGTCCTGTGTTGGGGTGAAATCATTCAGAGTTTCCTCATTTTTGTTTTTTGGATGTTGTAAGTTTATCTTTCATTATAAAATTCTGTTGAAATTATCTTTTTGTAGTTCAAATGTCTTTTTTGAATGTGAACCTTTAAATGGTTATCCTTTCATGGATTATTTTACCTATTTCTATTGTTCTTATTTGGAGATGTCTATTTTTATAGAAATCGCTCTTTATGCCTTGTGTATGGGTTCATTTATATTCTGTATTTTGGTCATTTATTCTACTGTTTCTACTGATGTAGTGTGTTGGAATAATATTGATGTCTATTTGTCTCCATTTATCAATGAATCCAAAACATGGATTGGATGTGCATCACTAACAAATTTAATAACAAAAGTAACAATTATTTATGCACTTCACTACTATTAGTTAAAATACCACTTAACATAACATCTAATCTAAACTTCCCACTCATAATCCCTATGATGATCTCATCTCACACACACTCTCCACCATCTGTATCATATCACCATTCAATAATCACTTTTCCTTCTCTTCCTGCACCCATTTACTATATGCATGCAACTGAATGCATCATGAATCTTTACAAGTAGAAAATGGTTACAAGAAGAGAAGGAAAAGTGAATGCTGAATGATGATATGATAGAGATGGTGGCAAGTGTGTGTGGTATGATAGCATCATGGGGATGCTGAGAAGGAAGTTTAGGTTAGATACTATGCTAAGTGGTAGTTAACCAACAGTAGTGAAGTGCATAGAGAATCCTTAGTTTTGTTATTTTCTTACATCTGGACTAAAGAAACCCTTTGGAAAGATTTAAAGGTTGTTTTATGATATAATTTCTATATTTTACCAAAAAATTATATAATGAAACATTGATTTAATTTTCATTATTCCTTATAGAGTTTTTTTATTTTAAAATATTTATGTCCTTGTGTCATACCTTTGCAGGAAGAGTAATGATGTTATTTCTACTCAATCACATAGGTAATATTTATGTTTTCAAAGTAAAGTCATTGTCCATAAAATTAATTCATTGTTTGATATTTATGTTTAATTTATTTCTTTTTAGTATTACTCAGGTAATAATTTTTTTCTTATACAGTTGGATTCTTTGGTTCGAGTTAGGGTTCTCTACATAACTTTCATGCTTATTATCCCTCAAAACCTTTTCACCCCAGAAGTGTTGCATTTATCACTTTCTTTCAAGTTATCTCCATTTCCTTTGTAGGAAGAATAATGCCACTGCCTCTTCTCAATTACAAAGGTAATATTGATATTTTCCCAATAAAATAATTGTACATATAATTAAGGTATTATTTTATTTTTATGTTTAATTTATTTCTTTTTAGTATTACTCATAATAATTGTTTTCTTATATAGGTGGATTCTTTTTTCAAGTTGATGTGGTTCGTTTAAAGCTACTCATGTAGTGTTGGAATTTTGACAAAGAAAGTCAATGGAAATCATGGTAACATTGACATTTAGGATTTTTTTGAATGTATGTAATAATTTTTATTTATGTAATTATATAAACCAATGTTTGAAATGTTTATAATAGAGTGTTTTCTTCTGGTATTTGTGTTTTAAATTTCATTTGATTTAAATTCTGTATTGGGAATTATTTTAATTGATATCTAGTGTGTTTCTATGTTTTTTTGGTATGTTTATAGTGTGTTTCTAGTGATTCTAGTGTTGTGGTGTGCTGTTACAACACATTTTAGTATGACCCTTTATCAAAAATTTTAAAAGTGCTGATAAAGAACACATTTATGAGTGATTTTAAAAGCACTGATAAAGGACACATTTGTCAATGCTTCTAAATGTGGTGATAAAGGTAAAATTTATCAGCGCTTATATAGTGCTGATAAAAATTCCTTTATGAGCACTTATAAAAGCACTGATAAAGGATTCCTTTAGTAGTGATAAATAAAAGTTTTTATTAATGGGGCCTTTATCACCACTTTTAGAAGTACTGATAAAAGTACCATTTATCAGCACTTATTTTAGCATTGATAAATGTCCCCTTTATTATCACTTTTTTAGTACTGATAAAATTCATAGGATTTTAACATCGCTCACATAGTCAGTGATTTTTTAGTGCTAATAAAGGACATTTATAGTGATTTTAAAGGTCAGTTTTGTAGTAGTGAATGTGTGTTTTTCTGAATCTTATGCTTCCTCTTATTTCTCACACCAAGCACGACTCACATGGGATTATAGGTTAGTGGTGATCATGAAACCCGCATGATCTACCCAACACCAATGAACTATGGGGACACTGATTCCCACCATAACTGGGATACATAGGATGCCTTCCTAAGGCTCGAGCTCCATATCATATCATCCATGATATGGGAAACCATACATCTCAATGGGTATCCTCCTCAGGAATAAGACCCAATCATAATTATCTTAATCCGAGAATCCTCCTCAAGAATAAGCCTCAAAATAAGCTTCAACTCGTCATATTAAAGGGCCTTACTTCCTTGTGAGATAAACTTGTAGAGCCTCTATAGGTGGGGTTTTACATAACTGAACTACGTGGGATTTGATTCTCATCCATATGGGATATGTAGGAAGCCTCTATGAGTTCCAAACCCAACATCCCAAATAAAACCTATTCTCTATGGGACACTATTCCCAATAGGGTCTAATTTATCCTGAGAATGCACATCTCTTCCATGTTTTATGGGTTGTTTTGGCATAAGTCCCACACCAAACAATAATTAGGCACCTTCTTCCTAGGCTTCCTTGCAACATGAAATTAAACTGTATGGTTATGTCTTTATCACATGACCTTAAATGGTATGATGTACCTCATTAAGTGGCACCAAAATATGTGGGTTATGATTCCTTTCACAAGGATATGTATGAAGTCTATCTATGGGTTTGATCATGACATTAAAACAACTCCCATCTCCATGGATGCTGATATACTCCAGAGTAGTTCCCATCACTCTGGATGATGATACACTTTGGAGCGCCCCACTGTGTGGATAGAAAACCATCATCATCATAATAATGATAAAAGAATATCTAAGTAGTATATAAGAGGATACTATTAATGGAGAAACTCAGATATATATGGATGTCTCCATTGATGAAGAACCTTAGATACATATAGATGATTCTAAGATTCCATACATTCTTTTAATTGATTTTTAATTCAAGGTTTATCCATTTCATACTTGGGAATTAATAAAGGATTCTTGAATATGTATTAAATCTATAAGAGAGTCCCAAAGTTGGCAATAACTCCCCCCAAAAGGGTGTGACGAGCCTGACCTCCCATCATATCGACCAATGATATTTATTAATCATTGTAGGACAAAACCCCTGACGACCACCTGCCTATGGAAAGTATGTCCTTATGGATATAAAACCATTGTGTGTTTTTGGTTCCAAAAAAAATCCATTGGAAACCGTTCGGAAAGAGAATATCATAATGAGGCACAAATTTCTAGGGGAATAAAAAATGGTGAACCTAGTGTGAATCCTTAACCAAGATGATTGTGAAACCTATCTGTTTGGCCCCTCTCAACCTCAAAGGGAATGCAGGCCAAATAAGACAATCAATCATGAATGTATTTGAGATACTTATTTGACAAGGTTTTATAGTTTATATTTTTCTCAGGCACTTGTTTTTAGAACTCCCTTAGATCCAATAGCCACCTTCAAGTTTTCACCAACGAACGTCCCAGCTAAAAATTAGGTTGGATCTTCATCCACATGAAGGATTACATCACCAACCCAACATCTTCAATGATGGGTCTTAAAATTTTTGGTTCATAAGTACCATTATAATGATATGATCTTGACTCAGGAGGCCACCCGACATGCCCTTTAGTTTGTGAACCGCCACTAATAATCTGGTCAATGATGATCGATTGTCCTGACACAGACAACACCAACCACTATCTACAACCATTTTAGGAGCTAATCCCTGGAACGTGACAACCAATCCCTCCCATATCATAGAGAGGTGGATCAAGAGGCTGAATATAGCCTCACCCAGAAGACATAGGGATCCTTCTTAGGGACTTCTACAAAAAATCATGGCTTCTTATTCTGAGTGATAGTGAACCCTCAACATGATGAGGGTGTTTTTCTTGGCTATCCAATGCATGTCGTTTAAACCTGGGCATGTAAGACGACCGATTGGGGACAACAACTGGACAAAATGGAGCAAGGCCACACCTTCTTCCCCTATAGAGAATCCCACAAACTCAATTTGCTGGAAAATGGTGAGTGGGTACATACACACATCCACCTTTATTTATCCAACCAACAAACTCACTTGGAGGCATCCAAGGGAACCTACTATCCAAATTCAGTGGAATACCATGGGAAGAAACATACACCTACCCCTAATGATCAAGATTTCCAGTAAACCCATTTAGTAGCATACAAATAATTTCTCTAACCAAGTGTGGTGGAAAACCACAAGAAGGAACACACACCTATCTACACCAACCATGCTTTCTAGTAGCCTTGTCTTGCAGCACCCAGAGAAGTTAGTTGGAAAGCCTTGATGAAAATGGAGGGGAATACCCAACTCACATCCCCCATACAAGAGTAATTATAATATCCACTAGAAGGAAAGGGATGATAGGATCAGGAACATACACTTACTACAGATGTGGAATGGGCATATATCCCCATTCTGACCACTGAAGTCACCAAGCATATCCTGACAATGGTGAACGGGCAGACATAGATCCCTTTCCACATACTACAGACTTGCTAGAACATCATCATGATGATGAAAGTAGTGCCAGAGGGATGGATAAATAAGTCTATCACCACAAATGGGATGGATCACCAACATGTTACCCTAGAGAAGACACACACCTTTGCTTCCATCCAAGATTTCCATGGGGAAAACTCACCCATATTATACGGAAAACATGGTCAAGAACATGAAAACACCCCAATTGGAGGTAACAGTCCTATCCCAATGGCCAGTCCAAGGTAGAAACACACACCTTCCCATGATGACCACTTCTCCTAGAAAGTGGCCCCAACTACTCGCAAGAAGGAATCCAAGAAAAAGCCTCATCAAATATGGTTGTAAGATCAAGAGAAAATCTATGATCCTACTATGCTTAATGTTGGAGTTATTAAATCTTGAAAACTCTTATCAATGGAAGCTCAAGATCCTACCCTTCCATTAAAAAATTAAGGGGGGAATTAGCATTAATTATTAAGGTTCTTTTTCTGACACTTCACCACGAAGTCTTACTTCATGAAAAAAATAGGGCCGATCTCGGGAGCCTATCTCTTGATGAGAGCCATGGAAACCAACCATGTGGCTAGAAAACCAAGGAGAAATAGGGTCTTCCCCTTGTGTAATCCACCATGTTGGTCATCCTCATGATGGAATTCACTATGAAATTTATCTCTATAGTAGTGTTCCATGTTGTTAATAGAATTCTCCAATTAGAAATATAGTGATGAGAAAGACCTCCTATCGTGAGGCATTTGTGAAAAAAGGAAAATCATGTCTAACACCTTATCACTGGTAGGTGAAATTCTTTATCAGTTAGAAGACACCCTAAGATGACAGTCATTCTCTGAACCTCCCTTGGATTTCCTATTTTCTAATATAATAGAGGTAGTCCCCACTAATCTCACCACTCATGATAAAACAGTAGGAAAGCATCCAATTTGGTCAGATAAGGTAGAGGAACCTCTGATAAAAGATGAAGATGACATGCTAAATATAAGTAATCAACTAGCTAGAGATGAAAAAATAGTAATATTCCGGCCCTTAGATACACCTCAATACAGTATTAAAGAGGTGTTTTTGGGAGATTGTGTGCATGAAATCCATATAAAAATATAGAAAACTATTCATCACATAAAAGAAAAATTATTACCATATGATGAATATCAAAGTCATGTCAAGTTAATAGAAGGGTTTCAGTGAAAAATTGACTTGGAATCTCTCTCAGCTTCCTGAAATCCAAAGATAGAGAAAAAATAAGGAGCCCTTCAACATGAAAGCCTAAACACATTAATGAGGTTGCGAAAACTAATTACAGATGCCCCATATGGTGTCTGTATTAGGGGATGTGGTGAAAATGGAGTGTTACATTTCACCACACACCCCAATTAACTGAGCCTACTGAAGGTGGTATCATGAAATGTCATAGCCTCAAGCTAGATTCAACAAAAAAAATCTGTTCATGAACGAAGATGTGCTCAATAAGAATAGGCCCTGACCAACTCTCACCAACATCAGGCCAGAAGAGAGCCATCTATTGAGATAATTTTGATTAAACCATATTATAATATCAATTAAGACTCCCACTTAGAGGATTCTAGTTATCAAATAGAAAAAATGTTAGAAATAACACAATGGTCTTCAGAAACAGGCAATTTAAGTGCATTCCAAATGATGCACCCAACCCATGTTCGAAAAAAACTCTATTAAATCATAAGAGAAACCATTCTAATATCAGCCAAAACTATTTGAGAGAAACACTAGCCCACAGGGCTGGGGGATTTTTTAACCCAACCCTCAAGAAAACCCAATCAGACCTGAAGGGTTGTGAAAGTGGAACAAGAACAACATTATCCATTAGGGATGGGAGATTTTTTACCTCAATGATCCCCTCCTCAGTGGGAATCAATTTTCTCCCAATTAGGGAATATTTTTCAGAATAAATCCTCCCAGTTCATCCCATCCCATGATCCAGTAATTTCACTTGGAATACACATGAATGAAATATCTGGATATTCCCTTTGGATTACTTTCTTCCAAACAGTTACTAGAGAATCAGTAAAGGAGAGGACATAGCCTCATGGAGGGATCAGAAGAAGACGATCTCATAGAAATACTGATATAATGCCCACAATGAATTACACATTAGTGAAAATCATCAACACTGCCATTGAAAATCCTACAGAACATGAGGCTAATTCAATGGAGTCAGAAGAGGAAGTTTTGGTTCATAATGTGTCCCACATAGAAACTAATGAAGGGGGTGTGCATACCCAAAACTAGAGGCTTACCCTAAATTTTGGAACTCAATCAAAAAATACATCATTTCCTCATCGAAAGAAGGAAAAATTTAAGGGCCAAATGGTGACCTACCTTCCTTATGGGGAGGTTAAACCCCTTTAATTAGAAGAAATATTCACTTATTAAGAGGAAGTGATGAAAGAATTGAGAATATTCAAAGAAGAATTAATTTGAGGAATCCTTTCTACTAGATATGATCTTTAAGAAGATACTCAAATCACACTCCTAGATGGTGCATCCTAACAAAGAGGGTTTTCCACAGTAATTGAAATAGATCTGGAACAACTGTTTAATGTGGGATAATAACCACCAATATATTTGGATCATGTAGTGGTAGATCGAGAGTTACCTTAATTGGGTGCACAACTAGAACAAGGTTAGGAACATCCTTACATGCCTGCCCATATTGGTTACCCATGATAAATGCTAGCAGAACTGCCACATGGGGTCCTACCAGACATCACACCCACTCAGGATCCATCCGCCACACTTGATCAAGCTCCAGATCATCCATATATTACTTTAATGATTATGAATACTATTGATTCATTGAGAGATTTAATGGAATATATAGATGAATGACGCACACCGATACAATAGGAAAAGGAAGCTTACCCCAAATGGGTAGATTCAACTCCTCCCCCGTCGAACTTTGTGAATCCTACACTTTGAATCTTCAATGGACCAGGAGACCTGAAACAACACTTGATTCATTTCATCTCTCAGTGTGATCCCATGATGGGTACCCCTGAACAACAGGAGGTAGTGAAACTGAGGTGCTTTGTGCAATCACTGTAAGGGACAAATTTTGTATGGTACATATGTTTGCAGTCTCGGTCAATCACTGGATGGGAAGATATCTATCAGAAGATCCTCTTCAAGTTAAGATCAATTCTACATGAAACATTAATATTGAATCTCATGAACTGAAAACAATGGGATAATGAAAGGGTTTAAGATTTCATTGCTCAGTGGAAATGACTGACATACTCCTTAAACCTGCCACTCCCTCAAGAAGAATTGTTTCCCCTCTATGTAGTGAATCTTCATGATGAGTTGCACACACCATTGATCCCTCTGAAATATATAGGAGGGTTTCAGGACCTTGCATCAATTTCTCATTAGATGGAAAACTCTGTCACAGAGACTAAAGAAAAGTCCAGAGTAAGTCCATTAACTCTTGGAAGGAGAACAAGAAAAGAAGAGTCCACTACAATTACACTTAAACATGACCTATCACCAACTCCCACCTAAAATCATGCACCGTATTGTATGGTTTAACCTCTTGAGAGTCAGAAAAAATGACCTCTATGCTAGGATGATCAAATAGATCATAGTCATAAAAAGTTTGAGGATAATAGAAACAAGGTCTATTCTTTTCAAAATGACCAAGTCCCTAGATACTTCATCTCGGCATTGCCTAAGAATCCCAACAAAGATGTTGATGAAGATATCCTAAACTACTTCCCTTTTTATTAGATGTTGGGACACCACATCTAGGATTGTTTTGTTTTTAAAGGAACCCTGCAAAAGATGGTGGACTCTAGGAAAGTAAAACTAATGAATTCATATTCTCAGGTGGCGTATGTTTTTGTCGTTAATACTGTAACACCCCAAGCTTCTACGATACACTTCTCTTTGAATAATGCAACAACGTGTGTTGTACGCAACATCGAGTTCTAACACACCAAAACAAATCAAACTAGCCGTTATGAATAGTAATACCAAATTTTTGAAATTTATAAATTTTATTTTTCAAAATGGAATTCATTTTTGGATTCGTAATATCAAAATTAGTCTAGGGTGAATTTTTGGTATTTTTCTGAAAAACTTCATTTTTTGATGAATAGTGAAACCACTAAGTGGTATTTAAAAAAACTGAATTTTTCATAAAACTTAATTTTACCACTTCTGTGAGTGGAATTTAGAAACTTCGAGAGACATGGTTAATATCAAGGAGTAAAATGTGGTTCATTGAGATGAAAATGATTTTTTGTGAATAGTAACTTTTTACTTTTATTTACCACGATTAAAAGTAAATAGGGTAATTAAGGGTAAAAATGATATTAATATTACCCTAACACATGTCCTAATTCTATTGGACAAGTGTATCTCGACCAAAAACAACCTTAGGAATAAAATATTATCATGTAGGTCCACTTGGATTAGATTAGGACATTTATTATTATTTAATTCAAATAAGAGTTAAAAGAGTTAAAATCAAAGTTTATTTACTAAAACATTTTTAATATAAGGTTACACATAAGATAAATTCGATTATAAATATTCATTAGAAATATAAAAATAGTTCCTAAAAAATTATATTTTATTTATAATTTTTAGACATTAAATAATTTAATTTATTTATGACACAATGATGATGCAATAATTACCATAATAGTGAAAAATTAAAATAATTGATATTATAAATACCCAAATAAATATAATTTAAGACATTTTATGAATTAAACTAATTTTATAAGTTAATATGAAATGTTAGTAATAATTTAATTAACTTTTTTGGAAGTAATAATTCTATTATGATTTTCAAAAAAATCAATTTTCTAAATATTGTTAAAATTGACATAAAAGAGTTTTTAAAACAAATATTATATTATTAATTGATATTCAATTCCTAAAAATCTAAGGTTTGGCCAAGAGACTTATATCATGATAGGTGTATCATTAATTAACCACTTGAGGGTCTCTGGGAGTTATATAGTAAGTTTATTAACTATATAATATAAAAATACAAAGTGACATGGTAAGTGTCAAACTAATTAACTAAGAGTTAAAACTAAAATATAAGGTCAATATAATGACCCAAACCTGTATAAATTCTATTGGTTGAGTGGTTTTCGACCCATCCCCACCTTAACCTTTAAATAATCCACTTTGGAGCCATTATAAACCGAATATGAATTTATTATAAAATAGTATTTCTATCTTTTCCAAAGGTGCCCCTCACCCCTCTTATAAAAGGGCACTCCCCCTTATCATTAATTCACACCTTCAAAGCCATTTTTATTGGCCAAAATATTCCCAAATAATCTCTCAACTTCCCTCAATTCATCCTAGAGGCCTTCATTTAGTCAGAAATCCAACCTAAGGATCCCTTTTGATCAAATCAAAAGGAAGAACCTGAAGAAGAGGTAATGTTTTCACCACCCTGTTTCAAGTTCTTTTCTTCTTCAACTTATTCTTCCTTTGTTATTACCATTATAAAATAATAACTGCAGTATCTTATATATATTGTGATTTTATTATAAATATGGTACAACCATATTCAGTATTCTATCCATCCTTTGAATGACATGTCACCATACATGCGTACGTACGACTTACCGTCTCCACGTCGTGGTGTAATCGTTATTCAATAAATTATTATTTGGATGGGTATAATAATGATGTGTAATTCATGTAAATAATAAATATAACATGATAATTATTATGTATATATGATATACCATCCAATTATATATTATTTTAATATCAAAATAATGATATTGTCGCACGTGCGTACGTACGGACTACCGTCTCCACGAACGCGATGAGATTCATTCCCCATTGTATCCATTCAAGTCTAATTCTAATTTGATGATTAATAATAGTATCTGAGGACTTGATATCATTATGGATATTAATAAGATACAACCTATCCATGACAAACACGGCTTATGTAATAAAACATATAAAAGAAAATGAGTAAGTTAACACCCGAAACAACGATAATACTAAGATATTATTAACAAGTCAATGTTAAAAGATCATATATGATATCATATTAATTTATATGATTCTTGTATAATTTAATAACAATTATTTCACCATTATACAGGAGGTTAACATTCCCTCAACCAAGAAAAATTACAAGTTAAGGGTTTATTTCGCAATCTCTTCATTATCTGAGGTTGTTTATACGTAATAATCTACTGGGACTTCTTTATCATCCACATCCATGTTTCTTAAAAATGTATTTCAAAACATTTTTACTATTTACTAGAATATGGGTTAAATTCATTTGTACCCTTGTTGACTTTTATAAGTGGTTTATAAATGAATATTTCTGTCATTTTCCAAACAAGGTCCTTTTTAATCTTTTCGACAGAATTAAGGTAAAAATGTTTTTTTTAACTTATACAGTGGGTGCGGCTATTTTCCACTGTTATAAAATCTTCGAAGCTTCCCTTACAAGCTTATAATAAAATTTTTAAAGTAAATGTTTTATTTTATAATTATGTGACTTTTAAATGATTTCAAAAAAAGGGATATTTCTCTAAAATAGTTTTGATTTCATCTATGTCAACATCCTTTGATGGATTTAAAGCTTATTTGAAGTTGATTTATTATGATAAAAAACTTCCATATTGTATTGAAGGTTTTTTGATTTGTTTGAATGTGGATATGTTATTTTTATACCATTCATGGTTTATGGAGAAAGTATTGACATTTCTTATGCTAGTTTTAATACAAATATTTCTGTTATGTTTAAACCTGTTCATATGAGGAATGCATTGGACTTAATATGTGACGGGTGGAGCCCGCTATAGCTCCTCGATGCATCGGTAGGTATCATGAGACAAACTAGTGTCTTGGCACAAGGCCTTGAAAAAATCTTATTTGTAGTCTTGGCACGAGGCCTTGGCTACGTGGTTATGATAGTCTGGCATTATGCATTCCATCATTTTGAAAGTGGTTATTGATATTGCATGTGCTTATTCGATTAGTAGAATATACATGTGAATATGTAAATGGAATTATTTAATTTTATTTTTTCCATATTATGTTGAAGTTCAAGTTTAAAAGGCTTTTGTTTTAGTTATACATTGCCTTAAATGTTTATTCTTATTTATAAAAGTTTCCGCTATATTATTATCCTTACTGGGCATTTGTGGTCACCCCTTTTCTATGTTTTATTTTTCCCAGGATGTGAAGAAGTAATTTATGAATGAACTGTTGGGATAGTATGAGGGGATAAGAGTGTGGACTATGGAGACTATATTGTTGTAGTTTTCATTTTATGATGTAATTTAAACTTTATTAATGTATCTAGTTATTCCAAGGCTACTAAACTAATCGGTCTTTCGAGACTTGATCTTTCTTGTGATCATGCCAATGTTATGTAATAATGCACCGACTCTAGGTATCTAGGGTCGGGGCGTTACAAATACAGATGAGTAAGGTGAATGAAAAGAAGTTAAAATCAATAGAATATAGAAGTTTGGTGACTGGATAGTAAGAAAAATAATCAACCAGTCTCATTCTATCCTTAGAGAATAGCCAAAACAACCAACTATGCCCTTGAATGATTCTTCCAAAACATAACCGACTTTATTAACAACTCCATCCTCTGAAGGCCAATACTAAAAAAACATGGATAGAAGAGAATGAAGAAAATACAAGAAGAAGATCCTATTACAAATCCAATGTTGTCTTTTAAATTTCTCAGAATTCATTTCTATAGTCCCAAAAGCACCAGCGCTGCCCTTCCAAATAGTACAACAAGTGTTAGTCCTCTAGAAAGAATCTTCATCAGATAAGGAACTGAATTTTGGATTCATTAATGTTATTCACTTAATGGATCCCTTCACAGATTATGAACATGAATATGAACCCAAATCTCTTACACTTGATTGGGGAACTGGGGGAAGAGGCTGTCGGGGCTAAGGATACAGGGGAAGACATAGTCGTGGAATAGGTTAATACTCTAACTACACCACTGCTCAGACTATCTACATGGATGAAACTCATGGGGAATCTCTTTAGAACACTCAGAAAGAACATGGATACCCCTACACACACATGAAAAAGTCTATCCTAACCCAATTATTCTGGAATATTAGTTAGGAGATGTTCCATCACCTTAGCAACTATGGAACGTAGGTAGGATTAGTCAACCTAATCCACTAGGAGGAGAAGCACCTTTATCTTCTATTACTAGAGCTATGACATCTACATCAAGTGATTCAGCTCCTAAAACACCTAAAAAAGAGAAACTCCATGCTGGGAAGCATATGAGAGGCACTTATAGAGGGTTTTTCATGCCATTAGAAATTTTAGGTTTAGGTTTCTACTGCTGAAGTATATCTTATGGAGAATTATTTCACAAAATGTCACACAATAATCTCTTTTACTGACCAAGATGAGGATTCCATTATGCAGGGACATATTAGACCCCTATATATATCTAGTAGGATAAATGACATATATATCCGATGATACTTTGTTGATAATGGATCAAGAGTCAACCACATTCTGGTCTAGACACTTTTTCAATTAGGCCTCAATGAATCTCACTGGCCCCACTCTATTTGAATTTTACAGGGCTATGAGAAGAAAAAGTAAAAGCCTCTTAGTGAGATTACACTCAGAACCTAGTTCAGGGATATTATGTTTAACTTAGAATTCATGATTTTTTGGCAAGATACAACCTTAGACAATCTGTTGGGAAGAAATTGGATACATCAACATGTAGCTATTCCTTCATCTTACCACTAGTGCCTCAAATATTATGTTACTAAAAAAATTGGGATATTATATAGTTATAAATCCACATTTGAATTTTGTGAGATGCAATATATTGATGCTAGATTATATCATAAAGGGGAAAAATAGTCAATGGCCACTGATGTCTCTTATATCAATTCCATGAATGGTTTGAATATGATCCTAGAAAACCCTTTCACCTAGCTTAGTGAATAGTACATGCTACCCCTCAATCAAATCGAAGGGGTATACCCATTATCAAACCCACATCTAGTGACTTCCATGATGTCATTCATGGAAAATAAACTTGAAAACACTGGAGAAGTTTTCAACCCTATAAGCAGTGAAGAAATCCTGGATGAAAATATTTTCATTCCATCCTTAGAGCTTCCTCAAATCCTTGCTTCATCAACCAGGCTGGAGGAAGTTATTACATCAATTGGAGAAAATGAGGATGCTCATTTCCAACCCTTCATATTCCCTTTGGATCTCTAAAAGGATATCACACTATTAATTGAGCTATAAATTGATGCCTCCTCTTTCAAATGTCCAAACACCGACTCCTCCATTGACTACAAAGATTTTTCCCCATTACCTACTTCCAAAACAATGGTAGAAGGGGGAAAGCATGAGGAAGAGGAAGGGGAAGAAGACCTCAAGGATGCTCCTCCAGTATTTTGGGAAGGAATCTCCACCACTGTGGATGAAATAAAATAAATAAACCCAGGTATAGATGAATACCCCCAACCCACTCTTATCAGTATAACCATGACCTCTAAAGAGCATGAATTATATGCTTCCTTCCTGAAGCAACATCAGGATGTATTTTCTTGTAATAACATAGAGATTCTAGGCCTTGATCCTGATGTGGCTACCCATTATTTAGTCTTTCCAAAAGACCACAAGGGATATAAAAAAGAATCCATATGGGCACACCCAACTTAGGCCTCCAAAATTGAGGATGAAATTGATAATATCATCAAGGATGAATTTATCCAAGAGTAACATTATCCAAAATGGATATCCAACATTGTACCAGTGAAGAAGAAAAATGGGTAGATCATAGTTTTCATCAACTTCAGGGATCTCAACTGGAACTGTCCCAAATATGACTTCCTAGTTCCAATCATGGAACTCCTTATTGATGTAATAACTAGTTATCAAGCCCTATAATTCATGTATGGATAATATGGGTATAAAAAAATTAGGATAGCCCTATAAAATGAATAATCCACCACCTTTAGAGCCTCCGAGGGAGTGTTTTTATATTGGGTAATTCCTTTTGGATTGAATAACATCGACAAAATGTACGAACATTATATGAATCACATCTTCAAACCTTTTTTTGGGAATGTTTGTTGTATACTATGTTGATGATTTATTGTTTAAGTCATGAAAGTGTTCTGATCATCTAGATGACCTAGATACCATCTTCAGTAAGCTTCTATAGCATAACCTGAAGATGAACCCCTTGAAATGTGATTTCAGGGTAACCTCAGGGAAATTTCTCAACTTCATTGTACACCATCACAACATTGAAGTTGATTCTAATAATACAAAATCTATCATTGGCATGACAACTCCTTAAAACCTAAAATATTTGATAGTAATTCAAGGAAACTTGACCAACATCTGACACTTTACAGCTAACATTATAGGCAAGTGTTTACCCTTCACCAAATTAATAAAGAAGGAGGTCACATATCAGTGGACCAATGACTATTAGGAAGTGTTTTACACCCTCAAGAAATACCTCTTGATACTGTTGGTATTAATGCTACCTATTGAAGTAAATCTTCTCATTCTATACATGATGGACTTAGAATGATCATTGCATTCCTTCCTTGCATAGAAGAAGGATGATGGAAATGAAAAAAATTATTATCTCAGTTGAACTATGCTTGACATTGAGAATCATTATTCATATATCAATAAGAGATTCCTGACATTAATATTAATAGTTCAGAAATTGGGGCACTGCCTGCAGCACTATGAGATCCACTTAGTTTCTTATAATAACCCACTAAAATTTATCCTCTTTCATCCTATGATAATATAATATCTGGTATAGTGGGTGATTATTTTGTATTAGTTTGACATATAGTTATTTCCTTAGAAAGTGGTGAATGTTTAGGCCTTGGAAGACTTCATTTCAAAACACTAGTTTGTAGATGAGACACTATTAAATACCAAGCTTACCAATGAATAAATATTCTCCATTCAAGGTGATCTCAAAAGGTGAGAAATGTATTTTGGTGGTGCATCCAAGATCCCAATAGGAAAGATAATGGAATACCTTACACTCAACGAATCAGGGTTAGGGATTGTTTTTATCTCCCAAGAGAAGGAAGTATTATCACACTCCTTCCTATTATCAAGAGGTTGTACCAACAATGAGGCAGAATATTAGTCTCTCATTGCAATCCAGGAATTGGAACTTCAAATAATGGTAAACTACCTAGAGGTGAAAGGAGACTCAAAGTTGGTAATCAAATAGATCAACATGGATTATGACACCAAAAAAGAGGAGATAATTCCAAAGTATAACTATATATGAGGGTTAATGAAAGAATTTACCTTAGAACCAATATTAAAAATGTATCACCATCATAGAATACCTAGTCTGATTCATCAGAAAACATAGCTATAACTCAGGTAGATCCAAACCAGGGGATTGGGCCCCTCGGTTAGGCTAGGTAGGGAAACACTGAGCATTTGGGAATTATGACGTCATTGAGAGTAGACATTCCTTCAAGATGAGTCACATGTATAGTAAATTATAGATTGTTCATGAGCTCCTAGGTTCAACCCATGTTTCCTTTAGTGCTTATTTGTAGGTGGAAGATGATTGAGGTGCTTAGTTTGGTTGCTGGCCCCCATGTACTGCTTTTCCATTGCCCTTATTGTGTGTTTTGTGTTTTGTATGGTTTTCCTCTTCTTTAAAAACTAAATTTTATATATTAAATCATTTGCAAAAAATGTTTTTAAAATTAAATGCACCTTTTACTTCAAACCTTAAACTTGTTTTTAAATTGAAAAGGGCAATGGACCTTTAATTTCTTTAGAAATAGAAGTGTGTAAGAAAACCCATATTTTATATAATGTAGTTCAAACTTTAAATTAGTAAAATTATTTATTTAATGGTAGTGCTTTGGGAATAGATTGTTGGGCATTCCTACTGAGTTTTAATACTCATGCCTATAGTGTTTTCTTGTTTTTAGTTTTTTTGCAGGTTCGAATCGAGATTTTGTTCACTATGGGAGAGTGTTGGTTGTGGTTTGGAGAGTGACTCTCGAGGTCATCAGGAGTTTTGGTCATGGTTAGGTTGGTGTGTTGTTGTTGGTCTTTCTTTCCTTTTCATATCGTTTATTCACTTTGTGTTTTTCTAATTTTCTTGCTACTTTATTTAATTTCCTTGGGAGAAATCATTCTCATTTGTTATTGGTTGATGCCCTGGAACTTATCACTAACCTAGGAGGATCAAGAACTCCTCTCAGTCCTTGCCGCAGATCATCTCGGGTGACCAATTCATGGTCAACTCGGGTTGGTTCATGAAAAAATGGTACCAGAGTAGGTTAGCTCTTTAGTGGATATTTCTTTCTGGAGCACCCATCATTATTTGGGGATGTCAAGGTAAAAGGAGTAGAATTGTCGGGGCTTGAGGTGTAATAATGGGAATGAAGTCATGAACACTTTCTCATTATGAACCTCGGGTTACCATGGGATTTCTGGGTTATTAGTGTCTTTTGGTTCCTTTGGATTATTTTATACTGGGAAATAGAAAGGGAGTTGGGAAAGTGGTCTCCATGATCTCGCATGTCCTGGAAATCCATGTTAAGCCAGGGAAATTACCCTAGAATTCTGTCCATCATGGTGGCGTGACTGGAATATGGCCGACATCCATATTTCCGAGTCACCCATCTGTAGTAGTTTCCCCTTGTGAACAATTTTTTATTTTTGTTAATTATGGAAAATGGTTTCAAAAAGTCTTTTTTTGAATTTTGAAAAGTTGAATTTCAAGTGGTAATGACCATGTTTTGACCCAGATCTTTGTTTCCTTGTCCCTCAGTGTTCACCCCCATGAAGGTTCGATGGATACCCAAGGTGCAGCTTTGGGTGGTACATCCTTATCAAATCATCTAGTTTATCAAACTATGGTCTATGTCCTCGAGTTTTAGAAGTTGAACCATCCCCTATTTTATGGTCAAGAATATTCTCTTGAGGTGGAGGAGTGGTTTTTGGAAGATTGATAGGAACTTCTATTTTCTCACACAACCTAAGTCATTGAAGGTGAAATTGGATACCTTTATGCTTGAAGGATGAATGCATTGTCGTGAAGTGGAAAATTGATTATGATTTTAAGGTTGATTTATATTCTAGGGAAGACCCTAGGTTGTCTCTCAAGGAGTGTTGGTGGGTTTAGAGTGTGCGTTTTTAATAATAAGTAATTAAATAGGGGGTGGTTTTGAAAATAGTTTTAGGGTGAAATGACTTAATTAAAGAGTTTAATAGTTGGAAATAAAAGGTGGTGTTTATTAATTATGAGATAAAAGGGTTCATTGTGAGTTCACTACATACATTTAAAGCTCATTGTTCTTGGATATGAATTACGGTTTGATGTAATTCTTTGGTTGAAATCAATCGGAATCCCGATTAATTTCCAAGCTCTTATAACAAAGAATGTTGAGACAAACCATGACATAATAATTGTACAGAAAAATTCCATATCACATGAATGGTATAATAGCTTCCAAAACAAATTGAAATCTAAAACAAGTGGGGAAGACAAGGATTCTTGTGCTGTCCAATCGAAACAACACAAGTCATGCACTTAAAACTTCGCACTGATCGGTTAAAAGTAAACAGCATTTCATTCGGTTAAATCAAACAAAGATAAATCAATGTAAGATAATTATAAATGAAATGTTTTAAAACCCAAAATAAATCAAACCAGTAGTATTACAAGTTCCAGAACTTCCTTTACATGTGTGTAGCTCCCTCACAATGAACGCCCACCGTTTAGCTCGACATCGAGAGGAGGAGGAAACTCGGGTGGAAATCCTTCTTCATTCTTGATCCCACTATGAGGATAGGGGCCTCCAGAACTTATAGGATGAGTAGGAGACTCCTCTAGGACTCCAAAATGGAAGATATTCAATTCTTTTCCAAACTTAAAAATGGGGTTCCCAAGGTTCTTTTTTATAGCCAAAATGGGAAGTAATTTTTTGCACCCAGATTTTGATAAACAACTTGGAGGATGGTTTTTGGTTACTAGAAAGTTGAATATCCTTTTTTAAAAAACTGAAAATTTGTATCCCCACGTCTTTACTATCACCAATGAATGTTTGGAATCATTTGGGCAATCATAGCTCGAGATATTGACATATTACAGAACACCACCTTTGAAATTGTGCATATTCAGTGGCTTGGACAGATCAGTTCGTATGGCCCCCTTAAGAGCCGAATTAGGATTGGGTTCTTTGAGATGAAATGTATCTTATTAAATTTTGGACCGCCCCCCAAAATTTCAGCCAATTTAGATTCACTGATTTCTCGTACTATACAAAATAGAGGAAAAAGGTCCGTGGGATGCCATGCAGTTTGACCCATTTTTCTTCTGGATGATCTTTGGGCCTCCAAATCACCTCCACCTTCAATGAAAATATCAAAACAAGTATAATGAACCTTTTTAACAGTGATAAAAATTAATTCATTGAATAAAACATGAAGTGAAATTTATTATTATATTTTGAATATTCATTACAAAAGTAGTTTAAAATAGCAGTGTAAGGGTGGAATTGAATAATGAATCGCTATGTGATCAAAGGCCCAACCTTAAAATTGTGGAATTCTATGTCACGAAGCAATACTCGAGAAGATATCACCTAGGAATTATTCAAGTCTTATTTCATCCAACAATACTTCACTAAGTTTATGAATCTGAGGAAGAGGATGGAGTTGTGTTGTCCTCAGCAAGGTGTTGAATCAGTATTAGAATTCTATTGATGCTTCTTAGAACTAGTTCCATATTACCAATGGTTTGTTGAAAATGATCCTGAAAAGGCTCGGTAATTTGATTTTGGTATCTGACATGAAATCCAGTTGAAAGTGGTAGAGCTCAACCTAACCATCTTATCAGATATTGTGGGGGAAGCCTTTCATGCCGAAGCTGAGTTAGCAGGAGGACCTGAGGTGGAAAATCCTCCCCCATCCTTGGGAAGTAGTGTATATGATGGCGATAGAAAGAATGCAAAGTGACCTGATGTTGGTGGCTCGAATAGAGGAATCAAGAGGCCTTTAGACCTTTGGTAATTTTCTTCACTGCGCAATGCTGTGATCTGTCACCAGGGTGGTAAGTAGGGTCACAAGAGGCCGACATGCCCGAGTGTTCCGAGACCCTGCCACACCTGTGGACATATGGGTCACTTGAAGTGATTCTGCCGAGGTGTTTCCAAGTAGCGTACTGAAGCCAAACCTGGCTTGTTGAAGGTAACCTCAGTCCGTTAGAAGAAGTAGGACAATGTTTGGGGATCAGTTTGGGGTTTTCTATTTGTAGTGTTCCTTGGATGTAATAGTAATATCTTGTAGTGTTTTGTTGTGTTTCATTTCCTTTAGTTGTAAGAATGGTTATTGTAGAACCTCTTTGAAACCTTTATTTTAATGGAAGTGTGTTTGTTGAAATTCTAGTTCATGTGTTATGTTTTGGAATTTATGAAGCCTGACTACAAGGAAGGAGATGCTTCAATCATCGAAGCTCCAACCATAGGTCCCAGAGTAAAACTGGCGCATAGTCAGGAGGACTCCGGCGGTCAAAAAGGGCCTTGGTTTAATATTTTTCCTTATTGTGGAATGGTTTGTGTTCTTCTGTGGGTGTGATATTGTTGATTTAGTGATGTTAGAAGTTTTGATGCTCTTTCAGTTCAGCCCTTCCCTACCCCCCCTCTTGGTGGGGGTTTTTGGTCCATGTGGGAAGTTTTCTTATTTGGTTAATCTTGTCAGTTCTTATGGTGGGTAGACCCATAGTGCATCTCGCAGAGTTACAACTGAAGTAATTTAGTGTTATTTCAATTATTATGGTGGGGAGTCCATTAGAACCTCCCCGTGTCAGTATCAGAGTTTCTTTTCATGTATCGTTGGTGGTGGGTGGTCTCGTGTGGAACCACCTAATCCTAAGTTCTTCCTCTTGAGTAAATGTTGGGATTGGAGTACACCCAACAGTTCCATTGGACTAATATTATAGGAATAAGTGTCGGAGGTGGTTTAAGTTTGTTCTTTCCTTGGTTGAAATGGATGGTATGTTTTTTGTTTGGTAGTGGTTAAGGTGTTTGTGTTTTGAGGATGAGTTGTAACTCAAGGGATTTTGGTGTCTGTTTAGATCGATCAACTAGAGGTGCTTAAACTTTTGGAGGTGGGTGACACTTAAGAAGCTTTATCTTTGGGGTTTGATCTTGTTGTGGCTTTTTGGGGGTGGAAAATGTTATGGTGGGAATAATTGTCACACCTCAACCTATCTAATTATTTAATTTTATTATTTCTTTGGATTTAATTTTTTTTGTTGAGGTTTGGGTTGAATCCCAAAGAAAACTTTTGAGTTATGTCAAAAAGTATGTGTTTTTGAGTTTCCGTCATTGGGCAGAAGGGCAGAGTGCATATTGAAAACACTGTGTGGCTTTACCCAGGAAATTGTGTGATCCACCGGTCTTTGAAAAATTAAAATGAGTAAATTTCATAATTTATTGTGTTTTTTAATTTTTTTATTGCTAATAATTTTATTATTGTTATTAAAGTGAAATTATTTTTTTTATTTTTATTTTAATCGTTATGATTATGATTATTTTCTTCTTCTTCTTATTATTCTTGCCTTTATTATTTTATTAATGTTTCTTTTTTATTTTATTTTATTTTCTTTACCTTTTTTTCTTTCTTTCCTAAACCTTACCGCCAACCTCACCTTCCTCTCCCTCTCCCATGCACCTATATCCTCTTCTCCCCTTCCACCCCGCACGAGTAGGGCGCCGCCCCACCCTCTCTCTCCCAGCTGGCACCGCCATCTGGATACTGCCCCCTACTCCCGGCCAACCCCTTTTAGTCATGTGTGACCACCAGCGAGCGACCCTCTACCTCCACCCCAACCATTGTGCCCCCTGTCAGACCTCCTTCTGGCCACCACACCCCTGAACTAATGTGCAATCCTCCGACCAGCCACTTTTAGCCGACACCCACCATCCAACCACCACCCGCGTCCAACTGGTGTACCTCCCTCGGCTTGCCTAACTGGATGCGACGCCCAAACCCCCCTTCCTACTCAGGCTGACTAGCACACACCCACCCTCTTTCTCACTGACATAGCGCCCGATGCCACTCCTTGCTCTAGCCAGAAGCTACCGTGCGCCCCCTTGCAGAGTCTCCGACACCATCCCCTTCCCTGCTTCGGCCGCAACCCCCTACGTAGCCCCTTTCCAAGCACCTTTCGGCCATCGTGTGCATCTCGGGCTCGACGCGCCTCCATCTCGGCAGTGTGCCACCCTTTGAACCTCTTGTCTGGCCGTGCAGTCCTCACACAACCCCTTTTCCATCCCTTGGTCGTTGTGTGATGCATCGTGACCCCCAACTACTTTGACCATCTCTGTCGTCAACCGCTCTAGCCTTCACACCACAATTGACGATGTTGTTGACCTTCCCTGTGCACCGTAGCACCACATCGGACCTTTCAACCTTTTCAGTGACCCTACAAATTGAGAGCACCCCCGCCCTAACCCCTACCTCCTTCGTTCATGCAACAAAAGCCTGCCACCGAAGGCGAGCAGTTTGGATTCACACCGTTTCACCTGCATTTGGGTTTATGTGAGGTTTTCACTATTTCTTTCTTGGAATATTTTAAATCATAATTTATGTGTTTTTAGTTATTTTTACGGTTGTAGCGTGTTGGTAAGGAATTTCTGTGATACTTTAGTCATCAGCTTGCGCGTTCTTGTGTGCCTGTGCAAGGTGTGTTGCATCATCATGTTTGAGCTTCGTGTTGAGATAGGCCCCCACTACACTTGCCATTATATTTAGAATTTATTAATTTATTAATATTCCATTGATTTAAAATAAATGGTAAATAATATTAAATAATTATTTTTTGAATAAATGTTGGTTGTGAAAGATAGTAGTTTCCTCTTATGCTTGAATTTTCTGAAATATTTTTTAAATGTGCATAATAAGTGTTGATAAAATTCCCCATTGGCCTTTGCAAATGTGTTTTAGATTTAAAATGGTGATTTGGGTTTCTTAAATGGGTTTCCAAGTGTGTTTCAGGTTTTAAAAGTGGCGTGTGTTGGTTCTTCTAAAACTGGGTTGGTGTTGAGTGGTTGGTTAAGGCCCATTTGGAACTTTAATAAAATAAATTATTTTAAAAACTCTCTTTGGGGTGAATCAAGGGTGATATTGCTGTGTATGTTGGTTGTGTGAGTTTTTGTGTGTGATATTAGTGTATTGGTATTGGTTACTTGATTGATATTGTTGAATCACCCCTCTTTTCATTTAGTACTCAGCATGAGAACCTGGTAAAGTTAGTGATTTTTTTGTGAACAATTGCTACACTAGTTTAGATTACACACTAGATAGTGGCCTTTAGTACAAACTTTGATCTGATAAGGGATTGGGCCCCTCAGTTAGGCTAGGTAGGGAAACACCAAGCCTTTGGTCATTATGAAGTCATTGAGAGTAGGCATGCCTTCAAGATTAGTCACATGTATAGTACATTTTAGATTGTTCACGAGCTCCTAGGTTCGACCCATGTTTTCTTTATCACTTATTTTTATGTGGCTGATTATTAAGGTGCTTAGTTTGGTTTTTAGACCTGTGTGCTGCCTTTCCATTTCCATTGTTGTGTGTTGTTTATGGTTTTCCTCTTGTTTAACTACTAAAATTTTGATTTTAAATCGTTCGTGAAAAATGATTTTAAAATGTAATGCACCTTTTCCTTCAAACATTAATTTTTTTTTAAATTGAAAATGGAAATGGGATATTACTTTGTTTAGAAATGAAAGTGTGTAAGAAAACCCTTATTTTATATAATGTAGTTCAAACTTGAAATTAGTAAAATTCTTTATTTAATGGTAGTGATTTTGGAATAGATTTTTGGGTATGCCTAATAAGTTTTAATACTCATGCCTATAGTGTTTTCATATTTTTCTTAGTTTTTGTTTTAGGTTTGACTCCAGCTTGATCACTGTGGGAGAGTGTTGGTTGTGGTTTGGAGACTGACTCTTAGGGTCACGAGGAGTTTTGGTCATGGTCAGGTCAGTGTGTTGTTGTTGGTCTTTCTTTCCTTTTCATGTCATTTATTCAATTTGTGTTGTTCAACTTTTTCTGCTGATTTATTTATTTTCATTGGGAGAAATCATTCCCATTTGTTCTCTGTTGATTCCATGGCGCTTGTCACCAGCTCGGGAGGATCAAGAATGCCTCTCAGGCCTTGCTGTAGATCAGCTCAGGTGACCAGTTTAGGGTCAACCTAGGTTGGTTCATGAAAAACCTCCTCCATCACTACTATAAAATTGGGTTTATCTAGTGCAAGGGATTTAACAATTCTAGCTAAAAACGCTGTTAAATCCCCCCTTTGTTAGCGCTAAAATGAGTGCTGTTAAAGGGGTATTAAACAATGCTAAAAAAAAGTGACGTTAAATACCCAACTTTATCAACACTTTTTTACAATTACTGATAACGTCCCACCCTATATAATTAAATTTAAAAAAATACTGATAAATGGGGTCTTTTCTCAGTGCTTGTAAAAAAAATCTAATGGGGGGGGGGGTTATGAGTGATTTTTTTAGAAGTGTTGATAAATACCCCCCTTTATCAGCATTTTTATAATCACTGATAAAATTATACTTAAAACAATTTTCATTAAAAGTAATATATAAATATATAAATATATTTATATAAATATAAATATAATATATATTTTTTGTAATATGGTTTATATAAGGTAAATAGGTATTTACATCTAATCTATAATATATTTGGTGAAAATGGATTATAAAATAACTAAAAAAATATTTTTAACTGACAATTTTCTTATTATTATTGAGTAATAGTCATTTAATATCAATTTGAAGATAAAAAAAATCAAAAAATCAAAAAATATCTAAAATAAGTTTAAAACATAACTTGAACTTAAAATGGCCATAAAGTTTGATTCGAGTGTCTGTTTGGGTTTTTCAAGATATCAAATCAAAGCCTGAGACAAGATCTACACCCTTTGTGACATAGGTAAATCTCTATCACATTTTTGAGTCTCAAAAAGGCCCAGAAGGCCTCCAAAACAGCGTTTTTAATAGGGGTATGACGATTTTTTAACATTCGATGGATTTTTAACCTCGTTTAAAGGGTTTTTTTCCCTTTTTCAGTGGGGGATGAATTTATTCCCAGGTCTTACATTCATTTTAACATTATGGTTTTTAAATTCTATCATTTTCTCAATTTAATTTAATTTATAATTAAAAATATGCACGTTTTCTTATATTTACTTATAATAAATCGATAATATAAATTCATATATCAACATATTTATGTAAAAATGTATATTATAATATATCTAAATAAATACATATTCTAAAAATGTATTTAAAACATTATCAAACCATTTTTACATTATACAAATATATTTATAAAGTTTATATATACATATGTGTGTGTATTAATAAACAAATATATATATTATAATCTAATATATATAAATGAATATAATATATAATATATTTAAATAAATATAATATATATCACACACACATATTTTATAAATTTATTTAAAAATAATTATATAAATTTATGTAAATACATATATAGTTAAATAAAAATATCATTAAACAGACAGAAAAACAACAGAGTGTTGGGGTAAAGGTGTTCAATCTTTAAAGGAGAGGTGTTGGGTTCAAATCCAGGCAGATGCGAATGAGGCTGAAAATTTGTAAAGTGTTAATAAAAGGGGTGGTGGGGTGAAAGGAACTGATAAAGGGGGCGTGGAGCACTATTAAAGGGGCAGTAGAAGTGCTATTAAAGGGTTAAGAACATAGGTGTCCAAAAAAATAAAAAATTTACCCCTTTAATCCACATTGACATTATTAGCGCTAAAAAAGAAATCTTAAATCACCCTTTAATAGCGTTAAAAAAGCGCTGTTAAAAGGCTCCTTTAACATTTCTTTTTTTAGCACCGTTAAAGGGCACTTTTAACAGTTCTTTTTTAGAACTATTAATGGGTGCCTTTAACAATGATTTTTTAGCATCGATAAAAGGTTCTAGATTTTAACTGTACTTCGATTATCAACACTTTTTAGCACTGATAAAGGAATTTTATAGCACTATTAAAGGCCTTTTTGTTAGTAGTGCATGGGATGTGGTTCTAGAAAGTACCTATAAATCATAATGGATATTATCCAATGTTTTAGTATCCTTGAAATCAAACCTACCAAAACTAACCATCTTAGACTTACCCATGATGAAATCTTCATAAAATGGTAGATTTATTGGTGTAATATTTTCTAAAATCCATGGTTTAATCAATTCCCCTAGGCCCTTTGAGTTAAAATTCCCCAATATTTTATGCCATAAAAAGTGTTTTCAGTTTTACTCACATGCACACTACCTATATTACTTTAATGGGTCATCCTATTCAATACATAAAGTCTATTAACTAGGGGTTCTTTAATTATAGTTATAGATCCCATGGAGATCATAAGGAATACTAGTTTAAATATAAATATATACATATTATGGACTATAATACCAAGGGAAAGTAGGTTTCTATAAAGGTTAGAGACCCACTTAATATCAAAGAGGGAAATAAAAAAATGGCCATCTAATTATATAATAACAGAACCTCTTCCTTAAACCTTGCACTTCATTTTATTCCCTAAGATAACATCTCCTTATACTCACTAAAAAAACTCAATGAAAGACTCTCTAGAAGGATACATTTGAAAAGAGCATCCTGAGTCCAGAACCAACTTTTTTAGTGAGTGCATGTCTAGAATCATTCAAAACTTCAATAGTTTCATAACTAGAGTTCAAAAACATAGATTGATCAATTGGTTATTCAACCTTAGGATTTCTTAGGTTTTCTATACTTAGGTATTATGTATATGGTCTTACCATAGTTATAACACCCAACTTTTCTATCCTTATACTTTGACCTTAGTTTTGGTTGGTTATTATTCTTCCCTTTCTATTTACCATTTTATTCATTTTTAACCTTGTACTATAGCATACCTCTTGTAAATAGACTCTCATACCCACCTTTCATTTTAGGTTTAGAATGAATCTTCTGTGAAAGTAGGGTAGAATTAACCTCTTTAAGGGTAAGAGGGTCACAACTATATATCATAGAATCTACAAATGTGTTGTAGGAATTATCAATTGAATTCAATAGTATCATTTACTGATCCTCATCATCAATAATAACATTTATGTAGGAAAAATCAAGCTTTATCTTGTTAAAATCATTAAAATGGTATTTAATAGAAACACTTGAATTCATTTTAAAGGTGAACATGTGATTTTTCTTTTAAAGTTTACGAACTAAAGATGCAATCATATATATTTTTTCTTACTTAATCCATATACCAAAAATAATAGATTCAAAGGAAAATTACTAATGGGTCTTGTCACCAAGAGAAAATAATATAAAACTATGGTCCTTAAAAATAATTTTAAGAGGGACATCTTGATATGCAATAGAGGTTTGACCATCAAAATTAAGGGATACAAAAGGTTTCTTTAGTCCATGAAAGGAATCTATGATGCCCTATTGGACTAAAAGACCCCCCCATATTAATTAAACAAAAAATTTAATAATTATATCCAACAAAATTTTCAATTTAATACTTCACAGATTCCATTACTTATATGAGTCCTCTTATACCAGTTTTTTGAGGACAAAGCTAAGCATAATCCCCCAAGAAATACCCAAGATTACCATATATGTAATGACTTTCTATTAAGGTTATGGAGTTGAAATTAAATACACATGATAATGCTAATTATAAAAATTTATATCAGATAATTATAGTGATTTATGATAAGATAGAAAAAAATAGAATCGATTTATCCAAGAACTAACACAAAAACTTGATTCAAGAAAAGAACAAAGCTTAGATATCATTTAAAAATATTTGATCAATACAAAAAAGAAATTCCAACTAGAATCAAAAGTAAAAATTGAAAAAAAATATCATGAATGAAAAAAATAAATAATAACATGGGATTTAAAATGATTCATTCCTTTTTGTGATTACATGCATGACAAGAACACCACCCCATACACATGAATGATAATGTCGTTCATGCGTACGTGTGGACTACCATCTCCATAAAGTGATGAGATTTATTTTTTATGTCTTACTTTCAGGGATGATAATAAAATTGTATTTAATGTATAAAAATTATAATTATGTCATGATTAATATTTTTTAGATGATGGAACCATAAAACCTTTGACCGTAGTCAACCTACCAAAGTTGTTTTGGGATCATGAACCGAATGACCTCAAGATTTCCAATGTAAACTTATTGGATTTAGTAACTAACTAAGTCATTGTAATAGATTAAAAAAACGTAATAATGAAAATTTAAAAAAATAGAATTTTTATTAATAATGTAGAAAAATAATATAATTTTATTATTCAGGAGTTAGAAAATGTACAAAATTATTTGGGACATGAGGTAAGGGATTTTTTGTTAAAAACATGTTTTAATGTTTTCCTTTGAAAATATTTCCCTTCCATGTACATTTTCATAAAATGTTTCAAGAATGTTCTTATTTTGTTTTTAATGATTATTAAAGGTCATTTTCATCTAATATTTACTTTCTTTATAAATAATTACTAGGAATCTTATCAAATGTTTTCTGAACAACTCATTTGTTACTTTTAAAAAAGTATGAAAAGAATGTTCTCTTTTAACATATACAAAATGAATATATTTTCCTTCTATAATGACTATTATTTTATTGAATTATTACTTTATAAGTTTTTATGGTTATTTTCAAATAAAGTCATTTTTATATATTTTTGGATTTTTATTAATTTTTTTTCAAAATAAAAGGATATTTTTATAATTTTTTTCAAATAAAGGTTTGAATTTTCTTTTAAATATACTTTAATTTATGTAATTTTTTTTGATAATTATTATGATTTAATTCAGATATAATCCAATGATACTATCCACCTTATTTCTCTAGATGACCTATGATCATGTTGTTCTATTTATTGATTAGGGAAAATATTGACATTTCATATGCTGGTTTTTCAATATGAATGCTTTAATTGATTATGTATTTTATTATAATTAATCATATAATGAATGGATTGGTCATAGTATGTGATAGGTGGGGGATCAGTTATAGACATCCCACTGATGCATCACACACCTAGTGAGATAATCTAGCCCGAGTATTTGGCGCATGCTTTCCCAATTATATATGATGTCTTGACACATGGACTTGATGGAATGATTACGATGTTCGATATTACGATTTAAATAATTTTGAAATAAATTATTTTTATCCATGTTATTATTTATATTTCTATCCATGGATATATTTTATGTTCTAGTTGTTGATGTTTTAATGGGAATATTTTTATTTCTCAGGATAAGGATATGAACTTTGATTTAAATGAATGTTTATAATCTCATAAGGTAAAAGGTTTGTTTTTAAGTAAAATCATTCTTTTTTTTTTCAAGAAAATCTCATGAATTATAATTTATATTTTATTATTGATCACAAAACGTTTTAAGATTTTTTTGGATAAAGGTTAATTTCAAGATAAATGATTTTATTATTTAAAACCCATAGTTTATTATAATAAAAGGTAAACATACTTATGGGTTATCATGAATTTCAAATGGATTAATTGGTTTAATTTATTTTTACATAACTCACTATAATTTTTTTTCTGAACCCAAATTTTCAAATGTTTTTAATGGGATTAAGGTTGAGTAAGAACTATAATAAGGACAAACTTTTTTTTATGAGGGTTCGTTTTAAAATATGTGAATGTGTTTTGAATGAAATATGAGTTTAAATATAAGAATCCAATTTTGTGGAATAAAATAAACATAGATTATATGTTTCCACTTTGTATTATAAGGGTTTGATATATATGAGTTCTTCATAATTCTCTAAAACTCTAAACTAAATAGATCCAAAAAAATGTAATAAAGTGAAACCCTTGTTATAAATCATGTAATTATGGGTTGTTTAAGTTATGAGGTGTTACAGTTTGTATTAGATAAATGTTTTAGATAACTTTAGAGGTTGGGATGATTTAGATGATGGAATTTTAATAATTTTAAATACCATCATGGGTTAATAATTCTAAGTTTTATCATAAGTTAAAATTAATAGATACCCATTTTGTGGTTTAATATGATGTGAGTTTAAGATTATTAAGGGTATTTTGGGATACATTTATGTTAATAAAACCCTTATTTTTAGTATGTGTTTTAGTGAAAAGGTCATTTGTGGAATAATGCTTTTAAATTTTGTTAAAATAAGATTAAAGGTATTGATAACCTTTAGGGATGATATGATATTTGATGTTATGGTAATTATGGTTAATTCAATAAAAGAGTTATTACATTTTGGGAACATAAGTTTTATTGAATTAATAGCCCTGAGATTAAAATTTGATTTGGTGACAAAGTGATTAATTTTATTTTTGAAAAGGTTCAATATATTGGGAACATTATATTATTAAAGTAAATACAAATATTTTTTTAGCTAATATGGGATTTTATTTGAAGAATAAAGGTCTAGTTTTCTTTTGGTATCATATATGAATTTATCATTTCTTTATGGTGATTTAGGCTACTTATGTGAAAAACTAGAAAATTTTAGAGACTATCTGATTAGGGAAAATAAATTTTTGGCATGTGAATATATGATTGATTAATTTTTTTTCGATATAAATGTTTGATTGAGATTGAAAAAATATGGGGTCAAATCTTTCTAATTTTTGGTTTTTAAATTAATCAGGAATATTTTGAAGAGTTTAAAGGTTGGTTTCCAATGGAATGATTTAAGATGAACGTTGGGTGTTATTATTGTGGATTTTTAGATTATTATATAATTTATTCATGTGAATGTCAATTCTTATTGGATTTTATCTTAAATTATGCTAAACATTTTGGGTTTTTTCTAAATAGATAGAATAAGAGAATTATTTTCTTCCTTTTGTGGATATTATGGACCATTAGAGGTTGAATTTAGTGATTCATGAATGAAAAATTCATCATAATCATGATGATGAAAACCAAAGGATGGAACTATGATTATATAATGGGAATAAATCAAGTAAGTAAATTTTATCAAATTTTCTATGTTAATGTTAAAATAAAATTTCAAACTCTAGAAAACTAAAGACAAATCTATTGAGCCTTATATGGTAATTAACACTCATATATCTGGGTATATTTTTAGAAAATAATTTACTTGTATAATTCCTATAAAGGTACATGAATAATTATTTTCTTGGTCTTGATCAAGAGATTGAAGTTCATGATAAAATCTATATCCAATTTTATTACTAAGTTATTATAAATTCAATTTGAGGGAATCAAATTCAAATTGAGAGGACACAATTTTTATAATATGGGTATAATGTTAAACCAAAATATTTTAATATGTAATTCTCACTCAAGTAATTATATATTTGATAGCATATATAAATAAAATATAGAGCATAAATAATCTATGACATATTATAGAAATATTATTATCTAAATATGGTTGTTATAACTAAACTATTGGTTTGACAGGTTTAATTAAAATGTACCAATTATTTAATAATAAATAAGAACTCAATTTTAAATAAAATCTTATAAGATAAAAGGTGATATTTTTCTAGAAAACCATTTTATATACACAATGTATTTTTATCAAAATAAATTAAGTTAACCACTATAGATGAATTTTTTTATTTAAATTTATAGATCATATATTTTAAAAAAATTAACATTCATTTATTGGGTATTACTAGATAAGGAATGAGTATAAATTTATTTTATACTTCAAAAATACATTTTCTTCAAAAATGATTTTTATTGATTTTTTTATGTAGATATCATGATTAATTTAAGCCATTTTTAGAAATTTTATTTTATAAAATTGGAATTATATTTTTAAATACAAATGATAAAACAATATTATGATTAATTTTTGGTATTTTTCTGAAAAGGATGATTTTTTTGAATAGTGAAAAATTCCGATTTTAGAAAAACTGCCATTCCTTAACTTTAAATCAAAGTAATTTCAATGTTACATTTGGTTTTGGATTTATTGGAAGGAAAGATGAGTTTCATTTTATTATGAATAATCAAATTAATACCTTTATAATCAACATTATATTTTATTTTGATATAAAATTATTTTTATGATTAAAATAAGTATTTTTTTAAAAACTAGTTTTCGTTGTACTTTGTGAACTTATATTAAAATTAATTTTCCCCAATTATGGAAATTAACTCATATAAAATGGATTAAATATTTTAAATCAGTATATTCAAATTATTTAATTAGTCTAATTACATTTTTAGTAATAATGATTAGTAGCCATGGTAAACGTTTATAACCACGATAAAGAATAAAATGGGTTAATTGTTGTTGAAATTATGGGATTAGGACTCGAAATATGAAAAATGATTTTATTAATTCCATTAAATAAATTTATTTTATAAATAATAATAATATATTTTAAATTATGAAAATTTTATGCCCCTTTCCTATGATTATGATCTCTATATTATTTTTAGTAAAGGGTAATTACAAAATGTCATTACCACTTACTTATTATGTTATCATGATTTTTATATAGATAAAAATATATGAATGAATCTAGATGAAAAATAGATTAATAAAAAAATATATTTATAATAGAAATATATTTTTAATTTTTAGAGATGGTATAATTACCTTCAATGATTACACAACATCAATACAACACTTGTGAAACAATGGAAAAACCAATTATATTATTTTAATAACATTCTAAGTAATATGTTTTGGATGAATTACGATGTTACATAAATTTATTAGATAATTATAATGTATAATTTATGGTTAAAGAGTTTATTTTCTAATTCCATTGTTTTATTGATTATTTTAAAGTCAAATTTTGTGAATAGTCCCAAAAATGAATTTAAATGGTACTAAAAATTTTAAAATTACTTTTAAATAATAATAAAATAAAAAATAATGTATTAAATAAAATTTATGGTAATGTTTTGAGAATATAAGAAGTAGTTCATTTATGTGTTACTTATCATTTTTAAAATCACTTTCATGACCCTTAAATATTGAAAAATGTGTTACAACGGTTAAGGTTAAATATGGTTAACGAGGGAGTTAAACCAAAATATAAACTTCTAAATGACACATAAAATTATATAAATTTTATTGGTTGAATTTATTTGGACCTTATTCTCCAGAAATATTAATATGGGGAAATAGAGATCTATTTTAAATGATATATATTCATATTATATATTAATATTTCTTATATTTACTGAATATCCACCTACCTCAGTTATTAATGGGAATCTACTGCCCTATTTTCCTCACACCTCATGAGCCATTTTGTTTAACAAATATATACCCAAATGACTTCCCAACATCTTTATATACATCCAAGATATTTTCCCCTAAGACCATATTAATAATATTTAAGGTGTAAGCCAAATGAAGATTTTGAAAGAAGTGGTATAACCCTTAACCGAGTTTTTTTATTTTCTTTATTCTTTTTTTTATCCTCTAATTATACACTAAAAATGATAATATAATAACATAATTATCTTACATACACTTAAATTTTATTATTATTATTGTGTAACCCTAATTCATATTTTTTTATATCCTATGGGAAATTAAAACATCGATTATGAGTACGTATGGACTACCAACCCCACAAAACGACGTATCCCATTTTAATCACCACCTCACAAGGATGGTTATTATAATGTATTTAATTAATATGTATTTTATTAATGAAATAATAATTATTTTCTGAATATAATATATTACTTACTTTCTTACCATTACACCCATTAAAAAATGATAACGTCACTTGTGCGTATGTGTGGACTACCACCTCTATGAAGTGATGTGATTTATTTTTCATGTTTCCATTTCCTGGATGATTATAAATCATATTTAATGTATAAAAATTATAATTATGTCATGATTAATATTATGTAGATGATATAACCATAACCCCTTTGACCATGGTCACCCTACCAAATTTGTTTCAAGATTATGTTTTGAACATCCTGAAAACATCCAATGTAGATTTAATTGATTTAGTAAACAAATAAGTAATAGTAAAAAAATAAATTAATGGAATAATGATTATGTGGTAAACATGAAAAAGGTTATTAATCAAGTATAAAAATAATATAATTTTGTTAGTACCCATGATTTTAGGTGCATGACCCTTTATTCCTGTGTTTTGAGTATATATAATGTTTAAGTTGAGTTTTAGGAAGGTTTGATGGGTTTTGGATTATTTTTGATGCCTTTATATGGGTTAATGGTTTGTGAATAGTTAGTAAAAACCACAAACCACATGTAAGAAGTCATCCAAGGTAATACAATGGGAACTGGTAAGGTGCATGGTTGTATCAATGTTTGACCAAACCATGCGAGTTCCTAGGGAGAAACATGCAACTTGAAATAGTAGAAAAAAACACAGTTGTAGCACGGTTTTTCTAACCATAAAATCCAACCATACAAGGTGTGGCATTAAGAAAGTATCACTGCACGGCTGGTGCATGGTTTTCCAATCTATGTTCCCTAACCACGCAATGTACAATTGACCCTCCAAAAAAGTTAGATCAAATTTTAAATTAATCACAAGGCACTCATTAATTCCCTAATACCTCAATAACTAAAATTCCTTTTTCTACATAGGCATAATATTAAACATTCTTTGATCAAGAAGTGATTCTTAGGTGACTTAAAGTTGGAGGTCTGTATTTGTCAGTAAGTCATCGTTCTACACCATTCTTCTTAGATCTAGTCCACTCATTTCTCTCAGAATCATATATCTAATCTATTGTGGATAGATCATCCTTTTATGATTTTAATATTGATGTGTTATTATTGTTTTGGTTGAAGAGAAGAATATATAATCCCAAATCTAGATAATTGATGTTTTTTTGTTCATTTTTTTCTAGCTATTGAGAGGTCGATGGTTTCTCTCTTATCTTTACATGAGTTAGAATGTGAAGGCTTAATTTTTATGAAATTATTTGATTTAAATGGTTAATAAATCCTTGTATTATTCTTAATAGAAAGTTTATGTATTTTTAATTTTTAAGAAATGGAGGGATTTTGGGAAAACCATTTGGTCTATAATTTTAAAATTCCGAATTTAAAATTATGGTTTGATTTTGATGCATGGAAAGTATTTTTTGATGTTCTTTACAGAAATAAAAGGTTTATGAAAAATGGTTTTGGAATGGTTTTTATCATATGTATTTGGTTTTATTGAATTTATTAACTTGACCTTTTGGAAGGGGAATGTGACATTGGGGCACCTAGTATTGGTCACCTTGTTATAAATTGGTGGATTGAAGAGAGAACACTCATGAGTATGGAACTATCACCTGGGAATGCATTGTGTGTGCATGGAGACATGGTTATGGGTATTCCAAATAACATGATATGGTTTTTGAATTTGATAAATTGTTTTCACGTAGTAATTATTTATGATTTTTATATAAAATTCTACACTGATTTTAAACTATTTTATATAAATTTTGATAACCGGTTCTTATCCTAGTAGTATGAGTTGGGATGTATTTGGAAAACTCCTAATAAGATTAGAATCACCCCCTGTTTAGGAACTGTTGTGAATTTTTATATGTCATATATCGAGACATTGGTAAATGAAAGGTATCCCAGTTCTTTAGTGATACTTCTTGATACCATTGGAATAGTTGGTGGATGTGGAGTTGTAGATTGAAGTAGGTTGGGTGTTGTTGGTTGATATAGCTTGGGACTTTACTTTTGTAGCCTTTTGGTTCATTTTGAGTATGTCTTTTAGTTTCCACTTGTAATCTGATTTGGTTTATTGATTTGGTTTTGTTTTGAGTTGTTTTTTTTGTTCATGCATCATATATAGTAATGGATGTTTATTATTATGTTGGTTTTTTTGTTTTTTCTTTAAAGGGAATATCATCCCCCAAATATTCTTGAGGCCCTTGGGATTTATTGCCAACCTTTTTTTTTTCATGGGGATGTCACCAAAGTCCTAGTAAAAACACCTCATCATCTCAATCCCATTAAGAGGGGTGGTATATTATAAATGGTATCAGTTTGTTGGGTCCCAATGTTGGAAATGGTATTAGTTTTGGTCATGGATTTAGAAATTTTATCAATCTTAGCTGGCCCTATATTTAATTTTTTTAAAAATGGAATATTTCTTATTCATTCCTTGAGTCGAGTTGGTAAAAAAATATAGGATCATAAAAACATGAAATTTTAAGTATAAAAATATGTAGCTAAAATTTTTAGACTGAACTTCATGTTATCAGAAAATTTGGGTACAAAAACTTTTGGAGACACTCACTAGGACTACATTATTCAATTTGAATTTAATGGTTTATGAAATGGAAAAAAGTGATGATTTTTGAAAATAATGAAAATGGTTTTTTAAAAATCATAGTTAGATAATTTTAAAAAATTATTTAAATATTGAAAATGGTTTAATTGTAGAAATATATAGTGTGATATGTTTTTATGGGGTAAATCGGAATTTGTAAGCCTTCTATTGGTAATGAGTGCAACTAAATAGAGTTTTGTTCTGGTTATAGTGAATAGAATTAGGTAAAAATCATATAAATCAACCTGAAGATACTACTAAGAATTTGGATACACCTAAACCATAGGTGAATGAAAAGATATTCCAAAGCATAGTCCATGATTTTCTGGTTATGTATAGGGATAACCAAATAAAGAGACACAATAAGTTGACTATTTGTTTCAGTCCCTAAAGCAGAATGCAACCATCTTTTGAGGGGATTCAAAACCAAAAAAAAGTCTAGTAGAATAGGATGAATAGAATTTTTGATTTCCATGGGACACTAATGGAACTAAAAGTAAATTTAATAACATATATCTTGGTGTATTTGGAATACCAATGGTGTGAATTAGTAGTTAATGATAAATTGGACCAATGCATGACATTAGAAGATTTTAAAGAATTTTTTATCAATAAATTACATTCTCACTCTTTTTAGATTGTGTGAAAAATATACTTCATCAGTTGGAATCAAGATAACCCTATAGTGACAGAGTACATGGATAAATTTATAAATGTTTTCCTTTTTTCACTGGAAGTTGTTGCAAGCGTATCCTTGAACGAACACATTTTTGAGTTAGGGTTGAGGTCATATATTCATTCAAATATTTATGTTCTCTATATTATGGATTATATAGAAATGGATAACAGAAAAATAGTGGCATAAGGGGATATATCAAGAAATATTGTTGGAGGAATTATTATTATTTTGATGTGAATGGGTGGAAAATCCAATGCTGGGAATAAGAGAAAGAGGGACACACACTTCCAGAGTGGTGGGACACCTTCATATCATACCATGGGACCATTAAATGTTCATCCTCGACCAAAACGTTTTCCAGGATGTTTTCAATGTGGATATTTTGATTATATGAAGTGAGATTGTACAACACTACCTAGAGCGTGTCCAAATTGCAAATAGATGGGAAATATTCCATGATATTATAGCAGTGCTCCAAGGTCGAGTTCTAGAGACACATATCATGTTTCTCTAGAATCTTATGATTTGATGGGATAAGTGCAATATAATAACTCCCATAATCAGTATAGAGTGATCCAAGGTGATTCTAGGAACACCAAGACTCCTCAACCTATGAAATCTCAATTGAGTGATAATTAGAGAAGTGAAATGAGTAAGTAATTTTATGGAGCTGAGAAAGTGATTTAAGATGACGAATTAGGTCATTCGATAGTGATAATTATTATTCTTTTTTAATTCTAGCCTTATGTAATTTTTTTGATACAGGTGCATCCCATTCATTTTTTTATTCTCATGTTGTTGATCATATGGGTTTGCATGTTTAGATTATTCCTTATATTTTGAAACATCTAACTTCTCTTAGACAAAGAGAGTCTTGAGCCTTTATGTGTAAATAATTTTATATAACTACCAATGGGGATTATTTTATTTAGTAATTATCAGTTCTTTATATAGATTTCTATAACTAGATTTTCTCTATGTATTGGTCGACATCGTTCAAGGCCCACATTGATTATTATGCTATAAAGGTTAGTTTTACATATCTTAATGGAATCAAGCATCTATTTGGAGACTATTGGGATATAAAGGTGGGTAGAGTAGAAATTTAATAATTGGTGATTAGAACTATCTCTTATCAGTTGGCAGTGCCAAAATTTTCATCTATGGATGAGATTGAGAATAGGTATTTTCCAACGATCATTGAAAATTTTCATGATGTTTTCCTTGAAAATTTCTCAGGGTTTCCACCTAATAGAGTAGTATAGTTTAATATTGATCTTCTAAAAGGTACCAGTTTGATTTAAATTTCATCAAATTAGATGTAACCAAAATAATAGATATAATTTAAAGTTTAGTTGGAAGATTTGGAAAGCAAAAGGTTCATTTGAATGATCATATCTCTATGGGTAGAACATGCTCTTTTTGTGAAAAATGTGCATGGAACTATTAAGATTTGTGAGGATTGTCATAAGATAAAGAAATTTATGATAAAAAATTGGCATCTTCTTCTAAGAATCGATGATCTATTTTATTAATTAGGGGGATCATAGTGATTCTATAAGATTTACTTTAATTCATGATATCACCAACCATGAGTTTGTAAGGAGTATATTATGAAAACAATTTTCATAAGTTGATATGACCATTATTTTTTTCATTATTCCTTTTGGTCTTACGAATGCACCAAATTTTGTTTTTAACATTAATGAATCAAATATTTCAAAGATATCTAGATTCCTTTGTGGTAGTGTTTTTGGATGATATTATAGTGCATTCTAATAAAACACATGGATATAGTGTTGTTTATCTTATGGGAGTATCATCTATAATCTAAGTTATCAAAGTGTAATTTTTGGATACAAGAGGTAAATTTCCATGGCTATGTCATTCTTGAAAAATACATTCCTATAGATCTTGAAAAGATAAAATCTATTATCTCTTGGAAACCACCAAATAATGTCTTTAAGATATGTAGCTTACTTGGCTTAGTGAGACACTATAGATATTTCATACGCGATTTTTCTTGTTTGAAATCACCAATGTAATCTTTGACAAGTAAAGGCATTCCTTTCCAATGGAATGATGAATGATAGAAATAATTTCCAAAAATTAATGATTAACTTACATCAGCACTTATCCTTATGTTTTTAGAGAATAGATAGGGATATGAAGTATATTATGATGCATTGGGATCTTTTTTAAGATGTGTTCTCATGAACATATATCATGTTTTTTCTTATTGCTCATGACATTTATAGTTACTTGAGAAGAAATACCGAACACATGGTTTGGAATTAGCTAATGTGGTCCATTATTTGTAGACATGGAGTCATTATCTTGATGGGGATAAATTCATAGTTTTTATGGATCATAAGAGTTTGAAACACATTTATCACAAAGGGATTTGAATTGAAGAAAAGAAGACAGATGAAGTATCTTCAGATGCTTAACTTTGACTTGATGTATACAATGGGTAAAGGGAACTCTATAATGAATTAATTGAGAAGGAATTAATATTCTAATTTGGATAAAGAGGATTCATACCAATGAAAACTAATTTTAGTCATAACAGATATGTATTAGGATTTTTCAAAGCATGGTGATGTTTCATTTTTCTTTCCATTTTCATTTGTTCTTGATTTGGTTGACTAAGTTTGAGTTTCTTAGAAAATTGATCCAAATTGGGTTACTATGAGTCCAAAACTTAATGGTTAGGAGACTATTGGGGGATGCAAGATTGATGAGAGTTCGGTGTTGTAGGTTAAAGACTAGATGATCACACCTTTTTCTTATCAGGAACAAATTCTTAGAGCCTACAACCATTTTATATAGTCCATGCATCTGAGAATATAAAAGATTTATAGAGTATTGAAATAATAGTTTTGGTAGGTTGGAATAAAATGGGTTGTAGCGGTGTATGTCTTGAGATTCCTCACATGTCAGAAGGTGAAGGATAAGCATTAAAAACTAGTGGAAGTGTTGCAGTATTTATTAATTTCTATGGGGAAATAGAAGCATATATCCATGGATTTTGTAACCATTCAACCATGAATAGTTAAGAAAAATGATTCCATATGGGTGATTGTGGATCAACTCAAAAATTTGGCACACTTTATCCCTATTTTTGAAAATAATTTTGTGGAAGACTTGTCCAAAATCTACATTAGAGAAATTACAATGATTCAAAATGTTCCCATCTAAATTATATCAAATTGAGAACCCAGTTTATATCTCATTTTTGGGAATAATTACTATAATATCATAGAAAAAAATTTACTATGATTATGTATTATCATCCTCTAAAATTTGTATGGTATGAATGGAAAATCCAAACATTGGAGGATATGATTAGAGATTGTGTAATGGATTTTGGTGGATTATGGGAAGATAATTTGCTATTAATGGAGTTCTCATACAATAACAGTTATTAAGACTCAATACATATTTATCCTTTTGAAGAACTATATAGGTTCCATTGTCATTCTCCACTTTTATGGTTGAAAAGGTGATACTTCACTAATTGTACCTATACTTGTTTGAGAGATAAATTGAGAATATTGATTTTAACAGAAAGAGGAAGAATATGACCTTGATTCATCCGAAATCATATGCAGATCATCATCATTGAACATTATCATTTGAGGTGAGTGATCATGAGTTATTTAGAATCACTCCTAGGTATCAGAATCATTATTTTTGGTAATAAGGTAAAGATATATCCTCATTATGGATTCCGTTTTGAGAAACTTGATTTATTTAGTGAGGTGGAATATCAGTTGGATTTTATACCAAGATTCAGTTTATATCATAATGTGTTTCATGTGTCTCAGTTGAAGAAATACCAACATGATCAAGACTATGTGATTCAATGGGATCACATTGACTTAAAGATATATTCTACATTGATTCATGTGTAGGCTTGAATTGTGGATAGGTGATAGAAAATTGTGTGTATGAAAAGCATTCGTCTAGAGTGGTTTTTATAGAAACATGGCCATATTCTATAAGAAACATGGGAGAGTTAATAGGAATCTATAGAGTACTTTCCTAAACTTATCCAATACAAATCATGTTTCTACTTTCTAGGGATGGAAATAATAATGGCAGGGAGAATTTATCACCCTCATTTTTAGTTAAATGGCCTTTTATTCATGTTTTTTGAGTCTATATAATGATTGGGTTGAGTTTCAGTAGGTTTTTAGGGTATTGGAATGTTTTAAAGGATTTTATAGAGGCTCAAAGCTTATGAACATTTAGTAGAAACTATTCACCACCTTTAAGAAAATGTAAAAGGGAAGACAATGGGAATTGGGAAGGCACATGGTTGGCACATGGTTTTTCCAAACTGTATGAATTCCTAGGGGAAATCATGCAACTTGGAAAAACGGGGAAAATGTGGTTGACACATGGCTTGTCTAACTTTGTGATCCAACCATGCGAGGTTTGGCCTTAAAATAGTAGAACTACATGTTTGGTTCAAGTTTTTCCAAACCTTGTGGATTAACTATATAATGTAAAGTTGGACCTCAAAAAATGTTAGATATAATATGAATTTAACCCCAAGGAAATCTTCAATCCATTAATCCCTTGAAAACTAAAATTAGTTTTATTCCCAATGCTTTAGAGATGACCCCATTTTATTTTGAAGTGATTCTTATCCAAATAAAAGTGATTTGTAGGATTGGATTAATTGGTAATTCATCATTCTTTACTATTATTCTTATATTTATTATTCCTATCTCTCTAAAAATCCCAAAATATAATATTTGGTGGATAGATCCATGTTTTATAATGGGAATTATGATATATTATGATTGTTTTTATTAAAGGTAAGAAGATCTAATCTCATATATAGAGAATTGTAATGATGTTCTTAAGTTCTTCTAACTGTTTAGGGGAAGGTGGATTCTCACTTATTTCCACTTGAATTAAAAGTTAATGTCTTAGTTTTTATTAAATTATTTTTGTGAAATGGGTTTGAAATCCTTGTGTGATTCTTGATGGAAACCCATTTTGGTTATGGATTAGGAATTTGAAAAAAATGGATGGATTTTGAGAAAATCCCCTTTGTCTATAATTTTAAAATGATGAATTTAAAATTATAGTTTGGTTTTTACATGTAGATAATTTTTATTGAAATTATTTAAAAAAAGTAAAGGTTTATGTAAAATAGTTTTGGAATGGTTTTTGTAATACATGGTTGGTGTGAGTGCATTCATTGATGGGACCCTATAGAAGGGGCATGTTCCATTGGGGAACCAATTATTGGTCACCTTTTGATGACTTGTTTGATTGATAAGAGACCACTCATGAGTATAGAACTACCAAATGGGCATGCATGGTGTGTATTTAGAGACATGGATATGGGTATTCTATATAACATGATATGGTCTTAGAGTGTGATAAATTTTTTTCACTTGAAAATTATTGATGGTTTTGATATACGTTTTTAAACTAATTTTAAACCTTTTCTATAATTATTTCTAACTGGTTATTATCCAAGTGTCATGAGTTGGTAAGTATTGGGGAAATACTACAGAGTTTAGACTCACCCCCTACTTGGGAAGTGTTGTAAATTTAATGATGTGATCTATCAAGAAACATGGAAAGGAAATTTATCCATGTTCTTTAGTGATGCTTCTTGATAATTGGGGAATAGCCCATGGATATGGAGTTGGAGTTTGGAGTAGGTTAGGTGTTTCTAGTTTATTTCTCTTGGGAGTTTTGAGTTTTGTGGTATTTTTTTTTCACTTTGAGTCTGTATTTTGGTTTCTACTTGTACTCTGATATGGGTTATTTTTTATTTATGTTTTAGGTTTTATTTTTATTCATGAATTATATAGAGGATTGGATATTTATTTTTATGTTGTTTTAGTCATTTTATATTTAAAGGGAAAACTATCCCCCAAATGTTGTTGAGAAAATTAGAATTTATTTCCATCCTTTGCTATCTTTTAGATGTTACCTAAGGCATATTATAACCACCACCTCTTCTCAAGCCAATGAGGAGGGGAATGATGTCATAATTTTATTATTCAGAAGTTAGATAACATAAAAATTATTTGGGACATGAGGTAAGATATTTTCTTTTAAAACCTTGTTTTAAAATTTTACTTTCAAAATATTTATCTTCCATGTACATGTTCATAAAATGTTTCAAGACCATTATTATTTATTATCCAAAGATTATTTAAGGTCATGTTCAACTAATTACTTTCTTTAGAGATGATTAAAATAAATCTTATCAGTTTTTTTAGTAAGAATTACTATTGGAATTTTAAAAATCATGAAAAGAATTCTCTCTTTTAACATACACGAAATGAATAGATTTTCCCATTATAATTACCATTATTTTATTTGAATATTATTTTATAAGTTTTTAGGGTTATTTTCAAAGAAATTAATTTTATCAATATTCTATAATTTTTTATTGAAAATGTTATAAAAAGAAAAGGATATTTTTCTAATGTTTTGAAAGAAAGGTCCATATGTAATTTTAATTATATTTCCATCTTTATGAACATAATTTTATGATTCTTATTCTTACTAGGGATATACTCTAATTATACCACCCACCATATTTCACTATATGACCTATGATTATGTTTCACTATTTATTATCTGGAGAAAATATTGATATTTTTGTATGCTAGTTTTTCAATATGAATATTTATATTGATTCTGTATTTTATTGTTATTAATTCATATAATGAATCCATTATAATTAGTATGTTATGGGTGGGGGATGGTTATATTTATCCCCTTTATGCATGATAGATCTCATGAGATAGACTGTCCTAAGTATTTGGTGCATTCATGGCCAATTATATATGATGTCTTAACACAAGGTCTTAATAGTATATTTATCATATCTTGGAACAAGGCCTTGATGGTATGATTATTATGTATGACATTATACATTCCAACATTATGAAATTAGTTATTGTAATCCATGTGATTATTTATATGTTTATCCTTAGATATATTTCATGTTCTAGTTATTGGAGTTTTTATGTAAATATTTTGATTTCATAAGATAAGGAGATGAACATTGATTTAAAATAATGTTTACAATCTATTATGTGTAAAAGTTTTATTTTCAAGGAATAATTTTCATTCTTCTCAAGAAACTGTAATTAATTATGATTTTTCCTTTATTCTTGAATATGAAATATTTTTTGAAAAACTTTAGGCTAAAAATCAATCATGAGAATAATTAAGTGATTATTTTAAACTCAAATTTTATAATGAGAAAAAGGAAAACATACTTATGGGTTTTCATGAATTTAAAATGGATTAATTTGTTTAATTTATTTTTATATATCTTATATGTTTTTTACTCATCCCATGTTTTCAAATTATTTTCACTTGGTTTAAGGATTAGTGGGAACTATAGAAAAGACAATATTTCTGTTATAAGGATCCATCCTATAAAAATCCAAATGTGTTTTTAGTGATACATGAATTTAAAAACAAGAATCTATTGTTTTGGAATAAAATTGACATTTAGGGTAAGTGTCTAATTTTTATTGTAAAGATTTTATATGTAATAGTTTTCCAAATTTTATTAAACTCTAAACCAAAATGATACTAAAAAATGTATAAAATTGAAAACCATGTTATAAATCATGTAATTATGAGTTATTTAAGTTATAGGGAATTGCATTTTGTATTATTATATTTATTGTATTTTACTAAAATTATAAAAAATAGAATTCTAGATATGTTTATAAGTATTATATTTGTTTATATTTCCCAATTATATATATCATTTTAACTATTGTTCAATTTCAAATATGTTTAATCGATATATTTATACATACACTATTTTTATTTTAATTGGTTGTGGGTTGATTTAAATATAATAACTTATAATAGTTTTATACAATGATGTGGAAGAAAGTTTTAAGTCATAATTTAGACTAAAATTAACCCCTATTATTGGTTATTAGTCTATCATATTCGAGACAACATTTGGTATTACTGCATAGATCTATTAGTTTATAGGGATTAAATATTTTTGAATGATACCAAAATTTGGTTCCATATCTAAGTCTTATTTAATTTAATTTTTTATTTTCCACTATTCTTATCAGAACTTCATATCTGAATTTACTTACACAAATAGTGTAGTGTAAAATATTTTCTAGTTTATGACATTAGTAATACATATTGGATAAATTGACAACCTGAACCCAATCATCTTCTATTCTTTGATGGAAATTATTATGAGTGTTGGTCTTATCATATGAAAACTTTATTCATTTATATCGGAGTAGTGAACTATCTTATGATGACCGAAAATTACAAGATTCTTTAGAATGATATTTTTACATTTTCTAGAGAACAAATTCTTGAGATTTAACCTAACTATAATGTGTGTACTAGTTTTTTATGTTTGATGATGAGAAATATCTATAGTAAAATATCTTCACATGAGTATCATGTAATAAATTTACTCTATTAACCCAAAACCGAAGGTCACTTTATTATATTGTTACAAGATACAAGGGATCACATCATAGAGGATCTCATAGTTTAGCATCTCTAGGATACTACATATATTCATGTTTTCCATATTACATTGAAAACATCAAAACATGAAATTATTAATCTCTTGAAATAATTCTTATTCCATTTAACACATCCTTTAATTCATTCAAATATCCATTCTTGGTACCCAAAGTAAAGGAAACAAAATAAATGGGTGAGTTCAAATTCCTAGTAAGGGGTGACATATTGTGGAAGCTATATTTAAAAAAGAATGACCTAAACAGTATGTCATAAATAAATAATCATAATAATTCCATAATACAATGAAATTTAAAGAATAATATATCCATGGATAACCTAAAATTAGAAATAAATATATTACATGTATAATAATAGTTGATTTAACAATGTTGGAATACACAATGTCATACATAATAATCTTACCATCAATGCCTCAAACCAAGAAATCATGGTCTTACTGATTGTACCATGATTCACTGTGTAATTTTCACCTTTACACCACTGTGTTGAACTTGTTTTATATTGAAAAATATAAAAATAATGACAAAATTAATTCCATTTTTGAATCATTTATTTTGTGTTTATCACTGTTAAAAAGGGAAATGATACTTTTTTCGATGATTCTATTGTAGGAGGAGGTGATTTGGAGGGTCCATGATGATGTCCAAGAAATATGGTCCAAACTGCGCAGCATCCAAGAAAACTAGTGGATTAATCCGCACACTTCTACTATAACGTGAATCAAATTGGGATACTATTTTATGGTATGGTCCAAATTTTATTGGGATAAATTTCTTATGAAGGAACCCAAGACTCATTCGGCCATCTAGTGGCCCAACCGACCTGAACTATCCAGTACACCGAATTTGCATGATGTCAAAAGTTGTGTGCTGTGATCTTTCCATATCTCGGGATATAAGTGTCCAATTTTTGCAACAATTTCGGTGGAGATAGAAAAGAGTTGGGGATACAACTTTTTTATTTTCTCTAATTCGAGATAAGGCTGTATGGAGGTTGAAACACCTATGACAAGTAGTTTTATGAATTATGTGTTCTCAAAACCACCTTCCCATTTTCCTATAAAATGGAACCTTGGGCTCCTCATTTGCAAGTTCGACCAAGAGGAAAATCTCTGGTATTTTGGAGACCCAAAAGAGTTATATACTCATACTTGATGTTCTGGTGGCCCATATCATCATAAGGGGATCAACAATGAAGAAGGAGTTCTACCCAAGACTTCTCCTCCTCTCGATGGTGAGCTAAACGGTGGATGATCACTTCGAGAGAGCTACACATACTTGGGAGGGAGTTACGACACTTGATACTCTACTAGTTTTATTTAATTTGTGTGTGGATTATTTCACTTATGTTTTATCTAAACATGTTTCTCCTCTGAGTTCATTTCTTGGGTTTAATTAAGTGAATTTCATTTTCATTTAAACACCGATTGGGTTGAAATTTCAAGTGGGAAACTTGAGTTATTCCAATTGGGAAACATAAGGATCCTCTTTCTCTCACACATAAAGAAGATATTATTATGCTTTGATATCCTTTAATCTATTCTTGAAGTCCAAACCTTGACAACATGATTGTTGTGTCAAGGGTTGGTACTTTGTGCAATGTTTAGAGAGGCAAGAGGGGAATCAAGATCTTGACAACCCTCAACCAAAGAATTAAACAAAACCATGTGAAATTTTGAGAACAATGAAAAATCCAAGATGTGTAGTGAACTTTAAGTGATATAATTATCTCATAATTATTAAACCTCCACCTTATTATATCAACTATTAAACTCTTTAAGATAATCTATTTACCTAAAACCTTTTTTCAGAATCACCCCCCTCTTTTAGTAATTCTTATTAAAAATACATACTCAAAACCTATAAAAGATCCTTGAGAGATGACCTAGGTTATACCCTAGAATATAAATAAACCTTAAAATCATAATCAATTTTCCATGTCATGACAGTGCGGTCAGTTACCATAAAGTAAATATGCTAGGACATTATGATTTTTCTGTCAATTCCATGTTCCTAAACCTCATGATATTACTATTTATTCTTCATTTCTCGGACATCATGATCTTACTATCAAGATATCATGTCAAATAAATATTAATATATTTGTATACATACAAAAAATACCCAATCCTTTTGTCTCACGAGACCCATCCATTCATCGATGGAGCAACACCCTCAGTATCTAGTAATTAAACCTTTATTTATGTATTTTAAGTATATAAATTAGTTGGGCTATGTTTAAGGAGTTTTAGAGGATTTTTTAAAAGTTTTTGGGGATTTTATAGAGGGTCATGGTTTGAGAACTGTTTTTAGAAACTATGAAACACCTCACACGGAACTGTTCAATTGAAACACATGGCACTAGGTTGGCGTAGGGTTAGGTGCACAGTTTGGCCAAACAATGTAGCCACCCAGGAGAAACTATGAAATGTTCGATTGAGGGGTTTAATTTAATTGTTACATGGTTTTTTAACTATGTTAGTAAACCATGTTATGATTTTTTGGAGGTAGTGGCTACTGCATGGTTAGTACACAGTTTGAATAAGCATGTTCCATAACCATGCACCATTAAAAACTAGATCCAAAAATCTTGGATCTAACCCATTTTACCCCTTAATACTCTTATTGTTTCTCTAATAATATCATAAACTGATTTTATATTCATACTTTGGATTTTTAGATCATTAATCTTGATTTGGGAGTGATTCTGAGCTGAATCTAGGTGATTTGGAGGCTGAATTTGTTGGCAAGTGATCATTCATCGTTATTTTCCTTAGTTTTATTCTTATTCTCTCTCTTGGATTCATGGATATAATCCATTAGGGATATATTCATGTTGTGTGATTACAATAATGATGATATATGTTTGTTTTTTTAAATTAACAAGATCTAAGGTTGATTTAAAGGGTTTCAGGTAGAGTTTTTGGAGCTATTGGACTTGTCTTTGTTTTCTCCTTTGTTTGAGTGGTAGGTGGCTTCACTCTTGATTCCTATTAGTTAAAAATTGAAGGATTAATTTAAAATTGATTTAATTTCTTGATTTGTTTTTTGATATTTAGGTCTGATTCTCGATGGAAAACCTCTTTAGTGATGGCTTTGTCAAATGTTGAAATTGGATTGTTTTTTTGGAAAACCTATGATGTTAATTTTAAAATGGTGTTTTAAAAAATTATGATTTTGTATTGATTCATGGGAAATGGTTTGTAGAATTTTTTTTAATAAAAGAACCGTTTTATTAAAATGGATTAGCATGGTTTTTAGAATACATGGTTTGTGTGTGTTCATGTGTATATGGGACATATAAGTGTGTGGAGTTACCCTAATCAAAATGGGTAGCATAAGGGAATGAATGTTCCTAGGAAAAGATGGTTCACCAAGTGATAGATTGGTGAGAGGATGAATCACTAGTCATGAGTATCATGAGGTCCATGGTTTCATGAATAGGTAGATACATGTATTTGTGGAAATAGAATGGATGTGCCAAAATAGAAATTGTGAAATGTTTTTAAAGGTTTTTTTGGTTTCATTCCATGGAAAATTGTTTTTCTATGAAATGGTTTTTTTTGATATAAAATGATTTAAATTATTTTAAACTATGTTATATAAAAGTGATAACCTTTTCTATCCTAGTGGCGTGAGTTGGGAAGTCATTGGGGAAAACCTATTGAGTTTTATACTCACCCCTTGGTTGGGAACTTTGGTTCATTTGAAAATGTGATACATCAAGACACATGTAAAGGAAAGGTATCTCATTTTTTAGTGATGCATTATGATACCTTGTTCATTGATTGTGGAGTTGGAGATTGAAACATGTTGGGAGTTACTGAGTTGATGTATTTGGTGTCTTTTATTTTTGTTGGATTTTGTTTCTACTGTGTACTCTGATATTTTAGTTTCTATTGGTTATACATTGAGTTGTATTACATTGTACTCATGCATCATATAATGGTATGTTTAGTTTTTTTGGTCTGGTTATTTTATTTTCAAAAGGTAAAATCATCCTTCAATTATTTATGAATCACTTGGAATTTATTTCCAGCCTTTGATTTATTGGGGATATCACCTAAGGCCTAGTTTCACACTACCACTTCTTGAGCCAATGATGAGGGGTGGAATACTACAAATGGTATCAGTCTTGGTCGGTCCAAATATCATTTTTAGAGAAATGATATCAATTTTTCCAGTCTTGGAGTTGGAAAATAATTCTTGTTTGTCCTTAAGTTGGGATACTAGAAAGGAGTAAGATTATCATAACTTGAACTTTAGGGAATAAAGATGCTTAACTAACCTATTTATACTAAACTTCAAGCTACCAATGATTTTAAGTACATGATTTCTTTGAGGAACTTATAAGAGCTTTAGCCTCATCGTCATGGGTTTAGCCTATGATAAGAGCATGAAATGCATCAATAGAAATGAATTTACATTATGAGTAAATATTTTATTTTGAGTAATGATTTATTATTTGGTGGAAAAAGAGTTGATTTTTAACAATATTTGAAAATAGTTTGATTTTTAAATATCATGGTAAAATTTTCAAAAATGGTTCGAAAATGGAAAGTGTTGAATTTTTTAAATCCTTATTGTGATATGTGTGAAGTGGTAAATTTGAAATTAATAAGACTTTAGTTGATAGAGAGTGAGACTAAATGGCGTTTTCCTTTGTTATGGAAAATGGAACTGGTTAGGCATTGTAGGAACTAACCAGAAGAGGATATTGAAAATGTGGTTTCACCTAATCCACAGGTGAACCAACAACTAGTTAAGATTATTGTCTAGGTTTTTCAAGTTGTGGATAGAGAGAATATAATGTATGAACCAAGAAAATTAGATTATTCCATTCAGTTCCAAAAACAGAATCCACCCATTTTTCAGGGTGATTCAGAACTAGAAAAAAAATAAGTGTGGCTAAATAGGATGAATCAAATATTTTATGTACTTGGAACACTAATAAAGTTGAAATTAAAGTTGTAAACATATATGGTAAAAGATTTAACATTCTAGTCATGGGATTTAGTAGTACATACTAAATTGGACCAAGGAATTTCATGAGATTATTTTTAAGAATTGTTCAAAAAAATATATCTTCTCATATTCAAACTTTCTAGAATGATGAATTTATTTATTTCGAAGTAGTATAATCTATCGATGATAGAGTATGAAACTAAATTTATGAATTCAATCTACACTGAACCTGAAGTTTCTACAAGTGTGTCCCCAACTGACTAAAATTTTATTTTTTATTATTAAAAAGAAGGTGAGCAAATAACCAACAATAGAAACATAGAGTAACCTCACGGGGGACGAAAGTGGTGCATGCCAAGGGTATCCCCTTGGGTAAAAACCTTGCACTATAAAGGAAATGAACCCACACTATCATAAATAGCTAGCGCCTCATATGGACTTCCAATGTGGGCAAGAGAATCCACTGGGAAGTTAGCCCCTCTCCAAATATGATGAGCAATCTATCTGTGGTTGGTCACAAAAGAGAATATTTTGATCAGGTAAATAAAATCCCAAGGTAGTTCATATTTCCCCTGAACCATTCTCACCACAACTTCAGAGTCTGACTCAACCTCAGACACTTGAAAGAAAACCCTCCTGTAGATCATGATACCAGAGCAAAGCACCTATTCCTCTACCCCACGGAGTTTCTAGGTTCATAAAAAGTGCTGAAACCCACTAATACTGAACAAATAGAGTCTCAGAGGATACCCCCAACTCTTATAAGCCCGTTCATAAAGGATCTATACACATTGAGATTCATACCATTTATAAGTGTGTCACTAAAGGAATTTGTTTTTGAATCAAGTTTGAGGCCATATATTTGTTGAAGGATTTCCATTATTTTTATAATGAATTATACGAATATAGTCAAAAGAGAGACTGTGGTAAAAAGGAACATCCCAGGAACTACAATTAGAGGAAACCTGTTTATACCTATGGTAAATGGTGGGAACTCTAATGTTATGAGTAACTATAAGAGGCACACCTATTTACAGAGTAGTGGTATGACTTAGAATAAGATGGATGGATTAGTGAATCTTCGTCATATACCAAAGAGTAATCCATGATGATTTTATTGTGGTTTGTTCGATCACATGAAGTGAGATCGTAAAATAAGACCTAGATAATGACACAATTTCAACTAGATGGGAAATATTTAGTGCTATTGTCATATTTCTCCAAGGTCAGGTTCTAGGGATGCATCTCATGTTTCACAGATGTCATATGCATTGAAAGAATAAGGTAAAAAGAATATTTCTCATCAAAAGAACTAATAAATCCATGATGATTCTAGGAATACTAGGAATCCTAAACTAGTGAAATATCAACATGGTAATAAAGAGAAAACCACGGTGATTAAGCAATTTAATGGACCCAAGTAAGTGATCATGGATGATTAATATGGACCATAGATGGTGAGAGGTATGATTATTTTGAATTCTAACCTTATGAAAGATTTATTTGATATGGGTGAATCCCATTCGTTTATTTCTTATAATTCTATTGATCTTCTAGGTTTGCATGTTTAGATTATTCCCTTTGTTTTGAAACTTAAAAATCTTCTTAGAAAAAGTGTTTTTCAATCCATTATATGAATATAATATACCGTAACTATTGACGGGGTTGAATTGATTTGGTATTTCTCTATGCTTGTGATGGATGTCTATGAAATAATCTTATGTATGGATTGGTTGTCAATGTTTAAAGCTCACTTAAACTATTATAAATTAAGGTTTAATTTTAAAAATGATGATGGAGTTATTCATCTCTTTAGAGGAGACTATAATGTATATGTAGGTGAAATAGGATTTGTTGGCACTAGCAGTTGGAACTATTTTATACCAGTTGGAAGAATTGAACTTGGAATGAAATTTGAAACTATCATTGATCAGTTTCCTTATGTTTTTCTCATTAATTTCTTAGGGTTTTTACCTAGAAGAGAATCAGTGTTTACATTTTATCTCTTAATAGGGACCAATTAAATCTCACTTTCATCTTACTAGATGAAACCAGAAGAATTAAGGGAATTGAAATTTTAGTTAGAAGAGTTGAAAAGTAAAGGGTTCATTCAACCTAGCATATCTCTATGGGTACCACTAGTTTAGTTTGTGAAAAAGGTTGATGTAACACTTAGGATTTGTTTATATTATCATAAGATTAACCATGTTATGATAAGGAATCAATATCATCTTTCATGTATTGATGACCTATTTGATCAATTTAGGTGAGCCTAGTTGTTCTCTAAAATAAACTTTCATTCAGAATATCAACTGTTGTAGGTACAGAAGAAGGATATTCCAAATCAAATTTTCAGGAGTAGATATGACCATTATTAGTATGTGCTTATTCCTTTTGGTCTATCAAATGAGCTGAACATTTTTATGTAGTTGATGAATAAGATATTAAAAATATACCTAGATTGTTTTGTGGTCATGTTTTTGGATGACATACTTGTGTATTCTAGGACAAAGGTTGAGCATGATAATCACTTTGAAATAGTGTTGGGTTTTTTTGCAAGATCATCATATGTATTCTAAACATTAAATGCATGATTTTTGTATATAAGAGTTACGTTTCCTCGGACATGTAATTTCTTAAAAAAATGTTTTTATCGATCTAGAAAATATAGAGACTATGATATCTTAGAAACCGTTAAAGAATGTAATTGAGATATGTAGTTTCCTTTCCCTAGCTGGTTATTACTGAAGTTTTATTCATGATTTTTATCACTTAACTTTACAAATGACAACTTTTACAAGAAAAAATGTTCCATTATAGTAGAACAATGAATTCTAGAATTCTTTTTAAGAGCTTAATGTTTATGTTACAGCAACACCAATCATGATATTTTCAAAAACCAGGATAGGGTTATGTGATGTATTATGGTGCTTCAGGATATGGTTTAGGGTTTAATATTATACATTGAGATCATGTTTATCTCTATGGATCATGGTAATTACAGTTTCATGAGAAGAACGAACTGACACATGATTTGGAATTAGATGATGTATTACATGGTTTGAAGACTTTACTTCATTACCTATTTAGTGATAAATTTATGGTGTTTATATATCCTAAGAGTTTAAAAAACATTTTCTAACAAATATATTTAAATATGAGACAAAGAATATGGTTAGAGAACCCTAAAATGTTTGACTATGACTTGATGTATACACTGGGTAAGGGAAATTTAGTGGAATATATGTTAAATTGGAAGTCATATAGTCAATTGGTGAAAGAGGCTTTAAATAAATAGAAGCTGATGTTAGTGATAGTTGATATGCAGTTGGATTGTGATTATTGATGTAATGTTTCAGTTTTATTCCTAGTTTCTTCTATTCCTAATTTGGTTTAGAATGTTAAAGAGTCACATACATCAAAATATGAATGTGTTTCTATGAGGTTAAAACTCAATGGTGAGGAGACCATTGAGGGATGGAATCCAAACAAAGGAACCATGTTGTATTTTTGTAATCAAATGTCTTAACTATGGGTTTTCAGGAACAACTCCTTCATGCTTACCACCATTCGAGATGGTCTATTCATCCTGGAATAAAAAAAATGAATAAGTTATTAAAACAAAATTTTTGGTGGTTTGGAATGAAAAGAAAAGTGGATAAGTTGTTATGAGATTCCTCAACTATCAGTAGGTCAAGGAAGAGTCCCAACGACCAAAAGGTATGCTGTAGTCTCTACTGATTCCTATATGAAAATGAGAGTAGATAACTATATATTTTGTAATAGATCTACCGATGAAGGTTCTAGAGCATGGTGCTATCAGGTAATTACTCAATTCTATCTTCCTCTATAGGATGTGGTGTAATGTCTCAAACATCTCTGGTGCATTACTTTGTGAAAATATGCTGATTGAGGTGTTTTGGGAGGTCAAGGTGACTCATTTCAACACTATTCCAAAATTTCCAGTTTTCTGAACAATGTTTCCAGAATGGTGAGTCATCCCATGATAGGTTTACAATGTTTTCAGAATGGTGATTCATCTAACGATAGGTGTACAATGTTTCTAGAATAGTGATTTATCCAATGGTAGGTGTATAGTGTTTCCAAAATGTTGAGTCATCCAACAGTAGGTGTACAATGTTTCTAGATTCCTACAGTTTCACCCCTTTGACGCTATATTTGATGTATAACACATTCAAATACTTGTATTAAGGGATTTATGGACGATTTAAAACCCATAACTTCTATATAAATTTTCATAAGGGTCCGAGTGTCTTACTCAGTTGAAAAGCGTAATCTTGACCAGATCCTCCTTTAATGAAAAATCTAAACTGTATCTAAACCACTGCTCCTTTTATATTTTCAAAAGGCTAGAATACTTTCTACCCCTGTTCTTCCTTTTCTATTTTCCTTGGTAAATGATTCCAAGAGTTCTTCCTCCCATAGAAGTCGTGCGGTCTAACTTCAATCCTTGGATCGTTTCCCCTTGTAGTTTTTTCTACGGCATACACATCCCCTATTTTGGTGTAACTAGGAAGTGTCAATCCGTATTCTATATAAGGTATGTTCTACCTCCATTCACCAATATGTTTCTTCCCATTTATCCTTTCCATGTGATGGAATTTGATCTCTATGTTTCTAATGTATCTTTCTTGGGTGTTTGTTTATGTGGTTGTGTCGCGACTTCCTTAGGTGGATGCAGTCACTGCGGGAGAGATGGTCATGATATGTTGTGTTGGATCATTCTTGTGCAAAGAAAGTCAGAAAAATTTTGAGGTAGTGGATTCATAAATTATCTATTATTTATGTTCAATCATAGAGTTATCATGATATATACCATTATATCACAATGAAATTGACATAATAAATATTTGAATCGGATTGAAGAAATGGTGTCATTTTCTTAGCGATGTTATTGTGTCTTGATTTTATAGGTAGTTTGATATCTATGCTTTGATTGTTTAGAATGTCATTCCTGATAGAAATTGGTAAATAATGTAAATTTGGGTTTAATTGTAAATTTATTGGCTAAAGGATTAAATAGGCTTGTTAATGAATCCGGTTGTTGTTGTTGTTGTGATTTTATGATAATCAAATGGATGCAGTTATGCATGTTTAATTGAATCAATTAATTTAAGATAGAATAAAGAACCGGTTTTGTGGTAAATATAATGAATTTTTAGGTCCTAATTTTCCCTCATGTTGTAAATTCCATGTTCCTTGTTCTTTGGAGCCATGAGAGCTTGTTGTGTGTGAAATATGAATACCTTATTTAGGGACAATAGCTTAATTGCTATGTTTATTTGTTTCATGTTGCTTGTGATGTGCTGTGAGCCTGGGATGGCTGGGCATGGAGAGATGTTGTGGTATTTGGGGGATGTGAGGCCTAGTTTTTGTGGCAGTATTTGACTCTTAGAGTGAAAAGATGCATCGGTTTGTGTATATGGGTGTTAGTGAGGACACCAGAGATAATGGAATGAGTTGAATCTGGGCTTACCCGTTGATATGGAGGTTGGATGCTTGTTGAACATATTGTTTGTTTATCTATTTTAATCTCCCCACTACTTGATACATATGGTATTTTTTACCCTCCTTCCAAAATAGGTGAAGATTCATGGGTTATGCCACATGTTTTCTGTGTTTAGCTTCTCGAGGATGGATGGTTCTACACTCCTGCTATAGGTGCAAAATACTCGACGGGTAGTTTATCTACTCACCGTGTCAAGCTAATTGTGTTTGGTATATTAGGATTCTTTCCTAGAATACTTGTAAATATGGAAATATGGAAGTGGTAATGTTTTCAATAAATTAATAAATGTGCTACCCATGAGTTTTTAGCTTCATGGGATGCAATTCCGAGGTTATGAATTTTAGAAGCTATGGACTCGATTTGGTTATGTTTGGAGGGCATGGATTTTGATTGGAATGATAATTAAATGTAATTTGGAATTGATAATGGTTAATTAATTTTTAAATAATTAATTAACATAAAGTGAAACTGATAAAAAAGGGATAAAGTAATTTAATACAGCTCTTTAAATGGTTCTGTGCTTATAGGATATCTAGTCTTAGCAGTGGTAGTCCGAAGTTTGAGAGAAGTTAGCTGCAGTTGAGTCTGAGACTTGGTTTTTCCCATAATTTGGTTGTGATCTATATTCTATCCTATACTTTTTTTATTTCTATACACTACTCCACTATGTCAGTTAGGGTGACCAACACCCTAGGGATTCTGAGCCCTGTGGGTTGTTTTCCCCAACATCCTAGTGGGAGGATGGATGGCTGACTATCCCCTTTGACCCCACACTCTTCTCTTGGTATTTACTTGTGCTGGTATGCACAAAAATTAGTTTTCCATATATATATGTGTATAGAGGGATTTAATGGATTATGGTTATTTCACACACACATATTCTGGATATAGTTTCTTATGGACTAATATAGGTGTAATGTGTATAGGCTGTGATGGCTTGGGGATCTTTACTCGGTGTATGAGCTGTAATGGCTTGAGGTATAACACCCGATGCATGATACAAGATATATGGGCTATGTTGGATCCTAGAAAATACCTAGTTACTTTGGGATATGTTGACATGGTGGTTGTGTTGCACAACGTGCATGTTGCGGTGCTTCGTCTAAGAGTATTTGGGCCAGCCTTTTTGGAGATAGATGATTAGGACGTGAGACATTGGGGAAAAGCAGAAAAATATTGGGGAAGTGGTAGTAGGGTATCCTTGATATTCTTTTTTATATTATATACTCTTGTATGTGATACTTGTTGAGAGTATCCATGGTGATGCTGAGAACTTAGTATACTTATTTAGGTGACGAGATTGTTTCACTTATTGTTCACTATTCTTTAGAAATCTTTCTTTACTTTTTCATGAGAGGATACATGCAGGATCCTAATGATTATACTTCTATACTCACCCTATGTTATATAAACTATTTTTAGGTTAGTTTGAGTAGGTTGGAGATCAAGATCATTATTACTAGCTTGAGGTTTTTCAGGAGATGTTCGGCCTTTGTGGCTGCTGCCGTTTTACTTTCTATTGGTAATTAAAATTTTCCCTTTAAGTTGTAGTAGTTCTTGAATGACATTACATATATTCACTTAGGATTTATTTTACTTGTAGTATGAGTAAGATTTGGTTGGTTTCTATCTTATATCTCTCTTCCGCATGTTTTCTCTTAGAGGGTAATGCCTCCCATCTGTGTGTTTGATATACCCTTGATGCTAGTTGCTAAACAGGGGCCTACTGAAGGTGGGAATCAGGGCTCATTATCACTATTCTCAAATTTCTGACCTAGGAGGGGTACACTTTGTTGGGAGGGGGTAATGAAAAAGTGGTATCAGAGGTCTCATTGTGGGATAAGATGGATTTTGGAGTAAGGCACATGTGAGTTTTCATGGGTGTTTCCTCTAGAAATGGGGATGACCTCGTTTGTTTAAGCTTCAAACACTCCAATCAGTTTCTAACGGGTTTGTTCGTTGAATCAGAAACATCCAATGATTTTATATCCATTTGGACTTACTTTCCAAAGGTAGGTGTTCATTAGTTTTGGACCGATGAGGCTTAAGAATTTGCATTGGTCGAGAGGATGGAAGGTTAAACTCATCACAACTTTTTTAGGGGGAATTATTATCTACTCCAGGACTCTCTTTATAGATTTGAGTTATGTTTGTGAATCCTCATTAAATTACCAAGAATGAAAATGAGATTTTCTTTAGATTTGACAATCAATGATTGATATGTATGAGATTTAGAGAATGTTTTATATGTATTTTAGGTTCTTCATTGATAAAGAATCATCAATATTTGTTAGATATTATTAGTCAATGGGATCCTTCAACACATTATATAGAAATCTCTTGGTCATTATGATAACCATACTGGTTTTAAAGCCACTCAGTGGGGCACTTGAAGTTTATTGTCATTCAGAAGGACATAAATTATTTTAGAGTTGGAATCGTACCCGTAGATGGGATACCTACATATCCTTATTAGAAAAGGAATCCGAACCCACATAGTTCAAGTAAAGAAGTATGAGGTTTATCCATAATTGATGGCCCAAAGAAATATGTCATAATTAATTTTACACTCTAAGCTCACGTGAGTCATGCTCGGTGTGAGAAACAAGAGGTATCAGTAAAACCTGATGATTGTGCCACAAAAGAGGCAATCATAAGGAATGATGTGGGGATTATGTATGTATGACTACCTAGATAGATTAAGATTGGGATTTTACTTCAGGGAAGAAACCCAGGAACAAGGTCCATAAAGGTATATGTGCTTTATGGAGATTTGGATACTTAACTTAGTACTTAATCCTGAGAAGGATCCCAAATTAGAGGGGAATTATGATTGAGTTTTATTACTGAGAAGGAATCATAGATCAAAATAAATTAAGACTGGGGCTTACTCCTAAAAAGGAGGCCTAGGTTAAGGGGAATTATGACTGGGACTTACCCCTGAAAAGGAGGCCCAGGTTAGAAGAAAATTACGATTGGGGCTTACTCCTGAGGAGGATTCCCATATTAAGGGAACTTGGACTGGGGATTACTCCTAAAAAGGAGGCCCAGGTTAGGGAACTTGGGGCTTACTCTTAATGAGGATGCCCAGATTAAAGATCTTCTCATCTTAGAGGATGAGGTTGAATGAATTAAATCTCTAATCTTAGTGACATAAAGATATGTAAATCACTAGGTTTTGAGATATGTTCCACTGAATTCCTTTCAGATAAGGAAGAAAACAAAGGAACCATGCCAAAAATGGATTTAAAGAAGGTTTTGAAGGAAAAACCTTGAAGAGGAGAGGTGGATTTGAAGAAAAGAGATGAATATATAGGAGGGGAACCCAAAAAGAGGCAGGCGCGCAGGTCCTGTTTGGGTGCGCAAGTCCTGTTCGCGCAAGTATACTTGCGTGACACATGTGTACTTGCACGATGGTTAACCCATAGGGTAATACTTGGGCGAGGCTTGGCTTAAGCCCTTATTATTATCCCTAAAGGCTTCCAAAAGGGTGGCGCGTCAGTTTTGTTGAATTAGTAAGGTGGCGTGCAAGTATGGTCATTTTCCCTTAAGGGTTAGACACTTAGGCGCGCAAGTGTTGATGAATTTCAACACTTAGGCCTTATTCCTTTTCTTTAGATCTTCCATTCTAGGTAATAAATTACCTTAGAAGTGTTCGGAAGACTTCAGGTAGAGACTAGGGCACCGAGATCTTAAATATGACTTTTGGATTTTTCCTTCCTCCAAATGGGGGGCCCACAGGGGGTATTTATAGGGCATTGAAGACCTTGGGTGAAAATAAAATAGGGTGCGCAAGTCACCTGCGCACCCAATATGTGGCGCGCAAGTATACTTGAGTGACCATGATGAAACTTGCATGAACCATGTGTAAACAAATCCTTGTTCACGCCTTTGTCAATTTTTGATGTTTCTTCAAAGGATGGATCTCTTTGTGCTTAAGGTATTCCACTTTTTCAGTCGATATACTTTGTGATGGAAAGGAGCATCAACAAAAGTCCCCCCTTAGAGTTAGATCCGAAAGGAAGGAGGATTTGAGTCTGAGGTAAAGGAGAAAACCAAGGAACGCCGACGCACAAGTTTTGAGCGCGTAGATAGCGGTGTGTATGTGTTGAGCGCGTAGGTAGCGGCGTGCTAGGTATGACCTTTGCCTATAAATATGCGGCCATTCTCGCACAAAGCAAACAGATTTCAAACCTTCCTGCTCTCGTTGTGTAGGTTGCTCTCGTCAGGAAAGTTTCTCGGCTTTCCGCTAGTCCGCGCAGGTGCTGCTGTCCGTGGTTCATTGTTTCTATTCGTTCCATGCTTCTATAAAGGTATTTGGACTTGCGTGGTGATACCTGTGCACCCAGACTTGCGCAACCATAATAGAATTGCGTGCCAATTGTGAGACTTGTTCGCCTTAATGCCTTAGCAATTTTTTTCACTTTTCTTTACAAATTTTATGAAAAATCAAATTATTTAGGAGTTAATTATTCAACCTTTGTGCAGATTCAATAGATCCCAGAAGAATTGGAATGACTAATGAACTGGATAGCAAGAGGATTGATGATATGATGAATATTGTTGGCCATGATTACTATGATATTTGCAGCATCAATCTCCCATATTTGGCCAAGTACTTGAAGAAGTATCATCTTAATTTCCCACAGAGTATCTACCTACCTCTGTATGGCCATGTGCATCTGCAATATGTCAACATTCCAGATCCAAAGTACTATCTCCCACATTCTTGGTTTCAGACTCACACCAATTTTTCTTCAGCAAATGTCTCAGTTGGAGGAACATTTGTTAATGCTGGAACAGTGGAGAAGGTCTACATAATGAATCATAGCCCTTGTGCCCCAGATCTGAAACCTCACAAGCCTGAGCTACAACTACATTTTTATACCTAAATCTTCCAAAATTCTCAAATGGATCAATACACAGGCTGGAAGAAGAGTTGAGACTTCTGTCCTGGAGGATGTGTGAAGCCAACTTGGATGTGGGCATATTGGGTGAGACAAACCTGTGCAGAGTTTGTCGAGGATCTGAAAGGAGCTGCAATATATGAAGCCATCTGGGCTGGGCAGACATATGTCTACAGGAATGATGACTTCGTGCTGGAGCTAATCATCCGCTGAAGCCCAGAAACCAATTCTTTCCATTTGAATCATGGAGAAGTAGGCATCAGTTTTTGGGATGTATACAAGATCTCAGGGGCTCCAATTTTAGGCGATATGTATGATGAATTCATCCCTCCCAAGGCGACTTGGAATGATTCAGAGAAGACTCTGGATTTGGATCGAGAATTATTAAAAAATTTCAACAAGATCAAGAATTCAAAGACCTCCAAAACTAATTCTAGAAAGGATATTCTTCCAGAGGAGTGGATGGATATGTTTCTTACCAAGAAGAAAGAGAAGGGGCCCGACTGTACTCATCCTACTACTTTCCCCAGAACAGAGAAGAGGGGTGCTTCTGGCACATTCTGGCCGACCCTAGAAGTAGGAGAATTTAAAAAATGGGGGTACAATGTGGATCAGAGAATCCTAGAAAAGACCCATCTGACAGGCTTCTTATCCTTGTGGCTCATTGTCTATCTTTTTACAGTTAGGTATTTGAAGGGAGGAATCAGGCTAGGGACCTTCGTTGTTGCATTATTTGAGAGTAAAATGGTTGGGTTGGCCACCCCCATTTTGGAAAAGATCCACAGGAGCTTACTCTATGTATTTATGGGTAAGTCTCCTTTGAGAATAGTGGGACCATTCCAAGTTTTGTGGGGATGGATTGCCACTCATTTCAGGACATATGCTATAGAGAATGGAGTACAGGTTCTTGGAAGTTCTTTCAGGCCATCAGTGCAGGCATTTTATGGAATTTCTCCGTCATCCCTCAACCCCTATGATATGAAGGCGAGGCTGAGCATGTTCAAGGAATTCCATTTCTTTCCTTATGGAAACCCGCCAACTGGGTGGTTTGTTGATGATGGAACAAATGGACTAGAATTGAGGTCATACATGTTGGCTTGTAGAGATGGTGTAATGGGCACCAAGATTTACAGAGAGATTATATGCAAAGTCTATGATCCATATAGATTTTCACGCAAATTTAAGTGTCTACAGCAGACCGTTGTATCCGCTCTTGTGCATGTCAGGTCAGAACAACATCTGATGGTTTCCCAAAAACTATGGTTGTTGACATCTATGTAGAAGACCAGGGAAGCGTTTGGTCTACCAGTTTCTAAAGCAACGAGTAACTTGACTACATGGTATGCTGAGAATTTGGTAGCATCATACCCTGAAGGGGTACTGAATCATCCGGTTCATCAGGTGGGGAAAAAGAAGAGAACTGTAGAGAAAGAAACCTTTCATCTGGAAGGTAACTCTTCCACACCCAGAGCTGATTCACCGGGTTCCTCACCCAGGGCTGACTCGTCGGATTCTCAGGATGGGGATGATGAGGCACGACATGTGTCAAAGAGGCCTCATTCTAGATATAATCCTCTTGTTAGAATAAAGTGACCCACTCCATCGACCCCTGGTGAGTTATATCATTGAGTAAATTTAATCTCCATCACTTTATAGAGAAATAAGTTTTATTTTCTTATACTTTATCTGTCGTTGCAGAAGATGGGAAGAAGTTGAAGTCCAAGATTATAGGACTCTCCTCGCAGCCTTCTGGTACACATGCTGAATATCTACAACCAGAGGTTGTCCAGACATGGCGGAGTTTATATTGTGATGCTGAAACTTCTTGGATAGACTTATGCTAAGGGCTACACATCCCTGGAGTAGGGAATCTCTGGGCTTCTACCGATATCCATTTTGAGGATAACCCCGATGAAGTGCGGGCTTACAACAGAGAGCTGGAGATTCTCATATATGCCACTGATAATTCCATTCCTGTCACCAAGCGGGTGAAGGAAATGACAGATCATGGCACCACTGAGGGGACTGGTGCCTTTGGAGATGAGGAGTGGCACGATTATCTGGCTCCTAAAGATGTAAGTTTCTTTACTTATTTTCTTTGCAACTTGATTTCAGTTAAATATTTGTTACTAAAGGAAATTACTTTCTTCATCCTGCAGCTTGAAATGAAAGGAACTGCTGAGGTTCCTTTACCATAGTATAGCCCTGGTGGTACTGCCATCGGTGATAATAAATCTCCTCAAGAGCTGGGTGAGGTATCTCCTGGCCGGGAAGCCATGGATTCAGAGTTAGAAATGGATTTTCACTCTCCAATTCCTGTATTTGGAGATAATGACGTCAATACTCCTAAAAAGCCGAAGAAGCAAAGATATTGAAGATATAATTCCACAGATAAACTCTTCATCAGTAGTGGTAAGTCCTTAAGATAGTAATTAATCTTATCTCATGAAAAGATTACTCATAGTTCTTGGGATTGTAGGGGCTTATTCAATTTCCCCTTTGAGGGAGAGTATTGACCCTCCTCTGAGAATGACGGAAGGTTCTGGTGAACAATCACAAGTTCATGCTGACTTGGCTGCTCCTGAAGAAGATCCAGTGTCTGTTCCCAGTACTGCTCCTACTATTACTACAAGGAGAGAAGAGCCTACTTCTCGTAATTTAACAATGATTCATAAAATGTTTAATAAAAACATCAATTGACTTCCATTCTGTGATACTTTAGGTTCAACACCTGGACCAGAACATTTGGCGGCCACTGCAACTGATGCCATAATTTTCTCTGAAGAAACTGTCCGGGGTCAAAGGCTGTAGGATGAGGGTCACCAAGAAGATACATCGAATACTCCCACTGGTGAGACTAACCAGGAATCTAAGATATCATTGGATGAAATGATGAAACTTGACGTATCTTTTGAAGACATTTTAGATCAAGTTAAATTACCATGTAATTTAGTGGATTTTGGACGTGACTGTTATCCTTCGTCCTGTTAAAATTTTTTATTACATCTCTAACCATGATTGGTTGAAATGTACAGATCCATCTGAGCAAGTTTCTGAACTGCCAATGCCTGAAGGGGATATAGACAACCCTACTATTGTAGAGACACTAGCTCAAGTGGAGCTGAACCCGGTAGAGCTTCCTGAATCCCATCCTGAAAATCCTGGTGAAGCTAGGAAAGATGGGGAGGATCCTTCTCATGTTTCTGATCTACCATTGGGTAAGAGATAATAATATTTGTGGTTGCACTTAATTTGAAAGACAACTTAATCAACTTTTGTTATCCTTTGAAACTAACCAAAACTTTCAATTGACTATGTAGGGATGTCAATTTTAGTGGTTAGATCTGGAGGTGAAGCCTCAGCCTCTACCCCAACAGGAGTAGAATGTGAAGTAACTAGGGTCAGGGGAAAAGGAATAGAACATGAAACTTCTTTAAGTGCATTAATTTCAGATTATATCCCCCCCTGTGATAGTGATGCTGAATCAGACCCGGAGGTACAAAAGGCGCTCCAATTTTCACGATGCAAGGAATGATAGAACATATGGAAGATCATATCTGAAGTGCCTCTTGAAGAGCTCTCTTCATAGATCCCACAACCGTCATCCCTGTTTGTTATGTTGGGATTTGGTGGTTTTGGATATCAATAGATCCATACTGTGGTGAAATAGGTCATCTTAAAGAGGGAGAAGGAGCAAAAATATTGTCAATATTTGACCAGAGTGAGGCTGTTAGCCAACATCAGTGAATTTTAGGTTGCGGTGTCCCAAGATGAGGCTGATCATGCTGTGAAATTGAAGGAGTTGAAACATAAGATCAAGGGGAAAGTTGTCCAGAAGATGCACCTTTAGCAACAGTTAGATGCTGTTACTGGGGAACTTGACCAGCTTAACAATTCACTAGAAAGAGTTCAAACAAATGGTATGAAATACATTGATGATTCCAAGAAATAACTCCATCAATCTAAAAAGATTGAAGCTGGTCGAGTGCATGAACTTCAAGTGGCTGCTGATGAAGCTCGGGATGCTATAAATCAAATGAAGAGTTATGTTGAAAGCATCTTGTAATTCCTGAAAAAGAGAAGAGATTCCAGTCTGTGGACGTCCTTCTAACTCTTGTGCATTAATGAAAAACACTTTCATCTTCAATCATTTGTGCCTGCATTGTTTTGCTACCTGCTTAAAATTTTTACCTAAGCCAATGGGCCTAGTAAGCATAGTTTGATTTTTTTTCTAGGATTATAAAAATAACCCTATAAACTTTACATATTTTAATTTCTCAATATTACCTAAATCATAAAAAATGTATGTTTAGTAAGCTGGGACTTGAATTTTGTTCAGAGTTCCCTTGTCTTTTTTGGGGAGTTTAAAGTCATGCATGTCAGACATAAAAAGGCTAATGTTTAAGGTCGAATAGCTTTGACCGAATGGATTAAAATTGACTCAATTCCTTGATAATTTATCTGAAAACATATTACCATATTCAAGTATGGGGGAAACATGTAAAATATGACTTAATACATTTTGAATCATAGGAATGATATGAAAAAAGGACTGAAAGGCATTAGAAGAATTATTTCCTAAGAGTGAAGTTACCACTATTTAACAAACCCGTTAGGGGGTTGAATTATGCAGGGCCACTTAAGGGCATTGGCTACATAGTCAAATAATAGCATCTTTTAGCTGACATGTCCATTATGTAGACTAGTTATGCAAGACCACCTAAGGGCACATGCTTCATGTTCATGAAAAATAACTCTCAGAAATTTTACTTTTCTATTGCTAAAAATCTAGTGAATGTTTATGGAGATTCAAATTTTCCAAAGCATAGAGTTTGCTGTATGGAGAAATGTACTTGAATATAGAGAGGATATTTCCAATTAATATTGTCAAATAATTGGATGAATGTCACTCCTGCGAAGGTCTGACCCAAACTTAGGGAACGGAAATATAAACCATAGACTTAAATACTTTTAGATCATGAAAAAGAGTATGGGACAAATATGTTTAGGATGGCTATTTTTTCAGATCCCTACATATTTTCATTAAGACAAATAAAGAAAAAATAGGTTTTCCTCCCAAGAATGAAGTTAACACTATTTGAAAAATCCATTAGGGGGTTGAATTATGCAGGGCCGCTTAAAGGCATTGGCTGCATAGTCAAATAATAGCATCTTTTGGCTGACAGGTTTGTTATATAGACTACTTATGCAAGGCCGCCTAAGGGAACGTGCTACATAGTCAGGCAAAAAAACTCTCGGGTATTATACATTTTGTGACCAAAAGTCAAGAAAAGGGTTATGGAGATCTAGAAGTATTTAAGGTTAGGAGTATGAAACATCAAAATGGGCATTGTTCAATGCATAAAATAGATACATAGACCAATGCTGACCATAATCATGTTGTGGCTGGGTCCTGAATTGAGGTGTTGTACTTCACTACATATCCTATAAGGATGGAAATAAATCTGTATATAGTTCTTCAAATATAGTTTAACGTCATGTGGGACTAGATTGTAGAAGATCTTAGTTTAAGGTTGTAGAGTTCGGACCATAATAAGGAATACACAGTGTGTGTTTTATAAAACTGATGTGAATGAAGACCAGGGCTTTCATACTACATTCATGTTTTCACAGGGGGACTTTTTATCCAAGGGACTGAAAGTGGAATTTGGGGTTAGTCCCAAAGACTTGGGGATGGATTTGAGGGATGCTCGAACGTTCCTACGTATCCCATAAGTATGGAAATCTAGACACACATAGTTCTTGAAATACCCTATGTACAGATTTGGTTCATACATGTGAAGGGTGAAATGGGAGTTTAGTGCAACAATGGTTTGACCCAAGATTAAAGGTTCGGGCATTTCCATGTATGCACGTAGTCTTTGGAATATAACATGATTGGAGATCAACGTAAATAATGATTCCCTCTCAGGTGAGGGTGTCAAAGAATGTTGTAGTTTATTATCGTACAAAACAAAAGTGCGAATAGTTTAACGTCATATAGAAAGGATGATGGTGAACCAATGTAAAAAATATTGGTTTTGGGTTGGCTTCACGAATCAACATCGTATGAGATGGAGGTGAATCGATGTGAAGAGATTGGTTTTGGGCTTGAAACTTGGGAGGTTGCCTACGTACCCAACCTAGAAGTCAAGGATCAAAGTTCGCGTAGTTCTATTAAGAATGAATTAGTGATCAAGTTGTACTTGAGGACAACCCAAAGATGGTGTTGGGACTTACATGTGATTAGTGGACCAAAGAGGGTGTTATGGTTGAAGTTTACTCTAAGCTCACGTGATTTATACTCGGTGTGAGAAACAAGAGGTAGCAACAACCCTAATGATGCGTAGTTTAATGTCATGTAGGACATAAGGGACATGACACAGTTTAATGTCATGTTGGACGAAGAAGGGACTGTGCAGTTTAATGTCATGCAGTAAGGACTTGGGGGGGGGGGACTATGCAGTTTAATGTCATGCAGTAAAGACAAAATAGGGGCTATATATTTTAATGTCATATAACAAGGACGAGTGCTGCACAGTTTAACGTCATGTAGATAATACAGCACAGCTTAACGTCATGTTAGACGACATGGTGCTGTAAATTTTAACATCATGTAGCTAGGAAGTATGGATATGTAGTTTAATGTTTTGCAGTAAGGAAAATGAGGGACACAGTTTAACATCATGTTGGACGTATTAGAGACTTTTTCACAGTTTAACGTCATGTGGGAAGAAGAGGTGTACAGTTTAACATCATATAACTAGGACGATGGTTATGAAGTTTAACATCTTGCTGGACGTATTAGGGACTTTTTCAAGTTTAACGTCATGTGGGACAAAGAGGTGCACAGTTTAACATTGTATATATAGAATGATGATTATGCAGTTTAATGTCTTGCTGGATGTATTAGACAATTTTTCATAGTTTTACGTCATGTGGGACAAAGAGGTGCATAGTTTAACGTCGTATAGCTTGGATGATGATTATGCAGTTTAATGTCTTGTTGGATGTATTAGGGACTTTTTCACAGTTTATTGTCATGTGGGATAAAGAGGTGCACACTTTAACGTTGTATAGCTAGGATGATGATTATGTAGTTTAATGTATTGATGGACGTATTAGGGACTTTTTCACAGTTTAACGTCATGTGGGACGAAGAGGTGCACAGTTTAACGTCGTATAGATAGGATGATGATTATGTAGTTTAATGTCTTGCTGGACGTATTAGGGACTTTTTCATAGTTTAACGTCATGTGGGATGATGAGGTGCATAGTTTAACACCGTATAGATAGGATGATGATTATTTAGTTTAATGTCTTGCTAGACGTATTAGGGACTTTTTCACAGTTTACCGTCATGTGGGACGAAGAGGTGCACAGTTTAACATCGTATATCTAAGATGATGATTATGAAGTTTAATGTCTTGCTGGACATATTAGTATTTATGTTACACAAAATAATTCTTCATGAATCTTGCATTGGTTGGAGTTGTAATGAGTTATCCATTCATTGAGATTAAAGAATAAGCTCTATTGGAGTAGACCTTATGTATTGAGTAAGGTACTTCCCACTTTGGCTCAAGCTTGGGAGGTTTCTTTCCTGGTATCATTGGAGTTCTGAGAACCAATACCAATTCTCCTTGAATGAATGAACAAAGACGCAATTTTTTGTTGAAACCTCATGCTATTCGATTCTGATAGACTTCCAAGTGGTGCAGGGTGCACAATCTTTTTTCATCTAATCATTCCAATTCATCCAATCGATTTTGAGATTGTTCATCTATAGATGACTGATTAGAAATGGCCACTCTGAGTGAAGGTAATTGAACCTCAATGTTCAAGACAACTTCTGTTCTATATACAAATGAATATGGAGTTAACCACGTAACAGTGCGGGTGGTGGTTCGATAAGACCATAAATCATGAAATAGTTTATCAGGACATGATTTATTATCTTTATCGACCATATTTTGCAGTATGTTTGAAAGAGTCTTATTGAAGGCCTCTATTTTTCCATTGGCCACTGCATGGTACTGAGATGAATGGTTGTATTTGTTGTTTTATTCTTGATACAACTTCCTTACCTCGGATGAACAGAAGTTGGTGCCATTATCCGTCAATATGGAATGAGGGACACCAAATCTGGTAATGATGTTAGACTTGATAAAGCCAATAATTCTTTTGGAACTAACTTCTTTGAGAGGTATTTCCTCTAACCATTTGGAAAAGAGGTCAGTAGCCGTAAGAATATACTTAAACTGCTTGGATGTAGCTGAAGGGTAAGGTCCTATTACATCCATTCCCCATGTGGAAAATGACCATGAGTATTTAGTTGTATGAAGAAACTCTGGAGGTTGATGAATGAAGTTGGCACATACATGGAAATAATGACACTTCTTAGTGAAATCAACACAATATTGTATCATTGAAGGCCAAAAGTATCCAAGCCTTAGAATTTGATCAGACAGTCTATGTCCAGTTTGGTGGGCACCACAGACTCCTGCATGTACTTCTTTCATGACAACCATTGTCTCTTCACCATTAATGAATCTGAAGATAATTCCATAAAAACCTCTTTTGTAGAGAATTTTTTCAAGGTGATATGGGTTATCATAAAGAGTAAAATTGACTACACATCGCCGAATTTGTTCTTTCTCGGCTCTATCAGGTGGGAGTGTTCCATTTTGAAGGTATTCTCTTATAGGTGTCATCCATCCTTTAATATGACCATATGGTTCAGAGATGTGCCTAATTTCATTGATTTCCTCTGTTCTAAGGTGAAACTATATGATGGTGGGCAATACTGATGATTGTTTCTTCCCGATTTGGATCTTCTAGAGCTGTGGCTATATTAGCCAGTGCATCAGCTTGAGCATTTTGTGATCGCGGGACATAAGAAAATGTCAGTTCCGAAGGAAATTCCGCCATTAAATCTCTAAAATAATCATAAAAAGGGATTAATACTTCTTTTTTGATTGCATAATCCCCATTGACTTGTTTGATTACCAAGTCTGAATAACCTTTCACTTTTAAGTGACTCACTTGTGCCTGAAGCGGCAGCTCCAATCCTGCAATGAGAGCTTGATATTCTGCTTCATTATTTATACCACCTTCCCACAATAAGAAGGAATAGGGTAGCACTGCCTTTTCTATGGAAATAAGCACAATTCCTAACCCAACTTTGTTGAATTTAGGATCTTCCATTTTCTTCCCTGTTGGACTTCTGGAAGCACCATCAAAGTACATTTCACACATTTGAAGATTATCTTTAATAGAAAAGACTTCCTCATCAGGAAGTTCAATACATAAAGATGTATCTTATACTGAAGGATGTTAAGCAAGGAAATCAGCCAGATCTTGGCCCTTTATTGCCTTTTGAGACACATACTGGATATCAAATTACTGCAAAATAACTTCCCACCTTTCCAGACGTCCTGTAAGCATTGGATAACTAAGGATGAATTTTAGCGGGTTATTGTGAGATAACAATTGGACCTCATGATGTTGCAGATAGTGTATCAATTTATGAACTGCAAATATTAATGCTAGGTAGCACTTTTCAATATTTGAATATTGGGTTTCTGCTTCAAGCATAGTCCGACTGAGATAGTAAAGTCTGTTTTCATTCCCAACATCATTATTTTGGGAAAGGAAGGCACCCAATGATCACTGTAAAGTTGTCACATATAGAATAAGTGGTCTTCCTTCAATAGGTGGCATTAATACCGGTGGACTCAAGAGATATTTCTTGAGAATATTTAATGATTCTTGGAATTCTTGAGTCCGCTGGTAAGTGACTCCCTTATTCATAAATTTGGTGAAGGGTAAACTTTTTCCTACCAAATTGGCGATGAAATGCCGAATATAGGCCAAGTGTCCTTGATGTCCTCTTAATTCTTTAAAATTTAGAGGAGGTGACATACCAAGGATTGAATTTCTCTTCTTAGGATCGACTTCAATACCACGATGGCATACCACAAAGCCGAGAAATTTTCCTAAGGTTACCCCAAAAGCACATTTTAAGGGGTTCATCTTCAAATTGTGTTGTGGAAGTTTGTGGAATATGATTTAAAAATTATCCAAGTGATTAGAATGTTGTTTGGATTTAACCAACAAATCGTCCACATAACATTCAACAAACTTCCCTAAAAAGGGTTTGAAGATACGGTGCATGGCACGTTGATATGTTGCACCTGCATTTTTCAGGCCAAAGGGATTACCCGATAGAAAAACACACCTTGAGGGGATCTGAAGGCTATAGATTCTTCATATTCTGGAGCCATTCAGATTTGATTATACCCAAAATATCTATCCACGAAGGAAAGTGATTCATAGCCAGATGTTGCATCAATTAAGAGTTCTGTGATCCGAACTGGAAAATAATCCTTGGGAAAATGCTGATTAAGATCTCTGAAATCAATGTAAAATCTAATTTGTCCATTCTTCTTTTTCATAGGGACAATATTAGCTATCCATTTGGGATATTGAACTTCTCTGAAGAAGTTATCTTTGATCAGCTAATCCACTTCAGCTTCATTTTTGGAAGCATAAGTTGGGTGTGTTCTTCTTGCTGCTTACTTGAATCATCAATGTTCTTCTGGAAAACCCAATGGATGAGTAGAAACATTGGGATCAAGCCCTGGAATTTCTGTATAGTTCCAAGAAAATATATATCGATTTTTCCATAAAAATGAAATATACATTTCTTACTCTTGAAGAGTCATGGCCACACTAATTAAAGTGAGGTGTGGATCTCCTTTTGTACCTAGATTTATTTCTCTGAGTTCATCCACAGTGGTAGAGATACCTTCTTCAAATGCTGGAGGAGCATCTCTGAGATCTTCCTCTTCTTCTTCAACACGTGTTATTTCTTCTGTTTCTACTTGCATAGTAGATTATGACGCAGAATTTCCATGATCAAGAGAGATATGTTAAAATTTGAACAACTTGAAGAAGAGGCTACCATTTCTGACCCTATTGATGATGAAGGGTCATCCTTTGATAATAAAGGGAAGATAATGGATTGAGAATTGAAATCATCCTTCATTTCTAAAATTGCTATAACTTCTTCTAGCCTGGTTGATGAATAGAGTTGCTGGATTTCAGTGAATGGAATGAATACATCTCCATTTTAGCTTTCATCATTGCTTGTTGAATCACCAATTTATCCCATGCTGTTTGGATTGATTTTCTTAATTGACATTATGGAAGTTTCCATAAGAGTATTTGGATTTGGGTCTATCCTGTCAATTTAACTGATAGGCAATACATAATCTTTATTCACATGTATGAATGGGTTTACTATAATCTTTTCCAAACCATATGGAGCATTAATTTTGGTAACCTCCTTTTTCATGGATTTCTCCTTCCCTTCTATATGATAGAATTATGCCTCAATGTATTGAGATTCACATGTTTTGAATGGAGCTTTATCACCATACAATGTCCCAATTTGACCATTGAAACAATATTTGAGACACTCATGGTATGACGAAGGTACTGCCTCTTGTTGATGTAGCCAAAGTCTTCCAAGAAAAATGTTGAAGGTTGTGTCATAAAGAACAACCATGAAATCTGAATTGGATACAAGGTCTCCAGACTGAGTTCTGAGTGTAATCTTGCCTAGAGGTTCTTGTTCTTTTTTATCATATCCTTGCAACATCAAAGTAGAAGGAGATAAATCAGATTCGGTGAGGCCCAATTGACGAAGTTTATGAATAGGGATGAGATTGAATCCTGAGCCATTATCAATGAAATCTAATCAGATTTCCACATCATTGACCTTGAAAGATAAATACAAAGGTCTAATAAGTCCATTCACAACATCATCTTCATCCTCATCTATAAAATATATCACTGCATGGAATTATGGAGGATTATTTTCTACATGGTAGACTTCAGCCGTAGCAATTTCAGTTTCAAATTCCTGAGGACTTGACAAAGCCTCAATGAGTGCCTCTTGAAGATCCTTTGATAGATTCAAGGCATCCAAAATTGATAAATTGGCAGGTACTTGGGCCAAATGTTTCAAGAAATCATACTTCTGATCCAAAGGTCTGTGTTTCCCAACAGGAACATGTGGTTTCGCAGGTTCCATAGAAGTTGATGCTTCTTGTATCGGGGTAGGATTTGGAAATATTCCTAGCTTTGGAAGATTAGACCGACTAGGCCTATTTGTTTGTTGAGAGGAAGAAGGTGTAACCTCCAAACGATCTTCCAAAATAACTGTACCAGGACTAAATCTGCCATGCGTAGAAGAACTTTCTTGTTCTCTTTAAGCCCACTGAAGGGCTTTTCCACGAGTTTCTATTGCATACACAGTTCTAACAGGGGTAGAATTAAAATAGTGGCTTCTGGGATATCCACGTCTTCCCCTGTATCCTAGAACTCTAGAACTCCCTCTAATTCCTCTATTTTATATAGGGAACTTAGGCTCATCAAGATCAAAATTGTGACTGGCATAAGGATCTGTTAAGTGAATCATGTTAACAGAACCAAAGATCAACTCTTTATCTGATGAAGATGCTGCCTGATTAGCCAGTTTAGGCTGTGCCATTTGGTGGGGCGGTGCCCGTAACTTTGAAGTATATGGCATAAAATCTTCCAGAGTCAAATATAACTTGGGATTTGACACGATCTCATCTTCTTCTGACTTCCCTTCTTTCTTTGAATTATGCTGCTTCTTCAGGGATTTTCCCTCAAATAAAGAGGGTTTTTCTGTGGCATTCATAGAATAAGACACAATTGGTTTATTCAATTGTGTTCGTAAAATGGCATGAGTTCAGTTGATCATTTTCTTTACCATCCAATCATCATATTTCTTTGCATTTTTTCTTTTGACTTCTTGCCACTTTCCTTCTTCCTCTAGATCTGTAGCAGTAACACATGCTACCTAGGCTGACGAAACTTTCAGTTTGACCTATCCCGAGTCCACCATTTTTTGTAGGAGGTCTTTGAAGACAAAACACTCCTGAATGTTATGCCCCAATATCTGATGAAATGGGAAATAGTTGGGATGGTATTCATCTCCTTCCTTGTTCGGCCTTTTAGGCCTTGGCAATTTAACCAAATTATTTTCCAGATCCGAAATGAAGTAACCGGGAACTTGTTCATTTCGGAAAGAATAAACTTTTCTCTTTAACTCCTCAAATTGTTTCTGTCTTTGATATCTTTGATCATCTTGAAGAAGCGAACTCTTTTGTTGATGCTCAGGAGGCGGAGCCATTCAATAAGATGAAGGTTTTAAAGTAGAAGCAGCCAAGGGTGCTTGTTTAAGTGTAACTGTAGCAGTCTCTACTGTACCCATTATCCTTCCTTAAGCTGATGGAATTACATGAGTTTTATCCATAGTTATTGTAAGAGAGTCTTCGATCTGCTGAGCGATCAATGTAAGGCCTTGAAACCCTTTTGTATATTTCACAGGGATCAAAGGTGTGCATAATTCATCACACAAATTTTCCACACAGATTGACAACAATTATCTTGAGGGATTTCGAAGCTTAAGGAATATGTTAATCCCTTCCAACAAGTAATGAAATCCAAAACTCTTTCATTATGCCTTTGATTACAATTTTTAAGATAAGAAACCGTTGTCTTTGGCAATGTTGAGCTGAATTGTAGAAGAAATTGTTGACGGAGATCCTCCCACCCAGTAATTGACCGGGATTGAAAGCTTGTATACCAGACAAAGGTAGGTCCTTGTAATGACTGTACAAAACACCTAAGCTTAACGGCTTGTTTTTGTTGAGGAGTTCCCATCATGGGATCACAACGAGAAACAAAATGTGTTAAGTGTTGGTCTGGGTCACTCGAACCATTAAAAATTGGGAATATGGTACTTGCAAAATTTGATGGGGGAGGAATTGCATCAACCCATTCAGGGTAAGCTCTCTTCTCCAGTTGAACTGGTGCATGCTTTCCTTCCATATCCTCCAACCAATATGTTAATGACTCAATGGTAGTAATTAATTTTTGAGAAACGTTTGGTTGAGATTGGACCTGTGCAGGTGCAATAACTGGAGTTTGAACAAGTGTAGCGACTAGGACTGCCACTAATGGTAGTATTGCCGGTTGTTGTTGCATATAACCCATAGGATTGGACCTGTGAGGGTGTACTGGTAAAGGGGGATATTCTTGATCCATCCCAGTAACTTTAATGAATTCCCTTGACTGACTAACTCTAGCACGCTTAGGAGGAAGACTACCTTGAAGTAGTTCTGCATTCAACCTTCTTAACTCCTTCATTTCTGCCTCTTGTTGTGTGAACCTTTTCTCTAATGAGAGTGATTGTCCCTCTCCAGAGGTAGGGGTAACCTGGATTTTTTCCTTTCCCCTTGTTGGACGCCTTTCAGAGAGGGGGGAATAGTTATTGGAAGGAATACCTAAATTATGGGTAATCCTTTGATTCCGGGTACACACACCTTCTCCATTTGCCTCTGTGTGTACAACCTCTTGAGAAGGAACTTCTTCATTTGATCCCTCTGAGTGAGCCTCATGTTCTGGAGGATCAGAAACAATGGAATTTATGACATTTATTGATGTATAAAACATTTCAAACCTTCTATCAACATTTCTGTGATATTGTCTTCTTCTATGTCCTTGATGAGACATTTACTTTTGTTGAGTTGACCCCTCAGGAACTTCCTGGTGAACGAAAATTTGGAGAGAATCTCCTGATAATTCGGCTCTACGTTCCTCTTGCGGTTTCTTCCCTAACCAAGAGAAGACTAACTTCCACTGAGGAAGAGATTGTGGATTTAAAAGAGTCCCCAGTCCGGTGGACTGGGGCTGTTCCTACTGTTATTGCTCAACTCCTCGAATCCTATTTTTTGATCCCGAGGGTTCGGTTAAAAGAGTCCCCAGTCAGGAAAGCTGGGGTGGCTTTTGAGCTGCTATATCTAAGACTTTCTTAAAATCTCTCCTGATTTTTCAGACATTAGTCTGGAAATTGGCTGGATGCATCAACCTACATCCACTCAAATCACCTGGCTCAAATGATCGTTGGATGATTTCTGACACTTCTGTCACTTGATGATGTGCCTGCTCTAAATGAGAAGCCTGTTTGATTTTATCATTTGATTGATGTAAGAGTAATTCAACAATTTGTTCTCTATATTCCTGATTTTGGGAAGAACTAATTGAGTTTTGTTCCTGAGCAAGCCTTTGATTACACACAAAACCAATTGGTTGTGGCCGGCCATGGGCAATAACATTGCATGAGACCATTTTTGGTGAACTTTGTTGACTGGAGAGTACAGTGAAATGCAGTTCTCCATGAACACCCCATCCTATGATATGAATACCAGATGGGGCATTGGAAATTAACTAGCGCAATATTTTTAGTGCGCCAAGGCATGAATGACGAAGGTCTCTCTGCTACTTTTCAACCTTTGGATATCAGGAAACTAAGAGAGATGCCAAATCAATTTGGAGTTGTAACCCTTCTATTATCTTGACATGATTTTCATATTTATCATAAGATAATATTTTCTTTTTCTATTGAAAAAGAGTCTTCCACATGTTGAGATGAATATCATGAATACAATCTTCCGTCAACATTTCTGGAATATCATACTAAGAGTCAGCCAAAGGCCAAAAAATGACTGGTACTTCACCTTTCTCCAGTTGTTTTCTCATATTTAGTACTTCCTCCTTGTCATTCGATGAAGATTATTCTACCTGATTAGACCAAAGATGGTGCTTCTTTGTTGCTTCATCAGATTCAACAAGATTGGCAGATAATTCATTTATCAAACTATAAGATGAATGACTCAGGGGTGGTTCGGAGAATGACGTACACCCCGGGCTATCTTCTGATTGAGAAATTATTTCACCTGCTAGCGGTAAAGAATCAGACATGAATGGCTTCACATTTTCAAGTGCCTCAATATAAGAGGGATTTCTTGTTACTGCATTGTCCTTTAAAAAATTTTCCAGGCTACGCGAATTACTACTGAGGAGAGGACTTTTGCAGCTAAATTCATCATCATGGGGAGGACCACCATGGTGGGTTACAACAAAAGATGAAACCATTTGCTCCTTGATATTCTGGTCATGTAGAGGGTTATCATTTCTCTCATATGAAGATGATACTTCAAGATCGACTGAACTTTCATGAAGCAAGCCTTCATGAGAAAGTGTCTGATGAAGACCTTTGGAATTATTGTTCCCACTATTGGGAAATCAGAGAGTAGAATCTTGAGTTGCAACAGACAATTGTCTGAGTGCTTCAAGAAATCTATCATCGATCAAGGCCTTATTGTAGATTGGATCTTGATTTATCGACTATGATGAACGGGTGTTTTTCTTAGAAACCTTCTTACTCACTTGAGAAACCACTTGTTGAAGAAAGTGGTTATTATGGGAAGGTGTATGTGCCTGCTCAGGAGAAATAGTAAGGTTCGACTGATAATCCCCATTCAAATCAGATGTATGTGCCAGATTTTATTGTCCGTATGACATGGGGGAGTATTCCCCACAACCCTCTTGGACTGGAACAGAGGTGTGTATCTGTTCCGGAGTGATATGTTGATGAGTCACTCCACGGGTTGGGACAGATTTGTATTTCTTTCCCTGTGATGCTGCTGAAGCTGTTATGATATTCTGACAGACATCCAGAATATGAGCAGGGATATTCTTCTTCTCTTTCGCCATTTTCAGAATGTGCTTGGTGACTTCAGCTGCTGAAATGGGAATATACGTCCATTCCATATTTGGAGTATGTGTATGTGCCTTCTCCTATCCTCCTTTTTCTGTCAGTGAATTCTGACAGTACTCATGCATATGGGCATCGAGTTGAGTCTGCTCCAAATTTTTCGTCGGAGCTTTTCAACTGACTTCTCCGGGTGCTACCAAACGAGAGTGTTGGTTAGCCTGATGAAAATTGGTAGGTGTATGTTCCTGTTGTATATTCTTCATCAAGTATGGTTAACGAGTTTCCTTCAATACTGGCAGACGAGACTACTGACAAAATTGTTGATTGTAAATAGGTGTATGTGCCTGCTTATCAATTGCCACCATATTAGATTGGCGAGCTTCTTTGGGTGTACTAAGGCAAGCCTGCTGACTGGATGATGAGTTATAAATAGGTGTATATTTCTGCCTATAATACTCTGCCGAAATTGCCTGGTGGGATTGGTGAGTTGCTGCCAGACGAGTCTTCTAGACAGCGGGATTAGAACGGATGGGTGTATGTGCCCGCTCGTTACTTTCCATCAAGTTAGGTTGATGGACTTCTCTGGAGGGGGAAGAGGTAATAACCTGCTCCCTGTTGGCCGGATTTCACCTATGGTGGTTCGTCTTGCATTCTCGGGTCTGAGGAACCTGAGACGAACCCCTAAAGGTGACACCCTCATCATGTTGAGGGCTCACTGCCGCACATGTCTGGTAGTGATTGTTGATTGGAGCCCTTGGGAAGGACTCTTGTCTTCTTGAACCGAGGCCTTGAGTAACCTCTTCATTCACCTCCCTGTAATATAGGAGGGACTGGTTGTTGTGTTCCGGGGATAATGACCTGAAACAGTTGGAGACGGTGGTTAGCACTGCCTGCTTCTTGATCACTGGTCATCACTGTCCGGACAACCAGGGTGAATTATTGACTTGGATGGCTTGTCGAGCGGCCTCCAGAGTCAGAATGGTACCATGTTGATGGTATTACTTAACCAGTGCATTTGAGACCCAGTGTTACAGATGCTAAGTAGGAGATGTCGTCCTCAGAGCGGACGAGGATCCAACAGGAGTAGCAGAAGATGCATTCATAGGCGTGAACTTTAGAGAAGCCATTTCTGTAATGCAAAGAGTTCTTGGAAACGAGTTCCTGTTTAATATAACAGACATAATCAAGATAAGTTCGGCCACTACATCTTTTGGATAAGCACATATGTTATTGATTTCTTTGTTGGCCCTCATACTGAGTTAAATAGGGGCCTAACAAATAAGTAAAACATCATTTAACTTGGTTAAGGATTCACATCGGGTTCACCATTTTTTTGTTTCCTCCGGAAATGGGGATGACCTCATTTGTTTAAGGTTCAAACATTCCAATCAGTTTCTAACGGGTTTGTTTGAAGAACCGGAAACATCCAATGATTATATATCCATTTGGACCTACTTTCCAAAGGTAGGTGCTCATTAGTTATGGACCAATGAGGCTTAAGAATTTTCATTGGTCACGAGGATGGGAGGTCAGACCCATCACACATTTTTTGGGGAGAATTATTGTCTACTCCGGGACTCTCTTTATATATTTGAGTTATGTTCATGAATCCTTATTAAATTACCAAGTATGAAAATGATATTTCCTTTAGATCTGACAATCAATGATTTATATGTATGAGATTTAGAGAATCTTTTATATGTATTTGAGGTTCTTCATTAATAGAGAATCATCAGTATTTATTAGATATTCTTAGTCAATGGGATCCTTCAACACATTATATATAAATCTCTTGGTCATTATGATAACCATACTGGTTTTAAATCCACTCAGTGGGGCACTTGAAGTTTATTGTCATTCATAAGGACATAGATTATTTCAGAGTTGGGATCATACCCGCAAATGGGATACCTACATTTCCTTATTAGAAAAGGAATCAGAAACCACGTAGTTCGAGTAAAGAAGTATGAGGTTTATGCATAATTGATGGCCCAAAGAAAGATGTCATAATTAATTTTACGCTCAAAGATCACGTGAGTCATGCTTGGTGTGAGAAACAAGAGGTATCAGTAAAACCTGATGATTGTGCCACGAATGATGCAATCATAAAGAATGATGTGGGGATTATGTATGTATGACTTCCCAGATAGATTAAGATTGGGATTTTACTTTAGGGAAGAAACCCAATAACAAGGTCCATAATGGTATATGTGCTTTATGGAGATTTGGATACTTAACTTAGGACTTAATCCTGAGAAGGATTCCCAAATTAGAGGGGACTTATGATTGGGTTTTATTCCTGAGAAGGAAGTTGAGATAAAAAGAAATTAAGACTGGGGATTACTCCTGAAAAGGAGGCCCAGGTTAAGGGGAATTATGACTGAGACTTTCCCCTTAAAAGGAGGTCCAGGTTAGAAGAAAATTACGATTAGGGCTTACTCCGGAGTAGGATTCCCATATTAAGGGAAATTAGACTGGAGATTACTCCTGAAAAGGAGGCCCAGGTTAGGGAACTTGGGTCTTAATCTTGAGGAGGATGCCCAAATTAAAGATCTTCTCATCTTAGAGGATGAGGTTGAATGAATTAAATCTATAATCTTAGTGACATAAAGATATGTAAATCACTAGGTTTTGAGAGATGTTCCACAGAATTCTTTTCAGATAAGGAATCCAACAAAGGAACCATGGAAAAAATGGCTTTGAAGAGGGCATTTAAGGATAAACCTTAAAGAGGAGAGGTGGATTTGAAGAAAAGAGATGAATAGGCAGGAGGGGCACCCAAAAAGAGGCAGGCATGTAGGTCCTGTTTGGGCGTGCAAGTCCTGGTCGCGCAAGTATACTTGCGCGAAACATGTGTACTTTTGTGACAGTTAACCCATAGGGTAATACTTGGGTGAGGCTTGGCTCAAGCCCTTAGTATTATCCCTAATAGATTCCAAAAGGGTGGCACACAAGATTTGTTGAAGGAATAAGGCGGCGCACAGGTGTGGTTATTTTTGCCTTTAGGGTTAGACACTCAGGTGTGCAAGTGTTGATGAGTTTCAACACTTACGCCTTATTCCTTCTCTTTAGATCTTCCATTCTAGGTAAGAAACTACCTTAGAATTGTTCGGAAGAATTCAAGAAGAGACTAGGGTGCTGAGAGCTTAAATATGACTTTTGGATTTTTCCATCCTCTAAATGGGGGGCCCGAATGGGGTATTTATAGGGCATTGAAGACCTTGGGAGAAAATCAAATAGGGCGTGCAAGTCACCTGAGTGCTCAATATGTGGCGTGCAAGTATACTTGCGCGACCATGATGAAACTTTCCTGACCCATGTGTAGACAAATCCTTGTTCATGACTTTGTTAATTTTTGATGTTTCTTCAAAGGATGAATCTCTTTGTGCTTAAGGTATTCCCCTTTTTCAGTCGTTAGACTCTATGATGGAAAAGAGCGTCAATAATGGGTTGGTAGGGAAACACCGTCAGCTAAGTTTAAGAAGTGTTGTAAACATGGGAGAGTAGCTAACACACAAGTTTTTTGACCCCCTATGATCTGATGCATGGAAATTTAAGTTTATAGTGGATACTAAATGAGGTGATACTTGTTGCAGGTAGAGACCAAGGAAAGGATCCTGCATCATTCTTCTTTGCACATGTGTTTGAATGGGTAGAACTTGGTATAGGTTAAACTAAAATGTAAAGAAGAAAACAATTAATTAATGATAAAGACTTCCATATTCTAGGTTTAGGATATCTAGCTATTTTTTATTTTGTAGGTATGTCTCTAAGTAGATTTCCTTATCAGGTTTGTGCAGAAGATGTCTAGCAGGTTGCACGAGTAGATCACCGTGAAGTAAAGGTTAACGGAGGAGATACTTAGAGGAGGACACTCTAAAAATTTCAGTTCCAGAGTGTGTAGAAGTATGAGGGCTTCATTTTAGATGTAGTTATGGAACAATGGTTGGAGGAAGTTGAGATATATTTTAGTTTGATCCATTCTTGGAAGGAGTATAAGGTATATTTGGTTGTGACGATGCTATGTGGGGTAGTGAGGCATTTGTGTTTTTTGTTCCTCGAGGATCACAAGGAGTTGGCAGTCTCTTAGGAGGAGTTCTGAGACTATTTTATACCTGAGTTTCTTTCTTCAATCATGAATGCAACCAGTCGCTAGGAACTGCTTACCATTCAGTAGGGAGCTCCAGTGTGCGATAGTTTGGAATCTATTTCAAGAACCTTCCACGATATGCTTCAGACTATTTTCTAGATGAGGAGGCCAAGGAGAGGCATTTCTAGGAGGCTTTGCATTTATAGATCCAACACCATGTCATCCCATTTATGCTGAAGTCATTTCTTGAGGTGTTAGATAGAGAATAGGTCATTGAGAGGACATTATCTAGAACCAAATCATAATGAGAGGGTAATCGTTAGGATTCCTCATGATGTAGTGCTATATTCTGGGTTTCCTGGTTTCCAGGGATGAAGAGTTTCTGTTCGGTTGGGGGTAGGTCCCATCCCTCAATGTATTCTTTATTTGGAAAAAATGGATCTCAGGCCTATGATAAAGGATGAGACACTTGTTTTTCTTATGGAGGTCAAGGTCATCAGTGGAATGAGTGCCCAAAATTTCTTAGCAGTCGGCGTTCATCAAGTTTTCCACTTCAGGTTCCTCCAATGTGGCAATTTCAGCTGAGGTAGCAGTAGCAGGTTTCACCAATTTTGGATTAGTAGAGAGCAGATTGGGTATGTAGAGGACAACACTGGGGTGCTCCTTGTCCTTAGATAGTATAGTGCGGTCATGGAGGTGGTTTCCAGTAGGGCAATAGAGGCTATGGACAGGTCGTGATTAGCTTCATGCTTTATAGTTGCCAATGCCAGGTGAGTCAGACTTCGTTTGAGGTACCATTTTCTTGTTTTCTACTTGGGTGCATATCTTTTTTGATTTATGAGTGACACAGTCCTTCATAACATCTGCCCTTATCCATGCCTTGGGAATTGAATTAGAGAGTCTTCTAGTGCCCTTGGCATTGCCTACACCTGTTTGAGGTCGAGATGACTTGTTTGAAGTATCTAGAGACTATGAACTAGTGTTGGGGAAACAAAGATATTGGGGGGATTTCCTATGTTTATGAACACAACCATATTATTTCATCGTTATCATTGATTGGTTGTATGCAGTGTAGGCTATCGTGGATTGCTTCTGGAGGTAGCTGGTGTTCTTCGATGCTGATTGAGAGACATTAGTGTTTTTTTGGTGAGAGAGGCCCTTGAATGGGTCAGATGTGTGTTCCATCCTTGTCATCCTTGATGGATGATATAATGTTTATCTCATTAGAGGTTTAGTAGTCGATGTTCCCTAGGGTTGTGGAAGAGTACCCTAATGTATTTATAGAAGAGGTTGCGGCATTACCCCATCAATGGGAGATCAATTTCGAGATCAAACTACAGCCAGATGTGTCTCTTATATTGATGTATCCATATAGGATGGAACCTTCTAAGTTTTGAGAGATTCATATACAACTCTATGGTCTATTGTGGTGTGGTTTCATTTGTCCAAGCGTGTCACCATGGGGTGCATTAGTTTTTTTTCGTGAAGAAGGTTGACAACAGTTTGTAGTTGTGTGTCAATTATTGTCACTTGACCCTAGTGATAGCGAAGAACCGCTATCCTCTTACATAGATTGAAGATTTATTCGATCTATTGAAGGGTTAAAGTTAGTTCTCAATTATCTATTTTTGGTTTGGATATGACCAGATCCGTGTGAAGGATGAGAATATCCCATAGATAACTTTCTGTTATTGTCATGGGAATTACAAGTTTGTTGTGATGCCGTTCAGTGTAACAAATTATCAAGCTGTATTCATGGGGTTGATGAATGCTGTGTTCCAGGAGTTCCTGGATAAGTTCATGGTATCTTTCATCAATGAAATCTTGGTGTACTCCATGTATGATGAGGAGCATGCAGGGAATCTACGTGATGTTTTGGGAGTTCTTCTCCATTAGAAGCTGTCTCAGAAGTTGTCAAAGTGTGAGTTTTGTGATCGAGAAGTCCATTTATTGGGGAATGTTGTATCCCAGTAGGGAGTATATGTGGATCCATCTAAGATAGAAGCATTTTTGTATTGGGAATCACCCAAGATAGTGATAGTGGTGTGAAGTTTCCTTAGTCTCACAGGCTATTACAGGAGGTTCATAGCCAACTTCTCTCGGGTTGCGAATCCTATGATAATGTTGACTAGAAAGGATCATGAAATTGTGTGTATTGATTAGTGTCAGGTAGCTTTCGATTATCTTAAAGAGAAGTTGTTAATGATTTGGTTATTTTTATTCCAGAAGAGGGAGCTTATTTTGTGGTTTTCTATGATTCTCTGTGTCTAGGATCAGGGTGTGTTCTAATTTAGTAGAGATCAGTTGTTTTTTATGGGTCTCAGAAGTTTCATCACTATGAATGTAACTATTCCACCACAATCTAGAGTTTTTGAAAGTGGAATTTTCCCTAAATTTGTAGAGACATGACCTCATCAGTGGGAATTTAATGGTATCCACTGATCATAAGAGACTAAGGTAAGTTTTCTCCCAGTGTTACTTGAACTTATGACAACGTCATAAGATGATGTTCTTACAGGATTACGGCTTTAAATTTTTTTATACACCTAGATTGGGTAATGTTGTAATCAATGTGATGAGCAATATGTTGCGTAGTGATGTAGTGTGTGAATCTGGTGATTCCTAGAGAGTGATGGAAGAACATTCAACATTACATTTGGATATGGGAGAAGTTGCGGGCATACATTTTCTTTTTTCAGATGATAGTGTAGTCATATTTGGTGTAGTAGGTGGAAGAGTCCCAGTTGGTGGATCTTGAGGTGGAGGTCAGAAGAGACTAAGTTGTTTGTGGTGATGCCCCTGATGTTTGATCTAAGGATAAACAACACCGGGTGTTGTTTAGGGAATGATTTTCATTCTTTCAGTGATGCATGAGATGGTTCTCAGTGAGTTCTGTATTTTTCCTTTAGCAGTACAACCTATTGTAAAAAAGATGTACCAAGATTTGAGGAGTCAGTTTTGGTGGCCTCGGTTGAAGCACGCAATTGCAGAGTTTGGGTATTGATTTTTGGTTTTTCAAAAGGTTAAGGCCAAGCACCATGTTCCCGGTGGATTTCTCTAGCCATTAGATGTTCCTCAGTGGAAGTGGGAGGAAATATCGATGGAATTAATTATTAGTTTAACTCAATCTGAGGGAGTCTATGAAGCTATATGGGTGGTAGTGGATCATTTGATAAATCCATCCCACTTTATAGCAATCAAGGTGTCGATCTCAGTGGAGGTTTTGTTAAATCAGTATCTGGAGGAGGTGGTGAGACTCCACAAAGTGCTGAGGATGATCATCTTTGATTGAGATCCTCATTTTACCTCTAGGGCGTGGAGAGGTGTCAAACATTCATTTAGTTCCTAGCTATGCCTTAGCACTACTTTTTATCCATAGATGGGTGGTCAGATAGAGTGGACCATCCAGACAATTGAAGAAATGTTTCCCTATTGTGTCCTGGATTTTAGAGGTTCATGGATTAGCCACCTACCCTTGGTAGAGTCTGCTGAAAAAAATAGTTTTCACTCCACCATTGGCATGAAACCATTTGAATCCTTTTATGGAAAACCTTTCCATTCTCCATTGTGATGGACTGGGGTCAGAGAGTCAGCAATTCTCAGGCTGAAACTGGTACAGAGTACAACCAAGATGGTTCAGGTGATTTGTTGAAGGATTAAGGTTTCAAAGGATTATCATAAGTCCTATACTGATCATAGGAGGAGACCTATGGAGTTTGAATATGGGGATCATGTGTTTCTGAAGGTGAATCCCCATCGTGGTTAGTGATGGTTTGGTCATGGGAGTAAGATTTCTCCCAAGTTTACTGGGCCTTTCGAGGTGTTGGATCGTGTTGGAGCCATGGAATATCAGGTAGTACTTCCTCCATAGATGATCCAGATACACGATGTTTTCCATGTTTCACATCTTTGTCATTATTTTCATGATTAATCTCACATCATCAATTGGTGTGAGTGGCCTGTAGAGATCCAGGACCATAGGGAGAAGGTGTTACGTGGGTGTGTTATCCCCTTAGTTCATGTCTTGTGGTGACATGGTGTCATGGAGGAGAGCACCTGGTAATGTGAGTTACATATACACACTCAGTACCCTGAGATGTTTGATTTTTAGATCTTATTTTCTAACATTGATCGTTCAGTGGTTGTAGACCCTTTCCATTTATAAGACAGTTTCCTCTTGTTGATTGTTGTGTCTTGCTCTCTTTTGAGAGGTATTTCCCCCAGGAGAATTTTTAGGAGCTATTTGTGGTTGTTTCATGGTTTCAAAATTTTTCTTTTTGAAGTGGTTGAGCTCATATGGTGGCAAGATCTTTGAGGGGTATCTCACAGGGTGGTTTTTTGGACCCCTTTTTCTATTTCCACTATGGGTTAGTTTTGGATTCTTAAGGAAGAGAATGTTTTGAGAGGTATATGATGTTATGTACTAGACCACTCTCGTCCATTTCTTTTTGAAAATCAAGTGTTTGAGGTGTTCTAGGAGGTCAAGGTGACTCATTTCAACACTTTCCCAAAATGTCCAATTTTGTGAATAGTGTTTCCAGAATGGTGAGTCATCCAACAGTAGGTGTACAATGTTTCCAGAATGGTGATTCATCCAACTGTAGGTGTACAATGTTTCTATAATGGTGAGTCATCCAATGGTAGGTGTATAGTGTTTCCCTAATGGTGAGTCATCCAACGGTAGGTGAACAATGTTTTCGTCTTCCTACAGTTTCACCCCTTTGACATTATCTTTGATGTAAAACACATTAAAAACCTTATTTTAAGGGATTTAAGGCTGATTAAAATATGATAAATCCTATCTAAATTTTCTTAAGGGTTCGGGTTCCTTACTCGGTCAAAACGTGTAATCTTGACCAGATATTCCTTTAATGGACAATCTAAACCATATCTAAACCGCAACTCCATATAGATTTTAAAAATGCTGAGATACCTTCCACCCTTGTTCTTATTTCTTTTTTCCCCTTAGTATGGGATTCCTAGAGTTCTGCCTCTCATAGGAGTCATGATATCGAACTGAAATCTTTATATCATCCCCCTTGGAGTTTTTCTATTGCATGTGCACCCTCTGTTTTGGTGTAACTAGGAAGTGTCGATCCATCTTCAATATAAGGTATGTTCTACCACTTTTCTCCTAGGTTCCTTGATCTGTTTCCTCCCATTTCTCATTTCCATGTGATGGAATGTGATATCCATGTTTCTAATAGATCTTTCTTGGGTGTTGGTTGATGTAGTTGTGCCACAACATCCTCGGGTGGATGCACTCATTGCGGGAGAGGCGATTGCGATCCGTTCTGCTGACCCATTCTCAGGCAATGAACATCAAAAAAATTTTGAGGTAGAGGATTTGGCACTTCTCTATTATTTACATGAAATATTAGAGTTTGCATGATATATCCCATTGGATCACAATGAAATTGAGCAAATAAATATTTGAACCAGATTAAGGAAATGGTAATACTTTCTTAGAGATGCTATTGTCTCTTGATTTGCTCGGTAGTTTGATATATATGCTTTTCTTGTTGAAAAAATCATTCTTGATAGATATTGTTAAATATTTTAAAGTCGAGTTTAATTATATATTGGTTTTATAAATGATTAAAGAGGCATGTTAATGAATCCTGTTGTGGTTGTTGTGATTTGATGATAATCAAATGGATACACTTATGCATGTTTAATTCAAGGAAGAATAAAGAACTGGTTTTGTGTTAAATATAATGCCTCTATAGGTCCTTATTTTCCCTATTGTTATAAAGGACAAGTTCCTTAGGCTTTAGATCCATGAGAGATCATTATGTGTGAAGGATTAATGCCTTATTTATGGCCAAGAGCCCAATTTCTATGTTTGTTTATTTCCTGTTGCATGTGATGTGATGTGATCATGGGATAACTAATACTGGGGGGTTTTTGTGCTATGTAGGGGTAGGGAGGAATAATGTTTTTGGTAGAAATTGATGTCTAGAGTGACGAGATGCATCAATTTGTGAATTTGGGTGTTAGAGAGGACACCAGAGACGATGGAACAGGTTGAAGTTGGGCTTACCTGTTGATATAGAAGTTGGATGCTTGTTGAACATGTTGTTTGTTTATCTATTTTAATCTTACCACTACTTGAGGTAGATGGTGATTCTTACCCTCCTTTAAAAAGAGGTGAATATGCACATGGTATTCCATGTGCTTTCCATGTTTATCTTCTCTAGGATGGATGGGTTTATGCTCCTGTTATAGGTGTCAAAGACTCAACTGGGTGTTCATTTACTCACCGTGTTAATCCCCTTGTTTTTGGTAGCTTAAGATTTTTTTCCTATAATACCTTGAAATATAGAAATATGGAAGTGGTAATTTTGTTAATAAATGAATAAATTTTTAACCCATGGGGTTAGAGCTTGTTGGGATTAAATGCTGAGGTTGTGACTTTGATAATCCATGGAATCAGTTTGGTTATACCCAAAGGGAATGAATCTTAGTTGGAATGATAATTAAATGTAATGTGGAATTGATAATTGTTAATTAATGTTTAAATAAATAATTAAATTAAAGTTAAATTGATAAAAAAGGTTAAAGTAACTCACTATAGCTCTTTAAATGGCTATGTACTTATAGGATATCTATTCTTAGTAGTGATAGCCAGGAGTCTGAGAGACATTAGAAAAAATTAAGTATGAGGCTAGGTGTTTCCTATAGTTTGGTTGTGAGATATACTATATCCTATAAGTTTTGAGTTTCTATATGCTACTCCACTATATCAGTTAGTGCAACTAACACCCCGAGGATTCTAATCCCTAGGGGGTGTTTTCCCCAACATCCTGGTGGGAGGATGGATGGATGAATATACCCTTTGACCCCACACTCTTCTATTGGTAGTTACTTGTGCTGGTATGCATGAAAATTAGTTTTCCCTATATATATGTGTGTATAGGGTTGTAATGTATGATGGTTATTTCACACACATATATTCTGGATATAGTTTCCTATGGACTATTATAAGTGTAATGTGTATAAGCTGTGATGGTTTGAGGATCCTTACTCAGTGTATGGGCTATAATGGATTGAGGTATAATACCTGATGTATGATACATGCTATGCAAGCTGTGGTGGCTCTCAGAAACTACCTAGTTACTTTTGTATATGTTGACGTGGTGGTTGTGTTGCATGAGGTGCTTGTTGTGGTGCTTCACTGAGGTGTCTTCGGGCTATCCTTTTTGTATAGAGATGCTCAGGACGTGCGACCTTAGGGAAAAGCAGAAAACCAGTGTGGAAGTGGTAGTGGGGTACCCTTGATATTATTTTTATATTATATACCCTTGTATACAATACATGGTGAGAGTATCCATGACGAGGCTGAGAACTTAGTATACCTATTAGGTTGACGAGTTAGTTTCATTTGTTTTTCAATGTTTTTTAGCATGCTTTATTTAATTTTTCATGATATTATTTAGGGAGGATCCTAATGAGTATACTATTATACTCACCCTATGTTATATACACTATTTTTCATGTCATTTAGAGAATGTTTGATGTTAGTTTGGTTACTACTATCTTGGGGTTTTGTAGGAGCTATTTGGGATTTGTGGTCGATGCCGTTTTACACTCTTCTGGTACTTGATTTTTTCCCTTTCAGTTGTTGTAGTTATTTCATGACATTACATATATGAACTTGGGATTTATTTTACTTTTATTATGAGAATTATTTGTTTTGGGCTTATCTTATCTCTCTCTTCAACATGTTTTATCTTAGAGGGTAATGCCTCTCATCTGTGTGTTTTCTATACCCTCAATGCTAGTTGCCAACCCGAGGCCTATTGGAGCTGGGACTTAGGGGTCATTATCTCTCTTCTCACATTCCTAGACCAGGAGGGGTACACTTTTGGGTAGGGGTTGTGAAATTTAAATACTATTCCTCTAGATTCAGGAGTAATTCAAGGCGAATCTAGATACATTGGAGGTTGGATTTGTTGGTAAGTGATCGTTCTTCATCGCTTTACTTAATATTATTCATCTTCCCTCTCTTGGATTCATAGATATAATATATTGGGGATAGATTCATGCTGTGGGATTCCAATCATTAAGAGATATGGCTATTTTTAATGGAATAATATCTAAGGATGATTTAAGGAGTTTTAAGTCAATTTTTTGGAGTTGTTGGAATATTCTTCATTTTCGCCTAAGTTTATGAGGTAGGTGGAGTTAATCTTGACTCCTCTTAATTATAACATGAAGGATTAATTAAAATTGATTTAATTGATTTAATTTTTTTACATTTATGTGTGATTATTTATATAAAACCTCTATAGTGATGGTTTTGTAAAATATTGAAATTGGATGGTTTTTGTGGAAAACCTTGGGTCTTCAAAATTATGATTTTGTTCTGATTCCTGAAAAATGGTTTGTCAAAATGTTTTCAATAAAAGTAATGTTTTATAGAAACATATTGGCATAGTTTTTTTTCATACATAGTTGGTGTGTGTTCATATTAATATGGAATTTATACGTGCATGAAGTTTCCGCCAATTAAAATTGGACAAATATGGGTGTGATGTTTCCCCCATCAAAATGGTTCACCAAGTGACAACTTGGTGAAAGGATGATTCACCACTCATGATTACATGTATTTCCATGATTTCATTCATGTTTGGATGTGTGAATGTGTGGAAATGTAATGGGTGTGACAAAATGTAAATTGATAGATGGGTTTAAAGTTTTGTTTGGTTGATTTCCATGGAAATTAATTTTTCTTATAAATGGTTTTGGTTTTGATATAAACCGATTTAAATTATTTTAAACCATATTATATAAATGTTCTGAAGTGTTCTATCCTAGTGGCATTAGTTGGGATGTCTATGGGGAAAACCTACTAAGTTTTATACTCACCCTATTCTTTGGGATTGTGGTGCATTTGAAAATGTGATATATTAAGACATAGGTAAAGGAAATGTATCTCATTTATTCAGTGAAACATCCTAATATCTTGGGAATGTTATGTGGAGTTGGTGCTTGGAGAATGTTGGGATTTGTGGATTTTAGGTCTTTGGTGTATTCAAGTTTTTTTATCTTTGGTTTCTACTTTTTACTATGATATTATGGTTTTATTGGTTATACATTGAGTTGTATTAAATTTTAATCATGCATCATATAGTGGAATATTTTATTTTTTATTGGTTTCATTGTTTTAGTTTTATAATGTAATATTATCCCCAATTTTTTTAAAAATCCCTTGGCATTTATTAACTACCTCTGGTATCTTAGAGATTTTACCTAAGGTCTAGTAGCACACCCATCACATATCAAGACAATGAGGAGGGTAAGGATGTTACAAAGGTGATATATAATGTTTTCCCCCACTAATAATTTAATTATATCAACTGAATTCACCATAATAATGAGATTAAAAACAATATAATACATATTCAACTTTCCTTAGTTATCAATAAACATTCATATTGGAATAATAAATATATGGGAAGAGAAAACATTCCACATTAAATAAATGGAATAAAATGATCATAATAAATCCATAAAAATAAGGTGGATAGTATCATTACGGAATATCCTAGTGAAAGATAATAAACTTTAAAGGATGCTTACAATGATTAAAAACACCTTTAAAAAACCATTAAAAATTTATTTTGAGAAAGATGAAGATATAAAATTTACATTTGATACCCTTTTAAAAAAAATATTTTATAAATAAAATGTAACATAAAGTTCTTTGAAAAACTATGAAAGCATAGATAAGAAGTTTCTTAAATAAAACTAATAAAGGAGGTGAGAAAATGCATTAGTATGGAAAATGTTTAAAAGAATATTCCTTTTACCTTTTGAAAAGAAAGACAAAGTTAATAGAAAATGTAGTATCAAGTCACATTTAAATATCATTTTTATGAAGAAAACCCGAAGATGTTTTGAAAAATAATTTCAAAATATAAATCTAAAAAAAATAATTTTTGAATCAAATAAAGACTAATTCCATAAATGTGGAGTGAAAGATAAAAGATATGAAAATAAATAATATTTCAAAATATATTTATTGAAACCCACATCATTAAAAGAGAAACAAAAATTACTTTTAAAAATGGAAAAGATAAATATGAATATCATAATAAATAAGAAATATTTATATTTTAAAATAATAAATTAGAATATTGGTGGGAAAATGAATATGTATACGGAGGATAATGGATCCTGACCAAAAAAAGGGAGATTTAAAAAGAAACACTTTAAACTTTGGTTAATTTTAAATAAAAATAAATTGAAACTGAAAAAAACTAAAATATCGATTTCATTACCATGAATAAATATATTCTTAGTAAAACATGTCAATGATTTAGTATATAAACCATTTAAATGAAAATATTCTCACAATACAAAACATTTCTCAATGAATAGAATTAGAGACTAAGAACCCTTGTCTTTCACTACCTACATTCAATAATGATCTTTAAAATAATATAAAATAAATATAACCATATTAATTACTTATTTAATAACCTTATTCATATCTATAAACTTTTATATTATTCAATTATACCCATTATATATATATATATATTAGCTATCTATAGATTATTTACATCATTAAATGTTAGTAATTTTGATTGTTTCATTTGTGTTTCAAAATGACAATGATGGAACACATTATTTGATATAAAGTTCTTCATTACCATATTTTTCAAGATATTGTATTTTTTTTAATTATTTTTTAATTTCCATTTTCATTCCATGGAAATCTTGGGCATGATTTGTTAACATGGAATCCATGAAGAGCTAGTTTTGAGTAATTTACAAATATGAATGAGTTATATTATGATGATCATTAATTAATTTATTGTCCTTAAATAATCTTAAAAATTGAATATATTACTCCTTAATATCATATATATTTATAAAATACATTTTTTGAACCATCCATGTAAGGCGATGATGAAAAATGAAAGTCATCACTTTATAGAGGCGGCAGTACTCACAAACACACAATCAACGTTTTTCATTTTTTATAGAATGATAGGAGGGTATAAAATGGTTTATATTTTCATAATATTAAAAAAATTATATATTATATTTATTTATTAAATATCCTTTAATAAATATCCATTTAAGGTGGTTATGGAAAATTAAATACCACGCTTTGTGAAGGCGGTAGTCCGCACATGCACATGGATGGAATTTTCATTTATCTAATGAAGTGGGAATTGTAAATAATGGTTATAAAATTAACAAAATAAAATTAAATTATAAAAATAATATTTTAATTCCTTATAATAGAATGGGTAAAATTTTTTTTAAGGAGAAATATAAAGAAGAACAAAAGTTAAGAAGTCATTAGTACTTACATTGGGAATTTGAACATTTTCTTGGAGGGCCACTTAGAAATAAAGGATTTTGGGTATTTACTTTGATAAAGGGTTAAAAAATGCAAGATTTGGATCTCTCGAAAGTAAAATTTGAAGATTTTGAATAGTAATTTTGATTTTTATACTATATGTAAAGGGGTGGTGGAAAAATCCTTTTATAAGTGCGGGAGTGATTTTTTTGTAATAATATAAAAGGACAAGTCACTATTCAAAGAACAGGAGTACAAAATCTGAAACTAATGGATGTGTTATGATACATGGGTTGATAAAACCTTAAAAAAGATATTTTTTGAGAAATTTTAGGTGTTGTCTCCTCGAATCCTCCAAAGTACTTCCATTAGTTGAGTTTCCTAATTATACAACAATTGTTCTCTAGTGTCAAGAATTAGGACTGAATCTTCATTATAAGAGTAGTTAGGTTCTAACTATATTAACTCAGTGGTAGTAAATGTTTTGGTCTATAATGTACTTCATCAATAATGAAACATGGAATATTCCATCCACTTTAGAGTGGTTGTCTAGAATAGGAAGACGGTAGTACACAACTCCAATTCCCTCCAAAATTTTAAAAAGGACCGATATACCTAGGACTTAGTTTCCACTTATTACCAAACCTTATAACAAACTTCTAAAGAGACAAATTTAAGAAGAGTTGAACACCAGCTGAAATTCTAAACCCATTCCCTGATTATTTATATAAACCTTTTATCTTATTTGAGATGGCTTGATATGGGTATGAATAGTTTTCACTTTTTATATCATACCCTCAAAAAGTTATGGGCCTACTACCTTCCTCTCTCCAATATCACCCAAAACGTTGGAGTACAACATCTATTCATATACAATTATTCATATGATGCCACCAAGATATTATAATGGAAGATATTATTATTTGAAAATTCTTCCAAGGGTAGATATTGATCACATATACCTATATAGTCAAGTGAGCCTGGCCTTGTCATGTATTCTAATGTTTGAATATACCTTTTATACTTCCCACCAGTTTATGGATGACATAAAGTTCTCAAATGTATCTCATAGTTGTGATCCTTCTAAAGACTCCATGAAAATGTTTATGTGAATCAAGTATCATGATCAGATACAATTAATAGATGTGCACTGTGAGGTTTCACTACTTCATTAATTTAGAGTCATGGATAATTTTCAAGGGGTAGATCCTTCCTTCTTTATACAGAATGTTTAGACATGGTAAGATAATCCATAATGACCCAAATAACATTATTCCACTTAGGAGTCTATATAAGTCCAGTGAAAAAGTCCATCGTAACATTGTACCACTTATAAATGAGTTCATGGAGAGGTTTTATGACTCCTTCAGGATGTTATCTCTCAGCCTTTATATGGTAGCATACCATGCATGGAGACACATAGTCTATAATATCCCACTTCATACCATCCCAAAATAAATTTTCTATTAATTACCTACACATATTTTTACTACTAGGGTGTATAATTTTTTTAGTTATTAGCTTTCTCTAGTAATTACCCTTTTATATCAGGTATGGATGGAATATGTAGTCTTTTTAAAACATTAACACACCATCTTAATAGATTAATTTTTTCAATATCCCATTATTCATGGATATAACCCTCCTTTATAAACCATTATTATCCAATTGAGACTTATTTATCTTCTCCAGTAAATATGGTTTAGAAATCACTTAGAAAAGGAACAATGTTTCCACTTACAAAACAATTACAATATTCAAATATACTAAATACATGAATATAAGATCCTCATTTACCATTAACATGTTCAGGATTCCATATTCATTCTTATATAATACATCAACAACCATAAATCCATTCCAAATGTGGTAGTGTATTGAGTAGTCATAGTCATTGAGTAGTTCTAATCATATAATTTGCCTCAAGCTGAGAAGATCCTAAAATAATATGTATCTTAAAAATTTTATGGTCTATATATGTTTCCCTCAGAATCCGGCGATGACCGCCTTGATGGGAGGTTCAAACATTCTAATCGGTTTCTAATGGGTTTTTTTGTAGAACTGGAAACATCCAATGATTCCACATCCATTTGAACCTACTTTCCAAAGGTTGGTGCTCATTAGTTTGTGGACTAATGAGGCTTAGGAATTTGCATTGGTCGAGAGGATGGGAGGTCGGACTCATCACACCTTTTTGAGGGGGATTATTGTCTACTCCGGGACTCTCTTTATAGATTTAAGTTATGTTCGTTAATCCTTATTACATTACCATGTATAAAATGATATTTATTTAAGATCTGACAATCAATGATTAAATATGTAGGAAATTTAGAGAATCTTTTGTATGTATTCGAGGTTCTTCATCGATAGATAATCATCTGTATTTATTAGAGATTCTTGGTCAATGGTACCCTTCAACACATTTATATAGAAGTTTCTTGGTCATTATGATGGCCATGCTGGTTTTAAAGCCACTCAGTGGGGCACCTAAAGTTTATTGTCATTCAGAAGGACATGGATTATTTTAGATTTTGGATCGAACCCGTAGACGGGCTACCTACGTATCCTTTGTTTAGAAAAGGAATCAGAACCCACATAGTTCGAGTAAGAGAGTATGATGTTTATGATTGATGGATCAAAGAAGGATGTCACAATTACTTTTACACTATAAGCTCACATGATTCATGCTCAGTGTGAGAAACAAGAGGTATTGGTAAAAATTAGACAATTGTGACATGAAAGATGCAATCATAAGAAATAATGTGGGGCTTATGTACGTATGACTGCCCAGATAAATGAAGGTTAGGATTCACTTTAGGGACGAAATCCAAGAACAGGGTCCATAAATGTATATGTGTTTCATGGAGATTTTGAATACTCTAACTTGGGGCTTACTCCTGAAAAGGAGGCCCAAATTAGGAGAAGACTTATGATTGGGCTTTACTCTTGAAAATAAATCCCAGATCAAAGGTAAATTAGGACTGGTTAAGAGAAATTAAGACTGGGGCTTACTCCTGAGGAGGATGCCCAAATTAGGGGACTAGGGCTTACTCCTGAAGAGGATGCCCATATTTGAGACTGGGGATTACTCTTAAAAAGGAGGCCCAGGTTAAGGGATTTAAGGTTTGGGGCTTACTTCTGAGGAGGATGCCCAAATTAGGGGACTGGGGAATACTCTTGAAGAGGATGCCCATATTTGAGACCAGGGCTTACTCCTGAAAAGGAGGCCCATATTTGAGACTGGGGCTTACTCCTGAAAAGGAGGCCCATATTTGAGACTGGGGCTTACTCCTGAAAAGGATTCCCATATTTGAGACTGGGGCTTACTCCTGAAAAGGCGGCCCATATTTGAGACTGGGGCTTACTCCTGAAAAGGAGGCCCATATTTGTGACTGGGGATTACTCTTGAAAAGGAGTCCCAGGTTAAGGGTTCTCTCATCTTAAAGGATGAGGTTGAATGAATGAAATCTCAATCTTTAGTGACATAAAGATGTGTAAATCACTATGTTTTGAGAGATATTCCACAGAATTCCTTTCAGATAAGGAAGTCAAATCAAGAAATCATGCCATAAATGGCTTTGAAGAGTGTCTTGAAGACTGAATCTTGAATAGGAAAGGTGGAATGGCTTAATATGGGTGAAATGGGAAAGAAGGGCACCCAAAAAGGCAGGGGCGCGCAAGTCCTAGCAGGCGCGTAGGTACTGCGTGGGCACGCAAGTCCTGGTCGCGCAGGTATGCCTGTGCAACACATGGTGTACTTGTGCGATGGTTTAACCAGCAGGGTAATACTTGAGCGACTCTTGATTAAAGCCTTTAGAATTCTCTTGAGGTTCTTCCAAAAAAGGGGCATGCAAGTTCTATTGAAGGAGTAAGGCGGCGCGTAAGTGTGGCCTTTTCTATTAAGGGCTGGCCACTCAGGCGTGCAAGTGTTGATGAGTTTCATCACTTAGGCCTTCCTCCCCCTCTTTAGATCTTCCATTCTAGGTTAGAAATTACCTTAGAAGTGTTTCAGAAGCTTTGAGAAGAGACTAGGGCACCAGGAGCTCAAATCTGAGTTTCTAGAAAAAAATCATCCTCAAATGGGGGGCCCACAAGGTCTATTTATAGGCAGGAGAAGACCCCGGGCGGTTACCACTTAGGTCGTGCAAGTCACTTGCGCAACCACTAGGCGTCACACAAGTGGACTTGCGCGACAGTGATAAAACTTGCGCGACACATGTGATTTTGGTCCCTTGTTCATGCCTTTGTCGATTTTTGATATTTTCTTCAAAGGATGAATCAATTTGAGCTCAGATATTCCCCTTTTCCGATATTTAGATTCTGTGACGAAAGGAGCAACAACAAAAGTCCCCTCTCGGGGTTGGATCTGGAGAGAATTGAGGATTTGAATCTGAGGAGATCGAGAATCACAAGGAAATTGGGTTGCGCAAGTTAGGGCATGCAAATGAGCTTTGGGCGTGCAAGGCCTGACGTGCAGGGATACAGCCCTTGATCGCACAGGGTACGGTGCGCAGGGTCCTGGCCACGTCTATAAATAAAAAGCCTCACTTCCGTACAAGCATCCGGATTTCTGAACTTCATACCTTCGAGCTCTCGCCGTGCAGGTCACCTTAGCCGCGCAGGTTGCTCTGTTTTCTGTAGTTTTCCTTGATGTCGCGCTACTGTCAAGGTATCTGGGCCTGCACGGTGATACTTGCGCAGAAAATAATTGCACGGCACATCCATACTTGCGCGCCAAGTTTTAAAATTGCACACCTTAATGACTTTGACATTTTTCTGAATTTTATTCACAAATTTTATGAAAAAATAAACCTATTTAAGAGTTAGTTTATTCAAATTTTTTTGTGAAGATTCAATGGCTCCCAGGAGAATCGAAACGGTTGATGAACTGGATAGCAAGTGGATTGATGACATGATGAATATTGTTGGCCATGATTACTATGATATCTGCGACAGCACTTTCCCAGATTTGGCTAAGTACTTGAAGAAATATCATCTTAATTTCCCACAGAGAATCTACTTGTCCCTGTATGGTCATGGTCATCTGCAAGGAGTCAATGTTCCAAATGCAAAGAACTATACACCTGAAATGCAGGTGCACTGCTACTCCTCTATTTCGTTTATGCTGTGCATTAAGAGAAACAACAATGGTGTGATCTTTCAAATTCTCCATCCATTCCATTTCCTTGTAGATATGAAAATGGAAAACCCATGGGCTGAAATGTTTTCCACTACCGGTTGGTGGAGAGAAGACAAACATGGAATTGGAGCAATATATGAAAAGAGTAATCTCTCCAAATGGATCTTTACTTCCAATGCTCCATTCTCAAATCCATGTATCCATCTTCCAAGTCTCTGGGATAGAAACAGAGTCACTGTTTGATCAGTAGAAAATTTTCTCAAACCGCACTCAAGAACATCCTTTTATAATTGTTCCAAGAAGAGCTGGTATCACTGCATCTCTTATTGTATCTAGTTGAATTAATGAATTCCAGGTGGTTTCTGATGAAGCTCAGGATGCCGTAAATCAAATAAAGAGTTATTTTGAAAGCCTCTTGTAATTCTTGAAAAAGAGAAGAGACTCCAGTCTGTGGATGTCCTTCTATCTCCGATGTATCAATGAAAAACACTTTCATCTTCACTCATTTCTACCTGCATCCTCTTTTGCTATATGCTTTATATTTTACCTAAGCCAATGGGACTAGTAAGCATAGTTTGATTTTTACTAGGATTAATGTAAATAACCCTACAAACTTCGAACCTTTTAATTGCTCAATGTTACCTAAATTATATAAAATGTATGTTTAGTGAGTTGGGAACTTGACTTTTATTCAGAGTTCCCTTGTCTTTTGTGGGCAGTTTAAAGTCATGCACGTCAGACATACAAAGGCTAATGTTTAAGGTCGAAATAGCTTTGACCTAAATGGATTAGAATTGACTCAATTCCTTGAAAATTCATCTAAAAACATATTACCATACTCAAGTATGAGGGAAAATATGTAAGCTATGACTTAAGAATATTTGAATCTGAGGAATGATATGAAAAATAGATAAAAGGCATTAGAAGAAGTAGTTTCCAAGAATGAAGTTACCATTATTTAACAAACTTGTTAGGGGGTTGAATTATGCAGGGCCACCTAAGGGAATTGGCTTCATAGTTAAATAAAATAGTATCTTTTGGCTAACAAGTCTCTTATGTAGACTGTTTATGCAAGGATGCCTATGGGCACGTGCTACATAGTCAGGCAAAAGAACTCTCAGAAATTTACTTTCCTAGTTCTAAAAAGCCAGTGAAAGTTTATAGAGATTCAAATATTCCAAAGTATAGAGTTTTCTGTATGGAAAGAGGTACTTGAATATGGAGAAGATATTTCCAAACAAGATTATCGAAGAACTGGATGAATATCACTCTTACGAAGGTCTGATCCAAACGTAGGGAAGAAGAATATAAACCATAGACTTGAATACTTTCAGATCATGGAAAAGGATATGGGACAAATATGTTAAGGATGTCTATTTTTTTCGGATCCCTACATACTGTCATTTAAGACAAATAAGGACAAAAGAGGCATTCTTCCCAAGAATGAAGTTACCACTATCCGACAAACCCGTTAGGGGGTTGAATTATGCAGGGCCACCTAAGGGCATTGGCCGCATAGTCAAATAATAGTATCTTTTGGCTAACAAGTCTGTTATGTAGACTGTTTATGCAATGCCGCCTATGGGCACGTGCTGCATAGTCAGGCAAAAGAACTCTCAGAATTTTGACATTTTTGTGACTAGAAGTCATGAAAAGGGTTATGAGGATCTGAAAATATTTAAGGTTAGGATTATGACACATAAAGATGGGTATTGTTCAATGTATACAGAGATAAATAGATAAATGCTAACCACAATCATGTTGTGGATGGGTCCTGAATTTAAATGTTTGACTTCACTACGTATCCTATAAGGATGAGAATAAAGCCATATGTAGTTCTTAAACTAAAGTTTAACGTCATGTGGGACAAAGGATTAGAGATCTTAGTTTAGGGCCATAGATCTTGGACCATTGTAGGAAATACACAGTGTGTGTTTTCATGGGGACTTTTCAGCCAAGGGACTGAAAGTGGAATTTGGGGTTATGCCCAAAGACTTGGGTCTGGATTCGAGGGACACTCGAACGTTCCTACATATCCCATAAGGATGGGAATCAAGCCCACATAGTTCTAGAAATACCCTATGTACAAATTTGGTTCGTACATGTGAAGGGAAAAAGGGGACTTTAGTGAAATGATGGTTTAACCCAAGATAAAAGGTTCGGGCATTACCATGTATGCATGTAGTCTTTGAAATGAAACATGATTGAAAAATCAATGAAAATAATGGTTCCCTCTCAGGTGAGGGTATCAAATAAAATTTGTAGTTTATTGTCATACTGGACAAAAGTGTTGTATAGTTTAACATCGTATAACAAGGACAAAAGTGAACCAATGTAAAGATATTGATTCTAAGGGTGGTTTCATGAATTAACATCATATGAGATGGAGATGAACCGACGTGAAGAGATTGGTTTTGGGCTTGAACCTTGGGAGCTTGCCTACATACCCAGCCTAGAAGGAAAGGATCAAAGTCCGTGTAGTTAAATTAAATAATGAATAATGATCAAGTTGTTCTTGGGGACAATGACCTAAAAAATGATGTTAGGACTTACACATGGTTAGAGGCCCAAAGAGGGTCTTATGGTTGAGGTTTTCTCTAAGATCACGTGAGTCAAACTCGGTGTGAGAAACAAGAGGTAACAAAAACCTTAACGATGCATAGTTTAATGTCATGTAGGACATATAAAGGGACTATGCAGTTTAAAGTCTTCTAGTTAGGACTATTGGTGCTGCACAGTTTAGCGTCATGTAGCAGGGACAAGATACAGTTTAATGTCATGTAGGACGTATCACTGACTTTCTGTATAGTTTAGCATCATGTAGTTAGGACGATGGGGACAATAGAGTTTAACGTCATGTTGGACGAAATGGGGACTATGCAGTTTAATGTCATGCAGGTAGGACAAAAGAGTACACCATTTAACGTCATGTTGGACACATTAGGGACTTTTTCACAGTTTAATGTCATGTTGGACGAAAAAGGGACGATACAGTATAGCGTCATGTTGGACGAAAGTGCGAATAGTTTATGGTCATATGCATGGACCGTGGATGGTGCAGTTTAATGTCATGCTGGACGGTGGTGTAGTTTAAGGTCATACAGGACCTTTGATGATTATGTAGTTTAACGTCTTGCCGGACATAAGGGAATTTTATACAGTTTAGCTTCATATAGTTAGTTTTGGAGTTGGTGGTCTAGAACCAACTACTTTGTACTTTATTCATTAAATAAAAGCCTTATCACATCTTGATTTTTCTTTTGCATGACATGTCATGTGATAATGTCATAAGGACAGCTGTTGCATTAAAGGGTCGTAGTGGATCCCTGCTATGATGAGAACCCGGAAGTGCCATAACACTATTCTTGAATGTATGTTCTATGGCCTGATGATATTATTTGAGGGACACAAATAATACAGGTCATTAGGGGTGAGGAATCATAAAACTTTGAGGCACCTTCTCATGGTGTGCGCACTTGGTAATATCCAGGAGGATATTATGAGAACGAGACCCGCCAGTAGGAAATCCACATTTCATAGTGTCATTGGATGTTCCTATCTGCGGACATGTGTATTGGTCCTTAGACTTTAAGATTATTATTAATGGGTATTACAACTCACGCACTTAGATGTATTGACGAAAACTGTGACAACACACTATTCGCAGCAAGGTAGGGTACATTGGGTGCGTCACGAGTAATACCGTATTAATAGATAATGCGAGAAAGGATTTGTCCCTTCCGTTCCATAACAGAAGTAGATATCTCAGGCCCTTTGATGGAATTGATATAGCCTAAATAAATCCATGGCCATGGTAAGGTATGGGCAAGTTCAATTCCGGGAAGTCAAAGAAAGAATAATCAAGCACATGGGTTGATGGCACTAGCATGAAACCCGCTTGATTAGAGATATCGAGACAAAGAGATTATATTATATGGTAAGAGTTCGTAGGAGGTGACACGTCATTGCGGCGTTAACTTCTTTCTCTATGGGTGTCTTGGCATGTTGCTAGACGCTAACCTTGGAATTTAGGCAGGCTCAGCCTAATTCCACTGAGAAAGAGGCCTATAGGGTCACACACTAAGTGTGTCCATGTATATCTGTTAAATATTAATTTAACAAGTTTAATAACGATTATTCCCAATTGTGGTTTAATAATTATTCAAGGATGTCTGATAACATTTATTTCGACACTAGTTATTCGAGAGAATATAATGTGGGTGAAATAATATATATTTATTATCAAGTAATGCAGTTACATTTATTTAAGAAATAAATAGCCATTACTCAAGGTCTAATAAATATTGTGGAGGAAAATAAATAAAACTGAAAAAATAAAAGTACACGCCATGTGTATTTATATATACACGCCGTGTAGTTTATTTTTTCAGGATTCGTGAGAAAATATTGTTTATTTAATTGAATGATATTAAATGTAATACGTTGGACACATGTCAAGTAATAATGATGGTCAACTCTCATTATCAAGACATGGGGTATTGCTAAGAATAAAATGAAATGATTAAATGCTTATGAGTAATTAATTTATTTTATTTTTCTAGGTATTATAAATCCTAATTATATTATTCTCAAAGGGGTTAGCCAATTTTTGGTTGTGCACAATGGATTAGAAATACTCTCAAGCCAAGAGAGAATCCCCTTTCCACCAAGAACGCTTTCAAGTTACGAAAGCGATATCCTCCACCGGATCAAGGCGTTCGAAGACGAACATCGCAAGCGAAGGATCTTCCGTGCTAGCACCCTGAGTTCCCTTTGGCGATGTCCAGAGATACGTGGCACACGTGTGGATCACTGCTAGAGGAATCCTACACTTGGATTCTCCGACGCAACGACGGATCACATGATCGTGACCGGAAACACCAACGAAGAAAGAATTCCATCGAGGTAATTCTTATGAATTAATTAAATTAGTTATAACCAACATATGAAGATCCTATCTCAAGGGTTCCGAGACTCTTCTTTTCTTTTTCATTCTTCATTCTATTCCAATGATTTGACGTTTTATATCGTGACATATCTCGGATTGAACGTCGTTTAATGCTAAAATTAAAGTTGGGTAAACTCACCAATGCGCTTCCGCTACGCCCAGAACCTATAAGTGGTATCAAAGGGGTCATATCGTTGATTATAATTATTTAGTTTTTCGTTGGTAATTTACGCATTTAATAATTTAGTTATTTAAATTCAAGTTTAATCATTCTGGAAATCTGAATATCGAGATCTATTCCTCCTCCCTTGTTTCTCGTTCACCTCATAGAAACAATTTTTTCTTTTAATTTTGATTAAAATAAAATAGAGGAACTCATCCGGAGGAGCCAAACGTTTCTGGCCGTATAACACCAGAACACACGGCGTGTATTCAGAAGTACACGCTATGTAGTCCAGGTTCAATGCATTGACCGATCCGCCAAATCGGGTCGTGTATTGAAGTCATTTATGACACCGTGTGTTGACCAGAAACAGGTGGCACACGATTTCCGGATTACACGCCGTGTGGTCCAACTGAACATAGCGTGTAGTCCCTTTGGGTTCGGGTTGGGCCATGTACCCCGTACACGGCTTGCCCGGCTGGAAACTGTGTAACGCAGAAACTACGCGGCGTGTGTCCAAAAGAACACGCCGTGTACTCTGAAAATTTCCTAAGTACATTTATATGCCATGTCCCCGGGCATGTACTTCGGATAGACGGTAAAGAAAAGTACACGCCGTGTAGTCGGAACTACACGCCGTGTACTCAACCAAATTACGCAGATTTATTAAAATTTAATTATTATATTAGACAAACCCTTGAGACGTGTACCATAGTGCATGCGTAAAGCTGAGGCACAACGCGTGATAGGTGTTTTATATATATGTGTTTAAATTAACATCTGCGTAATAAATGAGAATTCACCGGGTTGACTCCAAGGTACACGTTACGTACACAAATTATTTTAAATGAATTTATTTGTTTAAAATTATGATAGATGAGAATATCAATGAAATTCAGAAAAAGGGATTTAAGATAAAATGATTGATTAATTAAAGATAATTAATTGATTCGAGCGTGATTTATCTTAAACAAGAATGATTAAATAATTGAATTATAGTTTCATTTATGCGTAAATATCGTTGCATGTATGGATGATCATGAGATAGACCAAGACCTTTGTATGTGAATGGTTTATTTTAATTTATTTATTTAAATTAAATTTGTTGGGCTGCGAGCCATCTCCTCATTAATATGTAGGGCCTACGTGCCCAATGATTCTTTTATGTAAAAACCCATTTTACCCCTCACCTACGTGTGAGATAAATGCATATGTAATGGATGGAGCTCCCAAGCTAGTGGAGGCAGCTCAAGTTAGGAGCCAAGGTGAAACCAATCCAAGGAGTTACAAAGGTGGACAGGTGGAAAGCTGTAAACACGAACCTGAAAGGTTCAAGGTGTTTCTCCCCTAGGTCTTGGGTTATTTTATCAACCGCTAGATAAACTAACCAATAGAAAAGATCATGATCATACCATTTATTTTATTTCTGTCAGTTGCATGGTTTATTTATTGTGGGTGTGTTGTCACGATCACACAATTAATGAATTAAACGAGCATGAAAGATGGAACTAAAATAAAACCATCTTATACGTAAATATTATCTTAGACATGGTTAATCACTTATGTATATCCCACTTAATATTAAAAAGCATGTAATCAAAGATAATAAAATGGAAATTTATGTATAAGGATAAAATCCCTCAAAATAAATATTAAGTCAGCATAGCCTTCCATAATCTTGGTTAGAATCGAACCATAGTTCAAAGTGCTTGACCAATCCTAGTTGGGGTGATTTCAATTATCGGGGAATTCTAATTCAAGGTTTTGGGTTGACTTGACTTGGTTCGCATCAAGGGTTGACTGCCACAATAGTACTTGGTGTGACCAAGAGGAAAAGGTTGAGGAAATCCAAAAAGGTTTTCAGGATTGGGGAGTCCACTCAGCGGATCAAGGAGCTGCGAGTTAGTGCAGTTGGCATTTGGAATGCCTACCTAAAACCCTTTAATTTGCTTGACCAACCCTAGTTGGGGTAATGCAAAAGGAAATATGGATCCTTACCACTAGAATATTCACGTAACAGAATATTTTGAAGTCAGTGGTGAGAGCTATTGGATTTCTATAAAATAGTGGGAGACTAATAAGTATTAATTTATTTATTTGTCTCAATTTTTGTAATAAAGTAATAAACCTTTTCTCATCTTAAATTGTAGAAATGGAAAAAAATGACTTCAAACATATCATTGCGCACCATACTCAAAAAATAAAACCTTCTCACCGGCACCAATTTCCAAGAGTGGTAGAGGCGTTTACGCGTCGTCCTTCGCCACGAAAGGAAATTATATGTGCTGGAAGAGCCTATTCCAGTTGCACCTAGGAAAGAGGCTAGTGATGAGGAATTATCTCTCTACATGAAACACATGGATGATGCCACAGATGTCCAGTGTTTCATGCTATCGGCCATGTCTAATGAGCTCTTGAAGCAACATGAAAACATGGACGCGTATAGCATGATGTCTCACCTTAAAGATCTCTACCAAGAGAATGCGAGATAGGAGAGGTATGAGATCTCCAATGCTTTGTTTACCATGAAGCTTGGAGAGTATGCACCAGCAGGGCCTCATGTAGTCAAGATTATTGGCTACATTGAACGCTTAGACATCTTAGGGATTAAATTCACGGATGAGTTGCGTACAGATCTCATCCTATCATCACTACCCAAGACCTTCTCTTGCTTTATTGTCAACTATAACATGAGCGGCAATGAGAAGAGTCTATCAGAGATTCTGAACTTGATTCTCCAGGTAGATAAGGATATGGGGCATGACAAACCGGCGGTCCTTATGGTGAACAAGAAAAGGAAGGACAAGGCAAAGGGTCCAAAGACTTATAAATGGTCTGAAGCCCCCGAGCACCGTCCCTCCAAGAAGGGGAAGATCCAGAGGCAGGGCAAGGAACGGGAGGTAGTGTGTTTTTCATGTGGCAAGCAGGGCCACTGGAAGAGGAACTTCACCCAGAAGCGTGGGGATGCTAAAGGTGCGTTTGTTATCGAGTGCAATCTTTCTATTTCTACACATTTGGTATTGGATACAGCTTTTGGGGCTCACATCTGTATTCAAATGCAGGAACTAAGTAGATTTAGAAAGATCGCCAGGGGAGAGGTGGATCATCGAGCTGCCAATGGCACAAGGCTGGTTGCGTTGGCTATTGGTGACTACCACCTCTCATTGCCGACTGGGATGATTTTGGTTTTACATAATTGTTATTATGTGCCAGGTGTTACCAAGAACATAATTTCTGTATCTTGTTTGGATATGGATGGATTTTTTTTCAAATTTGGAAATAAGGGTTGTCTCTTTTATAAGAACAATGTATGTTATGGTATGACACATTTGAATAATGGTTTGTATGTATTGAATTACGAAAACCAAGTGTTTGTAATCGATAACGAAACAAACTCACATGAATCATACATCACCCAGTTATGGCATCACCGCCTTGGTCATGTGAATGAGAAGCGTTTGACAAATCTATGCCAATATGGCTATTTAGACTCTACTGAGCTAAAACCACTTGATAGATGTCACTCTTGTTTACAAGAAAAAATGACCAATCCGCCTTTTGGTGGACAAAGTGAAAGGGCCATAGAGCTTCTAGGATTGGTACACACGGATGTGTGTGGACAATTTCTAGTAGAAGCTAGAGGTGGATATTCTTACTTCATTACTTTTACTGATGATTTGAGTTGATATGGCTATGTATACTTAATGAGGAATAAGTCAGAGTCCTTATAGAAATTTAAGGAATTCAAGAATGAAGTAGAGAATCAGCTTGGTAAGAAGATAAAGAAGCTTCGATCGGATCGAGGTGGAGAATATCTGAACCAAGAGTTCATCGATCTTCTATGGGAGTCTGAGATTCTATCTCAGCTCACTCCTCCTTATACACCACAGTGGAATGGTGTTAGTGAAAGGAGGAACCACACCTTGTTAGACATGGTGAGGTCGATGATGAGTCATGCGGATATTCCATTATCCTTTTGGGGATATGCATTACAAACTACAACATACACATTAAACCGAGTACCAACTATGGCAGCAAATGGAATTCCATCCGAGTTATGGAATGGAATGAAACCCACTTTGTCACACACACGTGTATGGGGATGCAAGGCATTTGTTAAGGCCTTCTCAGGTAACAAACTAGCACCCCGGGGCACGAACTGTATCTTTATAGGGTATCCCAAGGAAATGAAAGGATATTACCTATATAACCCTCAAGACAAGAAAGTGACTGTAGCTTAACAAGCCGTCTTTCTTGAGAGGGAGCACATCCTCAAGAAGGATAGTGGGAGCAAGATTGACTTCGACGAAGTTGATGCTCAAGATACACAGGAGTTGGTACAGGAACAAGTTCCACAGGTCTCCATGGAAGAGGTTCCAGAAACACAAGTACTGTATAGGAGCTCAATAGAGGTAAGGGAACCGGAGAGATTTGGTTTCCTAGTCACCGAGGATGGTGAATCATTATTGTTGGACAATGATGAACCTCTCTCCTACAAGGAAGCAGTAGAAAGATCAGAAGCTGCACGATGGCTAGAAGCTATGAATTCTGATATGGATTCCATGTATCAGAACCAAGTTTGGGTTCTGGTCGATGAGCTAGTTGATGTAAAGCCCGTTGGATGCAAATGGGTATTCAAAAGAAAGCTGGACATGGAAGGTCAAGTTAGAACCTATAAAGCAAGGCTAGTGGCTAAAGGATTCAAACAACGTCAAGGAATTGAATATTATGAAACCTTCACGCCAGTTTCCATGTTTAAATCCATAAGAATCATACTTGACATAACAGCTTACTATGATTACGAGATTTGGCAGATGGATGTCAAAACAACATTCCTTAATAGGAACCTTCAAGAAGATGTCTATATGACACAAACAGAAGGGTTTGTGACACCAGGTGAAGCCAAACGAGTTTGTAAGTTGCAGAAATCCATTTATGGATTGAAGCAAGTATCCAGGTCATGGAACATTTGATTTGATGAAGCCATAAAGAATTTGGTTTCATTAAGAATGAATGTGAGACATGTGTTTATAAGTGGTTTAATGGGAATGCGGTCGTCATCCTAGTGGTATATGTTGATGACATATTGCTTATTGGAAATGACGTACCAGCATTACAGTCAGTTAAGGACTGGTTGAACAAGTGTTTCTCCATGAAGGACTTAGGAGAAGTAGCCTACATTCTAGGGATCAAGATCATTCGTGACAAATCCAAGAGGCTTCTTGGACTAAGTCAAGGTACATACATTGACCAGATACTAAAAATATTTAGTATGGAAAAATCCAAGAGGGGATTGGTTCCAGTGTCACATGGCATACATCTTTCTAAGAAAATGTGTCCCCAGACACAACAGGAGAAATATAGGATGAGCAAGATCCCATACGCTTTGGCTATAGGATCCATCATGTATGCCATGTTATGTACCAGGCTTGATGTTTCCTATGCACTGAGCATGGTAGGCAGATATCAAGCAGATCCAGGAGAACAGCATTGGACTGCTGTTAAGACTATCCTTAAGTATCTGAGAAGAACTAAGGATATGTTCCTGGTTTATGGAGGAGACGAAGAGCTTGTCATCAGAGGGTATGCTGATGATGGTTTTTAAACAGATCAGAATGATCTGAAGTTTCAATCTAGATATGTTTTCTGTCTCAATAGAGGAGCTGTGAGCTGAAAGAGTTCAAAGCAGCCAATTGTCGCCAATTCTACAGCGGAGTCCGAGTATATAGCGGATTCTGATGCAGACAAGGAAGCCATCTGGATTTGGAACTTTGTCCAAAGGATTGATGTGGTGCCTAGCAGTAAAGATCTCATTACATTGTATTGTGATAATACTGCAACGGTGGCTCTTGAAAAATAACCAAGGTCACATCAACGGACAAAGCACATACTCCGGAAGTATCACCTCTTGAGGGATTTCTATCGAAGGGGTGAAGTTGCAGTGAGAAGAGTGTCCACGGAAGAGAACATAGTGGACCCCATAACTAAAGGCCTATCTCAGCAGAAGCATGAATATCATGTGAGAGCTAGCAGGTTAAAGGTTGTTAGTAGTTGTCTCTAGTCCAAGTGGTAGTCTGTTGGAGTTGGTGGTCTATAACCAACTACTTATTACTTTATTCATTAAATAAAAGCCTTATCACATCTTGATTGTTCTTCTACATGACATGTCATGTGATAATGTCCTAAGGACAGCTGTTTCATTAAAGGGTCGTAGCGGATCCCTGCTATGATGAGAACCCGGAAGTGCCATAACACTGTTCTTGAATGTATGTTCTATGGCCGGATGATATTATTTGAGGGACACAAATAATAAAGGTCAATAGGGGTAAGGAATCATAAAACTTTGAGGCACCTTCTCATGGTGTGCACCCTTGGTAATATCCAGGAGGATATTATGAGAATGAGACCTGCCAGTAGGAAATCCACATTTCATAGTGTCATTGGAGGTTCCTATCTGCGAACGTGTGTATTGGTCCTTAGACATTAATATTATTATTAATGGGTATTACAACTCGCGCACTTAGATGTATTGATGAAAACTGTGACGACACACTGTTCGCAGCGAGGTAGGATACATTGGGTGCGTCACGAGTAATACCGCATTAATAGATAATGCGAGAAAGGATTTGTCCCTTCCGTTCCATAATAGAAGTAGATATCTCAGGCCCTTTGATGGAATTGATATAGCCTAAATAAATCCATGGCCATGGTAAGGTATGGGCATGTTCAATTCTGGGAAGCCAAAGAAAGAATAATCAAGCACATGGGTTTATGGCACTATCAAGCAACCCGCTTGATTGGAGATATCGAGACAAAGGGATTATATTACACGGTAAGCGTTCGTAGGAGGTGACACATCATTGCGGCGTTAACTTCTTTCTCTATGGGTGACTTGGCGTGTTGCTAGACGCTAACCTTGTACTTTAGGCAAGCTCAGCCTAATTCCACTGAGAAAGAGGCCTAGAGGGTCACACACTAAGTGTGTCCATGTATCTCAGTTAAATATTAATTTAACAAGTTTAATAAAGATTATTCCCGATTGTGGTTTAATAATTATTCAAGGATGTCTAATCGCATTTATTTCGACACTAGTTATTCGGGAGAATATATTGTGGGAGAAATAATATATATTTATTAGCGAGTAATGCAGTTACATTTATTTAAGAAATAAATAGCCATTACTCAAGGTCTAATAAATATGGTGGAGGAAAATAAATAAAACTGAAAAAATAAAAGTACACGCCGTGTAGTTTATTTTTTCAGGATTCATGAGAAAATATTGTTTATTTAATTAAATGATATTAAATGTAATACGTTGGATGCATGTCAAGTTATAATTATGGTCAACTGTCATTATTATGACATGGGGTATTTCTAAGAATTAAATGAAATGATTAAATGCTTATGAGCAATTAATTTATTTTATTATTATAGGTATTATAAATCCTAATTACATTATTCTCAAAGGGGTTAGACAATTTTTGGTTGTGCACAATGGATTGGAAATACTCTCAAGCCAAGAGAGAATTCCTTTTCCACCAAGAACGCTTTCAAGTTACGAAAGTGAGATCCTCCACCGGATCAAGGCGATCGAAGATGAACATTGCAAGCGAAGGATCTTCCGCGCTAGCACCCAGAGTTCCCTTCGGTGATGTCCAGAGATACGTGGCACACGTGTGGATCACCGCTAGAGGAATCCTACATTTGGATTCTCTGACGCAACGACGGATCACAGGATCATGACCAGAAACACCAACGAAGAAAGAATTACATCGAGGTAATTCTTATGAATTGATTAAATTAATTATAACCAACATATGAAGATCCTATCTCAAGGGTTCCGGGACTCTTCTTTTCTTTTTCGTTCTTCGTTATATTCTGAATATCTGGTGTTTTATATCGTGACGGATCTCGGATTGAACATCGTTTAACCCTAAAATTAAAGTTGGGTAAACCCACCATCGCGCTTCCGCTGCGCCCGGAACCTACAGTTAGGACATCACTGTTTAACGTCTTGCTGGACATAAGGGAATTTTATACAGTTTATCATCAAGTAGTTAGGACGTCACAGTTTAACGTCTTGATGGACGTAAGAGACTTTATAAAGTTTAGCGTCATGTAGTTAGGACGTCACAGTTTAACATCTTGCTAGACATAAGGGACTTTTATACAGTTTAGCGTCATGTATTTAGGACGTCACAGTTTAACATCTTGCTAGACGTAAGGGACTTGTAAATAGTTTAGGGTCATATTAATGGACCGTTGATGATGCAGTTTAAGTTCATACATGACCTAGTTGTAGTTTAAGGTCATACTGGACCATTTAGGGAACTTTTTCACAGTTTAACGTCATGTGGGATGAAAGTAAAAATAGTTTAAGGTCACATGTATGGACAGTTTCTGTATAGTTTAATGTCATATAGCAAGGAAAAAAAGGTACTTTTTAGTTTATACAAAATACTTCTTCAAAAATCTGGCATTGGAGTAGTGATGAGTTCTCCATCCATTGAGATTAATGAATAAGATTCATTGGTGTAGACCCTATGTATTGAATAAGGTCCTTCCCATTTTGGCTCAAGCTTGGGAGGTTTCTTTCCTGGTATCATTGGAGTTATGAGAACTAATACCAATTCTCCCTGAGTGAATGAACGAAGATGAACTTTTTTGTTAAAAGCTCGTGCTATTTGATTCTGATAGACTTCCAAGTGGTGCAAAGTGCACAATATTTTCTCATCTAACCATTCCAATTCATTCAATCGCTTTTGAGATTGTTCATCTATAGATGATTGATCACAAATGGAAACTCTGAGCAAGGGTAGTTGAACTTCAATGTGCAAGACAGCTTCCGTTCCATATACCAATGAATATGGAGTTGACCGAGTTGCAGTGCGGGTAGTAGTCCGATAAGCCCATAAAGCATGAAAGAGTTTATCAGGCCATGACCTATTATCTTTATCCACCATCTTTTGCAGTATATTTTAAAGAGTCTTGTTAAAGGCTTATATCTAGCCGTTGGCCACTGCATGATACCGAGATGAATGGTTGGATTTGATGTTGTATTCTTGATACAACTTCTTCACCTCGGATGAACAGAAATTGGTGCCATTGTCCGTCAATATGGTATGAGGGACACCAAATCTGGTAATGATGCTAGACTTTATGAAGCTAACAACGCATTTAGAACTGACTTCCTTGAGAGGTATTGCCTCTGCCCATTTGGAAAAGAAGTCAGCAGTAGTAAGAATGTACTTAAACTGCTTGGCTGTAGCTGAAGGGTAAGTTCCCACCACATCCATTCACCATGTGGAAAATGGCCATGAGTATTTAGCTGTATGAAGAAACTCTGGTGGTTGATGAATGAAGTTGGCATGTACTTGGTATGAATGACACTTCTTTGTGAAATCGACACAATCTCGTATCATTGAAGGCCAAAAGTATCCAAGCCTTCGAATCTGATCAGACAGTCTATGTACAGACTGGTGGGCACCACAGACTCCTGCATGCACTTCTTTCATGACAACCATTGTCTCTTCACCATCAATGCATCTGAATAGAACTCCATCAAAACCACATTTGTAGAGAATTTTCTCTAGGTGATCTGGGCTATCATAAAGAGTAAAATTTACCACACGTCGCCAGATTTGTTCTTTCTCAGCTCTATCAGGTGGAAGTGTTCCATTTTGAAGGTATTACCTGATAGGTGACATCCATCTTGTAGTATGACCATACGGTTCAGGAATGGGACAAATTTCATTAATTTCCTCTGTTCTGATTCGAACATAAGGTGAAATTGCACGACGGTGGGCAATACTGATGGTTGTCTCGTCCCGATTTGGATCTGGCAGAGCTGTGTCTATATTAGCCAATGCATCAGCTTGAGTATTTTGTTATCTTGGGACATAAGAAAATGTCGGTTCCAAAGGGAATTCTGCCATTAACTCTCTGACATAATCATACAAATGGATTAGTTCTTCTTTTCTGATGGCATAATCCCCATTGACTTGTTTGATTACTAGGTCTGAATCACCTTTCACCGTTAAGTGATTCACTTGTGCTTGAAGTGATAATTCCAAACCCATGATGAGAGCTTGGTATTATGCTTCATTATTGGTACCACCTTCCCAAAATAAGAAGGAATAAGGTAACATTGACTTTTCTAGAGAAATGAGCACAATTCCTAAGCCAACTTTGTTGAATTTAATATTTTCCATTTTCCTCCCTGTTGGACTTCTAGAAGCACCGTCAAAATACATTTCCCATGCCTGAGGACGTTCTTGAATAGAGAAGACTTCATCATCAGGGAGTTCAATATATGAAGATGTGTCTTCCACTGAAGGGTGTTCAGCTAGGAAATTAGCCAGATCTTGGCCCTTTATCGCCTTTTGAGACACATACTGAATGTCGAATTGCTGCAAAATAACTACCCACCTTTCCAGACGTCTGTAAGCATTGGACGACTTAGGATAAATTTGAGCGGGTTATTGCGAGATACCAATTGGACCTCGTGATGTTGCAGGTAGTGTATCATCTTTTGAACTACAAAGATTAATGACAGGCAGCACTTCTCAATACTTGAATATCAGTTTTCTGCTTCAATCATGGTTCGACTGAGATAGTAGAGACTATTTTCATTCCCAGCATCATTCTTTTGAGCAAGAAAGACACCCAATGATCGCTCTAGAGCTATCACATAGAGGATAAGTGGTCTTCCTTCAACAGATGGCATGAGTATCGGTGGACTCAAGAGGTATTTCTTTAGAATATCAAATGCTTCTTGACATTCTTCAGTCCACTAGTAAGTGAATCCCTTCTTCATCAATTTGGTGAAGGGTAAAAATTTTCCCGCTAAATTGGTGATGAAATGCCGAATATAGGCTAAGTGTCCTTGAAGTCCTCTTAATTCTTTCAAATTTTGAGGAGGTGATATACCAAGGATTGACTTGGTCTTCTCAGGATCGACTTCAATACCACGATGGCGTACAACAAAGCCGATAAATTTTCCTGAGGTTACCCCAAAAGCACATTTTAAGGGGTTCATCTTCAAATTATGTTGTCGAAGCTTGCAGAATATGAATTCTAAATCATCCAAGTGATTAGAACGTTGTTTGGATTTAACTACCAAATCGTCTACATGGCATTCAACAAACTTCCCTAATAAGGGTTTGAAGATACGATGCATGACATGCTGATAAGTTGCACTTGCATTATTTAAGCCGAAGGGCATTACCCGGTAGAAAAACACACCCTGAGGGGATATGAAGGCTGTAGATTCCTCATATTCTGGGGCCATTCAGATCTGATTATATCCGAAATATCCATCCATGAAAGAAAGTGCTTCATATCCAGCTTTTGTATCAATCAGAAGTTCTGTAATCAGAACTAGGAAATCATCCTTAGGACAATTATGACAACCCTGCTTTTTATTACAACTTAAACATGCTTTATTACATAAAACATTACTTGATACAACAAAGAAGATCGAGAGGTTTAGTGTCTTTAGGGCTTAGGATCATTACATAAAAACTTAAAACATGAAATACAACATCTTTGTTGAAAACTTCCTTTACATGACCACTACATTCCCTCGTACTTAGCATTGCATGGGATAACCTGAGGACATGCATAAGAAAAGGGTGAGCTATAAAGCCCAGTAAGGGAGTACACATGGAATAACATGAGGAGTAAAATACATGTTAGGAAATAGGCATGTCAATAGAGCATAAGAGAAACATGAACATAAAGGCATGATAAAGCATGATAATCATAACATGGAAATGTGGCAACAACACTTAACAGTGAATTAGCATGAGCCGTGGCTCATTGCACATGGAGCATGAGTAAACCCTCATTGCACATGAAGCACGATTAAACCCTCATTGCACTTGAATTAGCATGAGTCAACACTCATTGCACTTGATGTATCATGATACTATACTTTGCCCAATGCATTGGATCTCTATAAGGGCGCACCCTTCTTAAACATTTCATTTCATGCATAAGTGTGCCACATGGATCATAAAACATGGATTCAAAAAACATAATAATTTATTCCACGATAAAGGAATGTGGAATTCATACATTAAGCTTTACAATAAATAAGTAAATGTGCATAAAGGTGAATACCCTTGATGGAGAAATGGGCATGGTATTAACTACACAATGACATTGGCTTAGAAAATCGGTGCGATTTCAGCAGCGTAACGGCGTGACATAAGAGTTCATAAAAAGGTTGATGAGAGAGAAATGGGTTAATCATAATATTTACATGTAATGGAAAGTAAGGAGGTTATATAGATACATTTCCCAACAATTGTAAGGGAATTGAGGTTCATGATACAAAAGTATTGCTTGAATGTAAATCAGGAGGGAGAAGTTCCTTTCGGAATTTCGGCATAGTAACGGGTGTACATGGGAGGAATTTAATGAGAGAGAAAGGGGTCTCCCATCATTAAAACAATAATAGGGAAGTATGGGGGAGGTGAGAAACCATACCCCAACATTCATAATTGAAATTAAACGGGCAATACAACTTAAAGAAAATTGACAAAAATGAGAAAGGAAGAGAAAACCCTTACTTGGAAGTGTGCTTCCAAAGGCTAGAGAGAGGCTTGTGAGAGGCTTCTTGGGAGCTTGGGGCACCTTGGGAGGATTCTAGAGAAAGTAGGGCAGAGGTTGGACGAACTCCAAGGGAATTCAGTGAGGAGGAAGTGGGAGATTGGGTGGGTTTATATAGGAAAGGTGAGAGAATTCTTTATTATTTAGGTTTGGGACCCCTTACATTAAAATAATCAAAACCACAAACCATCCCATGGTATTTGCCCATGGTTTCTGGAAAAGGAAAGAAGAAAACAATATTTTACAAGGCAAAGGTCCGAACTTATTAAAAATTTAGGGTTGCTTATGTGGAGGTGAGTCACACTCCCATGGAAATTAATTTAAAAAGGAAAAGTGTTGAATAAGTCTTGAGGGGTTCATTAATGCTTTGAAAAGTAAGTCAAAAAAACCCAAAATCACATTATTTTAATGATAAAACATATATTGTCCAAAAATAAGGATTATGGTATTTTATTACATCATCATTGGGTCATTATGATGTCATAAAACACATTATATAATTAAATGGTATTTAATGTTTACCCAAAAATTTGACTGTCTCAGAAAATTATGAAAAATTCCCCGTTGGGTAATTTTGACATCCTGATTCCAGAAATGACATTTATTTTATCTAAAAAAAATTCTAAATATGTTAATTTTCACTTTTAAAATAAAAACCAACATTTATCGAAAATTCACGGGTTTTGACAGAAATGGATTTCAAACCTTAATAAAAAAATTAATTGCATTCATAAATTTATATGATCATTTATATTTAATAAAAATTAATTTAATATTAATAATAATATTTTATTAAAATATTATTTAATTCAAAAATCCCTTAATTTAATAAAATAGATTTCTTAATTAAATAATAATTAAAAACACCATTTGTACTTTAAAAACTATTTACAATGTATCAAAAATCACTAGAAATTATATTCATTATTATATACAAAAATAATGTACATGAACATAGTACTACTTATTTGTTACATAACCCCTTAAAACAGCCGCATAAGACCTAAGGGTAAGGTGTGCAATGGTGACAGACTCTTGGGGCGGCTCGGATAACATCGCTCGAGTGCTAATTTCAATCAAATTCCACTTTTCCCGTAGACGGTCACATTCGAGCTTGACATAATGAAGCTCAGCTTGGGCTTGGTCAAGGGCGAAGCCCAAAGACGCCACCTCTTTTCCATGCTCCAACAAATGGGCTTCGTATGGGGAAATTCTACTGGATAAGGCCATCACTTCCTTTGTCTGAGTAAAAATTGGGTTCGTTAAAGCCTTACATTTATACTAATCATGTGATCACTGTTCAACGACTATATTAAAAATGGTCAAAATTATTAACATGAAACCAAAGAATTTGACATCTTATAAAAAACATTTTTCATAAAGAGACATTTAACTGTATTAAGAGGGATTTTCCATTAACGAAACTTTGGGTCATTACAACAATGCCGATTAAGATATCTGAAATTGATGAAAACTCTAATTTGTATGTTATTTTTCTTTACAGGGACAATATTAGCCAACCATTTGGGATATTGAACTTCTCTGATGAAGTTAGCTTTGATAATCTTATCCACTTAAGCTTCAAGTTTAGAAGCATAAGTTGGGTGTGTTCTTCTCGCGGCTTGCTTAAATCCTCAATGTTCTTCAGGTAAACCCAAATGATGAGTAGCAACATCAGGATCAAGCCCGGGCATTTCTGTATAGTTCTAGGAAAATATATCTCTATTTTTCTTTAGAAAAGAAATATACATCTCTTTCTCTTCAAGAGTCATGGACGCAATGATTAAAGTGGGGCGTGGATCTTCTTTTGTACCCAGATTTATTTCTCTGAGTTCATCCACAGTGGTAGAGATACCCTCTTCAAATGATGGAGGAGCATCTCTGAGATCTTTCTATACTTCTTCATCATGTGTTATTTCTTTCGTTTCTACTTGCATAGTAGATGATAAAGTAGAATTCACATGATCCGAAGAGATGTCAAAATTCACATATCTTGAAGAAGAAGCTTCCATTTCCAATCCTATTGATGATGAAGGGTCTTCTTTGGGTAATAAAGAGGAGATGATGGATTGAGAATCGACATCATTGTTCACCTCCGATGTTGCTATAACTACTTCTGGCCTAATTAGCGAAGCATAGACTTGATTTATTTCAGCAGATGAAATGAAGACGTCACCATTTGTGCTTTCATCACTGCTTGGTAGATTACCAATTTCTCCCATGTTGTCTGGCTCGATTGCCGTAATTGAAATTATGGATCTTTCCATAAGAGTATTTTGATATGGGTCTATCTTGTCAATTTGAATGATAGGCAACACATAATCTGTACTCACATGTGTAAATGGATTTACTGGAATTTTTTCCAAACCATATGGAGAATTAACTTTGGTAATCTCTTTTTTTATGGATTTCTCCCTTTGCTTCATGTGATAGAATTCCGCCTCAATGTATTGAGACTCACATGTCTTGAACGGGGCCTTATCACTATACAATGTCCCAACTTGTCCATCGAAACAATATTTGAGACATTGATGGTATGATGAAGGGATAGCCATATGTTGATGTAGCTAGAGTCTTCCAAGCAAGATGTTGAATGCCGAGTCTTGATCAACAACCATGAAATCTGAATTAGATACAAGATCTCCAAACTGAGTTTTGAGTGTAACTTCACCCAGTGGTTCTTGTTCATTTTTATCATATCCCTGTAGCATCATGGTGGAAGGAGATAAATCAGATTCCGTGAGGCCCAATCGACGAAGTGTACGAATGGGCATGAGGTTGACTCCTGAACCATTGTCAATGAAAGTTCTTCGAACATCAACGCAATTGACCTTGCCAGACAATTATAGTGGTCTAATATGTCCATGCACAACATCATCTTCATCTTCATCAGTAAAGGATATTATTGCATGGCATTCTATAGGATTATTATCTATGTGATAGTCTTCAGCTGCAGCAATTTCAGTTTCAAACTCCTGAGGACTTGACAAAGCCTCAATGAGTGCTTCCCAAAGATCTTTTGACAGATTCAGAGCATCCATAATTGATAACTTGGCTGGTACTTGGGCCAAGTGTTTCAATATATCATACTTTTGATCTAGAGGTATGCGTTTCCCAATAGGAATATGTGGTTTAGCAGGTACCTTGGAAGTAGATTCTTTGGAAGTTGATGCATCTTGTATTGGGATAGGAGTTGGCAATATTCCTGGTTTTGGAAGATTAGACCAATTAGATCCATTTACTTGCTGAGAGGAAGAAGATGGAACCTTCAACCGGTCTTCCAAAATAACTATTCCAAGACTAAATTTTCTATTGGTAGAAGAACTTGATTGTTCTTTCTGAGCTCGTTGAAGGGCTCTACCACGAGTTTCTGCTGCGTACACAGTTCTAGCTGGGGTAGAATTGGAATAGTGGCTTCTGAAATATCCACGTCTTCCACTGTATCCTGAGCCCCTGTAACTTCCTCTGATTCCTCTGTTTGATAGAGGGAATTCAGGCTCATTGAAATCGAAACTTCTACTAGCATATGGATCTGTTAATTTAATCATATTAAAAGAACCAAAGATTGACTCTTCGTCTCATGAAGACTCTGCCTGATTAGCCTATTTAGGCTGTGCCGTTTGGTGGGGCGGTGCCCGTGGATTTGAAGTAGATGGAATAAAGTCTGCCAAAGTCAAAGACAACTTAGGATTTGACACATACTCATCTTATTCTGATTCTTTTTCTTTCTTTGAATCATTCCGTTTCTTTGAGGACTTTCCCTCTGACGAAGAGGGTTTTGCCGCAACATTCATGGTAGAAGACACAATTGGTTTCCTTAATTGTGTTAGCAAAATATCATGAGTTTGATTGATTGTCTTTATGACCATCCAATCATCATACTTCTATGTATTTTTTCTTTTGACTTCTTGTCATTCACCTTTCTCCTCTGGAACTGTAGCAGTGACACATGCTACCTGGGATGAGGAGCCTTTCAATGTGACTTGTCCCGAGTCGACCATCTTTTATAGGAGGTCTTTGAAGAAAAAACACTCCTGGATGGTATTCCCCAAAATTTGATGAAAAGGGAAATAATTGGGATGGTCTTAATCTCATTTCTTGTTTGGCCTCATGGGCATTGGCAATTGAACCAAATTGTTTTCCATAGCTGAAATGAAATAACCATGAACTTGTTCATTTTGGAAAGAGTATGTTTTGCTCTTCAGATCCTCAAATTGTTTTCTTCTTTGATCTTTTTGATCGTCTGGATGAAAAGGCCTTTGTTTTTGGCACTCAGAAGGTGGAGCCCTTCGAGAAGATGTAGGTTTTTAGGTAGAAATAGGTACAGGTGCTTGTTTAAGCATAACTGTAGCAGTTTCTTCTTTACCCATTCTCCTTCCTAGAGCTGATGGAATTAAATGAGATTTAGCCTTAGCCTATATAAGGGAATCTTCATACTGCTGAGCGATTGAAGTAAGGTCTTGAAACCCTCCTGTGTATTTCACAGGGATTAACGGCGTGCATAATTCGTCACGCAGATTTGCCACACAGATTGGCAACAATTCTTCTTGAGGGAGTGCTAAAATCAAGGAATATGTTAATCCCTTCCATCGAGCAATGAAATCAGAGACCCTTTCATTCTCCCTTTGCTTACAATTTGTAGGATCAAAAATTGTTGTCTTTGGCAAAGTTGAGCTGAACTGAAGGAGGAATTTTTGTCGAAGATCCTCCCATCCGGTAATTTACCGGGATTGCAAGCTTGTATACCAAAAAAAGTTGGTCCTTGCAAGGTTTGTACGAAGCATCTAAGTTTCACTGCTTCTTGCTGCTCCGAAGTTCCCATCATAGGATCACAACAAGACACGTAATGCATCAAATGCTATTCAGGATCACCTGATCCATTGAAAATAGGGAATACAAGGTTCCCAAAACTGGATGGAGGAGAAATTGAATCTACCCATTCAGGGTAAACTTTCTTTTCTGGTTGAACTTGCACACGCTTCCCTTCTATAGTTTCTAACCGAGATTTTAATGACTCAATATTAGTTATTAACTTTTGAGAAACATCCGGTTGAACTTGGAATTGGGTAGGTACAATGACTGAATCCTGGACAGATGTGGCGATTGGTGCTGCAACTGATGGTAGCACTGCCAACTGTTGTTGTACTTGACCTGTAGGATTAGACCTGTGAGGGTGTACTGATAGAGGAGGATATTCTTGATCCATCTCAGTAGCTGCAACAAATTGATTTGGCTGACTGACTCCAGCATGCTTAAGAAGAAGACTACTCTGAATTAGTTCTACATTCAACCTTCTTAATTCCTTCATTTCTTCCTCCTGTAGTGCAATCCTCTGCTCTAGTGAGAGCGATTGACCTTCTCCAGAGGAAGGATATGTAACCTGGTTCTTTCCCTTCCCTTTGTTGGATCCTTTTCGGAGAGGGGGAAGTGGGTTACTCGAAGGATTACTTGAGTTCTGAGTAATCCTTTGACTTTGTGTACGCACACCTTCTTCATTTATGTCGGTGCGTACATGTTCTTGAGCAGGAACCTCTTCATCTGAGTCCCCTGAGTGAGCCTCATCTGGTGGATCAGCAACAACGGCATTGATGACATTGATTGATGCATAACTCATCGCATCCCTTCTATCAACATTTTTGTGATATTGTATTCTTCCATGTATTTGATTAGACATTTCCTTTTGTTGATTCGATCCCTCAGGAACTTCTTGGCGAACCGTAATTTGTAGGGAATCTCCTGATAATTTGGCTCTTCGTTCCTCTTGAGGTTTCTTCCCCAATCAAGAAAAGACTGACTTTCTCTGAGGAGGGGATTGATGATTTGAAAAAGTCCCCAGTCCAGTGGATTGGGGCTGTTCCTGCTGTTCTTGCTCAACTCCCCGAATCCTTTTTGTTGATTCCGAGGGTTGGTTTAAAAGAGTCCCCAGTCTGGCGATCTGGGGTGGTTCTTGACATGCTATGTCTGAGGCTTTCTTGAAAGTCCTCCTGATCTTGCGAACCTTAGTTCGGAAATTAGCTGGATGCATTAACCTGTATCCACTTTTATCACCCGGTTCAAAAGACCGTTGGATGATTTCCGACACTTCTGTCACTTGGTGACGTGCTTTCTCCAAACGAGAGGCCTGTTCAATATTCTCGTTTTCTTGATGCAAGAGTAATTCGACAACTTGTTCTCTGTATTCTTGATTTTGAGAGGAACTGGTTGAAGCCTGTTCTTGGGCAAGCTTTTGATTACAAACAAAGCCCATTGACTGTGGCCGACCATGGGCAATAACATTGCACGAGACCATTTTCAGCGGGCTTTGCTGACTGGAGAGAACTGTGAAATGCAGTTCTCCATGAACACCCCATCATCTGACATGAATACCAGATGGGGCATTGGCAATTAACTGACGCAATCTTCTTAGTGCTCCAAAGCATGAACGTTGAAGGGATCTCTACTGCTTTTCAGCCTTCGGACATCGAGAGACTGATAGAGATGCCAAATCAATATGACATTGTAACCCTTCTATTATCTTAAGATGATTTTCATATTCATCATAAGAAAATACTTTCTTTTTCAAATGAGAAATAGTTTTCCATATGTTGAGACGAATATCATGAATTTCATTATCCATCACCATTTCTGGAATATTATACTGAGAGTCAGCCCGAGGCCAAAACATGACTGGCACTTCAACTTTCTCCAGTTGTTTTCTCATGTTCAGCATTTCCTCTTTATCCTTTGATGAAGATTATTCTACCTGATTTGACTAGAGTTGGTTTTTCCTTGTTGCTTCATTTGATTCAACAAGATTGGTAGAGAAATCATTGATCAAACTAGAAGATGCATGACTTAGGGGCGGTTCAGAGAATGACCTACACCCTAGGCTATCTTCTGATTGAGAAAGTATTTCACCTGCTATCGATGAAGATTCAGACATTACTGGTTTCTGATTTGTAAGTGCCTCAAGATAAGAGGGCTTTCTCGACACTACATTTTCCACTAGAGCATTTTCTGGGAAATGTGCATCAATACTGCAGAGAGGACTTTCGCAGCGAAATTCATCATCATGGGGAGGACCACCATAATGGGTTACAACAAAAGATGAGATCTCTTTCTCCTTGGTCTTCTGACCACACAGAGGGTTCCTTTGGCTCTCATCTGAAGATGAAACTTCGAGATCGACCGAATTTTCATGAAGCAAGCCTTCATGAGGAAGTGTCTGTTGAAGACCTTCAGAATTAATGTTCCCACTATTGGGAAATGAGGGAGTAGAATCTTTAATTTCAACAGATAATTGTATGAGGGCTTCACGAAATCCATCATTGAGCAAGGCCTTGTTATAGATTGGATCTTGATCTTCTGACTGTGCTGGGCGGGTCTTTTTCTTAGAAGCCTTCTTACTCACCTTGGAAACCACTTGTTGACGAAAGTGGCTGCTCTGAGCAGGTGTATATGCCTGATCAGGAAAGATGGCCAGGTTAGGCTGATGATATCTACTCAAATCAGGTGTATGTTCTTGACTTGGTTTTCTGTATAATATGGGGGAGTATGCCCCATAACCCTCTTGGACTGAAACAGATATGTGTGTCTATTCTGGAGTGAACTGTTGATGTGTCACTCCACTAGTAGGGATAGATTTATGTGTATTTCCCTGAGATTCCACTGAAGTTGTTATAATATCCTGGCCGACATCCAGAATATGAGCAGGGATTTTCTTCTGCTCTTTAACCATTTATAGAATATTCTTGGTGACTTCAGCTACCGGTATGGGAATATACGTCCATTCCGGGCTTGGAGAAGGTGTATGTGCCTGCTCGTGTCCTCCTTTTCCTATCAGTGAATCCTGACAGTACTCAAGTGTGGGGGAAGAGAGTTGAGTCTGCCTCCTATTTGTTGTCGGGGATTTCCGAATAACTTCTCCGAATGCTACCAAGCGAGACTGTTGGTAGGCTTGATTAATACTAGCAGGTGTATGTTCCTGCTGATTGCACTTCGCCAAATGTGGTTGATGAGATCCATCATATGTAGTTAGACGAGCCTGCTGACTAGATGATGATGTATAAACAGGTGTATGTTCCTGCCTATAGTACTCCGCCGGAATTTCCTGGCGGGGTTGGCGTGATGCTTCCAGACGAGTCTGCTGGACAACAGAATTAAAAGGGGCAGGTGTATGTGCCTGCTCATTTCTTGCCACCAAGTTAGGTTGGTGGACTTCTCTAGAGATGGAAGAGATGAGAACCTACTCACTGTTGACCGGATTCCGCCTCTGGTGGTTCGTCTTTCTTGCTCGGGTTCGAGGAACCTGAGACGAACGCCTAGAGTCGGTACCCTCCTCATATTGAGGGCGCACTTCCGCACGAGTCTGGCGGCGATTGTTGGTGGGAGACCTCAGGAAGTACTCCGGTATGTTTGAATTAAGGTCCTAAGGGACATACTCATTCACCTCCCCAGAATAAGGGAGCGAATAGTGATTGCGTTCCGGGGATAACAACTCAAAACGATTGGAGACAGTAGTCAACACCGTCTGCTTCTTGATCACTGGTCGTCATTGTCCGGACGACCGATGTGATTTATTTACTTGGAGGGCTTTTCCGGCAGCCCCCAGAGTTGGGATGGTACCGTGTTGACGGTACTCTTAACCAGTGCGTTTGATACCCAACGTTGAAGACGCTGAGTAGGTGATATCATCCTAAGAGCAGACGACGATCCAACAGGAGTAGCAGTAGTGGAATTTACAGCAGCAGTATTCACAGGTGTGAACTTGAGAGCAGCCATTCTAGAAATGTACAAGATCTTGGAAAAGAGTGCCTGTTTGATATAACAGACGTAATCAAGATAAATTCAGCCACTACATATTTTGGATGAGCACATATGTCAATGATTGTTTTTGTTGGCCCTCTCATTGAGTTTTAAATAGGGGCCTAACAAATGGGTAAAACATTATTTTAACTTGGTTAAGGATTCACGTCGGGTTCACCATTTTTGTTTCCCTCAGAATCCGGGGATAACCCCCTTGATGGGAGGTTCAAACATTCCGATCGGTTTCTAATGGGTTTGTTTGTAGAACCGGAAACATCCAATGATTCCACCTCCATTCAGACCTACTTTCCAATGGTAGGTGCTCATTAGTTTGTGGACTGATGAGCCCTAGGAATTTGTATTGGTCGAGAGGATGGGAGGTCGGACTCATCACACCTTTTTGAGGGGAATTATTGTCTACTCTGGGACTCTCATTATAGATTTAAGTTATGATCGTGAATCCTTATTACATTACCAAGTATAAAATGAGATTTCCTTCAGATCTGAAAATCAATGATTAAATATGTAGGAAATTTAGTGAATCTTTTGTAAGTATTCGAGGTTCTTCATCGATAGAGAATCATCTGTATTTATTAGAGATTCTTGGTCAATGGTACCCTTCGAAACATTTATATAGAAGTCTCTTGGTCATTATGATGACCATGCTCATTTTAAGGCCACTCAGTGGGGCACTTGAAGTTTATTGTCATTCAGAAGGACATGGATTATTTTAGAGTTGGGATCGAACCCGTAGACGGGCTACCTACGTATCCTTTGTTTAGAAAAGGAATCAAAACCCACATAGTTCGAGTAAGGGAGTATGATGTTTATGATTGATGGCTCAAAGAAGGATGTCACAATTACTTTTACACTCTAAGATCACGTGAGTCATGCTCGGTGTGAGAAACAAGAGGTATTGGTAAAAATTAGACAATTATGCCATGAAAGATGCAGTCATAAGAAATAATGTGGGGCTTATGTACGTATGACTGCCCAGATAAATGAAGATTAGGATTTAATTTAGTGAAGAAATCCAGGAACAGGGTCCATAAAGGTATATGTTCTTCATGGAGATTTTGAATACTCTAACTTGGGGCTTAATCCTGAAAAGGAGGCCCAAATTAGGAGAAGACTTATGATTGGGCTTTACTCCTGAAAAGAAATCCTAGATCAAAGGTAAATTAGGATTGGTTAAGAGAAATTAATACTGGGGCTTACTCCTAAGGAGGATTCCCAAATTAGGGGACTGGAGATTACTCCTAAATAGGATGCCCATATTTGAGACTGGGGCTTACTTCTGAAAAGGAGGCCCAGGTTAAGGGAATTAAGGTTTGGGGATTACTCCTGAGGAGGATTCCCAAATTAGGGGACTAAGGCATACTCCTGAAGTGGATACCCATATTTGAGACTGGGGCTTACTCTTGAAAAGGAGGCCCGTATTTGAGACTGGGGCTTACTCCTGAAAAGGAGGCCCATATTTGAGACTGGGGCTTACTCTTGAAAAGGAGGCCCATATTTGAGACTGGGGCTTACTCCTAAAAAGGAGGCCCAGGTTAAGGGCTCTATCATCTTAAAGGATGAGGTTGAATGAATTAAATCTCAATATTTAGTGACATAAAGATGTGTAAATCCCTAGGTTTTGAGAGATATTCCACAGAATTCCTTTCAGATAAGGAAGTAAAATCAAGAAATCATGCCATAAATGGATTTGAAGAGTGTCTTGAAGACTGAATCTTGAATAGGAAAGGTGGAATGACTTAAGAGGGGTCAAATGGGCAAGAAGGGCACCCAAAAAGGCAGGGGCACACAAGTCCTGGAAGACGCACAGGTACTGCATGGGCTCGCAAGTCCTGGTCGCGCAGGTATGCCTGCGCGACACATCGTGTACTTGCGTGATGGTTTAACCAGCAAGGTAATACTTGAGCGACTCTAGATTAAAGCCTTTAGAATCCTCTTAAGTTTCTTCCAGAAAAGGGGCATGAAAGTTCTATTGAAGGAGTAAGGCGGCGTGCAAGTGTGGCCTTTTCCCTTAAGGGCTGGCCACTCAAGCGCACAAGTGTTGATGAGTTTCATCACTTAGTCCTTCCTCCCCCTCTTTAGATCTTCCGTTCTAGGTAAGAAATTACCTTAGAAGTGTTTCGAAAGCTTTGAGAAGATACTAGGGCACCGGGAGCTCAAATCTGAGTTTCTGGAAAAAAATCCTCCTCGAATGGGGGACCCATAGGGTCTATTTTTAGGCACGAGAAGACCCCGGGTGGTTACCACTTAGGTCACGCAAGTCACTTGCACAACCACTAGACGTCGCACAAGTGGACTTGCGCGACAGTGATAGAACTTGCACGACACATGTGCTTTTGATCCCTTGTTCATGCCTTTGTCGATTTTTGTTATTTTCTTCAAAGGATGGATCAATTTGAGCTCAGATATTCCCCTTTTCCGATCTTTAGATTCTGTGACGAAAGGAGCATCAACAATATATTTTTTATATCTCTCACCATAAATATAGTTCCAAAATATATTCATGGAAATTATTATAGCTACCAACTCAAGATCATGAATTAGATAATTATATTCATGGATATTCAATTTCCTTTATCCACAATCAACCACTCAACCATTTGTCCAAAATTAACAATCTAATCCTTTCTTTGATGCATCACTATATATTAAAAATACTTACTTTCTCGGTGGTAGTTTCAATAATATTACATTGAATTATATCCTCTTTATTACCTCAAAACAATCCTTAAATTCATTTGACCATGTGAAAACACCTTTACATGTCAACATAGTTTATTGGTAGGCCATTCAAGTAAAATGTTAAACAAATTGTAGATAATAACTTGTTAATCCAAGGAAAAGATGTTTCTCAGTTATATTCTTCAATGTGGGACTTTCCTGAACTACCTTGGTCTTTTAGGGATCAACATATATTCCATCCTTAGAGACAATATGGTCAATAAAAGAAATATCTTGGAGCCAAAATTCACACCTATTGAATTTCCCTAATAATTACTTTTCAATAATATTTGTAAGAATTATTAGAAAATGATTCTAATTCTCATCATATCTTTTATAGTATTTCAAGATATCGTCAATTAATAATACCATTAATTTTTTATGACAATCCACAAATAGTCTATTAATATGATCCATAAAAAAGTGAGTTCATTAGTTAATCCCAAGGTAATTATTATGAAATCATAATTTTCATACCTAGTAAGAAATGGTGTCTTTGGTATATCATCTTTATTCACCCTTAATTAATGTTATCAAAGTGAATATAAATCATTAAAAAATATTTAGATCCTTTAATTTGATGAAATATTTAATCAATTCTTGGAGGAATATACATATTCATTATTATAGTGGCATTTATCAACTTATGACTGATGCACAACCTCATATAACCATCCTCCATCTTAAAAAAAGAATAAGGTTTCCACATAGTGAAACAATAGAGATAATGAATCAATTATTACAAAACTACCATAGTTACTTCTTCAGCTCCACTAATTCCCTTGGGGCCATTCTATAGGGAGTATTAAATATAGGCTATGCATCAGGGATGAGTTTAATTGAAAACTCATCTTCATGTTCAGGTGGATGACCATGCAATTATTCATGTAACACATCAATTAATTCCAGCATAATAGGTACATTATCCTTTATTAGGTTGCTTTTAACATACATAGGTTTCATCTACTCCACTTCTCTAATAGTTTCATTAATGTGAGATATAAGAGGTGGATGTAGATACGAATCAGATGATGAAGTCTCGCCTATAAAGATAAATAATTCCATACCGACTTCTTAAATCATAATATATTTCTCATAGAAATGATTTTTCACATTATAATTTGAAATCCAATCCATACAGATGATTTTTTCAAAGTCAATCATGGGCATGATAATCAAATTTTAAAGTAATTTTGATGCATCATATTGGGGACTGATCGACATATCCTTGTTGCAATAATATTTCCCATAGTAATCATGATTGAATACTCATTTATAAGGTTATTAAGGGATGTTTTAATTTTATCAGTAAATAAAGAAGATATAAAATGTGTGAAGATACAAAATTTAATAAATCATTATCTATTTTTAAGTTTATAACCAATGTGCCTACTATTACATATTAATGAACATAAACTTCAGTTATGATAATCACATAAGCTTTACCCTTCCCCTAGGCATTTTCTGAGATGTATTCCCTTGATCCTTGGGGACATAGTTTGAATAAGTCATCATCCATTTATATTTGAATCACTATATATTAGTGGATTATTTATTTTTTATATATTCATGAGATAAATGGACATTATTTCCACACTTGTAATAATATCCCATTACCTTTAAGAAAGTACTAGGGTGTTTCTTTCCAAAATTATTGCATATTGAAAGTTCCATGATTTCATTATTCTTTTCCACTATATTTAATTTTCTATAGTGATAATAAATCTTCTTATTATCTTTATTTCCTTTGATTCCATAATCTTGTTTTTTGAATTTTAAAATGAAACTTTCAAAGGCTAAGTGTGAAACCTAACAACTTCACCCAATAAAAACCATTAAAAGGAAAGAAATCCCAACAAAAGTCTACAAGAAACACCCCTCCCCAGCGATTATATCATAATGACAAGCCTCCACAATCCCATGACCGTTTAGTAAGCTGTCCCTTGTAAGGTTTCCCAGGTCTGGTACTGATGGAAAAAGCCATACCCTCTCATTCCTCCAAATCCGAATGGCCAAGCTATGGTGAATGCTTTCTGCTTGGGAACCTCATCTGAAGCGGATCCTTGTAGCTTTCTAAAAAGTTTTCACATTTTAGAATCAGAAAATCAACAAAAACCAATCATGATGATGCAAACCATGAAGAGTCATGCAAGGGCATGCTAAAAATTAAAAATTAAAAATAAAAATCCCATTTTTTCCTCAATCCACGCCTCATCCTCATCGGAACCATCAATCCATTGAAGAACATCAACGGGAGCCAACAAAGATGGAGCCACCAAAAGATGCTGATAGTCGCTCACCCTCACATCCCAAAGCAACCATGAAGACCACCACTCAGATCTGCCTCAGAGAGAGTGGTGAGATCCTGAAGCAATAGTAGAGGAACATGCGTCCAAAGCCCTTGACAGAGCTCATCTCCAAACCCCAAAAAGTCAAAATGAAAATAAGAAAACACAAGGAGAAGTCCAACACAAGTCATGCGTCCTTTAACTCCCTGCCGCTCACAGAAGAACAACATACCAAAACCTCCTTGGAAACCATATCACCCAACCGACCTGGATAGGAGTATAAAAGCAATTAACCTGGAAGTCAGAGCAGCATAAGAGTGGGCAGGACCTCCAGAACCAACCATGACGAAGCCAGTACCATCAAATCCAAAGGAAAAATCATCATCAAAAAATCACTTGAAACAGAAAGAAAAAACCTGCAATCAGAACTGAATCTTGAAATCCAAACCTCAAAACTACCAATAGAATACCAAGATCCAGTCACAACTTCAAGAGACCACAAGAGAGGCAAATATTCAGCTCAAGGAACAACCTCCTTGAAAACAATGACGCCACACCATCGCTCAAGAAACGGTTTCAGATTAGATCTCCATCACGGACTCATTTTGATCACCCACAGTAGGATGAACTTGGCCAAGATTCTTCAAATCGGGCTAGTTCATCACGAATCCTTGAGGTACGAAAACCCCGAAAACAGCTTCCTTTGGACTGATGGGTCCAGATCTGGAGAAAATTAGACTTGAATCACCAACTCTCCAAATAAAACCATGCCAAAAACCTCCATGAAAAACGTGACCACTGCGCTGGAACCACGACCAAAGTCTCAGCTGAAGAAGCCTCAGCTGAAGAAGCCCACAAGCCGCCGGTGCCAAACCACCCCCAAGAAGCCCAGATGAGATCACACTATTAATTCGAAGACATCATCCTCAGGCTCGGCTAAATCACGGGTGGGATTCATGGTGGCGATGCCAGATCAAACCACCCTTGCCGCCGCTAAGAGAAGCCGTCGCCCGAAGACCCAACCAAGATGAGAAATAGCAGCCATGTGGAAGAGAATCGCAACCGAAGACAACCAAGCCGCCGAAGCTGACAACCTGTGCCGTCCCCATCATTACACACCACAAGAGAACCTGCCATTTGAGAGATTAGTTCCCATTGGAGGCTTGAATTAATCCCATAAAATAAACGGTAGATCTTACTTTTTTTTTGAATATTTAGTCCTCCTTCTTAGCATTTTGAATCAATGACCACCATCTATTCAAATCCCCCTTAAATGATAACCCTCCATGAAAAATTTCACCCTTTTAGTACTTTCCAAAGAAAGAAATATATTTTATAGGGTCATGATCCACTATTCAACTACTAGTGGATCAGTGGTCCCATTGAATGATGGTGGTTACTATCATATAAATTTTTTTAATATTTTTTCTCTATGTTTTAGATTAGTAAGTTGCTCCACATGGGTAAGGTTATTGGCCATAACCTGAGTTAAATTCCCTAATATATCCAAAATATTCTTATCTCCAGCACCATTTATGTTGACTTTATCTAGAATGAAATATCTAAATTGATTATTAGTTTTGATAAATTTTCCAATCCCTGTACTATGATACATATTTAGAAAAATTTCATAAACTTAATTAGTTTTTAATAAAACCCTAAATTATGATATATAATTCTCAATTTGGTTCAAATATTCACATAAATTAACAATTTATACAATATCCAAACCCAAAATCACAAGATTAGCGTATTTCTTAATATCTTGAAAACATAATAATATTTTTAAATACTTCATAATGGTTTTTAAAAAGCATGGAAATCAATAAAATAATATCCCTTATGAGTGTCAAACTAGGTATGAAGTTAGGCCCTTTTTTGTGCACTGGTAAATATCAAGTTAATACCCAATCAACCTTTTTAGAAATATTATTCCTAGGTGTATCTGTTCCAAATCGTTCATCCACTTGTTTGTATACAAAAATGATATCATTTATATAAAACCACATAATCTCCACTTTACCAAAATTTTAGGACGTTTTTATATACTAATACATATTCCTAGAGTCTGTAACAGGGTTATGCTTACAATCTACATCTTCCTAAATGTAGTTCCAATTTTTTTATGAAACCACACATTAAAACCAACTATAACAACCCAAACCTTGTAACCCAAATTTAGTGGTTACTTTATTACATTGGTACAAGATACAAGGGATTAAATCACATAGGAACACACAGTTTAGCAGTATTGGGAGATAACATACATACATGTTTTCTATATTACATTGGAAACATAGAAACATGGAATTATAAACTTCATGAAAAAATTATTCTTCCCTTTAGAACAGCCTTTAATTCTTTCAAATAATTCTTCTTGGTACCTTGGGTAAAGTAAACAAAAGAATAGGTAGAGCTCAAATTCTCACTAAGAGGTAGTGTAGAATGAAAACTCTCTTAACACAAGAATGAAATAAATAGTATAGAAGAAAAAATAATTAGAGTAATGAGATAATAAATTGAAACATATATCATAATATATCCAGGGATAATATAAAATTTAAATAAATAGATTATATCAATAACAATAATTTATTTCATATTTATAAAATATGTAATGTCAGATATCTTAATCTTACTACCAATGCTTCAAACTAAGATATCATTATCTTACTATTAACTCTATATGATTGGATATCATAATCATACTATTAAGGCCAAGTGCATGGACATAATTATCTTACCTTCAAGGAATAATTTCCAAGATACTATGATTTTACCATCAAGGAATAATTTCAAGGAAATATTAATAAATGGGAAGACATACAGAAAACACCAAAACCTTTTGTTTCATGAGACCTACTGATGTATCGAGGGACTATGTAATGTTGAGACCCACCCATAAATTAATTAATTCCAATGAATGCACCAAATGAAATAAATTAATAAAATTCGTAATTAAATTTATTTAGAAATCAATATACATCAGTATTAGAATAATAAACATATGAAATTACAATACTTTTCCCATTAAATAAATGGAATAAAATGACCATAAGACATCCATAGAAAAATATGAATGGTATAATTATAGTATATCCACAATGAAACATGATGAACATTAAAGGATGTTAACATAGATAAAAAATCTTTAGAAGGAATTAAAAATTTACTTGGAGAAGAAAAAGAAACACCCATTAAATTTTTGATAACCTTCTCAAAAAATATTTTATAAAGAAAATGGAATATAAATTTCTTTGAAAAACCATGAAAACCTGGATAAGAGGTTTATTAAAGAATATTGATAAAGGTAGAAGAAAAATTAATCAGTATGAAAAACATTTAAAAGAATATTCCTTTTACATTTTTTAAAGAAAGTCAAAGTTAATAAAAAATGTAATAACAATTCACATATAACTAAAATTTTCAAAAATATAGATAAAAGAAATTTTAAAACTTTATTTAAGAATAGAAATTTTAGAAAAAGTATGTTTTTATAGAAATAAATAATAAGTCCAAAAATATGGAGTGGAATATAAAATATATGAACACAAATAATATTTCAAAATAAGTTTATTGAAATTGAAATCGTAAATGTTTTTACCCAACCCATCGGGGCCTGCATGGCTGATGATAAGCTGAGTGTAACACCCAAATACTACCTTCAATAGGTTAGGGGATGGATACAAGTTCTTAGTAGGCATATAAAACACATGGCATGCCTTATCCTAAGGTATTGGTACACACCAAAACATCTCCAAATACCCATACATTGCTGGAAGGTAAATACAATAGATACTAATGCATGCATACATCTGAATCCTATAATAAGAGCACAAAAATAAAACTAGAAAGAATAATGTTCCAAATACAAGCTCAGAAATACTATAAAGTAAGTCCAACCCACTAGAAGGAGGCGACTATAGTAAAATTCAACACTTGGTACAAACCATGGTCTTTTGAGATCAACTGTTCCCTATCTTCTCTTAGTATACAAAGGATCCAATTAATTGGTGTATCATCTATGTAAGACATGATTTGTGTTGGAAAAGACCACGAAAGGATGAGTATAACAATATCAAGTAGGAAACCTCAAAATTGACAAAATAATGCATCAAGAGAGTAGTCATCTCATCATAAGGGAATATCAATCAGGATATGATAAATATGATAATAACATCCAGATATACATGAGTCAGATCTTTGGATTAAACATGTTATTATTCAGAGAATGGACTCTATTAGGGGTGATATATCTATTTCTTAAGTTATTCATTTCTAGTGGATCTATCCTATGATTTTTCTCAAGATTACAAGATAATTCTCATCTGAGAGAACTTACTATAAGATCTAGATAACAATGATGGTGCTCATTTGAGTGTTCCATCTCACGAGGTCTCTCCAAGAAAAGTATACACTATAAGTCAGAAGATATTGATACATGGATAGGTGATCACACCAAAGGCCATGGGTGGAATTGTAAACCCTAATCGTATTAACCAACTAAGTAGGAGATTAATTCTGATGTATTTTTTTCAAACATATTCCTAGAACCCCATATAGGGAAAAAAATACAATATTAGATTTCACCTTAGACCTCATGAGGGATTCCTAGAACTCTATATGAGACTAATAACATAGATTGGATCACATCCTATGTCGAGGACATGATGCTTCTCTCTATCCTCATTGGGGATGAATCAAGGGAACACACCTGAAGGAAACTAATCACCAATGAACAAGACAAGGTCCTCAAGATATTTAAAGAAAATTGAATGGTGTGTACTGGGAGTACATAGAATGTATTTCCTACCCCAGGCCTGCTAGTGTGATCAAGCCCATGCTCATATACTTCGATCCATGCCCAAGTACCAGTCCGTGTCTATACCTATGTACCTCACTATGACCAAGTACCAAGTTATTCCCACGTACTTTTTTAATTTTTGTATACTTAGCCATGTCCATGCTCATGTACCCATAGGGTATATTCCAAGCCGTAAACCATAGGTTACATTCCACATGACATATGTCACATGTGGTGTGATACTTTTATATTAATTTAAAGCCTATATCCATATAAGGTTGAAAACATGGTGTGTGTTATTTGGACTACATGTTGTGTAATATAAAAATATAGCCATCCTTCACCTCAAGAATCACCACCATGAAACTGCATCATCCAAACACTAAAAAATGTGATCAGAAATATTCAAATCCAAATCCAATGATCTTTTATTGAGCACATCACAACCACATTATCAATATGTATCTCTAACCCATGATAGCAATCCATTATTCCAAATATCAATTGAGCAATGATTTTTTACAAGGTATTTTTCAATCCACCAGACAAATTGAATTCCAAAAATGATAGCATAACGAACAAGGATATAAATTCATAAAACAAAAACATGAGGAACATACCTCATCCATTTTTCATGTTGTCCTTGATTTATTATCATATTAATGATGAAATAATAGTAATAACAAAGAAAAATGAAATAATTTCAATCTTTAATATTATATTAAGGTAAAATAAAACTTGAAATTCATATGTTGACTCAAAAATAAAACTTTTAGAATAATTTATTTGAGTTTGATGTGGGATAATAAAAAATGGGACAAAATAAAAAAAGAAAAATCCTACCTTGAGTTAGAATCGATTTTTGAAAAAGAAAAAAATCCATGTAATCTTCATTAAAAATATCCTTGAATTCTGTTGGTGAAGAGGATCCCTGGGAAATTGAACAAAATCCTCAATCCATCAACCCTAGTCAAGATTTCATCTAACAAATCCTCTCTCAATATTAGGGTTTTGTGGATTACCCTAGGGATTTGGTATGACCATATATTTATAAGGGATATTTAGGTCTCCATGTTTAACATATCAAATAAATAAATAAGTAAATTTATTTTATTATTTTTTCTCGTGACATCACTCAAAAACAAATACCTGATATCGATAAGAGATTTGTCACACCTAGGGTAAAAAAAAGTTCTATATTAAATAAAAATATAATATTTTAAGATTCCATTTGGGTGTTACTACATAATTCTATAAAAATTTAGTTCATGTGATATAATATTTTAAATATTTTTATTATATCAAAATTGGGCCTTTTTAGGACTCAGAATCCAGAAAAAACTCAACAAATAGATCTAAAAATATTATTATTATATATATTTGAATGATTTATAAGGGAAAAAGATTGACTAAATTTTTCCCACATTAGGGATTTTTCCCCAAAAATAAAAAATCAATCTAAAAACGATGAGGGTACTATGCTCGTATTTGGGTCTCCTGCACCCAGATTTTCCCCTACAGATTACCGTGTTTCCACCAAACATGTAGCATGGAAATCACTCACCCACAAAATATCTTATCCTAAAAATCATTTATATTCATTGATTCCTTAGTAAGGGTAGTTCCATCCTTGATGTATATCTTTCCCAAATCCATAACATGTAATGGGTCATGGACATACCTCCTCAGCTACGACATGTGAAAGATTTCATGCACCTAGTCTAGAAATGGTGGTAGAACCAAGCGATACGCCAAGTCACCAATTCTTCATAGTATCTAGAAATGGTGGATAAATCTGAAATACAACTTTTCTCTTAACCAAATATCCACAATCCATGTCGTGGTGAGACCTTTAAGAACATGCGGTATCCCTCCTTGAACTCCAAAGTACTTTATCTATCATGAACAAGCTTGGGTACCTTAGTAAATCGATAATTGAGCTGGCCCTAACATGGACTGAAGGACATTCCCAATCCCCATGGGTCAACGAATAGAACTTGGTATCATAAAACATGAAATTTGGAATGATTTTTTCTACAAGTCATAGTGAAAGTAAGACAATCAAGTCAATATGTATATAAAAGAAATTGCACTAGGAGTAAAGTAACAGAATATAAAAAGGTTTAAAAAGCCAAAATTACTAAAACCCAAGCACCAAAATAGGGAAAACACCCCCAAGTTCTTTAAGGACATAACTCACCATGACCAAGATCCAATAACTAGATCCTACTCCAAGAGATTAATTCCTCTTACTCGAACCTGGAATAAGAAATTCTACAAACACCCGAAGGTAAAAGTATGGTGTGAGCTTAATGCTAGTAGGATACAACCAAAGATTCCATAATAGATGTGAAATATAGATTATCCAAATAAAAGATTTCAATTTTTAAAATAAATAGGTTTGAAAATTCAAGATCATATTTAAACAAAACACTCTATATAGTTTCAAAATGATGGAAAATAATTTTTAAAGAAAATGACTTACTTTATAAGAGATGGAATATTTCTAAAAAAATGGATTAAATAAAATGGTTTCATAAAATAGTTTATGTAAATATAGAAAACTCATATAATGAAATTTTACAACATTAGAATACATTTATATCTCATATATAAATAAACAAGAGAGCAACATGGTCATATACCAAAAGGTATGATAGTATTAACCAAGTATATAATTCTTCAATCTCTATGTGATATCAGAAAAATGAGTATACTCACATCCCCATGATACTGGCCAGAGGTGACTCGTCACCCTCGCATCAGGGATGTGACCCACCATAGGTATGTTTTAAAACGTTGTAATATCATAGAGTGTATCCAAATAATTCACCAACTACCTAAGGATTGTACGTTCTATTACATGATGGGGAATTTATTTTAAGACTGCTTAAAATACAATTAAATACCATTATTCCATTTCAAAAATTCCAATTTCATTCCATTTAAAACCAAAATGGGTTTTAATAAAAAACATTTCTTTTCCACATGATAAAACCTCTAGGTTTCTATAAAATAATTTTAAATCCATTTTCACAAGTTTAAAATCAATTCAAAACCAATTCCATATTTTTCACAGTTCATTTCAACAATTTAATTCAAAAATTTTATTGAAATAATTTACATCAAATCTATAATTAAAATTCAATAATTTAAATCATCCAATTTCCATAAACACATCCCAATTCAATGGAATTGGGGGTTTTCAAAATTTTCATGCCAAAACCATTTCAAAACAACCAATTTAGTAGAATCATGTTTTTATAAATTTAATTGAAATAAAATGAGAGAAATTGAATTTAAATCAACAATTGAAATAAATTAAGCAATTTAGGAATAATTAATTTGGATAATTAGGATGGAACCACCAAGCTTTTCCCAAAACTCGACAGTCACAAAAACACTCATCAATAAGAACGAAGACGTAGAAGATCCCAAAATTCAAAATTTAATCAAGATACAAAATCAAGTAGGATAGATCCATAAACTTTAGGATAATTCATAGAAACACCAAAATAGGAGAAAGAGAGATAGATAAAGAATGCTGGAGAACGCTTACCCAGATATCTCCCGCCAAAGAAATGATGATCGATCACCAATGGAATGGGTCTATAAGGGTTAGAAGACTCCAAGAATTCATAGGAAAAGATTTGGGTCAATTGGATGGGAATTAGAAATGAGAGAATGAAAAAAATAACCATGCTCTACCTCCGTTTATAGTCTGTTTCTAGGCCTTACACGACGTGTAATTCAGTTACACGCTATGAAAGTCTTAATTTCCACAATGGTGAAGTCGTGTTGAAATTGTAATGCTTCTTTAATTTCAGGGTATTACATGGCGTGTAAACCCTATTCATTTCATAAAAATCATTAGATTTATAATGGTCAAAACCCCATCATCATATTGGTCAATTCTTAGACCTACACCATGAGCCTGAATTAAATATCCAATATTGGTCCTGAAAAGACCACCTCAATTACAGGGTCATACTACCACTGACAGCGCATCAATCCGACACTATACAAGGGAGTTATGTCCGAAATGTTGTTTTAACAATGATAATAATAATAATAATAACATCAATTACTATTGTTATTAAATACCTCATATTAATAATAATAATGATAAAAAAATTATATTATCAAATAGATTTCATAATTTCCTCCATTAATATTATCTTTCATAAATAATATATTAATAATAACAACAATTATTATTTTCATCGTTAATTATCTATAATTATTTTCAACATTAATATTTTGACAAAAACTATCATTAAATACTAAAAATTTAGAACACCTGTTCAATCCATTATTCAACATAAAGTTAAGGGTGGAGTGTGTAAATTTAAACTTTAATGAAATTGCCACCAAATCATGTTTAAATGGTTAAGAAATAGAAGATTTTAAAAATTTTCTACATAAACCATGATGGTAAGGCGGCTTAGGAACATTATTTTCTATTTTTTATATTAAATTAATAATTTAATAATTTAATTTATTTACTAAATATCTTCATTTAATTAGAAACCTAAAAAAATTCTCATTGCATATGAAAATTATACCCCTCCTAGGGTGAAACCCATGTTCTAGACCTAATAGTGGTCTCATATTTCTTATACAACACACTGTTTGAGGGAAATTATTTATTTATTAATAAAAAAATGGAAACGACTTTTATTGCGTTTGATGTTTCCAAACACCCTACATGAATTAAATTTATACCCTGTATAGGGTAAAACCCCATTCCGGACCCAATGATGGTCTTAGATTTCTTAGAAGACACACCATTTGAGAGAGATTAATTGTTTAATATTCAAAAAATGGATTAAAGAGTAATTAAATATAAAAATGTTATTTTCAATTGTGAGGCATGAAAACATCCAACACATACAAATGTTATACCTCAAATAGGGTAAACACCACACCACAAACATATATATGGTATCATATTTCATATTCAATGAACCATTTGGGAGATATTTAATTATTTTTAATAAAATAATATATTAAATATTATTTAATAACTTTATCTCAAATGCGAGGCATCAAAATGTCCTGCACCTTCGAATGTTACATCCATCCTAGGGAAAACACCGCGTTTCAGACATAATGGTGGTATCCAATTTCTCATATGATGAAACATTTTAGATTTATTCAATTATTTTGAATAAAAAGTGCATGCTTAAAATATTATATTTAATATTTTTATTCAGTTGTCACCGAGAGTTTGCAAGCCTCAGAATCTCATACAAACACTGTGTATAACAACCAAAATATTCAATTGAAAATTCCAAGATGTTAACTGTAATTTAATTCCTTTAACACATTAATCAAAAGTTAACTAATAAATCATTTTTTCTTTCCTACTTAATTAAGATATTAATAATTTAAGACAAGAGGGTTTAGAAATACCTGAAACAGTAATGGTATGTTACACTATCACCAATCCACATAAGAATTATGAATACTCTAGGAAGACTTAAACCACTCCTAGATGATTTAAACCTTCACTTTCATAGCTCATTATAACTCTGGCCCCATCAGCATGAATCCCCTCGATCAGCCCAAAATAGTGGAGACCTTTCAGGTCTCCTGTGTAAAGACTCTAATGGAGTCATACAAATAGTGGAATGGAAAATTTTATTTTATAAAAACACCCCAAGGGTATATGTTCCTCAAAAATATAGACAATGTCTAATATAAAAGCTCACATTATGTCCTCTTGTACTTAAATCATCTACTCAATTTGGACATCAATATGGGGGTGAAACTCTAAGATCAAATGAAACTTAGTCTCAATGTTCTCTGATAATCCTATCCATAATCATGATGTTGTTGAAACTCCTTTTTTGTCACATTGTCTAAAATAATGGAAAGGGAAATGACTTAGCACAAATTGATGCATCCTTTGAAGAAAACATCAAAAATTGACAAAGGCATGAACAAGGCTTCAAAAGCACAGGGGTCTCGCAAGTTCCATCACTGTCACGCAAGTATACTTGCGCACCACCTAATGGTCGCGCAAGTGACTTGCGCGCTCTAAAAGATAACCGTCCGGGGTCTTCTCCAGCCTATAAATAGATTTTGTGGGGCCCCCATTTCGAGGAATAATTTTTTCCAGAATTTAGATTTAGAGCTATGAACGCCCAAGTCTCTTCTTCAGGTCTTCCGAACACTTCTAAGGTAATTCTTTACCTATAAAGGAAGGTCTAAACAAGAGGATTAAGGTCTAGGTGTTAGAATTCACTAACACTTGCACGCCTAAGGTGTTTTACCCTTAAGGGAAATGAACATACTTGAGCGCCTCCCTACTTCCTCACCAAAACTTGAGTGCCTCTCTTCTGAAAGTACCTCAGGATAATTCTAAAGGCATTGGTCAAGGATCGCCCAAGTATTACCATGATGGTTTACGAACGCGCAAGTACCCATGTGTCACGTAGGTGTACCTGCGCGACCAGGACTTGCGCGCCCACACAGTATTTGCGTGCCGACCAAGACTTGCACGCCACTGCCTTTTTGGATGACTTTCTTGCCCATTTAACCCCTCTTATGCCGTTCCACCTCTCCTATTCAAGATTCAGTCTTCAAGACACTCTTCAAATCCATTTACGGAAAGATTTCTTGATTCAGATTCCTTATCTGAAAGGAACCCAGTGGAAAATTTCTCAAAACCTAGGGATTTTCACATATTTTTCTCACTAATGATTGAGCTTTCATTAATTCAACCTCATCCTTTAAAGATGAGAGAACCCCTTAAAATGGGTTTCCTTTTCAGGAGTAATTCCCAGTCATAATTCCCATTAATTCTGGGCATCCTCCTTAGGAGTAAGCCCCAAGTCCCCTAATTTGGCCATCCTTTTCAGGAATAATCTCCAGTCATAATTCTCATAATATGGGAATCCCCCTTAGGAGTAAGCCCCAAGTCCTCATTAACCTGGGCCTCCTTTTCAGGAATAAGCCCCAGTCTCAAATATGGGCATCCTCCTTAGGAGTAAGCCCGAAGTCCTCATTAACCTGGGCCTCCTTTTCAGGAATAAGCCCCAGTCTCAAATATGGGAATCCTCCTTATGAGTAAGCCCTAAGTCCTCATTAACCTAGGCCTCATTTTCAGGAATAAGCCCCAGTCACAAATATGGGCATCCTACCTAGGAGTAAGCCCCAAGTCCTCATTAACCTGGGCCTCCTTTTCAGGAATAATCCCCAGTCTCAAATATTGGCCTCCTTTTCAGAAATAAGCCCCAGTCTCAAATATTGGAATCCTCCTTAGGAGTAAGCCCCAAGTCCCTTAATTTTCTCTTAACCAGTCCTAATTTACTTTTGATCTAGGCTTCCTTCTCAGGAGTAAAACCCAATCAGAAGTCCTTTCCTAATTTGGGCCTCCTTTTCAAGAGTAATCCCCAAATTAGAGTATTCAAATCTCCATGAAGCACATATAACTTTATAGACCCTGTTCCTGGATTTCTTCCCTAAAGTAAATCCTAATCTTCATTTATCTGGGTAGTTATACATACATAATCCCCACATTATTTCTTATTATTTCATATTTCATGGCACAATTGTCTAGTTTTTACCAAAACCTCTTGTTTCTCACCCCAAGCATGACTCACGTGAGCTTAGAGTGTAAAAGTAATTATGACATCCTTCTTTGAGACATCAATCATAAACATCATACTCCTTTACTTGAACTATGTGGGTTCTGATTCCTTTTCCAAAATAAAGGATACATAGGCAGCCCATCTGCGGGTACGATCCGAACTTTGAAATAATTCATGTCCTTCTGAATGACAATAAACTTCAAGTGCCCCACTGAGTGGCTTTAAAACTAGTATGGTCATCATAATGACCAAGATACTTTTACGTATCAAAGGATACCATTGACTAAGAATCTCTAAGAAATACAGATGATTCTCTATCGATGAAGAACCTAGAATACATATAAAAGATTCTCTAAATTTTCTACATATCAATCATTGATTGTCAGATCTAAAGGAAAGATCATTTTATACTTGGTAATTTAATAAGGATTCATGAACATAACTTAAATCTATAAAGAGAGTCCTAGAGTAGACAATAATTCCCCTAAAAAAGGTGTGATGAGTCCGACCTCCCATCCTCTCGACCAATGAAAATTCCTAAGCCTCATCAGTCCATAACTAATAAGAACCTACCTTTGGAAAGTAGGTCCAAATAGATGTGGAATCATTGGCTGTTTTCGGTTCTACGAACGAACTCGTTAGAAACCGATTGGAATGTTTGAACCTTCAATCAAGGAGGTCATCCCCAATTCCATAGGGAAACAAAAAAATGGTGAACCCGATGTGAATCCTTAACCAAGTTAAAATGATGTTTTACCTATTTGTTAGGCCCCTATTTAAAACTCAATGAGAGGGCCAACAAAAACAATCATTGACATATGTGCTCATACAAAAGATGTAGTGGCTGAATTTATCTTGATCACGTCTGTTATATCAAACATGCACCATTTTTCCAAGTTTTCTGCATTCTAAGAAATGGTTGCTCTCAAGTTCACACCTGTGAATACCGCTATTGTGAATGTCACTGCTAATAATCCTGCTAGATTGTCGTCCGCTCTGAGAACGATATCACCTACTCAGCGTCTTCAACGCTGGGTATCAAATGCGCTGGTTAAGGAGTACTATCAACACGGTACCATTCCAACTCTGGAGGCTGCCCGAAAAGCCCTCCAAGTGAATAACTCACCCTGGTCGTCCAGACAGCGACAACCAGTGATCAAGAAACAGGTGGTGCTAACCACCGTCTCCAACCGTTTCGGGTCTTTATCCCTGGAATGAAATCACCATTCGCTCCCTTATTCTCAGGAGGTGAATGCACAGGCCCCTGAAGGCCTTAATTCAAGCAGACATGGGTCTTTCCTGAGGGCTCCCACCAAAAATCGCCACCAGACTCGTGCAACAGTGCGCCCTCAACAGGATGAGGGTACCAACTCCAGGCATTCGGCTCAGGTTCCTCGAACCCGAGCAGGCAAGAAGAATCGCCATAGGTGAAATCTGGTAAATAGTGAGCAGGTTCTCATCTCTGACATCTCCAGAGAATTCCACCAACCTAACTTGGTGGCAAGCAATGAGCAGACACACACACATGTCTGTTTTAATTCTGCTTTCTAGAAGACTCGTCTGGCAGCGTCACGCCAATCCCGCTAGGCAATTCCGGCAAAGTACTATAGGCAGAAACATACACCTGTTTATACACCACCATCTAGTCAGCAGGGTCGTTTGACTACATATGATGGATCTCATCAACCACATTCGGTGAAGTGAAATCAGCAGGAACATACACCTGCTAGTATTGATCAAGCATACCAACAATCTCACTTGGTAGCATTCGGAGAAGTCAGTTGGAAAGCTCCGGCAACAAACAGGAGGCAGTCTCAACTCTCTGCCCCTACACTTGAGTACTGTCAGGATTCACTGACAGGAAAAGGAGGACAGGAGCCGGCACACACACCTACTCCAAGCATGGAATGGACGTATATCCCCGTTTCGGCAACTGAAGTCACCAACCATATTCTATCAATGGTGAAAGAGCAGAAGCAAATTCCTGCTCATATCCTGGATGCCTGTCAGGATATTATAACAGCTTCAGCGGCATCTCAGGGAAAGACACATAAATCTATCCCTACCAGTGGAGTGAAACATCAACAGTTCACACTGGAATAGACACACACATCTGTTCTAGTCCAAGAGGGTTGTGGGGCATACTCCCCCATATCATACGGACAACCAAGTTAGGCACATACACCTTATTTGAGTGGAGATCGTCAGCCTAACCTGACCATCTCTCCTGATCAGGCACATACACCTACTCAGAGTAGCCACTTTCGTCAACAAGTGGTTTCCAAGACGATTAAGAAGGCGTCTAAGAAAAATACCTGCCCATCACAGACAAGAGATCAAGAGCCAATCTGTAATAAGGCCTTGCTCGATGCTGGAGTTCTTGACGCCCTCAGACAGTTATCTATTGAAATTAAAGATTCTACTCCCTCATTTCCAAATAGTGAGAACATTAATTCTGAAGGTCTTCAACAGACACATCCTCATGAAGGCTTTCTTCATGACAATTCGGTCGATCTCGAAGTTTTATCTTCAGATGCGAGCCACAAGAACCCTCTATGTGGCCAGAAGACCAAGGAGTAAGAGATATCATCTTTTGCTGTAACCCACCATGGTGGTCCTCCCCGTGATGATGAATTTCGCTAAATTCCTCTCCGCAGTAGTGATGCACATTGCCCGGAAAATGCTTCAGTGGACAATGTAGTGCCGAGAAATCCCTCTTATCTTGAGGCACTTGCAAATGTAAAACCAGTCATTTCTATTGTTTCATCGCTGGCAGGTGAAATGCTTTCTCAATCGTAAGATAGCATAGGGTGTAGGTCATTCTCTAAACCACCCTAAGTCACGCATCTTCTAGTTTAATCAGTGATTTCTCTACCAATCCTGTTGAATCCAATGAAGCAACAAGGAAGCACCGGCTCTGGTCAAAACAGGTAGAAGAATCTTCATCAAATGATAAAGAGGAAATGCTAAACATGAGAAAACAACTGGCGAAAGGTGAAGTGCCAGTCATGTTTTGGCCTCTGGATGACTCTCAGTATGACATTCCAGAAATGTTGACGGATGATGGAATTCATGATATTCATCTCAACATATGAAAAACTCTTTGTCAGTTGAAAAATAAATTATTATCTTATGATGAATATGAAAATCATGTTAAGATAATAGAAGGGTTACAATGCCAAATTGACTTGGCATCTCTATTAGTCTCTCGATATCTGAAGGCTGAAAAGCAGCAGAGAGCCCTTCAACGTTCATGCCTTGGTGCACTAAGAAAGTTGCGCCAGTTAATTGACAATTCCCCACCTGGTATTCATGTCAGAGGATGGGGTGTTCATGGAGCACTACATTTCACGGTGCTCTCCAGTCAGCAAAGGCCACTAAAAATGGTCTCATGTAATGTTATTTCCCATGGCCAGCCAAGGATACCTGGCTTTGTTTGTAATCAAAAGATTGGCAAAGAATAGGCTTCAACTAGTTCCTCTCAAAATCAAGAATATAGAGAACAAGTTGTTGAATTACTCCTGCATCAAGAAAACAAGAGTATTGAATAGGCCTCTCGTTTGGAGAAAGCACATCACCAAGTGACAGAAGTGTCGGAAATCATCCAACGGTCTTTTGAACCGGGTGAGAAAAGTAGATGTCGATTGATTCATCCAACTAATTTCTGGACCAAGGTCCGTAAGATTAGAAGAGATTTTAATAAAGTCTCAGACATAGCATGTCAAGATCAACCCCATCTCACCAGACTGGGGACTCTTTTAAACCAACCCTCGGAATCAATAAATAGGATTCGAGGAGTTGAGAAAAGACAGCAGGAGTAGACCCAGTCCATTGAACTGGGGACTTTTTCAAATCATCAACTCCCTCCTCAGAGAAAGTCGGTCTTTTCTCGATTGGGGAAGAATCCACAAGAGGAACGAAGAGCCAAATTATCCGGAGATTCTCTCCAAATTACGGTTCGTCAAGATGTTCCTGAGGGATGAAATCAACAAAAGACAATGTCACATCAAAGACATGGAAGGAGACAATATCACAGAAATGTTGATATAAGGGATGCGTTGCATTATGCATCAATAAATGTCATCAATGTCGTTGTTTCTAATCCACCAGATGAGGCTCACTCAGATGGATCAGATGAAGAGGTTCCTGTTCAGGAATTTGTACACACAGACACAAATGAAGAAGGTGTGCGTACACAACATCAAAGGTTTACCCAAAATCTGGGTGTTCCTTCAAATAACCCAATTCCCCCTCTCTGAAAGGGATCAAACAAGGGAAAGGGGAAGAATCAGGTTACATATCCTCCCTCTGGAGAGGGCCAATCGCTCTTACTAGAGCAAATATTTGTGCAACAGGAGGAAGAAATGAAGGAATTGAGGAGGATGAACGTAGAACCACTTCAGGGTAGTCTTCCTCCTAAGCGTACTGGAGTTAGTCAGCCAAGGGATTTTGTTGCAGCTACTGAGATGGATCAAGAATATCCTTCTTTATCATTACACCCTCACAGATCTAATCCTATGGGCCAAGTGCAACAACAATTGGCAGTGCTGCCATCAGTTGCCATTCCAGCTGCCATACCTGTCCAAGCTCTAGTCAGTGAAACTGTTCAGATTCAAACTCAACCAGATGTTTCTCAAAATTTAATAACTAATATTGAGTCATTAACAGCTCGGTTGGAAGCTGTGGAAGGAAAGAGTGCACATGTTCAACAGGAAAAGAAAGCTTACCCTGAATGGGTAGATTCAATCTCCCCCCCCCCCATCAAATTTTGGGAACCCTATATTCCCTATTTTCAATGGGTCAGGTGATCCTGAACAGAATTTGATGCATTACGTGTCTTGTTGCGATACTATGATGGGAAATCTGGAGCAGCAAGAAGCATTGAAACTTAGATGTTTCATGCGAACCTTGCAAGGAACAGCTTTTGTCTGGTATACAAGCTTGAAATCCTGGTCAATTATCGGATGGGAAGATCTCCTTCAACGATTTCTTCTTCAATTCAGCTTAACTTTTCCAAAGACAATAGTTTTCGATCTTAGAAACTGTAAGCAAAGGGAGAATGAAAGAGTCTCTGATTTCATTGCTCGCTGGAAGGGGTTAACATATTCCCTGAGCCTAGCACACCCTCAAGAGAAACTGTTGCCAATCTGTGTGGATAATCTGCATGACGAATTACGCACGCTATTGATCCCTATGAAATACACAGGAGGGTTTCGATACCTTACTTCAATCTCTCAACAAATTGAATATTATCTTATACAGACTAAGGCTAAATCTCATATAATTCCATCATCTCCAGGAAGGAGAATGGGTAAAGCAAAGACTGCTACAATTATGCTTAAACAAGAACCTGTACCTACTTCTACTTCAAAACCTTCATCTTCTCGAAGGGCTCCACCTCTTGAGCACCAAAAACAAAGGCCGTTTCATCAATACGATCAAATAGATCAAAGACAAAAACAATTTGAGGATATGAAAATCAAAACATACTCTTTCTGAAATGAACAAGTTCCTGGCTACTTCATTTCAGATCTGGAAAATAATTTGGTTCAGTTGCCAAGGCTCAAAAGGCCAAACAAAGAAGGAGATGAAGACCATCCCAATTATTTCCCATTTCATCAGATTCTAGGACATCCCATCCAGGAGTGTTTTGTCTTCAAATACCTATGCAAAATATGATCGACTCGGGACAAGTCAAACTGAAAGGTTCTTCAGCTCAGGTAGCATGTGTAACTGCTACAGTTCCAGAGGAGGAAGGCGATTGGCAAGAAGTCAAAAGAAAAAATGCACAAAAATATGATGATTGGATGGTCAGAAAGACGATCAACCAAACTCATGCTATTTTGAGAATGCAATTTAAGAAACTAATTGTACCTTCTGCTATTAATGCCTCAACAAAACCATCTTCATCAGAGGGAAAATCCTCAAAGAAACGACATGATTCAAAGAAAGAAAAAGAATCAGAAGAAGATGAGTACGTGTCAAAGCCTAAGTTGTCTTTGACCTTGGTAGACTTCATGCCATCTACTTCAAATCAACGGGCACTGCCCCATAAAACAGCACAGCCTAAATTGGCTAGTCAGGAAGAGTCTTCATCGGATGAAGAATTGATTTTCAGTTTTGTTAATATGATTCAATTAACAGATCCGTATGCCAGTTTTATTTTTGATTATAATGATCCCGAATTCCCTATATCAAATAGAGGAATCAGAGGAAGTTCCAGAGGATCAATATTTAGGGGAAGATGTGGATCTTTCAGAATCCACTATTCCAATTCTATCCCTGCTAGAACTGTGTACGCAGTAAAAACTCATGGCAGAGCCCTTCAGCGATCTCAACAAGAACAAGTAAGTTCTTCCACCAATAGCAAATTCATTCCTAGCATAATCATTCTAGAAGACCGTTTGAAGGTTCCATATTTTTCCTCTCAGCAAGTAAATGTATCTAAATGGTCCAATCTTCCAAAACCAGGAATATTGCAAACTCCTATCCCGATACAAGATGCATCAACTTACAAAGCATCTGCTTCCAAGGCACCTGCTAAACCACATGCTCTTATTGGGAAAAGCAGACCTCTAGATCAAAAGTATGATGTATTGAAACACCTGTCCCAAGTACCGGCCATGTTATCAATTCTGGATGCTTTGAATCTGTCGAAGGATCTTCAGGAGGCACTCATCGAGGCTTTGTCAAGTCCTCAGAAGTTTGAAACTGAAATTGCTGCAGCTGAAGTCTATCACGTAGAGAATAATCCTGCAGAATGCCATGCAGTGATATCTTTTACTGATGAAGATGAATATGATGTTGTTAAAGAGAATATTAGACCTTTGTACTTATCTTTCAAGGTCAATGGCATAGACATCTGAAGAGCTTTCATTGACAATGGTTCAGGAGTCAACCTCATGCCCATCCATACACTTCGTCGATTAGGCCTCACAGAATCTGATTTATCTCCTTCTACCATGATGTTACATGGATATGATAAAAATTAATAAGAATCACTGGGCAAAGTTACACTCAGAACTCAGTTTGGAGATCTTGTATCCAATTCAGATTTCATGGTTGTTGATCAAGACTCAGCTTTCAACATCTTTCTTGGAAGACCCTAGATACATCAACATGTGGATATCCCTTCATCATGCCATTAATGTCTCAAATATTGTTTCGATGGTCAAGTTGGGACACTTTATGGTGATAAGTCCTCGTTCAAGACATGTGAGTCTCAATACATTGAGGCGGAATTCTATCACATGAAGGGAAGGGAGAAATCAACAACAAAGGAGATTACCAAAGATAATGCTCCATATGGTTTGGAGAAGATTCCATTAAATCCATTTACACATGTGAGTACAGATTATGTGTTTCCTATCAGTCAAATTGACAAGATAGACCCAAATCAAAATACTCTAATAGAAAGATCCATAATGTCAATATCCCAAGTGGCTACTCATCATTTGGGTTTACCAGAAGAACATCGAGGATTTAAGGAAGACGCGAGAAGAACACACCCAACTTATGCTTCCAAAATTGAAGTTGAAGTGGATAAGCTTATCAAATCTAAATTTTTCAGAGAAGTTCAATATCCCAAGTGGTTGGCTAATATTGTCCCTGTAAAGAAGAAGAATAGACAAATTAGAGTTTGCATTGACTTCAGAGATCTTAATCGGCATTGTCCCAAGGATGATTTCCCAGTTCCGATTACAAAACTTTTAATTGATGCAACAGCTGGATATGAATCACTTTCCATCATGGATGGATATTTCGGATATAATCAAATCCAAATGGCCCCAGAAGATGAGGAATGCACAGCCTTCAGAGCCCCTCAGGGTGTGTTTTTCTACCGGGTAATTCCCTTTGGCTTAAAGAATGCAGGCGCAACATATCAGCGTGCCATGCATCATATCTTCAAACCCTTCTTAGGGAAGTTTGTTGAATGCTATGTAGAATATTTGGTGGTTAAATCCAAACAACTTTCTAATCACTTGGCTGATTTGGAATTCATATTCTGAAAGCTTTGACAACATAATTTGAAGATGACCCCCTTAAAATGTGCTTTTGGGGTAACCTCAGAAAAATTTCTCAGCTTTTTTGTATGCCATCATGGTATTGAAGTAGATCATGATAAGACCAAGTCAATCCTTGGTATGTCACCACCTCGAAATTTGAAAGAATTGATAGGACTTCAAGGACACTTATCCTATATTCGGCGTTTCATCGCCAATTTTGCAGGCAAAATTTTACCCTTCACCAAATTGATGAAGAAGGGAGTCACTTACCAGTGGACTGAAGAATGTCAAGAAGCATTCTATATTCTCAAAAAATACCTCTTGAGTCCATCGGTACTCATGCCACCTGTTGAAGGAAGACCACTTATCCTCTACGTGACAGCTCTAGAGCGATCATTGGGTGCCTTTCTTGCTTAGAAGAATGATGTTGGGAATGAAAACAACCTCTACTACCTTAGTCAGACTATGATTGAAGTAGAAACCCAGTATTCAATTATTGAGAAGTGCTTCTGGGAATTAATATTTGCAGTTCATAAGTTGAGACACTACCTGCAACATCACGAGGTCCAATTGGTATCTCGCAATAACCCGCTCAAATTCATCCTTAGTCTTCCAATGCTTACAGGATGTCTGGCAAGGTGGGCAGTTATTTTGCAGCAATTCGATATTCAGTATGTGTCTCAAAAGGCAATAAAGGTCCAAACTCTAGCTGATTTCCTGTATGAACACCCTTCAGTGGAAGACACATCTTCAGATATTGAACTCTGTAGACGCCGGAAAAGTCCGTTGTTCCCAAACGAAGCTCCGGATGCGGAAAGCGAGGTCATATTTGGAGTCGGAAGGATGTTTCGGAGGGCCCGGAGGCCTTGCACGGAAATTCAGAGGCCCGCGCGCAAAGGTGATGTTCCGCGCGCAAACCCCCCGGGATGCGCGCAATGCGCCGGTCCGGCGCGCAATTTTGCGCGCCGCTGGTCCGCGCGACTCCCTTGCGCGCCGCGCCCGATTCCGCGCCCGCGAGGAGAATTTCGCGCTCGCACCCTGGATTCCGCGCCCGGGGTTGCCTATAAATATGAGGCGACCCCCAACGTTTCAAAGGTTGCTGGAAGTCGAAACGTCTCTCGTGCGCGCAATTCAACCCCTTCCACGCGCAATGACGAACTTCAGGTAACCTCCTTTCTTTCGCGCAAGAAAGCCTCGGGGTCCGCCTTCGCGCGCAATCCCCGCTGGCTCCTTTCATTTGAATAAAAACTCACCCTAAGGCCTTTGCGCGCAAAAGAACCCGCTTGCGCGCAATTGCCCCCGGGGTGCGCGCAATCCGGCCTGATTGCGCGCACCCCCCCTTCTTTCAAGTGGCCATTCATTAGAGAATGAGCCGTTGCCCCCGCGCGCTATCCGAAGCCCGGTGTGCGCAATCTCAAGCATCCGCGCGCAAGGCGCTGGCCCAATTGCGCGCCAGCCGCTCCGATTGCGCGCCGCCCCGCAGTATTGCGCGCAAAGCTTCCTTTTTGCGCGCAATCTGCCAGGGTCGTCCCCGTTGACCTCCTAAGGGTACCTGCCTGCGTGGCGCCCGATGCTCCTCATCCTGGGTGCCCGCACCGTGCGTTGTCTTCCCGTGCGGCCCTCCAGGTTCGTGCGAAGTGACATGCACCCATCGTCCGGCAACCTATGCCCCGCATGACGTTAAACTGCGCATACGTCCGAGCTGAAAGACGTTAAACTGTTCAGCATTCGTCCCGCATGACGTTAAACTGCGCATACGTCCAGCATGACGTTAAACTGCATATTCGTCCAGCATGACGTTAAACTGCACATCCGTCCAAGCTGCACGACGTTAAACTGCCTAGCCCCATCGTCTGCGCTGCAAGACGTTAAACTGCCAAGTGTTTCGTCCTCAACACACGACGTTAAACTGTACTTCGTCCGGCAAGACGTTAAACCGTCCGCCTCGTCCTCAACACACGACGTTAAACTGTACTTCGTCCGGCAAGACGTTAAACCGTCCGCAACCTGATCCCGTGCTCCGCACGCAGGGTCCCCCCGGTTTGGATGTGGCCCCCACCCGCTCGTTCCTGCAGGGATGTCGGGATTGCCCCTCTTTAGGGACGATTTAATGGGAGTGGCTTTTCCCTACGGGGGCAGGGTATTACAAACCCCTAGTTTCTCGTGGGAGGCTGCACATGTGTATCTCCATTGCGCCTCCCCACTGCCGAAGCCAGTAGAGGGTCTGACTGGGATCGAGGTGTCTTCTGCTTTCGGTCCAAGTCCCTTCCAACTGAGTTTTGCAGCATCCGGGCTGCCCCAAGTGCGTAAGTCCTGACAGAATGAACTACGTGGACTTTGATCCCTGTCTTCTATACAGGGTACGTAGGAAGCCTCCCTGAGGTCCAAGCCCACCACCTGGTCGTCCCGGTCGTATTTACGTCGGTTCGTCCATCAGTGGACCCCTCCAGGGTTCACGCTTGCGTCGATTCACCTATGAATCCGCCCCTGTGGGAGACTGCCCGTGTGTATCTCCACGGTGCCTCCCCACAGCCCCACTTTTTCCATTTCCCCTTTTATCGTCCAGCATGACGTGAAACTGTGATCCACCCGGCCGTTCCATCCCCCTCTGTGCGAGGTGGTTCGGTTCAATCCTCCGCCCGGCGGCCTTGACCTCTTCGTGAGTCGGCTTGCCGACGTCCAGCATGACGTTAAACTGTATGCCCGAACTACGTTGACTTTGATCCGTGTTAACGCGCGGTACGTAGGAAGCCCCTCTGGGGTCCAAGCTCTTCACTTCATCATCCATCCTGACCCTTACCCGGGCCGCCACATCCCGGTGGGGTCATGCCACTTCACTCCACTCCACGTTACTTGGGAAGCCGCCCATGTGCTGGCCCCAGCGTCGGAGGTTCCCCGCAAGGGGTTCTGTCATCTGATCCACTTTTCGTGTTGATCGGTCCGATGCCGTCCCCGCTGGACGTTAAACTCGCGGCATACCCCGTGTTAAACACGGGAAGCTGAGGAAAACCTCAGGTGACACAGTTCCCCGCACCTAGTACGGGATGCCTCAGGCCATCATGCCTTCGAGAAGCCCTATTAGGGACGGAAGACAGATGTGCAGAGCCGCAGTGTTACGACACGCCCCCAGCACCCAGAGCCACCCGGCCTTCTCACCGCAGGTTGCTGCCCCGCCCAGACTCTTTGGAACGTCTGGGCGGAAGCAGTGTAATTAACCGGTGTCCATGAAGATATGGCGCCGGGAACGAGATTCACGAACATTCTTAAGTCTATGAGGGAGACCCGGATTAGGCGACGAGTTCCGAGGAGACGTCCAAGGAAGGAGGAGCCGACATCCCATCATCCCGGTTTCGATCAAGGAGCAGACGCCCCTGAATAAGGGACGGATGCCGCCCGCCCTTGGAAAGCGGGACTGCGGGACCACAAGCCGCGCGCCCATCCCCTCGGGTTGACGGGTGCACGCGCGAACGCGTCCTGGCAGAACAGCGTAACCCGACGCACATCCGCACCGAAACAGAAAAATGGTGAACCCGACGTGAATCTCTTCTCCTCGATACGAAGACCGATGGCTTTCAGAGGTGTTGGAAGACCGGCATGTTGCCCGGCCAAGCATTCAGTCTTACCCGCCAGGGGCTGGGGAAGTGAAATCGGGCACTCCGTCTCGCAACGTCGAGGGCCTGGGTTCCCCCCACGGAAGGCGTCGTGGCGCTAATGGTTGGTTGTCGATTCCTTTTTCCTGTCAGTGTTAATGGGTCTTTCTCCCTGCTTTCAGAAATCAGGTCGCCCGATCCAGTGCCCGATCGCCACCCGCCCACTGGCGCAGGGACAGGGGAAACACCGACGCGGCTACTCCGCGCGGTCCCGCCCGTTCCGCAGCCGTCCCAGCAGCCGCAATTGCGGGACGACCACGCCCTCTCTCCCCCTCGGAGGTCATCCAGAGAAGGGTGATCAACACCCTGGTGCGGAGATACGAGGAAGAGGGAGTCATCCCCACTAGGGAAATGGCTCGCCTAGACCTTGAGAAGGCTGCGCCTCGCCACCACCGCCGCCCCCGAGGGCCGCGCAGGGAGGCACCGCTGCCTACCTCAACGTCCAACCGCTTCGGGAGCTTATCCTCGGAGCGCTCTGACAGTTCCCTTCCCTACGCGGATGAGGTGGAAGAGGCCCGGGATCACCCTGTCCGGGATTCGCTCCAGGGATCTTCGGTAAGGACTCCCGCCAGGCCACGGCGACACCGCCGCCAGGCCTCTCCAGTCGAAGAGCGGGCTCTCCACCTGCCCGCGCCGCTCATCCCGACTCGTCTGTCTCGACGCCAACGTCGGGCATGAGCGGAAGAGGATGCCCACCTTGGGGCTCTAGAAACAGCGGCCGCATTGGCCCAAGCCACTGCTGGCTCCAGTCGCCAGGCCTCTGCGAATCCTGAGCAGGGGAACTCCTATGCCCGACCTGGATCGAGGCCCCGACCGCCCCAAAGGCAGGTTGGGTCGACTCTCCCGGTTGCTGGCACTGGCAGTAGCCACCGCGGACCACCTCGCGGTAGCGCTATTCACCGGCAGGATTTACTCTGTGTGGCCGATCCAGGAGGCATGGGTCATCCCACCTTCCGATCCCGGCCCGGAGTCCTGCCCGGAATCATCTCTCCCCGCGTCCCCTTCGATATCTGTCCCGGTGCCCTTCGCACCTCGGTTCCCAGTCCTCTCGGCCCCAGCACCAGTGCGGCCGGAGGACGCCAGGACAGAGATCAGCCCTGCCCCGAAGAACCACCCAGGGGCAGGAAGGCAAGGCGTCGACGCCGAGGGAAGAATGTTACGGAATTCCGGACAGAGATCCGACCGGTGTGCTTCTCTGACTCAGAGGCGGAGTACGATTCGGCGACAGAGCCCCTTCCCCAATCCCGCCAGTCAAGGGCAGGGGTAGGAATGCGGCACGTCAGCCTCGTGCTCCCCGAGAGCGAGATCGATGTGATCCCCGCGTCTCTCCGAAGGTATATCCGGAGTAACGAGGGCCTGGTAGACCCCCAAGGATCAAACTTGCGGTTGGTACCGGCCCCTCCGGAAGTGCCTTCCGTCTCGATCAGAGAAGCCGGAGACTTTTTCTGGGGACCGACGGTCGAACCACGATCTAGTGCACCCTCGGCGAGCACCGATGCTACGGCAGGATGTTCGCTCGCCGGCCCGTCCTATCGTGATGTGGTAGCTGGGGCACCGCCACCCTCAGGGGGAGGCCCGGGATATGGAGGCCAATCGGCCTGCTCGCCGTATTCGCCGCCGGCCAGCCCGTCGGCCCGACGGCCCGCCTCGGCACCACTACCAGTTCCCCGTCCGTTCCCAGCCATGGAAGAGGACCAAGGAGATCTGGGTCCCGAGTTTGAGTCGTGGAGCTTCTGGACCGTCCTTGCAGAGGGCCACTTCCCTGAGAAGTTTTGGCCAGTCGCAGGACCGGGCTTTGATGCACCCGAATCGCTCACCCCGGATGAGTTCGAGTGCTTCCGCCGAACTCTCCGGGAGACTCACTCCCGTCTTCACTGCCTACAAATGCCATACCCCGGGAGTCAACTACACCTGGAGGATATTGGTGAGCAGTGCCGTCAAATTGACCTGGCCACGCTCCCCGCGGTCCGGCACCCCGGGTCATTTGGGCACCACGAGGCCCTCCAACAACGATGCGTTGAGTGTTTTCAAGTACTCCGCAAAGTTATCGAGGAAGCCACTCCCCACGTGTATATCCATGGATGGGGGCAGTACGCTGCCCTACGCTTCAGTGTGATCCGCCGACAGCCCGATTCGCTGGGTGGCCCTGAGGGTATATCCCCAGGGACAGGAACGGTCAATATGGCTGACCTGTCGGGAGAGGGGAACGACTTGGAACTTCTCGACGGGGGCTTCCCCCCCGAAGACAATCCGTCGTCAGATCCATCAGTGAGAGTTACTCGTCATCAGAGAAACCTCCTGGGGCTCCCCGCACCCACTGAAGCACTGACGTTAAGCCGAAACGTCAGCAAAGGAAAAGAGCACAGCGAGGCTATAAAGCCCGCCGACCCATCTGCCTCCATGCAGAGGGCAGAGGAGGATCCCGAGAAGGCTATGCTACGTCAGCAGCTCGCCGAACAGAAGAAGCTGGTTGACCAGCTCCTCGCCGAGCGCGCTGCGGAGCAGCGGCCTGACTACGGTGATCCCAGGCCAGGACAACAGGGACCGGAACAACCGCTCCTTGATGAGACTCTCCCGGGCAACCATGATCATGCCGTGTTCGCCGACAGGAGAGAGGCCATTGCCTATGGCAAGAGGGCGCGGTATGTTTCGCCACACCCTCCCGAGCGGCGGGACTACTTGAGGGACCCCGCTCGGATTCCTCCCGCTGCCCCAAGGGCCGCTCCGCCCGCCATCCCACGAGCTGCCGAGTTCGACGACCCGGTCGATGACCCGATTGAAGGGCCGTGCAATGCGCTCGTGGTTAGAGATCCTCGCCAGGACTGGAACCCATGTCCGGACGATCCGATGGCGGCGCTCATCGCCCGTTTGGAGGCCTTGGAGACTCGGCAGGTGGCGATCCCACCGGACGGCAAGCCATACCCAGCATGGGTGGATGACATGCCGGCGCCTCCGGGATTCGGGAATCCCACTTTCGCCCCCTTCAACGGGACCGGAGATCCGCCACAGCATTTAGCCCACTTCAACTCGAGGTGCGGGCCTATGTTGGGGACTCCGGCGCAGCAGGAGGCCGCTAAGCTTCGCTGCTTTGTTCAGACACTGGAAGGGCCATCATTTGTCTGGTACAGCCAGCTCCCCGTCAGGTCGGTAACCAGCTGGGAGGACCTCCGTAGACAGTTCCTCTACCAGTTCAGTTCCACGACCCGGAAGACGAGTATCGCAGACCTCTTCAAGTGCAAGCAGAGGCCTGATGAGCGAGTCGCGGACTTCGTCGCCCGATGGAAGGGTCTCACGTATTCCCTTGACATGCCATTGACTCAGGAGCAGTTGCTGACAATGTGCGTCGGGAACGTCAAGACCGAGCTGGTCCCTTCCCTGATCACTCAGAATTACCCCGGAGGGTTCAGGGACTTATCAGACAAAGCTCAACGTCTTGAGGAAGCCCTGCAACAGGCCAGCCAGGCACACCCGCTGCCTCCTATGATTCCTGCAAGGAGAGCCAGCAGGGCTGAGCCCGCTGCTGTGGCCCAGATAGAGGCTCCCAGGCCGTTGGAGCTGCTGCCGGTGAGGCCAGCTCCACAGCCTCACAGGAATCCGCCTCCACGGGCTCAGTTCCCGGCCCAGCAACGGCAGCCTCAGAACCGGCCGGCCCCTCCGCGTAATGTACCGCCAAAACCTAGGCGAGATAATCAGGGTCCACCTCCTCGGCAGGCCCCTCCAGCCCCTCGTCAAGACCGCGCTCCCAGGGGCCCGCGACACCTGACGTACTCATTCCATGAGGATCAGGTCCCCGGTTATTTCTGGAGCGCCCTGGAGCAGAGGATTGTGCGACTGCCTGAGTGTTGGAAGCCAGAGGAGGCACATCTCACAGATAACCCCCGCTACTGCCCTTACCATCGAGCCCTGGGACACACCATCCAGCGGTGCTATGTGTTCAAGGACTGGCTCCAAGACCAGATTAACAACAATGTAATCAGGTTGGGCCCAGCTCCAGCACAAGTGGCGGGCGTGTTCGTGGGATCAGATGACGATAGTGGCAATGAGGAAGAATGGCAGCTGGTCTCCGACCGCGGATCCCAGAAGTACAATAACTGGATGGCCCGCAAGACGACCATTCGCGCCCAGGGAATCATCCGTGCGCGCTTGAATCAGCCTGAGCCCCCAGAACCCGCGGGTGCTGCTTCGGCATCGTCGTCCCGGTCTGCCTCCTCCAAGAGAAGCAAACGGCGGCAGCGCAAGAAGGAAGAGCGCGCCCCGCCAGTTCCGCCACTATCCCGTACTCTCGGCGATTTCATGCCCCCGGAGATGGGGGTCCCTCCTCGGATCCGCCCGGTGATGGATGATTCGTCCGATGACGGTATTGGGTACGCTTCGGTTAACACCGTCGAGCTGGTAAATCCCTTTTCGGTTCCCGACGTTGAAGAACACCAGGTGGAACTCCCTAGTGTCCCCGGTCGTCGCCACCGTCGGAAGAACCGCAGCAGCAGGAGTCGCCGGGGCACAGCCGTCGGTACCTCCGGCCAGGCCGTGCACGCCACTGAGACTAGGCAGCAGGCTCAAGATCGAGCTCAACGTGCGCAGGCCCCCCATCCGGGGATGACGGATTCGCCTCCGCCACTGTTTGTGGTGTGGGACCAGGCAGAACCGCCTCAGCCGCGTCGCGACCAGCTCCGCCCTGCCACAAGTCCATCCCGGCCTCCTGACTCCAGTACGGCGACCATTTCCCGGACTGCGACCAGTGAACAGCGAGATGCGCCAAGTACCAGTCGGCCGCCGATCCAACCGGTAAGGCCCGTCATGCCACCAACCGCAGAGCAACCTCCTGCAACCAGGGGCTCGCGCTTGGCCAAAAAGTATGATGTCCTGAAGCACTTGGCCGACATCCCAGCAAGACTCTCCATCCTTGAGGCTCTGCGCATGTCATCTGAGATGCGCGAGGCACTCGCTGAAGCCCTGAAGATCCCCCTCCAGTTTGAGACAGAGGTTGCGGCCGCAGAGGCCTTTCACGCCAAAACGATTGAGGACGCCGAATGTCAGGCGGTTATCTCGTTCTCTGGTAAGGATGAAGACCCTCCTATACAGGGACATATTCGTCCGCTGTATGTCACTGGCCAGTTCAATGGCCTTGAAGTCCGGCGTTGTCTTGTCGACACGGGATCCGGGATCAACCTGATTCCGACTCGGACGCTCCGGAGATTGGGGTTGTCTGAGGATGACTTGATTCCCTCCGACCTCAGGATCCAGGGGTACGACCGCACCGAGCAAACCCCGGTCGGCAAGATACGTTTGAAGACCCAGTTCGGTGACTTGGTTGCCAACACCGAATTCATGGTAGTCTCTCAGGACACTGCGTATAACGCATTGATGGGCAGGCCATGGCTCCACCTTCATGCGGCGGTTCCCTCATCATACCACCAATGCCTCAAATACTCCCTTAATGGTCGAGTGGGCGTGCTTCAAGGAGATGCCTCTCCTTTTGCCTCATGTGAAGCCCGTTATCTGGACGCGGACTATTACAAGAGCAAGGACAAGCAGATCCTGGCAGGTGAGGTTGAGCCTGTCGCTGTTGCAAGCGATCCATGGGCCAGCTTGGATGACGCCTACGTCCTCCCGATTCAACGGTTGGACGTAGCCATGGTTTCGACGGCCTGTGAGTCTCCTGATGAGATGACCGCGACCGCCCGTGCCAGCACCAGTGGCCCAGCAGGACCTGGTAGCCCCAATGCAGTTTCCAACGCAGTCTCTCCCGTGGATGATCCCTCCCCAAGTGGAGAGGACGTGGAAGATGCACCCCCAGCCTTTGAGGAGGGCGTCCCCGCCACGGTCGATGAGTTAGCACAGGTGAACCTTGGAACCGAGGCAGATCCAAGACCCACATTGGTCAGTGCCGCCATGCCCTCTGAGGAGCAGCAACAGTACGTGGACTTTCTCAGGCAGCACCGTGATGTGTTCGCTTGGGGCTATGACGAGATGCCGGGGCTAGATCCTCAGGTAGTCGTCCACCGCCTTGGTCTCCCGACGAACCATCGCGGGTTTAAGCAGCCTCCCAGGAAGATGCACCCGTCCCACGGTGCCATGGTCGAGGCCGAAGTTGACAAGCTTATCAAAGCCAACTTCGTGAGGGAAGTCCAGTACCCCAAATGGCTGGCCAACATTGTGCCGGTCAGGAAGAAGAACGAGCAGATTAGAGTCTGCATCGACTTCCGCGATCTCAACCGCCACTGTCCGAAGGATGATTTTCCCCTTCCAGTGACAGAGCTGTTGATTGATGCCACGGCAGGGTTCCAAGCCCTCTCCTTCATGGATGGATACTCCGGATACAACCAAATTCGGATGGCCCCTGAGGATGAGGAGTTCACTGCCTTCAGGGCCCCCCAAGGTACCTTTTGCTACCGGGTCATGCCCTTCGGCCTGAAGAATGCAGGTGCCACCTATCAACGGGCGATGCACCGCATATTCAAGCCAATCCTCGGCACACTGGTGGAATGCTACGTCGACGACTTGGTTGTCAAATCGCGCCAGCGTCAGGACCATCTCAAAGATCTTGAGAAAGTGTTCAGCTTCCTCCGGTCTCGCTGCCTGAAGATGAACCCGTTGAAGTGTGCCTTTGGGGTCACCTCCAGAAAGTTCCTTGGATTTGTGGTAAGATACCGGGGTATTGAGATCGACCCAGAGAAAATCAGGGCGATTAGCCAGATGCCTCCCCCGGGTACCGTCCGGGAACTGCAAGGGTTCCAAGGCCACTTAGCCTATATACGCCGATTCATCGCGAATCTGGCCGGCAAGTGTAAGCCCTTTTCTCGGCTTATGAAGAAAGGTGCCACCTATGTATGGGATAAAGAGTGTCAGACCGCTTTCGAGGAAATCAAGCAGTACCTGCTTCAACCTCCGGTCCTGATGCCGCCCGTATCCGGAAAGCCGCTGGTCCTTTATGTGACCGCCCTGGAACGGTCCCTGGGTGCCCTTCTCGCCCAGAAGAACAACGAGGGAACAGAGAATAGCCTCTATTACCTCAGTCGCATGCTCCTCGATGCGGAGGTTAGGTATTCCCCCATCGAGAAGAGCTGCCTGGCGCTCGTATTTGCCGTACAGAAATTACGGCACTACTTGCAGCACCATGAGGTACAATTGGTTTCTCGGGTAGACCCGTTGAAATATATCCTGAGCCGACCTATGTTGACTGGCCGTCTAGCGCGGTGGGCTGTGATTCTCCAGCAGTTCGACATCAGGTATGTGTCTCAGAAGGCCATCAAAGGGCAAGCGTTGGCAGACTTTCTGGCCGCTCACCCGACCTCCGCGGATCAGCCGCTGGATCTAGGCTTTCCTGATGAGACCATTCTCTCGGTTGATCGAGCCGATCCATGCTGGCAGATGCACTTTGACGGTGCCTCCCGGAGCCCCACCGGTAGAAGACTCGATAATCCTAAGCTCAATAGAGTGGGCTTGGGCATCGTCTTCATTACCCCGGAGCGAGCCGTGCTGCCATATTCCTTCCTGTTGTCAGAGGGCTGTACCAACAATGAGGCGGAATACCATGCCCTCATCACCGGCCTCGAGTTATCTCTCGAGATCGACGTGCCCCGTCTGTGCGTGAAAGGGGACTCCGAGCTGGTCGTTAAGCAGATCAATGGCGACTACGTTGTCAGGAAGCCGGAACTTGTGCCATTGTTGGAGTGCACCCTTCTTCTGATGGCCCGGTTCCCTTCTCGGCCGGAAATTGTCCATGTTCCCCGGTCGCAGAACGGTCGAGCAGATGCTTTGGCCAGCCTGGCTGCGTCACTTGCGGAACCTGAACAGGACAACCTGATCGTCCGCGTGACGCGCCGCAGGCTCATCGCTCCCGTTATCCCGGAAGAAGATCGTGGCCCGTTGGTAAGTAACCTCACCACGGTTGCCCCTATGCCCGGAGCCCCGAGTACCCCAGATATAGCAGTCGAATCAGCCCGTGATTGGAGGGCGCCTTTGGTTGAGTACCTCCAACATGGCATTCTTCCGTCAGATCGGGCCGAGCGCGAGCGAGTTCGACGCCGCGCATCGCAGTTTGTCCTCCAGAGCAGTCCCGGTCTGGAGCAGATCCTCTACAAGCGCGGGTTTGATGGTGTTCTCCTTCGTTGCCTTCAGGGAGTCGAGATCCCACGAGTCATGCAGGAGGTTCATGCTGGTTCATGTGGCGCCCACCAGACTGGGCCGAAGCTGTCCCACCAGATTCGGAGATTGGGATACTTCTGGCCCTCCATGATCCATGACTGCATCGAGTATGCCAGGAGGTGCCATGCGTGCCAGGTTCATGCGAACTTTGTGCATCGGCCGCCGGAGCCTCTCCATACCACAAGGTATTCCTGGCCCTTTGCAGTCTGGGGACTGGACGTCGTGGGACCTTACCCGCCGGCGACAGCTCGCCAGTGCCGGTTCATTCTGACCGCCACGGACTTCTTCTCCAAATGGGCAGAAGCGATTCCGCTCAGAGAGGTCAAATCCTGTTCGATCGCTGACTTCGTGACCTCCAACATCATCTATCGATTTGGAGTGCCTCACGCTATCCTCACGGATAACGGAACCAATTTCCGAGCAGCCGAGTTGAAGAAGTTGTACGCCAAGTATAACATCCGCTCGACCCATACATCTCGCTATCATGCGCAGGCGAATGGACAGATCGAGGCGTTTAACAAAACCCTCTCTAACATTCTGCAAAAGATGGTTGGTCAGAACAAGAAGAGTTGGCCGGACAAGCTCCCCAACGCCCTCTGGGCTTATCGGACGACGACTCGCAATTCCACCCAGATGACCCCTTATTCCCTGGTGTATGGAGCTGAGGCCGTCCTGCCCATCGAGATCCAGTTACCGTCCTTGCGCACTGCGGTCTACGACCAACAAGCGCCGGACAGAGTTGCTGAAGCCCGTCTAGTCGAGTTGGAAGCACTGGATAAGAATAGACATCGCGCTTTGCACAACTTGGAGAGGCATCAAAGCAGAATGGCTCGAGCTTTCAATAAGAAGGTTCGCCTCCGCTCCTTCCTGCAGGGTGATCTAGTGCTAGCCCTAAGAGCACCGATGATCCCCGGTAGGAAGCCGCCCAAGTTGGAGCCCAAGTGGGAGGGACCTTTTGTTGTCCACAAGGTCTATCCCAATGGCGCGTACTCCCTAGCGACTATGGATGGTGAGCGTGTCACTCCTCCCACCAACGCTAGGTTCCTCAAGCAATACTTTGCCTGAGTGTCACTTCGTCCTGCATGACGCTAAACTGCACTTCGTCCTGCATGACGCTAAACTGCACTTCGTCCTGCATGACGCTAAACTGCACTTCGTCCTGCATGACGCTAAACTGCACTTCGTCCTGCATGACGTTAAACTGCACCACGTCTTGCACGACGTTAAACTGCATTCGTCCAGGCTACAAGACGTTAAACTGTTCAGCATTCGTCCGCGCTGCAAGACGTTAAACTGCCAAGTGCTTCGTCCCGCATGACGCTAAACTGCACTACGTCCGAGCTACAAGACGTTAAACTGTTCAGCATTCGTCCTGCATGACGTAAAACTGCCCCTCAAGAACTACGTGCGGCTTGATTCCCATCCTTATGGGATACGTAGGACCGCCTGAACATTCATGTTTCAGGCCCAGCCCCATCCTTCGGGAATTTCCATCCCATCTCGGGCCCTTGGCCCAGTTGCCCCCGGGTGTGCGGCGTATGGTGTGAGTGCGGGGCTATTCCCTCATTCACGCCGGCTTGCTCGTCACGCTGTACGCCCCCCACGTTTGGGGATGCCTTCTGCTCCCCCCTTCTTTTTCCTCATCGTCCTGCATGACGTTAAACTGCACTTCAAGAACTACGTATGGCTTGATTCCCATGCTTATGGGATACGTAGGACCGCCTGGACATTCATGTTTCAGGCCCAGCCCCATTTCCCGGGAATCTCTATCCCGCGTTGGGCCTCTGGCCCCAGTTCCCCTCCTTTTTGTGCGAGGCGTATCGCGTGAGCGGGGGATTATGCCCTCATTCACGTCGGTCTACTGGCCGCGCCGTACGCCTCCCCCGTGTGTGGGACTACCTCACACCCCTCATCGTCCTGCATGACGTTAAACTGCCTCTCAAGAACTACGTATGGCTTGATTCCCATCCTTATGGGATACGTAGGACCGCCTGGACGCTTGTGTCTCAGGTCCAGCCCCGTCTCTTGGTTGATCACGGGGATCTGCCCCCCTTCGGTTTCTCTCAGGGTGAGTCCTCCGACCCTTTCCGGAGATCTGTTAACATGTTTTGGGTGCTTCGGTCTATGACTCGTAGTGTCAGATTCAATCCCGACAAGTCCTGTGTTGCTTGTCAGGCCCCGCGCTTCCTCTTGTTCGAGCCTTCACTCAAAGGGATCCTCGTTAGCGGTTTGGGTACGATGCCTCAGTGCTCTCCCACCGCTCCGGGTCGATTTACCGGCGGGTCTTGGGCCGCAAATCGATATGAATCCTGCGATTGAGCGGTTGATGCTCGTTTGCTTGCCCCGTCTTAGGCTGACGCGATCGGATGTTGTGTTGCGAATGCGTCAGCAACGTCCTTGATCGCCATGTCAGCTCTCTCAGGCTCTGAACATTGGTTGCGCAGTCCTCATCACACTCCGCCTTTGTGCATTGTAGTGGAATCTTGACACTCTCTTCATACTGACCTCCGGTACGCCTCTACACGTTAGGCAGACCAACCAGGGTAATGATGTCGTTCGAGGCTCCCATGATCTGAGCACCAAGGATATATGCAGATATCCTCCCTAAGGGCCATGCGTAGCCGGACCCTCGTCCCCATAAGGAGGAGGGAGTCGCCCGAACAATTGCGTTCTGGGCCCAGTATATCTGGAGGCTAGCATCTCTGCCCCTCGGGTGATGGACATATGCAGACCCCTATCCCAAAACTCTTCTCCTGGAATCGTGCGTGACCGCAGGGCTGGGTATGTTCCCACCTCCGCCGTGTCCGCCGTACCGCGGTAAGAGGATTCCTCCATGGTCCGAACCACACGACCTTAAACTGTGTTGTCTGGTCCTACCACACGACCGTAAACTGTGATCGTCTTGGCCGCCCGACGAGAAAACGGCACTGCATCGTGATGTCCTCCTCAGGGGACACTCATGTTGGGCGCTGGTTAATGACCACGCCATTCATCAATGCCTTCCATGGCTTGATTATTGTGGCGACGCCAGAGATTCCTCAATCACGGGCATGTCGCCGCACAAAGAAAAACCATTCATCTTTAAGGACAAACAAGAAATATCAAATGCCGCTCCTTTTGTGTGCGAGGGTCAGACCCGCACTCTTCCCCGCGCTGGTGCCCGATTGTGTTGCACCGCGCTTCAAGAACTACGTGCGGCTTGATTCCCATCATTATGGGATACGTAGGAACGCCCGGATGTTTGAAACTTCGGGTCCAGCCCCCCATCTCTTAGAGATTCCCCCTTCTCTGGGGAATCCGCCGCCTTCAGGTCACCCTCAAGGCGCGTTCCCCGACCCCTTGCAGTGGTCCACCGGTGTTAAGAGTACTCTGGTTTATTTCCAGGAGGGTCAGGATCCGCTTGGTCAGGTTTCCTCCGCTTTTCAGGCTTCGTGCTCCCTTTCATTCGGACCCATCGTCTACGCCCTGGGTGGAGCCCCCGCGAACGGTTCGGACACAATGCCTCAGTGCTCTCCCACCGACTCGGGCCGGTACCCCCAATGGCCTCGGGCGGCAAATCGATATGAATCCTGCGATTGAGCGGTCGATGCTCGTTTGCTGCCTCATCCCACCAACGGTTAGTGCGATGTTGATGCTGCTTTTCCGCCACGGTCGGCAGTACTCTCATATCGTCACGCCGGTGCTCCCGGTCCTCGAGTGAATGGCCGCATGATTCACATTTTCCACCTCCTATTCTGACCAGGCGAAACCTCGACACTCTTGACACTATCCCTCAGTGCATCTTCGCATATCCAGGGGATATGACCAGATGCGGCGTACTTTGAGCTCTTTATGGTCCGAGCTCTAAGACCTTAAACTAAGATCTCTCTTTATGGTCCGAGCTCTAAGACCTTAAACTAAGATCTCTCTTTATGGTCCAAGCTCTAAGACCTTAAACTAAGATCTCTCTTTATGGTCCGAGCTCTAAGACCTTAAACTAAGATCTCTCTTTATGGTCCGAGCTCTAAGACCTTAAACTAAGATCTCTCTTTATGGTCCGAGCTCTAAGACCTTAAACTAAGATCCTCTAGCCCTTATGGTCCGAGCTCTAAGACCTTAAACTAAGATCCTCCACCCTTATGGTCCGAGCTCTAAGACCTTAAACTAAGATCCTCCACCCTTATGGTCCGAGCTCTAAGACCTTAAAATAAGATCCAGCCCTTATGGTCCGAGCTCTAAGAACTTAAACTAAGATCTCTCCTTATGGTCCGAGCTCTAAGACCTTAAACTAAGATCTCCCCTTATGGTCCGAGCTCTAAGACCTTAAACTAAGATCTACCCTTATGGTCCGAGCTCTACGACCTTAAACTAAGATCTCCCCTAAACGGGATTCTACGTCCTGCATGACGTTAAACTGCACTCACAGAACTACGTGAGGCTTGATCTCCAGCCTGATGGAGTACGTAGGAACGCCCGGGCATTTCGACTCGGGTCCAGCCTCAGGGATCGATAAGTCCCGCCCCTCCTCGTCGCCGGCCGTCTGGTCTGACTTCGGGTAGAGTGGTGCAGTCGTAATATTCTCCCCGATTCAGCTCGGGATGCCCCATCGCAAGGATGGGAAGCGACGGTTTCCTCGTCAGAGAGGTGCTGTCTGAGAATTGAGGTGACTCACGGCCAGATTAGTGCATCCGCCTAATACGCTTCCCCCACGGTGGCGCAATTTTGAGAGCGTTGGATTCTGTCCGAACAAATCGTCACTTCGCCCCACGCTTCGCATGCCCTGTTGATCTGGATTTTCCACCCTTGTGTCTGAAGGAACCCCAAAGCGGTATTCATGATGACATGTGGTCCGCCTCCTGCAATATGAATGATGGCCTTTTTCGGTCCGTCTATTGCAGTTGTTATGGTTGATCCACTGTCCGCCTACCGTCTTGGGCATTTCCTGGAAGGCCGACCGTTGTGGATGTCCGGATTCGGGACACGCGATTCACCCTTTCTCATTTCCCTATGTTCGGATAAAATCTCAACGCCCCTAGCGTTGTCCCGCTCGTGTGTTGGAACAAGCTGGGGGATGATACATTGGTTAGGTCTGAGGTCTCCTTTCCTAGGAATGACCTCCCTCTTTTCTCCAGAAATCCAGGCCCAATTATGGATGCCTGATGCTTGGTTAACACTCCCGCAAGACAACGAATTGTGGTTGAGCATATTAAACCGAAAGACGCAGATAAATATATTGATTCATACAAATGGATCGAAATATTGAATAACGGAAGCAAAATGTTCTAGGAATGGCAAAAAACAAAGCCCCTAGGGATTAGCGTGCTGGATAAGTCTTTCTAATGCCGCTACCCTTTGGCTGGCGGCCTCCAGGGCTGCTTCTCGTTCTCTGCGTGCCCTCTCCTCATCGGCGGTCGCAGCACGCAGTTCGTCGATCCTGGCCTGTGCGCGCTCCCGCTCGACTTGGAGTGTGACCATCTGTTGGCCCGCCTCCGTCAGCTGTACCTGAGCGTCGATCAGTTGTGCCGATAGTTGCTCCACAAGCTCGGTACATGCTGCGACGAAGGCCTCCTTCTCTGCCGCCTGCCCTTCGAGGCGCCGGACTTCCTGCTCTGCCGCGATGAGCGCCTGCGTGCTCTCCGACATGTCCCGACTTTGTGCGACGTCGGCACGCCGGCGGCTCTCGCGCATCTTCTCGGCCATGAAATCACGGACCGTCAGATGGAGGCATTGAGCATCAGCTCCCCCGGCACACAGGAAGCGCAGCCAGGTCTGAAGTGATCCCATGCGCCCCAGCCATTCCGATGGGTCTCGCTTGAGGAAGCGCTGGATGCACTTCCACCCCCTGCGTCGCGTTACCCGGCTATCCTCGACCGCCTCCGCGTCCGAGTCATCCATCTCCTCGGGATTGGCAGGCCGGTAGGCAGGGAAGGCAGCCAGCAGGTCTGCTGTAGGGTCCGCCCCTGGGAGGTCCTCACGAGGGATAGGTTCCCCAACATCCGGGCAACCTTCTTCTCTCTCCCCAGCGGCGCTGACACCCTCGTCAGCCTCCAACCTCTCTCCGATGTCAGCACCGCCGATGTCCGGAGCCCCCTGATCAGCAGTTGGTGGGGCCGGCTCGGTTTGGGAAGTCTGTTCCGGAGCAGGCGGCATGTCCACCACTGGTCCGCTCGTAGATGGCCCGGGTTCGGCAACCCGATGAGCCTCCAGTGTTGAGATCACTGCGCAGGGCATGCCATGGTTAGTCACGGATCGTCAATGGCAAGCACCAGCAGTAAAGTAGGGAGACTTACGGGAGTTCGGAGCGTCATCTTCCGCTACCCCGGTCGCCGCAGGAACAGTTGCAGCAGGGGACCCCTTAGCGCTTGACAGTTCGACAATGGGTGCCTGGCCCCCGCCTTGTCCTGCTGGCGCCTCTCCTACTCCTGTTGAGGACGCCTGACCGACATCCGTGTGCTCCTGAGAAGGATGGAGAAACGGGTTAGAAGCTGCATAAGAGAATGGATGAAGCAGGTTGAGTAGGGATAGAAGCGGACCTCGAGGAGCTCAGTGACATCAACGTTGTCAGAGCCGGCCACCTCGCCACTCTCCCGTGGGCTCCCCCGATGGGACCTTCCCTCGGAGCCTTCATCCTCCCCCGTCTCCTCCTCCTCCTCGGAGTCGCTACTGCCATCTTCTCCCGGCGGCATCTGTTCTGGAGCGGGCTCGAGACCGAGCATCACCTTCACCAGAAGGGATGGCTCCGCACGCTGACCACGTTGGCGCGCGTACTCGTCCATGGCCGTCAGATATGCATATTGCCGGTTGAAGTCCACCCTGTCGGTGATCTGGAGGCGCCCGACCTCTGGCAGATAGATTCCTTCTCTGAGTATCTTTCGCCAGATGACGTCGGTCCCCAGTGACTGCCGCAGGGTCATCCAGGCCGACCACAGCGCCGGGAAGACCGCATCGTGGGAGGGTTCGAGCAGACGCCTCACCTGCTTCCCGGGCCGCTCCCCGACCGACGCATGCGCCCCCTCTCTGGGCGCCGAGGTCGTGGCGGCAGCCTGCGATGCGCCCGCCGCCGAAGTCCCTGCTCGCGCCGGCCCCGCTGCTTGGCGCGCCTCCGTTCTCCCCCGTGTGGCGGCGCCTCGCCTCCTCCCTTGACGCCCGGTCTCCGCACGAGTAACCTCGAGCCGCCGAACTGGCTTCCGTAGAAGCCCCTCAGGGTACGCGATGGCCCAGTGTTCGGCATACTCGGTTGCCAAGCCTGCGTCGATCCCGGTAGGAGGGAGAGTGATGACGTCGCTAGAGCCGAAGGCGACGAACATCAGCCACATCTGGCGAAGGACGCAAGGGTTCGTCTCCTCCCGGACAGCAGTGAATACCCTCTTCGGCATCCGTTGAAGGCACCCGAACTGCCTGGCGAACCGGGTCGGCACGTAAGGCTCGCAGATCACCTTCCCGTCGATCCGAGCCACGAGCACCCCGCCCCGCATGTTCAGGAAATATTCATGCTGCTCCAGCGGGCCCTGTCCGTTGTCGATCATCTGGCCGACAGGAGTGGGGAACGGGCTGAAGTTGAAATTGGCATGATTGCCAATCCGAACCCTCACGCCCTCCTCACTGAGGGTCATCGGAGCGACCCCCGCAATGTTCAGCAGGGAGGGTCGCAGGCCGTTGCCCGGAGGACTGATGGCATTTGGGAACGTATACCCACCGAGGTGAGCAGCCACCCATCCGTGGAAGAACTGAAAGGGCCCACAGATCCTTCGTGGCGACCCCCCTCGTGAGATGCGTCCCAGAATGGCATACAGCCTCGCCAGTACTGGGACCCCGAGGTTGTATCTCTTGTTGGCAGCCATGGCTCCCGCCATCGCCAGTGTCGCCGGGCGGACGCCCATCCTCGCATCCCGCACTGGCAGGAGCCACCCGCTCAGAAAGGCGTCCAGGAACGCCGCGTACCGGACGTTCGGGTCCCGGGCCTCGATGACGCGGTACCCCCATGAGCGGTAATTGCCCGTCTCCAGGACCCGCCAGTACGACCCGTTCCGGCTCCTCTGAGCTGCGGTCGGGCACCGCTTCCCCCTGCCTGGCATCTTGACCGCCGGGTCATGCTCCAGGAACTGGCCGAACCAATCCTTGTAGGCTATGTCCTTCTGGAAGTCTTGGATCCCGAGCCGCTGCGTAGCCAGGTCAAGAAGATGCCAGGTCAGAATGGGAGTCCGTGACCTGTCCTCCTAGATGTTCTTCGGTGGCAGGAACTCATCGTACTGGTAGCCCTCCAGCGGGATACCTCCGATGCAGTGGATGTCCCAGAGACCGATGCCGACCTCCCCATGGTGAAGATGGAAGGTGTTGGTATCCGGGGACCAGCGAGTGAACAGCTCCGGCCCGAGCTCAGACTGCTGGTAGAAGTGGAACTGCGACGTCCACACCGCCTCGAACAGGCCGATGTACCGCAGCTCCTCTGCGAAGTGATCGCAAGTGTGGCGTACCCAGAACGCCCAGGCCCATTCACTGGTGAAGTTGCCCCCAGACCGCAAGTCCCAGTCCTTCAGCCAGCCCTTGGTGTCGTCCGTGACGCTCTGGCGATATATGCTCGAGTAGAGGGCTGGAGAATTCTCCGCAGTAGGCTCACCCCCATCAATGGTTCGCGTCCTCGGGTTCAGGACATAGACATCCAAGTGTCTGGTCTCCCTGGCAGGATGCCCATTGTTGGTGATGTTATAGCGGAGAAGCTCGTCCTCCCGGGTCACCCAGGTCCGCGGTGCGTCAATCTCGAACCCTGGAACCGGAACCTCATCTAGGATGCCGAAGTTCCAGAGCGGCAGGTTGTCTGACAGGGGATATGTCTTCTGGGCCGGCGTTAGTAAGTCGAACAAGGATTGATTGTTGGAAACAATCTCCTTGGCTCCGTAAACCTCCTCGTTCGTCGCCATCTCGGCTCTGCGAGTGGCGGCATCCCCTTCATTTCCTCTGTGCGCGGCCATCTCGGAAGATTCGGGAGTCGTGCGGGTTAAGGGATGAAGCGTGCGGGATCGGACGAGGCTGGTGGAAAAGTTTGAGAGGCGGCGCGCAATCCTAGTGGACGGCGCGCAATCGGGAAGCCCTTCGCGAAAAACCCCGGGTATTCGCGCAAAAAGAGAGCGAAGTCCGGACGGTTTTGCGTGACGAGCGAGCGAATTCCGCGCCGGAAAAGGCAATTTCGCGCACGAGAGCAAAGAGGCTTATCGCGCGGAAGGCCAGTGTACGGCACGGAGGGACCCAGTGCCCCTATTTATAGGCGAGGCCGGGGTCCGCGCTGCGCGGAAAAGGCTTTGCGCGACCGCATCGGCCGCTTTCGCGCCCGACACCCATTTTTGCGCGCCACAGTCCCGCGTCGCCCAGGACTTCGGCATTCCGGCGTCTCCCTCGGAACCCGATCGTTGCGACCTCTCGCCGATCAGATTCCGAGGGGGGGCTTTTGTAGACGCCGGAAAAGTCCGTTGTTCCCAAACGAAGCTCCGGATGCGGAAAGAGAGGTCATATTTGGAGTCGGAAGGATGTTTCGGAGGGCCCGGAGGCCTTGCGCGGAAATTCAGAGGCCCGCGCGCAAAGGTGATGTTCCGCGCGCAAACCCCCCGGGATGCGCGCAATGCGCCGGTCCGGCGCGCAATTTTGCGCGCCGCTGGTCCGCGCGACTCCCTTGCGCGCCGCGCCCGATTCCGCGCCCGCGAGGAGAATTTCGCGCTCGCACCCTGGATTCCGCGCCCGGGGTTGCCTATAAATATGAGGCGACCCCCAACGTTTCAAAGGTTGCTGGAAGTCGAAACGTCTCTCGTGCGCGCAATTCAACCCCTTCCGCGCGCAATGACGAACTTCAGGTAACCTCCTTTCTTTCGCGCAAGAAAGCCTCGGGGTCCGCCTTCGCGCGCAATCCCCGCTGGCTCCTTTCATTTGAATAAAAACTCACCCTAAGGCCTTTGCGCGCAAAAGAACCCGCTTGCGCGCAATTGCCCCCGGGGTGCGCGCAATCCGGCCTGATTGCGCGCACCCCCCCCCCTTCTTTCAAGTGGCCATTCATTAGAGAATGAGCCGTTGCCCCCGCGCGCTATCCGAAGCCCGGTGTGCGCAATCTCAAGCATCCGCGCGCAAGGCGCTGGCCCAATTGCGCGCCAGCCGCTCCGATTGCGCGCCGCCCCGCAGTATTGCGCGCAAAGCTTCCTTTTTGCGCGCAATCTGCCAGGGTCGTCCCCGTTGACCTCCTAAGGGTACCTGCCTGCGTGGCGCCCGATGCTCCTCATCCTGGGTGCCCGCACCGTGCGTTGTCTTCCCGTGCGGCCCTCCAGGTTCGTGCGAAGTGACATGCACCCATCGTCCGGCAACCTATTCCCCGCATGACGTTAAACTGCGCATACGTCCGAGCTACAAGATGTTAAACTGTTCAGCATTCGTCCCGCATGACGTTAAACTGCACATACGTCCAGCATGACGTTAAACTGCATATTCGTCCAGCATGACGTTAAACTGCACATCCGTCCAAGCTGCACGACGTTAAACTGCCTAGCCCCATCGTCCGCGCTGCAAGACGTTAAACTGCCAAGTGTTTCGTCCTCAACACACGACGTTAAACTGTACTTCATCCGGCAAGACGTTAAACCGTCCGCCTCGTCCTCAACACACGACGTTAAACTGTACTTCGTCCGGCAAGACGTTAAACCGTCCGCAACCTGATCCCGTGCTCCGCACGCAGGGTCCCCCCGGTTTGGATGTGGCCCCCACCCGCTCGTTCCTGCAGGGATGTCGGGATTGCCCCTCTTTAGGGACGATTTAATGGGAGTGGCTTTTCCCTACGGGGGCAGGGTATTACAAACCCCTAGTTTCTCGTGGGAGGCTGCACATGTGTATCTCCATTGCGCCTCCCCACTGCCGAAGCCAGTAGAGGGTCTGACTGGGATCGAGGTGTCTTCTGCTTTCGGTCCAAGTCCCTTCCAACTGAGTTTTGCAGCATCCGGGCTGCCCCAAGTGCGTAAGTCCTGACAGAATGAACTACGTGGACTTTGATCCCTGTCTTCTATACAGGGTACGTAGGAAGCCTCCCTGAGGTCCAAGCCCACCACCTGGTCGTCCCGGTCGTATTTACGTCGGTTCGTCCATCAGTGGACCCCTCCAGGGTTCACGCTTGCGTCGATTCACCTATGAATCCGCCCCTGTGGGAGACTGCCCGTGTGTATCTCCACGGTGCCTCCCCACAGCCCCCCTTTTTCCATTTCCCCTTTTATCGTCCAGCATGACGTGAAACTGTGATCCACCCGGCCGTTCCATCCCCCTCTGTGCGAGGTGGTTCGGTTCAATCCTCCGCCCGGCGGCCTCGACCTCTTCGTGAGTCGGCTTGCCGACGTCCAGCATGACGTTAAACTGTATGCCCGAACTACGTTGACTTTGATCCGTGTTAACGCGCGGTACGTAGGAAGCCCCTCTGGGGTCCAAGCTCTTCACTTCATCATCCATCCTGACCCTTACCCGGGCCGCCACATCCCGGTGGGGTCATGCCACTTCACTCCACTCCACGTTACTTGGGAAGCCGCCCATGTGCTGGCCCCAGCGTCGGAGGTTCCCCGCAAGGGGTTCTGTCATCTGATCCACTTTTCGTGTTGATCGGTCCGATGCCGTCCCCGCTGGACGTTAAACTCGCGGCATACCCCGTGTTAAACACGGGAAGCTGAGGAAAACCTCAGGTGACACAGTTCCCCGCACCTAGTACGGGATGCCTCAGGCCATCATGCCTTCGAGAAGCCCTATTAGGGACGGAAGACAGATGTGCAGAGCCGCAGTGTTACGACACGCCCCCAGCACCCAGAGCCACCCGGCCTTCTCACCGCAGGTTGCTGCCCCGCCCAGACTCTTTGGAACGTCCGGGCGGAAGCAGCGTAATTAACCGGTGTCCATGAAGATATGGCGTCGGGAACGAGATTCACGAACATTCTTAAGTCTATGAGGGAGACCCGGATTAGGCGACGAGTTCCGAGGAGACGTCCAAGGAAGGAGGAGCCGACATCCCATCATCCCGGTTTCGATCAAGGAGCAGACGCCCCTGAATAAGGGACGGATGCCGCCCGCCCTTGGAAAGCGGGACTGCGGGACCACAAGCCGCGCGCCCATCCCCTCGGGTTGACGGGTGCACGCGCGAACGCGTCCTGGCGGAACAGCGTAACCCGACGCACATCCGCACCGAAACAAACTCCTTGATGAGGAATGTTGAGTCAATAAGGTTTTCCTTATGACTTTTCCATTCCTTCATGTTTTGAAAATCACAAACACCTTATCTTTAAGGAAAAATGCTTTCTTAAGGAAAATTGCTTTTATAAGGAAAATTGCTTTTATAAGGAAAAATGCTTTCTTAAGGAAAATTGCTTTTATAAGGAAAAATGATTTCTTAAGGAAAATTGCTTTTATAAGGAAAAATGATTTCTTAAGGAAAATTGCTTTTATAAGGAAAATTGCTTTTATAAGGAAAAATGCTTCCTTAAGGAAAATTGCTTTTATAAGGAAAAATGCTTTCTTAAGGAAAATTGCTTTTATAAGGAAAAATGCTTTCTTAAGGAAAATTGCTTTTATAAGGAAAAATGCTTTCTTAAGGAAAATCGCTTTTATAAGAAAAGTTATCCTTATCATATTTTCATTCATATTTTTTCTTAAGTATAAGTTTCGGATTCATTTTCTCGGAGTCATAAAAACTTAGATATAAAGCATTCTGTTTTAGGATTCGATTCTGGATAAGAACTATAAGGGAGTTTCATTCCGAACTCCGGATATGAACTCTGACTAAGTTCTATTCCAGATTCAGGATACGAATTCTGAAGAAGAATTTTCATTACGAACTCTAATGAAGAATTCTCATTACGAAATTCTCATTACGAATTCTAATGACGAATTCTCATTACGAATTCTGATGACAAATTCTCATTACGAATTCTGATGATGAATTCTCATTACGATTTCTAATGACTAATTCTCATTACGAATTCTAATGACGAATTCTCATTACGAATTCTGATGACAAATTCTCATTACGAATTTTGATGATGAATTCTCATTACGATTTCTGATGACGAATTCCCATTCTGAATTCTCATTCCGAATTCTCATTCCGAATTCACCTATTAAATAGAATACTGATTATTATTGTTTTATACACTCTGAATTTATTCACTCTGAATCTTCACTCCGAATCTTCACTCCGAAATTTCTATTCCGAACCTTTATGTTAGAGTTTAAAACGATGTCGTACTTTCTGTTACACTTACTTTGTTATAAAACGATGTCGTCCATTTTGTTATAAACTAACCGTTGTCTAAGTGACACGTGTACAGGTCCCTCCGAACTTTAAGGGAAATATGACCGTTGGAGGAGGAGCCGACCTTACCTATAAATAGGAGCTCATTTGAAAGAGCTCGGTGCTGTTGGAAAAACGACTAAGTTTTGTGCCTACATGCTGATGAAGTGATTTCTAGAGAGAGAGTCTCTTATTAACTCTCAAAGCTTCGTGCGACTCCGAATGTTGGTGATTACATTCGAGGGCTTCCGGGGATAGGAAGACAGAGGTGCCGACTACCTTAAAGATCGAGGGCTTTCTTGCTGAGAAAAACAGAGGTGCCAACTACCTTAAAGATCGAGGGCTTTCTTGCTGAGAAAGACAGAGGTGCCGACTACCTTAAAGATCGAGGGCTTTCTTGCTGAGAAAGACAGAGGTTGCCAACTACCTTGAAGTTGAGGGCTTGCGGGGATATCAAGACAGAGACTCCGATCTTCGTATCGAGGGCTTACCCTGGTGTGGGTAAGACAGACTTGCTTGAAAGTATAAATCAAGGGACCTTTATCCAAGGTTGTTGGATACCCTTCTCTTTGGGTCAAAATAATATTATCTTGTTACTATTAGTTTTACTACTTGTCTTTATTCCGCTGCAATTTGTATCTTAAGGAAAGTATAACTTTCTTATACTTCCTTACTTACTCTGATTAGTTTAGATTCTATACGCTTTAAGGTAGAATCTCATATTGAAACTTTTGTTAAGTTTCAATTTCCGGAACCATATTTCCGGAACCTGCTTTTGGAATCTCTTTCCAAGTTCAGTTCGGTGTTAGAGGTGTTGTGAATTTACTTAGTTTAACTTTGTTAAACTTAGACCTTTCCTTTTCTTAAGGAAACTCTAGTTATTCATAACTAACTTTAAAGGTTCCAAAGGAATTTTTAAAGTATACAATTCACCCCCCCTCTTGTATATTGAGCATCTCATAGTTTATTTCGATCCTACAATTTGTATCAGAGGTTGGAAACCTCTTACTCTATACCATTCTTACATTTGGTATCAGAGCCAAGGTTACTGAAATACTTGTACTCACATACAAGTTTTTCTTGCTCACTTTTCCATTCCGAACTTTGTCATTCCGGATTATCCATTCCGAACTTTTCCATTTGTGATTTCGATTCTAAGCTACTAACAAGTTTGTGTGCCAAGTTATTTTTTAGTATGGCAGGAATTAATGTTGGGTCTATTGACAATCTAAATCCTACAAGGCCACCTATCTTTGATGGTAATGATTATGAGTACTGGAGAGATCGTATGAAGACTTTTGTTATCAACACTGGGGTAGATAACTTTGTTATGCTTACTGGTGACTACAAAATTCCTGACAAGGAAGTCAGAACCTTTACCAACCAGGAGAAGCAAGAATATCAACTCAACTATAAGGTATGCAATACTTTACTATGTTCAATGACTAGAAATATATATAGCCAAATTTCTTCTTGTGAAGCAGCTAACTGTATCTGGAAGAAGTTAGAGGTTACACACTTTGGGACTTCTAAAGTGATTGAGACTAGAAGAGCTATGCTTAGAGCTGAATATCATGGCTTTAATTTTCCTTATGGAGAACCTATTTGTAAAGTTCAACAAAGGTTTATGACCATTGTCAACAGTCTACAATCTATGGGAGAAAAAGGTTTAGATGATGAAGCTCTTGTGGACAAGATAATTGACATCATGCCCAATGAGTGGGAATCCAAGAGAACAGCTATAGATGAGAACAGGAAGGTTACTCAAATTACCCTTGATGAATTATTTGGTACTCTTCTACAACATGAAACTAGAATGAAGAGGGATGCTGACAACATCAAGAAAAAGAATAGAAATGGTACTGTTGCTTTTACTACAACTTCAAATCAGATGAAAGCTAAGACTCCTGAGAGAGTAACCAGATCCAAGTCTAAGAAAGTTATTTTCCAATCCGAATCCAGTGAGAGTGAAGTTTCAGAAAATGAATTAGCCAATCTTGCTCGAAGACACATCTTCAGATATTGAACTCCTTGATGAGGAAGTCTTCTCTATTCAGGATAGTCCTTAGACATGGGAAATGTACTTTGATGGTGCTTCCAGAAGTCCAATAGGGAGGAAAATGGAAAATCCCAAATTCAACAAAGTTGGATTAGGAATTGTGCTCATTTCTCCAGAAAAGGTAGTGCTACCTTATTCCTTCTTATTATGGGAAGGTGGTACCAATAATTAAGCAGAATACCAAGCTCTCATCACAGGTTTGGAATTGGCGCTTCAAGCACATGTGAATCACTTAAAGGTAAAAGGTGATTCAGACCTGGTAATCAAACAAGTCAATGGTGATTATGCCATCAAAAAAGAAGAACTAATCCCTTTTTATGATTACATCAGAGATCTAATGGCGGAATTCCCTTCGGAACCGACATTTTCTTATGTCCTGCGATCACAAAATGCTCAAGCTGATGCACTGGCTAATATAGCCACAGCTCTGGCAGATCCAAATCAGGACGAGACAACCATCAGTGTTGCCCACCGTCGTGCAATTTCACCTTATGTTCGAATCAGAATAGAGGAAATTAATGAAATTAGTCCCATTCCTAAACTGTATGGTCATACTACAGGATGGATGTCACCTATCAGGGAATACCTTCCAAATGGAACACTTCCACCTAATAGAGCTGAAAAAGAACAAATCCGGTGACGTGTGGTCAATTTTACTCTTTATGATAGCCCAGATCACTTAGAGAAAATTCTCTACAAACGTGGTTTTTATGGAGTTCTCTTTAGATGCATTGATGGGGAAGAGACAATGGCTGTCATGAAAGAAGTTCATGAAGGAATCTGCGGTGCCCACCAGTCTGGACATAGACTGTCTGATCAGATTCGAAGGATTGGATACCTTTGGCCTTCAATGATACAAGATTGTGTTGATTTCACAAAGAAGTGTCCTTCATGACATGTACATTCCAACTTCATTCATCAACCTCCAGAGTTTCTTCATACAGCTAAATACTCATGGCCATTTGCCACATGGGGAATGGATGTGGTGGGGCCTTACCCTTCAGCTACGACCAAGCAGTTTAAGTATATTCTTACTGCTACTAATTTATTTTCCAAATGGGCAGAGGCAATACCTCTCAAGGAAGTCAGTTCTAAATGCATTGTTAGTTTCATCAAGTCTAACATCATTACCAGATTTGGTGTCCCTCATACCATATTGACGAACAATGGCATTATTTTCTGTTCATCTGAGTTGAAGAAATTGTATCAAGAATACAACATTAAATCCAACCATTCATCTCGATATCATGCAGCGACCAATGGCCAGATAGAAGCCTTCAATAAGACTCTGTCAAATATACTGCAAGAGATGGTGGATAAAGATAAGAAGTCATGTCCTGATAAACTCTTTTATGCTTTATGGGTTTATCGGACTACCACCCGCACTACAACGCGGTCAACTCCATATTCATTGGTATATGGAATGGAAGCAGTCTTTCTAATTGAAGTTCAATTACCCTCTCTCAGAGTTGCCATTTGTGATCAATCATCTACAGATGAACAATATCAAAAGTGATTGAATGAATTGGAACAATTAGATGAGAAAAGATTGTGCACTTTGAACCACTTGGAAGTCTATCAGAATCGAATAGCATGAGATTTTAACAAAAAACGTTCATCTTCATTCATTCACTCAAGGAGAATTGGTATTAGTTCCCAGAACTCCAATGATACCAGGAAAGAAATCTCCCAAGCTTTAGCCAAAATGGGAAGGACCTTACTCAATACATAAGTTCTACTCCAATGGAGCTTATTCATTAATCTCAATGGATGGATAACTCATCACTACTCCAACCAATGCCAGATTATTGAAGAAGCATTTTGTATAAACAAAAAATATAGCACCATGGTCCTGTATGACCTTAAACTGCACCACGGTCCTGTATGACCTTAAACTGCACCTCGGTCCAGCATATGACCCTAAACTATTTGCAAGTCCCTTACGTCCAACAAGACGTTAAACTACACCATCCTCCACGGTCCATGCATATGACCATAAACTATTCGCACTTTTGTCCAACATGATGTTAAACTTTACCATCCCTTTTTCATCCAACATGATGTTAAAACTGTGAAAAAGTCCCTAATACATCCAACATGACGTTAAATGGTGTACTCTTTTGTCCTCACTGCATGACATTAAACTGCACAGCTCCCATTTTGTCCAACATGACATTAAACTATACTATCCCCATACTTCTAACTACATGACGCTAAACTATATAGAAAGTCATTTAATACATCTTAAAAGACATTAAACTGTGCTTTGTCCCTGCTAAATGACACTAAACTGTGTAGTACCAATAGTCCAAACTGCAAGACCTTAAACTGCATAGTCCCTTTATATTTCCTACATGACATTAAACTGTTCATCATTAGGGTTGTTGCTACCTCTTGTTTCTCACAATGAGTATAACTCATGTGATCTTAGAGCAAACTTCAACCATAACACTCTCTCTCGGCTACTAACCATGTGTAAGTCCCAACACCACATTTTAAGTCGTTGTCCCCAAGAAAAAATTGATCACTAATTCATTCTTTAATTGAACTACACAGACTTTGATCCTTGCCTTCTAGGTTGGGTATGTAGGCAACCTCCCATGGTTCAAGCCCAAAAACAATCTCTTCACATCGGTTAACCTCCATCTCATACGATGTTGATTCGTGAAACCGCCTCGAGAATCAATATCTTTACATTGGTTCACTTTCGTCCTTGCTATACGACGTTAAACTATATAACACTTTTGTCTAGTACAACAATAAACTACAATATTCTTTGACACCCTCACCCGATAGGGAATCATTATTTACATTTATTTTCAATCATGTATTATTCCAAAGACTACGTGAATACATGGCAATGCCTGAACCTTTTATCTTGGGTTAAACCATCATTGCACTAAAGTCCCCTTTCACCCTTCACATGTACGAACCAAATCTATACAAAGGGTATTTATAGAACTACGTGGGCTTGATTCCCATCCTTATGGGATACGTAGGAATGTTCGAGTGTCCCTCGAATCCATCCCCAAGTCTTTTGGGCCTAACCCCAAATTCATCTTTCAGTCCCCTGGCTGAAAAGTCCCCATGAAAACACACACTGTGTAATTCTTATAATGGTCCAAGCTCTATAACCCTAAACTAAGATCTCCAATCCTTTTGTCCCACACGACGTTAAACTGTAGTTCAATAACTATGTATGGATTGATTCCCATCCTTATGGGATACGTAGTGAAGTCCAACATTTCCATTCAGGACCCAGCCACAACATGATTATGGTTAGTATTGATTTGTGTATCTTTGCATGCATTGGACAATACCCATCTTTATGTGTCATAATCCTAACCTGAAATATTTTCAGATCTTTATAAACCTTTTCTTGACTTCTAGTCACAAAAATGTAAAACTTCTGAGAATTCTTTTGCCTGAATATGTAGCACGTGCCCTTATGCGGCCTTGCATAAATAATCTCCATAAGAGATTTTTCATCTAAAAGATGCTATTATTTGACTATACAGCCAATGCCCTTAGGTGGCCCTGCATAATTCAACCCCCTAATGGGTTTTTCGGATACTGGTAACTTCATTCTTGAGAAGAAAGCCTCTTTTGTCCTTGTTGGTCTTAAATGATAGTATGTAGGGATCCGCAAAAGTAGCCATCCTTAACATATTTGTCCCATATCCTTTTTCATGATCTGAAAGTATTCAAGTCCATGGTTTATATTATCCTTCCCTACGTTTGGGTCAGAACTTCGTAGGAGTGATATCCATCCAGTTCTTTGATAATCTTATTTGGAAATATCTTCTCCATATTCAAGTACCTTTTTCCATACAGAAAACTCTATACTTTGGAAAATTTGAATCTCCATATACTTTCACTGGCTTTTAGCACTAGGAATGTAAATTTATGAGAGTTCTTTTTCCTGACTATGCAGCATGTTCCCCTAGGTGGCCTTGCATAAGTAGTCTACATAACGGACCTATCAGCTAAAAGATGCTATTTATTTGACTATGCATCCCATGCCCTTAGGTGGCCCTGCATAATTCAACCCCCTAACAGGTTTGTTAAATAATGGTAACTTCATTCTTGGGAACTACTTCTTCTAATTCCTTTCCGCTCTTTTTCATGTCATTCCTCAGATTCAAATATTATTAAGTCATAGTTTACATATTTTCACTCATACTTGAGTATGGTAATATGTTTTCAGATGAATTGTAAAGTAATTGAGTCAATTCTAATTCATTCGGTCAAAGCTATTTCGACCTTAAACATTAGCCTCTTTATGTCTAATGTGCATGACATTAAACTACCCACAAAAGACAAAGGAACTCTGAATAAAAGTCAAGTTCCAGCTCACTAAAACATACATTTTGTATGATTTAAGTAATATTGAGCAATTAAAAGATTCAAAGTTTGTAGGGTTATTTATAATAATCCTAGTAAAAATCAAACTATGCTTACTAGGCCCACTGGTTTAGGTAAAATTTAAATCAGATAGAAAAAGAGAATGTAGGTACAAATGATTGAAGGTGAAAGTGTTTTTTCATTGATGTACAAGAGTTAGAAGGACATCCACAGACTGGAGTCTCTTCTCTTTTTCAGGAATTACAAAAGACTTTCAACATAACTCTTCATTTGATTTACGACATCCTGAGATTCATCAGCAGCCACCTGGAATTCATTCATTCAACTGGATACCATAAGAGATGCAGTGATACTAGCTATTCTTGGAACAATTGTAAAAGAATGTTCTTGATTGCGGTTTGAGAAAATTTTCTACTGATCAAATAGTGACTCTATTCTGTCCAAGAGACTTGGAAGATGGATACATGGATTTGAGAATGAAGCATTGAAATTAAAGAGCCATTTGAAGAGAGTACTCTTTTTAGATATTTCTCTAATACCATATTTGTCTTCTCTCCACTAACCGATAGTGTAAAACATTTCAGCCCATGGGTTTGCCATTTTTATATCTGCAAGGAAATGGCATACAAGAAAAATTTGAAAGTTCATGACAATGTTGTTGCTCTTAATGCACATCATAACGGAAATAGAAGAGTAGCAGTGCAGCTGCATATCATGCATATAATTCTTTGCATCTGGAACATTGACTCCTTGCAGATGACCATGACCATATAGAGGCAGGTAGATGCTCTGTGGGAAACTAAGATGATATTTCTTTAAGTACTTAGCCAAATATGGGAGATTACTGTCGCAGATATCATAGTAATCATGGCCAATAATGTTCATCATGTCATCAATCCACTTGCTAGATAGTCCATCATCCATTCTGATTCTCTTGGGAGCCATTAAATTTGTACAAGAGTTGAATAATTAACTCTTAAATGGAATGATTTTTCATAAACTTTGTGATTTTTTTGAAAAAATGGCTAAGGAATTAAGGCGCGCATGTCTAATTTTGACGTGCAAGTATGGATGTGCCGCACAAGTTTTTGGAACGCAAGTATCACCGTGCAAGTCCAAATACATATATAGCAGTGTGACAACAAAGAAACATCGGAAAACAAAGCAAATTGCACAGTGAAGGTGACCTGCGTAGCGAGAGATCGAAGGTTTGAAATCCGGATGCTTTGTACGGAAATGGGGCTGCATATTTATAGGCCAGGCCGCACCCTTGCGTGCTGATTCCTGCACACTCACACTTGCGTGCCGCCCTCTGCGCCATCAACACTTGCGCGCCGCTTTTTATTTGGTTTTTTTTCTTTTACTCAGAGTCACATCCTCATTTCTTTCGGATCCAACTTTGAGGGGGGACTTTTTTTGACACTCCTTTATTGTCACATTGTCTAAAAGAATGGAAAGGGAAATGACTTAGCACAAATTGATGCATCCTTTGATGAAAACATCAAAAATCGACAAAGGAATGAACAAGGATTCAAAAGCACAGGGGTCGTGCAAGTTCCATCACTGTCGCGCAAGTATACTTGCGTGCCACCTAATGTTCGCACAAGTGACTTGCGCACCCTAAAAGATAACCGCCTGGGTTCTTCTACAGCCTATAAATAGACCCTATGGGTCCCCCATTTCGAGGAGGAATTTTTTCCAGAATTCATATTTAGAGCTTTGAACGCCCAAGTCTCTTCTTCAGGTCTTTCGAACACTTCTAAGGTAATTATTTACCTAGAATGGAAGGTCTAAACAAGAGGTGTAAGGTCTAAGTGTTAGAATTCACTGACACTTGCGCGCCTAAGGTGTTTTACCATTAAGGTAAATGAACATACTTGAGCATCGCCCTACTTCCTCACCAAAACTTGAGCGACTCTCTTCTGAAAGTACCTCATGATAATTCTAAAGGCATTGGTCAAGGATCGCCCAAGTATTTCCATGATGGTTTACAAACGCACAAGTACCCATGTGTTGCGCAGGTGTACCTGCGCAACCAGGACTTGTGCGCCCACGTAGTACTTGCGCGCCGACCCGGACTTGTGCGCCCTTGCCTTTTTGGGTGACTTTCTTGCCAATTTAACCCCTCTTATGCCATTCCACCTCTCCTATTAAAGATTCAGTCTTCAATACACTCTTCAAAGCCATTTATGGCATGATTTATTGATTTGGCTTCCTTATCTGAAAGGAACCCCATGGAAAATTTCTCAAAACCTAGTGATTTTCACATCATTCTGTCACTAAAGATTTAGATTTCATTCATTAAAACTCATCCTTTAAAGATGAGAGAACCCCTTAAAATGGGCTTACTTTTCAGGAGTAAGTCCCAGTCATAATTCCCATTAATTCTGGGCATCCTCCTTAGGAGTAAACCCCAAGTCCCCTAATTTGGGCATCCTTTTCAGGAATAAGCCCCAGTCATAATTCTCATAATATGGGCATCCTCCTTAGGAGTAAGCCCCAAGTCCTCATTAACCTGGTCCTCCTTTTCAGGAATAAGCCCCAGTCTCAAATATGGGCATCCTCCTTAGGAGTAAGCCCCAATTCCTCATTAACCTGAGCCTCCTTTTCAGGAATAAGCCCCAGTATCAAATATGGGCATCCTCCTAAGGAGTAAGCACCAAGTCCTCATTAACCTGGGCCTCCTTTTCAAGAATAAGCCCCAGTATCAAATATTGGCCTCCTTTTCAGGAATAAGCCACAGTCTCAAATATTGTCATCCTCCTTAGGAGTAAGCCCCAAGTCCCTTAATTTTCTCTTAACCATTCCTAATTTAATTTTGATTTGGGCTTCTTTATCTGGAGTAAAACTCAATAATAAGTCCTCTACTAATTTGGGCCTTTTTTTCAGGAGTAACCCACAAGTTAGAGTATTCAAATCTCCATGAAGCACATATACCTTTATGGACCCTATTCTTGGATTTCTTCCCTGAAGTAAATCCTAATCTTCATTTATCTGGGCAGTCACACATACATAAGCCCCACATTATTTCTTATGATTGCATCTTTCATGGCACAATTGTCTAGTTTTTACCAATACCACTTGTTTCTCACCCCGAGCATGACTCATGTGATCTTAGAGTGTAAAAGTAATTGTGACATCCTTCTTTGAGCCATCAATCATAAACATCATACTCATTTACTTGAACTACATGGGTTTTGATTCATTTTCCAAAATAAATGATACGTAGGCAGCCCATCTATGGGTACGATCCCAACTTTGAAATAATTCATGTCCTTCTGAATGACAATAAACTTCAAGTGCCCCACTGAGTGGCTTTAAAACTAGTATGGTCATCATAATGACCAATAGACTTTTACGTATCAAAGGAGACCATTGACTAAGAATCTATAAGAAATACAGATGATTCTCTATCAATGAAGAACCTCGAATACATATAAAAGATTCTCTAAATTTCCTACATATCAATCATTGATTGTCAGATCTAAAGGAAAGCTCATTTTATACTTGGTATTGTAATAAGGATTCACGAACATAACTTAAATCTATAAAGAGAGTCCCGAAGTAGATAATAATTCCCCCAAAAAAGGTGTGATGAGTCCGACCTCCCATCCTCTCGACCAATGAAAATTTCTAAGCCTCATCAGTCCACAACTAATGAGCTCCTACCTTTGGAAAGTAAGTCCAAATGGATGTGGAATCATTGGCTGTTTCTGGTTCTACAAACAAACCCTTTAGAAACCGATTGGAATGTTTGAACCTTCAATCAAGGAGGTCATCCCCAATTCTAGAGGTAAACATATGTGAAGTGATTATCATGGTCTGAAATGATAATCAAAGGAAATCCATGAAGCTATACTATATCTTACATAAAAAGGCATCCAAATATCTCTACTGAACTCTAGTCTCATATAGCTAAGAAGTGGTCCGACTTGGTGAGCTGGTCTACGATCACCCATATGACATCATATCCTATAGAAATTCATGGAAGCCCCATCATGAAGCCTCTAGATATAGCATCCCAATTCTATTTTTTATCCTCGAGGTGTTGAGTTAAACCTCTTGGAGCTTGTTACTTAGCCTTCACTTGATGAAAATTGAGGCATCAGGGAAAAAAATCTACTACACACTTCTTTATAACTGGACACCAGAACTGATGTCAAAGGTCCTAGTATATCTTCTCAACACCGGGATAAACCTCCAAGTGGGATTTAGGAAACTCCCTTAGAACCACCTCATGTTACATCATTGGTTCCATCATCCAACCCTTGAAAAGGATGATGTGCTCCCTACCTTTTGAAAATTTATTAGGAGCACATCTAGTGGATATCTAAACACATAAGGTCTCAAAGTCAGTATCTATATGATGAGCCTCCGTAAAATACTAAAATACATAGTGGTGTAACAATCACAAATTGAGTCATGTTACAGTATCCTCATCTATTAAGGAAAACTATAATGAGGCTAACTATTCTGATACCTCAGTCAATAACTGTGAATAATATTTTCCCCTGAGATAATCTTCTACCATTTCCCCTTCCTTAGAGTGTAGACTATCTTGAAGTCATAATCTTGGAGTAAATCTAGTTATCAACTCTATCTCAAGTTAATATCTTTCTAAAATAAGAAATAATTAATACACTTATGGTTAGAATAGATAATATACCCCTCACCCTTAATGTAGTTCCACCAAATATTCAGGGTGAATACTAACACTACCAGATCTAGATCATGTGTCACGTAGTTCTGATTGTGAGGTCTCAACTTTTGGGACCCTTATGTAATCAATTCCTACTTCTACATTATAACACATCCATGTATGGTCCTTAAGGCATCAAATAACTATACATACTCAACAATCTCCTATAGAAATCTCAAAATGAGAGTACTTGTCAACATCTACCATAACATTTGAAAATATGACTAACATCTTTCCATCCACATGAAAGGTAGCCCCTTCTAAGTTAAAGTAGTTAAGGGTTACAATATCCTTTAGAAAATAGGTAAAAATATTTGATTCTATCCAGCCAAACCAAGGAATATCTAAACCTCTGTCACACTCTTAGTCATCTCCCAAGCAAACATTGACTCAACCTCGAATTGATCCACTACTACTCCATCGTCTGAGATGACATGTCCTAGAAAGTGGACCACTTGAGTCCAGAACATACACTTTGAGAGAATTAAAAATTGTTTTTTCTCTCAGAGTATTCCTAGGATCATCCTCAAGTTTTTCACATGATTCTACTTCGAGATAAGTACACTAATATTTCATCTATGAAGACCACCACAAACTGGTCTCAAAAGGATGGGAAATATAGTTCATGAGTCCCATGAACATTTCTAGATAATACTTCATGCTGAAGGGCATCACCACATAATCATAATGACTATAAAGACATTGAAATGCCATATTTGGTATATCCATATCACATACTCAGAGCTAGTGATAACCCGATCTGATATAAAATGTTAAGAAACATCTTGAACCTCTTAACCGATCAACGATATCATCGATCCTCGGTAGTGAATACATATTTTTCATGGTCAAATGATTTATGTGACAATAATCCACACAAAAACTTAATATCTCATCTTCATTCTTGGTGAACAACACTAGGGATAGCCAAGGGGAGACACAGGGCCCGATAAATCCCTTCCTATACAAGTCCTATAACTACAATTTCTAATATAAATCTCTAAAGGATCCATCCAAATTGAAGATACTGATATCAGAGTCATACCTAGGTGTAAGTAAATGTATAAATCTATCTATTGAGGGGGAATTAATTGCAAAACATCCTTAGGAAATACATCACCATACTACACACCACTATACAAAACTAGAAGACCACATCACCCACTAATCCTTGGTTAATACTATCCAACAGATGGGTAATTAGACATATAATTCTATGTATGAGTCCATATAACTATACTTGGGTTTCCTTTTTCACACACAAAGGAAAACCTCATTATTTCACCATAAACACACAACATCCTCCACTTGAAAAAGTCAATATGGGAATGAAATATGGATATCTAGTCCATAACTAAGATGATTCCATAAGGTCTCATGGATTATATAGTGAGATCCTATATAAATATATCTCATACAAGTGTTAGGTCACATAGTCATAATTAGTATGTGATCACTGAATCTCTTACAATAAGAGTCTCTAAACACAAGGGTTAATCTAAAGGCTCAACTGGAATATATGGGTCTTAAAATAAAGATGTAGTATGAAAAGTGGATCATGCTTGTTCTATCAATATTATAAATAATGTAGAAAATAAAAAAATAGTAGCTCTAATAATTCATGGAGCATTTGGATCATAGGTCTCAACTACTTGAAACTATCAACATCCCTATCCTCCAGATCCCTAAGCCTGGTGGGGACCACATGAGGGTGATGACTGAAATAGGTCAAACCATCTTCCACCTATAGTTTATATCCCTAATCCTATGCCATGTCCACTATTTCTCACATTTCCATGTTCATACCATTGTCTCTACCAAGGAGGTCTATCCATTGTTAATTTATTAGCTATATGATGGGTTGGACAATCATGCATGAGAAGTCCTTGACTATTATAAGAGTATCACTACCATTGACTTTGATGAATAGAACTATCATGATATCCCTAAGTTTCTAATAATCTATCTTTATACTACCTCTTGTAGAATCTCACACACCCAATTTCCTATCTTTTCCATCAGCTACCAGTTGCCTAGGTCTTAGCCTCTATGTTCCCACTACCAGCAAAAACTATCAGAATATTCTTTTCCTGGAATATGTATACTAACAAATCAATCTTCATAACACCAGAATCAGAAATAATACAAATATGTATCATACTAGCTCAAATATATATTCTCAAGGCCCGCTTAAAGGTATATTACTAGAATAATGGATCTCAAGCCATATCTATCGAGTATCATGAGATGTTATTAAACCTCAATTAATACTCAGTCACAATAAACTGCCCTACTGAATGTTCAGAAGATCCTGGATGTACAATTCCAAAAATACAGATATAGAGAAATCTCTAAAACTTCACTCAAACTATGTCAATGAAAGACTCATCTCATCATTTCATAGAGTCTATAGGCCCCACCATTTACTTATGGAGTCATGTATAAGGATCAATGCCAGGAACACCATCTGGTCTACAAGTGTCCAAATAATGTGAATCTCATGTAACTGTGTCGAACTAGTCCTTTACTATATGAGGGTCTTGATTTTCCACAAATATGTGGTGTCTATATCACGGAAAATCATGAAGTTCACTCAACCTATGCACCTAATCTATCAGTACTACCAATACTTTCTACTATTCAATGGGAGGTATGGAAGTAAAACTACATGGAGGTACCACCTCATGAAAAGGTCCCTATATTGAAGCGTAGTCACTAATTGGATTATCCTTGAGATCATGCTATAGAATCCTTGATGGAAAACATCATGGTGGAATCCTAAAATAGACAAGATGTACCATGGTCAATATTATACATGAGACAATGACTTAAGATGAACATGGGAATCACAACCCATTCTTATCTGATGCTTGTACCATTGTTTACCGCACAACAAGATCCTGTATATACCGAGTCAATAAGTAGGTTATACAAGTCTTGGTGAATGGAAACATATGCTTCCACACCAACACTAGATTCCCTGGCTTGATAGACGAATTTGAAACACTCTAACACTACTTCTATAAATCCAAAAAAAATCTAACTACTAGAAAATATCTAAACTATGGTGCTAGGATGAAATGTCTATGATACCACTATTTCATGACCCAAAACACTAGGGATCTCTTGGATAGTTATAATCCAAGTGTGAAACCCCAATCACACCTTAAATAGGCTTGGTGCTAGCGACAAACACTGGGTAGACATATCACACACATGGGAGGCCTTAAACTAAGGTAGTGGTACACACGAACATAAACCCAAATACCCATACAATGATGAAAGGTAAATATAACTAATAACAATGCATAAATATGTATAAATCCCATAATTAGATCATGATAATAAAACTTTAAAGTATAAAGGGCCAAATACAAGCCCAATAAAACGTTAAAGGAAGTCCAACCTAATATAAGGATGGGACAACATTCAAATAGAACACCCTACACAAACCATAGTCTATATATATAATATATTCCCTATATTCTTAGTCTATGAAGGGCCTCATGAAATTTCATATCATATTTTTAAGGTAAAACATGTGAAAACAGAGCCCATGCACTGGTGAGTATGAAAATACCCAGCAGGACACCCCAAAATCACTAAACATAGAGCATTGAGAGAGTTTGAACCTCATCATAAGGTAATTTCAATCAAGATATGGAACATATGATAATAACATAAAAATATAATCATTATAGACACTAATTATTAGGTTAATGTTATAACCAAAAAGCTATGACAAGATTCTGTTCGAGATTACAAGATAATTATTATCCTTGATAACTCATTCCATGAGATAGAAAACATTAATGGCGCTCATCTAAGAGGTCATTCTCATTAGATCTATCCAAAAAAATTATTCTCTAGAATCTTGAAGAGATCAATATATGGATTGGGTATCACACCCAAGGCCATAGGGGAGACACAAACCCTAACTGGATTAACATGTTATTTAGGGGATCAAAAACCATGTATTTTAGTCACAATCATTTCTATAACGCCCCCAAGGGAAGAAGATGTGCCAGAGGATCCCACACTAGGCCTCATGAGGGATTTATATAACTCTATCCGAGACTTATCTCATAAGGGGGATCAAATTATATTCTCAGGACATGATACCTCACTCGACCCCCATAGGATATGAACTAAGGGAATCCTACCTAAGGAAACTAGTCCATACCGAAGAGAAACAATTCCTGAATATTTTCTTATAAAAGTACACAACCTATATTGGGAGTACATGAAATGTATTTTCTACTGTAACACCCCAAGCTTCCACGGTATGCTTCTCGCTGAATAATACAGTAGTATGTGTTGTATGCAACTTCAAGTTCTAACACAAACCACAACTAATAAAACTAGCCATTATGAATAGTAATACCCACTTTTTGAAATTTTATAAATTTTATCTCTTAAAATGGACTTCATTTTTGGATTTGGAATATCGAAATTAGCCTAGGGTAAAATTTTGGTACTTTTCGGATAACTTTCATATTTTAATGAATAGTGAAAATTACTAAATTTTAATTAAAAACAAATTTTTTAATCGAAATAATTGATAGTGATAAATTGTTAATTTGAATGGTTTTAAAGTATATTTAGAATCTATTTTTACCATTTAATACAATTTTGGTCATTGGACATAATTTCACATTTAAACCAGACATAAACAAGTGTCAATCTTTTGATAGTTATTATTTCTTAAAAACACGCTTTTTGTTTTGACAGCGGGAATTAATTTTAAATTAATTTCTGCCACTTATGTATTCTGAATTTGGAAAAATAGATTCCATAGTTGGAATCAGTATTTACAAATTTTTTAAAAAGGTAACTCTTATTTTTATACATTTTGAATAATTACTTCGGTAAATATTTTATTTACCATGGTTAAAGGGTAAATCCGGTAAATAAGGGTAACAAAATAATATTATAATAATATTAATTTATCCTATAACATGTCCTAACCCTATTGGTTGATACATGTCCAACAATGGTCATCTTTGGGTCAATTTTGGGACCCCATGGATCCACTTGTAAGTGATAATGACGCTTTATATTAATTAAGTTAAAGTAAATACAAAAATGACATAAGCCTATATCTTTTAGAAAAACAATTTTTACATAAGGTTATATATGTTATATTTTCGACTATAAAAATTCATTAGAAATAGAAAAATATTCCTAAATAATGGTATTTTATTTATAATTTTCAGATATTAAATAATTTAATTTAATTATGACACAATGATGATGCAATAATTACCTTATTAGTAAAATATTAAAATAATTCATATTATAAATACCCAAATAAATATAATTTGAGACTTTTAATGAATTAAAAGATTTTAATAGGTTAATATGACATGTTAGGATTGATTTAATTAACTTTTTTTGAAGTAATAATGATTTTAGGATTTTCAAAAAAATCAAATACCAAATAGTATCAAAATTGACATAAAAGAGTTTTTAAAAAAAATATTTTATTATTCATTGATATTAAATTCCTAAAAATCTAAGGTTCGGCCAATGGACTTGTATAATGATAGGTGTATCATTAATGGACCACTTGGAGGTCTCTTGGATGTATATATTATGTTTATTAACTATATAATATAAAATAAAAAGTGACATGGTAAATGTCAAATTAACTAACTAAGAGTTAAAACTAAAAGATAATGTTAATATAATAACCCAAACCTGTCTAAAATATATTGTTTGAAATGATTTAGATTCATATCCACCTTATAATTTGAATAATCCACTTTGGATTCATTATAAACCGAATATGAATTTATTATAAAATAATACTTTATGTTTTTTCTAAAGAGCCCCTCCTCCCCCTTATAAAAGGACACCACTTCTAACCAATTCTTCACACCTTCAAAGCCTTTTGGCTCGGCCAACCTCTACCCAAATATCCTCAAAACTTCCATAACATCAAACTAGAGGCCTTATTTTGATCAGAAAGCCAAACCAAGGATCCCTTTTGATCAAATCAAAAGGAAGAACCCGAAGAAGAGGTAACGTCTTCACCACCCTCTTTAAGTTCCTTTCTTCTTCAACTTCTTCTTTCCTTGTTATTTCCATTATAAAATAATAACTCCAGTATATTATATATACTGTGATGTTATTATAATTATGGAACAAAAAAATTCATTATTCTATCCATCCCTTGAATGACATGTCACCATATGTGCGTACGTACGACCTACCGTCTCCACGTTGTGGTGTAATTGTTATTCAATATATTATTATTTATATGGGTATAATAATGATGTATAATTCATGTAAATAATAAATATAACATGATAATTATTATGTCTATATTATATACCATCCATTTATATATTATTTTAATATCAAAATAATAATATTGTTGCTCGTGCGTACGTACGGATTACCGTCTCCACGAACGCGCTGAGATTCATTCCCCATCATATCCATTCAAGACTAAATTTAATTTGATGAATAAAAATAATTTTTAGAGACATGATATAATTCTGGATATGAATAAGATACATCCCATCCATAACAAATATGGCTCGTATAACAAATAATATAAAGGAAAATGAATCCGTTAACACCTGAAACGACGATAATACTAAGATATTATTAAAAAATCAATGTTAAAAGATCATATATGATATCATATTAATGAAAATGATTTTTGTATAATTAAATAAAAATTATTTCACCATTATACAGGAGGTTAAACTACCATCTACCAAGGAAAAAGTACAAAGTAAGGGGTTTCTTATCTCACTTTTAATTCTGTGAGATTTCCATTGTTCACCACTTATTTATTGCATGTGGTGTGTGTACTGCCCATGTTTGTATTCATTGTGTAATATAAATTAATTCATGGATATTTACATCATCATTGTATGATCCTTATTTCATGGGTGTATGTTTCGTATGTTACCAAATCAATAAGGGAATTTGAAATTTCAATTTCCACTCATTCGACTTTACACATACTTCATTGATTATTTTACTCCAAGATTATATGTGGAATCACTATTTATTTGCTAATGTCATAATTTCCACTCCCCTTTTTGTGGATATACTTTTGATACACATAATCAATTCATTGATAAATTCTCAAGTCATTGGTATGAACTTGATAAGAGTAATTTTTACTCAATCTCCATTTGTTGAGTTAAACATCCAATTCATTGGTGTTGTTTTTACAAGATTATGTGTGAATGTCCTTTGATTGTATTTCACTAAATATCCAATCATATTGAGTGTATTTATATTTGTCACACATAATTATGTAGTTGATTTATCATTAACCTAAGGATACAGCCTTTATAAGAGATTTCATCTCAATTTACATTCCATTGAGACTCCCTTGTTGTTATACACCAAATCACTTTTATATGGTGTATATAATGTAATTTGACATAGTATATCATGAATCCCTTTATTATCATGATATTAAAAAGTTTTTATTACCTAATTTATTTATATTCAAGTGTCTCTCTTTTGGTTAGGAACTCTAACTAAAATATCATTTTAAAATGTTTTATTTATTTATTATTCTAAATCTTTCTCATTAATGTCCATGTTTTAAAAATGGTTTTAAGGATTTATTTATATGGACATTAAAGTTTTAAAATTAAAATTACACTTAAAAGTTTCAAAGTGGTATGAGACAATTTGATTCAAAAATCTATTTTTAAATGGCTTCTTGACAAATAGTGTGTCTTTTAAATGATTTAAAGAAAAAGGGTGATATTTCTCTCTAATATATTTGATGATTATTTTCATCTATGTCAATATCCTTCATTATTATATATTATGGTTAATATGATATAATAAAATCTTCCATATTGTATCGAATGAGTTATGTTTGACTGTGGATGCGCTATTTTTATACCATTCATGGTTTTTGGTTAAAGTATTGATATTTCATATGCTAGTTTTAATATTAATGTTTATGTTATGTTTAAACCTGTTCATATGAGGAATACATTGGACTTAGTAAGTGACAGGTGGAGCCCGCTATAGATCCTCGATGCATCGGTAGGTCTCATGAGACAAACTAGTGTCTTGGCAGGAGGCCTTGAAAAAATATTATCTGTAGTCTTGGCACGAGGCCTTGGCTACATGGTTATGATAGTCTGGAATTAGGCATTCCATCATTATGAAAGTGGTTATTAATATTGAATGTGAGTATTCTACTAGTAGAATATCCATGTGAATAATTAAATGGAATTATTTCATTTTATCATTGCTATATTATGCTGATGTTCAAGTTTAAAAGGCTTTTGTTTTAGTTATACATTTCCTTTAGTGTTTATGATTATCTATGAAAGATTATGTTATATTGTTATCCTTACTGAGTATCTGAGCTCACCCCTTTCAATGTTTTATTTTTCTCAGGATGTGAAGAAGTAATTTATGAATGACCTGTAGGGATAGCATCAGGGGATATGAAGAAAAGATGTTGTTGTAGTATTTTTTACCTTATGATGTAACGTAAGACTTACGAATATATCTAATGTTTCCAAGACTAATAAAATAATCGGTCTTTCTAGACTTTATCCTTTGTGATCATGCCAATGATACGTAATAATGCACCGACTCTGGGTAATTGGGGTTGGGGCGTTACAGTTGGTATCAAAGGAAGTTTAGTACAAACCTTGGGAGCTAGATTAAGATAAACACTGATTAGAGCACATATCCCTAAGATAGACTTTGAGGATTAGTATAGAAGATATTCCTAGAATTTTTGTATTGTAGAGATTTTGTGAGTTTTTCAAGAAATACATCCTTGTCCGGATACGAGCAGGTAGAGGTGGCACTGGCACAGATGTACCTAGGGGTAAGACCCAAAAACACCACTTTGAGCTAGATTCGAACGGGAACTGGTGCACGACAATGGGCCTTACTGCACTCTTGGGTACAACACTCCCAGGGGATATGCTTAGGATAATTTAAATTTCATTTACAAACCAATTTGAAGGATTATATATAAGATGAGATTAAATGACCTTGGTTAATCCTAATGTGTTTCAAATTGAGAATATGATGACATGATATTCTCTAAATGATTTTATGACTACTGTTACTCACACAATGCTTTCTGGTTTTAGTCAATGGCTAGATTCCAAGGAAGTCATAGTGACTTTGATAATGATGTACAAGGTGGGAACGATGGTAGAAATGAGCAAAAAAATGGAATGTTGATAGGCGTAAAAGATATCGTCTTCATGAAAAATCAATTTTCCAAAAATATGATCAACAATATATATATTAACCAATTACCGAACTCAAGAAAGAAGAAAAAGGTGATGAATGATAAGATCTACAGTAGTGGAGGCCATGGAAAAAGGAATCCTCAATTTCCATCTTGCAGGAAATGTGGAAGGATACACCCAGGAAAGTGTCTCAATGGAACAAAGAAATTATTAACGTTTGGGAAGGAAGGACATAGATTGTAGAATTTCCGAATAAAAATGAAGAGTACTATGGAAGAAGATAAAAATGGTCCGAAGAATCAGTTTACAATAATTTGACGTAAATGTAGGGGACCTGGCCATTACCTGAGTGAATTCCCTATTCTATAGGATATTTTCTTTTTCAAAGAAGAAGCTATGTGGAAATAAATGGTTGGATAAATGTTTAAAAAGTATTAGTGCTCCTTGTTGATGGGTTTACTTTGGAATAATTTTCTCTTGTATTTGTAACCCTGCAGCTTTCCATGTGAGAATGATATTTGAGGAAGAATTATCTTTACTCTTGTGGATATAGTTATAAATAACCATTTGGTTTTATATGATCATTGGGTTTGAGGCAAATACAAGTTATTATAATTTGGGATGAAAATGCAAGGTATGAGTGAAAATTTGTGGTTAAATTATGTTATGGTTATTTTGAGGAATTTCTCTCATTTTGTTAATGTTATAAAATATAGTTTTTGAAAAAGGAAAACATGCAGACCGTGTGACAACCCATCGCGTCGGACAATACTGTGGGAATCGAACCCACAACCAAAGTGTGATTGGGATTTATCGCCTACCACTGGACTACATGAAGTCCCTGGTTAGTGTGACTATTATTTTTAGTTAAATGATTTTATTGATCAATAATAATTTGATTTGGGATCTTATGTCTTATCAAATTAATACCCATAGTATAGGAAAATGATTTGGTGATTAAGTGATAAATGTTATTTTGGAAGACGTCCGCTTTTTTGGGAACACTATATGCCCAAGGAAAATATAATAGTATGGGATTTCATTTAAGGAGTAATGGTGGATTTTTATCTATTTTTTTATTGTGGATTTATAGTGATTTGGGTTATTTATAGAAATGATTAACCTATAATAGAGAATATGTGATTAGGTTAATTACTTTTAAGTATGTGACTTTAAGAGTAATTGATGTCATTTGGAGATACCATTTAACGTGGAAGACTACATAACCAAATTCTTCTAAGTTTTCAGTTTCAATATTATTTTGGATTTTATTAAAGGATTTTAAGGACAATTCTTTATTTAACTTTGGGGTATTGTTGGTTTAATTTTAGAAATTAAGATTAGTGTTTCTTTCTCTAATGAAACAACCTTTTGAGGGATCATCAGATATTATACTAACCGTTTTGGTTTTGATTAATCTCTAAAGACAAGGTAAATATATAGTTTATTCTTCATGGATCATTTGATTCTATAAGAATTTTATTGTATCTCTTCTAGTGTGACAAATTCTTCTGGAATAATCATCGTTTAAAAATGAGTTAGTCGTAGAAATTTATTAAAGAATGAAAATTTACTTAAAACTTAAGTACATCTCTTTATGTTCTTATTCAATCTCAGAAATTATTTCCTCATCTTTATGTAATGTAACTTAAAAAAATATAATAATAAAAATGTTGTCCGTTTACTTTTCCTATTGGGAAACTAATGACCATTTGTCCCATCACAAGTTTGGGGTTTTCTTGTTGTTAACATTCTCCTGATCATGTTTTCTATCCCTCTCCATCAGAACATGACACTTAGTTTATCATCCATATCCATGTTTTTTATATGGAATCCTAGTATAAGTTATCTCGGGTGACCTTTGTACTTCTCTTTCTTTCTTTCAAAGTGATAGTTTTATTGACTCTTTTTCCAATGTTGGAATTTCCATTATATTCCCAAGCCCAATTTTAAAAATTGCTAGGAAGCAATTTATTGAAGGAGGGGAGAATTTAACACCCCAAGCTTCCATGGTACACTTCTCGCTGAATAATACAGTTGCGTGTGTTGTATGCAACTTCAAGTTCTAACACACACCACAACTAATAAAACTAGCCATTATGAATAGTAATACCCACTTTTTGAAATTTTATAATTTTTATCTTTTAAAATGGACTTCATTTTTTGATTCAGAATATCGAAATTAGCCTATGTTGAAATTTTGGTACTTTTCGGATAACTTTCATATTTTGATGAATAGTGAAAATTACTAAATTTTAATTAAAAACAACTTTTTTAATAGAAATAATTAATAGTGATAAATTATTAATTTGAATGGTTTTAAAGTATATTTAAAATATATTTTTACAATTTAATATAATGTTGGTCATTGGACATAATTTTATATTTAAACCAGACATAAACAGGTGTCAATCTTTTGATAGTTATTATTTATTAAAAACACGCTTTTTGTTTTGACAGCGGGAATTAATTTTAAATTAATTTCTGCCACTTCTATATTCTGAATTTGGAAAAATGGATTCCATATTTATAATTAGGATTTCCAAATTATGTAAATAGGTAACTCTTATTTTTAGACATTTTGAATAATTACTTCGGTAAATATTTTATTTACCATGGTTAAAGGGTAAATCCGGTAAATAAGGGTAAAAAAATAATATTATAATAATATTAATTTACACTAAAACGTGTTCTAACCCTATTGGTTGATACATGTCCGACCATGGGCATCCTTGGGTCTATTTTGGGACCCCATGGATCCACTTGTAAGTGATAATGACACTTTATATTAATTAAGTTAAAGTAAATACAAAAATGACATAAGCCTATAACTTTTAGAAACAAAATTTTTACATAGGGTTATATATGTTATATTTTTGACTATAAAGATTAATTAAAAAGATAAAAATATTTACTACATAATGGTATTTTATTTATAATTTTTAGACATTAAATAATTTAATTTATTTATGACACAATGATGATGCAGTAATTACCATATTAGTGAAATTTGAAAATAATTGATATTATAAATACCCAAATAAATATAATTTTAGACTTTTAATGAATTAAAATAATTTTATAGGTTAATATGACATGTTAGGATTGATGTAATAAAATATTTTCGAAGTAATAATGCTGTTAGGATTTTCACAAAAATCAAATACCAAATAGTGTCAAAATTGACATAAAAGAGTTTTTAAAACAAATATTATATTATTAATTGATATTAAATTCCTAAAAATATAAGGTTCAGCCAAATGACTTGTATCATGATTTTTGTATCATTAATGGACCACTTGGGGGTCTCTTGGATGTATATAGTAAGTTTATTAACTATATAATATAAAATACAAAGTGACATGGTAAATGTCAAACTAATTAACTAAGAGTTAAAACTAAAGGATAAGGTTAATATAATGACACAAACATGTATAATATATATTGGTTGAAAGGATTTAGACCAATATACACCTTATACTTTGAATAATACACTTTTGATACATGGGAAACCGAATATGAATTTATTATAAAATAATACTTTATGTTTTTCCTAAAGAGCCCCTCCTCCCCCTTATAAAAGGACACCACTTCTAACCAATTATTCACACCTTCAAAGACTTTTGGATTAGCCAAAATCAGCCCAAATATCCTCCCAAATTCCCTCAAATCAACCTAGAGGCCTTAGTTGGATCATAAAGCCAACCTAAGGAGCCCTTTTGATCAAATCAAAAGGAAGAACCCGAAGAAGAGGTAACGTCTTCACCACCCTCTTTAAAGTTCTTTTCTTCTTCAACTTATTCATTACTTGTTATTTCAATTCTAAAATAACAAATCCATTATATTATATATACTATGATTTTATTATAATTATGGAACAAACAAATTCATTATTCTATCCATCCCTTGAATGACATGTCACCATACGTGCGTACGTACGGCCTACCGTCTTTACGTTGTGGTGTAATTGTTATTCAATATATTATTATTTATATGGGTATAATAATGATGTATAATTCATGTAAATAATAAATATAACATGATAATTATTCTTTATATATGATATACCATCCATTTATATATTATTTTAATATCAAAAGAATAATATTGTCGCTCGTGCGTACGTACGGATTACCGTCTCCACGAATGCAATGAGATTCATTCCCCATCATATCCATTAAAGAATAAATTTCATTTGATTAATAAAAATAATTTTTAGATACATGATATCATTCTGGATATGAATAAGACACGTCCCATCCATAACAAATATGGCTCGCATAAGAAATAATATAAAAGAAAACGAATCTGTTAACACCCGAAATGACGATAATACTAAGATATTATTAACAAATCAATGTTAAAAGATCATATATGATATCATATTAATGTAAATGATTTTTGTATAATTAAATAACAATTATTTCACCATTATACAGGAGGTTAACCTACCATCTACTAAGAAAAAAGTACAAAGTAAGGGGTTTCTTATCTAACTTTCAATTCTGTGAGATTTCCATTGTTCACCACTTATTTATTTCTTGTGGTGTGTGTTCTACCCATGTTTGTATTCATTTTGTAATATACATTAATTCATGGATATTTACATTATCATTGTATGATCCTTCTTTCATGGGTGTATGTTTCTTAAGTTACCAAATCAATAAGGTAATTTGAAATTTCAATTTCCACTCATTAGGCTTTACGCATACTTCATTGATTATTTTACTCTAAGATTATGTGTGGAATAACTATTCATTTACTTATGTCATAATTTACACTGCCCTTTTTGTGGATATAATTTTGATACACATAATAACTCCATTGATAAATTCTCATGTCATTGGTACGAAATTGATAAGAGTAATTTTTACTCGATCTCCATTTGTTGAGTTAAACATCCAATTCGTTGGTGTTGTTTTTACAAGATTATGTGTGAATGTCCTTTGATTGTTTTACACTGAATATCCAATCATATTGAGTGTATTTATATTTTTCACACATAATTATGTCGTTGATTTATCATTAACCTAAGGATATGACCTTTATGAGATATTTCACCTCAATTTACATTCCATTGAGACTCCCTTGTTGTTATACACCAAATCACTTTTATATGGTGTATATAATGTACTTTGACATAGTATATCATGAATCCCTTTATTATCATGATATTAAAAAGTTTTTATTACCTCAATTATTTATATTCAAGTGTCTCTCTTTTGGTTAGGAACTCTAACTAAAATATAATTTTAAAATGTTTTAAAGATTTATTATTCTAATCTTTCTATTTAATGTACATGTTTTAAAAATGGTTTTATGGATTTATTTATATGGACATTAATGTTTTAAAATTAAAATTACTTTTAAAATTTTCAAATTGGTATGGGACAATTTGATTCAAAAATATATTTTTAAATGGCATCTTGACAAATAGTGCGACTTTTAAATGATTTCAAGTTAAAGGGGGATATTTCTCTCTAATAGATTTGATGATTGTTTTCATCTATGTCAATATCCTTCATTATTATCTATTGAGTTTAATATGATACAATACAATCTTCAATATTGTATCGAATGAGTTATGTCTGACTGTGGATGTGCTATTTTTATACCATTCATGGTTTGTGGTTAAAGTATTGACATTTAGTATGCTAGTTTTAATACGAATGTTTCTGTTATGTTTAAACCTGTTCATATGAGGAATGCATTGGACTTAGTAAGTGACAGGTGGATCCCGCTATAGCTCCTCGATGCATCAGTAAGTCTCATGAGACAATCTAGTGTCTTGGAACGAGGCCTTGACAAAATCTTATTTGTAGTCTCAGCACGAGGCCTTGGCTACGTGGTTATGATAGTCTGGCATTATGCATTCCATCATTATGAAAGTGGTTATTGTTATTACATGTGATTATTCAACTAGTAGAATATCCATGTGAATAAGTAAATGACATTATTTCATTTTATCTTTTCCATATTATTCTGATGTTCATATTTAAAAGTCTTTTGTTTTAGTTATACATTTCCTTAAGTGTTTATGCTTATCTATGAAATATTCTGCTATATTTTTATCCTTACTGAGCATCAATGTTTTATTTTTCCCAGGATGTGAAGAAGTAATTTATGAATGACCTACAGGGATAGTATGAGGGGATATGAAGACAATATGTTGTTTTAGTTTTTTTACCTTATTATGTAATGTAAGACTTATGAATATATATAGTGTTTCCAAGACTACTAAACTAATCGGTCTTTCAAGACTTGATCCTTTGTGATCATGCCAATGATACGTAATAATTCACTAACTCTGGGTAAATGGGGTTGGGGCATTACATCTATCCTGGGTCTATCCATGTTCTCTGGCCCATGCCTATGTACTTTGGGCCATGACCATGTACCTGTCCATGTATTTTCCTATGTACCTAGACATTCCCGAGTACTAGGCTATTCCTGTGTACTCTATCCATGCCCATGCTAGTGTACCTGGCCATATCCATGCTCATGTACCCCTAAGGTACATTATGATATACCAGCTACGAGTTACATGTGACATGACACATGTCACACACCATATGATACTTATATCTACATGGAAAACCTAGCATCGTAGAGGGAGGATTTCATGGTGTGTGTTTTTTGGACTACATGTTGTGTAACACTAGATTTTACAGAAAGTTTGGAACACTCTAGAATCTTTTATCCATACTACGTCTATCATTGAATCTTCCATAAATCACATTGTGGATATATTATCTAGGGTTTACCATACACAATCCTTCATCTATGGAAAGATTCTAGACATCCTTCAACTCAAGAATACTTTCCACAATGCTTCCTCAATGAAAAAAATAGCGATTGAGAATATCTAAATATGAATCTAATTTTCTATCGTCACTACGGATCACAACCATGTCATCGATCTCTATCCTGAACTTATGGAAAAAATTCATTTCTCCAAATATCTATTTTAAAATGATCATTTTCTGGTTACTTTTCAAACCACCATATAAATTTAACTCTAACAATGGCTGTATGAAGAATGGGGAGAGAAATGCATAGAACAATAACATGAGGAACAAAAATCCACCAATGTTCATATTGGACTCAATTCATTGTTGTATCAATGAAAAATTAATATGAATAATAAATAAAAATGCAATAAAATCAATCTCTAATATTATAGGATGATAAAAAAAATCCACAATTCATTTTTTGACTTTTAAATAAAATTTTTAGAAGAATTGATTTGCATTCGATGTGTGATAACTAAAAAAAGGATAAAATTAAAAAAGAAACATCTTAGATAGAGTTAGGATCTATCACTATTGAATTATGAATCCGTATTTTCACCATTAGTGATATTGTTGAATTCCATTAGTAAAAATGATCTATATGAAATTTATCATGATCATAGACCAATCGTTGCATTCCAATCTCTCCTCTGATGACTCCTCTGTAAATCCCATGGTTATACAACTCCATATAATTATAGGGGAAATTTAGGTTGCTATGTTTAGTATATCAAATAAATAAATTAATTAATATTTTATTATTTTTTCTTTTGACTTCACTCAAATAGAACACCCAACAACAACAATGGTTATGTTATTCTTAGGAAAAAACCCGCATTCTAGATTCAATGATAGTCTTATATTATCTATCCAAGAATCCATTTGGGAGTTATTTCATTATTCTAAAAAAACCATGTGCGTGTGATATAATATTTTATTTTATAAAAAATAGGCCTCTATGGGTCTTGGAATCCTATGCTAATTCAGTAACTATCTCTAAAAATATTATTAGATATATTTCAAATGTTTATAAATAAAACATTATCGTTACATTAGAAAGAGTAATTTTAATTACATTTGAAAAGAGGTAAAGAGAAATATAAAGATCATAATAAATAATAAATATTTTTTTTAATATAACAAAGGATACATTCTTATGGAATAAAACATGTATTTATTAGAGAAAGGATTTCGACTAAAAGAAGTATGATTTGAAAAGAAACCATTATGAATTGGGTCACTTTTGAATCAAAATTCCTTGAAAGAGAAAAACATGAAATAGAAAATTAAATACTTTGAAAATATATATTCCTTGTAAAATATGTCAAATTACTAGTATATATACCATGTAAATTATAATTGGTGCATAATACATGACATGTCTCAAAGAACATATTTTGAGTCTAATAACCCTTACCTTCAACTCCTAACTTTCACGAAAGATATATTAAAAATCCTCTATAATAAAATCACCATATTAATCACTTATTTTAAAAATTTAATAAAATATATTACCTTTTATATACTTAATTTATACTCATTATCTATACATATATTAGTTAGATATAGTTTATTTTCATTATCAAATGTAAATAATATCAATTATCTCATACGTGTTTCACAAAAATGATGTCAGACCCCATGATTTGATAAAACTTGTATCATAAAAATATTTTTAAAAATATCATAAATTATTTATTTAAATGATTTTATAATTCCCATTTTCATTACATTTAAGGTTTGGGTTTGTTTTAGGAAAGTGGAATCCATGATGAGTTTGTTTTGGGTAAGTTATTGATATCAACAAGTAACTTTATAGTGATCGTTAATTCTTGTTTTACCCATATAGAATCTTTTTAATTACATATAATAATCATTAATATCATATATTTTTATAAAATACATATTTATAACTATCCATTTATAGAGATGATGAAAATTGAAACATGCTACTTTATGGGGGATGTAGTCCGCACATACACATAGATGATGTTTTCATTTTTCATAGAATGAGAGGATTGAAAAAATGGTTTATCATTTTAAGTTTTTTTTTAATAAATATCATATATTTTCCTTAAATACCCTTTTAGAATCATCCATGTAACGTGGTTAAGGAAAACATAATATTTCTCTTTGTGGAGGGAGTAGTCTAGAGGTACACAATAATGTTGTTCTGATTGTTCTAAGTGGGAAGGGTAGATAATGGTTATATAATTAACCAAATAAAATTTTAGTATACCAATAATAAAAATTTAATTATATTATAATGGGTAAAATATATTTTTGGGAGAAATATACAGATGAAAAAAATATAATAAATGATTATTACTCATGTTGAGAATTTGGACCTTCTCTTGGAAGACATTTTAGATTTGGTGGATTTAGGGATTTTACTGGGATAGAGGGTCACAAAATGTGGGATTGGGATTTAGGGGAAGTAAAATTTTAGATATTAAAGTGCAATTATAATTTTAAGAGTTTATTTAAAGGGGTGGTGGAAGTCTCATTTTATAAGTGAGAGAGAGAGGCATTTTTGTATTAATATAAAATGACAAGTCAATATTCAAGGAATGTGAGTCCAAAATCTGATAATAATAGATTTATTATGAGTATTGTTTCTATAAAAATCATAAAAACACACTGTGGTACGATTCTTGAGAAACTTTAGTCATTTTATCCTTATTTTTAACTTTTACCATAATTTACTTTTACCATAGTGACTAATTTTTTAACCTCGATAACCTATTTTAATGACCAAAATAAAAATTGACCTCATTAACCAATTGGAAATTATTATTCCAAATATGAAAACCATTTTATAATATCATTTTTATAAAATTAATAAAATTTAATTTAAAATACAAGCTTATAATGTAAAAACCTGTTTTTAGAAAACAAATATTACATAGGTTGCAAAATGGTAATTATAGGTTTATAAAATAAATTTTATATTTTAAATTTATATAATTACATAATAAATACATATTTAATTTTAGAAAAAGGTTTCATAAAATTTGAATCCATTCTTATAACCTAATGATGTCATACAAGTCCTGATATTTTCAAAAATGGTATTTGTACTATTCAACTAAAAACAATCTTTTTGGAAGAATATAAAAAATGCATCCTAAGATAATAGTATCATGATGAATAATAAAATAATGTAATTTTTATAAAATATAAGTTATATAAATTGGAATTTTAATTTTTATAAATAATATTGAATAAAGTAACTTTTTTTTGTGATCGAGAGCACATTGTACAATAGTTTTTGTATTTAGCATTTACTTATTATAGTAGAGTCTTAGGTATGAAATAATATAATATAGAAGGAGAAATATATTATGCATGTTTTAAATTATAAAATTTTAAGACAAAAATTTCTATGTTATAATAATATTATCATGCATTCAATTTTTTACATGGAGATCCTATTTCTCAGATGGGTGAGTATTTTATTGCTGTCATGAACAATATGCATTCTCTTGGTGAGAAAGGGATATCAGATAATATTATTGTTTAAAAGTGGTTGATTTAATTATAAAGGAGTGAGAGTTTAAGAATAAAAAAACTAATGATATGTAGCACTTGAATAACCTAAGTATTGATGATTTTATTATAACTCTAATGTGATAAAAGAGTATATAAAAAAGAGATGATGAGAAGGGGAAGAGAAAAAAAGTTATAGTGTTCATGTATAATTTTGGTAATGTTATTTCATGAGGTTTAAATCCTAGAGATAATTGTTAGAATAATAAGTCTAAGTTCTTATAGGATGTTAGTAATACTGAAGATAGTGAGTAATAACTTACTCAATTAGCAAGGATAATGAATAAGATAACTAGAAATAAAAACTTCTAATATGATCATCACAAAGTCTTAAGAGAGGAACATGATAGGAAAGAATAATTAGATTTTATTTGTTATTATCATAATATTATTGAGATTATAAGTCTTTATTTCCCAATACTGAAAAGAAAATATAGAAAGTATAGAATAGCTTCTAAAATTATAGGAAAGAAAAGTATGGAATCCCTAGGTACATGGAGTGCCAGTAGAGGTGAAAAACTTCTGATAGTTAATCAAAATAAAGAATAACCGATTGTCAGAATATTTTTGGATTCTATATGAATATCCTTAAATATGATAAATTTATAATGAAAAGATAAATAATGAATCTATTAATAATTTATCTTTAAATTCCCAATTTTCTTTTACCCATGAAGATAAATCATTAGAATATAAAAAAGTAAAATCATCAGATAATAAGTAAGACTCACATAAAGATGATTAAATGGTTATATATTCAACTCCTTTTAAATATAAAATATTAATATAAAGAATAATTGTGATATTTCTAAGGCTAATAGTATAATTTCAATACATTTCTAAACATTCATCAGAATTAGTAGCTACATATAGTTTTAGATCAACTTCAGATGATTATAAAATAGTTATTTAGATTAATTTAAAAATTAGAGGTTTGAAGAAACTTTTTTCTAACTTTACTTACAATAAATAAATTTTTTATAGAATGTATAAAAATTAAAAAAAATTAGAACTGCCAACAGAGATATAATTCTAATAAAATCAATTTTCAATCACATAACTTTGTACCTAAAAGTGCACTTATTTGTAAAAAATGTTAAAGGGAGGTCACTAGATAAAATTTATCTCTTTAAATTATGTATAATATATTAATTTTCATGAGGATTTTATTTTAAAAGAACAAGATACTATCCAACATACAATATTTGGATTGACGTGAGTTCTAAAAACTTATTTTTTAACATTAATTGACCAAAGTACGTTTGGGTACCAAAAACTTAGTTTTAATATTTTTAGAAAATATTATGAGTACCAATAGATTTAATAATTAATACATTGACATTGGTTTCTCTAGATATATGAGAGAATACAATTCTAACTTCTGGAACTTGAGAATGTTAAAAGGTGGATGATAAACTTTGGGTGACAATTCATAGGGTGAAATCATCATAATTAGTGAAGTTTATTTTCTTATAGAATATTTAATATATAGTGTTTTATAAGTTTTAATAATTTTTCACAACATTATTATAATATGTAAATAATAATGAGGGTTACCATGTGAAATTCATCAATGAAAAATGTATTATTCAAAATTTAGAGGGTATGTTTTTCCTATATATCGATATGTATGAGAATATTTACACACATTATTAAAAATACATTAGGAATTAAAAGTTTACTTTATTAAGTAATTTTGAATATTTTTCATAAATTTGAGATATAAGGTTCTTTCAATATAATTTCCATACATTAGATACCTTTCATAGTGAAGATCTTGTTATTTATCTACTGGAACTTATGTTTAGATCAATCAGATTTATGATCCTTTCCAATATAGAAATAAATATAAGCGTTATTTTAAATATGTTAGTGATTTATCTACTTCCATTTATTTAGAGATGGTTCACATGTAATTATTTGGTCATATAAAAATTTTAAGTATTGGTGAAAACAATATGTGTATGTTATTTTTGATTATTATAATAGATATACTTAGACTTGTTTTCTCACTTGAAAATTTGAAAATTTCCTTAGTTTTAAAAAACATAATATTTCCATTGATAATTAGGAAAAATAACCTTTATTTACTCTATAGAGTGATAATGGATTTTTTTTAAAAATTCATATTTTGAAATTTTTATTAGTATGAAAGGGATTACTCAATTTTTTTTATCATTATGAAAACCTAAAAATACTAGAGTATTTGAAAAAACAAATAAAGTTATTATGAAGATAACCCAAAACTTATTGAGTTAATATCCTATTAATAAACATTTTTGGGCTTAGGTAGTAAATAATTATTGTTATAATATAAGTCAAGTTTTTATTGTCCTTTTTCAATAATGTTTTTATGATTTGTAGGCCAAGGGATCACTAGAACATTCATACTTCAAAGTCTTTTGTTGTAAACTATTCATATTGAATACTAAAGATAAAAATTATATGTGTTATCCTAAATCCAATAAATGATATTTTATCAGTTACTCTACAACTAGTAAGAAATAATAAATCTTTAATAAATGAACCAATATTATTGAGGAAACAATTCATGTAAAGTTTGATGAATCTGATCCTTATGTTTTTGTTAAACCTATAGATATTAATACAATGGATGACATTTTTGAAAACAATTATGTTAATATACAAGAAGTTTTGAAACAAATATTAGTAATGAATCCTTTATAAATCATGAAAATTATTTTAAAATATCTAGAAAATATCTCAACAAAAGATACACAACATGTAGTTAAGAAAAATCTTACCTTTTTAACTAAGAAATAGTTGATAATAATAAATTTTCTTATAGATAATATCACTGTATATGTAACTCAAATAGTTAGAACTCACAATTCATTAGGAAATTAGTGTAATAATCTATAATTTCTATCACATATACAACCTAAAATAATGGATGAATCCTTAAGGGATGAAATATGGATAATTTCAATGTAAGATGAAATCAATCAATTAGAAAGAAATCAAGTTTGGACTTTGGTTGAATGAGTTAAGGAACTTCCGTTGATTGTTGTATAACAGGATGTTAGAAACAAAAATGATGAGAATGGAATAATTATAAGGATTTAAAAAATAATTATCACCCAAAGTTACTGTTAATAAGATAGTATAGACTATGGTGAGACTTTTACTAGTATCTAGGCTCTAGTATATCTGAATATTTCTAGACTTTATTTCACATGTGAATTTTAATTTATTTCAAATGGATGTGAAAATTATTTTCTTAATATTTTTTATCAAGAGGAAGTTTTTGTTGAATAAAATACTTTTTTTTGAATAAAAAAATTTATGGAACATTTTTTAAATATAAAAAATCTTTATATGGCCTTAAATAATCCCCAAGAGACCAATTTTATAGAATTACCTGTATTTTGCTTCAAAATAATTTTGTTAAGGTAAATGAAAATACAATTTTTTTAAAGAATGTTTAAAAAAAAACCAACATTGTTAAAATTTGTCTTGGAGAAATTATTTTTGGCTCCACTCAAAAATAAATTTCTTATAACTTTTTAGAATGAATGAATATTTATTTTGAAATGATAATGATGGGTGAACTCATTTTTTTATTTGGTTTTAGAAGTTCTCAAAACCCAAAAAGAAATATTTTAACTCAACATAATTATATTAGTGATTTACAAATATGTTTTGTAATTGATAACAATTTAACTATTTGTACTTCGGTAGGTACCTTAATCAAATATTTTCTTGATGAGTCCAAGAAACTGGTAGATCAAAACACCAAAGAGGAATGATAATATGTTTATTGTAGCAACTTAAGATTTAGTAAAATATTCCTCCTTAAATAAATAGTATGTTTAATAGCTTTCTCCAACACAAAAACCCAAAAAATTAAAATAATATTGTAAGGTAGACATATAATTGACAGTTATAAATATTGGTAACATGATTAGGAAATATATATATATATATATATATATGAATATATCTGTAAAAATAACAAAATAAAATAAATATCACTTTAAATATCGATTCAACTAATGCCGCTCAGCAAAAAATAAGAATATTTTTTCTAAAATTTATTTTTTCTGAGTATAATATATTTTTCATGAATAATATATTAACACTAGTATAATAAATAATTTATAGGAAATAAAGAAGAAGAATATGTAATGTGATTTTTTTTTTGTATAAAACATTTTTCAAAACATTTTTTGATTTTATTCAGATGTAAAATTTATAGATTTTAGAATGATAATTTGATAAAATTAAATTCAATTTTAGATTTATCATAACAATATTACCCCAAGATAATTTTTTATAGTTTTCTAAATAATATTTTTTTTAGGTTAATATTAAAATATACCATTTTCTAATAATGCAACTTTTATGGAATTATTTGTATATAAGTATAAATTATAAATGTATAAAACATTTTTTCTGACAAAATATGTATTTTATATTTAAAATTATACAATTTAAAATATATATTATAGTTTAAAAACCTATATTTTTATTTTATAATTTAAGTTATATTTTTCTCAAAATTGTTTAAAAAAATTATACATTTATTATATTAAAATTAAAATTTAACACTTTTTGATATTGAATTAGAAAAAAATAATTTAAAATTTAGAAAAATTATATCCAAATTATCTAATAAGGACCACCTTTTTTTATTCATAAAGATTATGTTTCCTTATGTAAAAACTAGTTATGACTATAAAATCTAAAATATAAAAAGTAATAATTAAAGGGGTAAAGTGATTGAAAAATGCGTTTAAAGAATTCTATGAGTATTGATCAACCTTATATCTTCACCACTATATTATTTATCAAAATTTTGAGCCACTTCACTTGAGAGTGATATCCCATTGTTGTAAAGTTTTGGTTATTTACAAAAATTCCATCCATTTTCACTTATAAAATGGGATATCTTCTTCTCACTTATCATTACATCACAATCCTCTATGTTTAGACCATGATCTGCCCAACCCTCTCCTAAAAATTTAAATAAACTTGAAATAGGTCATAATATTCTCATAATACTACCCCTTAAAGGCTTAATCATGTTCAAATATATGATAATCTAATAAGTGAGAGTGTTTAAGCACTTTTTCCAATGTCAAGAGTTAAGGTAATAGACTTTGGTAAATCAGGCATCTTTATTTAAGTTATATAGTTTCGTTTGAATATAGACTATAAATAGTCTCATTATTAATTGATTTCATATTTTATATGATTTTCCCTTTTATATTTATAGGGATAATTTCACTTTTGATTCAATAATTCCTACTTTATTATTCTATAATTTTAAAGTATAATGTTATAAAAAATAGACCTCTATATCTTAATTGAATCTTCTTTTGACTCTATTTTTTACTTAATTCCAATGTTATCCATTCATGTATTGAATTAAATATATGTATCAATTTATGAAACCTTCAAACATTCCTTTTCCACTTATAAAATATACATTTTACTATGTCATATTTGAATGTGGGTTTTCGAAAAATTCGTTTCAAAATATGAATTTTTTTTCCTTTCCAAATAATTTTTTTATATTTATGTATAATTTTTATACCTATATAAAAGGAGAGATTTTATATGAATTTATTTAAAAACCAACCTCTAAATGATTTTATGAAGATCCTATTTTGGGTGGTTGAATTTGGTATTGATTGTTTTGGTTTATGTGGTTATTTATGTGATACATTTTAAAATGAAACATGAAATTCATTCTTATTCCTGGGTTTTAATGATGTTATGTTTAGATGTTTTCTTATAGAACATGTGTATGGTTAATCAAAAGTGATGGGAGGGCCCTATATAGTTGTCCAATTCATTGGTAAAGAATGACATATCATGTGGTAATGATGAAATGAGTAATGATTCTCAATCCAAGATGGGAAACATATTATGACGCCTGATCCTCTATGGGAAACATGTCATGATTCCTAGTCCTCTTTGGGAAACTTGTTGTGATTCTTGATCTAGTATGGGGAATATTTGGTTATTTTTTATCCATAATGTTGAGATTATATACTTATATTGGTGCCAAAATATTTTTATATGTAATTATTCTATGGCCATGTCTCATAATTTATGTCTCATGCTTTTAAAATCTTTAAACCATGTTATATGCTTGATCATATGGGATTGATTTTTCTCCTATTATTCAATGATAATTTTTTATGATTAAATTTTATTTTAATAAGATATATCTCTCCAATTTATTTTTTCTTTTATTCTTATGATGTCACCCTAGGTAACATGTTCAAATATTTATTATTCATTTACTAAGTGTTTGATCTCCCCTATTTCTTATGTTTCCATTTCCTAGTTTATGAGGATGTGTTTAACTTGTGATACTTATAGGAGAATATATAGTATGATGAAGTAACAAAAAAATTTACACAATCATTGAAAAATATTTCACTTATGTAGATAGTATCAAAAGGCACTAAACCTATCAATTTCAATAATGATGAGATTATTATGTAATGTATTGTTTTAATTATGGAAATTATGTCTTAGGTCACCTTAGTTGGTATCAGGGAAAAGGTTTAATTATGTTTGGATTCTAGTCTAGTTACCTTTGGTGTTAGGGTATGTTAACCTTAGTGAAATCCCTAAAGATTAGTATAGGATAATATCCTGAAATATTAGTAATTTTTTTGAGTAGGTGATTTTATTAGAAAAAAACCCCTCTCTAGATTCTAGAATTTAGATACAGCTATCGTATAAATGCATATAGGGGTAATGATCTAAAAATGGTTGGCGTATAATTGAAATGATCATCACTTTGATTCATGATGATTGGGCCTAAGACTACACACCAAACTAAAAACTCCAAAAGGATATGACTTGTTTGATCATATTCACTTTACAAACTGCTCTGAAGGATTGATTTCATAGTTACATAGAGGGATTAGGTTTACATATATAATAAAACCTAACATAAATTAACTATATAAATTATAGGCTAATTTTATGATGTAAAAGGGAAAAATGATTTAATTTTGAATCAATTTTATATTATTGATTATGATATTCCCTTATGATGATAAATGTTCATCAATCATGTCAACCCCTTTTGGTTTTAGAGATTATTGGAACTATAAGGAACCAAATTAATAATTGGTGTGATAGACAATGTGAAGAATTACCTAATGAACAAACTAAGGTAATGGGGGATGAAGTGCACAAACTCATGGAAATACTCAGTCAACTCCCATAGTCTAAGAATAATAATGAAAATCTTGTTGATCTCCCAAATTAACCAAGTACAAAGCATCTTTCTATTGAGTCTTTCATGTTGAAACATCCTCCATTTTTCAGTGGATCTTCAAATAATTTTTTTTTTCAAATAAACAGATCAAATGTGATGAAAAAGATATTTTACATTATTTAGCACTTGAAAAAAGAGATGGTTGTTCTGGATTTCTATTAGATGAAAGGTTAGGCTGAATGATGGTGAAATTTTAGTATGAACACAACAAAGAAGGTAGAAGTGGAATCTATGGTATGGGAAGAGTTTGATAAGATATATTCACTAAGTATTTTCCTCGAATAATTCACAAAAAGTTAGAGATAGAATTCCTAGAGTTGAAAAAAGGGTGATAGATCCATTTTCATGTGAAAATAGAAATTCAAAAGACTAGAGAGGTATGCTTATAGCTTTGTCAATAATCCCAATGGTAAGATCAAATGGTTATTTTGTGTCCCTAAACTAATTCTTCAAGGGTTAATAGTTATAAGAGACTTTGGTAGCTATAAATAGATCATAAAATGTTTTTAATAAGGTAGAGATGGAAGTTGGTGGAACTCATTACTATAGAGTTAAGAAAAAAGTTGTAGTTTCAGGGGATCTCGGATGAAAATATCAAGAAAGTAGATTCAAATTTTTTTATTCCATAAATATTGGAAAAAAATAGTAAATTACCTAAGAGGGTTTGAAAGATGTTTTAAATGTTGTAGAGCTTTCCATTAAGTTTATGAATGCTTAAAGGATTAAAAAATTCCAAGAGAAGAGAAGAAGGCCCCCATTAATAATCTTTCCACTCTTCAATGTTTCAAATTTTAAGAGTTTGAGAATTATTCAAATCAATTACCTAAACCCAAAGATAATGAAAATAACATCTCAAAAACCTCTCAAACATAGGGAATAATATAGTGAATATGAAATTACAAATATTCAAATGGATCGTGATAATGAAGTGATGAAAGGTACACTTATTTTCTATTCTATATCTATGAATTCCTTATTTTATTCTAGTTCTTTGTAATATTTTATACCACACAGTTTTGATAAGAATATCCAATCATCACCTCAATATTTGTATATTGAATGACCTATGAAAAAACCAAAGGAAAAAAATGATTTCATGTAAGATAAATAAATCATATATGGTCAAAATTTATAGAAATATTATTCCTATATATCTAACTGTACTCATCGTGTTTAAATTTGAAATAATATTTGGTATAGATTGGTTATCCCTACATAGATCCCATATCAATTTTTAGGAGAAATATATCTCATTTTATATCCCAGATCATCATATTCTTAAGAATCAATATAAATATGATCTTGCATTATAATAAAATTCTATAATATGTGATATGATACCTAGAAATAAGGATCTCTTAGATAAAATGGTCATGGATTATATCAAAATTGATGAGATTACTATTATAAATTAGTACAATGATGTATTTATGGATGAACTATTTAGTCTCTCCCTATAATGATATTTTGAGTTTTTAATTGAGATCATGCCCGAGTGTATGTTTATATAAAATATTCCTTATAGAATATACCTTATTGAGTTGTAGGAATTAATAATTCAACATCAAGAGAATCTAGATAAAGGCATTGTATACCAGAGTGGTTCACCATGGGGTGCAATAATTCTTTTTTTAAGAAGGATGAATCACTCTGTCTCTTCATTAGATATCATGAACTCAAGAAGATTAGGTTCAAGACAAAATATCCCCTACCCTGTATTGATAATATATTTGATCAACTATAAGGTGATCAAGATTTTTTGAATAATGACATTTTATTTTTTTATAATAAATAAGGGTAAATATAGAATATATACCCAAGATAACTTTCCCAATAAGGTACATACACTATGAAGTTATAGTGATTCTTTTCAGGATTACATAAGATATTGAAATATGTATGGATTTAGTGAATAGATTCTTTAGATATTACATTAAAAAATTCATGGTAGTCATTTTTAATGATACTAACATTTATTATCAGATTAAAGAAGAACATGAATAGATTTTGAGAATTGTTTTTAAGACCTTATGAAAGGATAAATTATATTCTAAGTTCAGAAAGTGTGTATTTTGGCTGAAAAAAGTATCATTTTTGGTTCATATTATCACCAGTGAGGGTATATATATGGGAACAACAGTGAATAATGTAATTAAAAAAATTCTTGATACCAACCTTGTAAATAGATATTTTATGTTTTCTTGGTTTAGCTAGATAATACTAGCATTTTTTGAGATAATTGTCACGATTATCCAACCCACTAACCAAGTTGACACTGCAGTGATAGAAGTTACTCAAGATATTAGAATGTGAGGAAAGATTTAGGGAGATTAATAAGATATTGGTCACTACACCAGTACATACACTACCTTGTAGTGGCAGGGGTTTTGATATAAAATGATACTCCCTTGAAAGGTTTGGGATGTGTTCTTATGAAAATTAGGAAGTTAATTTCTTATGCATCATGTTAATTAAAGACTCATGGGAGAAACAACACAAAGCATGATTCAGAGTTGGAAACAATATTCATTTCATTAAAATTTTTACAACTTCATCTGTATGGTGATAATTGAGTTATTTATACTCAACAGAAGTTCTTAATGTTTATATTCACATAAAAAGAGATAAAAATGTTCCAAATGAGATGGTTAGAACTAATCAAGGACTACGATGTCTCAATACATTATCAACCTGGAAAGGAAAATAAGTTGGATGATTCCATAATCAGAATAGATCATTCTCTCTAATCCATGATGAGGATTGAAAAAGACTAAATACTCATGGATTTTCTATAGATGAATTTTGTAATCATAAGGGAATGTGGGAAACAATAACTTTCCCAAATGACTGGTAAACTATCCATTAATTTGAAAATCAAAGAAATCCAGAAATATGATGCAGATATACAAAAAAACATAGTGAATATTATGATGTTAAATATGATAAAGATGGAGTTATAAGGCTTGGAAAATCGATATGTGTCCCGGAAAAATTGGATTTGAAGAAGTAAGTTTTTAATGACAGACATATCTTATCCTTCTCTATCCATACAGGAAAGACAAACATGTATAGAGACATGAAACAAAACTTTTTGGGAGATAACATGAAGTGGGAGATCACAGAATACATATCTCAATGCTCGGTATGACACCAAGTTAAGGCTAAAGGAAAAACTTCTAAGGGCTTGTTGCAACCATTACCCATACCAGAATGGAAATGGTAAAACATTACCATTAATTTTCCATAGGAATCCATAAATATTCTAAGAGACATAATGCTATTTGAATTGTATTAAACATCCTTAGTTAGTCATTACATTTTATTTCCATCAAAGAAAATTTCCCTCTAGACTAACCCACAAAGATAAACATAAGGGGAGTGGTAAGGATACATAGATTAATACTCTATATTTTATCAAATTAGGATTCATGGCTTACCTCATAGTTCTAGAAAAATCTTCAAAAAATAATGGAGAATGAGTTCAGTTCTTGTACTTATTATCACTCTCATACATATAGTCATTCTAAGAGAATTATTCAAACTTCAAAGGATATGCTGAGATATTTTTCGATGAAATTACAAGGATGTTGGGGTTAACACCTCTCCTTGGTAGAGTTATCATACAATAAGAATTTCCATTCTAGGATTTATATGTCACTATATGAAGATCTATATGGGAAGGGATAAAATAATCTAATATGCTTGGATGAAGATAGAGAGAGGAATCAAATAGGTCCTAACCATATCCAAAGAATAATACAGAATGTTCAAACCATTTAGAAATATTGGAAATAATTAGAAAGTTAATATAAAAATTATATAGAAAATTAAAAGTGAGATCTAGAGTATGAAGTTAATTATAAGGTATTCCTCCAGATATCTCCATGGAAGCAGCTTATGAGATTAGGGAAGAAAGGGAATTTCTCCCTTGATAAATTAGTCCCTTTAAGATCCGTGAATGTGTCGGGGTCATAAACTATCACTTAACACTCACTCCATACCTCTATAAGGGGCATGATGTGTTATATGTATCTATTTTGAGGAATTATATACTAGACCCATTACATGTATTGAAATCAAAAGGCATGCAACTAGATCACGATCTCTCATATGAGGAGTAACTAATGGAAATTATACATTGAATATATAAGGTTTTGTAGAACAAGATCACTCATCTGGTCAAAGTTCTATGGATTAATCATAAGTTAGAGGAAGTTACCTGAGAACACAAGGATGTGATGAGATAAAATACCCTCATGTTATTTCTTCCATTTAATATAATTTTGAGGTAAAAATATTTTTAAGGGGGTATAATATATAATCTATGTTTTAGTAAAATATTCCTCCTTAAATAAATACTATGTTTGACACCTTTATCCAACATTAAAACCAAAAAAATATAACTCATTTTAAGGCAGCCATATATTTTTTATATAAATTATAGTAAAAAATTGTAGTATATATATATATATTAAAAATGGAAAAATAATATAAAGATCAATTAAATATCAATTAAATAAGTGCAGCTAAATAACCAATAAATATATTTGTTTTTTTTGAAATTGAATTTTTTCATATATGATATATTTTGGCATGAGTAGTATATTAACACTAATTTAATTAATAAGTTATAGGTAATAAGGAAGAATATTTGATAATATACCAAAAGTATTTGTTCCTATAAAAATAGTTTTCACTATATTATATAACTTTATTTAAAAGTAAAACTTATTAATTTTAGAATTATAATTTTAAAACATTAACTTCATTTTTAGATTTATAATAACAATATTATCCTAAGATTATTTATTTAATATTGTTCTAAAAAATTTAATTTTAGATGAATAGTTCAGTATATCATTTTTACTAATACTATGACTTTTAGAGAATTATTAATATATAAGCATGAGTTAGTTACTTATAAAACATTTTTATTGATAGAAAATATATTTTATAGTTGAAATGAAACATTTTAAAATAATTATTATTGTATACATACCTATATTTGATAGTATGTAAATCAAGTAATATTTTGAAAAATTTATTTTATTTTATTATACATTATTTATATTAAAGATATTTTGTAACAAATTTTGAAAATGAATCAGAAAAAATGGATTTAAAATTTAGAATCATTATGTGTAAATTATCTAAAAAGGGCCAATTTTTTAGGTATACAAATTAATTTACCTTAGGTAAAAACTAGTTACTATGGAAAAAGATGAAAAGATAAAAGTAATAATTCCGGTGTTAAATATATTTAGACATGTTTAAAACATGTGTGAAAAACTTTTTTGAGGCTTTATTAACCTTTTCTATTCACCAAACAATTATTTCAATACTTTTTGAGCCACTTTCTTGAGATAGAATTCCAATTATTGAAATGTTTAGGGTATTTACAAAAAATTCAATCCCTTTTTATATATAAAATGGGATATCCTCTCATCACTACCCCTCACAACTCACTAAAATTTGGATTGAACACTACCCAAACCTCTCCTCAACATTCCTAAAAACCATAAATAGGTTATGGTCTTCTCAAAATACCATCAATCAAAGGCTTAACCCCCTTCACAAAGGAGATAATCCAAGAAGTGAGGAAGTTAAATAACTTTTGGTAAAGTCAAGTGTCAAGGTAAGGGACATTGGTATGTGAAATATCATTTTTTTAGTTATATAGTTTCTTTTGAACTTCTACCTTAAATATTCTATTTATTAATCGATTTCCCATTTTATATGATGTTTTATATTATCTTTATATGGAAAATTTATATTTTAATTCAAAGCCTCCTACTTGATTATTCCCTCACCTAAAAGTATAAAATTATTAAGAAAAAACATCCATCTTTTAGTTATCTCATCGTTTAAATTCCATTACTTCAATTACTGTAAATGTTATCCTCTCATGTATTGAAATATATTTAATCTTCATACTTTCCTTTACCAATTTTATAAGATATGTTTTATTATCTCCCTTTTCAATGTGGGTTTTCAATAAAGATATTTCAAAATACTATTTAAAATAAAACGTTTTAACTTTGAATTATATTTTACTCCTTATCTCAAGTGAGATATTTTTTATAAAGTTATTATTTATGAAAAACCCTTTAAAATATTTTCTAAAGTTCCTTTTTGGATGACTGAATTTGATATTTATTGATATTATTTTTTGGTTATTTATTTGATAAAAATTAAAATTTCATGTGAAATACAATCTTATTCTTGGGTTTTAATGATGTGATGTTCAGATGTTTTCTTATGTCAGACATGTATAATTAATATTTAAGTGATGAGTGAGACCTATATATCCCTTTAATTATTTGGTTAAATATTTACATCTTATTAGATAATGGTGAAACAAGTTGTGATTCATTATCCAAAATGGGAAACAACTTGTGATTCCTCATCCGCTATGGGATACAAGTTGTAATACCCGATCATCTGTGGGAAATAAGATGTGATACCTAAATAGCTATGGTAAACAAGTGGTGAGGCTTGGTCCATAATTTTGAGTTTCTATACTTATATTTATGCCACAATATTTTTTTATCTGACCATTTTATAACCATATACCTTGATTTATGTATCATGTTCTCATAGTCTTTATGCCATGTTATTTTTTTATTATATGGGATTACTTATTCTCCTATTATATAATATGAACCATTATTATGATTCCATGTTATTTTAATTAGATATTTCTATCATAATTATGTTTTCCCATATGCTTATGATCTAATTATGGGAATTTGTTTATGTGTTTATTATTCCCTTACAGACCTTTTAAGCTCACCCCTTTCATTTAATTATATTTCTTTGGTCATGTGGATAAGTTTAGCTTGTGAGACATCTAGGTGAATATCTAGTATGATGGAATTATGGATAAATGCTCACAAGCATTGAAAAATAAGTCAATACTATATCTATTATCCAAAGATAGTAAACCTATTGATTCTAAATATATTGTGATTATTATGTAATGTAATGTTTTAAATTTGGAAAAGATGTAAAATATAAGGATTCTTATCCTAGTTCACCTAATTTTTTATTTGTAATTGTTATTCATTAAGAAGTGATGTTTTTAGAATGTTTATATTTTATATTTTAAGATAATCCTAAGGAACCCCATATAAAAGAGGTAAATGTATTTTCCATTTCATGAAAGGTTCATCAGAACTTGGTTTATTTTAATCTTCTAGAAATAATTTTACTCTCAAAAGTTACTCAGATGATGACTCTAGTGTCTAGATATTACAAAGAAAGAGTAATTTTGGAACATGACATTTCCTCGGATAATCATTAGTTTCTTATTCTTGTAATAAGAAACAATTTGTTACACTATCCACTACTGAAGTTGAATATGTGGTAGCTGAAAGATATTTTTCTTAGGTTTTTTGGACGTAATGAACTCTCATGGATTTTGGTCTAGAATTATATCAAACTCCAATCCATTGTGATAATACTAGTGTAATTTATTTTTATTGAAACCAAAAACATAACTCACTAGATAAACACATATACTTAAGATACCATTTTCTTAGGGATCAAAAACAAATAATAGGTATCTTTCGTGACTTTATTGAAATTGAAAATTATATTGCTGATATTTTTACTTAACATTTAACTTCCTATAATTTTAAATTTATTAAACATATGTTAGGAATGATAAATTTAAAGTGGTATTCAATTCAATTCTTATTTAAGTTATCTCTTAGAATTGAAAATTCATTAAAATTAGGTAGAACATTTATTTTAAAATGTTTTCCAACCTTTATTTCTGAATGTTTTCTCATTTGAAGTTTAATTTCATTATAAATACATCTAAAATAACATATTATTATTGAATTTTTACTTCCAATTTATATTCACTCTAATGTTTATGTTGATTTTAATTTTTCGAGCTTTAATTAAAATTTGTTTGAGCTTTAAAAATATCTAGAAAGTATTTTCTAAGGGATAGATTCCTTTACTTTAATCTTATAAAAGATCCCTGAGATTAAAAAATATACTTTTAGAGATTTCAGTTTCACAAGATGATTCTCTATTTTCTCTTTATACACTAATTAAGATCATTAAAAAGGGGTTTTTTAAAAAACTTTACATTCTGAAACATTTAAATCTTTTGATTGAGGTTGTTATTGTTTAAATATTAATTTAACATTATTATAAAGGAGAAAATATATCAAAAATTTAGGCATACAATTTTAATCTTAATATTTTTTTATAGTTTTCAAAGGGGGAGATATTATTTTTGAAAATAAAAAATAGGGAGAAATATGATAAAAAATATATATATTTTATTTTAAATGGAGAAATATAATAAAGGAGGAGAAATATATTAAATGGGGAGAAATACATAAAATATCAAAATCTTTTTTTAATAAAATAGGATATTTAGACTTGGGAACTCAAATTGATTATATATTCTTAGTTTGTTTCAAAAGTTTTTATACATAAGTGAATAATTTCACATCATTAAATACCATAGGAAGTATCTCATTATGTTCTAGTTAAACTCACCATTTTTCATTTCATGTATTTTACTTTCCAAAAGGGGGAGAATATTGAGTCAAGGACTCCTACATTTCTATTGTTTTGAAAATAATTATACACATAGAAATAAGTTTATATAACTTTAAGTTTGTTTTAGTTTATCTTATTTTACAAAATGTAAATCTGTTAATAAAAGTATGGATGTTTGAGTCAAAAAAATTAAAATTCATAGAAGTGAATTTTATGCCCAGATTTTAATTCATCTAATGTAAAATAACTATAATAGTGTAAGAATAACATTATAAAATGATATAAAGTAATACTAAGTTCATCATAAGATAAATAAGATACTTATGATGTATTTAGAATTAACCCTAATGATCATGATATCCTATAAATGAGTGTTTACTTATAAAAGACCATTTATTAGAGAATTTGAAGATATACAGAAATAAAAAAATTCTAGAAATAGATACAATGTTGTGATTAATCCTTCAACATATTATTATAGAGTTCACTTCTAATAGTTATAGTTTTTTATTTATAAAAATATTACTTAGAGTGTCCGTTTGGGTGGATTTCATTTTAAATGATCTAATTTTTCATACTATAATTGTTTTTCTACCAATAAATCTGATTGACGAATTCCAAGGATAATAAGGTAGAGTTGGGTTATTATAATCCTATTGATCAATGGATTCTATGTATAATATGATAGAGAAATATACAGTCTTGTTGATCGAGGGCTTCCAGGGATAGAAAGATGGAGAACCTTCAAACAAGTTTATGTTAAGGAATTTTGAGAATTGGATAATAGAATTTCTAAAAAATTTAAATTTAGTGATAACTTGGTTCAGGTTTAATGATATTCATTACACTTTGGTAAAAGTGTATATTTTTAATATTCTTTATAGGGATATTTGGATTATAATCTAATACTATGTGTTTTGTTTTTTACTCTACACATTTTACATTGTAATATTTTTCAGATTTAATTTATCTTATAATAAATTGAATTTCTTCTATGTTTATAAGTTTTATACTTGTTTATTATAAAACCCAGTGTATATACAGGTGTACAGTCAAGTTGTTTTTCAAGAAAAGTTTGAATTCTTGAACTGGTTGATGGGATTGATTTAAAATCGGGGTCTAGAATTGAATCCCAAATTTTTATACATGTAAAAGACTATTTTAGATGTGTATTAATACCCTAGAGGTTACTCAGTTTCTTAGATGATCCTTGGGAGATTCTGACATAAAGTTCATGTTTTTGGAGTTGTATCTTAGTGAACATGTTTAGCACACAATTTGTTCTAAATATTCACCAAAACCATTTAGTTCAACCAAAGAGAGATAAAGGTTTCTTAAACCATAGAAAGGGTCCCTGTTAACTGTGATGAAGTTAATAAAAAATTATAAATCCATTCACATGGTTAGAATACTATTTTTGAATCTATGCGCCTAACTATGTGAGATGGTCATTTCAGGATAGTGATGATTTTATGGTTAGAATATGGGTTGAAAAACCATATATCCAAACCACGAACCAATTAAAATTTCCTTTCTTATACCATATTAGCTATGATATTTTATCCCAGCCACCATTTTCCTCCCCATTTCGTCCTATTAACCTCTTTCATTATCTCATTCTTCTCCCCTCCCTCTAAGGTTTTCTTCCCTCGATTCTTATCCATTTGTGTCACCATATCTTGCGATCAAAATCCAATGATAAGGATAAAAATTATTTATATCCTCATTATCTATTTCTATAACCATGGATCATATGGTTATGGTTTTACGAGATGATTCCAACGAATAATGGTGGAATCACAATGTGAGAATGTGGATTTTTTACTTCTTGCCTTAAATATGTTCTGAGACAAAATCTACACACCATCGATAATTATTTCATCAGAGGTATGTGGATAGAATAGTTTTCAAGAGGATTTTAGTTTAATAAAATTTTATCAATTATGTTCTGGGTTTTGTTTGATAGGTCTTTGGATTGGGTTAGTGTTGGGAGTGTAGAATATACCTTATGGTGTTTGATGGAATCGGTTCTAATGTATCAAGAGTATTTGGTGAGTGGTTTTACATTTATACTTATGTGAATAGTTTTGTTTAATTGGATTTAGGTCATTAATTAATTGTTAAAATTTTATAAGAAAATAACCTTGGGTTTTTAGGCATTAGATAAGCTTATGAATGTATTAAGTGTCTATCATTGGCCTTGGAAGAGCTTGGGAAGAAGGTTGTTGATCTAAGAGTTAAATGGAAAGCATCACAATTAAGGTTGGTGGTCTTTTTTAATTTACCCATAGTATCATATTTTTATTCTAGTGGTGCATTGTGCATCATGTTGGCATGCTTGTGGCTTAACCTAGTTTAAATTAAATGTTTTAATATTTAATTCTCCTTAGTTTACATGTCCCTTTGAGATACCCTTTTACCAATTAAAGGCAGCCCCAAATGGGGTTTCATATCAATGAATCGATCTCTGAGTTTTTGATAGGAATTGAGAAATGATACTTATGATATTATTTTCAAAAAATAAAAAATAAAATGGATTGGTATTCCAAAAAATGGTATTTCTGTAAATGGAAATTCGAAATGGTAGATTGAGTTATTTTTTAAAATATAAATGTATGATGGTTAATGTCCTTCGTGTGGTGTTTTTGTATAATATTTTTGAAATGGTAAATTATAAAGGGTTTTATGGATATGGTTTTGTTTTTGAATTTGTTTTTATATGAAATGGAAAATTACCATTTGGTTGGTTTGTATTTGAATTAAATAAAATAGATTTTATTTAAAATGGAAATAATAAATGAGACTTTATGCATATTGATCTTTTATGCCACTTATTTGGTTTGGGGTTTCTTATAATAAAAATTGGGGTGAATGTATCCCATATGTGGATACTAAAATTTATAGTTAACTTCGAATGAACATGGTTTACCTAGGATACAGTGATATTACATTTAACTCAAGGGTGAACATGACCCCTCGAGGGATACATTGATATTATGGTTAACCTAGGGGTTAACAATACCCCCCAAGGAATGTGGTTATATTATTTTTAACCTGAGGTGAACACCACCCTCGAGGTATGCATGCATCTAGGGATGGGAATAATTCCACAAGATGCTGATTTGGAATAGAAATGTTACCCCTAGTTAGGAGTAATATGGTTGGAAAAGTCATCATGACATGCTCAAAGGCACCTCAACCCAAGTTGAAGTAGATTTGTATAATTCTTGGTGTAAAACTAGACCCATGGGTTGGCATGTGTTTATGTTTAAGTTTAGAAATTGTTTTAGATGATGGTAATTATATTTTTTTTAGAGAACATATATATACACTATTATAAGTTGGTTATATTAGGGACAATGTTGGTGGTGGGCTACTGATTTCTACTCACACCCTGATCGATCTATCATAGAATTTGGGAACCTGAGATGATTACACTTATTTATAGTTCATATTGGTGGAAGGATCCCTATGTTTGGTATTTTTGGGGATGCTATGATGAAGCATGAGATGTTGGAACTAGGAAAGGACTTTGTAACAATCAATAGTTTCTCCCATTTTATTTCATTCTTTTGGGATTTTGTATTTTTATGTTATTGTATGACTTATTGAACTGTACTATATAGTTTAATTGTTTATAACCTTTTTATTTATATTATTGACAAAAATTTCCAATATATCATTTTATTACTACTTTATCTAGATGTTGTATCTTTTTTATATTATTTATACTATTGATTTAATCTAATAAGAGAGTATAGTCACCCTAATGTACATGATGGAACCATGTTATTAGTTGACAAACTCTGGTGTCCAAGGAGGTGTACCTGAGGGCATGTAGAATACCAATATTGTTACTATTCATGGAGTGAGATGTGCTAGGACATTGAAAAGTTTAATTATAGTTTTTTTTTACTTTTTTACTAATTGGGTATGACATAAAAGAGACTAAGAATGTGTTGGTATATATAAAGGACTTTTTCCTGGGAATGGACACCCCACATATGAGGGAAGTTCATGTTTATAGGGGTAGGATTTTTTTCATTCCATTCTCTTTTATAGTTGACCTGATTCCACCTAGAGTGATGAACTTGGTTTTTAAGGTTATTTATTTTTGAGTATTCGTATATTAGCAAGGTATGGAAAGAGTGGGTGTGTTACTGCATCATTGTTGGCACATATGATTCATGTGTGTGGTTACACATGACATTTTACCTTGACTATGACTTTATTCAATTATTTAAAGTGTCTACAGCCAATTATACGTTGTTTCTATATAATCATATGATAGTATCTTAATTGATCGATCCCATAAAAGGATAAAATACATGTTTTATGGTTGTTATAGTTTTATTATAAGGAGGTTTCCACTAAATAAAATTCCATTACGAGTTAAAGAGTTTTTTCTTTTATAAATTTTAATTGACATGTTATTTAATAGAGCCTCCACTATAAAGACTTTTTGTTAAAGTAAATGGTTAAAATAATGAGTTTTATGGGATTTATTGGTTTAGGTTTATATGGAATTATCAAAATAAAATTAAAATTAAAACATATAAAGTGTTTTCCTATATTACTTATACTTGATATTTTATTTAACCAGGACTTTATTTTAGAAATAAAGTTATAAGAAAATAATGGTTAAGAATAAAAAATCATAAACCAAATATATAAGTACAATATAGACCTGTTGGTAAACATTTTGAATCTTATGTATGGGTGGTTGGGGCTATGAGATTTCCCAAGTTATGTGTTGTTCCCTATGACCATGATATATATGACATTTTGGTGGTTGATGAAAGAATTATGGGTTATTTCTGACCTAGGAGTGGGTAATATTTTCAAATTTCAAGCCTATATTTGGTAACTGATTGTGGGTGTTGGGATTGAAGGTGTCATGAAACATTGATATGGGGTGAGTGGAAACACGATAGTTATAACCTGAATGGGATGGGAAGTGCGGGTTAGGTGGGATATTCTAGTGAATTCATTTTATATGACTACATGTTAGGGAGTTGGTGTCAATGGATTTTGAGGGTGACCCATGAGTGGGGTCAGTCGAGTCCATGAGTGCCTCTAGGTACATGAGGTAGGGATATTTGTTTCATCTTATAACATTGATACATGAAGGTGATACCAAGTGTGTGGTTTATTTGTGTTATATTAATTTTTATTTTTGCAAATAATAACTTCTTGGCTATTTCTTTTTGTCTTGAGGCTTGTCTAAGGAAGGGAATGCTTGATCGGACCCCTATCCATTTTAAATCCATGGTGTGTTTTCTTGTGGGTTCTTTGGTGAGAATGGTGGGTGGTAGGCCTAAACATAGTGTGGTGTTTCTAAGAATATTCTTTTAGATATGATACTAGGATTCTCTCAAGGTTGGTGGTTTTAGGCATGTGAGATACCTTGGGAATGATAGTAAAAGTGAGGTAGACCTGGTGATTATAAGGTGGTTCATGCATGAGGTGACTATGGATAAGGATACCCTAAAAAGGGGTTGGTGTGAGGAATGTTGTAATTATTAGTTCTCTTTAAAGTGGAATCACCTTGAGAGATTGTATTTTAGTATCTTGTACATTTCACAAGGGTAATAACAATTACGCTACCAATCCTGTCAACCTTAAGTACATCTTTCAGAACCCAATGAAAATGTATAGAACCCAATGGAAGATTATAAAAAATCTTGGGTTATGGGTGGATTTCTAAATGGTTTTGTCTTTGGAAGATTTCTCTAGCTCTAAAAATCACCAAGTGTTCTCAAAGCTTTGCAAGAATGGAAATTAAGATGTTAATAAATAGTTTCTTTGATTCAAGATATGAGTGTTGGTGAAACATGGCTTGCTAGGAATTTCACAAGAGCATGAAACAATTGCACTTTTATTGAGTCTATCATGAAAGACCACATTGGAGGGGTGAAGTTCTGTTTAGTTTATAGATCAATAAGTATGGTAGATTACATCATAATGCTTAAATGAGTAAGAATCTATGTGTGGAGGCTAAGAACTATTGTGGGTTAGGTGAGAGTATTGTGGGAATAGAGGCCTGGGGACTCTTGGTAAAATTTAATACATCCTAGTGTGGGAATAAAAATGTAGAGGAATCAGATAGGATGAGATGACTAGTCTAGGTTCAAATTTGATGTGGGTGACTCAGGAAGACATGCTAATTATGATAGAATGGCTATATAGGAACATCACATGGGTGATTTTGGTAAATAAAATTTGAGTTTCACTTTGAGAGTGATAAGGGATGAGTCAGATGGTGTAGTATATACCATAATTAAGTGTTTTACTCTTATTATTAGTTGAATTTTTGATTGAAACCTTTGGGTAATGTTCATAGGATTCGGGAGTGGGTGGTAGTTTACCTTTTTTAATGATGATCAATGGTGAACAATCTTAGCCCCATCTAGCCATCATGTTCAGCAATAGATGGAGAATGGGACTTAAAGATAAAAAAGTGTTTACGGGATACGATGACCTGGGTGTTCCTATAGAGGGGATCATTATGTTGTATTTGGTGGTTATGTAACCCCATGAGAGAGAGGTTTGGTGTGTATGAGATCGATTAAGGGATAACCTTTATGCTTTCCTACATTAGTGGGAAATGAGATCAATTCCTTGGGATTCATAGGGAATAAAAAGAGTAAACTCTAATTTGAAATTGGTTAGGGCCCATAAACAGGCCTTAGGAACTAGGCATTTTGAGGTGATCTGAGTAGTAATTGGGTTATTGGTGCATCGATGTTCATGGTAGAAATGCTGTTGTAAATAGAAGGTTAATCGTTAGACCTTGGGATGACACTGAAAGTCAGTTATGGGATTAAATGGGATTTTTCAGATGATCAAAAGATCATGAAGGGGTTTATAGCATAATGGATGGATGTTTTGGAATAATATAAGCAGCTAAGGCCAAGAGTTTTGGAAAATTCAACCAAGAATAAATCGACTTATGAGCTTACATGGAGCTGGATATGGTGGGTCAGAAACCACATCAGGTGCATCATTTTTGGAATGATGATTAAATCTAAAGTATTTTCCAATTCCTTTCACGGAAAAGGATAGTATTTTGGATCAATTCTTGGACAATTGTGGGTTTTATGGTTATTTTAAATATTTTGATATTGATAAGGGATGTCGACGTTGAATTTTTCATTCATGAATTCTTGGGCGTAGTGGTTTGATAACCGCACTGAGTTGTGTAGTTTGGAGACTAGGATCATTTTCCATGAGAAAATTAAAAAAATGGAGGTTATATAGCCTAAAATTATCCCCCATTAGCTCATTATTATGGGGAGAACTATGAGATGGTTGATTAGTTGGATGAGGACAACTTAGTTGTCCCAATATTGATAGGAATGGGTGAGTATCGTCACAGTTTTTTTTCAATGTTTAATTCATATGGTGTATTGTGTTCGATAGTTCAGTTTTTTTTTCAATTCTAGGTTTTACTCGTGAAGTGTATCGAGAGACCCAAAGTTAGAAAATTTCTATTATAATGGGTCTAGTGATTGAAGCATGTTAGAAAATATTTTTGGATAACCACCCATATTTCTTGAGGATGAGTTATTATCAAGGGGGAGGTTTTAAAACCCCATGTCTCTATGGGTGTATGATCAGGTTATATATTCATGAATATTTTTTATTCTCAAAACTATGGATGGGATAGATTTTTACTCAAGCATGGATATGGAATCCTGGATGTTTTGTCATCAAAATATGTGTTTTTTGAGGTGTCTTGGGACCTAATAGTGCCTTCGGTTCTTAGATGAGCTTTGAGAGATTTGGGAATGGTGTTTAGGTTTTTGGATTTAGAGAATAGGGCACCTAGTTTTCACATTATTAGCATATGGTTTGTGATAACTGTGCAACTAGTTATGAATGCATACCCAGGGTCCAACGTGAGATTATGTTTCAATTTAATTATATTTTAGATAATGGTAATTTAATTTTTTCATTTAGGTCACATCTGTATAAACAATTATGGATTGGTTATTTTAAGGAAACTATTGGTGGTGGAATACTGAGTTGTATATAGACCCTAATCGGGCCACCATGGAACTTGGGTACTCAAGAATATTCCAATTATTTTATGTATAGGTTTGGAGTAGGATCCCAATTTATGGTATTTGTTGGGTTGCTAGAATGGAGCACAAAATGCTAGAACCAAACTAGGACTAATGACCAGTTCATCTTTTATACCAGTTTTTTCCGTGTTTCAAGATGTTCCATTTTTCTATTTATATATGGATACTTGAAATGTTGTGTATAGAATTATTTTTTATAGAAGTATTTATTTGGATTATTGATGAAACATTCCGATATGTTGTTCTGTTACTACTTAATCTAGGTGATGTATCTTTTTTGATATTTTTTCTTCTGTAGTTTTACTCTAATAATCGTGTATAGTCTCCGAACAATACCACTATATACCTATTATTCTAGTTGGAATCCTCTGGTATATAGTTATTTTCACTTGAGGTCATGTAGCATATCGGTCTGGTTATTTTTTATGGAGTAATTTTGGGGAGGATTTTACATTTACATTTCTACTACATTTATATCATTTTAATGATTTCTTAATTTACACTATGTTTAATCACCATACTTATAATTAAAATATTTTTTACAATGATAAAATGTGGGTTGATTGGAAGATCAGAACTTCTGATAGTTTTATACCTTGAAGTAGATGAAAATTGTAAGTCTCATTTTAGATTACAATTATCCCATATCATATAGGTTAACAATCTATCATACATTGTACAATAGATAGATAAAACAACACATTGATCCTTATTTATCTTAAACTTAGTGAAAAACTTCCGCATCAAAGTGATATCATTATGTATCCTTTGTAAAAATCGCTCAATGGATGTCAATATATCTCCCGTACTTCATCACTATTTTTTATTGATGAGATAACACAAAAATTTATCTCTTGGTCAAGTCTCACACCCCTCTCTATTATACTATATTCTATATTACAGTATGGTAATTCTATTTTTTAAAAGAGATAATCAATATCTCCTTGATTTTAATATCTCTATTCTATATTTTTAGATGGTGATATAAACATAAAATTAATATATAATTCTGGAGTATAATGATATCATTAAATAAAAAAAAATTATATTTTAAACAGGGAAAATGTATTAATTTTTTTGTAAATCTCACAAACCATGAATTGATTGCATCTCACCACTACGTGATGTGTTAATAAATGGGTTGACTTCCTTAATATAGGACCTAAATATATATTCCTCTAAAAATTATAGTTATTTCCAAATATTGATATTTAGTATGACATCATCACAATGACATGGTCACCACTTTCCATGATGTGGTTTTATAACATCACATATCAAGTTATATTGTTCAAGGTAAGCAGTTTCTCTACCACAAGTCAAAAACATATCTTTCCCATTTCAGAGATAAAAAATGGGAAAAATATTTCACTAAAATAGATTCTACCATAATGTGGAATGTTCAACTCCCCCATTTTGGTAAGATACTCCACCAATTATTTTTATTTGAAATTACATGCACTATAGTTTTTTTCTCCATCCACCATATTTTAGAGATGTATTTTCAAGAATCATCTTAAAATGACATTAACCACAACATAGTCTCTTAATAATGGAACATGGTGGATTCACCAAGTTTCTTATTTAGGCCATGATCATTTTTTATATTTACTTTTTATGGTTTCTAGTCTTCAAAAAAATATCCCATAACTCCTTCTTATTGGATTTTTTACCCTAAAACCAATTGAATGTGCACTTTTGATTTCCATAATATATATAATTATCTCTTCACATAATGATTTTTCTTCTGAAAAAGATTAATATGATAGTGTCCTTGGAATATTTTTTATATTAATAGGTTATAAAATATTTATATTATAATGATACCCTAGAGATATCATTATGATATTCTTAAATAAATATATCTTATGGTCTAGGTAACATCTATTTTATGGAAATAGATAATATTTGAGGATCAAATATTGGAGGCACATAATACATTGAAACTTCTTCCATTGAAGTTTAAACTAGGAGTTCTACATGAAGGAAAACTACGAGTATAAACCTTCTAGTAGGAATTTGAAATTTTTATGTGTTATTATATATATATATATATATGTTTGTGTTTTTCATTAGACTTGTGATTATTATGAATTTGGGTCATGAATCACATACTTTGATTTACAAATAAAAATCATAACAAAACTTGATCATGGAAATGTATCATACATAGATTCTGTCATAAGTGGATAAAATTAATTGTACAACCCAATAAAGGATTTTTCCATTCCATATTAACAGAATATTATATATTTGACATTTTTATAGATATATAAGTATCTAAAAAATATATGGCCATGGTAGATCATAGAAAAGTTCATTTTGGAAAGTTAACAAAAGATATATCAAGAATATAGGGTGATGATATAAGTTTTCATGCTTATTAATGATAAATGAGTTGACAAAGGAAATATATTACATATTAGTTTTTATAGGAATGATGTCACAATTTCTATATTAACTTATTTCTATATATGTTACTTGGCGTTTTACTCAACACTGATATTGGAATTTAGGTATGTTTAAATATTTTAATTGGGAAATAGGCCTATAGGGGAACATATTAAGTGTATCCATAATCTCATTAAGTTCTGATGATTTTAAATAGAAGAATAAATTTACTCATAGGATATCATCATAGTATTGATTCTAGGAAATTTTTATTATTGAAATTTATTCACTGGATATTTTAGTTTAGAATATGAGAATTGAATTTTATCTATTTTTTAATAATTCACAATTTAATAAATAAATATTTATTTATTCACTAGTTTTGATAATTTATTAAAATAATTATTGATTTCTTCACTTATATGAAAAATGATTCATGAATCCCTATCAATAATTTCTTATTTAACTAGGAATATAGTAAATTGAAAAATAAGGGATGATCTCTCTAGGAGGCTGCTCATGTGAATTAATTTTCTATTATTACAAATTATAATACAAAAATATACTAATAAATAAAAACATAAACAATTGGGTATTTTGGAAATACATAAGATATATATATTTATATGATTTAAAAATATAGAAAAAATAAAAACGAATACACAACGTGGCTAGTGAGAAGAAAATATCATTCTTAAGAGTTCGCAATGAAGAAATATATTCTCATTATTCTATCCAATATTGATATCAATAATATCACTCTAAACACTCTAGTTTGAATTTTATTACCCCACACAAGCCCTCTACATGTAGGATAATCTCTCTCACATGACCACCATAATTCTACTCACCATATGCAGTATTATGATGATGAAGGAGAGGAAAATTGTTGAATGAGAGAAAGAACACAATTGCAGATAAAATGAACACTCTAAGAAATTTATTTAACAAAAATTGGAATTATAAAATTTAATAAAGAGAGTCATTGATGTTTGATGAACTTAAAACATCATCACTCCCCACCCTTAGACAATCTCATGAATAGTTCTCCATTTTTATGGAGTTGAGAAGGAGTACAGTGGGAGAAAGAAAAAATAAAAAGACAAGATATGAGGAAGAGATAAAGAGAAAAGTAGAAAAATATAAATTAAAAACATATAAGAGAATTATATTAGCATAACACATACTTATAAACTAAAAATGGATAGCTTCTTTTAATGGATATAAATATATAGTTTTATAGATAAATGCGGTGAAATATTTTGTCACCAAATTCATTCTCTGAAATTTGGCATGTTTTCAGACCACTAAATGTCATAATCTTGGAATGATTTATTTTTTAAACTTTCTCATCTCTATATTGGATGCAGACCTACAAAATGTTATCCTTATTGGAAACATGTATTAAAGGTTATGAGAGTTTTACTCATTAAAATATTTGTGGCCTAAATACTATTTAAATTCCAATACTATGGTTTCTCATGATGTTAATACCTTAAATGAGCTAGACTCTCAAGTAGAAACAGTAATGAAAAGTTTTCATCCACATTGTCTGTATCTCCCTAAAAAATTAGTTCATTTGTACATTTTATGAATGACATGTGGGGCCATCTTCAAAATTATCCAAAACTGGGAATATATTCCAATACCCAAATTGTGATATTTTTTTGGGACTTTTATTGTTATATTCATCTCATGGTCTATATGAATTAAATATGAAACATAATTTTTTTAAACATATATAAATGAATTTAACAATTTAGATTAGCATAGAAAAGGTATGGATGAAATACAAGGATGATATAAAAATAATTAATATTAAAAAATAAGAAAGTTTCACATTTTATTCCTAAATATTCATAAAATTAAATTTGTGATAATTAACCATATTTTTAAAAATTGGTGGGATTAAAATATTGAATTATAGATTTTGTTTTGAAAATATGACCTTCATCGGTTACATGAATTAGAAAATAAATATTTATTTGCAAGTTTAGAGAATATAATATTTTTTGAGAGGATATAGATAAAGTTTAATGATCTAAAAAATGATGTATTTCAGACAATTTATATAATTATTAATTTATTTAGTTTATATTTGGTATTATAATAAACACATGTCACATGATAAAATTATAATAGTAATATTATATTTTAATGTGGGAAATAACTTAGATTAAATAATTGATAAAGTAATTCATGTAATTATCTTTATTATATATATATATATATATATTATATTATATCATTTAAGGATTATATGTGTTGAAACAACAACAATTATATTCATAGTTTTCTCATAGACGAGAGATAAATAGTTACCCTTTTCTCCCTCTCAAGAACATGGAGATCATAAGATAAATTGTTGTGATCGAAAATGATTGATGTTGAACACTTGAATCTTCTATGATAGAACTCATACATTAAATAAAATCATTTAGAGATTCATAGATCTTGTATAGATTCTTCTAGAGGAATCATTTCTTTGATTCTCCACCAAAATGAATAATGTAACTAGAGAAAAAACAAATATTTTGATCAAGGAGATTATTTAAAGAGAGGTTATTTATATTTAAAATAATTATAAATTGGCTGTGCATGATCATATATATGAGATTATGGAGTTACATTAATATATTTATTCATATTTATTTGTTGATATTGATGAGAAAAACATATTAGTGTACCACACCAACACTTCTATTTTACCCTATAACCTTAAAGTGGTATCAAAATAGTCACATTGTAGTTTATAATTATTAATAATATATTTTATTGATTTCATACATCAGTTTTATATTTGTCATATTTAAATTTTAAATTTATATCCAACGACTGAGATGAAATTTAAACCTGAGTTCATAAGGCTAATAGTGGTCTAAAAGCATGTAAGGGACACTCGATCCCTTCCAGAGGTGCCAAGGTCACCTACTATATGAAATAATCACACAACTTATAGTGATAAATTATACAACATTTAAAAGGGTTTTCATTACATGAGGAATACACTACCAAAATCATGAATCATCATGTGGGTCAGTATGAAACATTATTGCATGTTGTGTATTGACTAACAACACGACATGTAGTTTGATAGGGATTTCATGATTTCTAGATGGAAAACATATGGAATGAAATCAAACATAAATTACATACTATATAATTCACCCTATAATGTGTGGGTTATAATGAAATGTTATTACATGTTCCATATTGATTGCTAACTCATAGATGTGGCAAGACATATACCACACGATGTGTAGTTAGCTTTACATTTAGTGTGACATGTGTCGATCCACACATGGTACATACCGAGTGATTTTCAGTATGTCATATGGATCAACACGGGATATCAATGAATTCTACATAATTATTTTCAACACACATCATGTAATCATTTGTTATAAACTGGGTACTTCATGTGAATTCCAATGTTACACACTTCATATATTAATGACATGTAATGTGGCTATACATACCACATAAACTACTTGGAATGGCCACATGGAACAATATTTGAAGTATGTTAGTACACACCACATGAACTCTAATTCCATGTAGTATGTGGTAAATGATATAGATCTCATGCGGTACATTACATTATTGTATTAGGTTTCATATTACTCTAGAAATATATGATGTGTGACATCCAAATTACACACAATTTATTTAATCATTTTATAAGAATACATTTTTTTAATTTATTTAATAATAATTGATGGGATTCTTAAAATTTCTCAAGGAATATAATTTTGGAAGAACATTAGATAATTAATTAATTAATGAATTGTTTCAAGTCAGTTTATCTTAATTAGAATGATTATAAATGAATGTTAAAATACTAGTGGTGGTTTTCATTTCATGTTATGAAGGATCATGAGTTTGGACTGACCAATGTATGTGTTAGATTTATTTATTTAATACAATTATTTAATTAATGGATTATTATTTTATAATTATTATCATATTAAAAATGAGGATCTTCATATCATCCCTCCCATATATATTATGTACATGAATTCATGTTCATGGCTTACATTATATAACCCTAAACCACTGACACCCCTCACATGCATGATGGTATATATTTGTAAAGGATGTAGTTCCTAGTTAGTAGAGGTGGTTGAGGACCATGATGAGATGGATTAGAACAAGAAAATGTATAAGATAATGGTGAAATAATGTAACTTGATATATAAAAAAAATCAAGGATTTAATTCTTTCTCATAGGGTCAGTTTCGACTTTTTCCAACTTATTAAACCAACCTATAGATAAACATACATGATTATTTCAAGTATTTATTTTATTTTATCATTATTATGGGAATTTTGGGAGGTATAATGATAGATAATTTCAGTAATAGGAGTAAAATGGGGAAAAAGAAAGAATAAAAATAAGAAGAAAAAGGATACACACGTAGAGTTTTTTAGGATTGATAATAATACCTATGTGCATGAGGTGGAATAAAAAATTCATGACATATGTGAACAATTATAGGGAATGCACACATATCACATAAAAACTGACATGAAATGAGATCATAAAACAGATAATGCTACTATAACCTACATTAATTTTTTGAAATATCCTCAAAATTGGTCAACTATTCTATAGTAATGATTTCAATATAGTTTATATTGGAAAAAATAATATCTAAGTCAACCCTGAAATAATACCCAATACTGGGATCATTGGTCAACTTTGCCACAAATTGTTTTTTTACTAAAATTCCTAAAAAAACTTTTAGTCAAGGGTCTTTGTATCATTTCCCCCCTCACCCATTGGCTTGGGAATAGGTGGTGGGATGTTACTAGTCCATAGCTGACATCCCCAAGACAAAAAAAGTTAGTAATAAATTCCTTGGGATTTAAGAACATTTTGGGGAAATTTTTCACCTTAAAAGATAAACATCTAAACCACAATATAATAACCAAACAAACCACTATATGATGCATGTGTAAAAAAATAAAACTCAAAGATAACCAAGTCAACAACCATATCAAATTACATGTTGAAAATAAAAGAAAAAATCCAAGGAAAACCAAAGATAATAAAAACCAAGGACACTAAAGTCATAAAATAAGAAACTACCAACATAATCTAAGATCCAAATCAACAATACACACCCACAGTATCAAGAATAATCACTAAAAATCTAAGATACCTTACCTTTACTGATGTATTGATAAATAATATCTACAAATACATAACAACGACCAAGCAGGGGGGAGTGAGTCCAATCTCAGTAGGATTTCCCCAATGACTTTCCAACTCACCCTAGTAGGGAAGAACTTGTCTCCAAAATTATATAAAATAGTTCAAAATAGTTTATATCAAATAAAAAATAATTTTCTAAGCCAAAATATTTTTTCGAGACAAAATAGTTTTCCATGGAAAGAAATCAAAACTATAAATTAAATCCATTCTCAAATCCATTTTGTATACCCATTAAATGATTCCACACATCCACACATGAATTACCATGTGACAGTTCCATACTCAACAATGGTCTCTCATCAATCAACCTAGTCTTTACAAAGTAACCAATACCAGCTACCCTAATGGAACACACCCCTTCCACAAGGTCATTTCTAATGAAAATAAACTCACACCATCCATGTATTCCAAAACTCATGCCAAGACATTTAACATAAATCCATTCTTACTTTAAAATTTTTAAATAACAATTTTACATGAATCAAAACAAATCCATAATTTTAAAATCAATACTATAAAATTGTCATCAAAGAGGATTTTTAACAAACCATCCAATTTCCACAATTTACCAAAAACCATCACTAAATAGGTTTCAAATAATAATAAAACTATAATTTAACAATAATTTCAAGAAAAAAATTTATTTTAAGCTAAAAATTTGATTTTTAGTCAATTGAAGTTGAGAGGGAATCCACCTACCTCCCAAACAATTGAAAAAATTAAGAATAACACAATTATTCTCTAGATATAATCACGAAGAACCTTTAATTCCCTAGATTAGACCATAAAATATCAAAATTACCATCAAGGAACAAGGATATATCCCTAGAGGATTAGATCTAAAGTTTTGGTAAAGAGAACGAGAATATATCTAAGAAGAATAGATGAGAACGAGAACTTACCAATGAATCTGGGCCTCCAACACACTTTAATTCACTTACAGATCGCTCCCAAACCGAAATGAATTTTCTCTCATACCTCTAGGAAAAAATGATTTTGTGTTATGGGAGAAATATGGGAAAACCAAGTTCTTAAGTGATTCAATCAAATTAGATCTACAAATCTTGGAGGTCTAACTATACGCCACATGGTTTGGAAAACTGTGCGCCAACCATGAGGGTGATATTGCCTTAAGCCACCCATTTCATAGTTGGCTCATATGGTTATAAAATAGGGTTCAAAACATACATTTCCCCATTATTTTAAGTTCACTTTTTCCCCTGTACATCTACATGGTTTGGAAAAATCGTGTGGAGAAATTGTAACTCCTTCCACAAAAGGTGAAATGTTTTTTTGGGATGGGTGAATGGTTTGTAATAACCTTTTATAAACTATGAACCTCTATAAAATCCTAAAAAACATTCTAAAACTCATCCAAAACCCAAATAAAAACCCGAATAATTATATTTAATTAAAATAAATTAATGAAGGGTCAAGTACGTGAAATTGAGAGTGCTAAATTCTCCCCAACAATGGTATTTTCATACCCTTAAAGTAGAAAAGAAATGTTTTTTTGGAAGATTTTGGGCCATTATTCCATTATTTCCTTTTCATGTTCCTACGTTTCTTCCTAAAATTGACTATGTTTCCATAAAACCCACACTAGACCTATGATTTTCCCAGGAAAAAAAATTCTCTTTCCTATCCGCAATTCACACAGGCACATGAACCAATGTAGCATCTAGATCTAGGTCACTGTGATCTCACTGAATCATAGAGTTAGGATTAAGTAGATAGTTCTTCAATTGAGATACATGAAAACATTATACACTAAACTGAACCTTGGTTGAAAATCCAACCAATAGGCCACCTCACCAAATCATTCAAGTATCTCAAAAGGACCTACGTATTGAGGCGATAAATTTCCCTTATTACTAAAACAATGATTCTCAATCCTTATGATATTCTTAAAATGACATTATTAATCACCTCAAACAAAAATGTTTACCTAAAATGATCTACATACTATTTTTGATTACTCTTAGCTGTATCTATTTTCTTCCATATCAACTAAATCTTTTATGTTATTTCTTACAGAAGGCTGGGTCCAACTAGTGAAGTCCCATATGCTTGCACACAAAAAAGTGGAGAATGATAAGGAATACCATACAATGCTTCAAAAATATCCATATTTATTGAGGGATGATAACTGTTATTGTATGATAACTCTACTAATGGTATATTCTCCTCCCATGAACCACTAAAATCCATTATACAATCCCTAATAACGTCTTCTAATATTTGGATTGTCCTTTCAGATTGCCCATACATTTGATGATGATACACTATTCTTATACTAAACTAAGTCCTAACGGATTTCTATAATTATTTCCAAAAATGAGATGTTAACTTGGGTTCTCTTTCTAATACCATCGAGGCTATAACTCTATGTATATTTATAAATTCTTAAATATATATTTTTGAAAATTCATAAAACATATGGGATTTAAAAATTGTGATAAAATGAAACGAATTCATGAGTCGATAAAAAATTACCTATATGTAATCATGTTTCCAAACCATTATTGGTAATGTTTTCCTAAAATACATACCTATCTACTCCCACTTCCACATAGAAATTAGTAAACACTACAACATGAACACTGAAAACTGGTGCTCCGCTTTGACCTACTGACAGATGAGACATATCCAAACATACTCTGCCACTAATATTTTAATGGAAAATCCCAAAAATATGATTTCATCACTCTATAAATATTTTTAAACCTAGATGAACAACCCCTTTCAAATGGTGGTAATAATTAAGAAGTTGTTATTGAAAAAGAAAAGGTATGATGATCTGATATTTAAACCGTAAAATCGAACTCCCATCAATATTCTATCACTCAATGGTCTTCTTTGTAACGCCCCGACCCTAGCTACCCAGAGTCGGTGCATTACTTCGTAACATTGGCATGATCACAAGAAAGATCAAATCCCGAAAGACCGATTGGTTTAGTAGCCTTGGAAACACTAGATATAATCATAAAGTTTTACATTACATTTCAAAGTGAAAAACTACAACAACAACAAAGTCTTCATATCCACACTATTAACCCCTCATAATATCCCTGCAAGTTATTCATAATTTACTTCTTCACTACCTGGGAAAAATAAAACATAGAAAAGGGGTGAGCTCAAATGCCCAGTAAGGATAACAATATAGCGGAAACTTTCATAAATAAGAATAAACATTTAAGGCAATGTATAACTAAAACAAAAGCCTTTTAAACATGAACTTTCAACATGGTATGGCATAAATAAAATGAAATAATGCCATTTACTTATTCACATGGATATTCTACTAATCGAATAATCACATGAAAAAATCAATAACCACTTTCATAATGTTGGAATGCATAATGTCAAACGTTAATTTCATTGTCTAGGCCTCATCCCAAGACCTAGGGGTTACTTCTAACCGGAACCCAACCCGGAGTGCCTCTAATAACCGGACACCAACCCGGAGTGCCTCTAATAACCGGAGACCAAACCGGAGGGCTTACTTTTACCAGTCCCTAACCTGGAGGGCTTACTTTAACCAGTCCCCAACTTGGAGGGCTTACTTTTACCGGTCCCCAACCCGGAACATACTTGTTCAGCACATTCATCTGAAGAAAAGTTTGAAATATAACATAAACATTCGGATTAAAAATAACTTCTGAAATGTCAACACTTTAAACATAAACCATGAGTGATATAAAAATAGCACATCCACAGTCAACATAACTCATTCGATACAATATGGAAGATTGTATTGTATCACATTGACCTCAATCAAGAATAATGAAGGACGTTGACATAGATGAAATCAAAATTCTTTTTAAAGAAATATCTCCTTTTACTTTTGAAATCATTTAAGAGCCATATAAAATAAAACATTTTCTTGAAAATATTCTTATAAGCTTGTAAGGAAAGCTTTGAATATTTTATAAAGGCGGAAAATAACCGCACCCGTCGTATAAGTAAAAAAAACATTCTTACCTTAATTTTGTCGAAAAGGTTAAAAAGGACCTTGTTTTGAAAACGACGGAAAGATTCCTTTATAAACCTCTTATAAAAAGTCAAACAAGGGTATAAATGACTTTAACCCATATTCTTGTAAATAGTAAAAATGTTTTGAAATACATTTTTAAGAAACATGGATGTGGATGATAATGAGATCCCAGTAGATCATTACATATAAACAACCTCGGATAATGAAGAGATTGTGAAATAACCCTTACCAATTTGGTAACTTATGAAACATACAACCCATGAAAGAGGTATCATACAATGAATATTTAAATATACATAAATTAAAGTGTATTACACAAAGAATATAATTATGGGTAGTACATACACCACACAAAAGGTGATGGTGGCAATATGGCATGAATCTCATGGGAATAAGGAGTGAGATGAAAACCCCTTACCACGTTAATCAACTGAGTCGTATGGCCAAAAGTTAATAACCACCAAATTATTTACATAATAACATGAATATAAAGGGAATCATGATAATATATATCAAATGGTCGTACACAATACACCACTTTCAATAATTTAGTGGCAAACAATGGAAATCTCACGGAATTGAATGTGAGATAAGAAAATCCCTTACGTTGTACTTTTCCTTGGTTGGGGTAGGTTAACCTCCTGTATAATGGTGAAATAATTGTTATTAAATTATACAATAATCATATACATTAATATGATATCATATATGATCTTTTAATGTTGCTTAATTAATAATATCTTAGTATTATCGTCGTTTCGGGTGATAACCGATTCGTTCTTTTTAAATGTTTGGTTACGTAAGACATGTTTGTAATGGATAGATTATATCTTATTCATAATAAGAATGATATTAACATTATTTTTAACCCTAAAATGTGAATTAGACTTGAATGGATACGATGGAGAATGAATCTCATCGCGTTCGTGGAGACGGTAGTCCGTACGTACGCACGAACGCTACTTCCATTTAATTTTTTTATTTTAAAAGAATCGAATCCAAATGATACATAGGTATATTACTATTCCAGTATAATATAATATTTTATATATGTTACTTAAGTTCATTAACACCATCCTTTATACATTCCATGTGTGGTATGAACGAGTCATATCATTTTAAGGGGGCGGTAGTCCGCACTTCCTCAAATGAAATTATCGTATGTATATACATCATGAAACGAATAATGATATGAAATAAAATGGAATTACAGAAGCTTATATATAAAAAAAATATCATTAATATCATATTTAATTACAGTGCCATCATAATGGCCACCATGAGAGGCGGTAAGATGTATTTGAACAATCATTGTTTCGTGAGGCATTAGTTTTCCATCCACAGAAACATTATGTTCATCATCCATTAGATGGAGTTGTGTGTATGTGTAATTTTAATCCTTCTTATAACAACATCCTAGTATATTGTGGATACTGGTGTTGTTACAAAATAAAGGAAATAAAAAGAGTTTGGGGGTTGGAGAAGCAAAATAATTGAAAATAATTTAAGAGAAATCGTTACCTTTAATTTAAGTAACTCACTTTGGTTGGAACCAAAGGACTTCTTCAAATGATTTCTGCCTAAGGGAAAGCTTCAAGGATGAGTAGAGGGATATGGGGAGCTTAGTTGGGAAGAGTTTGGACGAGCCAAGTGGTTTGAGAGGTGTGAGGAATGAGTATAAGTGGTCTCCTTTTATAAGGGAGAGGAGGGACTCTTTAGGAAAGAGTGAAAGTATTACTTTATAATATAATTATATTCGGTTTATAATGGTCCAAAAATCATTGAGGTCGACGATAAGATGACTCATATTCTAAATAACATCAACCAATAATAATTGGACAGGTTTTAGATAATATTTTAATCATTATAATCTTATTTATTTAAATGATTTATTAATGAGGTAAACATTGCATCATTATTGTGTCATTAATAATTTAAATTATTTGATGTCTAAAAATTATAAATAAAATATCATTATGTGGGAAATCTTTTTATCTTTCTAATGAATATTTATAATCGATAATCCAACATGTATAACCCTATGTAAAAATTGTTCTTCTAAAAGATGTAAGCTTATGCCATTTTTATTTTTATTTTAACTTTATTAATATAATGTGTCATTATCACTTACAAGTGGATCCATGGGGTCCCAAAATAGACCCAAAGATGCCCATGGTCGACCATGTATCAACCAATAGGTTTAAGACACGTTTTAGGGTAATTTAGTATTATTATAATATTATTTTTTAACCCTTATTTACCGGATTTACCCTTTAACCATGGTAAATAAAATATTTACCGCAGTAATTATTCAAAATGTCTAAAAATAAAAGATACCTATTTACACAATTTTAACATCCTGATTCCAAATATGGAATCCATTTTTCTAAATTCAAAACACAGAAGTGGCAGAAATTAATTTAAAATTAATTCCCGCTGTCAAAACAAAAAGCGTGTTTCTAAGAGATAATAACTATCAAAAGATTGACACTTGTTTATGTTCGGTTTAATTGTAAAATTATGTCCAATTAAAAACATTAAATTGAATGGTAAAAATATATTCTAAATATACTTTAAAACCACTCAAATTCATAATTTATCACTATTAATTATTTTGATTAAAAAAGTTGTTTTTAATTAAAATTTAGTAATTTTCACTATTCATCAAAATATGAAAGTTATCCGAAAAGTACCAAAATTTCACCTTAGGATAAATTCGATATTCCGAATCCAAAAATGAATTCCATTTTAAAATATAAAATATATATAATTTCAAAATTTAGGTATTACTATCCATAACGGTTAGTTTGATCGGTTGTGGTGTGTGTTAAAACTCGAAGTTGCGTACAACACACGCTACTGTTTTATTCAAAGGAAAGCGTACCGTGTAAGCTTTGGATGTTTCATTTTAAATTTTTTTGATGTCCCCATTTAGTCAAAAAGTTTAAAATATTGTATTTAAAAAGGTTTCACTATTAAAAGTTGATAAAAGTGCAATACTGAAAATGAATCTGTTCTTGCATTATGACTAAGAAACTCATAATATGGATTCTAAAATTATAAGGATTATATAAAGTTTAAAATGTAGTTAATGCTATTCATGACCTCTTTTAATGGCTTTTTTTTGTAAGTCATGGTGTGATTGAACTCGGTGTTGCGTGTAGTGCAAGTTATTGAATTATTTTGAAGAAATAACACACTATGAAATCTTGGGGTGTTACATTCTCCCCTCCTTCAATAAATTGCGTCCTCGCAATTTGAAATTTTTATTCGAAAATAAAAGGTTGAAAATAGAAAATATATTTGTGGGAAAACCCACATCGGAAATTGGGTTACTAAAATTTAGTCTTAATATGAGGAAAAGAGAAATGAAAGGGTCACCACCAAATTATGATCTCGATTAGGAGAACATTGGTGGAAATATAATTGGAGGAAAAACGTAAATATTTATAGGTAGTGATTGAGGTCATCAATCACAAACAAGTATAAAATTGAGGTCCTTAAACTCATCAATCTATGATGATTTGAAGTACCATCGGTTCAACAAAACATAGGGTATTGGGATAACACATTTTTGACGTTTCAAAATATCTTAGTTGAAATCCCACATAGAAAAATGAATTAACGAGGCCTCTATTTAAAATAAAGAGTGGAAAGTATGAAGATTACCGAAAATAACATATACTAGGGTTCCATGTTGGAAAATATGGATATGGAGGAGAAATCTAACCATCAATTATCTGATGGAGAGTGGTAGAGAACATGGCTTTGAAAAGGTCAACAATCCCAAAGCCATAAATTAGTGATGATTTAAGGTACCATCTAGGACAACATTTTTGTTCTAAGTTCCTTTTCTTAATGTTGTGGAATTTATTTATGAGATTGGCTAAAATCATAAGGAGATATACTTACTTTAAAATTAGAGTTTTATCTATTAATAAATTTCTACCACAAACTCATCTTTCACTCTAAAAGATAATAGAACGTAAAAAAAATTCTATTTACACTATTCGTATAGGGTTCCAAAATAAATGAATTTATAATTCATCTACCAGATCTTTTAAAAATAACTACATTATTTAATCCAGGACATCTCGTGGGCCAGTGGTAGGTGATACACCCTTGTCGCCCTTCAGTTGCGGGTTCAAGTCTCGCAGCCTTGCCGGACGCGACGGGTTGCCGCCCGACCTCCAGGTTGTCCTTTTATGGCAATCCAAAATAATCCAAACTAGAACTATCCAAAATACTTCTGTCCAAACTCACAGTCCAACATTTATAAGGAAGGTAAACATAATGTAGATCCTTTTTACCCCGTAATAGAATATGAATACCTTCATCATGTATTCTTTTAATATACTGAAACATCCTGAATTACCATATTCCTTATTGATTACATTCATGCTCCCTTATTCCATATAGAATGATGGATATACTTCATTAATCCAAAAAAATTTTAAACCCAAACAATAATGGAATATAAAAATCATTAATCAGTTCCAAGGTAGTCAAGAATATACAATATAATTTAACCAAAACAATCATGTATTATTCCAAAATCACTACCTCAGTATCAGAACTATATTATGGTTTATCATTCTCTCAACCAAAATTTTTTTTTTCCTACTATTGAGTCACTTTTCTTTGTTCCACACAATCTCAAGTCCTTAATGAAATAGTACTGCAGTACAATCCTTATATACTCCATAATTATTATAACAAGTACATTGTTGATACAACACTCAATTGACATAATCAACATAAGAACTCTAATCATTCCTCTTCATCTGTGGTAGTATCATAACTTGATTATTATCCAATAGCATCATTTGCGGCATAGTCTGATGACTGGGACATAGGTTCGCGTAGTGTCCAAACTCCTTGCAAATGAAGCATTGTACATTTAAAGCCATTTTCTTACCCTTTCAGTCACGTACTTTGTGCCATTTTCCTCCACACTTATAACAAACTCCCATTCCTTTCAGGCAAGTTCCAGGGTGTTTCTTTCCATAGTTACCACATATGGGAAAATTCTTCTTTTCCCTCTTCCCTTTATCCATATTTCTCTCTTCCATCTTTTTCTTCTCTTGCTTCCCTTCAAAGCCATAGGACTCAGTAAACTCTTTACTTATCTTATCAACACATGATATTATTTCTTCATATGATGATAATACATGGGAGACTATTTCTCTTATCAATTCTAGTTTAAGACCATGAATGATATGATCCTTCCTTCTCGTTGGATCATGTGCATTTCTGGAGTTCTCATTCCTTCTACTGGGTGCCATTTCTAAACAATGGAATACACTAGATCAGTTTATGAATCAAAATACATAATCCCATACTTATAAAACACTTAACATAAATTGAACTATTTATTGATATAATCCATAATCATAAAAAAATTTTCTTTGAGGAATTATATACTCATAAACCCTTCATAATGATTTGTAAAGAAAGTGAGAGTTATCCTAAGCATATCCCCCGGGAGTGTCGTAACCAAGAGTGCAGCAAGGCCCGTTGTCGTGCACCAGTTCCCGTTCAGGTCTAGCTCAAAGCAGTGTTTTCGGGTTTTACCCCTAGGTACATCTGTGCCAGATCCGCCTCTACCTTCTCGTATCCAGACAGGGATGTATTACTCGGAATACTCACAAAATCTCTACAATACCAAAATTCTAGGAAGTTATTCTATAGTAATCCTCAAAGTTCATCTTAGGTCTACGTGCTCTAATCAGAGTTTATCTAAATCTAGATTCCAAGGTTTGTACTAAACTTCCTCTGATACCAACTGTAACGCCCCGACCCTAGCTACCCAGAGTCGGTGCATTACTTCGTAACATTGGCATGATCACAAGAAAGATCAAATCCCGAAAGACCGATTGGTTTAGTAGCCTTGGAAACACTAGATATAATCATAAAGTTTTACATTACATTTCAAAGTGAAAAACTACTACAACAACAAAGTCTTCATATCCACACTATTAACCCCTCATAATATCCCTGCAAGTTATTCATAATTTACTTCTTCAATACCTGGGAAAAATAAAACATAGAAAAGGGGTGAGCTCAAATGCCCAGTAAGGATAACAATATAGCGGAAACTTTCATAAATAAGAATAAACATTTAAGGCAATGTATAACTAAAACAAAAGCCTTTTAAACATGAACTTTCAACATGGTATGGCATAAATAAAATGAAATAATGCCATTTACTTATTCACATGGATATTCTACTAATCGAATAATCACATTCAAAAATCAATAACCACTTTCATAATGTTGGAATACATAATGTCAAACGCTAATTTCATTGTCTAGGCCTCATCCCAAGACCTAGGGGTTACTTCTAACTGGAACCCAACCCGGAGTGCCTCTAATAACCGGACACCAACCCGGAGTGCCTCTAATAACCGGAGACCAAACCGGAGGGCTTACTTTTACCAGTCCCTAACCTGGAGGGCTTACTTTAACTAGTCCCCAACCTGGAGGGCTTACTTTTACCGGTCCCCAACCCGGAACATACTTGTTCAGCACATTCATCTGAAGAAAAGTTTGAAATATAACATAAACATTCGGATTAAAAATAACTTCTGAAATGTCAACACTTTAAACATAAACCATGAGTGATATAAAAATAGCACATCCACAGTCAACATAACTCATTCGATACAATATGGAAGATTGTATTGTATCACATTGACCTCAATCAAGAAAAATGAAGGATGTTGATATAGATGAAATCAAAATTCTTTTTAAAGAAATATCTCCTTTTACTTTTGAAATCATCTAAGAGCCATATAAAATAAAACATTTTCTTGAAAATATTCTTATAAGCTTGTAAGGAAAGCTTTGAATATTTTATAACGGCAGAAAATAACCGCACCCGCCATATAAGTAAAAAAAACATTCTTACCTTAATTTTGTCGAAAAGGTTAAAAAGGACCTTGTTTTGAAAACGACGGAAATATTCCTTTATAAACCTCTTATAAAAAGTCAAACAAGGGTATAAATGACTTTAACCCATATTCTTGTAAATAGTAAAAATGTTTTGAAATACATTTTTAAGAAACAGGGATGTGGATGATAATGAGATCCCAGTAGATCATTACATATAAACAACCTCGGATAATGAAGAGATTGTGAAATAACCCTTACCAAATTGGTAACTTATGAAACATACAACCCATGAAAGAGGTATCATACAATGAATATGTAAATATACATAAATTAAAGTGTATTACACAAAGAATATAATTATGGGTAGTACATACACCACACAAAAGGTGATGGTGGCAATATGGCATGAATCTCACGGGAATAAGGAGTGAGATGAAAACCCCTTACCACGTTAATCAACTGAGTCGTATGGCCAAAAGTTAATAACCAACAAATTATTTACATAATAACATGAATATAAAGGTAATCATGATAATATATATCAAATGGCCGTACACAATACACCACTTTCAATAATTTAGTGGCGAACAATGGAAATCTCACGGAATTGAATGTGAGATAAGAAAATCCCTTACCTTGTAATTTTCCTTGGTTGGGGTAGGTTAACCTCCTGTATAATGGTGAAATAATTGTTATTAAATTATACAATAATCATATACATTAATATGATATCATATATGATCTTTTAATGTTTCTTAATTAATAATATCTTAGTATTATCGTCGTTTCGGGTGATAACCGATTCGTTCTTTTTAAATGTTTGGTTACGTAAGACATGTTTGTAATGGATAGATTATATATTATTCATAATAATAATGATATTAACATTATTTTTAACCCTAAAATGTTAATAAGACTTGAATGGATACGATGGAGAATGAATCTCATCGTGTTCGTGGAGACGGTAGTCCGTACGTACGCACGAACGCTACTTCCATTTAATTTTTTTATTTTAAAAGAATCGAATCCAAATGATACATAGGTATATTACTATTCCAGTATAATATAATATTTAATATATGTTACTTAAGTTCATTAACACCATCCTTTATACGTTCCATGCGTGGTATGAACGAGTCATATCATTTTAAGGGGGCGGTAGTCCGCAATTCCTAAAAAGAAATTATCGTATGTATATACATCATGAAACGAATAATGATATGAAATAAAATGGAATTACAGAAGCTTATATATAAAAAAATATCATTAATATCATATTTAATTACAGTGCCATCATAATGGCCACCATGAGAGGCGGTAAGATGTATTTGAACAATCATCGTTTCGTGAGGCGTTAGTTTGCCATCCACAGAAACATTATGTTCATCATCCATTAGATGGAGTTGTGTGTATGTGTAATTTGAATCCTTCTTATAACAACATCCTAGTATATTTTGGATACTGGTGTTGTTACAAAAGAAAGGAAATAAAAAGAGTTTGGGGGTTGGAGAAGCAAAATAATTGAAAATAATTTAAGAGAAATCGTTACCTTTAATTTAAGTAACTCACTTTGGTTGGAACCAAAGGACTTCTTGAAATGATTTCTGCATACGGTAAAGCTTCAAGGAGGAGGAGAGAGATGTGGGGAGCTTATTTGGGCAGAGTTTGGACGAGTCAAGTGGCTTGAGAGGTGTGAGGAATGAGTAGAAGTGGTCTCCTTTTATAAGGGAGAGGAGGGGCTCTTTAGGAAAGGGTGAAAGTATTACTTTATAATATAATTCTATTCGGTTTATAATGGTCCAAAAATCATTGAGGTCGAAGCTAAGATGACTAATATTCTAAATAACATCAACCAATAAGAATTGGACAGGTTTTTGATAATATTTTAATCATTATAATCTTATTTATTTAAATGATTTATTAATGAGGTAAACATTTCATCATTATTGTGTCATTAATAATTTAACTTATTTGATGTCTAAAAATTATAAATAAAATATCATTATGTAGGAAATCCTTTTAGCTTTCTAATGAATATTTATAATAGAAAATCCAACATGTATAACCCTATGTAAAAATTGTTCTTCTAAAAGATGTAAGCTTATGCCATTTTTATTTTTATTTTAACTTTATTAATATAATGTGTCATTATCACTTACAAGTGGATCCATGGGGTCCCAAAATAGACCCAAAGATGGCCATGGTAGACCATGTATCAAACAATAGGGTTAAGACACGTTTTAGGGTAATTTAGTATTATTATAATATTATTTTTTAACCCTTATTTACCGGATTTACCCTTTAACCATGGTAAATAAAATATTTACCGCAATAATTATTCAAAATGTCTAAAAATAAAAGTTACCTATTTACACAATTTGAACATCCTGATTCCAAATATGGAATCCATTTTTCTAAATTCAAAACACAGAAGTGGCAGAAATTAATTTAAAATTAATTCCCGCTGTCAAAACAAAAAGGGTGTTTTTAAGAGATAATAACTATCAAAAGATTGACACTTGTTTATGTTCGGTTTAATTGTAAAATTATGTCCAATGAAAAACATTAAATTGAATGGTAAAAATATATTATAAATATACTTTAAAACCACTCAAATTGATAATTTATCACTATTAATTATTTTGATTAAAAAAGTTGTTTTCAATTAAAATTTAGTAATTTTCACTATTCATCAAAATATGAAAGTTATCCGAAAAGTACCAAAATTTCACCTTAGGCTAAATTCGATATTCCGAATCCAAAAATGAAGTCCATTTTAAAATATAAAATATATATAATTTCAAAATTTAGGTATTACTATCCATAACGGTTAGTTTGATCGGTTGTGGTGTGTGTTAAAACTCGAAGTTGCGTACAACACACGCTACTGTTTTATTCAAAGGAAAGCGTACCGTGTAAGCTTTGGATGTTTCATTTTAAATTTTTTTGATGTCCCCATTTAGTCAAAAAGTTTAAAATATTGTATTTAAAAAGGTTTTTTACTATTAAAAGTTGATAAAAGTGCAATACTGAAAATGAATCTGTTCTTGCATTATGACTAAGAAACTCATAATATGGATTCTAAAATTATAAGGATTATATAAAGTTTAAAATGTAGTTAATGCTATTCATGACCTCTTTTAATGGATTTTTTTAAGTCATGGTGTGATTGAACTCGGTGTTGCGTGTAGTGCAAGTTATTGAATTATTTTGAATAAATAACACACTATGAAATCTTGGGGTGTTACATTCTTACCGTTGAGTTTTGATGTCAAGTTACTATATTCAGGATTATATATCTAATCCTTTATAACTTTCTCTACAAAATCAATAATAAATGAAACTAGGAAGTAAACTGCAACATCACCCTATTCGATACAATCTAGGTGCATATCTACTATAACCAACATCAGATTACTTTGATTCGAAGCTACTTTAGCCAATTGATTATATTACTTCTTTCCTAATTCATATACCACCAAATTAAATTTACCTGGAGTATACATCAATTTGAATTCAAACATTTGAAGTTATTCTATCTATATTCTTTTCCTCTATTCAAATCTCATTTTGAGAAAATGTGTCTCAAGATCTTATGATCTGTAAACACCATAAATTTGTCACCCAAAATATAATGACTCCAAGTCTTCACATAATTGGCCACAACACCTAATTTAAAATCATTTGTTTGGTAGTTCTTCTCATGAAAGTATAACTTCCATGATATGTAAGAGTTATCATGATATCTCTAGATGAGAACACATCCCAAACCAATTCTTGAAGCATCAGAATAGATTATATCTCCATATACATAATTTGGAAACATAAGGAAATGGGGATGATGTAAGTCTAGAATTAATATCTTGAATGGATTTTTAATATTCTTCATTTTATTTTAAAGTAACACCTTTCCTTTTCAAATCCATCATCAGTGATTCCAAACATGAAAAGTCACATAAAAAACATCTATAGTGTTCCACCAATCCAATGAAACTATGGATCTCAAAGAAATTCTTCAGTGGATGCCAATAGATAACAACTTATATATTTTATTGATCTATATAATGGAATTTTTCATAAACAACAAGGCTAAATAAATGTTCTCTTGTATCCAGAAATCATACTTTGATAGCTTGTCATACAGGCGATGCTAAGATAAAATACCTAACACTATGTCCAAGTGTTTCTCATGAATCACCTCTTTCCTCGAATACACTAGTATATAATCCAAAAAAAATACCACAAAAGGACTATATATACCCTTAAAATATCTCATTTATCAGTTCCATAAATATTGATGGTGTATTATTAAGACCAAAAGGCGTAACAAAGAACTCATAAGGGACATATCTTCTTCTAAAAGATGTTTTCAGAATATCCTTCTTTCAAAACTATATTTGGTGACATCCCAAATGTAATTCAATCTTAGATAACCACTAATCTCCCCTCAATTTATCAAATTAGTTATTAATTCATAAAATAGGATACTAATTCTTTTTCACAACTTAGTTAATATTAAGGTAATATTTACAAAGCATAATAGTTCAATCAACCATTTTCATAAAAATAACTAGTGCTACCCATAAAGACGTGCTAAGCCAGATAAAGCCCATACTTTACAAATCTTCCAACCAACCCTTCAGTTACCTCAATTATTTTGTTTCCATCCAGTAAGACATAATGAAAATTGAACTGGTCCTTGATATAGGATCAATCATAAACTCCACTTCTATTTTGGATGGAATCACCAATAAATTTTCTAGAAAAACATTAAGAAACTAGTATACTATGTTTGGAAAATCAATATTCCTGATCTCATCTACCACTTCTAAATCCACTTCTATCAAATGGTAAGAGATATTTACAACCACCGGTACCAAGGGTCCTTCTTTTCTTGTATCCACTTTCATTTTTCATTTAAATAGATTCCTATCATCATAAGAAGATTTGAAACTCACCTATCATGGATAAAAATCAATATGGGCCTCAAAATTCATCAGCCAATCCATTCCCAAAATCAAGTAATAGAAATACAACTCTATCATTGTGAAATACTATCCAACTTAGTCCCATTTATTTTTGTTGAAAATGATTCACATTTCAAGGATTATCCCACTTCTAACTGAATAATTATATTGTTCTATCAATTATAAACATACGAGGATAGAATTTTATTTTGAAAAATTATTCAAAATCTTCCTATTCAAGGACATGATATAATTTATCCTGAACTGCTAAATCCCCCCACTAGCATTATAGATCCTACAACATATACGTTTCTAATTTAACTTTAATCTATAATGGTGTCTCAAGTAAATTAATGATTCAGTTCATCCTATTTATCCAGACTTCTTGTTTTTATAGCTCTAAATTACCCCAAAAGATGGATGTATTATACTTTTGGAACTAAATTTAATGACCCACTTATCTTGATTAATCCTTTCTATTCCCTCTTTCCACATCATGAAAATCATGAGAAATACATTAGACCAACTGTTGGTTCACCAATGGCTCAGGTGCAACCTCATTCTCAGCAGCCTCTTTTGGTTGGTTTCTACGATGCCTACCTAGTGCCATTCACTATAACCAACAAAAACTCTATGTAGTTTCAAATATATAGAAACCTAGGGCTTAGATATTTCAAATTACCATTTAAATAAGTTCCAAAATAATTTTTATCCAAAATAAACCATTTTAACCATTTACAAAATACCATCCTCAATATTTTTCAAAATATCATCATTTGAAAATATTTTCAATAATTTTCTAAAATAATCACTTATTACAATTTCCATAAATCATTAACTTAATAATGAACAATGTATTTATTGTGGGAATTTATACTATCAATATATTTCATGAAACTATCATTATCTAAACCCACGATGATGGGGTGAACACTCAATTTTAAGTTTCTAAAAACAATACTATAAAAAATTGAAGCTAAATATAAAGAGGTTATCTATGAATTTTTATGGTCTACATTTCAAGTTCTAACAATTATATCTCCTTAAAACCATCCTAAAATATAGATGAACTTATAAATACTGGTACCTTTTCTAACTATGGTTTTGGACAAACCTAATACTCAAGGATAAAACAAACTGATAACATTTGTAACATCCCACCCTCACCCATTTACTTGGGAAGAGGTAGTGGGGAATTAATAGGACATAAGTGGTGTCCCCAAGACACAAAATGCTAGAAAATAAATTCCAAGGTCTTCAAGAACATTTGGGGGACAATTTTACCTTTTAGAGATAAACATCCAACCATAAGACAACAATCAAACAAACCACTATATGATGCCATAGTATAAAAATTCAACTCCACCATAAGCATGCGTAACGCCCCAACCCCAGTTAACTAGAGTCGGTGCATTATTACATAACATTGGCATGATCAAAAGAAAGATCAAATCTCGAAAGACCGATTGGTTTAGTAGCCTTGGAAACACTAGATATATTCATAAAGTTTTACATTACATCATAAAGTGAAAAAATACTACAAAAACATATTTTCTTCATAGAACACACTCATATCCCCACATACTACCCCTACAGGTCATTCATAAATTACTTATTCACGTCCTGGGAAAAATAAAACATTGAAAGGGGTGAGCTCAAATTCCCAGTAAGGATAAAAATATAGAGGAAACTTTCATAAATAAGAATAAACATTTAAGGCAATGTATAACTTAAAACAAAAGCCTTTTAAACTTGAACTTCAACATAGTATGGCAAAGATAAAATGAAATAATGCCATTTAATCATTCACATGGATATTCTACTAATCGAATAATCACATGCAATATCAATAACCACTTTCATAATGATGGAATGCATAATGCCAGACTATCATAACCACATACCCAAGGCCTCATTCCAAGACTACAAATAAGATTTTTCAAAGGCCTTGTTTCAAGACAGTAGTTTGTCTCATGAGACCTACCGATGCATCGAGGAGCTATAGCGGGCTCCACCCATCACATATTAAGTCCAATGCATTCCCATATGAAAAGGTTTAAACATAACATAAACATTCCTATTAAAACTAACATACAAAATGTCAATACTTTCACCATAAACTATGAATGGTATAAAAATAGCACATCCACAGTCAAACATATCACAAAACCTTCAATACAATATAGAAGTTTTGTATCATAATAAATCAACTTCAAATAACCGTAAAATCCATCAAAGGATGTTGACATAGATGAAATCAAAACTCTTTTTAGAGAAATATCTCTTTCTATTTTTGAAATCATTTAAGAGTCATATATTTATAAAATAAAACATTTTCTTTGAAAATATTCTTATAAGATTGTAAGGGAAGCTTCGACGATTTTATAACGGTGGAAAATAACCGCACCCGCCGTATAAGTTAAAAAACAATTCTTACCTTAATTCTGTCGAAAAGGTTAAAAGCACCTTGTTTGGAAAACGACGGAAAGATTCCTTTATAAAACTCTTATAAAAAGTCAAAAAAAGGTTATAAATGAATTTAACCCATATTCTTTTAAATAGTAAAAATGTTTTGAAATACATTTTTATGAAACATAGATCTGGATGATAAAGAGATCTCAGTAGATTATTACGTATAAACAACCTCGGATAACGAAGAGATTGTGAAATAACCATTACCTTGTACTTTTCCTTGGTTGGGGCAGGTTAACCTCCTGTATAATGGTGAAATAATTGTTATTAAATTATAAAAGAATCATATATATTAATATGATATCATATATGATCTTTTAATATTGATTTGTTAATAATATCTTAGTATTATCGTTGTTTCGGGTGTTAACTTACTCGTTTTATTTTATATGTTTTGTTACGTAAGCCATGTTTGTAATGAATATGTTGTATCTTAATCATATACAGAATTATATCAAGTCCTTAGATACTATTATTAATCATCAAATGAGAATTATACTTGAATGGATACGATGGAGAATGAATCTCATCGCGTTCGTGGAGACGGTAGTCCGTACGTACGCACGAGCAACAATATCATTCTTTTGATATTAAAATAATATATAATTGGATGGTATATCATATATACAGAATCATTATCATGTTACATTTATTATTCACATGAATTACACATCATTATTATACCCATCCAAATAATTATTTATTGAATAACAATTACACCACGACGTGGAGACGGTAAGCCGTACGTACGCACGTATGGTGACATGTTATTCAAAGGATGGATAGAATACAGAATATGGTTGTACCATATTTATAATAACATCACAGTATATATATGATACTTGAGTTATTATTTTAGAATGGTAACAACAAAGGAAGAAGAAGTGGAAGAAGAAAGGAACTTGGAAAAGGGTGGTGAAATCATTACCTCTTCTTCAGGTTCTTCCTTTTGATTTGATCAAAAGGGATCCTTAGGTTGGATTTATGATCAAACTAAGGCCTCTAGGTTGTAGTGAGGGAAGTTTGGAGGGTATCTGGGCAGATTTTGTCCGAACCAGAAGGCTTTGAAGGTGTGAATAAATGAGAAAGAGGAGTGCCCTTTTATAAGAGGGGTGAGGGGCACCTTTGGAAAAGCTAGAAATATTAATTTATAATAAATTCATATTAGGTTTATAATGTCTCCAAAGTTTATTATTTAAAGGTTAAGGTAGGGAGGGATCTAAAACCACTTAACCAATATAATTTAGACAGGTTTGGGTTACTATATTAACCTTATCTTTAAGTATTATCTCTAAGTTAATTAGTTTCACTTTTACAATGTCTCTTTGTATTTTTATATTATATGGTTAATAAACTTACCATATACATCCAAGAGACCCCCCAAGTGGTCAATTAATGATACACATATCATGATCTAAGTCTCCTGGCAGAACCATAGATTTTTAGGAATTTAATATCAATTAATAATATAATATTTGTTTTAAAAACTCTTTTTTGTCAATTTTGACACTATTCAATAGTTGATTTTTGTGAAACTTATAACAGAATTATCACTTCGAAAAAAGTTACTTAAATCAATCCTAATATGTCATATTATCCTATAAAATTAGTGTAATTCATTAAAAGTATCAAATTATATTTATTTGGGTATTTATAATATCAATTATTTTAATTTTTCACTATTATGGTAATTACTACATCATCATTGTGTCATAAAAAAATTAAATTATTTAATTTCTAAAAATTATAAATAAAATAAATTATGTAGGAAATATTTTTATCTTTCTAATGAATATTTAAAATTGAATTTATCTTATGTATAACCCTATATTAAAAATGTTTTAGTAAATAAACTTTGATTTTAACTCTTTTAACTCTTCTTTGAATTAAATAATAATAAATGTCCTAATCTAATACAAGTGAACCTAAATGATAATATTTTATTCCTAAGGTTGTTTTTGGTCGAGATACACTTGTCCAATAGAATTAGGACATGTGTTAGGGTAATATTAATATCATTTTTACCCTTAATTACCCTATTTACTTTTAACCGTGGTAAATAAAAGTAAAAAGTTACTATTCACCAAAAATTATTTTCATCTCATTAAACCACATTTTACTTCTTGATATTAACCGTGGCTCTCGGATTTTCTAAATTCCATTCACAGAAGCGATAAAATTATGTTTTATGAAAAATTCAGTTTTTTTAACTACCACTTAGTAGTTTCACTATTCATCAAAAATTGAAGTTTTTCAGAACAATGCCAAAATTTCACCGTAAGCTATAATTGATATTACGAATTCAAAAATGATGTCTATTTTACAAAATTACAAACATATAAGTTTCATTAATTAATTTTATAATTAATTTCCGCTGTCACAACAAATAGCGTGTTTTTAAGAAACAATATATACCAAAAGATTGACAATTATTTAGGTCCAATTTCAAAGTGAAATTAATTCTAATGAACACCATTGGATAAAATGGTAAAAATATATTCTAATTATACTTTTATACCACTCAATAATATAATTTATCACTATAAATTATTTTGATTAAAAAATTTGTTTTTAAGTATTTTTCACTATTCATAAAAATTGGAAGTTCTCATAAAAATACCAAAAAATCATCTTAGGATAATTTCGATATTCCTAAACCAAAAATGAAGTCCATTTTGAAATATAAAATATATATAATTTCAAAAATTAGGTATTACTATTCATAACGGCTAGTTTGATTGGTTGTGGTGTGTTAGAACTCGATATTGCGTACAACACACGCTATCGCATTATTCAAAGAGAAGCGTACCGTAGAAGCTTGGGGTGTTAAACCATGTCCACAACCATGTCATAGTATAGCCGAAACCAAAATATAACATCCACGGAAAACCAAAGAGAAAAAAACCAAAAGACACCATAGACTTAAAACCAGTAACTCCCAAAATTATCCAAGCTCAAAATCAAAAATACACACCCACAATATCAAGAAGCATAAAAAAAAAACTGATATAACTTTCCTTTCCTTATGACTTTATAGATAAAATATACAAATTAAAAATAGTTACCAAGAAAGGGGTGAGTCTAAACTTAGTAGTATTTACCCAATGGCATCACAAACCAATCCACTAGGATATAAGTATTTATCACATTGATATAAAATAGTTTGAAAAAAATTAAAATAGATTTTATCAAAAACAAATAGTTTTTCAATCCAAAAAAATTTTCCTAAAAAAAATTGTTTTCAAATATAAAATAGTTTTACATGGAATTAAATCCAAAAAATCTATGAAAACCATTCTATAATATATTTATCATACTCATCCCATGATTCCATGCATCCACACATCCACACATGCATTCCTAAGTGACAATTTTATACTCATGAGTGGTCTCTCATCAATCTATGAAGTCTTCACAAGGTAACCAATAGCAAGTGCATCTATGGAACAAAATATATATGGTAACTTCTAATATAAATGAACTCACACTAATCATGTATACAATAACCCACTCCAATACATTTTACATAAAACCATTATTCCTTTAAAACATTTCAACAAACATTTTAGATAAATTTTGTTTTGTAATTTTAAAACCTCTATTTTAAAATTATTAAGAATGATGATTTTCTACAAACAATCCAATTTCTAAAATTTCCCAAAGATCATCGTTAAGGTGGTTTCCAATAGGAATCACTTAATAATTTCACAATATTTTCAAGAAAAACAATAATTTCAAGATAAATTGTCAAGTTCTAATTAAGTGGAGTCGAGAGTGGAGACACCTACCTCAAACATGGTTTAAAAAAAGAACAACACAATGATTTTATTGATACAATCACTAACTAAATTTACTTACCAAGAGAAAACAATAAAACATGACAATTTTCATCAAATAATAAGAATATATCCCCAACATATTAGATATAAGGTTTTAGGAAATATAAGAAGAAGAGGTTTATGAAGAAATTCCAAGGATGAGCAATTACCAAATAATATGGGCCAACAATGCACTTTGATTCACCTATAGATCACTTTCAGACTTAAAATAATTTTCTTTCAAGCCTCTAGAATAAAAGGATTTTATTTTATGGGATAAATAAGGGAAAATTAGTTCTTAAGGGATTAAATCAAATTAGATCCACTCATTTCATAGGGCTAATGATACACCACACGGTTAGGTCATATGGTTTCGAAAACCATGAACTAACTATACGAGTGATACTTCCATAAGATACCCTTTCATGGTTGGCTCTCAATATTAGAAAAACAATGTTACAAATGTGGATTTATCAATTATTTCAAATTACAAAATTTCCCTACAAATCTGCATGGTTTGGAAAAATCATTTTCCAACTCTTAGGATTTATTCTCCTTACTTCCACATAAGATGCATGGTTTCCTAGGTGGGGTACACATTTTTTTACTAACCTTTAACTTCCATGAAACTCTATAAAAGCCTCCAAAACAATCCAAAACTCCTCCAAAACTCCTAAAATACAAAACGATCATTATATATATATAATATACTTAAATAAAGGGTTAAGTACCTAAAACTGGTGGTTCTACCATTTTTGACCTCCACACCCATAGAAATAGGGTGCTTCCCCTTGGAACATCAAGTAACCTCACCATAGATGTCAAACCATAAGAGTTTTAGATTGGTGTATAGTATGTTCCACTAGTTTTTGACCCGGATTCACTCGATGGATTGGGTGACACCCTTACAATAATCATTGTGTGATTATTTATTATTTATGTGATTTATGGTATATTTAAATAACTAAACATGATCACATATTATATATTAATTAACAATAATTAGTAAATAAAATAGTATAAATTGAATAATAATTATTATATGGGTATAATCCATGTATGTAAATTATTTTATCTGATATGGTTAAATACCATGTACGTCTCACATAAAATAAAAAAATATGTGACATAAAAATTAATGTGTATTTAAATATAAGTAACCAAATCAGTAAATTATATATTAATTCATCAAAATTACCTCCATCACATGAGTTAGAATGAAAACAAATTTTAAAGTACTTTTCTAACCATCGTGAGGGTATATTAAATTACTAATGAGTTCAAATGAATGACTTGTGTTGACTTAGACAAGTTAAAATCAAGGGTTGACTTCATTAATAAGGATTTTTAAAACATTTAGGTAATATTTGAGAATGTCTCAATTTAGTAATTTTGGATTGGGGAGTCCATTAAACATATCACAAATCTATGAGTTAATGACATTTTCATGAAAATATTATATAAATACCTTCAAGAAATTTGATAAGTCCTATGTCTATGTTATGAGAAGGAAAAAATAGGTCCTTGTTACTAGAATATACATGGGGATGGAAATTTCAAATTAAATTATGAGGGATACTAAGATTTGATGAAACAATGAGAGACTTAATTAAATCATCAATTATGTCTTGACCAATAATTAAGATAAAGTACTGATTTCTTTATTTTATTTGTTTTAGATAATGAAATGTAACCCTACCACATCACTTTACCGGTGATCTTAATTTAATAAAGTGAATCTTATTTCATGTTTAAACTTCCAAGAATGTTACACGCACTTACTCATTGTACTACCTCACAAAACAAAATTATATGTATTGGAGTAATCTATTCTTACTTTATCTTCTAATAAGGAAAGTGAGAAGGAAACAAATGTCATATATGAACATGTCGATGATGAATTGGATGTTTAATTCCTCATGTTATTATCTTTTTCTAGTGAGATTTAGAAACTTCATGAAGATATGGATGATTACTCTATATTTCCTTATCTCTATGATCTCTATCCGGAGAAAAAATAAAATAAATCTATAAAATCTCCAAGGATTTTTTATTTTTTCATTTAGGATAAAGAGTCTTTACTATACCTAATGTGGACAAAATGATTAAATATATTGATCATATAATTTTTTTAAAACATTATACATGATGAATTGTGTAAAAACCTCATCCTCTCTTCACTTTCTCCTACATTTTAGTGTTTTTTTCTTAATTTCCACAAAAAATATAGATAAGTCACTTCATGATCTTCTAAGTTTGATTTTCCAATCAGATGAATACATGAGACATGGTAAACCTTATATTATTATGTTGACCAAAATAAAATATTTAAAAAACGTTTTAAGGTTATAATACAAATAAAATTCGCTTACAAATAGAGAATGATTTAGATAGAGGCTAAATAGTTGGACACTATATTTTTTACAACGGAAATAAGGTATTGGGGAACCCTCACTACTGATCCATAAAAATCACCACCGTAAAAACTTATAGACGAAAAAATTAAGATATAGGACTTCCTATATTATAAGTTACCACTCAATGTTGATTTACTAGAACTTATAAAATTTTTCCATTCCCCAAATCACCACACCAAGTTGATCCGTACATAAAATTACAAGAAAAACTTAAAAAAAATCAAAGGGAAATTAAAAAAATTAAGGAAATAATTGATTCAAATGGTTTAGAAATTAATTATTACATCCATCGGAGAACACTGTTTTGTGATTCTATTTATCTTAAGAGACAAAAATTACAATCATGTTGGTAAAACAACTATTTAGAAAAATAATAATAAGTGATCACCAAGGCTTGTCACAAAACATGTTCAATGAGTCTAATATATCTTTATAATGGGTTACACATATTTTAAAAGTTTTATTATCCTAAAATAATTTTGATATTCTCTATTTTAAACATGGTAACCTCTAATTATCTTTAGAAATCCTCACATGACTGCTGACTTCTAGTGAATAGTGAAAGTTTCACTTAAGTTTCACTTAAATTAACCTATATCATCCTTATTTTCCAAAATATGGGGAATGAATATCACATATCACCAACAATTAATCTTACATGTTGTTTTAATTTCAGGTCATTTATTTTATAAACCATTTCTTCCACACACTCATTCTAGAACATATCACCCAGAACACTTACCTTTACTGGATTTAAACTACCACAATATTCATTAGGAGAAATAATATTTTTAAAAGTTTCTACTTAATTTAAACTATTTTTTTTATATTTTACATCTAATTTCCTAATAATATCTCTATTGAATATCTATTTTAATAAAACACTAGAAACTACTAAAACATAAGAAAAACTAATCATCATAACTCCTACAAAAAATGGATTTCCACTACCCTCCGATTTGCTTAGTCCTAATGAGGTGAAATGTTTCCTCATACATTCCTAGAATAAATAATTAATGATCATATTTGTAAGATTATTTAATTATTTTGTCTTTCATATATCTATATTATAATCCTCTAGTATCTTTTAGAAGAAATTATTTTTTAGGTCGGTGTGTTTCATTTAAGAGTTGAACAATGGGGTTCAAACCAAATGACTTTTACTTGGATTATAAAAACTAACAATACAACTTCCAAGACTCTTAAGATATCCTTTAAAAAATGCCTATGTTATTTTCCATGTTTTATGATAGCCGTATACTCAGCTCATACTATAGGAAATTCTACCACCAACTGAATCCTTGACATCAAACTAACCACTATCCCTCCAAATGTGAAAACAACACCTATTATACTCTTATGAGCATATGAATCTACCCAAAAGTCTATTTCCATAGAAGCTTACAATGTATCATTCATTCCAAATCATATATCTATATCTTTTTATCCTTTAATATACTCAAGAATCCATTTCATATCTTCCCAATGGTACTTACCTGGATTTGAAATTAAATTATTGAAGTCTCCCATTCCAAATGAAATGAACAATCGAGTACATACGATGATAAGGATTAATCTACCTACCACTGATGAAAACAAAAATTTATTCATATATTTAACCTCATATTTTATTTTTGTCACTTTCCCCTTAGACAACTTGAAGTGTCTCACCAATGGGGTTGCGACTAGTTTGTACCGTAACATTAAAAAATACTGATTATCTTCTAGATATATTCCCTCTAAGAAAAAACCAAGCTTCTGGTTTTTTTTATTTCTCTCAATACATATACTGATGATTTTCTTAACCTCCCTAAGATATATCATCACAAATATTTTGGAAAACTCATTATTTTCATCATCAATTATCTTAATTTTTGGACCCACTAGTAGCATGTCTGTTTCACACCTATTTTTACGGTGGTTCCCAATAAGTATGATATTTGGATCTGGGATCACCCAATGGTTCCAAAATCCATGATATGGACCTCATTTTCAAAGGCTGGTGATCATTGGGAATTTGGCCAATGACACATTGGTACTCAGATTGGCCGAGAGGATGGGAGGTCAAGCTCATCACACCCTTTTGGTGTAATTTTTTATACTCCATGAATCTATTATAGATTTAATTCACATTCTTGAATCATTTATAAAACCAAACATAAGACTGACCACCCTTTATATTTATAATTAGTCACGTATACATGCTGAAGTAACCATCTATATATATAAAAATATCTATATCAATGGAACCATATGTATGCATCTGAGGATCTCTATTGATATATTAATATATATATATATATATATATTTATGGTTCACCATATAATCATGTTATTTACTTTTTGATGATTTATTTTAAATAATTATGAATTAAATCCTAATAATTGGTCACTTTGGAATATATTTCTGTACAGAAATGTGGTTAGAGTTTGGATGCTTGGATTAATCCCATGAGAAGGGATTCCTATGTATCATTATAAAAAGAATTAGAACTAGCATAATTTGGTTTCACCCAATGAGATATGAAATACATTTTAAATTCAGGTGATGAACGACAAACCATGTGATTTAACATTATGCAACAAGGAAATCTTGGAGAAAGGATCCTAGAAAAAGTTAGCATGAGAATTTTTCATGAGAAACCCTTTTCAATTGAACCCATTAGAAAATTTCCCTAATGTCAACAGATACATCTTATAATGAATATGGTCTTATAAATACATATATTGCTGGTAATATATATGAATGAGGATGATATTATTAGTCCCCAAAGGAATGTGGCCTCCTAGATATATAATTCTCCTACATGGAATATGGACCAATAAAAGTGGCGGTGTTTTGGAGGTATTGGATTTAAACTATAGATAGACTTTCTTTATATCCCATCTGGAAAAGAATCAACACCCAAAAATTTCATATTCTTGGGTCTTACAATGAGGAGGAGGCCCAATTGTTACTTCATTGTGGATATGGCCCAATAAAAGTGGTCTTGTAGTGAATATAACCCTTTGAGAATATGGAAACATGATTTGGGGATTACACCTAATAGGAGAACTATTTAAGAAACTTGATCGTGATAGGGTCATAATAACAACTGATCTCTAAGACCATGAAAGTCATGCTCACTATGAAAAAATAAGAGAGAATATAAGACCACCACATCACACAATCATGTTTGAAAGGGACTTACATCCAAATTATAATCCCATAATATATCTTTCTTCTTCATCCACTAGAATAAGAGGGACGTGATATTGAAGGTATGATAAATATTATATATTTAAATAAATTCTAGGGTATTACACCAAGATAGATGACCTTTTTAGAGAATTTCTTTAAATACCTCAACCCTAGTATCCCAGAGTTAGTGGTTGCTTTATTACATTGGATTTAGATACAAGGAATCATATCATAAAGGATTGAATAGATTAGTAGTCTTCGTAAAATAGATATATAATTAATGTTTACATTACAATAGGAATCATATAATACAAGAAGTGTTTTCTTTGATAACATCATATTTCCTATTAGTATATCCCTATATATAAATCATAAAACACTTCCTGGTATCCTTGGGAAAATAAATCATTAGAAAGGAGTGATCTCAAATTATCAGTAATGGTATGCATAAAGTGGAAGCTATCATGAATAAATATTCATAATCAATATGTAAAGGTAAATAATTTAAACACATTCCATTCAATCAATTACTTGATCAAAATATAGTAGGAATAAATGACGATCCAATAATTTCATATAAATAATCAAATGAACTTTAAATGTATCTGTAGATAATCTAACTAATCATATAATCTAATGGAATATCAATAAATAATTTCATAATAAGAGAATTCATAATTCTAGACATCATAACCATAATTTCAAGTCCCCGTTACAAGAAACATTACATAAATAGGTATGGTCTTAGCTAAAAACCCATGCTAGTTTGTCTCATGAGAGATACCAATGGATCGAGAAAATATTGAGGGACTTTCCCATAAATTACTAATTCCAATACATTAAATTTTATTAAAGGGGTGAAATATAATCAAAATAAACATTAATATTAGGAAAATAACAGAAAAAATGTTAATGATGTCCCCAATAAATAAACATAATCATAAATCATTCAGATTAATGTAGTGAATGGTATAAAAATAGTACATCCAAGTCCAATGATCATAAACTGTAAAAATAAATAATAATGATAATATCATTTGAATATATTCCCAATGGATATAAGTTAAAATAATGGTTTTTATTATTGATGAATTTTGAGTCATGATGATGAGAGGTTCAGACGGGGGTTCCCCATAAGAGGGTTTATCATATCTCTCATGCTCTAGGGCTCCCCTTCAGTTTATTCCCAGAGGGGGGAGGAAAAAATGTGGAGCTTGCTCTGGTGATGACTCCCCCTTCCAACTACCCCTGTCCTTTTCTGTTTCTTTCGCAGGTGGTTGCTCGACAGTCTTCACGATGGAGGTGGTATTTGTTGCGGATTGAGGTTGGAGCTCAGAAGTTTTGTGGTGCCTCCATCATCGGTGTTCACTGACCCTCCTTATCGGCTTCTTCTGCTCTCAATGGTTGGTGCATTTTAGAATCTGGCGGTGCCTTCCACGGCTCTGATATTACCAGATACGTGCTCAAGGGGGTGTTTATAATTCATATCTATAATGACCCATACTTTACATACATTGTTAGTACTTCAAAATTTAATTACACTTATTACAAAATATAACAAAACCATGAAAGTACCGTATAGGTATAGTGTCTTTAGAAACTAGGAAACATAAACAACTGGTTCACAAAGCATCTACACTGTCTCCCATTTATTTCATCATATCTATAGTCCCTTTTGGCATATCTTACTTAATACCCTTCTTCCTGACCTGGGGAAGGAAAATATCAAAAAGGGTGAGCTCAAATGCTCAGTAAGGGTAAACAAAATAAATATCAATCACATCAAATTCATAAGAACATAACATTTTGGAAGTCTTACCCTGCAAAAGAGATCATAATTTCATAACATGGGATAAATCATGGTAGTGAAATGTAATCACAATAATCATAACCTAAAACATGGAACTTTGTGGCATACACACATAATCATAGAGAATCATTTCTTAGTAGTCAAGACTCATTGCCAAGACTATCTTAGTGGACAAAGTCCATTTCTGAACCGAGTTCACTGCTCGTTTCAATCCAATTTCACTGAACCGGTTTAACCTGTCGTTCCAACCATGTCTATCTCATGAGATATAAAATGTTTACCCAATTCATTGGAGGGAGATATAGGTCCCATCCATCTCATAATGATACCATTCTTATGTGTGCCACAAAATCATAAATCATACATCATTGCATAACCCATGTAATAAAAATGGGATTCTTAAACATCGTGACATCATAAAACAATTCATATAAGATAAATGAATTCATAAAAATAATTCCATCACAACATAATCAAATCAATGTAATAATAGGGATAGAAACAGAACCCTATATTATCTTAGATGGAAAATAATTTTGATAAAACACTTGAACTCCATTCTTGGTGAAAATATCCTTTCTACTTCAATTTTTTTTACTTTCTTAACATGTCATACAATTTTAAAATAAAAGAATCTGATTAAAAATAAACATGAAAAATTTTAAATTAAGCTTCTTGGATATAATGTTTTAAAAATCCATTCATGCTGTATAAGTTAAAAAAACATTCTTCTCGTACTTTTGTCGGAAAAGTTAAAAAGTACATCGTACGAAAAACGACAAAAGATTCCTTTAATATCCTTTAATAATAACTCACCTAAGGGTAAAATTGGATTTAAACAAATTTAGGTGGATGAAAACAATATTACATATTTAGGGAAAATGTATGTGGATGATAAAATACAACCCAGTAAATACCAAAGTATAAACAATCTCGGATAAAAATGAGATTGTGATATTTTCCCTTACCTTAGGTCTGATTTGCTTCGTAAGTGTCCGAACCTCCTTTATAATGATTTAAATAATTTCATTGACTTATTCCAGAATCATATTCATTGTTATGATATCATATATGGTCATATTCTAAGCTTTTTATTAGTAATATTTCATTGCTACTTGTTATTCGGGTGTTTATTACTTTTTGTTCTTATGCGTGTTTTGTCAAATAAATTCCTATTATTCTCTTTAGGTTATAGATACCTCATTTCCAAAATGGTATTAGTGTACTATATATCATATTTATTCATTCAATTCATTTATATAATCATTATGCAATGAAGATCATGTAGAACGAATCACATCACATCGTGGAGACGGTATTCCGTACGTACGCACGAGCGATGATATCGTTCCCATGATCGTGGAATTGTATTGGAGTGTATGTATACTATTTCAGAATCAATACCACTTTATAATATAATATATAGTTATTTATTTGCACCAGTATACCTATCCAAGTAAGGTGGTGATGGAAAATAGATTACACCATGGCGTGGAGACGGTATTCCGTACGTACGCACGCGCGGTGATTTCGTTTTCCGTAGGATGGATAGATGGTGAAATAGGGTTGTTTCATAATTATAATAACATATCAGTATATGAGTGATACTGATGTTATTACTTCATAATGAAACAACTAAAGAAGATGAAGTAGAAGAAGAAATAGAGTTGAAAGAATCGGTAATGGACATTACCTCTTCTTTGATCGCCTCTTTGAGACATCCTTTTAGGGCACTAAAAATTCTCATTGAAGAATAACAGGACCTCTAGGATGTTTCTAGGGAATTGGGAAAGTGAAATGGGCAGGGTTTGGCCGAGATTGAAGGCTCAAATTGGTGTGAGGAGGAGAGGGAGGAGGTTCCCTTTTATAAGGGAGGAGAGGGGTACCTTTGGAAATATATGAAATATTAGTTTATAATAAATCCCAACCCCACTTAAAAACTTCCTAAATGACTCATATCCGAATATTAGATTATATAGGGTTGTAATACCATCAAAAAATAAAATTTATACATGTTAGTAATTTATTTTAAATAATATAAACTTGATTTATCCTTATTTATCAATTTAATTTTATTTTTGGTAATAATATTCTAAATTTTAAATTATTATAAATAATTACATATGTGTTGTGAATTTTACATAATTTGACACTTTATGAAATTTTCGACCATATAAATTTTAATTTATAAATTTTAAATATTTTTGTGATTTTTAAACAATTTTATAATATGTTATTTTTATAAAATAACAATAGTGTCAATTTTGACACTATTCATTTATTTGAATTTAAATAAAATATATACAAACTATATGTTCAATATAAAAGCTTTAATATATTCATAAAATGTCATATGTATCTAGAAAATTAGTGGAGCACATTAAATAGTTCATATAATATTTATTTTAATATTTTTAAAACCATTTATTTGATATTTTTATTAATAAAATAATTTCAATATCACTATTGTGTCATAGTTAATGATAGTTATTTAATCCCTAAAAATTATAAATAAATTCCTATGATGTCGATAATTGTATTATCTTTCTGGATACTATTCATGTTCCAAGTTCCATTAAGTTTATCACTAAATTAAAATTATTATACTTATACTATTCAAGAAAGTGACATGTTGTCACATTCTTTGGTTTTAATAATAATTAAATTATTTTCATGGAACAAAGTCTATTAAATGAATCTAATACGACCCTTAGGTGATATGATACGGCCTTTAGTCATCCAATATGATCTTTGCAGGTGTTAGGATAATTTTATAATCTTATATTTTCCTTAATTACCCGATTTACCTTTAACTATGGTAAATAAAATTTACCGTAGTTACTATTCTTAATGCCCAAAAATAAAAAGTAGCCTATTAACATAATTTGGACCCGCTGATTCCAAATATGGAATCCATTTTTCAAAATTCAAAACATATAAGTTGCAGTAATTAATTTAAAATAAATCCCGTTGTTAAGAAAACAGGTTTTAGAAGTTAAAACATTGCCAAAGATTGAAATGTTTTTACCTATGAATTCAATGTGAAATTAATGCTAATGACATAAATTTTATTAAATGGTAAAAATATATTCTATTTATACTTTTAAACCATTCAATATTATAATTTAACCATATAAATTATCTCAATGAAAAAAAGTTATTTTTAATTAAAAATTAGCTTATTTTTACTATTAATCAAAATATGAATGTTATCAGAAAAATATCTTATCCAAAGTAAATTTTTATACCCTGATTCAAAATAAGAATTTTATTTTGTTAAATTGAACTTATAATCATGTCAAAAACTAGATTTAATGTGGGTGGGCCATCAAAAGGTGGTAAAACTGCATTTTTTGAAAAATAGTTATTTTACCCGAAAAATTTATTTTGTTCTGTTACCATGTTCTAGAAAATGTGTATGATGAATAATAAAATTCAAAATGTAGTTAATACTATTCATAAAAGGTAGTTCATAAAAATATATCGTTGTTTAGTGAAACCCAGTATTGGGTACTACACACGCTCTCGAGGAAGGTCGCGATTGCATGTAATGCAAGCCAAGTCCGTATTGTGTGCTGTGAAAGATTCCTTTGGCGTTGCGTATAACATAAAAAAAATTCTCATAAAATCTCAGGATGTTACATTCTACCCCCCTTAAAATGAATTTCGCCCTCGAAATTCGTCACTTGTAACAAACAGATGGGGATACCTCTCCCTCACCATATCCTCGAGCTCCAATGTAGCTTCTTCTAATTGGTGGTTCCTCCATAAATCATTCACCAAGAGAGTGGTCTTGATCCGTAGGAATTTTTCACTATGATCAAGAATCTCTATCGGATGTTCTTCATAAGAAAGATATTGTTCCAGTGGTACAACTTCTGAGCTGAGTACATGTGAAGGGTCAGGTATGTACTTTCTCAGGAGAGATACATGAAACACATCGTGAACTTGAGAGAGATTCGGTGGAAGCGCCAATCGGTAAGCTACCTTCCCAACACGATCCAGAATTTAAAAAGGACCGATATATCTAGGGCTCAACTTTCCCTTCTTTCCAAATCTCATGACCCTCTTCCAGGGATATATTCGTAAGAACACTTTATCACCCACTTCAAACTCTAGGTCTTTTCTTTAGTTGTCGGCATAACTTTTTTGTCGACTTTGAGCTACTCTTATGTGTTGTTGAATAGATATGACCTTTTCTGCCATTTCATCAACAAGATCAGGTCCTAATAGTTTTTGTACCCAACTTCATCCCAGCAAGTTGGAGTCCTGCATTTCTTTCCATAGAGATCTCCATAAGGAGCCATCTGAATACTGGAGTGAAAGCAATTATTATAAGAAAATTCCACCAAAGGTAGGTGTTGATCCCAACCACCTTTAAAATCTATAGAGCAAGCTCTCAACATATCTTCTAGTGTTTGAATTGTCCTCTCTGAATAACCATCTGTCTGAGGATGATAAGAAGTGCTGAAACTCAACTCTGTATCCAGAGTATGCTGAAGACTTTGCCAGAACATTGAGGTAAACCTCCGATCCCAAGCAGATAAAATAGAAAGTGGTACTACATGCAATCTTACCACTTCCTTTACATATATCCTGGCAAGCTAATCTAGAGAGAAATCCTCTCTAATAGCAATGAAGTGGGAAGACTTTGTAAGACGATCAACTATGACCCAGATAGCATTATTGCAATTGGATGTTTTAGGAAGTCCGGTGAAAAAGGCCATAGTGATGTTTTCCCATTTCCATTCAGGTATTGGTAATGGTTGTAACATCCCCTTAGACTTCTGTCTCTCTGCTTTAACTTGCTGACAAAACAAGCATTGAGAGACATATTCAGCAACATCTCTTTTCATGCCATCCCACCAGAAGTACTCTTTCAGGTCCCTATACATCTTCGTGCTTCCAGGATTAATAGAGAATGAAGAACTATGAGCCTCATCCATCAGCTCCTTCTTTAATTCGGGAATGGGAGGAACACAAACCCGATTCCTAAACTTTATTATCCCATCACAATCAAGGTTGAATTCAGGAACATTTCTCACCTTCTTTTGTAACTCTACATATTCTTTCTGTGCCTCTTTAATCTTCACATGTATAGATGGTTGGACATTCATTTGAGAATGATACAATTTTCCCCCATCCATTATAATTCCAAGATCCATCCTTTGTAATTCCATAAATATTGGATCTTTTGTGATCCTCATCATGGATAAACTGACATGGTCTTGTCAACTTAATGCATCTGCCACCTTGTTTGTTTTCCCAGAGTGGTAATGAATTGAGGATTTGTAATCCTTAATCAACTCTAACCATCTTTTTTGGCGCATATTCAGCTCCTTTTGTGTGAAAATATACTTTAAACTTTTATGATCAGTATAAATATCACACCTTTCTCAATAAAGATAATGCATCCAAATATTTACTGCAAAGATTACCGCCGCTAACTCCAAATCATGATTTGGGTAATTTTTCTCATGGATTTTCAACTATCATGAGGCATAAGCTTTCACCATATCATTTTGCGTAAGAACACACCCCAATACCTTCTTGGATGCATCATTGTAGATCACAAAGCTTTCTCCATTACAAGGAAGTGTGAGTACAGGTGCACTGAATGACCTTCTTTTCAACTCCTTGAAATTCTCTTCACATTCCTCTGTCTAAACAAAGTTAACTCCTTTCCGAGTCAACTTGGTGAGTGTATTAGATAATTGTGAAAAATCTTTCACAAAACGTCGATAATATCCAGCCATACTAGGAAAACTTCGGATCTCAGTTACTGTTGTTGGTCTCGACCATCTTTCGATAACCTATGTTTTTGCTGGATCCACAGATATCCCCTCTTTTGAGATTATGTGACCCAAAAATGCAACTTTTTGAAGCCAAAATTCACAGTTGGTAAATTTTTCATAAAGCTTCTCCTTTCTCAGGGTCTTCAATACAATTCTGAAGTGATCTTCATGTTATTCCTTGCTCTTTGAATAGACAAGAATATCGTCTTTAAAGACTACCACAAACTGATCAAGATAGTCTCTAAAAACTATATTCATCATATCCATGAAGATAGCAGGGGCATTAGTAAGACCAAATGGCATCACTATAAATTCATAGTGTCCATACACTGTACGGAAAGCCGTCTTTGGTATATCCTCCCTTTTGACCCTTAATTGATGATACCCTGACCGAAGATCAATCTTGGAAAAGTATTGAGCTCCGCATAGTTGGTAAAATAAGTCATCAATGCATGGGAGATGATATTTTTTCTTGATAGTGATCTTGTTAAGTTCTCGATAATCAATGCAGAGTCTCATTGATCCATCTTTCTTCTTAACAAATAGAACAGGTGCTCCCCAAGGTGACACACTAGGGTGTATGAATCCTTTATCAAGATTCTCTTGGAGTTGCTTCTTCAATTCCTGTAACTCAATTAGGGCCATTCTATAAGGTGTCTTTGAAATAGGTAAAGAACCTGGTACGAGTTCTATTGAAAACTCAACTTCATGATTTGGTGGAAGACCTGACAATTCCTCCAGAAAGACATAATCAAACTCTCTTACAATGGGCATATTCTTAATCGTGAGTTTCTAACCAACCATTTGAGATAAATAACCTTCATTTAGTGGAATCAAGACCCATAAGATGGAAGAAATTTCCACTATAAGGTTATGTTCATCCTTGCATCGATATACGATCATAGATTGATCTGGAATATGAAATGTGACTTCCCTTCTTTGGCAATTGATATGAGATCCATATAAAGAAAGCCAATCCATGCCAAGAATCACATCAAATTCCACTATAAGAAGGATCACAAGATTTTTAGGAATCACTTTCCCACAAACTTCAATCAGAGAAGAATTGTAAACTTTTTATGTGACTGTTGTTCCATTAGGAGTTTTCACAGCCAACTCAACAACTAATTTTTGAGGTAATACAGTGATACCCTTAGAAAATTCATCAAAAATAAAAGAGTGGTGGATCCAGAATCAAATAAAACATTTTCTACTTTAGAGTGGATGGTAAGTTTACCTCTCAACACTTCGTTGTCGTACTCCACATCACTGATAGTAATTGCATGTGACTTTCCTTTGTCTTTGGCCTTAAGAGTTTCTTGACGTCGATCATCATCATCAATCCTTGTATTTGGGCATTGATTGGCATAATTCCCCATCTCCTTGCACTTGAAACATTGAAGTGTAGTAGGTTAATTCTGTGTATCCCTTCCTTTGTTTGCATCATTAGACATCTTATTCACATTATTTCGATATTCAATTTCCCGATGACCTTCTTTTCCACACTTATAACATTTGCTTGTCCGCTTAAGACAATTTCCTCCATGTTTCTTTCCACACTTTGAGCATAAGAGAAAACTCATCTTTTTTTAGTGTGGTCTTTAGATTTTTCTTTGAATTCCATTTTTCTCTTCTTATCAAACCCATGTGACTGATGGGTTACACTAATCTCCATCTCAACCTTGAGAGCGCATCGAACAATTTCCTCGTAGTTATTGAAGTCCCTTATGGATAACACCCTTCAAATACTTGGTTTTAAGCCACTAAAGAATCGATCGATCTTACTCTTAGGTTGGATAAAAATACCAGAAGTGTACCTTGAAAGTCTTGTAAAATTTGCTTCATAGGTACCAACAGATTCATCATCCTTTTTCTTCAGTTCAAGAAACTCTTTCTCCATCTTTTTTTGGAGAATACGAGGAAAGTACTTATTGAAAAATAAGTTCTTGAACTCGTCCCATTCTATGGAATCAATTTCATCTCTTGGCCTCATATTCTTGATAAGATTCCACCATTGATCAGCATCACATTCCAAATGATACACTGCTAATATGACTTTATCATGTTCAGAACATTGACGAACTGAAAATATCTTTTCAGTAGTACTGATCCATTGTTCAGCAACTAATGGATCAGTAGACCTGCTGAATGAAGGCGTACGCTTCCTCATGAAGGATTCAACAGAATTTTGCTCCTTCCTTTGCTCATTTCGAAGTCCTTCATGATTCATAGCTTGAGAAATTTGTGTGAGCTTGGCTACAAGATTTTGCATTCCAGCTCCCATAACGTTTGGTTGCTCTGGGGGACAATCATTGCATTGCCCGTCGCATTCCGCATTAACACGGTTCCTTCTGGTTCCAGCCATTGACTAAAACCAAGAAGAATAGTGTAAGCAACACTAATTATAATAGGAAAACCATATAATCAAGAACAAAATTTCACACTTAAGGTCTTATCCTAGGTTATTCATGGTCATTTCTAAAACACTACGATTGTGTTCTATTCTTAGACTTATCCTTAGGATTCTTACTAAGGATTTCACATCCTAGTTTCCAAGGTTGACTATACCTTTCCTCTGATACCAACTATAATGACCCATACTTTACATAAATTTCTTATACTTCAAAATTGAAGTACAATTATTACAACATATAACAAAACCATGAGAGGACCGTATAGGTATAGTGTCTTTAGAAACTGGGAAACATAAACAACTGGTTCATAAAGCATCTACATTGTCTCCCATTTATTTCATCATATCTATAGTCCCTTTTGGCATATCTTAATTAATACCCTTCTTCCTTACCTGGGGAAAGAAAACATACAAAAGGGTGAGCTCAAATGCTCAGTAATGGTAAACAAAAGAAATATCAATCACATCAAATTCATAAGAACATAACATTTTGGAAATCTTACACTGCAAAAGAGATCATAATTTCATAACCTGGGATAAATCATGGTAGTGAAATGTAATCACAATAATCATAACTTAAAACATCGAACTTTTTGGCATACACACATAATCATAGAGAATCATTTCTTATTAGTCAAGACTCATTTCCAAGACTATCTTAGTGGACAAAGTCCATTTCTAAACCGAGTTCATTCCTCGTTTCAGTCCTGTTTCCCTGAAACAGTTTAACCTGCCGTTCTAGCCATGTTTATCTCATGAGATATAAAATCTTTATCCAATGCATTGGAGGGAGATATAGGTCCCACACATCTCATAATTATACCATTCTTATGTGTGCCACAAAATCATAAATCATACATCATTGCATAACCCATGTAATAAAAATGGGATTCTTAAACATCATGACATCATAAAACAATTAATATAAGATAAATGAATTTATAAAAATAATTCCATCACAACATAATCAAATCAATGTAATAATAGGGATAGAAAAAGAACCCTATATTATCTTAGATGGAAAATAATTTTGATAAAACACTTGAACTCCATTCTTGAGGAAAATATCCTTTCTACTTCAAAAACATTTTTCATTTCTTAACATGTCATACAATTTTAAACTAGAAGAAGTTGATTAAAAATAAAAATGATAACTTGTAAATGAATCTTCTTGGAAATAATGTTTTAAAAATCCATTCTTGCTGTATAAGTTAAAAAACATTCTTCTCGTACTTTTGTCGGAAAAGTCAAAAAGTACCTCGTACGAAAAATGACAAAAGATTCCTTTCATATCCCTTACTAAAAACTCACCGAAGGGTAAAATTGGATTTAAACAATTGTAGTTGGATGGAAACAATATTACATATTTAGTGAACATGGATGTGTATGATAATATACACCCCAGTAAATACCAAAGTATAAACAATCTCAGATAAAAATGAGATTGTGGTATTTTCCCTTACCTTAGGTCTGATTTGCTTCGTAAGTGTCCGAACCTCCTGTATAATGATTTAAATAATGTCATTGAATTATTCCAGAATCATACTCATTGTTATGATATCATATACGGTCATATTCGTAGCTTCTTATTAGTAATATTTAATTGCCACTTGTTATTTGGGTGTTTATTACTTTTTTTTCTTATGCGTGTTTTGTCGAATAAATTCTTATTCTTATCTTTAGGTTATAGATAACTCATTTCCAAAATGGTATTAGTGTACTATATATCATATTTATTCATTCAATTCATTTATATAATCATTATGCAATGAATATCATCTAGAACGAATCGCATCACATCGTGGAGACGGTATTCCGTACGTACGCACGAGCGATGATATCATTCCCATGATCGTGGAATTGTATTGGAGTGTATGAATACTATTTAAGAATCAATAAAACTTTAAAATAATCATATATAGTTATTTATTTGCACCATTATACCCATCCAAGTAAGGTGGTGATGGAAAATAGATTACACCACGGCGTGGAGACGGTATTCCATACGTACGCACGCACGGTGATTTCGTTTTCCATAGGATGGATAGATAGTGAAATAGGGTTGTTTCATACTTATAATAAAATATCAGTATATTAGTGATAATTATGTTATTACTTCATAATGAAACAACTAAATAAGAAGAAGTAGAAGAAGAAATAGAGTTGAAAGAATCGGTAACAGACATTACCTCTTCTTTGAAGGGCCTCTTTGAGACCTCCTTTTAGGGCACCAAAATTGGTCTTTGAAGAAGCCTAGGACCTCTAGGATGTTTCTAGGGAAGTGGGGAAGCGAAATGGTCAGGGGTCGGACAATAATTAAGGCTTAAATTGTTGTGAGGAGGAGAGGGATGAGGTGCCCTTTTATAAGGGAGGAGAGGGGCACCTTTGGAAATATAAGAAATATTAGTTTATATTAAATCCCAACCCCACTTAGAAACTTTCAAAATGAATCATATCCAAATATTAGATGATATAGGGTTGTAATATCATCAACCAATAATATTTAGACATGTTAGGAATTTATTTTAAACATTATCAACTTGATTTATCCTTATTTATCAATTTAATTTTATTTGTGGTAATAATATTCTAAATTTTAAATTATTATAAATAATTACATATGTGTTGTAAATTTTCCATAATTTGACACTTTATGAAATTTTAGACCATATAAATTTTAATTTATAATTTTTAAATATTTTTTTGATTTTTAAACAATTTTATAATATGTTATTTTTATAAAATAACAATAGTGTCAATTTTGACACTATTCATTTATTTGAATTTAAATAAAATATATACAGAGGATAAGTTCAAAATAAAAGCTTTAATATATTAATAAAATGTCATATGTATCTATAAAATTAGTGTAGCACATTAAATAGTTCATATAATATTTATTTTAATATTTTTAATACCATTTATTTGATATTTTAATTAATAAAATAATTTCAACATCACTATTGTGTCATAATAAATGATAATTATTTAATCCCTAAAAATTCTAAATAAATTCTTATGATTTCTATGCTTGTATTATCTTTATGGAGACTATTCATGTTCGAAGTTTCATTAAGTGTATCACTACATTAAAATTATTATACTTATAATATTTAAGAAAGTGACATGTTGTCACATTCTTTGGTTTTAATAATAATTAAATTATTTTCATGGAAAAAAGTCCATTAAATTAATCTAATCAGACCCTTAGGTGATATGGGTAGACTTTTAGTCATCCAATAGGATTTTGGAAGGTGTTAGGGTAATTGTATAATCTTATATTTACCCTTAATTATCCGATTTACCTTTAACTATGGTAAATAAAATTTACCGTAGTTACTATTCATAATGCCCAAAAATAAAAAGTAGCCTATTAAAATAATTTGGACCCATTGATTCCAAATATGGAATCCATTTTTCAAAATTCAAAACATATAAGTTGCAGTGACTAATTTAAAATAAATCCCGTTGTTAAGAAAACGGGTTTTAGAAGTTAAAATATTGCCAAAGATTGAAATGTTTTTACCTATGAATTCAATGTGAAATTAATGCTAATGACATAAATTATATTAAATGGTAAAAATATATTATATTTATAATTTAAAACCATTAAATATTATAATTTAACCATATAAATTATCTCAATGAAAAAAAGATGTATTTAATTAAAAATTAGCGTATTTTTACTATTCATCAAAATATGAAAGTTATCAGAAAAATATTAAAAATTTATCCAAAGTAAATTTTTATACCCTGATTCAAAAGAAGAATTATATTTTTTCAAATTGAAATAATAATCATGTCAAAAACTATATTTAATGTGGGTGCTCCATCAAAAGGCGGCAAAACTGCATTTTTTGAAAAATACTTATTTTACCCGAAAAAATTATTTTGTTCTCTTACCATGTTCTAGAAAATGTGTATGATGAATAATAAAATTCAAAATGTAGTTAATACTATTCATAATGGCTAGTTCATAATAATATATTGTTTTCTAGTGAAACCCGGTATTGCGTACTGCACACGCTATCAAGGAAGGTCACGATTGCGTGTAATGCAAGCCAAGTCCGTATTGTGTGCTGTGAAAGATTACTTTGGTGTTGCGTATAACATAAAAAACATTTCTCATAAAATATCAGGATGTTACAATATCAGTTCAGATCTCACATCGGCGATGCTACCTCAGTTCGGTGTTGGGCTTCTCAATCCTGGGTGATAGTGGTTCAGTGCCTCTACCTTGGTATGGTTTCCTCTTGGAGTTATGACATATATGTGCTATTGGAGAAGGTCTGTGGATGATGGTGGGGTTCTTCGGCAGTGGTTCTGGTGATCAGGAATTTGATGTCGGTTGTGATTTTGTTTTCTGGTCAATGATGCTTGAATGTTTTTGGTGTTTGATATTGCACTTGAGAAGATGAAGGTGGAATATCGGCTCTCTTCGGGCTTGGTGATCGAGATATAGTCACCATTGATCTGTATTAAGATGACAACATAAAGAGGAAGTATCCTACAAGTATTTTTGGTTTTAATCCTGATGGGTCTACTGTGAATCCTCCAGAATGACCCTGAACTTACACAAGTTGTTCTTTGAAATGGTCTAAATTAGCTTCAAAATGATGTTGATGATTGTATTTCATTGTTGAATGTTGTTTTGAGGATGTGTTGGCATTTTGGTCCTTCAGTTTGTGTTTAATGGAATTTGCAACTAGTTCAACTACACGGGGGTGCTCCAAAGGAGGTTCAGAGCATTCAGCTTTCAGCTAGTCATAACTATTCATATTTAGACATTTGAGAGGGTATAACATTGTCATCAGTTCCAGGCGCATGCACCCATGCACGAGACAACTTTCTAAGAAGTGATGAGAAGGTGAAAGCAGGTCTTAATTGTTTTTTATGCTGGATAACGGTCTTGCTTTGTATTTTTGAATGAGTTGTTTTGACCTTGAGCTGACTGTGGAGGCTTGGATGTTGTTTAAGTCGTTGATGTCATGTTGGGTTCCCTATCAACCCTTAAAATGGGGTTTATGATAATAAAAAAAACTTAATTTTCATTCAGTTATTGGTGAATATAAATACCATAAAAATTATATCAGAGTCATTCTGGAGGTATATATCCTTCTCACTTTGAAAATAACATATTTAAAATAAAATTTCACAAAAAATTTTAAAAATATTTTTCTTTGAAAATATCATTTGAAAATTTTAAAATAGGATTTAAAACATTAAGTTGTTAGGAAGGTGTGAAATTCTGTACATTCCATATAAGTTAAAAAACAATTACTTTTACCTTTTTTATAAAATACCAACATGAATAGTTTGGAAAATGACATGAAGATTACTTTAAAACATTTTTTTTAAAAAATTAAAACATGGGTAAAATTTTATTTAATAAATAATTTGGATAATTTTAAAAAAATATTTGAATATTTTTATATAAAACATGTATTTGGAAGAAAAAGTGTTTTCGTCCGAAGAGATAATTGAACTATGATTTTATTAAAAACATTTTATCAAAAAATTTAAGTACCAAAGAGAATAATATGATACTATCAATTGAAAAATTAATGAATAAAAAAATGATAAATAATAAATGGGTTTTATTAGATAATTATAAAATTATATTTCTTAAGGGAAATTCAATTATAAAAAATCCCGATTAAAACGAGATTGAAACATAAATCTCTCACCGCTTTGGTAACTTTAAAATAATATGCCCCATAAAAGGAATAAAAGAAAATGAAAATTTAAATAACATGATGATATATATACTCATGATATGACATATCAGAGGAAAATTATATACACTAAATAATGGAATAAGTGGTGAATATGACATATGTCTCGTGGAATAAAAAGTAAAACGATAAACTCTTACCTCAGGTTCGACTTCCATCATATGTGTCAGAAAATAATATATAATAAATATATGTTTATTATAAATCTATTTAATTACCATCATCATATATTTTATACCATTTATTATTTACTTATAGTATATTATGACCCATTTTATCGATAATTATTTGTTAAAATCACTGTTTCATGTGATAATTGCTTCATTTTTCATGTATTTTTAGTTCATTAATTTTGGTAATTATACTTTGAAAATGTTTATATCACCTCCATAATTTTAAAAATTATATAAATATCATAAATATTTATTATATATGTATTTAAAGTAATTTATAAATTTTAAAGATAGAAAATAGATTACACCATTCATAGAGACCGTAGGCCATAAGTTCACATGAACACTGTTTCCATTTTTTGGATGGATGGAACAAATGGAAAATAAATATTAATTAAAATTTAAATAATAATTAATATGTTATATATATTATTTCTATTTATTAATTCCATCCTTATTACCATTTACATAAAAATAAAATGAAAACATTTCACATCGCTACGTGGAGGCGGTAGTCCACATACACACATTAGTGGTGTTATTGTTTTCCAATGAATTAATAAGGTAAGAAGTTTGAAATGATAATATATTTCCATAAGTATATTTTGGTAATTAATATCAATTATATTAAATAATTTTAACCATACAACCTTCCATGTAAATCATATATGATAAACAAATGACATCCCTTCACGAGGAAATAATTCACCACAGACACAATCGACGTTATCATATCCCCAAAAAATGGAAAGTAAGAAGGTTTGTGTGATATCATAATTCAAAAAGTATAATAATTGCATAAATTTCATATAAATATATTAAATACATCATTATATAAAACCTTGAAAGGTGGCGATGGAAAATAAATTACATCGGTTCATGAGGCGGTAGCCCACCATACAAATGATTGGCGATTTCATTTCCCATTTGATGGAAGAGGAGATGTATATAGGTAATTAAAATAACATAATAACATCTAAATATATGTTATATACTTGTGAAATTGTATTATCATTGATTAATAATATTTTATTTAGTTATAAGTATAAGTAAAATGAAAATGCATATTTAAAAACACAAACATTCCTTTGGGAAACTACTTTAGATTTAACTGAAAACCATTATATATTGAATTTATGATAAAAATAAGGAATGTTGGATGTAATTAGAAAATTAATTATGGTATTTAGGAAGTTATTATTTGGACCAAATAGCTTTTGGAGTGTGAAGAGGAGGGGAGAGGGGGTGACCTTTTATAAGCAGGGGATATGACACACATGAAAGTTTTGAAACGATAAAGTGATAACCATGTTTTCCTCATGAAAAAAGTATACAAAAAGGTGTCATTGCAGACCATTATAGGTTATATGAGACAAATATGTCCATAAAATGGATTTTGGAAAAGTTTTAGGTCATTTTGAACAATTATATTCTTAGTTTAACCTCTCGGTAAACCCATTTTTACCTTAACCATGCTAATTAATTTTTTTAATATTCATTATGATAAAAAATTAGGTTTAAATTTTTAGATAATATTAATTATAATTATTAAAAATTTGGAATTCATTTTTCTCAATTTATTTTATAGAAGTTCCAGAATTCAATTTTAAATTAAACTCATAGAGGTGTCAAAAAATGAGTTCCCCAAAGAAAAACTTTCAAAACTTTTAAAAGTTTTATTATCAAAATTCAATATGAAATTAATTAAAAGGGTCTATAATGGATAAATTATAATATGATTTAACAAATTTTACTTTTCAATCAATTTAAATCATAATTTAACTTTTTAATTAATTTTAACATAATGGAAGTTTTCAATAAAAATAAGTATTTTTCTATATTCATCAAAAAATTAAACTTTTTAGAAAATTCTCAAAAAGTCACCCAATTATAATTTTAAAATGAAAATTTAAAATATTAAGTTAATATTTTCAAATAATTTTAATAAAATTAGTAAAAATTAATTTTGAATTATGCATGCAAAGCGTGAATAAACCATCTTTTAAAAAATTTCTTTTTTTAGAAAACATTTCCTTTTCTTTGAAATGGTTCTTCTTTATTTCTAATCAATAGATAATCATTGAATATATTTTATAAATATTTAAATAAAATTATTTTTATAATTTAGTTACCTATATTCATTCCTGCGAACTTAATGACTATTATAATTGTCATTTGAAATAATAATACTGTAATAAAGTATCTCGTTTCATTCAAACCTAGTGTTGCGTGCATCGTAAGCTATCAAAGAGATCGAATTTATTTTTTTAAAAAATATATAATAAATATTTTTGTGTTATATTTTATTTTAAGCTTGGTTTTTTCTGTCATAAAATATATTGAACATTATGTTACTATTATGAAATCTCTAAGCCTTACATTCTACCCCCTTTAATAAATTGCATCCTCAAAATTTAATCTCAATCATAGAAATTAAGGGTCTGTAATTTGAAAATACCTTTATTGTAAACCCAAATAAAAAAGGTATAGTAAAGTTTCATATTGATATGAGAGAAAGGGGAGTGTAATGGTCATCCAAAATAGCACATTCCTAGGTTTCTAAGTAGGATAAAATTAGAGGTAAGTGAAGATTTGGACAAAGAAGAAAAGCGTAAATACTTATAGAGAGGATATATATCATTGATTAGAAGAAAGTGAATGATCAATGGAAAGTCAAGGATCTCAAAACCAGAAATCTATGATGATTTAAAAGACTATTTCATTTATTAGACATAAAGGTAATATGATTACATTTTTTTTCAAGATCCTTTTCCTAAATACAAGGAATTATTTTACTATATAAGAATATAAGAAAATATACTTATTTATATCATTATATTGGATAAGAGAAATTCCATCCTTTGGTTGTTCTTTGATAAATTTTCACTTCATCTTTTAATTCAATAAATGATTATCGAAAAATGATTTTTTATTCCTCAAGCACTAAAATTCAATTTTAATAGATCACAAGATCTATTAAATAATTATAATTCATTTATTCTATCTCTGGATATATACAAAAAACAAAATAGTTATCACGTGTTATCCAATATAGTACATTTATATCTAAACTTTAAAAAAAACCACTGAATCAACATTAATATTTTTCCATCAAACCATTTAATTAAAAAAATTAAAAATTAACTAGTATATCATGTTGCATAGTGGTAGGAACAACCCACTTTCAACCCTTTGGTTTTGGGCTCAATCCCTATGGCCTTGAAGGATATGATGGGTTTTCACCTCGCATGCGGGTTGTCTTTTTTCTAAAATATTATTAATATAATTCTTATAATTTTTCCAAATTGTAATAACCCATAATTACCTCAACATAAAAGGTAGGGTAAACCATAAAGGTTACCAATAATTTCATAAAATAGTATCTATAATTATTATCTCAACATTAGGCACATACTAAGGGATATCCTCCCTCAATAACGTGTTTTAAAAGAAGTTCAACTTTCCACTGAATCATTTTTCATGGTCATCAGTACCATTCAACATATGTCCTAAAATAATTAATGAAAAAGTATTATATTACAATACTTATACATTTAATAATTCCTATATCTAGAACATCAATGATAGAATACCCCTATAACATAATTCTTGAATCCAAACACAAGCACATTAATCCAACCAATTTATATATAGTAATAACATAAGCTTGACCTTTATCCTTTAGCTTCATTTGAGGCATATACCATTGATGCTTGAGATATTAGTTTTTGTATTTCCTCATATCCTTATATTTGAATAATTAAACATTGGAACTCTCTTTCTTACCATTTCAATCATGAGAATAGGGGAATTTCTTTCCACACTTGTACTGAACTCCCATTTCCTTGAAGAAATTACTAGAGTGCTTATTTCCATAATTATCACATGGGTGAAAATAACTCTTTCCCTTATTCCATTTATCAAATTTTTTATTTTCCATAATATTATTCTATTTCTTCCCATGAAAGCCATAAGAGTTAGATAATTCTTTCTCTATCTTTATACCACATGATACCATGTCCTCATTTGATCAGAAAGTTTGTAAGACTGGTGAACTATGATGAATTGGATTAATCCAATAAAAATGATTATTCTTTTTATTTGGATTATTTAATTAGTCCATAATATTCCTTGATAACCTCGTAATTTTGGCTTCATACTCAGTAACAATTTCATCTTTATTTTGTCTTAGTCTAAATAATTGTATATTCCATATCTGCTCATTTATCATGATGAAAATACTTTTCCAAGAAGCGTATATTAAAATAATTCCAGTACATATTTTATATTTCTTGTTCATACTTAGTGTTTTGAATGAAGGACCACTATTGATCAGAATATCCTGACATAGGATAAAATTCCATAAAAAATTTCTCAATATCATTACTTCCAAAAGTAAGAAATATATTATATAGGGAACATATCCATTTCATAGATACAAATAGATTTATAGACCCATTGAATGATGGAGGTTTTAGATTTGTAAAACAATCTAAAATTTTTATACCACAAGGTGTATCTATAATCTGATCTATACAGGAAAGGTTATTTCTCATAATGCAAGTCAGTTTCCCCAATATGGTTAAAATTTGATAAGTTCTAGCTATGGTTTCAGCTCCAGCATCATTATCTTTACCAAGAAGTATATCCTTACATGGGGTACATGGATTGATATGGTTCACGTTACTTATTCCAGGATTCATTTATAAACAATTTCATACACTATATTAGATCATAACATTACGAAACATAATGTATAATCCCAAAACTAGTGAAACACTTAACATAAATTGAAAAACATTATGCATGGATAATCTCATATTCATACACATGTTTTCATTAGTAATGGTTTCAAATCATAAAAATATTTTCAAACCCTTCATAGTGGTTTTTAATGAAAATGTGAATTAATCCAAATATATCCCCGAGGAGTGTCAAATGATGTGCATAATAAGGGCCATTTTCATGTATCAGGTAATGATAGAGTCAAGACCAATGTACCGTTCAGTGTTACTAACCCTAGGTATATCTTTTCCAAAATGATGTTCACTTGTAGTATCCAGATAAGGACGTATTTCTAAGAAAAATACATAATCTCTACCTTACCAAAACATTAGGATGTTATCATATACTTAAAATTATACTTAAATTAAGTGATATGGTTATAGTCCTTAATTAATGTTTTAATATATCTAGTTCCCAAGGTTTCTACTAAAATTCCTCTAACACCAAGAGTAAAGACCCAAACCCTAGTATCCCGGAGTCGGTGGTTACTTTATTAAATTGGAATAATATACAAGGAACGACAACCCAAAGTCCCGAATAGTTTTTTAGTCTTGGTAATCTAGATGAATACTTTTAATTCACATTAAAATTTAAAACATACAATAGAAAAAGTGTTTTATTTGAGAAAATCATATTTCCCCTTATAATATCTCTACATATCAATCATAAAACACTTTCTAGTATCCTTGGGAAAATAAAAAATAAGAAAATGGTGGGATAAGATGATCAGTAAGGGTATGCATACAGAGAAATCTATCATTAATAAATAATCAAAATAAATATAAAAATGTTAATAAACACAAAACATGCCATTAACTCAACTAATTGATTATAATATAGCAGGAAAAATGATGATAAAATAATTCCATATAAATAATCGCATGATCTTGAAACTTAACCATGAATATTATAACTGATCTAATAATCACATGGAACACCAATAACTAATCTCATAATGATGGAATTCATTATTATAAACATCATAATCATAATTTCAAGGCCTTGGTCCAATATATCTTACATAAATGGGAAATTCCTCAGCCAAAAACTCAAGAAATTTTCTCTAATGAGACCTATCGATGCATATAGGGGCCATAATGAGCTCTCCCATCACACAGTAAGTAAAATGAAATCCTCATATTAAAGGAAAAAATTTAATCAATATAAACATTCATATTTGAAAAGCTAGCATAATAAATTTCAGTACTTTACCAAATCAATAAACAAAATCATAAACCATTAAGAGTAATATGAGGAATGGTATAAAAATAGTATATCCCATTCAACTAATCATAAACCATATAGAAAAATAATAAGTATAGTATAATTAAAACATATTCCAAATTCAAAAAAGGTAAAATTAGGGTTATTGTATTTAATGAATAGAAATATTATAAAAATTCCATTAAAACAATCTTGAGGAAAATATACTTTTCACTTTGAATTAAAAGTTAACTTTTTTGAAATATAATTTTATTTTAAAATAAAATTGGAAACTTGTAAAATAATATTTAAAACACTTAGTGGATCTGATGATTAAAAATTATATACATTCCATAATTTTAAAAAAATGTTAATTTCACCTTTTCACTAAAATCCAAATTAGCCTTATTTGGATATTGTCAATTTTTTTTGTAAAAATTAAAACATGGGTTAAAATATCTTTCGTAATTAATTTGGAGGATATTAAATTTTTTTGAAAATATTTCCCCAAAACATGGATTTGTAAACAAAATTCTTTTTACTGATGGTAGAAATGAATTCTGATTCTATTTAAAACATTTTTTCATTAATTTAAAGTACCAAAGAGAGGAATAGAGTACTATTACAGGAAAAAATGATGAATAAATGGAGGTTAAAAAATGAAATAGTTTTATTATAAAATTATCAATTAATTTCCTTCAATATAAATTCAAGTACAAATAAACCCGATTTAAATGAGATTGAAACATACATCTCTTACCACTTTAGTAAATTTTTATCATAAGCCCCATGAAAAGAATAAAATAAAATGGAAATTTAAATACCAAGAAGATAAATATATTCATGTTATAACAAATAAAAGGGGAAATATATACACCACACAAAGAAATAAGTGGTGAATATGACATATGTCTCATGGAAGTAAAAGTTAGATGAGAAACCCTTACCTCAGGTTCAAATTCATTCTTATGTTTCTAAACCTGAAATATTATAAATATCTATTTATTATAACTCTACTAAATATCAAAAATACTATATTTCATTCTATATAATATTTACTTATAGTATTTCATTGCCTATTTATTAACAAGTGTTTGTAAAAATCACTATTTCAGGTGATACTTGATTCATTTTTCATGTATGTTTTTGTTCATCAATTCTAGTAAATTTTATTTTATCATTCTTAAATAATATTAATAATTTAAAAAATTATATAAATATCATATATATTCATTTTATATGAATTTATATTAATATATAAATGTTATATATAGAAAATATATTGTATCATTTATAGAGACAATATCCTGCATGTACGCATGAATGTTATTACTATTTTTCTCAACAGATGAAAAAAATGGAAATAAATAATAATTAAAATTTAAATAATAATTTTTCTATTATATATAGATTTTATATTAGTTAAATCCATCATTATTACCCTAAACATAATAATAAAATGAAAAACATTTCACATAGCTACATGGAGGCTGTAATCCATACATACACATAAACAACATCATTATTTTTCAACTGATTTAGATGGTAAGAAGTTATATGTGATTTTATATTAATATAAGTATTTTTAAGTCAAAAATATAACGTCTATTCATTAATTTTAACCTTACTACCTTCTATGTAAAGAATAAGAGAAAAACAATTCACATCGCTTTGTGAGGCGGTAGTCCGCTGTGCACACGAGCCACGTTATCGTATCCCCCACAGAATAGAAAGTAAGTAGGTATATATGATATTATAATTTTATAATTATATTAATTTCATAAATATAATATACATATGTTAAATATTTCATTATATACAACCTTTAAAGTTGGTGATGGAAAACAAATTTCATCGGTTCGTGAGGTGATAGTCCTCGATACACATGATTGACAGTTTAATTTCCCATTTGATAGAAGAGGTGATAAATATATGTCATTAACTTATTTTAAGAAAATATTAGTATATTTTACATTATATTTTTATTTTATTAGAATATATTGAGAATAATATAATCATTTAGAAGAATAAGTAAAGTGAAAATGTATATTTTAAAACTGTACCTCTTCTTCAAGGAACCTCTTTAAGTTTAACATAAAGACTTACTAGATTGTATTTCAAATCTAAAGAAGGACCCTAATATATGTGTAGGTAATTGAGGATTGTATTTAGTTTGGTATTGGATAAACTAAAGGGTTTTGATAGTGTGAAGTATATGGGAGAGTGGGTGACCATTTGTAATTGGGGGAGAGGATATACAAGGAATGTTTTAAAATATAAAGTGATACCCATGTTTTTCTCATTCCAAAAGATTCCAAAAGATTCCAAAAGATTACAAAATGGTTCATTATAGAACATTAAATTTTATAAATCTTAAATATTTCTATAGAATTGTTTTTGGAAATGTTTTAGGTTATTTTAACTGTTATCTTGTTAGTTTAACCCCCAATAAACCAATTTTTACCTTAATTGTGGTAATTAGTTTTTACTTTTTAATTATTTATTAGGGTAAAAACATAAGTTGAAATTAATTTATAATATTGATTAATATTATTCCAATCATGTAATTATTTAGTGAAATAATTCAATTTATAATTAAAGCCATATACATGTCGAAAAAATGGGTTTTCAAAAGAAAAATTTTCAAAAGATTAAAAATACTCTATATTAGAATTCAATATTAAATTGAATATCATTATTTTCACTATTCATCAAAAAATTAATCCTTTAAGTAAATTGTAAAAAATTATTCCAAAAATATTTTCAAAAATTAAGTTTATTTTTAAAAATAAATTATCTAAAGTTGGTAAAAATTAATTTTGAATTATGTTAACAATGAGCGACACAACAACCTTTTAAAAAATACAATTTTTCATACTGCTTTTACATTTATTTCAAATGGTTATCATATGATTTTTAATAAATATATATAAATTTAATTTATTTTATATATTTTTAAACCATATAATTTTCATAATTAATTTTTTATTATTCATACTTGAAAAAATAATTTTTAGGTTACAATGGAAATGGTTGAATAATAATATTTTAATAAAGTATCATGTTTCATTCAAACCTGTTATTGCACGAATTTCATGCTATCAAAGAGATTAAATTTAACTAAAAATAAATATTTTGTAAAGTCTTAGGGTTTTATATTTTACTTTAATATTAGTTTTGTGTGTTATAAATGCTATCTAACGTGATGTTCCTCTTTTAAAATATCAAGGTGTTACATTATACCCACCTTAAATAAATTTTATCCTCAAAAATTTAATATTGATCTTAGAAATTAATGGTTTGAAATTTGGAAATACCTTTTTTGGAAACCCAAATTGTAAAAATGTTAATAAAAAACCCCCTAATAAGTGTGAAGGGTAAGTACAATGGTCATTAAGAAAAACACATAAATAGGTTTCTAAGTAGGAGAACATTGGTGAAAAGTGAACATTTGGACATAGAAGAAAACCATAAATAATTATAAAGAGTGATAAAGATCATTGATAACAAGAAATTGAATGATCAATTGAAAGATAAGGACTTAAAAAACATAAATCTATTATTATTTAAAAGACTATTTGATTCATTACACATGGGGTAAGTATGATAACATTTTTGTTTCGAGGTCATTTTCCTAAAGTTGAGGAATTATTTTACTATCTTAGAATATAATAAATTTCACTAACTTTATTTATATATATTTAATATGCATAATTTCATTCATTGGTTTTTATTTGATAAATTTAATCTTCATATCTTACTATAAGAAATTAATATCAAAAAATAAAATTTTTATGGCTAAAGCACTAAAATTAACTTTTCATGGATCCTAACATCCATAAAAGAATGATAAGTCATTCCTTTTATATCCAGATATTTTTCAAAATAAAAATGGTTAGAATAAGTTATCAAATATAATACATTAATCTATAAACCTCAACAGTAGAACCATAGGATAAAAATTAATATATATCCATCAAATAGTTTAAGAAAAAAATGCCATATTAACCAGACCATCACATAGTCTTGTGATAGGCATAGTACCTGTACCCTTTGGCTGTGGGTTAAAGCCCGACGGAATTTCCATATGTGATGGGTTGTCACTAGGAATGTGGGTTTCCCTTTTTTCTAAAAAAATATTAATTTAACTTCAAAAAATTTACCAAATTGTAATAATCCATAATTACCTCAAAAATAAGGGTTGGATAAACCATAAATGTTACCAATACCTTCATAAAACCTCCACATATTTATTATCTAAACATCGAGAATATATTAAGAGTTATACTACCTAAATCATGTGTTTTCCTAGAAGTTCGAATTTCCACTGAATCTCTTTTCATGGTCATCCGTACCATTTAACATATTCTCTCAAATCCTTAAAGAAAATGTACTTTAGTGAAATCCTTATACATTTTATATTTATTAAAACTATAATATCATTGATAAAATTCTCATAAAACATAATTCTTGAATAAAAAACAATCACATTAATCATTCCTCTTCATATGTGGTACTAACAAAAGCTTGACCACGATTTATAATCTTCTTTTGAGGTATATTCCCTTTACGCTTGGGAAATTCATTTTCATAGTTCCCCATATACTTATAGTTGAATCATTTTACCTTGGTAGATTCTTTATTTCACATTAAATCATTATCAATATGGCCATTAACTACAATCTTTTAGCAAACTCCCATTCCATTTAATCAATTATACAAAGTGTTTCTTTTTACAATTATCACATGGGAAAAATACTTCTTTCCATTATCCCTTTTATCTATCTTTTCTCTTCCATCCACCTTTTCTCTTTCTTTCCTTCTAAGACATATTATTTTTAAAACTATTTATCTATATTTATACAATAGGATACCATGAACTCGTATGAAGAGAAATTTTGGGATAATATGGGCCTTTGAAGAATAGGTATAATTCCATCAAAGAAATAATCAATATTATCTTTAGATTATAAAAATAATCTATATAATTCCTTGATAACCTTGTGAATTTGGCTTCATGCTAAGAAAATTTTTAATATAACTTTTTTCTTAGACTCAATAATTGTCTCTAAATATCTTCTTGTTACTCGCGGGGAAAATATTTTTCAAAGAAGATTACCTTAAAGTACTTTTATTCCAGGTTTTTTTATTTCTTCACCATCCTTAGTGTTTTGAATCAGTGACCACCATTGATCTAAATCACCTAAGAGATGATAATAATCCACAAAAAATTTATCCCTTTTATTTATTCCAAAAGCGAGAAATAACTTCTCTAAAAAAATTATCAATTTTATAGCTAAAAATATATTTTTAGTCCACTTTAATGATGAAGCTTGTAGGAACATACAACATTTTAACATTATTACAACACATGGTGGAATAGAAGGATACTATATATGAGAAAGTTTTTTAATCACAACTTGAGTTAGTTTTCCTGATATGGTTATAATTTGATTAATTACATCTATAGTTCTAGCTCCAGCTATATTGTCTTTTGTAGGAGGAAAATGACTATATGGGGTACATGCATAGATATGGTTCCCATTATATATACCAGGTTCCATTTTTAAATAATGGAATACCGATGATTAGAATATGAAATTATGAAAAATAATTTATAATCTAAAAAATAGTTAAAAAATTAAATTAAACTGAAAATTTTATTCATAACTAATCTCATAGCCATAAACCTGATTTCCTTGTTAATGTTTTCAAATCATAGAATTATTTTGAAACCCTTCATAATATTTTGAAAAGCAAATGTGAATTAACCCAAATATATCCCTCAAGATTATCAAATTAGGTGCACAATAATGTATTTTTTAGGTACAGGGTAACACTCGAGTCAAACCCAATTCTACCTTTTTGGATTTATTACTTCAAAGTACATCTTTTCTTGAACCACTTCCACTTATAACTTCTAGAAAATGATGTATTTCTATGAAAAGAACATAATATCTACCTTAATAAAAATTTAAGATGATATAATATACTTATAATTATCTTAAAAGTAATTCACGGGGTTATATTCACTAATATACATCTTCCTAATTCTAGTTCCCAAGGTTTCTACTAAACTGTATCTCATACCAATTATAAAGACCCCGATCCTTGTATCCCAGATTCCTTGGTTACTTTATCACATGAGTATAAGATACATTGAATCATATCTGGACAGATTTAATAGTTAATAGGTCATGATGAAGTAGATACATACTTGAAATTCATATTACAACTAACAACATAAATTACAAAAAGTATTTTCTTTATGAATGTCATATTTAACCTTATAATATCCATTTATATCAATCTTAAAACACTTATTTACATCCTATGGAAAATAAAATATAAGAAATGGGTGATAATAGATGACCAATATGGGTTATTATTATAGTAGATGATGGGATTAATATATAATGAAAATTAATATGGAAAGGTAAACAACTAAATCACATTCTATTAAATGAATTAATTGAGCATAATATGGTAGGAATTAATAATGATCAAATAATTCCATATAATTAATCACATGATCTTGAATATTAATCATTTATATTTTATCTAATCAAATAAGAAAATGGAACATCAACAAATAATATCATAATTAGAAAATTCATAATTAAAAAACATCATAACCATACTTTCAAGGCCTTTTGGAAAGACATCTTACATAAATGGGTTAGGCCTTGACCAAAAAACTAAGCTAGTTTGTCTCATGAGACCTACCAATTTATCAAGGGGCTATAGCGGGCCCTAACCATCACTTACTAAGTTCAATTCATTCCTTACACAAAAGGGGAAAAAGATAATCAATTTAAACATTTTAATTGAAAAAACTAGCATATAAAATGTTAATAATTTCTACAATCAATAAAAGTAATCACAAACCATTTAGAGTAATATGGTGAATGGTATATAAATATTATATCCCATTACACTTATCCTAAAACATCTAGATAAATAAAAAGAATTGTAAGATTATAATATATCCCAAATGGGGTATAAGGTAATTTGAGGTTTCTTGTTGTTTATGAATAGAAATACGATAAAAATTCCATATAAATTATTATTGAGGGAAATACCTTTTTCACTTTGAAAATACCATTTTAAAACATAAAGTTCACAAAACATTTTAAAAATAATTTTCTTTTAAAATGAAATTGAAAACTTCTAAAATAATATTTAAAACATTAGTGGTCATGATGGTATGAAATTCCATATACGTCGTATACGTTAAAAAAATTCCTTTCACAATTCTAGTAAAATCCAAATGTTCCTAGTTTATAAAAAGACATGAAGATTAATTCATTTTTTTTAAAAAGTAAAACATGGGTAAAATTTCATTTAATAAATTCTTTTGGGGAATTTTAAAAACATTTTTGTTTTTTTAGAAAACATGGATATAGAAGAAAAAGGACTTTCGACTAAAGAGAGAAATGATGTCACGTTTTATTAAAAAACATTTCTCAATAATTTTAAGTGTTAAATAGAGGAATATGGTACTATTAATTGAAAATTTATTAAAAACAAAAATATAATAAAATTAAATAGGTTTATTAGATAATGATCAAATAATTTCCTTCAATGGATATTCAAGTATAAAAAATCCTAATTAAAATGAGATTGAAATATAAATATCTTACCACATTGGTAAATTTTGAATCATAATCCAAAAGAAAGGAAAAAAATAAATTGATAATTTAAATATCATGAAGATAAATAGATTCATGATATTACTTATCAAAGGGGTAGTATGTACACTACATGATAGAGTAAATGGCACAAAAGTAAAAGTGAGATGAGAAACCCTTACCTCAGGTTCAAAATCCTTCATATGTGTCTAAAACTCATACATAATAAATATAGGTTTATTATAAATATACTACATAACCATAATTATATATTTGAGGCCATATATTATTTTATTTTCATCTTTTATGACTATATTATTAACAATTCTTTGTTAAAATCACTGTTTTGGGTGATAATTGCTCCACTGTTCATGTATGTTTCGATTTGGTAATTTGGGTCCTTTTACTTTGATCATGGTTTAATCATATCAAGAATTTTAACCCTAAATTAAATATCATATATAAGAATTATATATTTATTTTGAGTAATCTATAAAAATTATAGATAGAAAATGGATTACACCATTCATAGAGATGATAGATCGTATATACACATAAATATTGTTTCCATTTTTGTCGATGGATAGAATGAAAGGAAAATAAATATTAATTAAAATTTATAGATTAATAATTTTATTATATATAACATTTATATTAATTATATCCATCTTTATTACCATCCATGTAAAAATAAAATAAAAAACACTTCACATTGCTACATGGAGGCGGTAAGCCACACATACACACGAGCGACGTTATTGTTTTCTAATGGATTTAGAGTGTAATAATTTATATATTATAATATAATTATAAATTTATTTTTAGGTAAAACATATCACATATATTCATTAATTTTAACCTTACTACCTTCCATGTAAAGCGTATGTGAGAAAATGAGTCACATCACTTCGCTAGGTGGTAGTCCGCTGTACACACGAGTGATGTTATCATATTCCCCAAAGAATAGAAATTAAGAAGGTATATATGAAATAGTAATTCCATAATTTTAAAATTTTCATAAAAAACAAATAAATATATTAAAACCATCATTATATTCAACCTTGAAAGGTGGTTATGAAAAACAAATTACATCGGTTCGTGAGGGGGTAATCTGCCGTACACACAATTGACAGTTTCGTTTCCCATTTGATGGAAGAGTTGATGGATATAGGTCACTAAAATAAAATAATAACATATCAGTATATAATATATATTTGTGTTTATATATTATCATATATGAATAATATTATAAGGAGATATAAGAATAAGTAAAATGAAAATCCATAGTTAAAAACTATACCTCTTATTCAGGGAATCTTTGTAAATTTAATTTAAAGCCTTACTAGATTGGTTTTATGATATAAAAATACATTAGAACATAGAGAGGGAATTAATAATGGGATTTGGGTAGGGATTGTTCAAACCAAAGGGTTTTGGGAGAGTTAAGAGAATAGGAGAGGCTGTGGCCTTTTATAAGTGGGAGAGAGGATGCACATGGATTTTTTTGAAAATTTAATGTGATACCCAAGTTTTTAAGATTCCAAAAGCCTCAAAAATGGGGCTTTATATACCATTATAGGTTATAAGGTATAAAAGGTTTCATCAAATGGGGTTTGAACATGTTTTAGGTCATTATAAACCTTATCTTCATAGTCCATCCCTTGGTGAATCCATTTTTACCGTATCCATGGTAATTAATTTTTACTATTTCTACTATTTATTATGGTCAAAAATTTTGATTGCCTTATTATATAATTTTAATTGTGATGATTAATAATATTTAATCCATTTTTCAAAATTAATTTAAAATAAGTGGTTGAATTCAATTTCAAATTATATCCATAGGAATGTCAAAAAATGGGGTTTCCAAAGAAAAACATTCAAATGTTTAAAAAGGTACTATATTAGAATTCAATATGAAATTGAATTGAATAATATAAATTAGTTAAATTTAAATATAATAAAACAAATTTTACATTAAAAAATAAATTAAAATATAATTTAACTTTTTAAATTATTGAAATTAAAATGTATTTTTCAATAAAAAATTAATATTTTGAACTATTCATCTAAAAAATAACATTTTTAGAAAATTCTAAAAAATTTACCCAAAGATATTTTGAAATGTAGATTTAGAAAAATGAATTTTATTTTATCAAATTTGTTTTTCTAAAATTGGTAAAAAAATAATTTTAAATTAGGTGTGAAATGCGTGACTAAACCAACTTTAAAAAAATACAGTTTTTCAAAAAACATTCATTTTTCTTTATAATGGTTCTTATTTCATTTCGTATCAATATATTACCATTCGTTTATTTTATACACATATAAATCATATAAGTTTAACAATTTATTAATTATTATTCATATCCAACATCTTAACGACTAGGTTATAATGTTAATTTTTAAATAATAATATTTTAATAGAGTATTATATTTCATTCAAACCTAGTGTTGTAAGAATCACAAGATATTGAAGAGATTTAATTTATTTAAAAAGAAATATATTGTAAATTATAGGGGTTTTATATTTTCTTTTATGTTTGGTGTTGTGTGTCTTATATGTGATCGAACCGAAAGTTCGTATTTTAAAATCTCATAGACTTAAAGTTGCTCCTCATCTACTGGTAGATGAGGGTGAGGATATGGAAGGGTATTCAGAGTGAAATTATGGGATTATACATTATAATATTAATGAATATTAATGAACCCTAGGTTAGGGATTATGTATTTGTAAGGATATAGCTCATGTATTTTCACATTTTGGAAGCTTGTGGGGAATAAATTCCTCTTCCGGAACTTCTTCTAACATCCTTAAGGATGGGATACTCACTTCCATGATAATTAATGATTATTAGAATTATAAGAATCATAGATATTGGGTAGGTTAAATTTAGGACACCCTTTTCCATGGGAATTCATGATCATGAGAGGGACATGATGATGTGTCTCATCCCTAGGCATGATAGATTCACAAGCTATGGGAGAGGTCTTAGTGATGTAATTTTTGAGTTTTTGTGTTTTTATAAGGAACCATTTTGATAGTTTATAGAGGGGCCAAAATAAATATGAACACCATGAGGAAAGAGGGAAGCGATAACTAAATGGTAAAATAAGGATGCTCAATTTTTCAAAATGTTTATGCTATGTGGAATGAGACATTATGAAGGGGATCTTCCGTAAAATGGATTTCTTCATGAGAGGTTTCCTTATAGGTTGAAAGGGGGTCCAATTTTTGGATGACTAAGAGGGTAATTTTTTTATACAGGGTATCCCTTTATAGGTTGGGGATCTTATACAAGGATCCCTTTTTGGGAACAGTTTTCCATTTATGGTATATGGTATGTGGATTATCTGTATAACTAAAAACCTTTCACTTAGTCTTCTTTAGTTTCATCCTCTTCTCTCTCTACAATCTCCCCGATATCCGTCATCTACATACCCTTTATTATACCAAGATCGTTAGGTATTTATAGGGTATAAGAATAACCATTTTACTAAAATGGATAGACATCTTCATATAAATTTTTATGCTATGTTGAGGGTAGTAAAACATCCACCTTATGCACAAAGGATTTCTAATTTTAGAGTGGTCGAATCATCACCTCGCACTGCAAATGATTTTCATTTGTGAGGGTGGTAGGTCAACCGCTTCACACCAAAAATGATTTTATTTTATGGGGGGGGGGGGGGGGTTGAGATATTACCACCTCAAACAGAAAACAATTTTCATTGAGGGGGGGGGGGTGATATTACCACCTCTCACTGCAAAAAAAAATTGTTTATAAGGGGCGTGATATTACCACCTTTTGTTACAAACAAAAAATGTGTGTGTGTGTGTGGGGGGGGGAGGGGGGTATGATATTACCTCCTTGTTATGAAAATTAAAATCATTTATGAGGGACATGATATTACCACCTCACCCAAGAAATAAATATGTGGTCCCACATATCATGTGTGATATATGAGAAAGAGTTGGATGCTTTGTAGTTTGGCCTACTTCTCCAGTTTTAACTTTGTGTATGTTTTTCATGATTTGATTCTAGATTTCCCAAATTAATAATAAATTTCTTATATTCTTTATGAAATTTTCAAATCTAACAAATGATCCCCATAAGAATAAGATATGATTTCAATGAATAGGGTGTTCAATTTGAATAAAAATTTGGCCTAATTCAATTTTTTTTGGTGTACATGTGGACTTAGAGGAGTGACTGTGCCTATATAACGGTTTCAAACCAAAATATTTTGTCACAAAGTGATGATAAGTGATTTGAAAATTGCATTGAGCTTACGGCCTATAATACTTTCCACATACTGGGCTCTATTTGAAACTAAAATCTACCACATATTGAAGCACCATAGTAAAAAAACTAGTATCGTCGTGAACTATATATTGTGATTTGCGGTATAATTATTTCTGAAAATTAATCATAGAGTCTGCATAGCCACCTAAATGATAGGTGGCCTACATAGAACACTACAGAATCTATATAGTGTTCATTACGTTATGTTTAATTCAATATATTAATAAATTTACATCCATTTCACTCAATTTCTATAAACCTAACGTCTTTTATAAATTTTAATTGTAGTTAAAATGGATCACAATATGAGGAAAATATCTAGTTCAATGACCACTATTGAGAAGAGATATGTTATTTATGGTAATGTTGAGGATGACCCTTGATACCATATTATTAATTAAGATGTAATTTTGAAGGATATTATTTTTCTTTAGTTATATAGTTATCCATTTTACGGATATTTTCCCTACAAAATTTCAAATTACAAGATGACCCCTTAATCCCGATGTATAACTGAATATTTCCATCTTCTTAGTTCAATGCTTGCTAGAATTATAATCAAGTAAATATCTAAACCAATGGACACAAAATACCAGATTCAATTCAATGGAATGCATTTATTTTGAATATCTCTTCACTGAATTAGGGTAACCAAGATAGTCATAATATATCCTTGAAATCTACCAATTTAAACTGTCCATCATCCTTAAAATATCAATGAATAGTTTTAATAGGGGTGGAGTTCAAAGTGAGACATGTGGACTAGTGGGGGTTTCTATGACAAATGGTCTTAATATTTTTGGGTACGTTAGAACTGCATATAATACATTGAGCGATTATATGTCATTATATTATATCAAGTCTTATGGGCTTTCAAATTTGTGATGTATCCTCCAACCGTGATCTTACCTAAATTGATTATCCATTTCTATTTAAACACCAACACATTTCATCCACCATATAGTGAATTCATGATTTTCTTATGGGATATCTATCAACTAGGAGGAATCCTGATTCTTTAGAGGATGTGTGTTGAGTTAATTCCCATAATTAACACCTAGGAAGATGTGAAAGAGATTCCACCCATGGTAAGAAACTTATTAACTACAAAAGAGAAATCATTAGGACACCATATTCATAATATTTCAATTATTGCATTACACATCTCACTAAAACTCTTTGTACAACTTATTGGGTTTATGCTGAAGTTAAGGCATACCCAGACTCATGATAACTAGTAGCCCCGATCCGTACTTGGCTTATATTGTACTACCCTTGAAGAGGGTAAATACACCACATTTGGTTAAAATATCCAGGCATAAATATCCCTAGATTTTAGGCTAGCGGGGTTCTATTACTTATTTCTATGTGGTTGGATTCCTCTAGAATGGGACTCTTACTCAGTTGTTAGGTTCATCACCTTGATTATGGAAGCAAAATTAGCATAAGAAAAACTCATTAATTTGGATATTCCCACTATTTCTTAGATTTATATGTTATTGAGTCATGTGGAAGAAGGAAGGTCTCCATACCAACTTATAGGAAATTCTATTTTTTATATGGTTGGAAAGAAAATAACTTTTAATATTATGAATATCAATGTACCAAAATAATTCATTATTATATTTTCACACAAAATTTCTCAATATTGATGTTGTTCATCTGATATCCTTGTGCATAGAAGATATTATTGAAGTGTTGAGGGATCCAATAAAATTTATTTTCCTTCCTCTCTTTTCACCTTTTTGGAAAATAATAGATAATGTACAAGTAAATTGAAAATAAAATTATTACATCATCTAATTTGAATATGGAGTTTTGACCTATCAGAAAGAAAGTGATTTTTTTAACATTTACTCCCCTTTAAGTTTTCATGGAAATTTTGTTTCTCACAATGGCTACATATTTACCTCTCAGTATGCTTAAGGTGGAGTCACATCAACTATCCTTAATAAACATTGGTTTATGTTAATTCATGATGATACTGGAATTTGAATCTTACTACAATCCATTTGTACTCCAACTAACTTTTCATAGGAGTACAACAAAGCATGGGATGATTATTATCTAGATGGACTATTAGGAGGACCCATTCGATGGGTAAATATTCCACTTATTTATTAGGATCCCTCATTTTACCCATCTTCAGTACCAATTTCCAAAATAGAATATTGTATGTATAAATGATCGAAGAATTGTGGGGAATTTTCCTTATCAAGTTCCATTTGCATCGAAAGAAGGACATACCAATTTTATGGACAATGATATTGGTGGTGTCACAAAAGATGATCTAATAGAAATAAAATTGGGTACTTTATTAGTAAATGTTAAGATTATTGACTCAATAACTGAAATTAAATGGGAAGTAATGATGGAGGGTTTTCCTATAACTATTTCACTGACAAATTCATGAACATTTTCAGTGAACCTGATTCTAGAGTATATACCAAAAATAGAGGGTGAATATTGTATGGATTTGAATACTTCCCTCAATAGTCAGGTTGTAAAAAAATGAGTTTAGAACCCAATTTTCACTACTATCACATAAAATCACATAGAGAAATTACTAACATGGTAAATAGTCACCGTCAACTCTTCCTTGCCTTGGGTGAGGGTGGGTAAATTTTTTGAAATCTTTATATTCTTGTCCATAATGTTCTTATTTATCAGGTGTAGTTGACATCTAGAGAATGTAATATATTCTAATATAATATTTCTAACCAGTATACATAAGCATTGAAAGATGATGCTATTGAGATACGTCATTTGGTTTCTTAGGAAGCACAACTTCATGATTAGATTACTATACATACTACAATACTTCAAGAATACGATGCTCATATAGACATAGTAAAGGAAAAGTAGTCACCAGAAAACATGGTGTTAGAAGAAATGATACAGAAAAGTTGGGAACTAGACATCCATGCTATAGAAATACAGCTATTGGCCAAAGAGGAAGTTGATTAGAGAGAAAATATTCTAGATCCCCTAATTGCTTCTCATTAAGTGTTAGTCGATTTATTGAACAAATCTTATTAATTTTTATTGTATCTATTTTACTTATTTCTATTTACTCATAGTCCATGGAGAGACTCTAGTTTTTGGAAGTTCCCCCTTTATCCCCTTTTGATTAATAAATGAAAACCTAGTCTCTTTTAGTTATTTTACTTTCATCTCTTTTTGATCATCATCTCATAATCAGTTGCAATTCTTTAAAGTGCAACCTTGTTATATTATAGATCATCTTATCATTGAATAAAAATTTTAGTCGTAATTATTAATACTTATGTTGAAATGATTTTTGATTCTTATTTAGTCATGGATCATGTATTGATATAGGTATAACTACCATTACTATAATAATAATGTTTTCATATTTGAATGAATGAACTCAAGTCATGATTTTTCTGTATTCTTTTGAATATCCAAACTGAAATGTCAATACAAGATAAATGAAGTATTCTAACTTCTTCTTAGGTCGAGAGGAATATTGATCATAATTTAAATTTTACTAGCTAGGGCCTTTGGGTAGATAATAAAATTGATGTGGCAGTGTTTTCGCACTCTTTTCCACATCCTTTTTATATTTTTGTTTGACTTTTTTATGTCAAAATGTTGTTTTTTATTAAATAATTGATAATTATTGTGTTTTTGTACTTGCTGTGTAAAATAACCAGTTTTTAGTTTAAAACACGCGTTTTAATGTGAATTAGTGTCATTTTAAATAATTCTTAAATTAATTTAGTCTTGCAAATTAGACTTTTATTTATTCATTCTTTTATGTTTATAAATTTTCATTCAAGTTAGTTCATTATTTAATTTATTAAATTAATTAATTATTTATTCTTTAAATTGTAAATAAATTACTCTTTATGGTTTTTAGTCTTTTAATAATTTAATTAATTTTAAAAATTTAATCTTATTTAATTAATATTTTTATTCTTTAATTTAATTAATTCTTTAATTAATTGGTTAAATAATTAAAGCAAGTAACAATTTTTATTTTTATTTGTTTTAAATTATGTTATTAAACACAAATATATTTATTATTTTAAATAAATCATTATTAATTTTACTATTTAACTTTGTTTTATTTAGTAATTTATCAATTCCATTCCATTCCATTTAATTTATTAATTGATTAATCTAATTATAGTATTATTTAATTATTAACTTATATGTTATTTTTAATTTGCAGTTACTCATAGTGGCACTGTTTCTGCTCTAAACGGTCTGACCATGAGCATCACTCACGGTGCCACTGTTTCGCAGTTACTATCTCATCGCTTCACCACACACCATAACCTGTTGCTGTCTCACCGTGTCCACCACCAAACCATGCCACCATTCTATTTCATTTTTTTCTTCTTCCAGCACTTACGGTGTCACCATGTCTGGTTCAACTGTCCCACTGCTTCCACCCCACTCACGGTGCCACTTTTACCTATCTCACTGTTTCACTCACAGTTTTTGTGCCACCATTTTAGAAACGGTGACACAACAAACCCTCCAATCGGTGTACCGTTCATCTACTCCCTCCTCATCCACGCAACATTCTTCCCACCACATCAACACCTTACTACAGCGAGGACACAAACCAGAAGTGCACAAACTAACAGTAGTAGAAAATCGGAGAAAAGGTTTCATAGCATAATTGAAAAATTCAAAATACCCCTCTTCAACCTAGATCTAGAAGATAGCCCACACGAATCCCCTTACCACTGCCAGTTTTGAAGATTCGGGCACCATTATATGACCTAGAGATGGGACCTGCTCCTCCATTCTCTGTCTCATCCCTCGTTACTCTGTTTTAGTTTTGATTTCTTTTGAGTCTGTAAATATTTTCTGGTGCATGTTTCGTAATTAGATCTTTGATGTTCTTGATGTATTGTTCATTTTTCTTCATCCTCGTTTCGTATTGTGAGATCAAATCTCTAGAAATGGAGATCTAATTTGCGGGGCTATATCCAGTTTATGAAACACAACAGGATCTGGAGATCCACACATCAACACAATCACATTCTTTTTATTCTCTTTGGTAGATCACGTCTGCGAGTTAGATTAAGCGAGAGTGAGATCTTACGTAGGACGATTTTCCACTTTCTTGTTTAATTTCATCTCCCCTTCCTGTCTCGATTTCTCAAAATGAGAATCAAGATTGGTTGTGCAATCTGATGATCTTAGCAGGATCATTTCACCGAGTGAAAATCTTTGGCTGGTATGACCTTGGTGAGTGAATGACCTTGCAGTTCAGAGGAATGCTTGAGTATTGAAAAACTTTGATGCTTGAGTGTTTAATTTCTAGGTGAGACTGGTGTGTGATCTAAGACATCGATCATGCACTGTGTGAATTTGAGAATTGTTCATGTTGGTTTAGGAAGGTGAGTAGGAGGTGGATTAACCTAGAACCAACCTTGTTATCACCGACTTTCTTCTTCGGTGTCTTGGTGTCATTTGTTTGTCCAGGTTTTTGTCATGTGTCTTTGCATTTTTGCACTTGTCCATCACTGTTTCACTCTCCACTGTTCTCTTCAGCACTGATTAGTGTTTCCATAGGAGTTTGTTTTTATGTTTTCAAATTATTTAAAAAAATACAAAAAGATTTTCGGAATGACCACTTAGGCTCTTGACACTTCTTCTATAAGATCGACCGCGAGGTTAGCCACTGTGATATATCTTGATTCTTTATAAATGTAAACTTGACCGTCCTCGTGACAAGGATGCCCAAATAAAATTTGGCGCCATTTCTGGGGAGGCTAGGTGCATTAAAAAAAAACAAAAAAAATTCACATAAAAAAAAATCCTCAAAAAAAATCACAAAAAAAATCACAAAAAAAATATATGCAAAAAAATAATTGAAATTAAAAAAAATTGTGAACTTACTGCATTCAAACTAGGTTTAATTATGAAAAATTAGTACCTTGTAATCCTGAAATTGATAAACACCTTAAGGAAGTGAAAAAGAACAAAGACAATGTCAAAATAGAAGATAATAGAAATGAAAACTTGAACAACCCACTTCTTTAGAATTTTGAACCAACCTGGAATTATGAACCCACCTGGGAATGAGATTGCTGAGAGGCACAGTTTGAGAGAGTTCTTGTTACCTTCAGTGTCTAGAAACCCTTCGTGCATTAGACTATCTCCTAGGTCCAACAATTATGAGATCAGGCAATCCATGCTTAGTCAGCTACCCACCTTCAATGGAATGCCTAGTGAAGACTCTCTTGACTTCATTAGAGCCTTCTATTGTAGTGTCCAGTAGCTACCACTTAGGGGTCTCACTGAGGAAGAGCTTAAACTGAGAGTTTTTCCCTTCTTCCTCAAAGTAAATTCTAGGTCTTGGTTCCAATAGTTATAATAAGAATTATTTGTCACTTGGGATCAAGTTTACAATGCCTTCACAATAAAATTCTGTCCTAGGAGGTTGAAATCTGAAATTTGGCACAAAATCACTGGGTTCCTTCAGGATAAAGGAGAACTATTTCATGAAGCCCAGGATAGGATTAGAGGTTTACTTAGGTAGTGTCCAAACCATCAATGTACACCTCAATTCCTTATGGACACCTTCTACAATAGTCTCACCCCTTACCACCAAACCTTGGTGGACCATTCTTCTAGAGGAGACTTTAGTGATAGGACTGTTGAGGAGCTCAAACAAATATTTAACACATTAGCTCAGAATTCCCAGCACAAATTCTCTAGGAGGAGAACCATTATGAGAAAATAAACCACCCCTGCTCCTCAGGCTGAAGCCCAAGCTGCTGGGTTCTTTAATTAGAACCCACATCAAATCCTTAAGGAGCAGTGTCACCACTATGGCATGTATGGCCATTCTCAAACCTATTGTACAAACTTTGATATGCCTGTCCAGCCTCATGAGTGTGTCAGCTTTGCTGGCTATGGACCTCGGATGCAGCCTAGGGATGATCATTTTTCCAACACCTACAATCAGGGGTATAGGAACTATCCAAACCTGTCATGGAGGGAGCAGGGAGTCCTTCGACCTTCTGCCCCTCCAGGATTCTAGTAGCCTCCTAGGTAGCAATTAGAACCCCAATCCCAACCAAAGGCTGAGTCATCTAACTCAAAAGATGAGGTGAGAGAAAAGTTTCATCAATTGATAGGGATGTTTGATGAAAAAAAGACCAAAAATTATTTTTATAAAGTTCAAATGGATGCTATAATAAAGAACATAGAAATTCAAATGGGGTAGTTGGCTAAGGATTCTAGTAATAGAGAAAAGGTTAGGCTACCTGGCACCACTGAAGCCAATCTTAGGGAGAATTCCATGGCTGTGACAACCAGAAGTGGTCTCCAAACTCACCAAGAGCATAGGAAAGAACCACAAAATTCTGAAAATGAGAAACTGGATGAAGTTGGAAACTCAAATCTAAAAGAACCTGAATATAGAAAACTGGACAAAACAACTGGAATCCCTCCATTCCCTGCTGTTCCAACTCAAAAATAAAAAGAAAATGGCTTTAAAAACAAAGAAAATAAAGGGGAGAAATTTTTTGAATAAGAAACTATAGAGATTCCCCCTATTGTGAGGAATTTTTTCCCTGCAATGCCCTTCCCATATAGAATTAAAAACCAATTCATGATTCTGAACTGTTGAAATTTTTGAAATTGGTTAAAAACCTGAACATTGAAATCCCATTCTTGGAAGCATTGATTCAAAGCCCATCATATATGAAATCACTCAAGAAAATCTGTTCAAACAAAAATAAATTGGAGGAATTTTCCACCTATAGCTTAACAGAGGAGTGTAGTGCAGTCTTGCAGAATAGGATACCTCATAAGCTTCAGGACCGAGGAAGCTTTGTTATCCCTTGTACTTTTGGGGATAGAGGTGGTAAGTTATATTGTTTGTGTGGTCTGGGTGCTAGGATTAATTTTATTCCGCTGTCACTATTTTAGCACCCAAGATTAGGAGTTACCCAACCCACCACTGTTGTGTTACAGCTTGCTGAAATGTCCATTACTCATCTAGTGGGCAGGGTCGATGATCTGTTAGTGGGAGTAGGAAAAATCTTTTTTCCTGCTGAATTTCTTATCCTTGATATGGAGTGTGACCAGGAGGTTGGTATCATTCTTGGTAGGCCCTTCTTGTCCATAGGGGGAGCTATGATAGATGTGTCTTAGGGGAAACTGATTTTTAATTTGGGTGAATAGAAAGAAGAATTCATTGTGTTTTCAAAAATACAAGAACCCACCCACCCAATTTTCCCAAAATATGAGATGTTAGTTGTTGAGAGTATTTTGGATAAGGAGGAAGAAGCATTTCTGAGAATGATAGATGAAATCAGTAGTAAACCTGAAATCCCTGCTGCCTCTTCCATGGGGATTAGCTCAAGTAAGGAGGGGGAATTTGTTGATGAGTATGAGGGAGAATTTTTGGAGAACATAGATGAGTTTATTTTGGTGCACATTCTTACCCTGAGAGAGGAGGCTGAGTTTGTGGAGATATCTTTGGAGGCTCTTGCACTGAGGAAAATGCCTTGTCTACTACCTTCTTCAAGAGGCAGCATGAAGACCTTGGGCCACCTAGGCCCAAGTGTCTTCCCTAAAGCCAGTCACCACCCAACCTTGAACTCAATCCCCTCCATACCAATCTCAAATATTCCTTATTAGGAGACAATTCCACCCTTCCTGTGATCATTTCATCCAACCTGGTAGTAGGCCAAGAGAAAAATATGCTTACTGTTTTGAAGAAGTACAAGTCTGTCAAAGGTTGGTCGATTGCTGATATCAAAGGTATAAGTCCATCATTCTGTATGCATAAAATTCCAATGGAACCTGAGTGTAAGCCTATATTAGAAGCCCAAAGAAGACTCAACCCCAACATGAAGGAAGTTGTGAGAGAAGAAGTGATTATGTTTCTTGATGTTGGAATAATTTGTCAAAATTCGGATAGCCCCTCGGTCAGTCCTGTCCAGGTGGTTCCCAAAAAGAGTGGAGTGACAGTGGTCACTAATGAAATGAATGAGAAAATCCAGACAAGAGTAGTGAATAAATGGAGAGTCTTTATAGAATACAGAAAGTTGAATGCTGCCATAATAAAGGATCACTTTCCTATTCCATTTTTGGATCAAATGTTTGAGATATTGGCAGGCAATGAATTTTTCTGATTTCTTGATGGTTATTCTGGTTACAACCAGATTTCCATTTCACCCGAGGACCAAGAGAAAACCACCTTCACCTGTCCATTTGGGACATTTGGCTACCGGAATATTCCCTTTGGCTTTTGTAGTTCTCCTTCCACTTTTTAGAGGTGCATGATGGCAATTTTTCAGACATGATTGAGAGGATTATTGAAGTGGTCATGGATGATTTTTATATTGTGGGAGATAACTTTGAGAACTATCTGAAAAACCTAGAACTAGTGTTAGAAAGGTGCCAAGAGACCAACTTAGTATTAAACTGGGAAAAGTTCCAATTCATGGCCACTGAAGGCATAGTTTTTGGACACAAAGTTTCTAATAAGGGGTTGGAGGTTGAAAATTCTAAAATTGAGGTCATACAAAAGTTACCCCCACCTAAAAATTTCAAAGGAATTAGATGTTTTTTGGGTCATGCTAGGTTCTAAAGGAGGTTCATTAAGGACTTTTATAAGATTACTATACCCCTGTGCTCCCTGCAGGTTAAGGACACACCCTTTGTCTTCGATGAGGCATGTCTAGAGGCCTTTAATCTGCTCAAGGAGAAGTTGACTACTTCACCTGTAATCACTTCTCATAACTGGAAGATTCCTTTTGAGGTTGTGTGTGATGCTAGTGAATTTGTCATGGGAGATGTGTTAGGGTAGAGGAAGGATAGGAAATTACATGTTATTTAATATGAAATAATTCTTCTAGTTGATTCCCAAAAAAATTATTCTACCACTGAAAAGGAGTTGGCTACTGTGATGTTTGCTTTGGAAAAGTTCAGGCGGTATTTGAAAGGATCAAGGATCATAATTTTCATAGACCATTCAGCCCTTAAGTATTTGTTGGCTAAAAAGGACTCAAATCCTAGACTCATGAGGTGTACTTTTTAGTTACAAGAGTTTTATTTAGTGATTAAGGACAAGAAAGGGGATGAGAATGTAGTTGTAGATCACTTGTCCCGATTTACCAATTTCCCAAGTAAGGAACCAAAAGAGATCAAAACTTATTTCCCTGATGAACAATTGTTTGCTGCTTCTGTATAGCAGTTTACTTGGTTTGCAGACTATGCTAACTTTCTAGAAGCTGGAGTCATGCCCATGGATCTCCCACACAACCAGAGGAAGAGGTTTATATCTAATCTGAAATATTATTTTTGGAATGACCCTCTTCTCTTTAGGAGGTGTGATGATGGTATTCTGAGAAAATGTGTGTTTATGGATGAGATTTTTCCCTTACTTCAGAGCTTCCATTCATCACCCTGGGGTGGCCATAATAGAGGAGAAAGGACTACTCAAAAGGTCCTATGGGCTATTTTCTACTGGACAACACTGTTTAAAGATGCTAGGAGTCTGGTTATTGGCTGTGAGAAATGTCAAATGTTGGGAAATGTTGGAAGAAGGTAGGAACTACCCCAAAAAGGTATTCTGGAGGTCGAAATATTTAATGTGTGGGGATTAGAATTAATGGGAAAATTCCTATCCTCTTATGGGAATGAGTACATTTTGGTTATTGTGGACTACGTGTCAAAGTTGGTTGAGGAAGTAGCTTTGCCCGACAATTCAGCTGCTAGTGTTGTGAAATTCATCAAGAAAAACATCTTTTCTAGATTTGGTGTGCCTCGAGCATTCATCACTGATAATGTGACTCACTTCGAGAATTATAAGTTCAAAGGTTTGATGGAGAAGTATGGGTGCTCACATAGGACATGCACTACTTACCACCCACAGTCTAGTGGGAAAGAAGAAGTTTCAAACATAGAGATCAAACAGATTTTAGATAAAACAGTGTCTAGATCTAGGAAAGATTGGTCAAGGAAGTTGGATGAGGCACTTTGGGCCTGCAGAACTACTTATAAGACTCATATAGGGATATCACCATATAGGCTGCTCTTTGGGAAAACATGTCATCTACCTATTGAGTTACAACAGAGATATTATTGGGAAGTGAAGGCACTTAAATTTGATTTTAAATCTACTAGAGAGAGGAGACTACTAGAGCTGAGTGAGCTGGATGAGATTCGAAGAGAGTCCTATGAGAATGCTGAAATTTACAAAGAAAGAACAAAGGCTTTTCATGAATCAATCATTCAAAATAAAAATTTCAATGATGGTGATAGGGTCTTTATTTTCAATTCTAGATTAAAGATGCTTCTAGGAAAGATGAATTCCAAAAGGTCAAGACCCTTTACCATTGTTCGAGTCTTTGTTAATGGAGCTTTTGAGTAAGTTGGAGAATAAAATCAACCTTTCTTAGCCAATGGTCAAAGAATAAAGAACTTCTTTGAAGGGAAACCAAAGGGCTTGGATTCTATATATCTGTTGGAAAAATGAGATGATTCAAGTTTAACTATGGACTATAAACTCAGTATTGCATTGGAACTAACCCATGGTTGCTTATTAGTGTCTCTTTTATTTTATGTTTTTCAATAAATTTAATCCCTTCTGCTTGTTCTCCTGTTCAAGTTCTGAACTGCTGATGGTGCCACATGATCTGCTATTGTTTTAGAGAGAGTTTTTTCTGCCAGAAACTTGGCTAAGAAACCCAAAGGGAGCAATCCAATGTATTTTATGGATACCATTTCTTTATACTCACTCTCTTGGGATAATTATCTTGAACTTCAAACTCTAAAATATTATTTTACATATTTTAACCTATATGTTAATGAAGAGGAGTAACAACCCAGGGATTCTGAAGAGGATCTATTGATGAAAGCCACTACTTGAGGTCGAATAATCAAGGTAAGTGTTGTTCTTCCTTTTTCACTTTCAATTACTTTCTTCCTCTTCACTGTGAACTAAGTGTGAGGGAATTCCTCCTAATCTGTGAGAAATGACTGTGTTTTATTTCATGGGTGTTTAGCTTCTAGTATCTATAGAGTTGAAAAATTATTTTAAGTTGATTTTTAAACTTGCTGCATCCATTGTTTTTCTTTTCATTGAGATGCTGCTGCACATGACTACTAATCATGGTACTATTTGAAGTAAATTGATAAAATATTTTGCCTGCTCACAATGATTCAAATCATGAACATTTTAGGAATAGAAATTCACTTTGTTGCTGGTGATGGTTGGTCGGTTTGGGCTCTTCTGTTTTTGTTTGTTTTTGTTTTTATTTTCTTTAACTTTTTTGTGTGGAAAAGAAAATTTTTGAACTTCATTGTTACCCATCCATATCTTTTTTCAGCTGAAATGTCCATCTGTTTTGAATATAAATGTCTCCCACCTTGAGAGACAACATTGGGGACAATGTTGGGTTTTAAGAGTTGGGGAGATGAGTCATTCTAGTGTCATGTTGAATTCCCCCTTCTTGAACCTGAGTTTGTGGTTGTTTAAAAAAATGGTCAATTTGTTTCAAAAAAATGGTTCAAAATTCCTTTGATTTTTTTTTTCAAATTATTTCATCACTTTATGGTCATTTGAGGTTCAATGGTAATTCATTTTTGTACTATTTAGTGGATAACTGTTTGCTGGATGTTGATAGTGGAACTTATTCAGAAACTATTAAGTTTGAATGATTGCTGAGTGAAATTGTTTACTATCTCTATGGATCTGTTTGTTTAGGAACGGAGGATAATAGTATGACATGATATATTTTTTGGAGTAAGGATTATGGATTAGGGTAACTTGATGTTATCACTGGAACCCATGGGACTCACATTTTTATTAAATAATATTCAATCACTTTTAAATGATTATTAATTAAGTCCTTTGTAATTAGAGTAAAATGGGAAAATCTGGTCCCACGGTGCGTATCTGAGACAAGGTGCACTGGGTGGATTTCTGTGAATAAATAAATCCAATTTCAATCTTAGTAAGTGCGATGCACAGTGCTCTGCACATGGGATATGGATGAGAAATAAAAAATAAAGTGCCCTTGTCAAAAATGAACTCATTAAGGTGAGGGGAATTTTGAACCTAGATGGAGAACAGAGCAATTGACTTGGTTAATTTTCATTTGAGTTGAATCAGTAAAGTGATCAAATTAATGGACTTTAATTTTAGGATCTTGGAGGAAGTTGAGAATGGAAGGTGCCCTTGGTTATGTTCTAAATTCCATTTCATCTAACCTGTCAACCCTCCTTGAATAATAACTTGAATTGGAAGGTAAAGAAAGACAATTAATGAATACACATAGGAGGTATGACATACTTGACAATGTATGAGTTTTTGAGGCCTTTTAATTCTAGTGAGTTTTTGAAACTAGACAGGACATGATTTTTTTGAACACCTTTGGATAGCCTGACCCATTGTTTGGTCCTACTCCTCTTGATTTTTAAGTTGAATCATGCACTTCTTTAACTGAAACTCACAAGTCATATTTCTGTTTTAAAGTCAAAGTCATGTGCTTGTTTGAGGACAAACAAAGGTTTAAGTGTGGGGGAGTTTGATGTGGCAGTGTTTTCGCATTCTTTGCCACATCCTTTTTATATTTTTTTTGACTTTTTTATATCAAAATTTTGTTTTTATTAAATAATTGATAATTATTGTGTTTTTGTACTTTCTGTGTAAAATAATCCGTTTTTAGTTTAAAGCATGCGTTTTAATGTGCATTTGTGTCATTTTAAATAATTCTTAAATTAATTTCGTCTTGCGAAATAGACTTATATTTATTCATCCTTTTATGTTTATAATTTTTCATTCTAGTTAGTTTATTAATTCATTTATTAAATTAATTAATTCTCTATTCTTTAAATTTTAAATAAATAACTCTTTATGGTTTTTAGTCTTTTGATAAGTTAATTAATTTTAACAATTTAATCTCATCCAATTAATATTTTTATTATTTAATTTAATTAATTCTTTAATTAATTGGTTAAATAATTTAATCAAGTAACAATTTTTATTTTAATTTGTTCTAAATTATGTTATTAAATACAAATATATTTATTCTTTTAAATAAAGCCTTATTAATTTTATTATTTAACATTGTTTTATTTATTTATTTTTCAATTTTATTCCATTTAATTTAATTTATTAATTGATTAATCTAATTTTAGGTTTATTAAATTATTAACTTATCTGTTCTTTTTAATTTGTTGGTACTCACGGTAGCACTGTTTCCGCTCTAAATGGTATGACCATGAGTATCACTCACGGTGCCACTATTTCACACGTACTGTCTCACCGCTTCACCAAACACTATAACCTGTTGCGGTCTCACCATGTCCACCACCAAACCATGCCACCATTCTATTTTTTTTCTTCCACAACTTACGGTGTCACCAAGTCCGCTTCAACTGTCCCACCGCTTCCACCCCACTCACGGTGCCTCTTTTACCTATCTCACTATTTCACTCATGGTTGTTGTGCTGCCATTTCATAAATGGTGACACAACAAACCCTCCCACTGGTGGACCATTCCTCTGCACCCTCCTCATCCACGCAACATTCTTCCCACTGCATCAACACCTTAGCAAAACAAGAACGCAAACCAGAAGCACCCAAACTAACAGAAGTCGAAAATTAGAGCAAAAGTTTCACAACATAATTAGAAAATTCAAAATACCTCTCTTAAATAGAGATCTAGAACACAGCCCACCCGAAACCCCTTACCACTGCCAGTTTTGAAGATTTGGGCACCATTATGCAACCTAGAGATGGGACCTTCTCCTCCATTCTCCACCTCATCCCCCATTGCTCTGTTTTAGTTTTGATTTATTTTGAGTCTGTAAATATTTTGTGGTGCATGTTTCATAATTAAATCTTTTATTTTCTTGATGTATTGTTTATTTTTATTCATCCTCATTTAGTATTGTGATCTAGAATATCCCGAAATAGAGATATAATTTGCAGGGTTATATCCAGTTTATGAAACCCAACATGATCTAGAGATCCACACATCAACACAATCACATTCTTTTTATTCTCATTGGTAGATCACGTCTGTGAGTTAGATTAAGCGAGATCGAGATATTGCGTAGGACGATTTTCCAATTTCTTGTTTAATTTATCTCCCTTTCTGGTCTTGATTTCTCAAACTGAGAATCAAGATTGGTTGTGCAATCTGACGATCTTAGCTGGATCATTTTGCCGAGTGACAATCTTTGGATGGTATGACCTTGCTGAGTGAATCACCTTGCAGTTAGGAGGAACGCTTGTGTATTGAATAAATTCTATGCTTGAGTGTTTAATTTCTAGGCAAGACTGGTGTTTAATCTGAGACATAGATCATGCACTGTGAAAATTTGAGAATTGTTCATGTTGATCTAGGAAGACAAGTAGGGGGTGGATGAACCGGGATCCATCCTTATTCTCACTGACATTCTTCTTCAATGTCTTGGTGTCATTTGTTTGTCCTGTGTCTCTGCATTTTTGCACTTGTCCATCACTATTTCCTTCTCCACTGTGCTCTTCCACACTTATTAGTGTTTCCATAGGAGTGTGTTTTTGTGTTTTCAAAGTATTTAAAAAAATACAAAAAGATTCTTAGAATGACCACTTAGGCTCTCGACACTGCTTCCTTGAGAGCGACCCCGAGGTTATCCGCTATGCTATATCTTAGGTCTTTATAAATGTAAACTTGATCATCCTCACAACAAGGATGCCTGTAAAAAATCGTTGAATCTTTTCTATTTCTACCCAAACTTTTTCCTAAGCCTGATACAACGACTCATTAGGTGAGGATACTTCTAAAATCTTTTGAGTGTAGGGGATAAATTTTTTAAATCACTATCTTGTCATTCTCAAACCTGATATAGTGATATGGGATACGTTCATATAGAATTAATGTGGACCATATTCAAAAGGCGCCATCTATTACAATATTTTCAAGGCATACATAGAAAAGATTAATTTATCTTAATGATGAAGATAACATTATTTGATGGGACACATTGGGGAAACAAATTATATAGATCCATATTGGTCATAGTATACATATCTAAAACAAAGATGTCCCTTAGAGATAAATACTATTATTTATGATAAATAAGGATGATTTTTGAGGATATAGGTTTCATAAAATAATAAGTGTGATTAAAGGAAAATGGATGTTCTGAAATCCTTATGGAATAATTTGTACTATATTCTACTATGATGGGGTGCTTATATTTAAAATGTAATTTATAGAAAATGTTTTGGATGGTTAACATGAGAATTTACTTTCATGGATCTAGATTAAGTGTATGGGAAAGGGGGAATTTTCATTCTGTTATGTTTAGGGTGATATGTGGGATCCAATCATCACTACATATCTTATTAGAGTGAGAATAAATCTATAAAAAGTTCTAATAATGATCCTCACAAAAATTTATCTCATGTGTAATGGAGGAAAAACCACATGAGGGAAGCCACTCTAAGTAGTTTGTGCTCATCTAGGATAGACTCGTCTCTCCCTTATATAAATGAAAGGTCTAACTATATATATTGGAATAATTTCCAAAAATCTATATGAACACATGAGTGATGCTCAATGTGAGAAAAATAATAAATTGGAGGATTAACTAAATTTTACTATGAATTCTAATAATGGGTTATTTGCAGCACACAAAATCTAATTTGTTGCAACATGGTGGGAATTCTATCTAATATAGAATAATTTAGAGTCTTATCAATGTGAGGTGGGTATTTTTTAATCCATAATCTTGTAGCTTTCAGATATGAGAAAATTATATGGGAGAAGTATGCAAGCAATGAACAAGGACCATGTTTGATAGGAAACTTCAATTAAGATGTTTTCAGGTCATATTAAGATAAGAGAACATTCTAATGAGGATTATTATCACTATTTAATAGTCCACATTGGGGTCATACATTATGTAGAGCTATACTGGGTATACTGTGCATATTAAAAACAATTTTTTTGTTTATAGTTGGATAATTTTGTCACAAATATCCAAGGGAATCCTATAAGGACATGAATATCATGAGACATAGATTGTGATTTGTGTGTATGGGGGGGGGGGGTTTATATAAAATGTGAAGTAAGTATTTAAAAATAGGGTTGGCCACAAATTATAAATTTCAAAATGGGTATTATCTCTATGTATGGGGGGAATTTTCTTTAATCATGAGTTCGTAAATGAAAGAACTCATATTGGAACATTCTGAACTCATTGGGGACATTTTCAAGATAGGAGGATTGTGTTTTTTATATTTCTAATAGGCCTATAATGAGAGATCTAGTCATCATTATGTATCTCATTATAGAGAGAATAAATCCTCACATAGTTCTGATCCGATGTCATCTATATGGATCAAATTATCATATGAGAGAGGTTATTTTTATCATACAATGGATGAGTTAGGATATAGGATATGGGCATCGCTACATTTATTTTATATTTATGAATCAATCCCCACATTTTTCATGAAAATAAAACTACTGTGATAGGATACTAGCATCGAGAGTAGGGGATTCAAGAAAGGGACAAAGTATCATGTAATCTTACATCATGTGAAAGGGACATTAACCATATAGTTTAACACCTTATGGAAAGGATTATTTTTCATATAATTTAATGAATTACGAAATGGAAATAATTTTATAGTTTATCTTTATGTGAGGATGTTGTAAGACTATTGAAATTTAAGGACATATTGATTTGACATAAAATGGCACGTGAGGTAGCTTATATAGAAAGAGAAAAAATAAACCCTCATGTGAATAGAGAATAAAAAATATAGTATAAAATATCTCATAAATATTTAAACTTACTTTAATGTCATAATTATTAGATATATGGTCATGTAGTGTTTATGTTCTAACATATTTGACCAAAAGTGTGCCGATTAATGTCTTGTAGTCAGGTTTAGTCATGCCTTTTAAGGTCATGTGACAAGGAATGATAGACAATTTTTGTTGTGGCATGACTTAACCAAAAAAATTAGAATAATAATCTGAAAATATCTAATACCATCTGATCCAGGTTCGATGTGAGAAATAATTGATGTCAGGGAGGTATCCAATTGTACTAAAAATACCAATCAAGGGTTTTTTCTGGCATGTACAACTTGATTTTTAATTCCACAATGATCTAATAAATAATGATATAACATTTTATAGATGTAAATAGGGGAATATAAAAAACATGATCTCAGGGATATTAGATTTAAGAAAATAATATGGTATAGTATGCAAGAAAGGACCATGGAACATGCTAAAAAGATGGCTTCCATTATGATATTGTTAGGGAGTACAAATAAATATGTCTTTCTCTTGAGGATGATGATATGTATGGTTGAAGGGACACGTTAGGGGTTAAACATTATGCAAATTTATATTAGGTGTATTTTGAATAGTCAAAAAAGTGGTTTCCTTCATAGATGGATAATTTTGTCATAGATGTCTATAAAAAGCTTATGGGGACCTGAATATCCTGACATATAGAGTATTATATGTGAAATTAAGAGGTCTATAGTATTAATTGAGCATTTAGATTGGTATTGACCATTAACTAGTGGAATATTCCTTCTGAAATTATTTATTGTATACAAGGAAGGGAATATATATTTCAACCATGAGTTTGTGAATGAGGGAACTCATGTTGGAGTGTCCTGCATAGATCGAGGTCTAATATAGGATAGGTGTAATATTTTTATCATTTTGTGACTTGTACAAGATATAGGATCTAAGAATCACTACATTTCTCATCAAAGAAAGAATCGATCCATATGTAGCTCTGAGATAGAGGTTTGGTGGAATATCCATACCAAGAATATTGGTCCTCTAAGAAAATGTCCACAACAATGCACATTTTTACATCAAAAAATATTTTTAATATCTTACAATAATGAGGTGGTGTTATATATTTTAAAATCATATGACATAGATGTTTTCATGTAGTTTAATGTCACGTTATTATGAAACTTTCTTATAGTTTAACATAATTGGACTAGGATATAATATTTTTCAGGCATTTTTAGGTCATGAAATAAGGATCAATATTGAGTATCTTGGATACATGGAATAGTTCTTAAAAAAACATGCATCGGTAGGGGCATGATACAATCACCATCCATCATAATTAGTGAAGATGCACCATTGGAGTAGACCATATAGATGAAAAAGGTCCCACCCATTTTGGTTCACGCTTTTTAGGTTTCATCACTAGTATCATTGGGGTTCTGAGCCCCAAAACCATTTCTCCTTAGAGGAATGAACAGAGGATAACTTTCTTGTTAAAAGATCATTTTATTAAATTTTTATGGGCCAATAAATGATTTAGGGAATGAAGTCTTATATCATCTAGTTATTCAAATTCATCTAGCCAATTTTTAGATTTCTATACTATGGATAGTTGATCAAAAATGGAAACGATTAGTGAATGAAATTAGACCTTGATGGGAAAAGATGCTTTTGTTCCATATACTAGTGAATACAGGGTTGCTTGGGTGGTAGTATGGGTGGTACAATGGTAATCCCAGAAGGAATGTATAATTATATTGGGCTAAAATTTATTATCTTTTCCCACTATTTTCTATATTAAATTCAATATATTGTTAAAATCCTCTATCTATCCATTCACTAATTCATGATTGTAGAATGAATAGATGGACCAAATGTTGTATTCTTGGTAAAACCTTTTCACTTAATAAGAAAAAAATTGGTATTTTTTTCCATTTGTATTATGTGAGGGAAACTAAATATGGTGATTATGTTTTACTTCATGAAATTGATGATGATCATTCTTACAACTTCCTTGAGGGATATTTCTACATTCCATTTGTAAAATAATTCAGTAGTAGTAAGGATGTACTTAAATTTATTAGATATAGTGGGAGGGAATGTCCCACCAACATCTATTATCCATACAAAGAATGGACATGAGTATTTTGTAGTGTACAACAACTCTAGGGATTAATGGATAATGTTGGCATATATTTGACAAGAATCACACTTCTTGGAAACTTTTATGCAATAATAAATCATTAAAGTCTATAAATATCTAATTCTTTTGATTTGATGATATTTATTAATCCGTAATTGATGGAAATCACATGCACTGGTCTATACTTCTTGCATAATGGAAACCATCTCTTCTCCATCGATGCATCTGAGGAGGACTCCATCAAAACCACATTTATAGAGGATATTATAATGATTTGAGATTTCATAAAGGGTGAAGTTGAATTCATGTCATAATATATTGTCTTTTATTACTCTATTAGACGGAATAACCTTATTTAGAGGTATTATAATATGAGTTTCATCCAACCATTTGTAGGACCATTTGGTTCAGGGAAAGAATTGACCTCATTGACCACATCCATGTTTTCATGAAAAAATTATATCTCTATTATATGGTTCACAATACTGATGATCATTTCATCCTAGTACAGATCTACGAAATATATTTCAAAATTTCATAACATATATTCCTTGGTATTCTATGAGCACGTGAAATGAGTTAATATTTCCTTTGAATGGAATTCTATGATTAACCCCCACACCAAATCAAGAAGGGGTATCATATCTTATGTCCTAATAGAATAATCACCATTTATATGATTGACCACAAAATTTATATTCCCTTTGAAAATTATAGGGTCTATTAGAATTTGGAGTTACGGTTCTAGAAATTCGATGAGGGCTTGGTACATTGCTTCATTCTTGGTGTAGACTTCTTACAAGAGGAACGAATAAGATAGAATGATCTTTATTAAACAGATAATAAGGACTCCCAAACCTAATTTATTAATTATAGGGTCTTCCATCCTCTTTACCATTGGTCTCCTAGACACACCATTAAAATATGTATTCTAAAGGAGGAACCATAAAAATGAGGGTTTTGAATTCGCGATCAAACATGCCTGACATGCCACTCTCCTCTTTCACTCTTATGACCATTATGGAGACACCTAATCTTTTATCTTAAATGGTTATCTGACCCTTAGTGACCTTCAATGGTGCTAGAACTTCACAACCTTCTAGGAAAGAGGTCCTCCTTAGCACCCCTCCCGTTCGAAAAAGCCAGCGATTCCCTCCGTTCTGGTGAAGCCAGTGATCCACTCCAACCTGTTTCAACTGGGAGCTCATTCAGGTAGTTCAACGGGTGATTCTCGGGTCTTCTATTTATCAGAGTATTATTTCCAAGAATCCTTGAAGTAGCTGAGTTGGTGTTTGGTGGATCAGTTTGGGATTAACAGACCCCCACTTGGGATGTTTCAAAGTTTCTTCTACAGTTGGGACCTCAATCTGACAAAAAGTGTTTTTTAGATTAACTGGAAATCATTCCTCATCATTTTGGACTCCTGGGAGGGAATTGTTCATTCTTGGTCTATATGTCCTCACTCCTTTGGATGATGGAGGTTTTATCTATCATTCTGGTCCATGGAGGTTCATTGGGACCATGAGTCGCTAGTCGCTATGGTCAAGATCTCTCTCCCTGATCCCACCTTTCCATTCATGAATGTATTGTTCTTGGAAAATATTGAAAACTCCCTTGGTGAATTTCTCAATCTATACAAGTGAGATTTGTACCCCCAAAACTCGGTGAAAGCTCGTATATTTTTTGTGATGGACATTGCTTCTCCCCATCCATCCCAGATTCTCCTTCGAGTTGGGGATACATTGGAATGGAGACACGATATTGTTTCTCCCTTAGTGCATAGGTTATACTACTTCTGTCATATTGTTTTCTATGAGATGCTAGCTTACAGGAAATACACCTACTTCTCAACTTCCAGACATTTGACTCAGACCTCGACTGGTCCCTCCTTATTGGGAAGCCTTGTAGTTTCTGAGTTTGTGGTTGGAGAGAAGCCTCCATTTCCCCCTTCAGCCGTTATCCCCTTCCCTCCCTCACTCCTGTCTAATCCAATTTCTCCTTGTTGAGATTTTTCTTTCTACCCTATCCCCCACTTTCCATCCTCACTGATTCTCCAAACCCTTTATCACCCTTCTCTTGATGATCCCTTATCCCCTACGTCTCTTGGGACCTCTCCCCTCAACTTTCTTCCCTCCCTCCACTATCCTGGGTAGTTCTAGTTGGATTGCTAAAGGAAAACCCATCATCCATGATGACCCCCTCAATAATCCTCCCATTTTGATCCCCTAACATTCCCTTCCTTCTGATATCCTTGGAAAACTGTTATAGTGCATTAGTGCACACACCCACCCCCACCAACTGCTAGTCCAGAACAACCGCTCAGCATACGGACCAACCCATGAAAACCTCCTGACCTTACTGGCAGCCCCCAACTGTGGTGTCATGTTCCCCTTCTCCATTTAGCTCTACCTCCATTGGGACATGCACAAGATCATTATCCAAGTCTATTCATGTATATCTAATGGAGATAAACAATGGACTTTATTCTCCTAGAGTTAGGACCGGGAGCTCCTATCATTAATGATTTATCTAATAATCTGGAATACCATGGGTATCAGGACCTACGTTATGTTGGATTTCATTTCCAATGAGGTGTCCAAGCATAAATTTTCTCTTATGGTCTTTCCTGAGCCAAAGGTTAGTTATTATAGAATTGGAGATTTTGCTATGAGATCTGTCTTATAGTTATTTTTTCATGGTGATCCAGATAACAATCAAATCTAGATTTTTTGGAAATCTCTTATCTCAGTGGTTAAGATGGTAGTATATAATCACCATCTATCAGTCAAGGTGGATTCTGGATATTTCTCTTCTTTATTATCCTTTGTCTTTAAAAAATGCGCGATACACATCCATGTGAAGCTATGGCTTGAACTTAAATCCTTCAACCCTAGATCTAAAAGTTGGTTGGTGGGGGGTTATTTCATCTATATCTTGGCTCCATCAAAAAAGAATGGGGGGATTTCTTACCCTACAATGATAGGATTCAATTATCCTCCTTTGAAACTTAGGAGAGGCTCCATGACCTGGGATATGTTGGTGATAGATTCACTTATTGAATTAATGAAAATTGGATCACTTCTTTGGGAATATATGGGCTATATCAGACTTACCTAATTTAGAGGTTATACACTTGACCCTCTCTTTTTCTGACCACACTCTGCTTCTTTTCCACCTGAGGCCTAGATTGCCATAGGGATTCCATTTCTTTTTCACCAAAAGTTTGATGTCTCACCCCGATTTCCTAAACATGGTGCATCACTCTTGGACATCTTATTGTAGAAGGAGACTTTGTCTTAGTCTCCACAAAAAAATTGCATTTCCTAAAAAAATGTTCTCATGGATTGGTGTAATGCCCTCCCATATGTGCATCCATATTTGGAGGTTATCAAGAGGGACATTGAGTGTGATAAGGAGAGCCTAAAGGTGTCATAGAATGTTGATATTCTTTCCTCTCTAAGACTCATGAATCAATAATCCAATGATATGTTGTTAGAATAAGAATGGTGCCTTCGTGATAACTCTTAGGCCACTTTTCTTAAGGAGGGATATCACAACTTGACCTATTTTTATGATTGTTTGAAGGAGAAGAAGCGGTGCAGAACATTGAATATCCATCTTGAAGATGGATCATTTACTAGCGACATAGATGTATTAGGTGATATGGCTGTCTCTTATTTTAAATATCTATTATGTAATCCGAACTGTCATTTGTAGAATAGCTATACCAAAAATTAGACCGACCTCTTTATTTTAGTCGCAAGAGTTGTTTCATCTCACACCAATGAACTACTCAAGCTTCTACCAAAGGATAATGAGGTGTGTGACTCTATTATCTTCCAAAACTAGGAGAGTGAACCCGGTCTCGATGGTTTACTGACATAATTTTTCATCAATTCCCAGAACATAATCAAAGAGATTTTAGTTGATTCCATCCATAGTTTTTTCTATAGTAAAGGGATTCCATGGTTTTTCACTATTACTATCCTGATTCTTATTCCCAAGGTGAGTGATCCCACCTCAATTACATTTTATCAACACATCATCATGTGAAACTTTATATACAAGGTTCTATAGAACCTCTTCAAGAGATAACTCTCTCAGTTTATCCATAGTTGGGTTTTAGAGGAACAAAATGATTTTATCCAGGGATTGTCTATTTAGGGGGAAATGGAAATTGCGCCTGAGATGGTTGGTGAGATCCAAAAGAATTTCAGGGTCCAACAATATTATCAGGTTTGATATGAACAAGGCCTATGATAGTATTGAGTGGTGATTTATTATTTAGTCCATGAGGTGGATGGGTTTTTCTGAATGGGTCATTGACATTTTATTTCATTGCTACAGCTCTCTTTGGTTCAATGTGGTCTTTATGAGGAGGCAATGAGGATTCATGAAACTATTTAGAGGGCTCAAGAAGGGTGACCCTATTTCTCCAAACATATTCATCATGGTTTAGGAAGTTCTAATTAAGAATATGACCTCATTTATGCAACACAACCATGTCATCCCTTATCATTATAGGGCTCACATTCTGGGGGTTTCTCATCTCTTTTTTTTGTGGATGACCTTATCTTCTTCATCAATGGATGTAATGACTCCATCAAATACTTCCACAACATCATGTATGAGTATAACTACTGGAGTGGGAAATTTATTAATAGGGACAAGAGTGGGGTTTACTTTCCCACTTCCTTCCCAGTCATGCATAGGGACACTGTTGTTTCTATTCTAGGAATTCAGATCAATTTCTTTCCTATAGTCTACTTTGGATCCCCCATCTCCACCAGATGAATTTGTGTTAGTAATTTTGATGTTTTGGTCAGAATGATCAATAATCGTATCAATAACTAGATGATCAGGTTCTTGTCATTTGAAAGATGAATCACACTTTCTAATTATGTTTTTCCTCATTCCCTATGCACATTTTATTCACCCTCAAATTTCTCAAGTATATCATCAGGAAGATTGAGAACATCATGAGTTTTTTTATTTGGGATTCCCAGGGGGAGGGAAGATGCCAGTGGGATTCCTAGAATAAACCTGCTAGGCCAGTGGATCATGGAGGCAATGGTGTTAAGGATGTGGGGTAGGCTATGTATTACCTATAGGGACAACATTCTTGGGAGTTTAGTAAGGGGAACTTCTTGTGGAGCCAACTTATCAAAGGGAAGTATGGTTTTGGATCATGTGAGAATGTAAGATCTCCCTCAGGCCTTTGGTAGAATCTTCGAGTTCACATTCAAGTGCTTGTAGATCATTTATAGTGGATTCTAGTCCAAGGAGACATCAACTTTTGGGAGTGTGATTGGGGGGGGTGGGTGGGTGGGGGGGGGGTGGTATAATAGACTGACTAAGATTCCCTGTGCCCAACCTATCATTCATGGAATATAGCTCATCCCCACCTTTATCCAGGATATTATCAACCCCACTGAGAATGCCCCGTTTGAAAGAATTAGATTTGATGGATCCCCTAACTAATGTATTTTTACCAGATACTCAGATGGTATGTTTTCCTCCAAGTATTATAAATATACATTTCTTATTCAGCCGATGAGTATCCAGTGGGAGAGGTTCCTATGGTGAAAATATATTCCTATTAAATTCTCCTTCCTGATATTGAGAATCTTCTACCACACTATCACCTTAGATATGGAAATAAAAGTTAGGGATGTTCATCTTGATTCTATGTGCATATGCTATCTGTATTCTTTGGAGGAACCTACACTGCATATGTTCTTCAAAAGTGCATGGTTTAGCTTGATTTGGGGCATTCTTGGCGAGTTTTATCTTCTTTATATCCCGGTTGACTCTCTTGAGGGTTTCTTCATGAACTAGTTTTGTATCTTTTACAATAATAAGTTGGAGGATATGGATTGGGGGATTCATTTAGTGGTATGATATTAATGCATCTAGACATTGTGAAACTAGGCTTGGTATGGGTCTCACTGCTCTGATCTTTCTATTATGGTTAGAGATAGATTCCTCACCATGAAGTTGGATGGACACTTGAATCAATAGTATGCAACACTATCCCTTAGGTATTGTTATTCCATAAATTCCTTCTCGGACCAATCCATCCCTAGGAAGTGGGGTCATTGGGTTTGTTGGTCTCCTCCCACCTCAGGTCTCAAGCTCAAAATTGATGGCACATGTGTTTTTGGTTTCATGTGTGGTGGTAGTGTGGTATGTGATGCTTTGGGATCATTGATCTTTTCCTTTAGTTCCTTCTAGGGAATAGGTAACTTTCTTAAGGAGGAAGCATTGGCATTGTTGAGTGACCTCTCTCTATGAAAATACATGAACATCATCCTTTCCGCCATTGAAACAGACATAATAATGGCGTGGATATCTCTCATCGACACCTCATAATATCCTTGTAAAATCACTTATTTGGTTCATGAGTGTAAGTAACTTCTTTCCAATGACATGGAAATTATTCATATGTGGCGCGAAGGTAACCATGTAGCTAACTTATGGACATCCTTTACAACCCAGGAATTCCCCATTTTAGAATATTGTAACCTCAAATCCCTCCCCTAGGTGGTGGGGCCCATATTATTGATGATTCACTCAGTCTTCAATTCATTAGGCCACCTTGAAATGAGTTTCCTTTTCTTCCTTTAATAATATAAAATTATTAGTGGAAAATACGTCTTCGATGTTTGGGGGATACCTTGAGCGGAGAAACTATATTTTCTAGGGAATTTAGTATCTGCGGGCATTGTTTATATAGATGGATGTTCTATAAGTAAATATACTAGAGCCTATCCTTTTATCTTTTTCCATGATCTAAAATTAATATGAAACTACTATAATTTGACTTCCCATCATGCTAAACACCCATTAAGAAATGAGTGATTGAGGATGCATTTGAGATAGTTTTCATAGGATTCCAAATTGATTTCATGATTCTATAGCTAGTGTCTTAGATTTTGAACTATAAAAATCAATGCGAGGAAACTCTTCTGGATGTATAAATATTGAGTCTTAGTGTCAATCATGGTTCTACTAAGATAATAGTGTTTTTCTCACTTTTGACACCATTATTCTGTGTGAGGAAAAAACCCAATGATCGATTTATTTCTGCCACATAAAAAATTAGTGGATTTTATTCGATAGGGTGTATTAACACTAGTGGACAAAAAAGATACTTCTTGATAATATCAAAGTATTATTAAAAATCATCAGTCCATTGATAAGTTAGTCCTTAATTTATTTTTTTGGAAAGGTATACATTTTCCTAATAGATATTCCATAATTTTTTTGGATATAGCATAGGAATCTCTATAGTCCTCTTATCTCTTTGAGATTTTGAGTATGTGACATGTCAAGGATTCCTAAGTATTCTCAGGGTGAACTTTGATACTGCAATGAAATTCTATGAAGTAAAGAATCATTCTTGAGGTAACACTAAATGCACATTTTGATGGTTTTATTTTTAATCTATGATTTCATATCTTGTAAAAAATTACCTCAACATTGAAAAGATTATTATAGAAATATAGGTATCTCACCACTAGATCATCGACATTGAATCTGATAGAATTTTCAACTAAGAGTTTGAATACATGATACTTGGAACATTTGATATATGGAATTGGTATCCTTAAAATTGAATGAAATCACCCAATAAAAATATTTCAATTGAGGAAAAATGAAAGAAATTTAATATTTATCATTAGATGATATTTGGATTTGGTTATTCCTTTAATTTTCAACCATAAAGGAGGGAGCTTGATAGCTATCTACTGTATAGACTAAGAGTATTGTAATAAGACTGATAAATCATCTTTTTGATAATTCCTATTGAGATCTATGAAGTTGATGAAAACACTGATTTTCCCTTTTTTTCTTTTTGACTGAGACAGTATTGGAAATCCATTTTGGGTAATAGATTTCTTGAATGAATTTATTCCCAATGAGTTTACCAGCTACTGATTCAAATTTAATAACATTATTTGGATGCATTCTTCTACCAGCCTGCTTATATCTACAATGAACTTCTAAAAACCATAAGTAGTGGGTAGCCAAATCTGGGTTAAGGCCTATAGTTTCTATGTAATTATAGAAGAACACATCCTATTGATTCGTTAGAAATGAGGTGTATTCCTATTTGTCATTAAGGGATATGGTCATGCTGATTAGTATGAGTTGTGGATCTTCCACTATACCAAAATTTATCTTCCAGAATTTGTTGATTGGGAAGAAACACCTTCCTCAATTGATAGAGGGGTGTATTTGATGTCATATTCTTATTGTTCCTCATCTTTCTACATACCAATCCTATAGAGAGTGGGTAATTATGGGGAATCTTATTATCTTGGATAGGAATCACTCTTTCAATATCTGAAACATGGTTTATGGGGATTCTCATTCCCCATTAATAGTGTGATATCTTCTTATGATCTGACTGATGATATAGGGGTCTTCTAAAGCTCTAGGTGGGAAATGAGGGAATTTTCACTATTTTGTTTTCAACATTATGGAGGCTGGATGCATTTGAGATATTTTTTATCTCAGTTAAAGAAATCGATTTCAATAGAGTTGATTCAAACATACCCAAATATGAACTTTTACATTGAATTTGGTTGATAGGTAATACATAATCATCAACATGATCTCTAAAGGGGTTAGATAGATTCATTTCATGGATATTTGAGGTAGTAGCCTAGGTAAACTCATCAGTCATGGTCTATTTCCCATCCCTCTAGTAAAATACTATACACATATATATATATTGAGATTCATAAGACCAAAATGGATCTTTATCATTAGGAAATGTTATGATCTGTCCATTGACATAGTATTTGATAAATTGATGATATGATGAAGGGACTAATATATGTTTACCCAACCAAGTCCTTCCATACATGATGTTGAAGGATGTATCTTGCCGAACGAATAGGACTTTAAAGTCAGATACAAGGTCCTTGAATTAAGTCCTGAGCTTGATTTAGACAAGGGTATTTTGTTAGCTCTTTTCAAAAATTGAGTGTCATGGTATATGAGGACTAATTGAATTTTTAGTAACCTAATTGATGAAGTGTTTAAACTATAATTAGGTTGAACCTTGACACATTATCAATAAAAACCACTTAGATTTAAATACCATCAAGTTAAAAAGGCACATTAAAGGGTCTGATGTGTCCCATTATAGTACCATTATTGTTTTGTTCTGTGAAAGAGATAACCTTGTGAAATTCAATAGGATATATCTCTATGTGATATAATTCAACAGTGTTTATATCAAAATTTAACTCGTTAGGGATTACCAATGCCTCTATGAGGGATTCCCAGAGGTCTGTTGATAAATTGAGAGCATATAGGATTGACATATTGGCAAGTACGAGGGGCCATTACTTCAAGATTCTATACTTTTGAGATAAAGGTATACATTTTTAATTATGTTATTTATCAATAGATGTCTCTTTAGGGGATGAAGTGCATATAATAGGTGGGAAAAAACATTGAATAGGGGTTGGGGTGCTTCTATCATCGGTGGGTTAGGCCTACTAGGCTTGTCTACTCGCCTGAGATGATTGGAAAACTTCACCCTCACTAACTGGTCTTGCAAAACAGTTAGGTATGGATGAATCTTAGAAAATGTGGCTGCATCCTCATTCACTTTCTAGGATCCCTAGTGGAATTTTATGCTAGTTTCAGTAGTATAAATTTCTCTACTGGGGAAATTTATTGGATATTAGGGTTGTCCATGAGTGTGCCTTCCTTTACTACCTTGGCATCAGTGGCCTATGCCTCTGGTTCCAAAATCCTACCTGAGAAACTCAAATTCAAATCCATACTCAACATCAGCTAAGGGGTCTATAAGATGAATAACATTAATAGAATATAAGAGTAATTATCCATCCAATAAAGATTCCTTTCGGTGCGGTGGTGTATATGGATAGATCTAATATTTACATCATTTTTCATATGTACTTCAATGATTTAAACCCAAAAAAATTAAAAATTTGAGGTGATTTACATCATATTTGTATTTTTGGTGAATTTTGTGATAAAATGTGAAAACTTCTTAATTATAGAATTTTAAATGATATGATTATAGAAAAAATTGAAAGTGGACTTCATGGTTCATCTAAAAATTTTATTTCAAGGAGAAATTATCTCATCAAGGCAACCATTGAAAGTTCCAAATTAGGGGAAGATAAAGAGTCTCTTCGGGAAAAAGTGTTCTTGATTAATTTTCGAAAAACATTTAGTACCCATGTTAAAAAGAATTGAAATTTTGATGTTTGATATAAAAATAAATTAAATACATCTTAAAATAAGGAATCTTGGTGATTTTTGACTTGATGGTGGGAAAAAACAGAGAATACTTTTACTAGATACATTCTATTTTAGAGGTTTTATTCTTTTTTTCCCAATTTTATTCTTCTTAGGTTTTTTAATGCCTTGTTTTTACACCTTCTTCTCTGCTACCCTTCACGTACAGGGGAAAAGTTATGAGTGATTGGGGAAGGATAGATTTTCCCTTTTGTAATTATTGTTGCTTTAACATAATGGTATAAAATAATTTATCTCTTCTATGAAGTTGGTTTCAACTTAAAATAGTGATTTTTATTATCAAGTATGATAGTATTTGGTTTTATATTATGTTGTTGATATTTATTTGGTGAATAGTCATTTCTCTCCCTCCACTAGGTTCCAGTTTATATATGTGTGGAAGGGGTAGTAGACACTCCATATTTTTTGGGATAAAAAATACCTATTTGGGAATTTTATAATTCATTTGGGGGTATTCATGGAAAATATCTCACACATTGAAAGGAGTGTAGTGCAAGTTGATATTTTGGAATGTTTTATTCTCACTATCACCATTTGAACAAGGGAGTGAGAGGAAACGATTATGGAATCTCACTTTAATAGACTTAGTAGAAGAGGATGGGATAAATTAGTACTAGGATAACACTCCATTTGGAAGATAAACCCCAACATTATCACCCTTATCATATTATAGTTTTGAATACCTTTCTTAATTTTTTTTGTTTCATCCATTTATTTTATTTTCAAAATAAGAAAATTTCAAAAACACCGCCTTTTTCTTCTAATGAAATTTGATAACTTTATAGTTGTGTGCTTAACTCTAGAGAAAAAATAAGTTAACCACTACAATAAATTTTTATACTTATGAAATAATTGTTCTTATCACATCCCTTGAAAGGACCATTTCTAAACATGGCGCCATTTCTGGTGAGGCTCTTCCAACAATATAATTATAAATATTTTACTATCTTCAAATTTTAAAAAATAAAAAATTGTTTAACTCAACTTGGTCTAATGAAGATGAGGTTGATTTATTTGCTACGAATATCTGTGGAGATCAAATCCATACCATTAAGGAGGAATTCAAGGATCTCATCTAGGGCCTTAAAGAGAACCAAGAATACAGAATGTTATAGGGATTGGATAGAGAATTAATTGAACTCGTGGAGTAATTCCTATAATTTTATCAACAATTGGTAAAGGTAATAAAAGAGGCTTCTTTGTTTCCCAACAATATTTATAAAGAAATTAAACTGGTGGAATATCAAGTAAAAGTGGACCATAATAGTATAAATATTAGTTTCAATGGATTAAATAGAATATAAAGGGGATGTATAGCCAAAATGGGACAAATAGTTCATAAATATCAAGAGAAACCTAAGATTTATCTAGTGGTGGATAAGGTTTCCCCACTTATATTTGATGTTGAAGAACATAGGGAGACCATGATAGAATTTACAGAATACCCATTTAGACCTAATAAACTATTCTTAGAGGTTATTGATGAATAATATTTTCCATATAATGTATGTATGAGATATCAATGATATTTGGATGACTTTTGTATTGAATATGAAGTGAAATATTATCTCTGCATCACTTACAATGAAGAAAAATCAACAACAATAAACCTATCCCTAGATTTGTAAGAATATGAATCCAACCAAGTGGTGCAATTTGAAGAGAAGTTGTAGGAGTCTGACTACCTAACTCTATCTAGTGAAATTCAACTCTAGGAGGCACTTTACACTGAATAATCAATTAAATATGAAAAATATCAAAGAGATAGTATTTTTTGGAACTAATTAACTTATAATTTGATTAAAGATGAATTGAGTATCACCTCCAAAGATTTTAAATTTTCATATTCAGAAAAAACATGGATTTCCTTGGTTGGGTGGAAGGAAAGAAATATACACATATTAATGAACATGTGAAGTTCCCCAAACATTTTGAACACATATTGGAGGGAGTGAATGAGGAGATATAAGTGGATTCTCTTAGGGAAATAGAGACACAATATGTTTACTTTTAAGGAGAATAATTTGATATTAATTGTTCACTCTTTAATTTTGTTAAAATAAAATTACAATCTATCTTTTACTTTGATTACTATATTGATTCAACATACATAAAAAAACCACAGGGGAATAATGAATATCTTGTTTAAGTGGAAACCAAGAGAGAGGAGGACTCATTATTTATCCTACCCACACCATTAATGTTTCATGTCATTCCCATAGGGGTGGGTTTTCTATACACTATCTATGGAGTCCTAAATAAAAAATAATAAGTTGAAGATAAAAGGAAGAAGCAATGGTGGTTCCACTACTGGAAATCGGATCTTTCCCAACACTTATATATACCCTTTCCCAACGGTTCTCCCAAACCGTTGGGAAAGGGGGGTCTTTCCCAACGGTTTGGGAGAACCGTTGGGAAAGGGTCCTCAAAACCCACCTTTCCCAACGGTTCTCTCAAACCGTTGGGAAAGGGGGGGTCTTTCCCAACGGTTTGGGAGAACCGTTGGGAAAGGGTCCTCAAAACCCACCTTTCCCAACGGTTCTCCCAAACCGTTGGGAAAGACCCCCCCTTTCCCAACGGTTTGAGAGAACCGTTGGGAAAGGTGGGTTTTGAGGACCCTTTCCCAACGGTTCTCCCAAACCGTTGGGAAAGACCCCCCCTTTCCCAACGGTTTGAGAGAACCGTTGGGAAAACTCACCCCAAAACCAACATTCACCCTCCCTGCAAATTTCCACCTATCCCAACACATTTGAGAACCGTTGGGATAGGTCTATCCCAACGGTTTTGAGAACCGTTGGGATAGATTCTTTCATTTCTTCCAGGTCTGCTACCCGAGAACATTATATAAATCTAAATTTTAAATAATTATGATAATACATATATATATTTATGAAATTATGTTTACAAAAGTGATGTTAGCTTAGTGGTTAAGTCGTTCGATTATAAACAAGGGGTCGTGGGATCAAATCCCAGCGCATGTATTTTTTTTGAAATACATTTACCAACGGTTTTATATCCGTTGGAATAGATTTTCATATTACTTATACCAACGGTTTTGTAAACCGTTGGGATAGGTCTATACCAACGGTTTTGGGAAAACCGTTGGTATAGACCTATCCCAACGGCTTACTTCGCAACGGTTCTCCAAACCGTTGGTATAGGCTATACCAACGGTTTGGAGGCCTATACCAACGGTTCCAAACCGTTGGTATAGGTTAGTATTCTACTAGTGTTCATCTCAACAAAACTCCACCCACCATCATATTGGGGATAACCAATTTGAACTGACCATCAGGAGGTAGTCAAAAACTAGGGACAACTTGGGGTATTAAACCTATATTAATCCTTATGTTTTCAATATATTTCTATTTTCTTTTGTTATAATAAATTTCTTATGTTTTCTTCTCTACGTTTTCTTGTATGATTTTGGAGAGAAACAGTTTGGAGATTAACTCAATGTTTCACCACCATTAAGTTAGGTCATACCTCTCCATAAAATGTACTTAATTTTATGATTCAATTAAATTTTTTTAAATGTTAAATCTACTTGAACTAATTTCAGAAACCATATCATTTAAGTTTGGGGGAGGGAAATGTTATAGTTTAGTATTTTTAATTTTTTTTTATTTAAAAAAATCTCTTACAAATTTTTGTTTGTTTCTTTTTCAGTTTTTGTGTGTTTTTGAAACAAGTGATCTTAAATGATTTTCTTTTATATTTTTGAAACTCATTTTATTGAGTGAATTAATTCATAACATGAAACTGAACATAAATGAATGCTAAAAATGGCTTCTTTTAAAGTTAAATACTTTTGTAATTTCATGAAAGGACCTATGATATTTGAATCTCATGTGACATCTCTCTATATTTATCCTTTAAATCACTTTATCATGAGGCATCTTAACCCTTTTTTTCATATTCCTTACATTTGCCTTATTTATTAAGAGAACCAAACCTTGAAATGTTTAAATATAATTTAATTTATACCTTTTATAACTTATGGTTTTGAGATACTTGTGTTTTAAATGATTAAGGAATTTATTTGTTTTTAAAGTACCCTTTTCAAGAGAATACTTTTTATAATTTTCTATCATGTAAATTTACTTCTTTAATCCCTTATAATACATGAAAAACCTATTAGGTTTGAAAAATTACAAGAAAATGTTTCATATCCAACCAGCTCTTGATGTTAGATTGCATGATCTAGTTGAACTTAAGTGTGGGGGGAAGCTGTCTTGTGTTGTTCCACATAATTTGAAGACAATATGGGTCAAAAATATAATTATGTAGTGTTGTGTTTGGTACAGATAGAACCATTCTATTCATGGATGTTCTTTCTAGGATATTATATAAAAAAAATTCACTTTTTTGAAAAATTTAAAGAGAAAAAACAATATGAAATTTGGGGAAGTAGTTTCTATGATAAAGATGATTAATTGGATACTGTGTGGGATAACCATGAATTTTTTTATAATATTTTGGATTTGATATTATACCAAGGGTATGAGGTGGAGAAAATATTTGAGTGAAAATTATAACCACGTGATTTTTCTTCAAAAAGAGCCAATCCGTCCTTATTCATCCTCAAAATCTCTGACATATAAATCCTACCAACCATAATCCACTAAATAAACCAAAAAAATAATCATGATAAACTCATATCTTTGAATTAATTTTTGTGGAGATGTATAAATTTATCAAGCCTATAGTGGGTCATTCATGGGTTTAGAGGAGAAAATCCTTGTTTAAAATTTATATTTCTTAGACGAGAGAAAAGTCATGTTAGGTAGGTGTATTTTAGGAATGGGAGGAGAACTAAAGATAAAATTTATTGAATAATATAAATGTAGAACTTGAAAAAATAGGTTTTTAGGAGTCATGATATATTTTGTTTCTTATTATCAGATTGGTAGATCTGATGGGTATGTGTTTTGAATTTTTCTTTGTTTTATTTTGAGGCTTACGTGTCTTAGAGTCCAATTAATACTTGTTGTGTAATTGATAGAGATATTATTTTCAACATTTTTAATTTTCATTTAAATAATTTAATCCCTACCAATTTAACAATTTGAGTGTATTTTTATCATTTTTTGATTTTTGGTGAATTTTCTGCTAAATAGAAAAAGTAACTTATTTTATAATTTTAATAATTTTCTATAAATTTTTTATTTTGATCATAAAATTTTCTATATTTATCCAAATGGATTGATTTATTATAGGATTATTTTGTTTGTGTGATTCAAATTCTTCAATTGGACCCTGAGCTCATTATAACTTCAATAATCCCAAATATATAAATAAAGTTGAAAAATATTTTTGGATGACAGAATGGAACACTAATCATTAAATGATTCATATATCAGGATAAAAACATTAAAATTATTTAATTATAATTTTTATTGAAATAGGACTCAAAGGGAAATGTGGGAATTAATTTTTTTGGATAAATTCACTCATTAAGGTAGCCATTGAATGCATGAATTTGTGAAAGATGAAGTTTCTTTTCAGATAGAAATTGTGGTATTTATTAATTCAGGAATAAATTTTTTACACATTTAAAAAAGTAATGAAATATTGTTATCAAATAGAAAAATCAATTATAAATAACTTTTAAGAAGTAACCATGGTGATTGTCAACTAGATGGTTGGAAAAAATGGAGAAAACTTTTAGTAGACAGATTTTGAAGGATATTTTTTTTCTTTTTTTACCTCTTTTGTTATTCTTAAGTTTTGTAATGACTTATTGTTCCCCATTATTCTCAGATACTCTAAACATAAAGGGGTAAACATATATTTGATTGGGTAATGGGAGGTTTTCTATTTTTTAATGATTGAGTTCTTACTCTTAATGATTTAAAATCCTTTCTCTAATCTATGAAGTTGGTGTCAATTTATAATATCCATTTTTATTATAAAGTATGAACATATTTTTTTTTTGATTCTATTATTGATATTTATTTTTTTAATGATCATTTTTAACCCTCCACAAGGTTCTGGTTCATATACGATGGAATATACTAGATCTTAGGTGTGAATTACTTGGCTATCATTAGTATTTATAGAAGGGTTAATGGACACTATTTATTTTTTAGAAAATAAAAGTCTCGATTGGGAATTTCCTAAGTCAATTGGGGGTATTCTCTATAACTCTCTCAAACATTTGAAGGATTTTAGGCCAATATGAGAATTTGTCAAGGATTATTCTCACCATCACCATTTGACAAAGGGAGTGAGAGGTAGAAATTATGGAATCTCACTTTAATCAACTGAACAAAAGAGGATTGGGTAAATTGGAACTAGGATAAAATTGAATTTGAAAGTCCAACCCCAAAATGATCACCCTTCTCGTATTATGGTTTTTAGTCAATTACTTAATTTATTTATTTTATTTCATTTCCATTTTTATTTTCCAAATAAAAAAATTTCATAATGCACCATTTTTTCTCCAATTAAAGGTGAAAACTTGACAGTTTTACACTCCTCTCTGGAGGCAATGTAGGTTAACCATTACACTAAATTTAGTAAAATGTATGCGTCACACATACTATTGGCATTGGAGGCATGAAGTATAGTAGGTATAAAAATAACTTTGGCCTTATGTGAAAGTATATGTTTCTATGCTTGGATTTGGTTTTTCATATTGTACTATTTTTGAAAGATTGGATTCTTGAGGGTTTCTTTTATTATAGGTATGGTTTCACCAGGGAAGATGAGACTAGGGGAACATTCGGTTATCTCAAATGTGGGTTGATTATGGAATGATTCCAATTGACCATATTTATAGTGATCCAATAACTAAACTTCTGTGTGCCCTTTCTTGAAACATCTTTCCAACTACCTCCCTCCTCTATAATGGTAGTAGACACATATAAAACTTAAAAAAATGGATTTACTAATTTCCCCTGTATGAAATCAACCATGTTTTGAGAAATAAATTTAAAAAAAAAATAAATCTCAAATGGCATTCCCTAACATTTAGTGGAAGTGAGAATAATTCGGGCAGTCATTGAGGACAAATTGATCTAAAATCCTAGGCTCTGAAAATTTTAACATGTTTTTTCCATTTGTCATATAATGTAGAAAATAACCTTTTCATCTCAGAAGGAATAAATTTTTTTCTTTCATTCATAAAATTGATTTCACCTCTTCTACCTTTTATTGTCTTGACAGGGATGTTTCTTTTATTTCCATTCGAGCATGATAGGGTGCGGGCTTTGGAGTTGGAGTAGGTGTAGGAGTTATCTTAAGAGTGATTGTCACACTTTCCAATTTTCCTATTTACCCTGTTTTATTTGTTGGGATCTATCATGACTTAGATTTGGTTCATAAAGTAGAGTCTTCCAATCCTTGGGAAAACATGACAATGTCTTAAGAACTGCCTATATATTTCATAGTAAGGAAATGTTTCTATAACTTTTCATAGAGGTTATCAATATAGTGGGCTAATAATTCATCCTGAGGAATCTATAAGTTTTGAGATTAATTCAAAACCTTCCACCTAGAGATTAAATATTATACTTATTCTTTAAATATTTTCAACTTGAGAGGTTGATGATTGTTGTCACTCACAATGTTGATTTGAATTGATATATAAACTATTGATAGAGATATTCCCATAATTTGATAGACTGGTTTAGTACACTATTGTACTAGAAAAGGTTGATACTATTAAGGATTAAAAAAATAATTTGAGTTTAGATGCTTCTTGATATCCATGGGATCCCATCATGGGACCAAATATCGATACAAAATGAATCAGATGCTATTCTGGATCCCAAAAACCATTGAATATTATAAACGTAAGATTTATAACAATATTTTTTGGGAAGAGTCACATCTACCCATTCAGGGTAAGTCTTTCTCTCTGAATTTACTAGTGCATGATATCTTTCTATAGATTTGAATCGGGCTGTTAATGAATTAATAGTGGTGACATGCTTGGGTGGTGGAAGGTTGGTTGAGAGAGATCTTAAATAGGGGCGACAACATGTAGGGTTGGATTTGGTAGCTCTACCTACACTTTCATTTGACAAATTTCTAGGGTATCTATTTGGTCCACTAGGTTAGATACCCTAAGGGGGGAGGGGGTGAATCAGGGTATGATAGATTAAAAAAACATCCTCTTTTGGTATTGTTTCATTATTAAACAAAAATCTCTTCTCTCTCTCTTTCTTTCTGAAAAGTATGAAGAAATCTTAAAGCATACACAGGAAACAAAAACTTTACTTGGTTCACCCTCACTGGCCTACATCCAAGGAGTATACACCAGCAATTTTCCGATATACCAAATCGACTATAAGATCACTACTATTTACAGGTTCGAAGTGGAATCACTTTCCCTCCTATTTTATAACCACTCACAATTCGAAAGCTGACTGCTCTCTCAACTGAAGTGTTCTCACTGCTTCTTCCAAATATCTACTCATAGTTTAAAGACTTTTAGTTCCCTTTATTGAATCTAATGAATGCATCCTCCATTGAATGTAGATTCTCTATTGATGTCCCACTTTCATCCACAGATGAATACCTATTTTACACTGAACTTTGGGAATACCTTTTAACCTCTTTTTGAAAAGCTTACTAACTTCGCGAAACACCTCTTTTGCAAAGCACAAACTGGCCTTTGCGAAGAACCTTTTGTGAAGAACAAACTGGACTTTGCGAAGCACCTTTCACACAGCACAAACTGGCCTTCATGAAGCATCTTTTGCGAAGCACAAACCAGCCTTCTTGAATCTCACAAGTTTCTATTGGCTTTTTAGGGCCTTTGTGAAATCCTTACTTTTCGTGATGCTCAGAAAATTTTGTTGGCATATATACTTTAAGAATGACTTAACATACCACCTTTGCGATACCTCTTTGTGAACTCGAAGACATAGAATTTTTCATTGAGTCTCTCTTAAACTCTTGTGCTTTTGAAGTGGGGTGACCTCATATTTATAATCTTGGCACTTCGTGAAGCTCCACTGCCTTCAGGGTTTTTTCTAGATCTCTCTTCGTGGCACACCTCCATTTCACAAAGATCCATTGTAATTTTCTATTCACGAATCCCATCATAATCATACTTCACTCCATCTTTGTGGTGCCTAGTTAAATAGTGTAGCCTTTTATCAATGACTGCAATGAAGTCCGTCATTGATTGCGAAGCTCCATTTTTATTGGAATCACAAAGCTCATCGCTTTCACGGAGACCTCCACCAAAAATCATTGATCCTTCGTGAAAAAAAACTCTCAAGGCCCATATTTGTGAAATCAAAAACCTTTCCATATTTTTATGAGATCTTTGAAGAAATAAACTTTCCTTGAAGAAATCCAAACTCTAAATTTTGGACCCCAAAAATTTGGAAAACACTAGAAAGTGATGCCACCTTGTATTTGTTATTTTATACCACCTCAAGATCTTTCATACCTTTTTCATGATTCTTTGTCCACATGGATTGTCAAAAACATATATGGAACTTGATAACTCACCCTGAAATCTTTTTTTCTCAACAAACACAACCATCCCCAAAATACTACAATTTTACCATGAGCAATTTTCCCAAAAATATCCCCCTTTGGATTTGTTGAAAACTCATCTCACAATGATTCTCTGTACTCTAATACCTCACTAAATCTCCTTCCATCATCAACCATCATTTGTCTCTGGAAATTAAGATTGTGAACAAATATTCACTCACCACATACTCTAAGCCGACATGAGCAATTCTTATCATGAGAAACAAGATTAGTATGAAATGTTCATCAATGAATCACTTCATTTCTAACACAAATTGTTGATACCATACTTATACCAATAAACTACTTTCATCATGAACCTCAACTGTCATGATATCTAAAATTTGATTGATCACTTCTTGCATAATCATATTTAGTACTCTCCCCACATCACACTGCTCCCCTATCTCGCTGCTCCACCTGTTAGCTTCTCCTCATTTCTTTGAATAAGACATTTTTATCCCTTCCTTAGACACATTTTATCCCCCTTTAAGAGTCACTATTTATTCCCCCTTTTCAACAAACCCAAAGTTAACTCCTTTGTGGTTTGAAACAATGGAAAGAATACAGATTAACACATTAGATATAAATCAAACTATACCATGGGGAGATGGGGTCCCACATCCACACTTGTTCAAGAGATGGGAGTCAACTAAACTCCCAGATCCAGTCGATGCCTCTGAAAATATTCTATGGGTAAAGAATTTGTTGGAATGTCCACAACTTGTAGTTCGGTAGGCACATACTTCAACTTTATAATTCCCTGGTCAACCGTCTCCTTGATAAAATGATAATTTATAATAATGTGATTTGCCCTTGAATGATGGACAATATTTTTTCTGATATTTACATCACTTGAGTTATCGCACTGGATTCCAATCAAAGACTTCACTTCAACTCCCATATCATCAAGCTGATGCTTCATCCACAATAACTATGTGCATAATTGAGTGGTGAAAATATAATCAGATTATGTTGTGATCAATGAAATGCAATATTTCTTCTTTCTTAGCCAAGAAATACACATGCCACTAAGATAGAAAGCACCTCCTGACTTTGATTTCCTGTCATCCGGTGAACTATCCCAATCTACATCTATATATCCAAACAGCTCCAACTAAGATTTTTCATTATACATCAAATCAATATCCACCATTCCTTTGATATACGGAAGTATACTTTTTATTGTAATCATGTGGATCTCCTTGGGATTGCCTTGATACCGCGCTTCTTGGAATGCGGAGAGAAAAATATTAGGTATCGTCACTATTAGGTATAGTAAACTTCCAATAATCTGCCTATATTATTTGATATTACATGCCTTAACATAATCATATTTCGATAACTTCATCTGCATAGCAACCAGAGTCTTTATCTCCTTGTAATTTTACATTCCAAATATTCTCAAACCACCCAAGAATATTTGGATTGAGAAATGAAAGTTCCATTCCTTCCTTGTAACACCTATAAACCAAGGAAAAATGATATCTCTCCAATCATTGATATTTCAAACTCACTTTTCTTGAATTCGGAAAACTGTCTGTACTGAGCTTCATCTGATCTGACAAATATTATATCATTGACATAAACCAGACCCATCATCCTTTGATTACTGTCACTGTTGAAATAGAGATTTTAATCAAATCCACCACAATGAAAACTGAGCTTCTTCACATACTGATCAAGCCTCGAGTACCATGCTCTCGGTGCTTATTTCAGACCATATAATGCCTTCTTCAGTAGAAAAACCTTGTTCTCATACTCATGAATGAGAAAACAATCTGGCTGCTCGATATACACTTCTTGTTCTAGAACCCCAGTCAGGAATGAAGATTTGATATCCATATGAAGTAATTTGAACTTCTGTTTCACTGAAATGGATAGGAATAATCTGATTGTCTCTCGCATTCCAACTGGTGAAAATGTCTCATCAACATCTATTCCCTCTATCTAGGAGTATCCATTGCACACTATTCTTGATTTTTTTCGAATCACCATGCCATCTTCATTCATCCTGTTTCGATAGAGCCATTTAATCTCGATGAAATTATCATCTTTTGGCCTTGAAAAAATCTCCCATGTCCGATTCTTCTCAATATAATCTAACTCTTCATTCGTAGCGTGAACCTAGTTTTCATCTTCAGGTGCATCAGGAAACCATTTAGGCTATACCTGAGATAAAAAAGATGTTTGTTGTAGTGATTTAATTCATCTAGTCTAAATTAGAGAATATTGATCACCACTGATATTCTACCTATCAATTTCAGCTCAACTCCTTGGATTTTGTGCAGATATAGATTTTACTTCCTCATGATCATCATTAGTATCTTCTTATGAATGAACATCAACCACTTCTTCTCCACCTGCATTGATTTCCTCCTCATCACTTTGATCAGGAAATTGTTCAATGTGCTGCGGAATATTCTCTTTATTTTCCACAACAGTGACATAATTTCTCTCAATTAATTTTCCCAGACCTTTATTAAAGCATTTTTATGCTTTTCTTTTTCCTGAGTAGCCAAGGAATATTCCGTTATCTCTGTGTGACTCAAATTTATTTTGATTTTATTTTTTGAGTATAAAGAACTCACTTCCAATTATTTGAAAGTACTTTACCATTGGATTCTTCCCGTACCACATTTCATATGAAGTCTTTCCTTAATTTGGGCATAATAGATCCCTATTAGAAATGTAGACCGATGCCAATACTTCTTCCTTCCAAAATTTCTTTGGTAAGACTTTTTATCGAAGAATCTTTATGGCCATGTAGTTGATGATCCAATATCTCCTTTCAACTAATCCATTCTATTGGAGAGTTCTTACTAAAGAAACTTTATGCCTTATACCGTTCTTCTCGAGATAGTCTTCCATCAGACTGTTTGTGAATTCCATACCATTGTCAGTATGAAACTTTAAAAGTTTCCACCCAATCATCCTTTCATATTCCCTCTGATACTATTTTAGGAAAGTGAACACATCAGGATTATGGGAAATAAAGAAAACCCATGTCATTATGCTATAGTCATCAATGAGAAAAATGTAATACCTCTTTATGTCAATGGATTTTGGTGATATTGGTCCACAAAAATTAGTATACACCAATTCAAGCACACTTGTAAACTTCTTTTCCTTATCTTTATACGTATTTATGATGATCTTCCCTTATTGAAGGGAATCACACTTATGTGTATGATCACGTGATAGCTTAGAGAGGTCTCTTACTGCTTCACACTTTACTTGATCATCGAGGGATGGTTGACATAGATGACCAAGTCTTTTATGCCAGAACTTGTTTTCTTCTTCTCCAGATAGAAAACACATATCTTCTTCACCACTCACAAGGTATAGATTTCCCTTTGTTATTTTTCACTGTAGAACCACTACACCATCTATTCCTTTAATGATACATGTATTCTTAGTAAACCTTATAGAATGCTCTGAGTCACATAGTTGGTTGATGTTAAGAAAATTGTGACTGATACCTTCTACTACTAAGACATCAACATGTCTCATCTCTTTGCCACCAAACCTAGCCTTTCTTGAGCCAATAATCTTTAATCCTTCATCATTTACAAAATTTAAAACACATTATTTGTCATATTTTATGCCCATAACAAGATCGTTATTACCTATAATATGATATTTGAAACCTCTATCAAGGATCCGTACACAAGAGCGGTCCGATGCTTTAAGGGAAATTTCTGACACCACTGCCTTCTCATCCTTTTTCTTTTTGATCCATGTCTTTGACAACATATTTAGAGTAGTTTGAAAATCTTGATCTTCCTCAGAGTGTGATAGAACTTATACTTCATAGATGCAAATAAATTTTGAATTTTCAACTCACCTGTTGGTTTGTTGATTTGATACTTGTGACTAGTTTGATTATGCCTTGGTACATTTCTCTACATTGTTGATATACAATATCTGGCCATGTGACCAAATTCTCTACAACAAAAACAATTTCCCTTAAAGGATATTCTATAATATCCAGATATATTTGGCTACCATTTTTGTTCTAATGCCCTTCAGTATCTTTTGGCTATGGAACACACATATTGCGAATGTACCATCTTTCCACAACAATAACACTTGATATAGGGTGCATTTCTGTGTGTCATTTCTGCAATACTAGTTTCCCCTTGGGATCTCTGAATATTCTGATTCATATTTGTTCCCAAATAAACTTTCAATATTTGAATAGGAGCTTGCGGTCAGACATCAACTTTCACATCTTTCTACTTTCGGCCAAGCCCCACATCAGTCTTAACACCTGAACATGATTGTTGCTTCTTTTCTACTAGACTTTTATTCTTCAATTCCGATTTTTATGTCTTTTAACTGATATTATTTACATATGTAATATTTGGAGTCATGATTTTTCCTAGATTTTTCCTTGATTATTAAATTTTCTTCGTAGGCCGACGAATTCTTCTTCAAGTTGTTTAATACAATTGATTAGATCTTTCAATTTTTTATTCAATCCATCGATCTCTATTTTCTGTTCTTCAATCTTGATCTTATGTCCCTCAATCATTTTTTGAACTCTCTGGCCTAGAAGATTTATGTTTTTTAATTTATTTTACCTTCTCAAACTTCTCTTCTTCCATCCATTGCTTGTAGAGTTTGGAATCACGTACCACTTTTTTTAATTTCTTTGTTTTTTCCCTCCAAAAATATATCTCTTCAAGAGTTGCTTCTAATTCAGATTCCATGTAGAATCTTCCATCAAATTATTCATTATCATCATTGGTTTCTTTTTTTTTCTGAGAACTACCAACAACTACCACCATATAATTTTCTCTACGTTCTTTTCAGTTCTTTATCTCTTCAACCTCTTCAACCACAGACCGATCTAAACTGTTACATTCTTGTGAAAGAAGATTCTTTTTCTTAATGAAATTACTCTTAAACTATTTCTTTCCTTTCACAAACGCTGAAGACTTATTCTTGGAAATTTTAGGTTCATCCTCATCATCTTCTTGGAAAATTTTGGGGATCCTTGCCGCAAGATGTCCAACCTTTCCATATCGAAAACATGCAAGTGGAAGTTTCCATTTAAACTTTTTTTCCTCTTTAAAGGTTTTAGGAAAAGAATTAAATCACCTCATATGTCTCTTATTCTTCCTTAGAATCTTCAATAGTGAGCTTCTTCATGGATTTCAATGTCACCTCATGGGATTTCCCCTTTTACGCAGTAACATTATAATCATTTTTCAACTCATATGCTACAAGGGCACTATGCAAGTTATCTAGTCTCACCTATTTCGGATCTTTTTCTTATAATACTAAAACCTATGGATTAAAGAGAGGTGGAAGTTTCATAAGGATATGCTTCACAATCATTATGTCTTCAATGAATTCACTAAGACTTCTCATGTATTCCACTACAATATTTACCCTGTCAAATAATGCATCAACTAACTCATTTGGGTTCATTCTAAGGTTTTCATACTTGTTCTACAACACTTGTAGCTTTTCTTCTATGACCTTTGGATATCCTTCATATATGTTCAAAAGTTTTTCCCACATGGCATGTGATGTTTTTCAAAACATCACCTTTGTATAGATAGAATTGGATAGGGATCCCTCTAAAGACTTGATTCCTTAGCATCATCATCCAATTATCTACTCTCAGCTTCTGATAATGCACCACTATTAATATTGGCTATTATACCATGCATTTATATTGTAAACGAATCCATTCACAAAGATCAAGAGTAGTTTTGCATCCAATTCTTCCATAGCTGAAAATTATTCCCATCGAAGATCAGAATCTGTTAATGATTGGTGACCTCCATTTTAGAGAGAAAAAATTTACCAAACTTTCACTCTGATACCAATTGTTAGGTCTACTTGGTTAGATACCCTTATAGGGGGTGAATCAGGGTATGATAGATTAAAAAAACTATATCTTTTGATCTTGTTTCATTTTTCAAGAAAACTCACTTCTCACTCTCTTTCCCATTGTAGAGTATGAACAAATCTTAAAGCATGTGCATGACACAACAATGTTACTTGGTACACCCTCACGGGGCTACATAAAAAGATCATACACTGAAAATGTGCCGATGTAACAAATCCACCATAAGTACACTACTGTTTACAGGTTCTAATTAGACTCACTCTACCTCCTGGTTTACAACTACTCATAATTTGAAAGCTCACTGCTCTCTCAACTGAAGTGTTCTCACTGCTTCTTCAGAAGATCCACTCACAGTTTAAAGACTTGTAGCTCCCTTCATTTACTCTAATGAATCCATCCTACACTGTATGTAGATTCAATATTGATGTCCCACTTTAATCCACAGATGAATACCTCTTTTCCACTAAACACTAGGAAATAACTTTTCACCTATTTTCACAAAGCACACAGCCTTTGCAAATCACCTCCTTCATAAAGAACAAACTGGCCTTTGCAAATCAACTTTTTCAAAGAACAAACTAGACTTCATGAAGAACCTTTAGTGAAGAACAAACTTGCCTTTAAAAAGCACCTTTTGTGAATAAAAAATTAGCCATCGAAAATCTTACAAATTTCGGTTGGATTTTTAGGGCCTTCACAAAATCCTTGCTTTTCACAATGCTTAGAACATTCAGTTGGATTATAGCCTTTGTGAATGACTTCGCATACCACCTTTGAGAAGCCTCTTTACGATCTCGGAGACTGAGAATTTTTGTTGAGTCTCTCTTCTTTTCTTGTGACTTTGAAGCGGGGTTGCCTCATATTTATAGGCTTGGCACTTTGTGAATCTCCACCACCTTCAGAACTTTTTCTAGATCCATCATCTCCGCGTACCTCCATTTCAAGAATATCCATTATAATTTTCCATTCGTGAAGCCATTCATAATCACAGATCACTTTTTCTTTGTGGTGCCCATAGAAATCGCAAATCCTTCCATCCATGACCCGAAAGAATTCTGTCACTGATCATGAAGATCAAATTTTCTCTAAATTGCGAAGCTCATCAATTTCATGAATACCTCTACTAAAAATCATTGGTCCTTCGCTAAACAAAACTCTCAAGGAAAATCTTCATGAAATTCATGCCTTTTCTATATTTTTATAAGATCTTTGAGGAAATCTAATTTACATGATGAAAACCAACTCCAAATTTGAATCCCAAATTTTTTTCAAACACTACAAAATGATGCCACCTTGTATCTGTTCCTTTGTACCACCTCAAGATCTTCCATTACTTTATCATGGTTCTTTTTCAACTTGGATTGTCAAAAAAATATCTGGAACATGACAACTCACCATGAAAACCTTCTTATTCATCAAACACAACCAACCTAAAAATGCTACAATGTTACCTTGAGGGATTTTTCCCAACACTATCCTAGTGATAATCATATTGACACGAGTTTAGTTGTTTCATTAATATAGGGAAATCTTGATATTTCATTTTCATTGAATCCAAATAAATTAGTTGTTTGGTCCCCAGGTTGAGTAGATGTTTTGGACCTACTCTCATGGAGATGAAGATATACTCTTATTGAGGGATACTAATTGGGAGAGTAATATGAGGTTGTTAGTTGAGGAATATATCTAGTGGTGATATTTCCTCTAAGCAGTTATACATTAAGTTTATTCAACTCCTTCATTTTAGATTTATACCAATTAAATCTTTCCTCATGTGAAGAAATTCATCTTATTTATGTAATTGGTGGGATTTAGCTTTGCCGTCACCCTTTTATTTTCTTAAATAATGCCGTGGGAGTGGTAGTGGGACAACCATGAAAGCCCCCATTTTTTTTAAATCCTTTAATTTCTATCATGCACACCATTCTTGAGAACTATAGTGTGGACTATGTTTTGAACAAAAACATCCCTATCCAGTTCTCCTACATTTGTTTCATGTTTTAGAGTGTTTGAAATGTCTGTGTTAATTGACTCACTGTTGGGACAATAAGAGAATTGATTACATTTAGGATAGTAATATAAGAGGCTATGATATTTATAAGTGGTTACTCCCTTGGTAGGTTTATTCATCTTAAGGCCTTTTTGGGGCCTCATCCTTTCTCTTCATGATTCTAATGAGACTATCTTATGATGGGTGACCCAAAGAGAGTCCCCAGAGAACCTATTTATATGAATTCACCCATAATAAGGTGATTCAATAGATGAAGTGCATAGTGAGGACCTAGTTAGTGGCATGCCTAATAATAGGTAGAATACTTATTTTTATGGGGGAGGTGATTGGGATAAAAATTATCCCAGTCCTATGGGATGTGGTTACCCTTAATCCACTTTTTTACCACTTTGAACCAGATTGTCTGTTCTTGAAGTAGGATGTTGAGGTAAAAATACTCCCAACCCTATGGGATGGGGACCCTCCTATATCGCCATGACTATGACTATCGTGGAACCTCTCTTGATTTTATGATCTTTTGTTCGATCATGAGTTGGATACAATTAAATATATACAAGTGATCTACTTTTTACTAAATAAATCATTTTTACTCAATTATTGGATCTTCTCAAGTGAGAGGATTGCTTTATATGTTTATATTCTTCACACAAGAGTCTTTTTATGGCCTACACTCACCGATCCCGACTCTTTTTAGATCTACTCATGGATGAATCCTACTGAGTATTTCTTATGTTGTAGGAAAAACCTATTTTTGAGAATCATCTTGAATAAATGACATTGTACAAAGCTAATTATGGTAGTATTTTTTGGTCAGAGAGTGAAGTGAGATAATGTTCTCCATGATCTTCCCATCCATTTATATAAACACCAGATGTGACGTTAGTGATCAATTTACATAGCTTTCAAAAATAATGAAGGCATGTTCACTAAATAATATCATTTTTATTTTCCAATTTTGAGTGTCATATAGCTAAAATAGTAATAGAGAGAATCTAAAAATTATGTTCTTCTATTTCTTTAACATGATAATTATATTTTCATAAGGTATTTTTCTTTGTTTTTAAATAGTGAATATTCATCCATAAATTCTTACGAATGTGATGTATGCATCCCAATGAGATTTGTTTTTCATAATATCATACTAAGGAGTGTCCATAAGAAAAAATAATTGTTTTATTATCATTGGATAGTTTTTTCATCATGAGTGACATATTCTCTCCTATTTTATGGAAGACAAATCACTTGATCTGACTAAATTGGGTGTTTCCCAACTATCCTCTTATAGGTGGTGGGATTGGTAGGAATATCCACTTTTATACTAGATACTATGTGATCCAAGGGTGGTTTGTAGAAATATCGTTACCTAAGAATGTCTTAGAATTTAAAAATAATGTCACTTTTTAATGAAAAGGCTTTATAAATGACTAGAATTATCTTCCCAAGTGCCTCATGATACGAGGGATTCCTCACAATTGATTTGGAAAGGGGAGGGCCTTCTAGTCAAAATGAAACTTCACTGAGGGGAGGAACTTCACATCGAACACCATCATGGGGAGGAAAACCATTATGGATTAATTTTTGGCCATAGGGTTAATCCTTATGGAATATACCATTGGGAGGAACTTCAATATGGATAATAGAAAGGGGGAAGGACCTTCTTGCATTTTGATATTTTGAACACAAGGTGGGTTTCTTCAGTACTCATCAAAAGAAAATCTATAATGATTGACCTTATTTGTAATGCCTCGACCCAAGATACCCAGAGTCGGTGCATTATTACATAACATTGGCATGATCACAAGAACGATCAATTATCAAAAGACCGATTAGTTTAGTAGCCTTGGAATAACTAGATACAATAACAAAGTTTACATTACATCATAAAATGAAAATTACAAAAATATAGTCTCCATATTCCACACTCTTATCCCCTCATACTATCCCTGCAAGTCATTCATAAATTACTTCTTCACATCCTAGGAAAAATAAAACATATAAAAGGGGTGAGCTCAAATGCCCAGTAAGGATAACAATATAGCGGAAACTTTCATAAATAAGAATAAACATTTAAGGAAATGTATAACTAAAACAAAAGCCTTTTAAAATTGAACTTCAACATAGTATGGAAAAAATAAAATGAAATAATTCCATTTACTTATTCACATGGATATTCTTCTAATCAAATAATCACATGCAATATCAATAACCACTTTTATAATGATGGAATGCATAATGCCAGACTATCATGACCACATAGCCAAGGCCTCGTGCCAAGACTAAAAATAAGATTTTTTCAAGGCTTTGTTCCAAGACACTAGTTTTTCTCATGAGACCTACCGATGCATCGAGGAGATATAGTGGGCTCCACCCATCACTTATTAAGTCCAATGCATTCCTCATATGAACAGGTTTAAACATAACACAGAAATTTGTATTTAAAATAGCATACGAAATGTCAATACTTTATTCATAAACCATGAATGGTATAAAAATAACACATCCACAGTAAAAAATATGACAAAACCATCAGTACAATATGGATGTTTTGTATCATAATTAATAAACTACAAATAAACTTAAAATCCATCAAAGGATGTTGACATAGATGAAATCAAAACTCTTTTCAGATAAATATATCTACCTATTTTTAAATCATTTAAGAGTCACATAATTATAAAATAAAACATTTAATTTCAAAATTTTCTTATAAGCTTTTAAGTGAAGCTTCAAGTATTTTATAATGGCGGAAAATAGCCGCACCCTCCGTATAAGTTAAAAAACATTCTTACCTTAATTCTGTTGAAATGGTTAAAAAGCACCTTGTTTGGAAAACGACGACAAGATTCCTTTATAAACCTCTTATAAAAAGTCAAAAAAGGGTATAAATTATTTTAACCCATATTCTTGTAAATAGTAAAAATGTTTTGAAATAAATTTTTAAGAAACATGGATGTGGATGACAAAGAAATCCCAATAGATTATTACATATAAACAACCTCGGATAATGAAGAGATTGAAAAATAAACCCTTACCTTGTACTTTTCCTTGGTTGAGGGTAGGTTGAACTCCTGTATAATGGTGAAATAATTGTTATTAAATTATGAAATAATCATATACATAAATATGATCTCATATATGATCTTTTAACATTGATTTGTTAATAATATCTTAGTATTATTGTTGTTTCGGGTGTTAACTTACACGTTTTCTTTTATATGTTTTGTTACGTAAGTCGTGTTTGTCATGGATAGGTTGTATATTATTCATATATAGAATGATATCAAGTCCTTAGATACGATTATTAATCATAAAATGATAATTAGACTTGAATGGATACGATGGGGAATGAATCTCAACATGTTCGTGAAGACGGTAATCCGTACATACGCATGAGCGACAATATCATTCCTTTGATATTAAAATAATATATAATTTGATGGTATATCATATATACAGAATAATTATCATGTTATATTTATTATTTATATGAATTAGACATCATTATTATACCCATCCAAATAATAATTTATTGAATAACAATTACACCACGACGTGGAGACGGTAAGCCTTACGTACGCACGTATGGTGACATGTCATTCAAAGGATGTATAGAATACTGAATATTGTTGTACCTTATTTATAATAACATCACAGTATATATAAGATACTGGAGTTATTATTTTAGAATGGGAATAACAAAGAAAGAAGAAATTTAAGAAGAAAGGAACTTGAAAGAGGGTGGTGAAAACATTACCTCTTCTTCGGGTTCTTCCTTTTGATTTGGTCAAAAGGACTCCTTAGGTTGGATTTCTGATCAAACTAAGGCCTCTAGGTTGAAGTGAGGGAATTTGAGAGAGTATTTGGTCAGGGGTTGTCCAATCCAAAAGGCTTTGAAGGTGTGTAGAATTAGTTAGAAATGGTGTCCTTTTATAAGGGGGAGGAGGGGAACCTTTGGAAAAGCTAGAAATATTATTTTATAATAAATTAATATTTGGTTTCAAATGGTTCCAAAGTGGATTATTTAAAGTTTAAGGTGGTGATGGGTGGAAAAAAACTCAACAAATATAATTTAGACAGGTTTGGGTAACTATATTAACCTTATCTTTAAGTATTAACTCTTAGTTAATTAGTTTGACACTTACCATGTCACTTTGTATTTTTATATTATATAGTTAATAAACTAAATATTTACCTCCAAGAGACCCCAAAGTGGTCCATTAATGATACTAATATCATGAAATAAGTCTCTTGGCCGAACCTTAGATTTTTAGGAATTTAATATCAATTAATAATATAATATTTGTTTTAAAAACTCTTTTATGTCAATTTTGACACTATTTGGAAAATTGATTTTTGTGAAAATCATAACATAATTATTACTTCGAAAAAAGTTAATTAAATCATTTCTAACATGTCATATTAACCAATAAAATTAGTTTAATTCATAAAAAGTCTCAAAGTATATTTACTTGTGTATTTATAATATCAATTATTTTAATTTTTCACTATTATGGTAATTACTGTATCATCATTGTTTCATAAATAAATTAAATTAGTTAATGTCTAAAAATTATAAATAAAATATAATTATGTAGAAAATCATCTTATATTTCTAATTAATATTTTTAATCGAATTTATCTTATACTTAACCCTATATTAAAAATGTTTTAGTAAATAAATATTGATTTTAACTCTTCTAACTCTTCTTTGAATTAAATAATAATAAATGTTCTAATCTAATTCAAGTGGACCTAAATGATAATATTTTATTCCTAAGGTTGTTTTTGGTCGAGATACACTTGTCCAATAGAATTAGGACATGTGTTTGGGTAATATTAATATCATTTTTACCCTTAATTACCTTATTTACTTTTAGCCGTGGTAAATAAAAGTAAAAAGTTACTATTCACCAAAAATAATTTTCATCTCATTGAACCAAATTTTACTTCTTTATATTAACCATGTATCTGGTATTTTTTAAATTCCACTCACAGAAGTGGTAAAATTATGTTTTATGAAAAATTCAGTTTTTTAACTACCACTTAGTGGTTTCACTATTCATCAAAAAATGAAGTTTTTCAAGAAAATACAAAAAATTCACCCTAGGATAATTTCGATATTTCTAATCAAAAATTGAAGTCCATTTTGAAAAATAAAATTTATAAATTTCAAAAAGTGGGTATTACAATTCATAACGGCTAGTTTGATTGGTTGTGGTGTGTTATAATTCGATGTTGCGTACAACACATGCTATTGCATTATTCAAAGAGAAGCGTACCGTAGAAGCTTGGGGTGTTACATTCTCCACTCCATAAAAAACTTTCTTCGTCAAAATTTCTAGAATAGTACCGCATGAAAGGAATTGGGTGGTTCTTCATCATAAGTTTCTTGGGTTCCCACGTTGCCTCTTCCATCTTATGGTCTCTCAATAAGACTTTTACCAGACGAGTCTTCCGGTTACTCAGTACTTGTTATCTCGTGTCAAGAATCTTGACGGGCTCTTCGCAATACGATAGATCAGGTTCCAGTTCTAATTCTTCATAGGTGAGTACATGCGTTGGGTCAGGCATGTATTTCCTCAACAGAGATACGTGGACACATCGTGAACTTTGGAGAGACTTGGCGGCATTGCCAATCGGTAAGCTACAACCCCAATTCTTTCTAGAATTTCGAAAGGTCCAATGTACCTGGGACTTAATTTACCTTTATTACCAAAACATATAACTCCCTTCCATGGATAAACCTTTAGAAAACATGATCACTGACTTGAAATTCCAAATCCTTCCTTCGATTATCGGCATAGCTCTTCTGCCTACTTTGAGCTGCTTTGATATGGTTTTGGATTACCTTAACCTTTTATTTCATTTCCTCCACCAGTTCTGGGCCTACAAGTTTTCTTTCACCAATGTCATCCCAAAAGGTTGGTGTGCGAAATCGCTTTCCGTATAACGCTTCATATAGTGCCATCTGAATACTCGAATGGAAGCTATTGTTATAGGAAAATTCTTCCAGAGGTAAATATTGATCCCACATACCCTGAAAGTCAAGTGAGAAGGATCTCAACATGTCTTCTAAGGTTTGAATAGTTCATTCTGATGGTCCATCTGTTTGAGGATGGTAGGCAGTGCTCAAATAAAGTTCAGTATCCAAGGCTTTCTGAAGACTTTTCCAGAATCTTGAAGTAAAACGGGGATCACAATCAGAAACAATCGATAGGGGTACTCCATGAAGTCTCACAACTTCGTCAATATATAGTCTTTATAGACGTTATAGTGGTAGATATTCTATTATAGTATGAAAATGTGATGACTTGGTAAGATGATCAACAATAACCCATATTGAATCATTCCTTGTAGGAGTCTTTGGTAGTCCCATGACAATGTCCATCGTGATATTATCCCATTTCCTCTCAGGTATGGGAAGAGGTTTCAATACTCTACCAGGCTGTTTCCTTCCAACTTTCACTTGTTGAAAACCATACATTTTGACACAAAATCAGCAATCTCCTTCTTCATGTTGTCCCACAAAAAATGTTCCTTCAAATCCCTATACATGTTGGTGCTCCCAGGGTGTATAGAGAAATTGGAACTATGAGAATCATCCAACAATTCCCTTTTTAGATCAGGTATATTGGGAACACAAATTTTCTTCCCGAATTTGAAAATTCCTTCTTCATACAAAAAGTCTCTCAATCTCCCATCATTCACAGCTTTAATCTTCTTCTGAAATTCTTCATCATCGGTCTGAGAACTCTTAGTCCTTTCTAGTAAAGATGGTTTGAAAACCATTTGAAAAACCATTGATGTTTCACATTCCCTGGTTATTCCCATGTCTATATTCACTAGATCCATGAAAATTGGATCCCTTTCAATTCTTATATTGTTCATAACTCCATGATCATTTCTTCTCAAAGAATCTGCCACCTGTTTTGCTTTCCCTGGGTGGTAGTGTATCATACAATCATAATACTTGAGTAATTCAAGCCATCTCCTTTGCCTCATGTTGAGTTATTTTTCTGAGAAAATATACTTCAAACTCTTGTGATCAGTATAAATCTAACATTTTTCACCATAGAGGTAGTGCCTCTATATCTTCAATGAAAATATCACAGCTACTAACTCAATATTATGAGTAGGATAGTTTTGTTCATGAATTTTCAACTGTCGTGATGCATAGGCAATAACCCTATCATTCTGCATAAGGACACAACCAATTCCTTTCTTCGATGCATTACTATAAATAACGAACCCATCATTCCCCGATGGTAGAGTAAATATAGGAGCATTGAATAATATTCTCTTCAGTTCATAGAAACATTCTTCACACTCTTTTGTCCAAACAAATTTAACCCCATTATGTGTGAGCTTTGTTAATGGGTCAGACAACCGGGAAATATTCTGAACAAAACATCGATAATAACCTGCTAAACCAATAAAACTACATACCTCAGTTATACTCATTGGTGCAAGACATTATTGGATTGCCTTGGTCATAGAAGGATCAATAGAGATTTCATCTTTAGAGACAATATGGCCAAGAAAAGAAATCTCCTGAAGCCAGAATTTACACTTGCTAAACTTCCTATATAATTCATGTCTTCTCAGAGTCTTCAGGATAATGCGCAAATGATTTTCCTGATCTTTATAGCTTTTGGAGTATACCAATATATCATCAATAAATACCACCAATAATTCATTGAGATATTCCTTGAAAACTCTATTCATCAGATCCATGAATACAGAGGGTGCATTAGACAATCCAAAAGGTATTACTGTAAAATCATAATGCCTGTTCCTGGTTCGAAATGCTGTCTTCGGAATGTCTTCCTTCATCACAAACAACTGATGGTATCCAGATCGAAGGTCAATCTTTGAAAAGTATTGATCTCAATTCAGTTGGTCAAATAAATCATCAATGCGAGGTATGGTATACGTGTTCTTTATTGTTATTGCATTGATCTCCCTGTAGTCGATACATAACCTCATATATCCATATTTCTTTTTAACAAAAAGAACAGGGGCTCCCCATGGAGAAACACTAGGGCGAATAAATCCATTATTACTCAATTCCTCTTGTTTTTTCTTTAGTTCAACTAATTATACAGTGGCCATTCTATAAGGGGTCTCCGATATATGCCTTGATCCCTGAATTAAATTAATGGAAAACTCAACTTCTCGTTCTGGAGGATGTCCAGGTAAATCTTTCGGAAACACATCTACATATTCTTTCACAATAGGTATATCCTCTATTTTAACATTCCTTTCATCACCCACTATAATTTCATTCTCTTCCTCCCCAATAATTGAATTTAGTTGAGCTAATGGTGGTGGATCTAGATAAGAATTAGGTGGTGACGATTCTGCACTAAAGATAAGGTGTTCCTTATCATCATCATTAAAAATCGTAACCTCATTCTTCTTACAATAAATATTCGCATCATGGTCTGAAATCCAATCCATACTGAGGATTATATCAAACTCAATCATAGGTATGACGATGAGATCAGTAGATAAATAACATTTATGTGCTCTAATGGGGACTGATTCACAAAACTTTATTGCAGTAATACTTCCCTTAGGAGTTTTAACTAAAAACACCCTTGTTAAATAAAATTGGAAATATCTAAGTTTTTTAGAAAACTGGAAAGATATGAAGCAGTGCAATGATCCAGAATCAAATAATGCATTTTCTAAACAAGAGGAAACCATTAAATTACCTGCTACCACATCTTTCGGAGCTTCTACCTCAGCAGTAGTGACATCATAAGCTTGGCCTTGATCCCTTGGACTTTTCTAAGGTAAGTTCCCCTGATGCTTAGGAAATTCATTTGCATAATGTCCCATCTCCCTGCAATTTTAGCATTGGACATCAATAGCTTCTTTCTTTCCCTTGAAATCACGAGCTTGGTGGCCTTTTTCACCACACTTATAATAGACTCCCATTCTTTTTAAGAAAGTACCAGGGTGTTTCTTCCCACATTTCCTACAGGTTGGATATTCAAATTTTCCCTTCTTCCCCTTATTTCCATTCCCAGATTGATCAGAAGATCACTTCTTCTCTTGATTTTCTTTAAAGTCATAAGACTTAGAGAATTCCTTTTCTGTCTTGATAGAACATGATAAAATTTCTTCATACGACGAGAAGGATTGTGAGACTAATGCTTGACAGAGAAATGGTTTTAACCCATCAAAGAAACGTTCAATATTAATTCTTGGGTTACGTATATAATCTCCAGCATACCTTGCTAACCTTGTAATGTTAGCCTCATACTTTGCGACATTATCATCCTCATTTTGTCTCAGACTCAGAAATTACCTTTCCATTTCTGCTCGATGGTCACGAGGAAAGTATTTTTCTAAAAACAGATTTCTGAACTCCCTCCATTCCATATTTGATACTTCATCATCTTCCTTCATGTTTCGAATCAATGACCACCATTGATCAGAATCTCTAGTGAGGCGGTAAACTGCCCTGATAACTTTTTCCCTTTTACTACTTCCCAAAGCCTGAAATATTTTCTCTAGGGAACCTATCCATTTCTCAGCTACCAATGGATTTGTACTCCCATTTAATGTTGGTGGTTGTTGCATCATGAAGATATCTAACATTGATCCTCCACATTGTGGATCTGTGTTCTCCATATGGGTAAGGTTATTATTCATAACCTGAGTGAGTTGTCCCAGTATGGTGATTAGTTGATCAGCACCAGTCGCATCACCAACTCCACTATAATTATCTTGAGCAGGAGGGAAATCCCTACATGGAGTGCATGCATTGATACAGTTTCCATTTCTTCCACTAGGCGCCATTTCTAAACAATGGCATAAAATAGATCAGTTTATGAATCAAAATACATAATTTCATACTTATAAAACACTTAACATAAATTGAACTATTTATTGATATAATCTATAATCATAAAAATGTATTCTTTGAGGACGTATATACTCATAAACTCTTCATAATGATTTGTAAAGAAAATGAGAGTTATCCTAAGCATATCCCTCGGGAGTGTCATAACCAAGAGTGCAGCAAGGCCCGTTGTCATGCACCAGTTCCCGTTAGAGTCTATCTCAAAGCAGTGTTTTCGGGTTTTACCCCTAGGTACATCTGTACCAAAGCCGCCTCTACCTGATCGTATCCAGACATGGATGTATTGCTCAGAAAACTCACAAAATCTCTATAATACCAAAATTCTAGGAATTTCTTCTATACTAATCCTCAAATTCCATCTTAAATCTATGTGTTCTAATCAGAGTTTATCTAAATCTAGCTTCCAAGGTTTGTACTAAACATCCTATGATACCAACTGTAATGCCCCAACCCTAGATACCCAGAGTCGGTGTATTATTACATAACATTGGCATGATCACAAGAAAGATCAAGTCTCAAAATACCGATTAGTTTAGTATCCTTTGAATAACTAGATACATTAATAAAGTTTACATTACATCATAAAATGAAAACTACAACAATATAGTCTCCATATTCCACACTCTTAACCCCTCATACTATCCCTGCAGGTCATTCATAAATTACTTCTTCACATCCTAGGAAAAATAAAACATAGAAAAGGGGTGAGCTCAAATGCCCAGTAAGGATAACAATATAGCAGAAACTTTCATAAATAAGAATAAACAATTAAGGCAATGTATAACTAAAACAAAATCCTTTTAAACATTAACTTCAACACAGTATGGAAAAAATAAAATGAAATAATTCCATTTACTTATTCACATGGATATTCTATTAATAGAATAATCACATGCAATATCAATAACCACTTTCATAATGATGGAATGCATAATGCCAGACTATCATAACCACATAACCAAGGCCTCGTGCCAAGACTACGAATAATATTTTTTCAAGGACCTGTTCCAAGACACTAGTTTGTATCATGAGACCTACCAATGCATCGGGGAGCTATAGCGGGCTCCACCCGTCACTTATTATGTCCGATGCATTCCTCATATGAATAGGTTTAAACATAATATAAACATTCGTATTAAAAATAGCATATGAAATGTCAATAATTTATTCATAAACCATGAATGGTATAAAAATAACACATCCACAGTCAAACATATAAAAAAACCATCAATACAGTATGGATGATTTCAATCATAATAAATCAGCTCTAAATAAACTTAAAATCCATCAAAGGATGTTGACATAGATGAAATCAAAACTCTTTTTAGAGAAATATATCTTTCTATTTTGAAATCATTTAAGAGTAACACAATTATAAAATAAAATATTTACTTTGAAAATTTTCTTATAATCTTTTAAGGGAAGCTTCAATGATTTTATAACGGCGGAAAATAGCCGCACCCGCCGTATAAATAAAAAAAACATTCTTACCTTAATTCTGTCGAAAAGGATAAAAAGTAACTTGTTTGGAAAATGAAGAAAAGATTCATTTATAAAACTCTTATAAAAAGTCAAAAAAGGGTATAAATGACTTTAACCCATATTCTTGTAAATAGTATAATTGTTTTGAAATACATTTTTAAGAAACATGGATGTGGATGATAATGAACTCCCAGTAGATTATTACGTATAAACAATCTCGAATAATGAAGAGATTGAAAAATAAACCCTTACCTTATACTTTTCCTTGGTTGAGGTTAGGTTATCCTCCTATATAATGGTGAAATAATTGTTATTAAATTATAAAAGAATCATATACATTAATATCATATCGTATATGATCTCTTAACATTGATTTGTTAATAATATCTTAGTATTATCATTGTTTCAGGTATTAACTTACTCGTTTTCTTTTATATGTTTTGTTACGTAAGCTGTGTTTGTCATGGATAGTTAGTATCTTATTAATATCTAGAATGATATCAAGTCCTTAAATACTATTATTAATCATCAAATGAGAATTATACTTTAATGGATACGATGGGGAATGAATCTCATTACGTTCGTGGAGACGGTAGTCCGTACGTACGCACGAGCGAAAATATCATTCTTTTGATATTAAAATAATATATAATTGTATGGTATATCATATATAAAGAATAATTATCATGTTATATTTATTATTTATATGAATTAAACATCATTATTATACCCATCCAAATAATAATTTATTGAATAACAATTACACCACGACGTGGAGACAGTAAGCCGTACGTACGCAAGTATGGTGACATGTCATTCAAAGGATGGATAGAATACTGAATATGGTTTTCCCATATTTATTATAACATCATATTATATATATTATACTGAAGTTATTATTTTATAATGGGAATAACAAATAAAGAAGAAGTTGAAGAAGAAAGGAACTTGAAAGAGGGTGGTGAAAACATTACCTCTTCTTCAGGTTCTTCCTTTTGATTTGGTCAAAAGGCCTCCTTAGGTTGGATTTATGATCAAAATAAGTCCTATAGGTTTAAGTGAGGGATTTTGAGAGAGTATTTGGTCAGGGTTTGGCCGAACCAAAAGGCTTTGAAGGTGTGAAGAATTGGTTAGAAGTGGTGTCCTTTTATAAGGGGGAGGAGGGGTACCTTTGGAAAATCAAGAAATATTATTTTATAATAAATTAATATTCGGTTTCTAATGGATCCAAAGTGTATTATTTAAAGTTTAAGGTAGGTATGGGTCGAAAACCACTCAAGCAATATAATTTAGACAGGTTTGGGTCACTATATTAACCTTATCTTTAAGTATAAACTCTTAGTTAATTAGTTTGACACTGACCATGTCACTTTGTATTTTTATATTATATAGTTAAAAAACTTACTATATACCTCCAAGAGACCCCAAGGGGTCCATTAATGATACACCTATAATGAAATAAGTCTCTTGGCCTAACCATAGATTTTTAGTAATTGAATATCAATTAATAATATAAACTTTGTTTTAAAAACTCTTTTTTGTCAATTTTGACACTATTTGAAAAATTGATTTTCGTGAAAATCATAACATAATGATTACTTCTAAAAAAGTAAATTAAATCATTTATAACATGTCATATTAGCCTAGAAAATTAGTTTAATTCATAAAAAGCCTCAAATTATATTTATTTGTGTATTTATAATATCAATTATTTTAATTTTTCACTATTATGGTAATTACTGCATCCTCATTGTTTCATCGATAAATTAAATTATTTAAAATCTAAAAATTATAAATAAAATATCATTATGTTGGAAATATTTTTATCTTTCTAATTAATATTTATAATCTTATTTATCTAATTTGTAACCCTATATTAAAAATGGTTTAGTAAATAAACGTTGATTTTAACTCTTTTAACTCTTCTTTGAATTAAATAATAATAAATGTCCTAATCTAATCCATGTGGACCTAAATGATAATATTTTATTCCTAAGGTTATTTTTGGTCAAGATACACTTATCCAATATAATTAGGACATGTGTTAGGGTAATATTAATATCATTTTTACCCTTAATTACCCTATTTACTTTTAACCGTGGTAAATAAAAGTAAGAAGTTACTATTCACCAAAAATTACTTTCATCTCATTGAACCACATTTTACTCCTTGATATTAACCGCGTCTCTCGTATTTTCGAAATTCCACTCACAGAAGCCGTAAAATTATGTTTTATGAATAATTCAGTTTTCTAACTACCACTTAGTGGTTTAACTATTCATCAAAAAATGAAGTTTTTCAGAAAAATACCAAAACTTCACCCTAGGCTAATTTCGATATTCCAAATCCAAAAATGAAGTCCATTTTCAAAAATAAAATTTATAAATTTCAAAAAGTGGGTATTACTATTCATAACGACTAGTTTGATTGGGTGTGGTGTGTTAGAATTCGATGTTGCGTACAACACACGCTATTGCATTATTCCAAGATAAGTGTACCATAGAATCTTTGGGTGTTAAATTATTATAATAAAAAAAATGATATATTCAAGGTGAATAATATTTTGAGGACCCGAAGATCTAATAGTAGTGATGTTGTGGGGAGGACCTTCACAACTATTGTTTTTTCTTCTTTGAATTGGTGAAAAGTAAATAGGATATTGGGCCAACACTGATAGATACTTGAGGGCCTCAAGAATAACAGAATTGAGTAGTGAATGATTATAGGACTTCTTCTATAATTCCAATCACATTTTTTTTGATTTTATTTTAGATGATCTCTGTTTGGTGGTCATAGTCCCATGTTGTAGACAACGGATTTCATATATGGGAGCATGCATGAGAAGATCTCACGATAATTCTTGTATATGATATCAATCCTCTAGATTTTTGGTATGGATATATTCTTTCATTAGAGCATCCATAGAAATAGACTGATAATTTCTAATTATAATGGGTTTCTGTGCCTGACCTTATTGTCCATTTATCTCAGGATTGTGTTAATGGCCCACCTGTATAGGAGGAGGTATATGTTCCTCCTCTCAAGGGACCTTTGCATTTTGTTGATGAGTCATCCCAATTTTGGGGATGGGGTTATGATTCTACACTTTAACCACTAAATTCACTATCATTTTGTGTTATAAGGTTATTAGAATGTGGGAATGGATGGATACCTACCCTTCCATTGCTAATAGAATATACAGAGTGATATTTGTGGCTAGAAAGAGAATATATTCCAATTCTATGTTTGTAACAAGGATATATGCCTACTGTTATCCTCCGTTTACAACTAGAATATTCACATAGGGGTCTTCTGTGCTGCAGGAATCATGGGACACCATATTATTTCCAGTATATGTCAACTATATTCTCATGGTGTTACTAGATTATGCTAGTAGGATTTCCATGTACATGTCAGGGATATATGCCTACTCACCTATTTCGACCATATATTAGTGGTATTTCATGAATGTAACTAGGTTGTATTCTTAATTTTTGTTGATTAATTTCCACTCTCGGTGGGTTCCCTAGGCACCCAAGCTTAGGTAGCCTGAGTAGAGTCTCATAGGGTGGGACCCTCATAATGTCTAGGACTCAATGCCATGCCATGTTTTTAGTAGAGAGTAATAACATGATCCCTTAAATGGAAATCCTAATCCAAGGGGATGAGCTTACATTTGATATATGAATCTTCCTCCCTTATATAATGGAGGAACATATTGTTTCAGTCTAAGGAGACCCTCCTAAAACAATTTGTAACTGTAATGGGATTTACTTGTTTCTTTACCTCCAGCCATCATTAGGTGTATGGTTAGTAGGGATTCTCTTCTCGGAGAAATTTACATGTGAACTTCTGGTTTGGGAATGTACCATTGATTTGGTATTACTATATTAGATAATTTTACACTTAGTGTTAGAGACATTGGGTGGGTGATGGTACCCACTTGTTGGATGAGATTTTTTTTTACATTAGTGGATGTGTACGTTTTTTCTGATGGTGAGACATCATTTATGATTTAATGGAGTTCTAATGGATGTGACTAAATAGAATATACATACTCAAAGAAGAAAAATCATCAAATTTTCATAACATGAATACGAGTACAAGATGATTGATTTATTTTAAAGATCCATCTAGGGAACCTTTTCATTTCATGTAAATATATGAGGAAAAATAACCTCACATGTGGCTGACACATCAACTTTTGTCAATGGATGATTCATGTCAGTTCACCATTTTTTTCACCCACTTGTGGGGATGTTTCCAATAGGGATGATTCATGGAACTAGAAACACCCCATGGTTCCCACATTAATGCTATGGACATAATTTCCAAAGGAAGGATATCACTAGACATTTTTCCAATGACATTTAGGGACTTAAATTAATAAAGATTATCAGAGTACAGTATCATTTCACCTTTTTAGGGGTAATGTTTTCATACTACTGGGTGCTGTTATAGATTTAATCCATATTCTTGAATCCTTTATAACACTTTGTATAAGGCTGTTCACCCTTTAGATCTATAATCTATCATGTTTAAATGTTGGAGTAACCATCTATATGTATCAAAGGTTCTCCATAAATGGAACAATATATATGTATCCAATGTTATCCATTGATCTATCCATCTATAAATATCAAAGGTTCTATATATCCTCTTGTTATTTACTTATTGATGCTTCATTTTAAAGAATTATGAATTAAATCCTCATAATTGGGAACTATGGAATTTATTATCATCCAAGAAGGAAGTTACATTTTTTATGCTAAGATCAGGCCCAAGAAAAATACTTCATATGCATCCTTGTGAAAGTAATCATAACCGCTACAGTTTTGTGCCACTTAATGGGACACATCGTACCTTTTAAGGTCATGTGATGAAGATAAAATCTTGAATGTTAATTTCATGTAGCTAAGATATCTAGGTTAAAGGTTCCTAGAAAAAGTTGGTGTGAGACTTATGAAAAAGTATAACTTTTTGATTGACCTCATAAGGAATATTACCTAGTGGCAAAATATTTTTATTTTATGTAATATGTCCCAATGAGAAAATTTATCATCAGGAATATTGACTGACGGGGATGAGATGATTGGTCATGGAAGGAATGTGTCCACCTGAGTGAAGGATTGTCTTACTAGGGATATGCCCTAATAAAAGTGGGGGTGGGTTGGAGGTATTGAGTTTAAACCATTGAGAGGATTCTAACATATATCATATGTCTGGGAATCAAATCCCACATAGTTTTATAGTTATTTATTACACATGAGAAGGATGACTATTTGTTACTTCATTGGGGACATGACCCAATAATAGTTGTCTTGTTGGGAATATATCCATTTGAGAAGATGAAAAATGATTTGTGGATTACACCTACTATGAGGCCCATTTAAGAATCTTGATCATTCTAGGGTCATGATCACTACTATTCTCTAAGCCCACGTGATTCATGATCTGTGTGAGAAATAAGAGACACCATAATATCACTACGCAACACAACAATGTTCGGAAGGGAATTACACCTGAATCAGATGCACATAGAGGAATTATCTTCATATACTGGTGGATGAGGGTAGGGATATAAAAGGTGGTAGAAATATTATATTATCCAAGAAATTCTAGTAGATTTCTCTAGGAGGGATGGACATGGGACAAACCTTCTCCTAATATACAAGTGAACAAGGGTAATTCAATGGAAGGGATGAAAAAGAGAAATGAAAGACTTATCCATTATTATCTTCTTGATTATTTCTAAACCATGAGTTGAGTTTTACATATTCGTATGTATATAGACTAGTTTTATTCACATTTTAATCATCATGTGGGGAATAAATGTTGGTTTTTGAACATCTTCAACCATCTCTATGGACGAGATCATGATTATTCAGAGAATGATTGATTATAAGAATTCCACGGACCCTAACTATTTGGGATGTTAAATCTAGGAATTCCTTTAAGAAGGGAATTCATGATCATGAGAGGTAAAAACTGATTTGTTTTATACCGAAGCTGAATGGATTTTTTGTCTACTTGTGAGTTCTTAGTGATAAAATTCCCATGTTTTGGGGTTGTTTTGATGGAACCATTTTGAATTATTATGGAGGGGAAAAATGAAGCTGAACACTACACAGAAGGATGGAAGTGGGAGTAAAAGGGTAAAATACCCTATGTATACATGATTTTGAATACTGAACTTGCTATATGGGATGAGGCATCATAAAGGTACTTTGAAAAATGGATTCCTTTTTGAGAGTTTTCCTTCAGAGGTGAAAGGGGTACCCTTTGTAGGAGAATTAGTGGGTCTTTTTTCTTGTGGAGGGTTTACCTTTTTAGGTTGGAGCTCTTTTTGAAGGAACCTTTTACAAGATCTCCATTAAATTTTCTATATGCAGTAAGTGAATTACCGTCCAAACAGAAATTTTACCGCTTAGTCTTCTCTATCCTTCTCCTCTTTCTTCTCTATCATCTACCCACTATCCTTCATCCTCATATCCTTTATTTTGGTGATGAGATCAAGTATTTATATGGTATGGGAATAACTATTTTCCAAAAATTTCCACTCAACCGCATTGCACACCTTGTGATATGCAGTGAGCAATAAAAACATTACCTCTTCCATAAAGGGTTTCCATTTGTGGGGTTATTTGATTCATCACCTCAAAAAAAAAATATTTTTTTTGTTTGCAGGGGTTATAGGGAAACTGACTCACAGAACAAAAAATTTCATTTGCAGGGGGGGGTGATGTGAATGTATGACATTGAAAATGTTTTTTATTTGTGAGGGATGAAATATTACCACATCACATAGTAAGTGAAAATTGTTTACGAGGTTGGGGGTGGGGGTGTGATATTACTACCCCATGACACAATTGAAAAATATTTTTGTGTGTGTGTGGGGGGGTGATATGACCACCTCAAACTATAAACAAAAATAATTTGTGTGTGTGTGGGGGAGGGGGTGATTTTACTACCTCACCATGAAAACAATTTTTTGTTTTGAGAAGGCCATGTGAAGTTATAGGACAACACAATAGGTTATCTTGGTGATAAGGACATGGTTACTTTGTCGTTCTTCATAATTTTACAATTTTAACTTTATGTATTATTTTCATAGTTTTTTTTGGGATTTCAAAAATTGATAATAACCTTCTATGATTCTTTTTGATTTTCACTATCCCAAAAATTTCATCTATGTATAGGATAAGGATTATGAATCTCCCATAATCGAAATAGTTTCAATTGAAATTGTGATTTGAGTTTTTCTATATGAATCACTTTTCATTCATGAGATAATTAAAATTACACTTATATTTCCTTGGAAATTTCTTCAATCTAAAGAGATTGATATTCAACTTATACACGATTTACTTGTTCTGATTATCCTATAATCCATCTAGTTTCTTCATGTATATTTCCTCATCCAATTATCCAAAAAAGAATACTGTTTTAACTTCTATATCCTCTAGATAAAATCCATAATAATCAATGATATTGATAATTGTTTATATGAAAGCGTGTATAACTAATGGTGAAACCATTTTTGAGAATTATAATACTTATTTATACTAAAATTATTTCACCACCATCTATATGAAGCTTCCATGGTGCTGTAGAAGTAGTTGGGGGTGATGCCTAATTGTTTTCCATCAATTTTAATGGATAACATCTGATGAACTTGATGAAATCAAACTTGGATTATTGGATGATTAGATATTTCAAAATTAATTTATAATTAATTAAAAATGAGAATTTTGATGATTTGATAATTCTTAATATTGTTGATTAATATTTTAAATGCTATTAATATATATTTATTTTAGTGAAGAATCTAAACTATAATTCTTCTAGTAGTATCCACAATTCTTACAAAAATCTAGGAATGTTTTCATTGGTTTCCCGGGTGCTAGTGCATAGGAAGAAAGTGCCTTTTTCATTTGTTATTGATAAAAAAAGATATATATATATATATATATATATATATATTCTTTAATTTTTTTTCTAGAGATGGAGGAGGATGATTTATCTGTTTTTTAGAGTGGTTATATTTGTCTTGAGAGAAATATATTGAGATAATTTATTATGCACAATAATTATTTCATCGAAAAAATAGTTTAGGATAGTCTTTAAAACTGAATAATATCGCTCTCCTATTTTAGATTGACATATTCCTTCCATATGAAAGGCATATGGAACATCCAACCTATCACAAAATCATAATGGATAATAATCATCCTCTCTCACTCCTCTTAGTTTTGAGGAAAAAATTTCTTAGAGAGAAGTATACACTGTGACATTGGAAATAATCCCCTCTTGGAATTTTCTACACGAAATCTCCCCAACACATTATCAATGTATATACCTTGACATTACTCTTGAATACTATTAGATATTTCATTATGTATATTTCTCCCAATAATATATCCTTCTTCTTCTATGTCTTTTATGGAGAGTAATTAGTTTAACCACTTATTAAATGATTGAATGACAGTTATTCCATTTTCTATCAATAATATATCATCAACATATACTGCTCAAAAAACTATTTCAGTACCCCTAAACATCTTGTAGATATAGGGTTCACATTCATTATTTATAAAACCAAATTATTTTATGGTTTAATGAAAATGATTTCCTTGTGATCTTTATTCTTGATTCAGCCCATATATAGATCTCTAGAACTTTCACACTTTTTTGGAATCCTTTAGAGTCAAAAATCCTTATAATTGTTTCATATAGTCATATTCCATAAGTATTACATTAAGGAAGGCTATATTGACATCCATTTTCCAAATCTTATTATTATTTTAAGATTATAGGGAACATATAATATAAATAGATTCAATTATATAAACTGGTGAGTAATTTTCATCACAGTCTATGAATTGACATTGATTAAACCTTTTAGAACTAGTCATTACTTATATGTATTGATTTTACCATACATGTCTACCTTCATCTTGAACACCCATTAAATGAAATAGTATTTAAACAAATTGAATTATTTATTAAAATCCACAACTAGTTTAATTACATGGATTCAAATTTAGAATTTAGGGATCCTTGACACTTTGTAACTTTTCAGGTGCTTATTTATTCCTTGTATGAGCGAGGATCATTATCTTCCAATAATAATGTGAAACCTTCCCAAATGACTATAATAATAAATTTACCTTTCTTTCAAACTTATCTAGAACCCATACATAGTACTTGTGTCAATATAAAAACATTTATTATTGGATCTTGTGGATCTTATTTATGTTCCAACTCATGAGCATTATGAGATTTAACATCATCAAATTCTATAACTTTCTCACTCTATTGGAATCCTTTAGAGTCACCAAGCCTTAAAATTGTGTCATATAGACATATTACACAAGGATTCCATTATGTAAGGTTGTGTTGACATCCAATTCTCAAATTTCATAATCATTACATGATTCTAATTAAATTAGAATTATAATGTATTTTAACATAGAAACTAGTGAAAATATTTCATCATAGTCTATTTCTTGGATTTTTTTAAACCATTTGAGAATTATTCATGTTTTATATATATTGAATTTACCACCCATTTATAACTTTTTAATGCATACCCATTTGATCCCAACAGGATTTACATCAACTGGAGGATCTAATAAAACCCATACATTGTTTTGGTACATGGATTCAAATTTTGAATTCATTGATTATTTACACATTTAATATTATGAGGTGATTATTTCTTAATTTTAGGAGAGTGTATCATTGTATTCAAATAACAATTATTCACCTTCGCTATTGACTATAAAAATATATATCCCTAGTTATCCAGCCTCTCTAGTGCTCTTATATAGTACTTGTGTCCATGGAATAAAATCTTCTAACGGGTCTGGTCAATTTTATTTCTATTCCAACTCTTTCACATATTGATATTTAACATAAGTAAATTTTGACATTATCCCACCATTAATTTTAGATATTTTCCCCTTTCATGAAAGGTGTGATGTTAGTTGACCATAACCCTTTAATCCAAGGGATTTTATAAATAATATTCTTTAGTTTCATTAAGATATCATATAAAGATGTGCTTTATACCTTGTGATGCCAGTTTGTTTCTAGGGATGACCTTAAAAAAATCAAACACATCCATATATATGAATATGTGACAAAAAGGATTTACTTTCACACTATAATTCATAAGGAATTATTTTTTCCAATTTATTTTTAACACATTTTAGTATGTGTGCTACGGTTGTAATGTGTATCCCCAAAACAATAATTAAAGACCTATATGGATCATCATCAGTCTCAGCATATTCAATAACATATAGTTAACCATTTCACTGATACCATTCCATTGTGGTGTAAAGAGAGGATTAATTTGAGATAATATCTCAAACTCCCTTAGATAATTGATGCAATCTTGTTTAAGATATTTATCACTATGATATGCAAATAGTCTCTTTATCTTATTATCAAGACAATTCTATACTCTGTTCTTGTATTAAAAAATTTATCAAAGGAACTAGACTTATAACTCATTAAATATACATATCCATATATTAGGAAGTAAGAGTATCCACATATATATTCTATTATAAAAGGTCTATACAAATCTATATGAACTAATTCTTGAAGCTCTATAGCTCTTTCACATTTTCCACTAAATAGAGGTTTGGTCATTTTTCCATAAAAGAAGGACAAAATATATAAAAGAGTTTTATTTGAAATGAATCTTAATTTTATTCTAATGAATCTTAACATCCTTCTAGATATAGATTTATCAAACACATTTTTTTTCACATGACCAATTCGGTGATTCCACAACTGGGTGTGATATGAGTCATGTGAATTTGATTTTTTATCGATTCCTTAGACATGATTTCGATATTCTAGTTGAAAATACTATTATTTAAATATTATATCCCACAACATATTCTATATTTATAAATACATAAACTCTTATTTTCTAACATGAAAATTAAACCATATAGGTTTAAATTGGACAAAAAATTATGTTTTTGGTTTCAATTGAAACATAAAATCAATTATTTAAAACTAGAATCAATCCAATTAAAAATGTGAGATGGTAATCTCTAACAGACATAAAAAATAGTTTTTCTCTTTTGGAAGCTAGAATATCCACCTAACCTCAGGTAATCATCTTTAATATACTTAGATCCTATATTTGGATATACATGTTTGAACCACAAGCCGTATCTATTACCAACTTTATAGAAATAAATGTGACTAACCTTGATAATGAACAGAACTTATGCTCCCCATTTCTTCTTTACTAAAGCACATTTTTTATTCTAGTTTCCTTTATTTCCATAGTAAAACATACTTCATCCTTCTCCATAGCCTCTCCCTTGATCTTTCTACTATTGGAAGGGTGGTGTGAAGGTGGCTTATACTTGAAATTAACCATAGAACTTTATACATTTCCATTCCTCTTATTCATTATAAAAATAAAATATTATTCATGATTCATATATTTATCCACTTAATAATCATATTAAAATAATATGTGAAATTATTCTTTATATTTATCATATTAATATTCACAATAAAACTTGAAAAGGAATACTGAAGTATAGCATGTATGAGGTTTAAGAACAATTCCTTAGGTAATTTGAATCCAATAATTTCAAAATGATCAATATAAAAAATAAACTTAAATATATTAGGTCCATCTAGAAAACCTTCTATAAGATTACATGTAAAGAGTGCCTTGGAGATCCCATACCAATTTTTTTTTGTTTTTTTCTCCTAATAAATATCATAGAGATTAGACAAAAAGGTGTATTAATCCATATATTCATGTAGAATCTAGAGATCACTAGTAATGGATGATTACATGTGGAATTTAGAATCCAAATCATCATCCACATATATCCAAAAGATTTTTTCTCCTCCTCAATTAGCTCTATATAGGTCCAACATGATCAGGGGACATAATCATGTAAAACTTACAATCTTCGAGTAGTATGATATGTATGATCCTGTACCACTCTTGAAATTTAGCACAATTCATAAGACCCTATTTTCCAAGATAGATTATAGGGATAATGATTTGGTTAAATAAATTTCCATTTTCAAAATAATATAATGGTATGTTTTAGTAGTCTACCTTGTTTACAAAGTGTTCTATAATAAATTAAATTGTTTTCCCTCTAAATATTTAATTGAATCCCATTATCCCTAACCAATGGAATTGAAATATCATGTTGTATTTATATTCTAGTTGAATTTATCTATACCCCCTTGTTATAACCCATACAGTTTCCATGAAAATCACTCAGAGGTAATTAGATTGGAGTTACGGACAATGAAAATAATATACAGTTCTCTAATCTATCAAGTGGTCTCCCAAAACCAAAAATCCTAAAATTGGATTCCCTCAACAAATTACCCCACATTATATTTAGTATATTTTTTCCATTACCCTTAATTCCAATTTGGATAAGGTGACCCATTATCTTTGTAAATATTCCTTGATAATTAAAAAGTTTCCCCAAATTTGGCCAAACCAACACTATAACTATGGCTGTATCCAAATCCAGAAGAAGGAAGAAATTTACTGACTTAATAATTTTTTGGAGGTATTTTATTTAAGATATTCATAAATATTATCTAGTTTATACTTCACATGATTATTAATATTATTTATATTTTACCTAATTAACTAACCGTGACTAATAAAATAATTTATGGATAAGTAAATTACATTATCTTATCTGCAAATTAATTTAATTTATTTACTTTTTTAACTATATTTAATCATCATATAAACCATACATCTAAAAAATAAATATATCACCATGAACTAGAAAATAAAATAATTAAGAGACATCATCATGAGTTTTTAAATACATGTTAGTTTATTGAGCATATGATAAACCGACCATGACCCCAGAGGAAATAAATCCTTGAGTAAATTATGGATAAAGTTTCAACATTCTTCTATTAATATTTTTATCCCCTAGGTTGGTTTCACATTGGCTTGAGTCTCGAACAATCACCTCTCATTGGGAGAACATTCCTTTATAGTTTCTTACACACTCATAGGTTATGAGACTTTGGGTTTAAATTTATATAAAATAAAACTTGAAAACAACAACCCATATATAATAAATAAGATGGTATGATACAAGTACAATTATATTAAATTTAATAATAAATTTATTACAAAAACCCCTATAATAAATAATTAAATTTAATTTAATCTTAACACATACAAAGGTTAATCATGATCATTATCATTTATAACATACAAAAACTATGAATTAGACAGGATATTATTAGTTTCAATTCATTCCTTTTTAATATAAATTTCATGAATTAATAAATTAATGATCTTAATAATTAATGATTTATTTTATATTAATTATGTTTCTAAACATTAACTTAAATTACCATCCTCATTAACATCAAATAAATTAAATAAATTAATATTAGTTTAAAATTATTAAGTACATGATGTGAACCCTCATGGTAAGATTAAATTTAGTTTTGGTAATTAATATACTCACAACATGTACTGGAAAAAACACAATGTATACCCTTTTTCATCTAATTACACCAATTTCTAGTGTTTAATACTTACACTACATGTAATGTCACTCAACACAGAATGTGATGTATAAAGTGTTTGTTCGTTATCATGTATTGCATGTTATCATGAAATTTATGCCAACATAGTGTGTCATGATATAATAAATATATTGTTTCATGGGGAAAGATATGATGTTTTCATGATATGTATGACCACATGAAATGACATGAATATATGTTACATCTATCAATGGTGGTCCCCATGAAGAACACGATGTGTAAGATGCCCATACATGTTGTGTATTTGAATAATTAAATAAAAAATAATTATTAAAGAATTTATTTCCACAAAACCGTAGGAAAATCACCCAGAGTGTACCAAGTGTTTAAAATAATTCGAAAAAACTTGTGCAATTAGCTACAAACTATGTAGTTAGGTATCTATTTAATTCTCTTCATGTTTGACTCACACAACAATCCTCTCTTAGCATGTAACTTTCATGAATTGGATTGAGTTACATGGATTTTATAGTGAGTTAAAATATGAGTAATATCTTTTTAAGAACTATAACTACAATCTTTGGTACTCAATGCGTATCGTTCATGATTTATCATATGTTACACAATGTTTATAGACATCTACACACCATGTACTTCACATGATACTGTGTTGCTCACCTTCCAGTCAATACATTATGTGTAATGACATAAGGTACTTTGAATAGAAAGTGTACAAGATTTATAGATTCAAAACCATGTGGGGTTATATGAAAAGTAAACTAAATATAGATCATGAACTTATCATCAAACGATATTTCAGTTGGCGGTCAATGCATGGAATGTAATAACAATACATTTTGATTAAAGGTTCCTACTATAGTAGAAGAACCTGTATGGCATGGACAACTTGAAATTTTTGTGTTAATTTTTGAATAATAATTTTTTCACATAATTAAGGCCATCATGACTAATGGAATTTATAGATTAAATGACATGATTAAACACCAGAACCAAAAGACAAGGATCTTCACCTGTAATTTGTAATTAATTTATAAATATAAATATCATAACATGAACAAGTAAATCTATCTTCATTGATGGTCTGGTTGACTCAATTTCATAGTATCATCCTTTCACTATAGGATTTAAGTGAGGAATTGTTGTAGTGGTGATTCACAAAAGCACCATAATCTCTGAAAATTTCCCCAATCGCTTGCATCGTTAGTGGTTGATTGTAGAAAAATTCCTCTATGAGGAAACATTACTATTGATGATCTCTCTATGGATTAAAATAAGAGTAGGAGAGAGCACACTTTAAATCTATGGAACTCCCTCTAGGGTTTGAGGGTTCTTCTCTTTATCTATTATTCACAAAAAGTGTGTCTATATAAATTGATATTGTTAGATATTTATTATGTATGGTCTAGAGTTGGCACAAAATCCCCTCCCCAATTAAATAATTCTAAGTGAACCCCATGTCATAATGATAATATGTATAATTTTTTTAAAAAGATGATTCCCTGGTCAAATGACCAGAGCACTATGATAAATAAAAAAGCTTACACATATTGAAAGGAGGGGAATTTATTACAATCATTCTGGTGAAGAGTGGCGAATTCATCCAGAAGAATCTCCATGCATGTGTGATTTCTATTAATACCCTTATTAAGAAGACCATCCTCCACTTTATTCTCCTCACTATAGGTGTGAGTGATAATATAACTGAGCCCTGATAGATAATGCATGCAGATGATTTATTTAGTAGTGAGGGCCCACACCAGGTGAATTGTTCCATGTCCAAGGGCCTGAACAATGTTCATTGAATAACTTTCAATCCAAAAAATTTCCATCTGTTTTTCCTTATCAAATCAATAGCAATGATGATACTAAAAAACTCCCCTTCAAGGGAGGAGAAATTACCACATGAACCATAGTAGAAGCCAAGAATGTCTCCTTTTTGATTTATGGTTATGATTCTATAGCCAAAAGGTATGGGTTTTCCTTTGAAGGCACAATCCACATTAAGCTTTATCCATTCAAAAATGTGTGGTTTCCAGAAAAATTCTAGCAGAACATTCAGCGAGCTGTATCTTCCTTTGATCCCAAGTCATCTCATAATACAATAATCCTTAATTAAATTGTAGAAAGTCCCTTCTTGAATGATTCTTACCTCCATGTTCACAATGCATATCTTCATCAGAGATACACAAAAATTGAATGTATTATTTTTGTGCTTAATTGAATTTCTTTCATAAAAAATAAGATGCATAAGGTCTTCCATAGCTGCAATGAAATGTTGGTGAATTTGACGAGAGGTATCCATGGCAGTGCATTTTTGAAGTTGCAATCCAATATAATCCAAACCTGTTCATCTAAAATAAAAAATGTAAAAAAATGTAATCCCGTAAAGTAGAAGCAGTAGCACAAGATAGAAATATGTGATCATTGTCCTATCTATATTGGTTACACATGTAACATTTGTATTAAATTTTTATACCACACATCTGAAGATTACAATCAGAAAGAAGTATATTATGAGAAATTCTCCAAACTAGAGAGTGTCAGGAGGGTCTAAACCAATTTTTTGATAAAACTCCTTAACCAAGAAAAAACATTGGCATTTTCTGTGATAGTGTGCCTATAACAAATCTTGGAATTTAGCACACCATTATCAACTGGTTCCCAAACTAAGAAATCATTGGTGTTGAAAAAGTATAGTTATTTATAATAGAAAATACTTTATCCAGTAAATCAACATCATGAGAACTCAAACAATCATTTATGGTGACATTTAAATTTGTGGAAAAAGGGATGGGATCAACAATGTTGTAGAGAGGCATTCCATTCCAGTTATCTAACCAAAAAATAAGAGATTAATTCCTCTTGACTACCCATCTAGATTTATCCATAATTTTAGAAAAACTATTTTTGATCGAAGGCCATATCGATGAGTCCATATAAGAATGTTTTACTTTTATAAGGTTATTGTAGAATCAATCATGAAATAAATCATAGGTATTTGAGTTTTTGTTGATAATATTCCAAGTAAGTTCAGGTTTAAGGGCCTTACTAAAATGAACAAGGTTCGTAATACCAAGCCCCCATTACAAATGGGAGTGAAACAAGTTTTCCAGTGAACTGTGACAAGTTTCCATTCAAGATTGCTTCCACTCCAATCAAAATAATTTATGCTTCTATTAATATTTTTTAATAAGCCATTGGGCCATTTGTACACCATCAGAGAGTACACCATTTTAGGAACAATAATGTGATTGACAAGACAGGTTCTTCCTGCCATCGATAAAGTTTTTACCTTCCAGGAGGATAGTTGGATACTGATCTGGTCAATAATGTTTGAGAATTATGTGTTTTGGGATTCCCCCTATAGGATGGGGACCCAAAGATAGTTAAATGGGATGAATAATTCCTTTATCTCAAGTTCATTCATGACATTAATTTTTATAGTGGCAGAGAAATTTTTTCCAAAGAAAATAAAATATTTTCTCCAATTTATGGATTGACAAGAGACATACTAATAATGGGATATGATGTATTTAATATTTTTTATGTTTCTCTTATCTTCTTGAAGAAATAAAATTATATCATTAGCCTATAAAATATGAGAGGGAGAAATCAGAGTTCTTGAGGGAAATATGGGCCTTATGTCACCTCTATTAATAGAATATGTGATAATCCTACTGAGGTAGTCTTCTATAATAACAAAAGGATGGAAGAAAGAGGTCCCCCCTATCTAACACTCTTTTTACAAGTGAAAAACCTTCTCAATAACCATTGATTAGAACATAAATGTTAGTAGAGTTAAAAGGGGTTTTTATTTTTCTAACAAGGTTATCATTAAAGCCAAAACTATATAAGATTTTGTAGATAAAACTCTTATCAATGGTATCGAAAGCCATCCTAAATATCTAATTTAATGAAAACACTTCCCCCACTTTGATTCTTTTTTAACGAGTTTTTATTTTCAGAGGAAAGGCATATACAATACTGTATTTATCTCCCTCTTAGGAAACCAAATTGATTCCAAGATATAATATTTTTGGAAATAGTTTCCATTCTGTTAGCTAAAAGCGTGGATATAATATTATAAACTGTGTTAATAATAGAAATGGGTCTAAAAAGTTGAATTTTAGAAGTTTTTTCCACATTAGTAATGAGGATAAGAAACTGATAATTGATGCCATAAGGGAGGTATCCATTATTGAAAAAATATTTAACCAGGTGACAAACATCCTTGGAAACAATGTCCTAATGATGCTGAAAAAAGGTATTATCGAACCCATCAAGGCTAGGGGGACAATTAGGTTTGAAACTAAAGACCACTTCCTTAATTTCATGATCAATTGGAATACTATTCAAAAGGTCATTATCATTTCCCCCAACCAAGAGAGGAATGATATCAGGCTTGATATCCTTATCTCGAGAAGGCCTATTAAAGAGGTTACTAAAGTAGGTAGTGACATGATTGTCCAGAGTCCCCTCATTATCAATGATTTTATCCCTGTCTTTAATTAAGGTAATAGGTCTGCTATCCTTTCTATCCCTTTGTAGATAATTAAAGAATTCAGTGTTTCTATCTCCATCTTTAAGCCAATTGAATCTAAGAGTTGGTTTGATGATATTATGTTTTAGAGCCAGAAGAGTGTTAAGTTTCTTGCTAATCTCTATTTTCTAATTTGGATCCATAGTAAAGTCATTTTGTGTTAAATTGGTTTGAATATAATTAAGGTCATGATCTAGAAAGCTAATTTCAATATCAGTTTGTTGGATTTTGTTCTTGCACAAGACATTTAATTTTTGTTTTAGAATTTTAAGATTCATGATACAGGCAAAGGTATCATTAGAGTTAATTGAGTTCCAATTATCCTTGATAATATTGTTACAATCTGATTCATTGTTCCAAGAATTATTAAACCTAAAAGGAATAATGTTCTTATTATCATTAGGTTTTAGGCTCATCAAAATTGGATGATGATCGGAATTTAGTTTAGGAAAAGAAATACTAGAAATGGTATTCTGTTTATCAAGTTCCTCGAAATTTTTGTAGGATCTATAATTCTTACTTTCTAAAATTATATTGCGTTGTCTTCTATACCATTTGTATTTAGCACCAACATGACTAATCTCCACCAGGTTTTTATACTCAATACAGAGTTTAAACTCTTTAGTAGAGATATTAGATATAATTGTCCTAATTTTTCACTAGGTCTAATAATAGCATTAAAGTCACCAACAATGACCCACAGATCTTGAATAGTGTTGTTAAGTGAGGATATATTGTCCCAAAGAGTTCTTCTATCCTGATATCTATTGAAAGCATACAAAAAATTATAAAAAGGTATCCATGTGAAATTTTATTTCACATGTTATGGATTGATTATCAACATTGTAAATAAGGAAATTACTTATAGAGATATGAGAAAAGACCCACAAGGAGTGACACGTTCTATTTTTAGAAGTTGTATATATAATATTATTACTATATTTATCCAAACTATTAAAACCAGAAAAAAGTTAATTTTAGCCCCAAATATTGTAAAAAGCATAGTTTCATGCATAAATAAAAAATTATTACAAGCTGCGCAGGTGTTAGGATTAGCAATACCCTGACAATTCCAGTAGAAAATATTTATTTATACTTACTTTTGGGGCTTGACCCTTTATTTTTGTTACCTAAGGAGTTCTTCCCCCATTTTTATTTCCTTAATTTCTTGGGATAGATATTGTTTTCCATTGTGTTTTTCTTCATGCAAGTACATCGTATATTTAGGATAAATGTAATTAGTTTTCATACCTATTGATCCCCCTTTCTGGTGTACATGTGTGTCATCCTTATCCTATTTTATATCCATATGTTTCTTTCCTTTTTCGATGAGTTTTAGATTGTTGGAGTTTCTGAATAGGGTGCTCATCACAGGTATATTTGAAGAACTTTTCAAGTTCAGTAGACTTTCCTTAGATGTCGTCTGCACCGATATGCTTACAATCCTAGGGCCCTTTATATCTTGTGTAGTCGGAGGGGGATTCATCTTGTGAGCATGTCTGCTTAACTTAGCTTCAGTATTTCTTATATATCCCTGCCCTGCTGTACTACCGTGATATGTACTGGAGTCCTCCTCTAGATTAAGATCAATTTGTATCTTTTCTTCATTAATCCTCTCTTACAATTTAAGAGTGATGGAGTTAAGGACTATAGTGTTCATCACAGTCTTATTTAGGGGTTCCCTATGTGTACCTTGCATACTGTCCTTAGGTGTAGGCTGCATAGGCTTGTTGTCATTCCTAGAGGATAGTAGACTCTGTGTAGTATGAGGGGAAACTAGTTTGTGAGTAGTTCTGCTTAACTCCTCTAATTCAGTGGTCATCATATCACCCTTCCCTGTTATACAATGATATGTTTGAAGTCCTGTAGGTCTGTCTTGAGATACACTAGAAACTTTTTCACTAATCTCTTCTAGTTTGGAGATATTGGGGTTTCAGTTTCCATAAAAATACGAGTTAGAAGGAACTATGAATCTGTTACTACAAGATATTTCTTTGAAAAAATTCTTCTTAGTGTACTGAATATGTTCAGATCCAGAATCGAGTGGTATTTTTGAGCCTCTTAAATTAGAAGATGAAACATTCATTTTAGGATCAAGAGTCCTACCTTCCAATGGGTGATCATTGTTAACAGGAGGCCTATGAAAAATATTATTTTCATCTATATTCACATCCTTACCCTACCTATCATTTTGATTCATCCTAATAGTATCATCTTGGGTGGTAATATTGATAGTGTTAAGGACCATATATACTTTTAATCAAAAATAGAAACCTCCTCTTTCTCAAGATCCTACATATCAACCATATCATTCCATGTATGTTTGGGGGGGGGGGGCATTTGAGGTGGAAGGATCATCACTCTTCCTAATCCATTTGTCTTTTTTCTTTACATGCTTCTTAGTCTCAAAGCTTGTTTTATTATTCTTTCTACCTTTCCTAAATTCATTCCAATCTTTCTTAGTAGGGAGGTTTGTTTTCCTTTTTATCACATGGAAATTGATAATAGTATTACCAATGATTTTGCAATAATCACAAAAGGGGGCCTATGTTCATACTCAATCATTCTCTTAGTCTTATATTCCATGGCATTAAAGGAAATGACCTGAGGAAATTTTGAATCAAGGTTAACTTCCACCATGATTCTCAACTATTATCCCAATGTACCATTCAATGTTCTCTGATCAATCATTAAGGGGATTCCTATGCTAGAAGTGAGATCATTTATAATTTTTGGGTGCCAAAAGTACCAGATTAACCCATGAAATCGAATCCATATCTGCGCCATGGAGTTTCTATGTGTAAATTGATTGAATGAATAATCCCAAGTGTACATCCAAAGGACACCTTATTTCAGATGTATATTTCTATGTGCCTAGATTCAATCTAAATCATATTGAAAGTGAAAGATAATGGGAAAATTGCCTCTCCCAATTAGAACTAATTTCTAATTGTTGAGTCCCCAAAAATGGCCAATCCAAGGTTTTATCTCTTTAGTTGGCCATGTCTAGTCTCCTTGAAGATAAGAAATTTTACTCTGAATAAATAACACACACATTTTCTCTCTCTGTTTTAGGGAATTAGGGTTTTCTTTAAATAAAACTCCCTTATCATCATGATTTCTAATTCTTGGGGGAATCATTGAGGAAGTATTTTGTATATCCAGGCCCTTAAGTACCTCAATGAAAGGGATCCCCTTGATAGGTTGTTGCAAATATTGAGTGGCATTTGCAGGTAGATTTCTAACCCCTTTACATTAGGTGCATCTCTTCTGAAGGATTTTTCCCAATCCGTATCAAAGGAAGCCATTTTAGTACAGATTCCACAATCCAAATAGAAGTTATCTCCCTTAACATTGAATTAGGGTTTCCAAGATAGCTGTTCGCAAGCTTATCTATCCATATCCTCTTTCAGCTACTCACCATGGTTGTACTAATGATAATATGATTATTATTCAACTATCATGTTTATAACTTAAGAATAGATAAATATCTATTAAATCATTTCCAATTAGAACATTAAACATGGTCCACTTTTCCTTCTTCACATTTACTGAACATTTAATAATGACTATTTATTTAGTAAATATATAATACCACATTATTCATTAATAAATATAATAAATATTATATTCTAAAAATATTTCCAATAAATATGTATTATTATTATTTAACTCACTTATTATTTCCAATAACGTGTGATTAAATATTGATTTTTAGAAAAAAACTTTATAATTATTAAAAAATAAAGTGGGAATAATATTTATTCTAGCTTTTTATATTCAATATGGAATATAATAATGCTTTCAAATACAATTAGTGTGTGAATCTCTAGGCGTTTTTTCTAGTGAAAATTGATGATGATACCTAAATTACATAGTTAGCTTTTAGAAACATGCCATGACACCCATAAATAAAGAAGTTAATGTCCCAATGATATAAAAACACATAAGAAAACATAATGTGTAATATAATCCTGTCGACATGATATTTATAATAAGGAAGGTTGCATACTGGCATCATCGGTCCTTATTACAAGCGTCTCTTTATTTGAATATCTGGAATATTGATTTCCCATTTAAAAACATGGCCATAGATTTATCTAGGTAGTTCCATTCCCATCAATGGTCTTGAGATCTCAACTTCTTTTAATCATTATAAGGGATAATTCCTTTCACTCTATATCCATTAATGTAATAGCACTCAGGATTCTCCCAACATATCCGACTTCAATGTGAACATGTTTCCTTATTGTTTTCATCATTACATCAAAGTACACGACTTATGATATTCATTAATAATAATGTTAAAGTAGAATAATCAATACATGTATTTTAAATAGGAATATTTGATGACACATAAAATGTGGATTTCTTAATGACTAGTTTGTTCTCATAACATGCCTTCAAAAATATTACCATAGGGAAGACCATGAGAAGGTGTCTCAATGTCATATGAGCCTAATACCCTTGATATCCTATATCTCCTGTTTCCCATAAGACAATATCATCTAACTATAGAATATTTACTCAAGAATACTATTGTGGAACCTATGGGTTCACTTTATACTGGGGAACTATAACAATGCTTCAGTGTTATATATAAATTCATTGTAAATTTATTTCATACAACGTCATTAATAGGAATTACCATTATACAACAAGAGACTTCATTAACATTAAATAAAGTTAATACATATAATCATGAAGTAATTATAATTATGTTTTACGAAACCAACTCCAATAGACTCCAACTCCCACCAGATCCAACTATTAACAACCTTTAGTTCACTATCTCTCACACGATACTCATTCCTATGCTGAGATAGAGACTTCATAAATGGGTCCACCATGTTTTTGTCTTTGGATACTCCACTCACTAAAATATCACCACGTGGAGAAAAATTGAACAATAGATAAAACTTAATATGTATATGGTTTATCATTTATTATAACCATGAATCTTTGGAAAGATCCACCACTATATTACTATCATAGTAAACTGTTATAGGTTCTTGATAGCTAGGCACCACATCAAGCTAATAGAAAAAGTTTTAAATCAAACATAATTCATTATCTTCATTAAGAGACACAATATATTCTAAATCTATTGTCGAATTGGTGAAAAAAAACTAATTTGAACTCTTCCATCTCACATATCCTCTATTGAGACTGAAGACAGATTTTTAATATAAATTCATATTATTATTCTATCTAAACTATAGCATCTGTATAACCCTTGATGACTAGATATTCATCTCCCCCATACACTAGGAATATATCTTTAGTTAACCTCAAATACTTAAGGATAAATTTTAATAAAATATAATTCTATTCCCCTAGATCACCTTGATATATTCCTACCAATCTCAATGTATAGGAAAAAGCGATCTTTATGTATAAAATTACTTATATGATAGATCATATCATAGAAGCATATGAGATCTTAATAATTCTCTCTCTATCCTACTATGTCTGATGATGGTTCATCATAGAAAAATGTATACTATGTGAAAATGGACCTGATCCTCTCTTATATTTTTTCATACCAATATTATTCAGTATATAGTTAATCTATACACTTTGAATTATTCTTAAAGACTCTTTTATCTATCAAACATGATCTTAATCCCTATAATTTAAAATGCTTCACCTAAGTTCATTATAGAGAATCACTTGCTCAACCATGGCTTAAACTGTTATAAAGCTGGTATCCCATTTCAAATTAGTTTTATTTGATAAAATTATACTACTATTAAAATGAATGTACTCACACTAATCTATTTTTAAACACATATATCACATTTTTTAATGAGACCAAATTATTATATATCTTCATCGAACTAAGTTCTTCATGAAATCAATGCTTACATTAATACTTAAATGGATCTATTCAGCTTTCAATCCTCTTTGTAAGTTCCTGGAGTCACCAAGCCTTCAAATTAGGTTATATACACATCTTTATGAAGCTTACCATTAGGGTAATAAGTTTTTAAATCCATATTTAAAATCTAATAATAACGCAAAGCTTCTATATCATGTTAAATTATGATTTATTTTAACAAATTGGGGAAAACGATTCATCATAGTCAATTACATGAAACTTTCTAAACCCTTTAGGCACTAATCGTGATTATATAATACCAACTAAAACTTCCATGTACAACATTATCTTGAATACCCATTTACACCCAATGGGATTTACATCAACTTGAGGATTAATCAAAAACCAATCATGGTTGTGATAAATTAAATACATATCATAATTCATGTATTATTTCCATCAATAAGACTCTAATCTCTCTATTACCTCCCTAAAGGAAAGAGGGTCCTTATCTTCAACTAATAATAACCCACTATATTTTGACTAAAAAATCATATCTTTCCAGTTCTCTTAATTCCCCAGAGCACATATGTAGTACATATTTTTTAGGAAAAAAATTATTCCACGGGGACCAATAGAATCTATACTTATTCCAACTATTGTGGATATTGATTATAAACATATCGAAGACAATCTTTCTCCCACTATCTTCCATGAGGTTGTTTTCCCTTTCAAGGAATAAAAAATTCCTGGAAACTATTTCCTTTTTAATTAGGGTTTATATAGGTAATATATCCTCATTTTCTTAGGGTAACCTATAATGATACAATTCATAACTTGGGGTGATAGTTTGTTTATTAATCTAGCATTATCAAACAAATCTCACCCCTAAAAATTAACATTCCAAAAAATAGGTTTCCTTTCACTCAATAATTCAACGTGAATACTATTTTATAATTTATTTGGTACTTAGTTTAATGTGTATACAGTTGTGTGTAATGAATATCCTTAAAAATATAATGGAAGGATTTCATGACTTATCATTGACCTTACCATATCTAGAAAGGTACAAGTACTCCTTTCACTAACACCATTACACTATGTTGTATATAATGGAGTGAGTTTAGATAAATTCCTATACTCCCATAGAATTTTGAAAAACATTCAGGGCTAAGATATTCACCCACCTAGATATAATTGAAGTTTATTTATTTTCTTAGGAAGATAATTCTCAATTCATTCTTGAAATCCATGAAATTATCAAAGGATTCATACTTATACCTCAAAAATTAGATGTAACCATACTGAATCAATTCATTATTAAAAGTAATAAAGTACGATAATCCACCACTACATTATATTTAAAATGTTCCACACACATAAGTGTGTACTGATTCTATAATTTTCATGGCCTTTTTACCTTGAACACCAAACAGTGGATTGGTCATCTTACCTTGTAAACATGCATGACATATTTTATGTGGTTTTAGCTCAAAAGAGTTTAATTAAACTTCTTTATTGAGATTCACCAAACAATTATTATTTATGTGACCAAGGTGGTGATTCCAAAACAAGGTGTGAAATGAGTTTCATGAACTTCTTTCATTGTGAATTTACAACATATGGATTTCATAATTTAATACATGAAGACCATTGTTTATATTTTCCATACCATAACATATTATATCTTTATAAAAGTAGAAAATCTTATTCTAAATGATTAAAATAAATCCATACATGTATAAAAATAAAATAGAAAAGAGTTTATTGGAAACACTAGTTACATAATAATAGTTCTTTAAAACAAAAAACAATACTATTGGCAATTTGAGGTTCTAGTCTCAAATAAATATAGAATCAAACCTCACTTCATTGATAGAATGTAGATTCACCTCACCTTTTTAAAACTTTCAAAATATACTTGGTTTCTATATTAGGACACAAATGTGAGAACTGCACACATTATATAACACCCAAACTATTGATATAGATTACACTAAATAACAAATATAACCAATTCTTCTCTTTAATTATCTGATTGGTGAATTTCCTCTTCCATTTTCCTTACTTTACACATTCAAAAGAATCTAAATTTTATTCCTTTTCTTACCACTAGATCTTATTATTCTTTGAAGGATATTGATATGGAGACTTAGATATGGAATGTGTCTACTAACTATTTTTTGTTTTTATTAATTTACTTATTCACTAAATTGACTATGGGGTTTTCAACCCATGTTTTTTTCATCTTTTAAAATAAGATTAAGAAGTTATGAAAAATTATTCTCACTATTTCTCATATTGTTATTATAAATGAAATTGGAGAAGTTTATAGGTAGAGATGAAAGAATGAGATCTATGCAAAACTACATAATGATCTTAATCCCTAAGATGTATAAACATTATATTTATAAATCATCTTGACAACATGAGTCCTAGATGGGACCAACTCTCCATGATTATTTTTTTGAATAATGAATAGGGGATATCATATATCTTTTATTCACCTTCTCCTAATATTGTTCATAAAGGTAAAAACAATGATTCTATATGCATCTATTTCCTCATATTTCTTTAGAATCCCATTCATCGTAGAGGATATAAAGAAACATTTGGCATCCATTATGTCATAAACATGTTTCCGTTATATAGATACTTCTTCCACAATATCCTCTTTCGCAAGAGACTCAAAACGTGGGGTTTCCAGCATGTATAATTTATGTTTATGGCCTAGTATAATGTTTAAGAACCTATACCATTCCGTTAAATTCATGATAGTGATAAGGTTATCCTTCTATAGTATGAATAGTATTTATATAGTCTAATTCATGTGGTTTTTTATTTCTATAAAAATTAATATTATATTATTAGTACTTCTATGATTATGAAATTATATTAATAAATTTAAATTTGATTTTTTTAATCTCACACATTTTTTTCAAAACCTAAAAGAACTCACCAATAGTTTTGAAATATTATATTTATTGGATATTTTAGTGGAAATGAACTATATTCCATTCTCTTAATAAATACATTATCATGAAAATTTAATTAAAGGGTTTTAGGTAGGTGTAACTTGACAACTAAATTTACTTGTAGTTCATAGATCTGTTGAGTTGAATCCCCAATCATTAAAACATGGAAAAATATTTCATCAACCCTTACATCTTAGTTACACCACGTCCTTCTTAGTTAGTCAACCCTTGGTGTGAACTATGTTAAGTCAACCCAAAACATCAATCGAAAAGTTCCCCAATAATTGAAATCACTTTGAAATAAGGAATTAAATCACCATGAATTATTGGTTCAAATCTAAATAAATTAATGAATATACCATTTTAATATTTTAGTAGAGGGATTTTATTAGTATGTGTAAAAACCTAGTTTTATCTTATCAAAATCCTTGTTATTATTAAGTGGATTTTACTAAAGTGATTAACCATGTTGGCTAAAATTTATGAATAGTCCAGTTTTACTTTATTTCAATTTTCATTCTTATTAATTAAATTATTAAATGATCATGTTTCATCCAATAAATAAATAATCAACCATTAAAATGATAAGAATAAAATACAAGTGACATGATCATGAGATTCTCTAATGGTTAGTTTATCTTGCAGATAAAAAAACCCTAGTACCTCAGGGAAAATACCTCAAACCATAGATTGGTTCATGTTCAAACAATCTACCTAGAATCATATGTATCACCTTGATGATCGGTTTCAACACAACTCTAGGAAACATATCACCTCCTCTCATTGATAATATCTATCCTTACATAATCTTTTACTCATATGTAGGTGAGGGGACCAAATAGATCAGATAAGTGGGTATTAGATAAATGAAATTGTCGACATGTAGGACCTTACATAATAATAACGAGATAATGACATGCATTAAAATGAAACCAATCCCATACATTGGTCTGGTTTAGTCTCAGGATCATCCAAAATGCATGCAATGTTCTGGAATTTTCAATCAAGTTTTCAGTTTCTTAAATTTTTTCTTTAATTAATATAAATTGGGACATATTAATTCAACCAATCTAATTTATCTTAACCCCATAAAAGAATAATAGAATTAAAACCATACATAATTTTCAATAAAGTTATTTTTTAAAAAAATAAAAAAGCACAAAAGTGTAATTGGAGGCAATGACATGTATTTTCCAAACAACCTAGAATGATCTTTATGCTTGTGTATTCCTTTTCTATCCAACGGACATTAAAAAATATGTAGTTACATAGAATGTGTTATCCAAAAATGATATATGGAACACATGTGAATTATATTACATGCAATTCTCTTAATGCATATATAGAACACTATAAGAAAAGATTCTATACAACTTTTAGTTTGTATGGATATTAATTCAATATATAATTAACAATCCCATAACATGGCATGTAATATCAAATAATGACATTTGAAACACCTGTGAATATGTTTTAGTTATATAATTAATTTTTTTCCATGTCAAATTAATAACACTTTCTATAGTAGAATCCATGGTGTGTATTGGGTTACAAAGAATATAATCTCTTTTACTCATTTCCATGACACACACCTAGGGACTGAGCATGTTCCACTACCATAGGCGTGTATGAGGTACATGACTTGAAATTTTATTATACCTAACTTATGGCCTCAGTATTTTATAGTTTTTCTAACCCCATTTCATGTAGAAGATACATGAGATTATTGGACCATACATTCTCCATTATGAAGACACAATGACTATACACCATGTACGAATGCTACACAATGTGTGCTTCTTCAAATAGTGTTCCAGCCTTTCCAGATCTATGTGCTAATCCGAGTTTATCAAATCAATGATTTTATTTTATTATAACTATAAAATATTATCAAAAAATAAAATAAGATACATGCGTACACAACATGTAGAATGGGGTACACATTGTGTACTGTTAGGTTATCTAGGCATAACCTTTTGCAACTCTGTATGGAATATTCATATGTTTCATCATTTTAATTTAATTTTTTTGGTTATATGAGAGAGGAAAAATAATGTTAAGAAAAAACAATGTTTTGATTTCATGAATTACTAAATATGAAGTAAAAGATATTTAAAACCCATAACATTCAATCAATGATTTATAAATTATTATAAATTATCTACATGAACTATTGATACTACTTGAAGGTTACGAGTGTGGTGGAAGTAGCTATATTGAATGGACAATGGATCTTTTAAAATATATGAATAATAATTTTTGTACATAGTGAATTATTTCACAAACAAATTAATTAATCGATTACTTTTCATTATTAAAAATTAAAAAAATAGGATAATCATTACATGTAATATATAATTAATTTATAAGTAGATCAATAATTATCTTAACTTGTAAATACTTCTTAATTAGGGATTTGGTTAACTCGATCTCATCATACCATCATTGTAATATAGTATAAATGTTAAAATACATCTATTAAGGATCCATACATGCACCACAATCACTAAACATCGATGAATAATCACATAATTCTAGCATCATCCATCTCTATCACATGAGTCATTCATGGTTGATCAGAGCAGAATTTTTCTATGATGATGGAGAACTCTTGATGATCTCTGAATTTCTAGGTTAAAGGGAGAAGGGATCAAACATTATATCCATTAAAATCTCTTTAGGGATTAAGAGAGATTCTCTCTATTCACTGTTCTCAACAAGTGTGTTTAAGGAATGTGATATAATTATATATTTATTATGGAAGTTCTAATGTTGGTAATTTATACACAAGCCCCTTTTGAATTACTAAATTCTGAGAAAAATACACGCCTTAATAAAAATATAATTATTATTCACTTGACATGTTAGTCACCTAATAATAAATAAATATCATTTATATAAACACACTTATTAAGGGGAATATAAATTTTGTTATTTGGATAATAGAGGGTACAAATCCTAGGAGTCCGCTTTTGGGGTGAACCTCTCCCCTATGATCTAATTGCCTTTTTGGGTCACACATTTTTAGACTAGGTGGCCAAAATGAGGTGATACCCACCTATGATGACATATTGATGTGTCAAACCATCGCCTCTCAAGTCATCACCCTCTGGGATTCTCTATCTATCTTTGTTGGAAACCGATCCTTCCTTGATGGGGCTCTCTCTAGAGTGACCCCTTCATGGAGATGGGGTTTTCTTGTGTGTAGGGTTTGAAAAGGTCTCAGATGTGCATTCTATTTTATGAATGAGAAATATCTTTTGTATAGTTTGTAATCAGACAATTAAACTTTGTCCCCTTATCTTCCTTGACATTTACCGAACATTGAATAATGACTATTTATTTATTAAATAAATATTATTGTATTACTAATTGATAAATATCGTTAATATTATATTCTAAAAAACTTGAAAATAAATATTTATTATCTCTTCTGTGCTAGTATTTCCTTTGGTGGAATTTCTGGAGGGAGAATCCGATGTATTGCTTCCAACATCATCTCCCCTCAACATTTCCCTCATCCTTATCTCCTTTCTTCCATGTTCTCTTCTTCTATAGTTTTCTCTTCCTAGAAATTGATTCTTCTTCGTATTTCTGATTTAGCTCTATGAAGATCCTTCAGATTGTTTCCTATGGTCAGAGATGGTGGTTTTAAAACTGACGGTAGTGGATGGTTTAACCTTTTCCCACTCATCTCTGACCTGTCTTTAATCTCCTACACAACTTCCAGGCCGGCTTGGTGTAATGGATCCTTAGTAGGTTTATGAGGTGTGGTTTGAGAAATCGCTAACATTGTGGAAATTCATACTGGCATAAGAATCTTCTTCTTTGGCCCTATGTTTCATTTTTCTGGTTCTTGGAGGAGTTTTCTTTTGGTTTGTTCATTTTAGTTTGATGGTCGGGCCTTTCTTTTCTCTAGAGATTTTTCAATCATGAAATTTTTAGTGTTGGTGTTCATAGTCAATGGTACTTGTTCCTATATCAACAACATTATAGGATGTCATGGTTCTAGGTGATTTTAATTTTTTTGTTGATGGTTTTTAAATGTTATGTTTTCTAGTTTGAGGGAGATTTCCCCTACACATTTCAAAGGTTTTTAGTTCTTTCCAACAGTGACGATGATCTACTCTGATGGTTTATGTTTCATGGAGATGTTGATGTGATGACGGGTTGATTTCAAATCAAGGTTATGATTCAGGGAGCATGGCTCTAGGTGGATCACAACCCAAGGGGTTGATGTGTGTGTTTTTGAATGATGTGTCCTGTATTTTGAATTTGAAATTTGAAGTTGAATTTTGATGTTTTAGGGGGGAATTTGAAGCTTGAATGATTTAATGTTTGTGGTGTTTTAAATTTGGTATCATGTATTGTGAAGTTACCACTAACCATAAAGTTGTTTATTCAGAAAATTGTAAAATCTGTTTGGAGGAATTATTTATTATAATTATTATTTAACTTGGTTATTATTTTTATTAAGTTGTGATTAAATTTTTGAAATCAACCAAAACTAAATAATTAGAAAACCACAAATAGAGAATAATATGTATTATAACTTACTAATTTCAACATTTAATTTTACTAAGATTTAGAATATACTTAATCTATGACCCAATAGGTTTGTTTCATAGAGGTAATATATAGACGCACCTAAAGTCCATGGTTAGAATCTAGAAACATTCTATGAAACAATAAAGAAATAATCTAATGTATTAACAACATATAACATCCTATGAATTATTACTATGTAATATAATCCATTTATCATGATATCTCCAATAAAAATGGTTTTATATTGGTGTAATCAACCCATGTGCTTGACTTATCTTTCTTTGATATTCCATATTTGAAATTTCCCATAAAAACATTGACATGGATATATCCTAGAAGTTAAATTCCCATCAAAGGTCTTGAGGTATTAACTTTTATCAAAAAGCATAAGAGATAAATCTTTTCTCAAATTATCCATTAATTCAATATCACTCAGGACACACCCAATGTATCCTACTTCACCATGAACATATGCAATCATGGTTTTCATCAATACATCAATTTATATGTGTTATGATATTCATTAATGATAATATTAATGTTTAAAGTTCAATACACTCATCCACCGTTATAAAAATCTAATGATTTAGAAAATTTGGATTTCACACTTGCATGCCTATTCTCATAATCTACCTTCTTTTAGATTACAAATAACGAACACTATAAGAAGGTGTCCTCTTAGAAAATATCTTCTAGATATAGAAAATTTACTCAATAATACTATAATTGAACCTCTAGTTTCTCATCATAGGTAACTACTATGAACTTTTTGTGTGACATGTATTCTTAGGACATTATAACATACTATGTCATATAGAGGAACAATTCTGATGAAATAATAAACTTTATTAACATTCAATTAAGTGGATACATGTAATCATAATGTTCATAGAAGTTGGTTATAGGGAATAAAATCCAACACCAACCCCTACATGACATGTCATGCTTCTAATGACCTGAACTTTGGTGATTGACCTTGGGCACATGAAATGCAATTTAGGTAACATTCCAGGTAACCATGTATTTTTTCCAGTATCCTTGACACCTCTAGATATGTTTTAGGAGTGTTATTTATAAATTATATCCCTCTTCTTGGTTATATAAATTTAAACAAATGAATTATCTCAACATTTAGATTTAGAGAATAAAAAAATAGAAATAAAATAACACTATAAAAACCATTAACATATCAAAAAATGTATACATAATTATAAATTATAATCTGACCGCTCTAATTCCACTTAAATGTTTTAGGGTGCAGTGGAAGTAGTTAGGGTGATGCCCAACAATTTTTTCATTAGTTTAAACTAAAAATGTATAAATAAAATGATGAATGTAACTTTATATTATTTAAATATTGTATGTTTGACATTAAATTTTAATAAATTTTAAAAAAAGATTATCCCATCTTGATAATTATTTTTTTGGATCGACTAGGACACCAATCATATCATATATTTTTTATGGTGAAGAATCTAAACAAGAATTCTTAGATAGGTATTTATACATGCTCCATAAATATTGTAACATATTTATTGGTATCTCAAGTGTTGGAAAACATTAACCATGTTCCTTACACCATTCTCCATTGTATTTAATAATAAATCTCCATTGTTCTCTATTATTCTTCAAATAGTAAAATATTTTTCTCTCTCATTATTAAGGAAGTTATTGAGAGGTTCTCCAAGTTTTGAAAAGTTATCTTTAGAGAATTCATTATTTAAAAAATTTATACCACCCCTATAAAATGAAATACAGAAAATTATATACTCAAGGATAAACAATTAGAAATTACATATAAAACCTTTATATAATTACTTATTCAAGTAAATCCCTTGTCAAATAAGACAAAAACTATTATTATTATATTCCATGTGAAGAACTAATTAAGGGATATTTAAAAATAATTTGTTAAATAAATAAATATATATATATATATTAATGATATTAAATAAAACATATTGTTCCCATTGGTCCCTTAACTCGACCAGTCTACCCTTATCTGAATTTATTGAACCAGGAATGAAACATTTTTATTTAAATAAATAAACATTATTATATTATTCATTCACACAATAAATAAATATTATATTCACTAAAAGTGTCAATAAATTTTATTTATAATATATTTATAACTAAATAAATATTAATATTAATATATTCTCAAATGTATTGAATAAATAAATATTTATTTGTTACCTCAAAAATAATATTTTATTAACATATTATAAACTTGATTATATCTAGTGATTGAATTTATATGATGAACATAACTTGAATAATTTTTATTTCATAATCTAAGAATAATATTCACAATGAATATTAAATTCTAAATGAATTTGACTAATAATTTAGATACACATAGTGTATGAAGATCTATGCATCTTTCTTAGTGATATTGGGATAACTGGACTAAATTCCAATATCATCCACCGAAAACACATAAAAGAACCCAAATATAAGTAAGTTAATGTTGGAATGATAATGAACTCATATAAAAATTTACCCTGCAATATAATCCCTTTATCTCGATATCTTATAAAAAATGATGCATAATTGGTGTTATCTTTCTATATACTTGATATATCATTATTTGACTCACTGAAATGAACTTGTAGAGGAATTTACATGGTCGTGGATTTAATTATATAGGTTTATTACAATCAAAGGTATAGATATACCATATTCCATAACTTATAAGGTAAAAATCCTTTCATGAATTATTCAATTAATGTCATAACACTTATGCCACCCCAATGTATTCTACCATTCCATGATCATATGTCACTAAAATTTTAATCCATACATAAAAATACATGATTCCTGACATATATTAATAATAATCACAAGTCAAAGGAACCATACACACATACACACATAGAAATATCCAATGAATCATATTACAAGTTGAATTACTTTTGGTAGTTCAATCCTCATAAACAATTCTCTTACAAATTACCTTGTGAAAAAATAATAATAATAAGTATTAAGTTCATTTGAGTCCCTAACACTTGATCATAAATCCTCATCCTTATCATATTATACACATAATATCTAGGCCTTTTCAAATATGTTTTATAATATCTTTTTATAATTTTAAAATTCTCATTATAGTAGGGAAATGATATAACCTTTCAATATGATAAATTATTTAAGATAATTATCAAAATTAATGTTACAAAAATAAAAACTGATCATGTGTTAATATATTTATCAATATTATGGTAATTTAAACCACTAATTGAGTTTATTATAGGGCACTATATCTGACACATTTCCATGTGCCATTTTCTACAATTAGCATATACTTTTAGATAAAATGACTAATTTTTTTCACAACTTTCTTACCATATGGTAGTTAAATTACCTCCTTGGTTTCATTTACATTTAATTAATCCAAATAATAATTCATATATAACTCCTAATTTCTATAATTTTTTTCTAATGTCCAATTATTATAGAGATATGGTCTCTGAAACATGCGTTAAGATAAAATTGTGAATGTTACATTTGAACTTATAAATTAACAATTAAACTTTTGTAGACCAATAAAATTCAAAAAGTATATATTATATTTCTATAAATAAAAAAATTCGAAAATTATGTTACTGAACTCTGATCAAATAATATATAGACCTAGATCTCTTAGGAACATCTTCCACTAGCCTAACTTATAAAATTACAGTTCCCTATATCTTTTCAAAATTTGTTCCTTTCTAAAAATCCATTTTGATAAACTTGGATTTGGTCAGTCGATACTTTTTTCACTATATCCTATCTAACCATTTCATATAATTTCCACAAAACTTTATCATAGAAGACTAAATTATGTATTATTATTATCTTCTCATTCTCATCACCCCAAAGTTGTAATCCAAAATTTTCATCTCCATATCCCACTAAGAGACACATTTTTGACTTATATTATGGTTTTTACTGATCCTTGGTATAGGAATAGATACAATATTTGATTTTTAAAAACAATGAGGTTGTAAAACTCTAGTTATTTTCCAAACCATAGTTATTTCAGAATATAATAACCCATTATTGTAGAAACTTTTTCCTTTAACTATGTATTTCATACAATTAAATTCAACCACCTAAAACTTCTTTTATATTTCATAATTAATTAGTAAATGAATTCTCTATAAAAATAAAATTTATCCACTCATAAACATCATTCTAGTTAGGTGTTCAAGAAATAATCATCTTAGTCATAATTCCTTTTTTCTTTATGATGTTTCATGAATCCTTTATACTTTATTCACCACCATTATTAGACCTAAATTAATTATTCATTATTATTTTTACAATCTATACCAAGGAATTCCATTGAAGAAAACTTTGAAAAACTAAAATTTATGTTTTATGATGTAAAATCATAATTTCATAGGTGAATCATTTATTGATGTAATGAATAATATGGATCCTCTATGATAAAGAACTGGTTTTGAACCCCAAATGTCTATACACACACAAATTATCATTTAAGAAGTATGATTCATTCTGTCCATGTTTAATGAAACTATTCTCTACTTTTCAAGTCAAAAAATTCTTAACTATATGCGTTTGATGTTTTAAACCCTTTTCCACTAGAACTCCCATGATCTTATCACTAAGGTGTATGGGATGATAATGCCAAAATTCCTAATATTTTAAATGTTTATGCTCTTAAAATTAATATAAGGCCCCAGCCTTAAACCTTACTTATTCTTGAGTTATTAAAAGATTACACATTGAGGATCTTTTCAGGTTTAGAGTTTTAGAGGATTAGATCATGAAACTTGCATTACATTCCACATTTAAACAAAGTGGTTACATAAAAGACAGTATTCATTATTCCCATCAATGGAAACATATTTAAAATAAAACATGGATTCTTTATTAACACATCCTTGACAATATCATCACATCATGTACCTTTACCTTGACCTGTGAAAAACATTTCAAAAACTTGGGATGAGTATAAAAAGCTTAGTAAGGGTTATAAAAATATGGAAAGGAAACATGGGATCCTATATACATAATAATTAAATCATACTTTACCCATAAAACATAGGCACTTTAACATACCTCATCAAATCATGAATAAATCATAGAAATCATAAGACATAAAAGGTAACTTGAGGCATTCATAACATTCTTACGTAGGGAGTAACCCTCTTGGTTACGTTTGGAATACCCACCACAATATATTCCATAAATCTCTTCAGAGAAACCTTAACGTTTCACTTCTTCACTTTACCCAATGCATTGGAGGTTTATATCGGGCTCACCCACCCTTAGTTTACCACGGAACCACCCGTCTTCATAACAATGCCCAAGAACCATAACATAATCTTATCACAAAAAACATGCATAAAGCAAACATAACATTTCCACCTTTAAATGACAAGATATCAACACAACACATTGATATAAAAGCATTATCAAAACCATTTTCAATACCAAAATAAAATAAAAGTAAAACATGGTATTTATTTTTCTTTTAAAAATAAGGTATGGCTTGTAGAAGAAGGCGAAACTCAAATGATGGTTATGACGGCGGAGAAGTCGTTGTCGCCGCATACGAATGACAAAAACATTCCCTTTTGTCATTTAGTAAAACGCTTCATATAAAAATGATTCCTTTTTGGATAAACGTAAAAGTCAAAGGGGTTTATACACCGTATAAAAGAAGGTTGTGTATAAAACAAAATATGCCTCAATGAATGGAGATTGAGACGAAGTCCCTTACAAAGACGGTATCCTTGGTTTAAGGATAAATCAATTAAAAAATTTTGTGTGACAAAATAATACACCAAATATAAGTGGATATTAAGTGTAAAATAATCAAAGGGCATTCACACATATTCAAAAGATGACATATTCAATAACTACATGTTGAACCCAAAGAAATCGAAATTGGGTTAAGAAGTTCCCTTGACAGCCTAACGGCGTCACATCAAAATGAGTTGATGAGAGATAAATAAAAGGGTATCTCATCACATGGACATAAAATTTACATCAATAAGGATATATGAGAACATATCCCAACATAACAATATGTAAATTAAAAGACCCAATAGAAGAAGTCTTTTAAAAAGAGGAGGGTGAAAGGTTCCCTTACCGACATGGGTATCTTTCGAAACATACTACTCGTGAAATAAGGACAGTAAAACATTGATGTAAATACTCATAAAAGAAAGTATATTACACAATGAATAAAATAATGGGCAGTACATACACCACTCAAAGGAAATTGTGGAAAATGTAGCATAAATCTCATGGGAATAAAAGTGAGATGAAAAATCCTTTACGAAAACTCGGCAGCCTAACGACGCCACATAAAACTTCCAAAATGGATTGATGAGAGAGAATAGGGTCTCTCATCACATGAACATAAAAATCAGAGTAAGATTAATATCAAAGAACATCCCAATAACAAGAAAGATGAGCTTTAAAAGGAATGACATAAAAGAGAGTACTTAAAAAGAAAGAGTGGAGTAGGATCCCTTACCTCAAGTCCAACTTGTCTTGTTCGTTTCTTTATATTCTTGAATAATAAACTTTGGTCAATTAATAATTACCTAAGTACCTCATTTAGATATTATTATTCAGTTCATATCACATATTATAATCTAATAATAATTGTTTAATAATGTTAGTTCATATCAGACGTTTTTTCCGATGTTTGGTTCATGAGTCAAAAATGATCTTGTTTGAAAAAAGATTGCCCATGTAGTTATAAGTAAATAATTTCCAGAATAGTATTAAGGATTAAAATATCATATATATTCATTTTATACTATTCCATATCATTTGGAGATAAAAAACGAAAAGCACCGTTCATGGAGATGGTAGGCCGTACGTATGCATGAACGCTACTTTCATTTTTTTGTCATATTAATGGAATTAAAACAAAATGAGAGATATATATATGTTATAATTACAGAATGATATCCATAATTTAGATGTAATATATTACATATATATCCATTATATATATGTACTTATAATATTACATAACATTTTGGGATAAGAAATGAAATGTACCGTTCATGGAGACGGTAAGCCGTACGTACGCATAAACACTACTTCCATTTCTATTTCATATTTAATGGAATTAAAACATAATGATACATAATAGTATTTTAATTCTAGTATGGTATCATATATAATATCATTAAATATATCCTTTATACGTACCACATATGGTATTAACGAATCAAATCACTTTGAGGGGGCGATAGTCTGCACTTCCATAAATGAAGATATCGCATTTACCCATAATGGAAACCATAAAGGTACGCCATAAATGAAAAATAGAGAAGCTTAAGTAAAACATAAAAATATTATATATCATATATAAATATAGTGTCATCTTAATGGCCACCTTTTAAGGTGTTAGAAGAATGATGAACAATCATCGTTTCGGGAGGCATAAATTTTCCATCCACGGAAACAGTATGTTCATTAACCATTAGATGTCAGTGTGTGTAAGTGTAGCTAGAATAATTCTTATAAAAACATCCTAGTATATTTAAGATATTGGATTTTTTACAAAATAAATTAATAAAAAGAGTTTAGGGGGTTGGAGAAGAAAAATAAAACAAAAGGACACAAGAGAATACATTACCTTAAAATCGGGCAACTCCCTTTGGTTTGAGCTAAAAGGCTTCCTTGGGAAGACTTATTCCCAATTTGAGGCTTCAAGGAGTAAGAGAGGGAAGTGGAGAGACAAAATCGGTAGGGTTTGGACGATCCAAAGGCTTTGGGAGTGTGGGAAAGGAGGTAGAGGTGGGGGCCTTTTATAAGAGGAGAGGAGGGGCACTCTTGTAAAGATACAAAATGTTACTTTATTTTCAAAAGAGTTTCGGATTTTAAAGGTCCCACATTGATGTATTTAGAGGATAAGGTGATAAGGGTTCTAAATCCACTCATCCAATAGGTTTTGTACATGTGTAGGTCTTAGATATTACATTATCTTTCCATTTTATTTAAATCGTTAAATAATGAGGTCATCGCTGCATCATCATGATGTCATAAATAATTTAATTTATTTAATGTCTAAAAATTATAAAACAAATACTATGATGTATGAAATGTTTTTAGGTTTCCAATAATTATTTATAGTAAAACATATGACTTGTATAACCCCATGTAATAATTGTTTTAGTAAAACATCTCATGTTTGGGTCATTTTTACTTTAACATTAAATAAAAAGATATTTATGTCATTTCCCAACCAAAGTGGCTCCATGGGGTCCCCAAGTTGACCCATGGATTTTTTTGGTCGGCCATGACACATCCAATTAGGGTAAGACATGTTTCTAGGTCATTTCATTTTATTAAAACATTATTCTTACCATAAACTACACAAATTACCTTGAATCGCGATTAAAAACTTAATAAGTTACTATTCACCAAAAATTATTTTTATCCCATTGAACCACATTTTAATTCTTAATGACAACCATGTATGTAGGATTTTTTAAATTCAAAACACAAAGATGGTAAAATTTCATTTAAACGGAAAAATAAGTTTTTATAAGTACCACTTAGTGGTTTCACTATTTATAAAAAATTGAAGTTTTTCAGATAAATCCCAAATATTCACCCTAAGATATATTTGATATTCCGAATTAAAAAATGAAGTATATTTTACAAAATTCAAAACATATAAGTCACATTAATTAATTTAATAATTAATTCCTGCTGTGAGAGCAAATAGCGTGTTTTTATGAAAGAATAAGTATCAAAAGATTGACACTAGTTTAAGTCTGATTTCAAAGTGAAATTAATTCCAATGACCACTATTGGATTTAATGGTAAAAATGTATTCTAATTTCACTTTAAAACCAATTAAAAAGACAATATAATCATATAAATAAATTAGATTAAAAAGAGGTTTTGAATTAAAATACAACATTTTACACTATTCATTAAAAAAATGAACTTTATCGGAATGATTCCAAAAATTTACGCAAAGTAAATTTTGATGTCCCAATTCTTAAGAAGAGTTTTATTTGGTCCAATAGAATGTATAAGAGTGAACAAAACAATATTTAATGACGTTTCACCATCAAAAGGCGATAAGTGAACCTTTAGTGAAAACTAGGGCATATACACCTAAAATTGAATTCTTAACGTATTTTAAGCCTTTATCGTTTATTGGATAAATGTAAAAACATTTAAAAACATATATAATCATATTTTAGTTATTTCTATCCATTCCCACCAATAAAAAGGCTACATGTTAACTACCATTTAAAATAATATTATTTTATTATTAGAGTGCAACGTAAGATTCCCAAGACACTCGTTGTTGCGTGTTGGGTACGCCATCGAGCATAGCGTCCCCTTTAAAGTTATATTAATATTTTATTCAGAAATATGGATAAATATAAAAATGTTATATTCTTTATTTACCTGGGGTGTTAAAATTAATACTCCTTTTGATCTCTTGGTTAGTGAAACTTTTCATACATTACTCCTTTTTCCATGACCATGGAACATAGTTTAATTTTATATAATCTATTCTTGAAGCTAGTTTGGAAACCAACCTCATCCCGTTGAACTATGGAAATTATGTTCTCCCATAAATTGTGTATGTGATATACTCTATTAAAGTCAAGGAAACTTCTTCTCGTCATTTAAACTTTAACATCGGCATTTTACATGAAATTAAATGATTCATCATTGAAAAAGTGAACCTTTATGAACTTTTTTATGAATAAATCACCAAGAACCTCTTCTCAACCATTGAGTGAAATTAACCCCATAGTCAATGATCTATAATTCTAATGGAACATTATTTCACTATAATAAACTACTTCTACCTTCTCCATTGATTTAAAAAGGTAAAATTTCAATACATTCCCTTACATTTTCACCCTATGATTCATATTTTTTTCCTTGAGAATCCCTATCTTCTTACATTTCAAACATATAGGTCCATGTTTGGTCAATTTTCCTCAACTAATTTCTCAAGACTTATCTACTAATTTCTTCCGACTTCTTTAATAAGTAGAACATACTATACCTTTTTTATTCAGTTCAATTTTAGTATATTTATGGAATTAACTCTATATTATTTCTTTATTTAGAATAATATTTTTTATATCCTCAAACACCAAGTAATTATACCATGTAAAATACTTACAACAGTTAAAATTGAGTCCCATGATTCTAAAAGAAATGGTTATTGAAATAATTTCCTCATATCGTCAACTAACCTAACATTAACTGATTTGAGTTGATTCATAATAATATTAAAGATATTTACATGATCATATTATAGTTTTTCATAAAATAATATTATACTTAATATCCTACGCATCATGATCACTTTACTTAAAGATGTTGGATTATCATACATTATTGACAAATTATCCATCATCTCTATTTTTGTATTCTTTTCCTGTATATAAAAGGTTATATTTCAATCCAATTATTTTTGAATCAACCAAATATTTATTTTATCCATCATTACCCATTATATTGTAATGATTTTCAATTGGAATCCGTTTAAAAAAACATCAATATCTTTCTAAATAAGATAATATTTTATCCACATCCTCTGAAATCTGATGTCTAATCCATTTAAATTTCATTTCTAGAACCTTACTTCTTCCAATTACATACCTTATAAATAATCGATACCATTTAATTTATTTAATGTAAAGGCTAGAGTAAATATTACATGAATCTAATGCTGAGATTAATACAGATCCCTGAACAAAACTCTTATCCCTCTTATTCGGTAATCCTACATCATTGATCCCCCAGAAGAACAACCACCGTAAAATAATAAGATGGATAAAAAATATCTGAATCTTAACAAATAGGAAATTACACACCAACATCGATTAAAAAGAACATAGGAAGATGAATCACTACATAAATCACCATACCGATTCAATCCTCATATACCATCATAAGAACAACTACCAAAGAAAAATTAAACACAAATTAAACTACACACAATGGATTTATTTGGTATGGGGATTATGTTTTATATCCACAAGAGAACACTTATATTCCATTATACTTATAACAGGTTATAAATAATACAATTACACTGATAAAACAACTAGTTTATCACTAATAAAAAGTAACCACCACTCTATATCAAGAAATATTTGAAATAGTCCCACCTTACTATTATAGTGGAGTGTAGCCAATCAACTGGTTGCACTAACCTATGATCCTTACCAATGTCCCTTAACTGAAAATGGTAACCTCCAATCACCTATATAAATATATATAAAAATTATAACTTATGATGAAAAATGAATGTTACCCTTATGTTTCACTTCAATGAACCATACAAATTATAATTTACTACAAAACCACAAGGAATAAACATGGAATATCATTATAAGTGGATCTTATGTTTTTATGAAACATCTATTCAATAATCCTTTGAAGAAACACTTCTATATTCCCATTATAGAATATATCATCTAAAACACCCTTATTATAGAGAAAATAACTTATCATACATGGATATTAAATCATTTTACATTAATATACAATACATTACACAAACACACACCTGAGGACTGTAATAATTTATTGCATTTGGAAACTGTGAACACAATATTATAATCTAGTGAAATATCTACCATGTTTCCCACAAATATCCACCCATTTAGTAAAATTCATATACATACCCTACATAAAAACATTCTTCATAACCTAGGAAAAGGAAACATAATAAATGGTGAGATCAAATGATCAGCTAGGCTAAATAAGGGAGATATGTAAGGATAACATGACCATAATGGTATGAAAAAATTACCATAACATTTGAAAAACATACCCTACATATAAAATATCATATACATTAGTCATGGAATAGAGATTTATAGTTCATAATACATGAATCATACAACAATAAAATAACCTAATCCATGAGAGAATTACATTTTCATAAGACATAGATTTTTTAGAATACTCATAACGATATAAAATAATTTACTTATTAGTAAATGCACACTTACAAGTCTATCATATTAGAATGGGGACACTCCCCAAACCATCATAGTAGTCAAAGATCACTAATAATACCCTCATATTTGACAAATCCCCTTACTAAACTGAGTTTACTCCTCATTACAGTCCAATATATATCATGAGATATAAATATTTAACCAAAGAATTGGAGGGAGATATTGGTCGACAACATAAAATTATTAAATAATACATAAGTGTACCAAAATATCATAAAATTTGTTATATAATAATTCCTAAAATGAAATGATTATCATAAACATTTCATCATATCATAACCTATGGAAACAAGATAGATTGCATAATCATTTCACCCTAAAATATACTATGAGAATAATATGGCTTCATAAGAAAAGTATAATTGTATAAACCATGGAATAGAAACAAGTTTCATAAAAAACTTGTAATTATAAACATTAAATATTTAGAGAAATAATCAAAATGATATCCTTTTATTATAACCACAATAAGTCATAGGTAACATTAACCAGTGTCATATTAGATAGAGAATGATTTTGATCAATCATTTAAAACATTTCTTGAGGAAAATAAACTTTCTAATTTGGAAAAACACTTTTTAAAACATAAAACATCTTAAAAACCATTTATTTATAGAATAACCTTGATAAATTATAAATGAATATTTTAAAATCATTTAAAATTATTTTTAAACATTAAACATTTTTTTAAATCCTTTTATCTTAAAATAACCTTTGAATCTTATAAAGGAAGCTTTGAAAACAATTAAAACAATTTTTAAAAATAAAACATTTTCAAAATCCTTTTATTTGATAATATCCTTAGTAAAATTAGAAAATAATCATTTAATATCAATAAGAACAATTTTTAAAACATAAAACATTTTAAAAATCATTTTATTTGAAAACAACCTTTTAAACTTATAAATGAAGCATTGAAAATAATTTAAAAAACGTTTTGAAACATAAAAAATTTTAAAAATACTTTTTCATGAAATTTAACTTAAAATTAAATTCAAAATAGTTTTGAAAACTTTTATAGAAAACCTATTTTTCATAAAAAAACATATTTCTATCCAAAGTGAGAAATAAAGTCCGATTTTCTTAAAAACATTTTATTAATATCATTAAGTACCAAAAACTATAGAAATGGTAAAATTACATAAATATATCATTAATAACCATATAATAATAAACTCCATGAGAATTATTGAGATTTATATCATGATATTTTAACAATAGAGACTTAATCCCTATCAATCCTGATAAATGATGATACTGTAACATAAAATATTTACCAATTGGGTAATATTAAATCATAATCCACAAAAAGTATTAACATAAAATGTAACAAAAAATATATTTATTATAGATAAATTCATTATACTACAAATCATTGGTTCTTCATATACACTTTGTGAAAGAATATAGCTGCACAACATAACATACCTATCAAAGAAAGAAAATTGAGACAGAAGTCCCTTACCACTTTTGTAACTTTTTCACTGCAAACACCATGAATGATAAATACTAAAATAGATTTGTAAAAGGAAATATATTTCAGTATAATAATAATAATATACATTTATGGTTATTATATATACTACAAAAAATAATGTTTTGGTGAATATGACCTGTGTCTCATGGAAGTAAAAAGTGAGATGAAAATACCTTACCTTAAGTCATTACTTCCATCATACTCATTAAACCATCATGTATAATAAATATAATTTTATTATACATATATTATAGAATAATATATATATATATATATATATCATACCATAAAATATTTTCTTATGACATTTTATTAATAGTTTATTAATAATTCTATGTTAAAGTCACATTTTGGGTATTAACTGCTTTGTTTTTCATATATGTTTTGACTTGTTATTTTTTTCCTCTTACATAGATCATGGTTTATTAATATCAATAATTTAAAAAGTTATATAAATATCATATATATTTAGTATTTATTTAGTTATATTAATCCATAATATTTAGTAGTAGAAAATGAAATACACCTTTCACGAAGGTGGTAGTCCATATGTACGCATGAACACAGTTTTAATTTTATTATGATACTGAAAGAACGAAAAGTAAATGATATATGTATATTATCATTAAAGAGAGATTTTTTATTTCATATATATCAAATATTTTTGTTAAACACATCCTTAATAAATTACATGTAAAGCATGATCGAATCACATCGCTTCGTGAGGCGGTAGTCCGCCATAGAGCCTAATGACTTTATCATATTTCCCAAAAATGAAATTCATGAAGGAATGTATGAAATAATAATTAAATAATAATATTAAAATCATAAATATCATATAGATCATGTATATACACTAAATCTATTATTATTCCCAACCATGAAAGGTATTGGTGGATAAACGAATGACATCGATTTGTGAAGCGATAATCCTTCAAACACATGATTGATGATTTCATGACCCATTTTATAGAAGTTAAGATGGATGTAGATAATTAAACTAACATAAAAAATATAATTATGTATGTGATACTGATTTAGTTATATAATCATGATATAAAAAGAAATTATGGGTTTGTATAAAGAAATAAAACAAAACTGCTCATTTATGAATGCTACCTATTCTTTTGGTTTCCACCTTTGGTTTTCACTAAAGCCTTTATTGTTTGAAATTATGTCCAAAATATGTCCTATAGAATTATGGGAGTGAATTTTGGAAGTTATTTGTGTATATATTGGTCAATAAAAATTCCTTGATTTCTTAGAATAAGTGGAGAGAGTGAGTGCCCCTTTATAGTTGAGGTGGAGTGAAAGTTTTGTAAATAATCAAAATCATTCACTATTGGGAGTTAAATATTACCTAAAGTGGCTCAAAATATGAAAATTAAAATTTTTAGGCATTATATGGTTGATTCATAACTCAAACACACAATGAAACACTTTTTTAAACATTTTTCCTTAACTTTTATTTTTCCCTACTTTTAGCATTTTTTATTTTTCACTATGTCAACTAATTTTATAAAATAGATAATTTTTCTGTTAAGAATAAATTAAACTGAGAATTATTAGATAATTTTGAACCACCGATTATAAATATTAAATCTAATTTTTCAAATAAAAATCCAATGTGTTTGAAAATTAATTTTAATAAAAGTTCTTTAACATGTAGAAACACCACATTAACTTTAACCATGCTAAAAGAGTTTTTACTATTTGAAGGCCCAAATATTAATTATATAAGCAAAATTGGCCCATGAATGAGACATATTTGTTATTTATTAAAATTTATAAATCAATTTGAATAATATATGTTTTTTAGTATATTTAAATGGTTTAATAAAATATAATTTATCACAGAATAACATTAATATCAATTTAGAAATTATTAATTTAAATTGAATTTAAAATTATCAACACAATAATATAATTAGAATATATTATTCTAAAAAATATGTAACTTGATATATTACTCTAAAAATATATATGAACACAATTATTCATTCAATTTAATTTACTTTTAATATATTTTTTATCATTTATTTTCTTTAATTGTTAACTAAATAATTACTCAATTCTTAATCATTTAAGTAATTATTAAATTTAAAGAAAATTAAAATAAATTATAGTGAAAAAAAATAATTTTAATTTAAAAATAATAATTATAAATGAACATATCTTTAATTTATCTCTCTCCCAAATCATAATAGATATCAAAAGAAAGAAAAGTTTCTTTTTTGTATTTCTATTTACTTAACATATTATATGGGTCATATTCCATGGAAAGTGAACATTAATTTACATATTTAATATAAATATATTTAAAATTTAAAAATAAATTCATTAAATAAAATTAAGATAATATTTTAGGTCATTTTTAAATATTATCATTCTAGTTTAACCCCTAGTATACCCATTTTTACCTTAACTACAGTAATTAAGTTTTACTGTATTCACAATTCATTTTGGCCAAAAATTAAGTTGAACTTATTATAAATTATAAATTATTTTGATTCCAAATATGTAATATGTATTCCCAAATTCCAATAAACTAAGTGGAAAATTATAATTTAAAAGTAAATCCACAAACGTGATGAGAAAACTGGGTTTTAAAGAGAAAATGATGAAACATTTACAAAGTTTTTATATCCAATTACAATATATAATTGATTAAAATGACCTAAATTTTCTTAATAGATATATTATGAAACAAATTATACTTTAATACCAATTTAAAATTTAATTTAACTTTATAAATAAATTAAACAAAATACAGTTTTAATTAAAATTCTGTATTTTCACTATTCATAAAAATGATACTTTTCATAAAAATACCAAAAATTCACCCTAATATAATTTTGATATAATATTTTCAAAAAATTAATTTTAATTTATCAAAAAAATTTTCTATAATAGGTAAAATATAGTTTTAAAATAATTGTTACATAAAATGGTGACAAAACTGCTATTTATAAAAATATAATTTTTAAGCATAATCTTTTCTAGGAAACATATAATATGAATGTTAAAATTTTTATTGAATATATAATATATAAATTTCATTAAAATAACTAACAAAATTTTATTTTGCTAATTTATTGATATAAAACACACTGGAGCAAATACAAATTGTTTTTTAGAAAAGTGTTTTCTTTTATTTTTAAAAGGGTTTTATTTTAATTTTAAATTAATTATTTATCAGAGAATTATTTATATAAACATGTGTAAACCATATTTTCAAAATTTATTTAATATTATTTGTAACCTCCATTCCAACAACTAGTTGATAACTACTATATTAAATAATAATAATAATTAAATACTTTGTCAATTTTGATTTAAACTCGGTGTTGCGTATAACACAAGAAACACTCATAATTCCGTGTCACATAATTAAAAATTAGTATTTCTTGTAACAAATTAGAAAATTATTGTTTCATATAACTTCATATATCAAAAATAATAAATATTTTTTTTTCAAAAAACCATGGGGTTTTCCTTTATACCCCCATAAAATATATTTCACCCTTTAAATTTAGCTCGATCATCAAAGGTTTAACATTTTGAAATTACTTCATAGAAACCCACAACATTATAATTTATAATAAAACATCCCATAGAAATGGAAATTTGGAAACATAATGGTAACCTAATGTAACTCATAACTATGTTTCAACATATGAAAATTTTGGTGGGCAGTGAAGATTTATACATGGAAAAAATCGTAAATAATTATAGAGAGTGTTAAAGATTAATGAGCACAAGAAAGTTAAAAATATATAGAAGGATAATGAATAAAAAATGATAATCCAAATAGGCATGAAAAGGTCCTTTATATCATCAAAAATGATTATAACATGCCAATATTTTTTTGAAGTTCCTTTTCCTAGATTTGAAGAATTTTCACAAGAAGGTCTACTTACATGATTTATTTCCATTTCATATGCATAATATTACTATTTGGTTATGCCTTGATCAATTTCTAAATCATATCTTAATCTAAAAATAAAGATGAATTTTTGGATGAAGCATAAATGGATCATAAGATATGTAAATATAATGATAGGTTATTCCACATATCTTTATTTATCATCACAATATATGGTTTTCATATGTAATATAATATGGATAAATATTCATATGGAGAAGTAATACTTTAATATCTAAAATATCACCAGAAGTTTAACTTAAACAAAATTTAAAATTTATAAAGAATGTTACCAAATTTCTCAAATGAAACATAACATTAACCCCCCATATATCATAATGTTTAAATTGATTATCACATACCAAACATGTGAATACCTTCATCATGTATACTATGGAAACATGGTCATAAACAGAATCACTATAAAACTTTATTAAAATCATACATGATCCTTCAATTATTACATAAAACATTGATTATTTGATATATTCCATAATCCCAAAAATTATAGAAACTCTATTAAGGATAACATAAAACACCTATTCAATAAATTCATTATCAGTTTCAGAGGTCATCAATACTATCCCATCAACAATACTATCAAATTTACTCTATCAAAATCAATCCTATATTTATCCCAAAATCATTATCTCAAGATCAAGAAAATATTAAGTGTATATTTTCCTTAATCATGTATTTTACATGAATACCACCTTGCTTTGTGTCCTTCATCTCCATAGTCAAAACATATTCTCATTCCTTTGAGATAATCACTTGGGTGTTTCTTTCCATAGTCTTGACATGTAGGAATTTTAATATTCATTCTGTCATGGTATCAAATACCAAAACCGTCAGTGGGATAGTTCTTTTTCTTATTTTGTGATTCTATGAGTTAGTTAAGGTACATATTGGTAATCATGTTCTGTGAAACATTATTAGGCATAATCACAATTTCCATCACTCCAGTCATCATCCTATTTTTTTTGCTCATTATCAAATTATTCATCGCATTCAATGTTACCCTAATTCCTTCTAGTTACCTCTATTGACTAAAACCAAGTGTGAGAAACCCTAATCTAAGGAGAAAACCACATAATAACATTAAAAATATCACTTATCAGATGTATAAATAATGAAAATTTATTTTTAATCTATGACACCTTTGGTTTACCCTAGGTAATTCATAGTCATAATCTATTTAAATTATTCATGATAGTTTATAAATAGTTTTTTAATTTCCAAATCATGTCCCTCAGGAGTACCAAACTGTGTGTGCAATAAGGTTCATTGTTGTGCAATAGTTCCCGATTGAGTTTAGCTCAATACATTGTTTTTACGAGTAGTTACCCCTAGGTAAATTTAGTATAGACCCACATCCACTTGTAGTATCTATAAGGAGATCTAATTTCATATATTCTACTCACTCTATCCTTTAACAAAATATTTTGATATTTTCCAATAATTAAATTGATCCTTAGACTTATCCTTAGAGAAATCATTATAAATACCTTTATAAATATCCCTAGGGATCACTCTAATATTTTATCATTATAGTTTCTAATGTTTAACTAAACCTTTACTTTGATGCCAACTATAGAACCCAAGATTTTCATATAGGGATATTACATCATTCTAGATGAATATTCAGTACATTCACAAAAACACTCCTAATGGCCATAATAGTATAGTGACTTTTGATATAGGAAACACAATACTATAATATAGTGAAATATGTTAAATTTTTCCCACAAATATCTTCCCATTTATTTCTATATAAAAACTTTCTTTATGACCTAAATAATGGAAACATAATAATGGGCAGGCTTAGATTCTCAGTTTGGGTAAAAAAGGAGATGCATAAGAATAACATGAATATAAGGGTATGAGAACATAATCATAAAATTTGAAAACCATACCCTACATATCAATGATCATATACATCAGCCGTGGAATTAATATTTTCAGTTTATAATACATGAATCATAATATAATCAAAGGAAATGATCCATGAGAGAATAACAATAGCATATGACGTTGATTTATGACATACAAATAATCATAGAAAATAATTTCCATATTAGTCAAGGTTACCTTAAAATATAAAAACCCAAATATAACATAAACTGAAATTACATAATTTTTTAAAAACATCTGATACATTAAACAAACACACTCCCAAATAATGTATTAGTTTAGTGCCTTTGGAAACAAGGAAACATAAACAACTGGTTCAAAACACATCTACTTATTCTCCCACCCATTTCTTCATAACTCAAACCATTTTTCAAATATGAAACATAATAAATTTATTCACATCCCGGGGAAAAGAAATATATGAAAGGGTGATATCATATGCCCAGAAAGAGTAAATAATGGAGATGCTAATTATAACACAATAATAATGCATAACTACATAAAAAACATTTGCAAATAAAATATTATATATCAAAGATGATGATATCATGTAATGGAATAAATCAAATAATTTTATAAATAATTAAAGAACATATTTTATATAACATATGAAATGGAATTGTGTCAGACACACACATATAAAATGGTTTCTATAGTATTCAAGGCTCATTTCTGAGACTATCTTAGTGGAATTGGTTCCCTCCACAAACCATCTTAGTAGTCAAGGTTCACTCATAAGTCCATCTTAGTAGTAAATTGTCTCTCAAAATACTATCTTAGTAGTTAAAGTCCACTCCCACGACCATCTTAGTAGTAAAGGATCTCACCTAATATAATCTTTACAGATAAAGTCAATTATTGAACCGGGATCGCCCACCATTTCAGCCATGTGTATATCATGAGATATAAATACTTAACCAATTAAATTAAGAGTGATATAGGTCCCCCACATCACATAATGAAATGATATATATATATATATGATCCACAATATCTTAAATCATTCCTCATGTCATATTCATGAAAAGAAATGGTTTTTGTAAAGATTTTATCATAGCACATCTCATTGAAAAGTAATGGGATTCATGAAAACCATTATATCAAAACATAAAACATTAAAATAAATAATATAAATGGTACCCATGTATGATATACCCAATAAGTAATTGGTAACACCAAATGATTCCATCTTAGATAGAAAATAAGTTTGATAGCTCTTTTAAAAACATTTATTCTGGAAAATATTCTTTCTCTTTAAAAAACACTTATTAAATCATGAATCGTTTAGAAAACCTTTTTCATTGAAAATAAACTTGAAAATTTATAAATTCATCTTTTAAAACTATTTTTAACATATTATAAATCTCTTTCCTTTAAAATCTTAATAGTTCATTTAAAAAAAATTAAAACAATTTCCGAAAACATTTTTTTGAAGGGACACATATTTCTGACCGATGAGAAAACAACATTACATGTAGATTAAAATATCATGAAAACAAGTATATTTACAATAAAAAATGTAAAAGGTAATTATATACTACACATAAAATAATATAGTTTCATAACAAAACATGTGTCTCAAAGAAGAAAAAATTGAGACAAGATTAACTTACCGATTTGGTGATTTTTGAACCATAAACACCCTGAAAGAGATACCATAAAATGGATGTGTAAATAAACATACATTTAAGGATAATTATAAAAATATAAATTCATCTTTATTATATAAATATCATAAAAAAACTAGTTTTTAATATGGAATAATTCTCAAAGAATTAAAAGTTTGACTTGAAATCCCCTGACCAATTTGTAATCAGTCGAATCGTATTCCCCCTGAAGAAAGAAAATTATATGGATATTTAAATACCATAATATTCAGAATAATACTCATTAAAGTCATCAATGGTAATTATATACACTACATAAAATAAATATGTGGTGAACATGGCTTGTAACTCATGAAAAATAAAACTGATATGGAAACCCCAAACCTTATGTCTGGACTCTCCTTGAACTCATGAAAACCTCTTATATAATAATTATAATTTCACTATACATATATTTAAAAACCTATTAAATTAAATAAAATCATATATGATTTACTTATTGCCTTATATTACCCTTTTATTAACAATTCCATGTTAATGTTACTTTTTGGGTAATAACTGTTTTGTTTTTCGCTTTTGTTTTGATTTGTTATATTTTGGGTTCTCTTAATTATATCATGATTTAATAATTTCAGGAATGATAATCCTTAAATTAATATCATATATATTCATTATTCATTTATTCATAATAATATATAAAATATATAAATGGAAAATTAAATACACCATTCATGTAGACAGTAGGACGTACGTACACATAATCACTATTTCCATTTTATTATTGCATTAAATGTATGAATGTAAATGAAATATAGGTATATAATATAATAAAATTATAATTAATATTTCATATATATAATATAACAAATCCTAAATACATTCCACGAAAATTATGAATGAACCACTTCTCTTTAAGGAGGAGGTAGTCCACATATCCACAAACAAAGTTACCGTATATACAAAAAATGGAAACCAAGAAAGTATGTGTTATATAATAATTCAAAAAAATAAATATATAATAAATATCATATATATGATATAAAAATATAAAGTACACCATTATTACGAACCTTGAAATTTGGCAATGGAAGAAAAAACGACATCGGTTCATGAGGTGGAAGTCCTCCGTACACACGAATGATGATTGCCAAACCCTTTTGATGGAAATGTGTGTGAGGGTAGGTATAAATATTAATATAACAACATATAAGTATATTTAATATAATAAGGTTATTATATTAACATAAAGTGAAAATAATATAATGGATTAAGGAATAAATATAATAAAAACGTTTGTTGATGAACATTGCATCTTCTTTGGATAACTCCTTTTGATTTGCACAAGAAAACTTCCTTGATTCGAATTATTCCCAAAGTAAGGAATATAAGAATAATTTATGGAAGTTGGAAGTATATTTTAACTGGGTTTTTTTATGAAAAAAATAGTTTATTATGTGTGTAGAAAAGAGGAGAATATGCCCCTTTTATAAGAGAGGGGATGGACACTTTTGGAATTTCTCAAAAGATTAATTTATAATAAAATAAATATCAATAAAAATACATAAAAGGCCATTTATTAAAATAAAATATAAAAAATTGTTTTAATATCATTAACTAATTGTCTTTATACAATTTTTGGTGTTATTTTAGACCTTATCATTTTGATTAACCCTCAATTAATCCATTTTAATTTTAATTATGGGAACAACATTTCCAATATCAAGAGGATGTAATTATTACATATGAAGTGTAAATTAGATCATAAATGTAAAATTTAATATATTTCATACCATATCTCATCCAACTTTTCTTATGTAATATATATATTTTTTAATAATTTAATAAAATATTATTTTCCTAAAATAACTTAAGTGACAATTTTTATACTATTCATTATTTTCCTAAAACAAATCCTTTAATACACCCACAACATGTCATATTAACCAATAAAATTCATGTATTACCTTAATTAATACAAATTAAAACTATTTTAATATTTATAATATCATTTAGTTGATTTTATCATTAATCGAATAATTACTGCATTATCATTGTGTAATTTTTTATGATAATTATTTCTTCAGTAAAAATTAAAAATAAATTTCCATGATGAATATAAAAGTTTTATATTTCATAATAATATATATAGTAAATAATACATTCTATTTGTCCCTATATTAAAAATATTATGTTAATTTAATGTATGTGTGACATTTTGTCACTCTCTTTGATTTTTATAATATCTAAGTCATTTACATAGAATATTATCAACTAAATAATTAACTTATAACATTAGGTGATAAATATCTAATTAAATTCATCATATAACATTTTGGAAAGTGTTAGGATAGTTTTATAATATTTATAATGTTATTTTTATACTTAATTACCCTATTTACCCTTAATAGTTGTAATAAAACTTTCTAAAGTAACTATTCATATTGCCCTAAAAGGGATATAATTGCGAAATTTTAACTATCATATTACATATATGGAATCAAATTTTTACAATTATTTGGAAAAATATTATTTAAAATTAACTCCATTGATGGAATGAGAAATCAGGTTTTTATTGTGAAAAAGGCCAAAGGTTTGAAATGTATTTATATCCAATATCAATGTGAAATTGGTTATAATGACCTAAATTAGATTAATTTATGTAAAATTTTAATAATTATACTTTAAAAAAAATTCAAAAAAAATTAAATAGATAAATAAGTTATACGAAAAAACGGTTTTCAATAAAAATTTCTTATTTTTTTATTCATCAAAACATGAAATTTCTCAGAAAAATACTAAAAATAAAATCAAAGTCAATTTTGGTATTATAATTTAAAATAAAAAGTTTATTTTCTAAAATATAGTTTATAAAAGTGTAAAAACCTATATTTAAAATAAGTGCACCATCAAAAGGTGGAAAAACTACCTTATTAGAAAAATACTTGTTTTATGCATAAAATTGAATTTGTTCTTATATCCCATATAGAAAATACATAAGATGAATGTTAAAAATCAGATTGAATATATTATACACACACAGACACACACACATCTATATATATCATTAATATAATCCAATATGAGTGATTTTTTTATTTATTTATGGAAAACAGACTTTTGTATAATTATATAGTTTTTTAGAAAAGAATATTTCATTTTTATATTCAAAAGGGTTGTCATTTTCATTTTTAAGAACTTTTTTACCAAATAATTAATTATATATACATGTGAAAACTATATTTTCACAATTTATTTATTCCTATTTATACCCTTAATTCTAATGGATATGTTATAATATTTTTATTTAAATTATTATAACAATAAAAGGAGGTTTTGTAGAAACTCAGTGCTGCATGTAATGCAAGATAAGACGGTGTTTTGTATAATGAAATAAATTTTGATGTAAAATTATTCCAAAAAAAAATATATCTCATAAAAATCTTAGGGTGTTACATTCTAACACCCTTAGAATGAATATCTCTACCAAAATTTATCAGGGTCAACAAATGTTTAATACCTGAAAGTTAGTTACATAAAAACCCACATAAAAAAGTACTACTAACAGTTACTTTTAAAAAGTGAATGTTAGACATTTAATGGTTACCAAAAGTAACTCATAAAAAGTTTCCCACGTAGAAGAACATTAGTGGAAAGTAAAAACATGGACATAGATGAGAAGAATAACTATCATGTTCTAAAGTAGAGTGATTGATAATATGGTCATTAGAAGGTCAATGACCGCAAAACCATGGACCAAATAAGTCTAGAAAAGTTAATTGATATCCGAAACAATGATGATAATATGATAAACATTTATTTAAAAATCAATTGAGAATAAATACTTGATTTAATCTCATAATTACATTTCATTCTTTGGTTGTACCTTGATCAATCTTCACTTCATTTATTACTTTAAGAAGTGAAGTTTAAATTTTAATATCCATATAACTAGAGGATCATAAGATCAATAATAGGATGGAAATTCATTACTTTTTTTCTATTTATCATCCTAAAAAAATGGTTTTTTCATGTTATCTAATATGCATAAATACTCATATAGAGAGATATTAGTTTAATATATAAAACCTAATCTAAGGTTTAAGATGAAATGATTGATAAATTATCAAATTTATAAACCTTATGAAAGATGAAATTCCAAAACGTTATAACTATGGTCACTCAAATTCATAAAAACAACATAACATTGATCCCTTGTATATCATAAAGTAAATATTGTTTTTTCACATACCAAACATGTTAATACATTCATCGTGTTTCCTCTTGAAATATCATAACTACTATAAATCCTTATTTTTTTAAAGACGGTGGAGATTTGGACAAAAGACCAAAGAAAAATTTATTAAAAAGAAGTGCTTAAAGAAGTCTAAAAGATGGGATCATGTTATAATATTTCACATGAAGAGGAAGCAAGTTGTCTGTAAGATCCTCCAGCCAGGTTATGTCCCACGTACCCCCTTTATTAGCGAGACCATCAACAACCATATTTTCCGAACGGTAAGTATGAGTTGCAATGAAATTGTTGTCATAAAGAGAACAAAGAAAATTCATCAAGCACATAGTAAGAAACCAAGCTAGATGAATCGATCCATTCCAAATGTCATGCACCATTGTCGTAGTATCACATTCAATCAACAAATTATTCCAACCGCAATGCATAGGAAAAGAAATGTCCTGAATCACACTCAACATTTAGTCTTCTAGAGTGTTTTCTATACTGAAACCTCCATAAATCACCCAATGATCGGACTTATATGATTTTTTTAGATGCAACCACACCCTATAAGACTAGGATTTCTTTTTAAGGCTCCATCCACAATGATTTTAATCCACCCTAGGAGTGGTGGTCTCTAGAAATCCTCAAACATGTGTCTTGGATAACTGAATGTGGAAATAACCCAAAGACTTCATAGAACCATAAAATATACCATAGAGTTGTCACAACACCCTTTTTGAATTAATGTAGCTTCAAAAATTGGGATGAGAATTTTCATTTTACCTGCATTAATGTTCAGTGAGAAATTGTTGTGAAAAACAACATTTATATCATACCAGATTACATGAAGAAGACCCACAACCCCATTAAGAAATAAGATTTTTATTTGTTGGGAGTTATCCATTTCCACACAGCGTTTTAACTATGCATTGATAGAGTTAATAATCGGCCATCTAGAATCAAATATCTCAAAAATATAGTTTCAGAGAGCAGTGGCGGTAGCAAAAAATAGAAATAAATGTTTAGTATTCTCTCTGTTTTGGTTACAGAGATGACAATTTCAGAAAATTTGGATCCCAAAAATTTTCAAACAAGATTCAGTGGGAACCCTATTATAATAAATACGCAAGATAAGAGTGAGTCTTAAAGTTTTAGTCCAATACTTATCAAATATTTTAATCCAATTAAAGTCATTTTTAGTGTTATGAAATGATTAGTTGTAGAATATTTTTGAATTTAGTAATCCATTGTGAGAAGGTTACAAAATTAGAAAATCCTCCATGATAGCAAAGTGATAATTATCAATAATTTGTAAAAAAATATCAGGAAGTGTATCAAAATGATAATTGAGAACATTGTTGATAGTATTGTTGATATTTTTAGGGTAATGGTCAAGAGGAATTAAAGAAATAAGATGAGCACCAGTCCAGTTGTCTAACCAGAATTTTATGGATGAGTTTCTTGTGACAATCCATCAAGCATTGGTCATAATGTTGGCATACATATTTCTAATATAGGGCCAAATTAATGTGCTTAAGAAGTTCTGGTTACCTCTCCTCAATCTATCAATGAACCTATTATTGATGAAATCCATCTAGGGGATGTCGTTGTGAATTTTGTTCCAAGTTAGTTTGGCTTGAAGGGAATCATTAAAGAGTTTTATTTCTTTAATACCAAGACCACCCTTTCTAAAGGATTACAACAAGTATCCTAGGGGATAGTTACAAGTTTCCTATCTATAGTGAATCCCTTCCAAAAAAACGTTTTTGATATAAACGTTCATTTTTTAATAAGACTAGTCAGCCAATTGTAGACCATCATAGAGTAGAACAATTTAGATACAATGACTAACTTGACAAGATATACTCTCCATGCCATAGAGAGATGTTTACCTTTCCAAATGGAAATATGTTTAAGAATTTGATCAATAATGTTTCAAAAAAAGTTTTCTTTGGGTATGCCCAAGAAGGTGGGAACCCCAAGGTATTTGAAGGGAATTATCCCCTCTTTAATTCAAAGTTCATTGGAGATAAAACTTTATCTACTATCTAGAAAGGTTTTTCTGAAGTAGATGGAGGATTTTTTCAAACCAATGACTTGACATGAGACCTCCTTATAATGGGTGAGAGTAGATTTTAGAGTTCTGATATTTTTTATATCACCCCTAAGAAATAGAATGATGTCATTATAACAAAGAAGGTGAGTGGGAGCATTCACATTTCTGTAAGTATGAATAGGTTTATGTTTATTTTGGTCAACCAAAAAGGTGAGAAGATAACTTAAATAGTCCTTTGTGATAGAAAAAAGGATTGCAGATCGGGGGTCAACTTTTCTAACACCATTGGAGCAATTGAAGTATCCTATGGGAGAGCCATTGATCATGATGGAAATGCGTACTGAACAAAAAGGATTTTGGTAATAGAGATGAAAATATTATTGAAGAAAAATTCGTGAAGAACATTGAAGATAAAGTCCCAATCCATTTTATCAATGGAATTCATAATGTGAAGTTGAATGATAATTTTACCACCTCTATTTTTATTTTTTAACATGTTAGTGGATTTAGAGGCTAGATAAATGCAGTCATGGATGGATCTTCCCTTGAGAAAACCAAATTGATTCTAGGAGATGATCTTATCTGTAATAGAGTTATTTCTATTCTCAATCTTTTTGGTGATGATTTTATAGAGGGTTTTGATAAGTGCTATGGGTCTAAAGAGGTGAATTTAGAAGGCATTGTCTACATTGAAAATCAATGTAAGGAATTGGGAATTCAACCCATGTGGTAGGAAGCCACTAGAAAATAAATGCTTAATAAGTTTTCAAACATCAAATTGGATGATATCCAAATATTTCTTGTAGAATCAATTATTAAAACCATCAGGACCCAGGGCACTATCAGGGTTCATGCTGAAGACAGTGTCTCTGATTTCATGATCATGGGGAACACTAACAAGGAAAGTGTTATCAATATCAGTGACAATTTTCAGAATGTTGTCCTGAATGAGCTATTTGCTAATTCCAGGGACATTAAATAAGGAATCAATGTAAGAGAAAAAATGAATAGAAATGTATTCATCATTATCCAAGAGGTTTTCTCCTTCTTCGAGGGAGGCAAGAGGCCAGCAAGATTTCTGAATTCTCTATAAAGAATTTTAGAATTTGGTATTTCTATTACCATAATTTAACCATTTGATTTTGGGAGATTGCATATGTATGTTTTCTTTGAAGGTGATAAGAGAATTTATTTTCACATTTATGTTAAATTCATGACTATGATCCGAAGAAAAATCCAAGTGAGTGTTGGTGTTTTGAATTTGGTGAAGTTCATTCACAAGAAGTAGGATGTCATTATCAACTTGTTTGGATTTCACACTACACCAATTTTTAATCTTTTGTTTAAGAAATTTTAATTTAAGAGTACAATAAAAGGGATAATTGGATAGATTCATAGAATACAAAAAACTTATTAATGGGGTTACAACATTCAAGATCTAAGAACCAAGCATTGTTGAATCTAAAGGGGAGTGAAGGGTTCATTGATTTGTAAGAGATAGTGACCAAAATATAATGATGGTTAGATTGGATTTTTAGAAGGGTGGCACTAGAAATGTGTCCCAATTATCTAAAACATCGTCATTGGTGAAGGATATATCTAGTTTTCTCACAAAAACTATATTATAATGAATACTATACCAAGCATATTTGGCACCAAGGAGAGAAATTTCAGTTAGACCAATGTTTTCTATAATAGCCTTAAATTCCCTCATAAGCAATTTTTAGTGAATAGGACCAAGTTTTTCACTTGAGTAAGAAATAAAATTAATGTCTCCAACAACAAACCAGGGAAAATAAATACAAGAGCTTAAGAGAGAGAGAGGTCATTCCAAATATTCCTTCTCTCTAGATAATTTTTCTTGGAATAAATAAATGAACAAAAGAGATGTGTGCGATCAATAATAAAATCGTAGGTGAAACATTGATTAGAAATATGATAGACATTAACATTAGACAAAGACGAGTGAAAAAAAATCCAAAGAGTATCTCGATTTGTGGTGCTTTGAAATGAACCTATAAGAGTGTATCCAAATCTACAAAAATAAACTAAATCAGTGGAAAAATTAATCTTTGGTTCCAGAATAGAAAAAACTAAGGTCTTATGAATAATGATCATCCATTTTAAAATAATTAAGTGTCAATGTTAGCAATACCTTATCAGTTCCAATATAATATATTCATTTAAACTTGAATTTAGAGATAGAACTCCCTTTTTTATTAATATTTGATCCTTTATGTCTAGTTGATCTTCTAACATATTTAGAAAAAATAGGGCTTGTGTTAAACCCCTATTGCCTAATGACTTAACATTATCACTTAAAGGAAGAAAATGTAAGGCATCATCTTGTATGATATTAAAATCAGATGATCTCTCAGTAACAATAATATCCCTATGTTTAACAGCATCTAAAATTCTATTATTAGAAGAAATTTTCTTTAAAAAATTAATGCAGGTACCAAAAATGTTTCCCAATTTAAAAGTAACTGAAAATTTTCCTGTACGAGAAAATTACTGCAGCTTTATGATCAAACCACAGGTAGAAGCTTTCCCAGTGGTGTCTTTCACATTATGATCATAGAAACTAGTTCTTTTACATTTATTCTGTTCAGTATTATTCATTACCTTATGTCCAGGGAGATTTTTTTGAGAGCCAGTCAAGGCACCAACTTTCAAGGTTTATCCTTCTTTAATGGATTCTAGATCAGTTACTGAATCCAAAACACCTTCTTCTGTGTATTCCGGAGTAGAGATCTCCATAATAGAAATAACAATATTCTTTGAATCCTTGCAATATTTCATATATTGAGTTGGATCCAAGGAGGTGGTCTCTGCAGGATTTCTCACTTGATTTCCTGCCTTGCATTTAGTCAGATCAATGTTGGCTAAGTTGGAGGCCATTCCTGCATAAGCTAAAGGGGACTGTCAAGAAGTGCACCCCAAAACCACAATATTTATCCTCGAGTGTGAAGTCTATGAAAAATGTCCAGAATTTTTTAGTTCTAATGATGAAGAGATGTGAATGATGTCATTTTTCAGTGTACATGGATGATCCAACTAATTTGAACTAGTATATAATTATGGGACATTATTGTACATCAGAATACCTGTATTGGATTCAATATGAAGGGTGGAAGTGACTGTAATATCATCTAAAATATCACGTGTCTCAGTTTATTCAATTAATTGTTTATCTTGTATGACATTCATAACCAGTTTTCTAATATCTTCTAAATATCATGTTCTGTAATGTCATTTTATTCCATTTCAACCAATTCAGACCATGTATTACCCAAGTTATCTCCTAAATGAATTTGGTGTGATTAGTTCTTAACCCCAGTTTCAATTTTCTTTTTAGGAGGTTCAATTTTTTCAGTGATGTTCATCTTGCCTCTTATATTTCTAACCTCAATCCATTAATTGTATTTTTGGTTGATAGATTGGGTATTAACTACAATATAGTTTTAGATAGATGGTACAACTATTTTTAAAAATTCATAAAAGGGTGGATTTTATTCATATTTAATTCTCACCTCTGTTATTTGATCTGTCACATTAAAGATAACAAAATTCGATAAATTGGAGTCAAGGTTGATTTCCACCATGATCTTAGCAAGAAAACCTAGTTCTGCATGAAGAGTACATTTATCTATCTTATGATGGGTGACTATACATATGACTATGTCATTAAGAATATTAGTGTTCCAATAGAACCAATTAAGGCCATGCAACCAGATCTAAACATTTTCCATTTTATTTTGGTGAGTGTGTGGATTAAAAATTCTATCCCATTCTAAAATTTGATGGAGACCAGGTTTAAGTGGAATGTTTCTTAATTTCCAAAAATTATTCAGACTCTATGGTGAGTTCAATAAAATTTAAAAATATCCATGTCCAATTGAAATTAATTTGCAATCCGCAAAACCCCAAAAAGGTGTGATTATTAATTTAAGACTAGGAAAATAACAAGGTTTTTCACCTTTAAGGTAAGAAGTGTGACCCATAACTGAGTACTTACACATTTGAATACGTTGATAGAGGGCTTTAGGATCAACTTCCACACAGAAATGTCTGTCATCCAGTTTCTTTTATAATAGCGGCTTCGAAAGAGTATTAGTGGACATATCCGTACCTTTAAGCGCTTCTAGGAAGGAGATTCCTCTTGGTTTTCCAGGAAATGTCTGTGAAGAAGAATATTCAAGGAGGAGAAAAACCATTAGAGAACTCATGATATATTGATCATTGTAATGCTTCCTCTCCTGTAAATGATATGACATGAATCTCTGAGGCACTAGAAATAAGACAACCATTGAAGTGCAGATCAAAGAATTGGATCGCAAAACCTAGTTCATTGTTGGGTTTTTAGAGAGATATGGTCTCACATCTTTCTAAACCTGTCCTTATTAATTCTATTGAATGATCATTTATTATGTGTTTTCAAGGTAAAAATAAAATAAAAAAATGTCGTAAACTCCATCCGTCATAGCATAAACGACTTTTTCAACAAATCCCTAATTAGTTTGAATGTAATCAGTACTGTCCAATTTACTTACTCATATATAATATTTTTTATACAACCATGATTATATAAAAATTAGAAACATATTTAGGGTTATATGTCCATTAATATTATGTTTTTTAGGAATATCACATTTCCATTAAATCAATTTTCTATGTATGTAGCACTATTAAAAATATCATTTTCAACCCTTAATGAAACAATTATATGGAAAATACTTTTGTATATCATAATATTTGAATTCAGAAACATATAAAATTAAATCATTTAACTTTATTGTTAAACCATTAAAGAGCCTTTAACATCTTAACATTTCTATGAATATTAATTTTGAATCATGTATCAAGGTTCCTCCACCTCGATTTAATCATGTTTTTTTGTTTAATATAAAAAATACAGTTATAATGTACCATAACATTCACATTTCATTTTTGATATCTTTATCGTCAGTAGTATAAAAAATAATCATATATTCTTATCAATTCTCTTAATTATATTCCCAAATAGGACATCAATTTTTATAATTCCCATACTTTCAACATCTAAAACATTCAATGTTTAGCATGATATTTCTAGTTCCTACCATTGGATAAGAGAAAAAAAGAATAGTGTGATGAAAAATTATCATAAAAGAAAAACACATAATCATAAAAAATTACTTATAGAATGCCTAAATCACGAGACATAATTTTAAATCTATGACACCTTAGGATTATCCTTAGAAAAATATCTAGAAATATCCTTAGAAATATATGTATGGATCTCACTAATGTTTTCTCATCTGTGTATCCAAAGGTTGACTAAACCATTTCTATGATACCAACTATAATGACACAAACATAATGTATATTTACATTAAATTAATTTTTAGGAAAATTTCTTACATTACATAAAAACATACCCAAAAAAAATAATAGTTTAGTGTCTTTGAAAACATGGAAACATAAACAACTGGTTCATAACTCATATACTTCTTCTCCCACTTATTTCATCATAATTCAAACCATTTTTTTCATATCAAACATAATAACTTTCTTCACATCATGGTGAAAAGAAACATAAGAAAGTGTGAGCTCATTTTCTAATTAAGGGAATCATTAGAGATTTCAATCATAACAAAATCAAAAGGCTTAAGTACATAATTGGAACATTGGAAAAAAATATCATCAATATCAAAGATCCTGATATCATGTCATGGAGTAAATCACATAAGTTCATAAAAAATCTCTGAATATATTCTATATAACATAAGACATGGGATTGTGGCATATACATATATATAGAAACTAATTTCCATAGTTGTCAAGAATAATGAACAAGGCTTTGTAAGTGGAATGAGTTCACTCCCCAAACCATCAAAGTAAACAAGGTTCACTTCCAATACCATCTTCATAGTTAGGGTTTACTCCCAAGACCATCATAGGAGTCAAGGTTCACTCCCAAGACTATATTAGTATTCAAGGTTCACTCCCAAGACCATCTTTTCAGAAAAAGTCCTTTACTGAACTAGATCCACTCCCCATTTCAACCATGTATATATCATAATATATATATATATTTACCAAATTAAATGGAGTGAGATATAGTTCCATCCCATCACATAATTAAATTATATATATATATATATATATATGCTCCACAAGATCCTAAATCATTCATCATACTAGAAATGAGGAAAATAAATGTTGTTCCTAAAATTTTTATCATAACTTATATCCTAAAAAGTAATCATATTCAAAATCACCATTCAATAAAAAATAAACCATTTATAGAAATCATACAAACATTACATTTGTATCACATCCACAGTAATACATGAGTAACACCAAAGGAAATCATCTTATATATATAATAATTTTGAATTATATTTTTAAAACATTTCTGGAGAAAAATATACTTCTTGCTTTGAAAAACACTTTTTAAATCACGAAGCATTTAGGAAAGCTTTTAAATTTAAAATATAATTGAAAACATACAAAGGATGCTTTGAAAACCCTTTAAAAAATATTTTAATTCATTTTCCTTGATAATTATTACAATATCTTTTGAGAAACATTTTCAGAAAACATTGCCTTTAAGAAACAAAGATTTCTGATTGAAGAGATAATAAAATTAAATGCAGTTTAAAATATCATGAAACATAATATTAATGATACAAAATGTGAATGTGAATTACATACACCACATAAAATAATATGGGTGCATAACATAACATGTTTCACAAAGAAGGAAAACTGAGACAAATTATCTTATTGATTTGGTAATTATCAAACCATAAAACCCATGAAAGAGAAACTATATTATGGATAAGTGAATAACCATAAATTTATGGATAATGATAATATAATTCATAAATGGGAAGTTTATATACCACATAAAATAAAAAAATGTTGAATACGGAATAAGTATCACATAAATAAAAGTGAGACTAAAAATCCCCTTACCACTTTGTGATAAGTTGAATCATATTACCCATGAAATAACGAAAATTATATGGATATGTTAATAACATAATAATCAGGATAATAATAATAAAATATATTCATGGGAATTATATACACCACATATAATAAATAGGTGGTGAACATGGCTTGTATCTCACAGAAAATAAAAGCGAAATGAAAATACCTTACCTAATGACTTGACTCTCGTCATACTCATGAAAACCTCATTTAAAATAAATAAATGATTATTATAAATATATTAAATAATCATATTAAATTATATAATATCATATTTGACTTACTTATGGAATTATATCAACTTTTTACAAATATTTCCATGTGAAAGTAACGTTTCGGGTAATAACCTCTTTGTTTTTTTTGCATGTGTTTTAATTTATTTTTATATTTTTCATCCTATTACATATATAATTATTTAATAATTTAATTATTTATAAAAATGACATAAATATCATATATTTTCATTATATATATATTTATAACAATATTTAAAGGATAAAAATAAAAAATGAAATGAACTGTTCATTGAGATGGTAGACCATATGTATGCAGGAACACAATATCCATTTTCTTATCATATTGAAAGAAATAATGTTAATGAAATATATATATAATATAATTAAAGTAGTATTATTATTTAATATATATCATATAATTTCATTAAACCCATCCTTAATAAATTCCATGTAATGTGTTAAAAGGACACATTTCTCTGAGGAGGTGGTAGTCCACATGTCCACAAACGAAGTAATTATATTTACAAAAATGTAAATCATGAAGGTATGTGTTATATAGTAATTAAATAATCATAAATAAATCATAAATATTATATATATAATATAAAAATATAAATTCTATCCTTATTCCCAACCTTGAAATGTGGAAATGGAAAAAATGAATGACATCAGTTCATGAGCCAGTAGTTTGTCGTACACATGAATGATGATTGTGTATTCCATTTGATGGAAATGTGTGGGAGTATATGTAAAAACATTAATATATAAAAATGTTATTATATTTAGAATAATTATGTTTTTATATAAACATGGAATAAAAATTATTTAATGGATTTAAGGATTAAATAAAAAAAATCATTCATTTATGAATGTTACCTCTACTTGGGGTATCTCTCTTTGATTTGAAAAAAATGACTTCTTTGGTTGGATTTATACCCAAAGTAATGAATCTTGGATTAATATATTAAATATTTTAGTATATATTAATAGGGGCTTTCCAAACCAAATAGGTTATGAAGTGTACGAAAAAGAGAAGAAGAGTTTCCTTTCTATAAGAGATGGGAGGGACACTTTTTGAATTTATTAAAAGATTAATTTATAATAAAATACATCTCAACCCAAATACTTCAAAAAGGAAACTTATTAAAATGTAAGAAGATATAAGGGTTTAATATCATCAAAAAACAAATTTTAGACATGTTTTGGTAATATTTTGAACCTTATCACTTTGATTGACCCCTAGTTGATCTATTTTAATTTTAATTATTTTACAAAAAATTTCAATATTATGGGGATGTAACTTTTACATATAAAGTGTAAATTAGGCCATAAATAGAAAATTTAATATATGTTATACCATATATAATTTCCTTTTATTTATTTAATATTTTAATGATTTTTGAAAAATTTAATAAAATATCATTTTCATAAAATATCATAAGTGTCAATTTTGAAAGTATTCATTACTTTGACAATAAGAAACTTAAAAAAATAAATATAAATTTGAAAAAAATAATCATCTAATACACCCCTAAAATTTCATATAAAGCTATAAAATTCATGGATCGCCTTAATTAATTCACATTATAATTATTTCAATATTTATAATTTAATTTAATTGATTTTTTCAATAATTTAATAACTACAACATCATAATTTTGTAATATTTATGATTATTATTTCCCTAGTGAAGTTTTAAAAATAAATTTAAATAATTTATATAAACCTTTTATCTTTAATAAAAAAAATATATAGTCGAGAATATATTCCATTTAAATCCATATTAAAAATAATATACTTATTAAAAGTAAGTGTGGCATTTTGTCACTCTATTTAATTTTAAAAATATCTAAGTCATTTTCATGGAAAATTCTCTATTAAATATTTAAATTTAGAACATTATGTGATAATTTTCTAATTAAAATCATCCAATAACATTTGTGAAAGTGTTAGTGTTGTTTTCTAATATTTATAATATTATTCATATCCTAAACTACTTGATTTACCCTTAACCGTGGTAATAAAAGTTACTAAAGTTACTATTCCTATTGTCAAAAAAAACCTAATTAATAAATTTTAACCATATGATTAAAAATATTTAATACATTTTTCATAATTCTAAATACATAATTAGATAAAAATAATTTAAAATTAATCCCATTGACGGAATAAGAAAACATGTTTTAAAGTGAAAAATTCCAAAAGTTTGAAATGTTTCTATATACAATTTCAATTTTAAATTTGTTAAAATTAACTAAATTGGATTAATATATGTAAATATTTACTAATTATACTATACAAAAATTCAATACATAATTTAACTATAAAAATAAGTTTGATGAAAAAGCACTTTTCAATTAAAATGCAATATTTGTTTCATTATTAATCAAAAAAAGATTCTTATTAGAAAAATAGTAAAAATTCATCCAAAGTAAATTTCTTTTGTTATCATTTCAAATTATAACATTATTTTTTCAAATATAATTTATAAAAGTATCAAACTACTGATTTAAAATAATAGGTCGATCAAAAGGTTGAGAAAAATGTATTTTCAGAAAAACATTTCTTTTATGTTTAAAAATTGATTTGTTCATATATCCCATCTTGAAAATACATATAAATAAATTAAAAAATTATATTTCATATTATATGTATATATATTTCATTAATATAATCAATTATCAGTTATTTTTTGATTTATTGGTATAAATCACAATTGTGAATAGTTAAATACTTTTTTTCAGAAAATAGATTTATATTTTATATTAAAACATGTTTTTATTTTCATTTATACTAAATTGGTCACCAAATAATTAATTATATATACCTTTTTAAACCATATTTTCATAATCCAATTAATCTTGTTCATACCCTCTATTCTAATGTCTAGGTTATAATTATCTTTTTTCAATAATCATAATAATAAAAATATGTTTAATAGAAACTCAATATTGCATGTAACACAAGATAAACTGGTGTTGTATATAACATAATACATAAAGAAATTTTTTTAAAAAAAAAATATATCTCATAATAATATCTGGTTGTTACATACAAGGATAAAATATTATAATGGTTTGCTTCCAAAAACCATCATAGTAGTTAAGGTTTACTTCAAAGACCATGACAGTGGACAAAGTCCCTTACTAAGTCGAGTTAACTCCTAATTCCAATATTGTCTATCTCACAAGTAATAAATATTTACCTAATTCATTGTATGGAGATATTTATATCACCATTCACATAATGAAATCATATATATGTTTTCCACAGTATCATAAAAAATTCACCATATCACATGAAATGAAATAGGTATCATAAACACTTTATAACATCATAAACTTTTGAAAATAGACTAGTCTCATAATCATTTCATCCTAGAATAAATAGTAAGAAGAAGAGAGTTTCATAAGAATTTTATCATGTTATAACATGTGGAAGAGAAATGGGTTTCATAAAAAACTTGTAATCATTGACAAAAACCATTCAAATAATGAATCAGAATGGTATCCTTAGATCATATACCCAATAAGTAATGAGTAGCATAAACATGTTTCATATTATATAGATAATGGTTATGATAAATTACTTAAAATATAAATTTAGGAAAATATAATTTAATATTAGAAAATATATTTTTTAAAACATAAAAAAATTAAAACCTTTTTCTTTAAGAATAACATTGATAACTTATAAAGTAATCTTTGAAGATAATTTATTTTTTTTAACATAAAAAATTTTCAAAATCATTTTCTTTAAAAATAACCATGATAACTTATAAATTACACTTTTAAAATAATTTAAAATAATATTCTAAATTTATTTGAAATAGTTTTCTTTGAAAATATCCTTGAAATATTTTAAATGAAGGTTTCAAAATCATTAGAATTACATTTTAAAACATTTTTTGTTTTCAAAATAATTTTTTTGGAAAATAGACTTTGAGAATTATAATAGAAGATTTGAAAATAATTTAAATCACTTTTTAAAACATAAAACTTTGTAAAAATAATTTTATTTGAAAATGTGTTTAAAAGGGAATTTGAAACATTTTTTGGAATATTTTTAGAAAACATCATTTTGGAATAAAATAGATTTCTGACCAAAGTGGGAAATAAATCTAGATTTTCTTAATTATGTTTAATTATCTTATGCAAGAAATTGTGTAAAAATGGTAACATTACTCAAAGATATCATGAATTATTAGAGTATAATAAAATTAATCTGAATTATTTATAGGTTCATCAAGAATGTTTAACATTGGATACTTAATTATAGACAATGTTGATAAACGATGAGATTATAAAATAAAATCATTATTACTTTGGTATCGTTGAATTATAATCCCCATAAAGGAATAACTTAAAATAAAACTTAAAATATAAATATTATTAATTTATTCATGATACGACCTGTAAAATGGGCTTCATATAGACCTTATGAAATAATATTGGTCCCTGACATAATATACTTCTCAAAGAAGAAAATTGACACAAAAATCCATTAGCACTTTAGTAACTTTTGGACCACTAAAAACCATGAAATATAGATCCTAAAATCGATATATAAACCAAAATATTTTGTAGGATAATCATCATAATATAAATTCTTGGGTATTATATACACCATATAAAATAAATAGGTGGGGAATATTACTTATGTCCTATGAAAGAAAAAAGTGAGACGAAAATCCATTACATTTAGTATTTACTTATGTTGTACTCATTAGACCCTTATATATAAGAAATATAAGTTTAATAAACTTTTCTTAATTAATATTGTATATATATACCATACCATATATAATTATTTTATTAACTTTTATTACCTGTTTATTAACAATTCTGTGTTAATGTTACTTTTCAGGTAATAACAGCTTTGTTTTTCATATATGTTTTAAATTTATATATTTTTATATCTTAAATAGATCATGGTTTCATCATATAAAGAATAAAAATCATGATATAAATATAATATATATTAATATATATGTTTTTATAGTAATCCATAATATTTAGTGATGTGAAATTTAATACGCCGTTCATGGAGACAGGAGTCTATATGTATGGATGAACGCTGTTTCAATTTTCTTATCATATTAAAAGAGATAAAAATAATTTATATATATATTATAATTCAATTATAATTTTTAGGTTATATATATTGTAACACCCCAAGCTTTCATAGTACGCTTCTGTTTGAATAATACAATAGCGTGTGTTATACGCAACTTCGAGTTCAAACACACCGCAACCAATCAAAGTAGCTGTTATGAATAGTAATACCTAATTTTTGAAATTTAATAAATTTTATCTCTCAAAATGGACTTCAGTTTTAGATTCAAAATATTGAAATTATCCTAGGATAAAATTTTGGTAATTTTCAGATAACTTTTATATTTTGATAAATAGTGAAAATTACTATATTTTAATTAAAAACAACATTTTTAATCAAAATAATTAATAGTGATAAATTATGGATCTGAGTGGTTTTAAAGTATATTTATAATATATTTTTACTATTTAATACAATTTTGGTCATTGGACATAATTTCATATTTAAACCGGACATAAACAAGTGTCAATCTTTTGATAGTTATTATCACTTAAAAACACGCGTTTTGTTTTAACAACAGGAATTAATTTTAAAATAATTTCTGCCACTTATGTGTTTTGAATTTGAAAAAATGGACTACATATTTGGAGTCAGGATGTCCAAATTTTGTAAATAGGTAGCTTTTATTTTTATACATCCTGAATAATTACTTCGGTAAATATTTTATTTACCACGGTTAAAGGGTAAATCCGGTAAATAAGGGTAAAATAATAATATTGTGATAATAATAAATTACCCTAAAATGTGTATTAACCCTATTTTTTGATACATGTCCGACCATGGTCATATTTGGGTCAATTTTGGGACCTCATGGATCCACTTGTAAGTGATAATGAAACTTTATATTAATTAAGTTAAAGTAAATACAAAAATGGCATAAGCCTATATCTTTTAGAAAAGAAATTTTTACATAAGGTTATATATGTTATATGTTTGACTATAAATATTAATTAGAAAGATAAAACAATTTCCTACAAAATCTTATTTTATTTATAAATTTTAGACATTAAATAATCTAATTTATCTATGACACAATCATGATGCAATAATTACCTTATTAGTGAAATATTAAAATAATTGATATTATAAATACCCAAATAAATATAATTTGAGACTTTTAATGAATTCGAAGAATTTTATAGGTTAATATTCCATGTTAGAATTTATTTAATGAACTATTAGCGAAGTAATCATGCTGTTATAAGTTTTAAAAAAAATCAAATACCAAATAGTGCTAAAATTGATATAAAAGAGTTTTTTAAAAAAATATTATATTATTAATTGATATTAAATTCCTAAAAATCTAAGGTTCAGCCAAAGGACTTTTATCATTATAGTTGTATCATTAGTGGACCACTTGGTTGTCAATTGGAGATATATAGTATGTTTATTAACTATATAATATAAAAATACAAAGTGACATGGTAAGTGTCAAACTAATTAACCAAGAGTTAAAACTAAACGATAAGATTAATATAATGACCCAAACCTATATAAAATCTATTGGTTGAACGTATTTCGACCCATAACCACCTTATAATTTGAATAATTGACTTTTGAACCATTAGAAACCGAATATGTATTTATTATAAATTAATACTTTAAGTTTTTTTCTAAAGGGCCCCTCCTCCCCATTATAAAAGGATACAACTTCTATCCAATTCATAACACCTTAAAAGCCTTTGGCTTGGCCAACCTCTACCCAAATATCCTCCAAACTTCCCTCAATTCAACTTAGAGGCCTTAGTTTTATCTTAAAGTCAACCTAAGGATCCCTTTTGATTAAATCAAAAGGAAGAACCTGAAGAAGAGGTAATGTTTTCACCACCCTCTTTCAAGTTCCTTTCTTCACCAACTTCTTCTTTATTTGTTATTTCCATTCTAAATTAATAACTCCAGTATCTCCTATATACTGTGATGTTATTATAAATATTGTACAACCATATTCAGTATTCTATCCATCCCTTGAATGACATGTCACCATACGTGTGTATGTACGGCTTACCATCTCCACGTAGTGGTGTAATTGTTATTCAATACATTATTATTTGGATGTGTATAATAATGATGTATAATTCCTTTAAATAATAAATATAACATGATAATGATTCTGTATATATGATATAACATCCAATTATATATTATTTTAATATCAAACGAATGATATTGTCACTCGTGCGTACGTACGGACTACCGTCTCCACAAACGCGATGAGATTAATTCCCCATCATATCCATTCAAGTATAATTCTCATTTGATGATTAAAAATAATGTTTAAGGACTTGATATAACTCTTTATATTAATAATATACAACCTATCCATAACAAACATGGCTTATGTAATAAAACATATAAAAGAAAATGAGTAAGTTAACACCCGAAACGACGATAATACTAAAATATTATTAACAAAGAAATGTTAAAAGATCATATATGATATCATATTAATGTATATGATTCTTGTATAATTTAATAAATTTTTTTTCACCATTATACAGGAATTTAAACAAACCTCGACCAAGGAAAAGTACAAGGTAAGGGGTTTTCATCTCACTCCTTATTCACGTGAGATTCATGCCATATTAACACTATTACCTTTTGTGTGGTGTATATACTGCCCATATTTGTATTCTTTATATAATACACTTTAATTTATGTGTATTTACATATTCATTGTATTATACCTATTTCATGGGGTGTATGTTTCATAAGTTACCAAATTGGAAAGGGTTAATTTCACAATCTATTTATTATCTGAGGTTGTTTTTACGCAGGTATCTACTAGGAAATATTTACTATCCATGTGCATTTTTCATAAAATAGTTTCAAAAGGGTTTAATTTAAGGGAATTTTTACTAAAACATAATTTCAAATGTTTTAAATATTTATTCCTCTAAATCATTCTAATTAATGTCCCTGTCTTCAAAATGGGTTTTAAGGATTTATTTATATGGACATGAATGGTTTTAAAATTTTAATTACTTTAAAAAGTTTCAAAGTATTATGGGACACTTTGATTCAAATATGTCTTTAAATGACTTCTTTTCGAAATTGTGTGACTTTTAAATTTTTTCATGAAAAAGGGGTATTTCTCTCAAAGAGTTTTACAAATCATTTTAATCTATGTCAAAATTCTTTATTGGATTTTAAACTTGTTTTGAAGTTGATTTATCATGATACCAATCTTACATATTGTGTTGAATGTTTTGTGATATGGTTTACTGTGGATGTGTTATTTTTATACCATTCATTGTTTATGGAGAAAGTATTTACATTTCGTATGCTGGTTTTAATACGGATGTTTATGTTATGTTTAAACCTGTTCGTATGAGGAATGCATTGGACTTAATAAGTAATGGGTGGAGCCCTCTATAGATCCTTGATGCATAGGTAGGTCTCATGAGACAAACTAGTGTCTTGGAACGAGGCCTTGCCAAAGTCTTATTTGTAGTCTTGGCATGAGGCCTTGTATACGTGGTAATGATAGTCTGGCATTATGAATTCTGTCATTATTAAAGTGGTTATTGATATTGTATGTGATTATTAGACTAGTAGAATATCCATTTGAATAAGTAAATGGAATTATTTCATTTTATCTTTTCCATATTATGCTGATGTTCAAGATTAAAAGGCTATTGTTTTAGTTATACATTTACTTAAATGTTTATGTTTATTTATGAATGTTTTCGCTATATGTTTATCCTTAATGAGCATCTGAACTTACCCCTTTCAATGTTTTAGTTTTTCCCAGGATGTGAAGAAGTATTTTATGAATGACCTACAGGGATAGTATGAGGGGATATGACTGTGGAATATGGATACTATGTTGTTGTAGTTTTCATTTTATGATGTAATGTAAACTTTATGAATGTATCAAGTGTTTCCAAGGCTACTAAACTAATTGGTCTTTCGAGACTTGATATTTTGTGATAATGCCAATATTATGTAATAAAGCACCAACTCTGGGTAACTAGGATATGGGAGTTACATATATAACATATTTTTATTAAACCAATCCTTAATAAATTACATGTAAAGTGTCAGGGAATTGCATTACTTCACAAGGTGGTAGTCCGCCATACCCATGGAAATTATTATCGTATTCCCAAAAATGGAATGTATTGAGTTATATATGTCATAATAACATCAGAATCATAAAAAAATAATAAATATCATAAATATCATAAATTAACTATAAATCCATCATTATTACAAACCTTTAAAGGTGATAGTTTAGAAATGAACATAACTGATTTGTGAGGTAGTTGTCCACCGTACCTATGAACAATGATTTCGTAACCTATTTTATGGAAGTAAAGATGATGTAAGGAAATCAAGTTTAAATAAAATAATCTATGTATATTTAATACAATTAGGTTATTATTTAATCATGATTTAAAAATAACTGAAGGTATGGAGGAAGAAAGAAAAACAATGCTTGTTGATGAATGTTACCTCTTCTTAGGGTATCTTCTGTAGGTTTTCACTAAATCATTACATGATGGATATAAATAAAACATAAGGATTATATAATGAGTGTATGAATGTTGGTAAGTGATTTTTTGTAGATCAAGGTTTATGAAAATGACTTGAAAGGTGTGAAGATGTGGGGAGAGTGAGTGCCCTTTTATAATTGAGGAGGAGGGACATTCTTCTAAATACTAACAAATATCCACTATTGGGAGGTCAATAATACCTAAAGTTTCTCCAAATATTATAATTAATGTTTATGAGGGATTATATGGTCTATCCAATCCACCATTACATAGTAAAACACATGTTTTAAACATTTTACTCCTTAACTTCTAAGTTTACCTATTTTAACCCTTTTTGGGTTTTTACCAGGGTAACTAGTTTTCTAACCAAGTTAATTTAGCCATTAAGAATTAATTAAATTGAGAAATATTAGATAACTTTAACCAACTAATTATAATTTTTAAACAAATTTACCAAATACAAATCCAATGTGCGTTGAAAATTTATGTTAATAGAGGTACATTTAATGTGTAAAAACACTGAATTAACCATAACTATGTTAAAAGAGTTTTTATTATTTAAGGGTACATATATTATTTACAAAACATAAATTGGTCAATGAATTGGAACTATTTTATTAGTAATTAAAATTTAAAAATAACTTGGATTAAGAGTGTTTTTTTGGAATTTTAAATCATTTAATAAAATATAAATTATCATAAAATAACATTAATTTCAGTTTTGAAATTATTCCTGCAAATTTAATTAAAAAACATAGATACAATGATGGAATTTGAATGTATAATTTTATGAACTATGTAACATGATATATTCATCTATAAATACAATTGAACAAAATATTTCTGTCAATTTACCTCACTTTTAATATTTGTAGTTTCATTTATTTTACTTCACTGTTAACAAAAAAGTAATTGTGTTAAATTTTCTTTAAATGGTAATTATTTCATCGAAAAAAATTAGAATAAATTATCATGACAATTAAAACTCATTTATATTTAAAAATAATACTTATAATCGTATATACATTTCTCCCTATACCAAAGCTTTATTAATATTAAAATTAAGAAAAGTATCTTTTATGCCCTTTTCTTTATATAACATACAATATGTGTCATATTCAAAGTAAAGTGTCCATAAATTTACATATTTAATATAAATATATTTAAAATATCAAATAAATTAATTCAATAAAATTAAGTTATTATTTTAGGACATTTTCACTCTTATCATTATAGTTTAACCCTCAGAAACCCATATTTACCTTAAATGCTCTAATAATGTTTTACTGCATTAATTATTGATTTTGGAAAAGAATTACGTTAAACGTATTATAATTTATAAATTATTCTAATTCCAAATATAGAATCCATTTCTCTAAATTCCAATAATATAATTGGATAAATTTTTATTTATAATTAATCATGTGGACGTGATGAGAAAGTGGGTTTTTTAAGAGAAAATGATTAATGTTTTATAATGTTTTTATAACCAATTTTAATATAAAATAAAATGGAATGAACTAAATTGGATTTATAAATGTGAAATTGAATTAATTATACTTTAAAATATATATAAAATTTAATTTAACTTTATAAACAAATGAAATGAAAATGAAATTTTCAGTTATTATTCTATATTTTTCATTGTTTGTAAAAAAATGAAACATTTCAGAAAAATCAAAAAAAATTTCCAAGATAATATTTATTTTTTTATATAAAAATTGAAATTATTTTTATCAAATTTATTTAATATTATTACAAAAATTCTGTTTTAAAATAAGTGCACCATAAAAAGGTAAGAAAACTGATATTTGGAAAAAATTAGTCTTCAAGCGTAAAATTGGATTTATTATTATCCATTATATAAAAAATAGATTATTTGAGTGTAATTTTATTTAAGTAATATGTAATATATATTTAATTAAACTCATTATTCAAAATTTATTTAGTTAATTTATTGAAATAAAAAGAACGTGTGCACATAAAAAGGTTTTTTTATACAAATAGTTCTCTTATTTTCTAGATGATTTAATTTTTATTTGTAATTAATTAGTCACAAAATAATCCATTATATAAACATGTGTAAACTACATTTTCATAATTTAGTTAATCACACTCACACCTATCATTCTAACAGCTAGTTGATAACTATCATATTACATAATAGTATTTAAATAGTATATGATGTTTGGAATAAATTCAATGTTGGGTGTAACACAAGGAAAACTCAGAATTGTGTGAAATAGAAGAAAATATTAGCATTATGTGTAAAGAAAGATAAAAACATAGTTTCACATAAAATAAAATATTAAATATATTAAATATATATGATTTTTTTCACAAGAACCACGGTGTGTTACCTGCCTACACTATATTTCCACTCCTTTTGTCTTCTTCAGTATAAATCATACTTTTTAAAGTTTCACATTTTATTTAACTAATCAGAACATGAAATAAGGCATTATATTTAATAATATAAGGTCCAATGAGATATTAAATATAAATTTGAAAAAACAATAAGGGAAATCTTTATTTACATTCATTATTGAGTGTAATATTTTCATTTCTAAAAATTAGTTATTGGATAAAGCTTGTAGTTCTCAATTTTTCATCAAAATATTGGAACTATTTATACTTCAGAATATTACTATAGGTGATGTGGATATTTATGACTCCAATGGATAAAGTCTAGTTGTATTTTATATAATAGACTAACATGTGGAATTTTAGATAGAAATATATTTTTTTTCAAAAAATATGATTATGATCTTGGTGTAACCAAGAAAATCATTTTTTTGTGTAATTTAAAAAAAGATGGTTTTATTATCAAGTTCAAAAATCAAGGATGACACCTTTATAAAGATAACATATGTCATAGTATGAAATATTTTTAAAATGAAGTTTACAAACATGAATATGAAAATCATGTAATTAAAATTGATAAAAAAAGTTCACAAGACTCATATTATAGTTCATATGAAACTTATTACACTATGTTGTGTCATAATTTTAGTGAGGGGAACTTCCTTGCAGACAAAACTTCAAAAAAAGGAGGTCTTGATGATAGTATGATCCTCTACTATAGTCTTGGATCCCTTCCTAGTGAATTTAATATCATTGCCAGGGGTGATGCTCTTGGAATTCCTCACTATTATCCTCCTTGATTTCTTAGGTCCGAGCCTATTGTTTTGGATTTTCTAAATAAATAGAAAATTTTGAGTAAGTGAATTAGTTATATAAAGTATAATCAATTGAAAAAATTATTAAAAAAGTGAATTTATATTATTCTGATACAAACCCTTAGATATATGTCATGTTTTTTTATAATTAAAATTGACTAAATCACCTTTCTATAGAAAGGGTTAGAGTGTAACATCTATTTTTAATTAGTCTACATTGATGTGTGTTGATCTTTTCCAATAGATTCATCTAGTGGATACTCATACTTATTAATTTTATATAATCTATCAATATATATGGATATATATACTTGATGATGTATAAGTATGAATCCTTTGAAAAATTTAAATAATACAGAGATATAGTAAAATATTAGTTTGAAAAGAAGATAAATAAAATTTCGTTTGAAAGAGGTGGGGTGTATCTTATCCAGGAGTTCATCTACTGCCTATTGTTTTGGGATTTTATCTCATGTCACTCAAATTTAGTCACCAAAATAGATTGGTGAGAGTGAAAGGATGAACCAAACCATGGTAGACATGTTAGGATTGATAATGTGAAATGAAAATATTCAATTATACTATTGGTGATATAAATTACAATTAACAATAAACACACTAAAAAAGTTTCAACTAATGCAATTTGGAAAATACTATATGAGTTATCTTATGATAAGAAATATTTTTTGTCATGTTTACACATATGAGGATGAAAATAATTTTTTAGTTCTAATTATTTTAAAAAATATACATCTTGAGGCACAAATTGTATCTTTATTGGGTATCCAAAATAATTTATAGGAAATTATCTATATGACCCCTGGGGTAGAAATGTAATTATTCCTAAATAAGGAATGTTTCAATAAATAATTAATATAATCAATTGAGATAGTGGTAAAAAGATAAAATTTTATGAATTCAAAGATCAAGATACATAGGAGTTGGCACATGAACAAATTCTACAAGACTTAGTGGAAACTTTGTAGAGACACAAGAACTATGTAGGATTAATGGAGATGTTATAGAACCAAATAAGTATGGATTTATTATCATCAAGTAAGGTGACACATTATTAGTTTAAAATATTTATCCTTTATCCTATAGAGTATTAGTAAAGAAATTAGAATATGAAAAATAGAGAAAATCTATGAATTATAAATTGGATTCCATATACCAAAATAATATTTGGACCTTTTTAGATCCTTCTATTAATGGAATTCCTATTAGGTGAAAATGAGTATTCAAGTAAAAATAATACATGGGTGGTAAATTCAGTACCAATAACAAATGATTCATTACTAAAGGTTTAAAAAAATGTCATAATGTAGACTATGGAAAACTAATTCATAAATAATTATGATAAAATCCATTAGATGTATACTCGAAATAACATAGTTCTTTTATTATTAAATTTGGAAAATCAATTTCAAGGTCTCTTTAATTAATTGAAAACTTGTGGAAATTTATATATAACAAAACTAGAAGGGTTTGTGACAATAATGTATTACGATAAGGTATGAAATTTGCAGAGATCCTTTTATGGGTTAAATGCAATATTAATTTTAATGAATCTAAAGGAGATATTTGAATTTTTAAGAATGAATATGATCATTATTTCTATAAGTGTTTTAGTGGGATTGATATAATTTTAATGGTGATAAATGTTGATTATAGATATTGATGGGAAATAATGTACTAGTTTTATAGTTAGTTAGTATACGGATGGCTAAATTCTTCTCCAAAATTTTTTTTGATGAATAATACAATGTTCTAGGGATCAAGATCCATAAAAATAGATGTAGAAGGCTTCCAAGACTATATAATGGTACATATTCTTACAAATGTTTGAAAAGATACAATATGGAACACTTTATAAGAATTTTTTTATGCCACATGGTATAAAAATATATAATAAAGCTTATCCTCAAACATAATAAGAGTGAGAAAGAAGAAGTGTATCCATTATGCGTTAATAACTAGATCTAACACATATGCCTTGTTATATACTAGGAATGATATTTCCTATTCCTTGGAAAGGTATGATGATATCAAGTGGACCCATTATATCCCCATTGGTTAGTTATAAAAAAAATCCTAAAATACATTAAGCATATTAATGAAATTTTCCTAGTTTATGGAGGAGATAAGGAACTATTTATTAGGGGATATATTGAAGCGAGTAACTAAATAGATCAAAATGAAAAATAATTATAGTTGGGATATGAATCATCCCATAATGAAAGAGCTGTGAGATGAATGTATTCTATGAATATTGTAGTCGTTGATTCTATAATTGAGTTTTATTATATTGAAACTATAAAATAACTAAAGAATTAGTTTAGATATACAAGTTAATTCAGTATCATGGAGTTTTACCTTATGCTTAAAATTATATTATTTTGAATTATGATTATAATACAACAACAATTTTAGAAAAGTATCCCAGGGCACATAAACATATGGATCATATATTAAAAATTATAACCTGCTCATACATTTTACTCAAATTAGTAAATTCACAGTTCATAGAGTAGCATGAAAAGAAAATTTGGTAGAATAATTGACTATATCCATACCTTAGTAGAACCATATACATCATGTGAGATCTAAAAGGTTAAAAGTTTTCAGTATTTGGATTTAGTGTAAGTAGAAGTTTGTTGGAGTTGGTCCCCTAAAATCAACTAAATTTATACTTTCTATTTCAAACATATATATAAATATACATATATATATATATATATATAATATTATCACATAATGACCACTCTTCCACATAATATTAATTTGATAATTTCCTTGGAATATTTGTCACATTAATAGCTTTTATAAGTTTCTAATTACAATCAGAACCCAAAGACATAATGAAAATATTATTTAATAAAAATTCCATATAGTCTAGATAAAATTTGTATGATGAGACATTGATTATGTATAAATATCAGGTACCGAGGCCTCATAAGACATTGAGACTAATTATCCTAAAGTACATACTTGAGATTGAGGGCATCAAGAGACTACTTAGTTTGAATAATAAAACAATGGAATCATGTGAGGTTATTGATGATAATATAATATATTTCACCATAGGGAGGAGAAGATGCAATAATATATGTGGGTTAATGTCTCAAATTAAAAATAATTTCAGATAAATTATAGAAAACTTCATGTATATATTAATATAGAGCAAACTAGTGTGTAAATGTTTTGATAAATCATGATAATCAATTTTAGGAGAAGTATTAAAGAGATAAACAAAATAACAAGGAGAGTATGAAACACCCAAATTATTTACGTAGTTTGGGAATAATATTAAATATATGGAGAAAAAAAATAATTTCACTAATTTTTAGAGAAATATTAAAAGATTATTTTAGAGTATCATGAAACCCTAGAAAAATGTGTTCATAAAGAAATGTGGTGGTATAGTATCTACCATTCCTAAAGATCAACCAACTGTATAATAAGTTCACTATGATACAAAAAATAGAGGTTGGAAGTCTATGGTTCTACATGACCATTTAGTGTCACCAGTCATATGCTTCTATAGTACCATGTAAACGTCCACACTACAAAAGTTTTATATTGAACCATGGGAGTTTTTACTTAGTGTATAATATGGGATGATAACATTTGTCCCAACATAATATAGTGTATTAGGATACACCATTACAACAAAAATGACATTAATGGATACCCATGATTGAATCTTAATCTATGATGTCAATGAAGGGAATATAAATACAGGGCATTACATTATGACTTGTTTCAAGATGACAGGTTGTTTCTAAGAGCTCATTCAAAGGAGGTATAGTGGAATAACATTTCAGTTTATTTGGGTATCTAATGATAGAAGGGTTCCAAATACATTAATATGGCTTGAAATGGAGTGACCATTTATGTTTAATAATTTGAATGTGTGACTCGATTGTTTCAGTTCCCATTCAACCTCTAATAGAGTCTTAAAAATGTATAAATATAGCATCATTTTGTGTCATGAATTTCACACATGGAGATCTCTAAGGATGAAGGTTTTGAGGAAACACCCTCCAAAAGTAATTCCACATGTTTAAGTGTCACTACATATACTTATATGTGAAAATGTGTTTGGGTCCTTAGATATTAGATTATTATTAATTTATTTGATGAATTTCATTCTTTGATGTATGAATAAAAACTGTTGTGGCATATTATTGTAGTGAAGTAGAATGTGTTGGGTGTGTTATAAGTGATATGTTATTTATTGAATTTGTTAATTAATTATTGTTTCTATATATTTTAATGTAAGAAGAAATATTTTATCCTTTTCTTGAGATTTAAGTATCTCAAAATTATCATGATGTTGTATATTACAAACCAGTTCATTTTTGAAATTCAAAGAATGATAATTCCAGAATATAGAGTTATTACACAAGTATTCTGATTAATTTATGAGATATCAGTTTTAAAGGGATTATATTTCAAATTAAAATTGGTAGGAATGTAGTTTTAGTCTCAACATAAATTCATGTTTAGATTGTTTTTCGATATATTTCCTTATATTGGTCTTTTACTATAGGTATGTTTACTGATTTTCATTATGACATGATCCTAGTGGGTCACAGATTAGGTGTATCTAGAATTTCATTAAATTTAATTGAGTTTTAATATATGAATAAAATTATTTATTGGACTATGGAATAATATTTATTCTAGAAAAAATTGGTTTTAGAAATTAATCAATGAGATATTAGAGTTTCAAATAGGCAAGTTGAATTCTATCACTTGTTTAATTATTCAAAAGGTAATATATAATTAATTATTTATTCCCCCATTTAGTGAATAGATTAAATAAAAATTCCTTTAGCAACATGAATATTAAAATAAATATTTATAAATAGGTTTAGTGAATACAACATTTTTTGTGAGGATATAAATGATGTTTGATGAAATGATTAAAAAGACAATTTTTTTCATATCATTTTAAAAAATATTAATTAATTAATTATAGAAACAATATTATAATAATATAACAAACTAGAATATAATAATAATAATAATAATAGTAATAATATTATTATATTTTGATTTTAAGAAAAAAATAAATTAAATAATTGGAAAATCATTTTGTAAATTATCATTATTAAGCCCTTGGTATAAATTTTAAATTATATAATTTTAGGATATGAGGAGTTGACACGTACATGACACTATCTATAATTATCTCACGCCATATAAAGAAAAAAAACCATCCCTCCCTTCTCTTAAGACCACATAGAGAACAATAGACATTGTTGTAATCCACAATGAAAAATGTGACACATTTGACTCTTCTATTAAAGTACCTCGAGTTTCAAGATTGCGATTCAAATATTTTTGGAGCAAGTGTGAATACGTCAATAGGAATAATTTCTTGGATTATCTACCACAATGAACAAAAAAACTTGATCAATGATGGGAATTTGATCAAAATGATTACTGTAGATGAAGTAATTGTCGATGAAGTTAATTAATAATTAAATTTTCATAATATAATATATGCTATTTTTTGGGTTGACCATATTTTTCTTTGTATTCATAAATAAATATTGATAGGAAAAATATAATCTATTACTTCCTCAATAATTCTATTGTACCCCTGAACCTTCACTTCAGAACTTCAAAAAACACCACTATAATATATTTAATGATAATATGAGTTTAAAATTATTATTTTACATGTTTTTAAATAAAGAAAATACCAAAATAATACAAATATTATAGATAAATTTTTTATTTTATGTGTTTATTAATAATACCACCCTTGAAAAAATCCTCTAACTCATCACTTCTTTTAACCAATGCTAATAGGAAAAATCATCAAAACTCCAGGACATCATTATTTATTTATTCTAATATCATTTTATTTATACCCAATGTAAGAAAAAATAATAAATAATTTTTTCCATAATTTCATGAAAATTTTCTAATCAACTTACATTAATACATCATTCAATAATAGAATTAATGGAACTCATACTCACTTCAAATAACTCCCTAAAATCATCATTATTGATTCACCACAAGTTGTTAATGTACTTATATATAATTTATTACTTCTCCACCTTTAGGTTTTCTAAACACCATAGTTGATATTTTTTTATACATTCGATACACATCCCAATTTATCAAAAAATATAAATTTAAAAATTTTAATAGAAATTACAGCCCAAATAATACATGGTAATATGAAAAAATTATTTATTCATAGTATCCCATATATAGAGAATATTTATGGGGGAGGGGTTTATTTCTCTATACCAATAAGTGGAAATAGGTGAATCCACTCTAAGATCCATTCTATGATCTTTAAAAACTTACCTTAGATTCTCCTTTGTCATATCATAATCTAGGTGATCTTGTCTAGATAAATATTCAATAATTAAAAATCCATTCTCCACATCCTCTTTCATAAAGTTATACTTAACATTAATGTGTTTCATGGTGTGACAAATTCATGTTCAAATACATTATCATTATATTATTACACATAATAACAATATGATAATATACAATTTTAACAATGTCCTCATGTAATTTCCTTATCTATAGGAGTTGAGTTAAATATTGAGTAGAAATTATATATTCAAATTTCAAAATTAAAAATAAATTATGACATTTATTCTATATTAGACAAGAAACACACTTTCCTCTTTGAAATAATGAACCCTTAGAAGTTGATTCTCAATCATCCACTAAGATATCCCAATTAGGATCCTTGTAATAAATCAACTCATATTCCTAAATACCAGCATAAAATAACCCAAAATAATTTTCAACTTGAATATAACGAAGTATTATGTTATTCTCCGTCATTAGATTCCATTTTATTTCACTTTGAAACTTTTATTATTGATATTTAGAAAAAAAATGTTTAGTTATGTTATCTTCAAAAAATAATTTTCCTAATGATATGTCTGTATTCCATAGTGTTTACACTTTTTCCACCTTTATTACATTATGGATCTTCGATTGTATTGGAATAGTGTCATTGTTGGTTTTAAAGTCTCCATATGAAAGTAAATGATTACTTAATTTTTATATATAGATTGGAAAATAAAATTCTAACGGGTTCCTTGAGTATTATATAAATGAAAGAAAATTTCAATTTTCAAATGATCAACATTTCAAACTCACACATTGTTAATCTATTAAATTTCTTACATAGTCATTGATTTGAGCCTCTAAAAATACAATCATCCCTAAAGACATGTACCAGTGATATGTAATCATTATTTCTTTCAATTAAATAAATTAATTAGTTCCACTATATTTGAATATGATAGTCTTCTATAATATGTTCAACCAATAATACCAAGATATTGGTCCCTGGTTTAATCCAAAAAATGAATTCTTTAATATAATTAATTTCTCATCATAAACAATGATAAAACCTTTTGGATTCACATTGTGTACTTCTTATTCATGTACACTATGAATAAATATTGATTTAATAAACATATATAATAACCATAACTTTATCTATATCATAATTAACTAAAAATATCAGGGGTTTCCCCAACATTTTTGTTCGAGTAAGTATATTTTAAATACAGATTATCTAAATTTGAGAGTATCTTTAAAACATGTAACATAAATCACCATGAATACTGTTTTTATCTTTATTAAAATTACTAAAAAAAAAATTTCTAATAATTGTTTTCCATTATACATAGAATAATCTCTAATGAATAAATTTTATGATTTTTTAATATTTTTGATCCTTGGACTGACCCAAGTTTCATATTGAGATACTTTCAAAAATTTATTTAACTCCATGACTGATAAAAATGTTTTAAATATTTAGAATTTATTTTATGAGTATATATAGGTGTATATTTACCTCTAATGATGTTGTGTTCATGATATTTATAAATTTATTTTCACTTTATAGGTGATAATAAACCCAGATCATTATCACTATTATCAATTTTCATGTCTGAATCTTTAGTTTTCTACACTATTCATCTTGAAGTACTTTATTTATAGAAATATTTATTAAAACATTAATGATTCTTTTCATGAGAACTCATTTAATTTTATATATAACTCATTAGTATGATTTCCAAATATTATTTATGAAATTTCTTAAAACATTTTCATTGGTTTATTTTGATGATTAGCCAATAAACACTCTTTCTCCACAACTATAGTGAAACATCCATGGGATTTGTGTTTTGTTAATGTAAAAACTTATACCCAAATACATTAAAGTATTTTAATGTTATATATTTTTTTCATAATATAGGTCATTTGGATTAATCTCTTTATTAAGAAATAATAATCATCCATTTTAGAGGCAAATCTTCATTACTATTTTTTTCTAAAACGAATTTAGTAGGTTTTTATTCATCAAAATAATATGAATCATGTTATTTATTATTTGTTTTATTTACTCTAAAAATCCATTTTTTATAGGAGACCTAAACAATAATACTTTTGTCCTCATTCCATTTTTCATAAGATACACATCCACCTTTATAATTTTTATATTATGTACCATTATTTGTTCAAAAAATGATAAATTTATGCCCTATCATATTTTTAATCATCCTATGATGCTTATTTATGTAATAAATTACATTAATATTTGGTATAATTTCCATAAAATATCTAATCTTGTCATAATCATTAGTGAATAGAATATAATATTTTCTTAAATCAATAACCTTTAGACTGATTATCCCAAAAACATCAGCATTCACTAACTCATGCAACCAATTTACCTTTTTTCATTAGTATTTTGTGTCATCATTACAATTTTAATTCTTTGGAAGATATATATGTATAATCATGATATATTTTTTATACAAAAAAAAATCTCAAGATGTGTTCTAGCTCCCCATATCTTCCACTAAGTGTTTGATAATATGACCATGATGATTCTTAAATTATTTATATTCTTCTTATTTAATAAAAAATTCGACGACATAATATCTAAATACATGATTAATATATTTTTTAATATTATAATTATAGGAAAATAGTTTCATGGTACTATTTGAACACTCATTTCTTCTTGATGAAACAAATTTCATGATAAAATTGTTCAAAATTGAATTATACTAAGAAATTTTTTGATTAGTTATTCCACCATCATAACATTTTAAAATATAAAATCTTTTACAAAAAAATTCATTCATAGAGCCATTAATATTCACCCTTTATCATTATCAAATTATATGATTCATTCATTATCATACTTTATACATTAAAACAAAATTACTCCTTATCATTTATAATGTGAAACTATTATTATCTATTCATACTCCACTATGGTAAGTAGATTTTATAAAATATTTTTCTAATAAAACCTTCTAAACATTCCAGTTATTAATATAAACAAATCATTTAATTAACATATTCTATTTAGTTAAGTGGAGTCAGAGATGAAAAGGTCTCAAAAGAGACTGATTCATTGATCGGTTTTATTTTTTTGATCGAGAATTTAATTTTGAAGATGCATTTACAATGTTCAAATAGGCGTTTATGAGGTGGTGTCATGGGTGAATTAAGTTCATACATTAATTCTCATGATGTAATTTTTTAGCATGAAATTTCTTATGTATTATTTTTTCTATTTATAAATTGGTTTTGGTTGGATCTTGTATTGATCATTTGATTTGTTACCTTGTTGATAATGGAGGGGGGTGTAAATATAGGTCAATAATTGAGTTCAAGATTTTAACATGAATGAGGGTAAGAATTCTATATCTAGGAGAATCCATGTCATGATATAAGGAACCATAGCATACATTGAGAATGTAGGTCATGTTGTGGTAGAAGGAAGCCTAAACGTTATAGGTTCTAATTTTCTAGTGAGTTATTTTTTCCACTTGTGATATTTTTCATGGGAGAGAGATAGTCACACCATATATGTGGAATTTCACACAACGATGATACATAAGGATTATGTGATTCATACGGATTCATCCTTTTTCAAATATTGACTTTAGAGGGATATGGAATGCTGTAAATAGTGGAACCACGATGTGATGAGTGGCTGGGAAAGTTGTAAATGGCCATGTACCATATGTAAGAGTCACTATTTGTAAGAGTTTACTCATATGTATGGGAACACCCATACATAATATTCCCGACATTGTGAATCATTAGGATTTGGGAGGTTCATTCGATGGTAGGTGGGTATTGTGCTATGATGGGGGTGTTCTAACTCCCTGATATTTAATGATATACTTCTCTAAAGTTTAATTTAATTTTTTTGATAACTTACAATAAATGTAACCACAAGAAAAAATGAATCATAATATAGTATAATGTTATAAACCATCCATTAAATTAGAGGAATTAATATGAAGAATATAATTTTAAAAATTATTTATCAATGCTTTAGATAATGAAAAAATATTGACAAATAAGTACTCAATTTTTAGTAAAGTCATTATATTCTTCAAAAATACATTTTCCCAAAAAAATAATTGTTTTTTTCATTTTGTGTGAAAATAATATAATTAATTTATTATAATTTATTATTTTTTTAATAAAATGAACATTATTTTTAAAATTATAATATCAAAATTATATTCGATTAAAATTTTGAGAACATTAGGAAAAGATTGATTTCTCAATTAATAGTGAAATGTAATGATTTTTATAGAAAAATGTATTTTCATTTAAGGAATTTTAAAAATTTAGTTTTATGTTATTTTTTTCAGAAAATTATCCAATTTATATTTTTAATAATCCAATCAAGGTCATTAGAATCAATTTTATATTTTATTTTGGTATAAAAGTTTTATACTAAAAAAACATTTTTTTTTCTTGAGAATCATTTTCCATCACATTCTACAGCTTTAAATTTAAATTATATTATAATAATTCTATGAATTTAATTTTTAAAAATGGATTCCATATTTTTAATCCTAATAATTAATATTATTTAATAATACCATATTAATTTTTTTTCATATGGAACAGCAATAAAAAAAATTCGTTACCGCTGTTAAGGTTAAAATAGACTTATTAGGGGACATTGGGTTAAACCAAGAAGTAAGAGTAGTTTTTAAAATTAAAATTTTCTAAATCCTATTCTATAGACATATTTCAATCTCATACTATACCAAATTTGGATATATTTACATTTTAAAATATTTTTATTGAGTATGATGCTGTTATATTTTAATAATTTAAAAAATTCCAAGCGTGTCATTTCCCCCACTTATAAAAAGAAACCCTTTCTTCTATTATTTACAACAATTTGATCCATATATCCCAAATAAATACTAAAAAATTCTTTTATAAACATTTTTAGATACAAATTAATGTTTCAGGTCTTTTTAACAGACCATTCTAAGGGTCTTTAAGCAAGGATCCAAAGGAGTCCTATAGATAAAGGGATAATTATCCTACCTTACCTCTTTAAATTTATTTCTTCATATAACACCAATAAATCTTTTATATTCATCATAATTAAATTACTTATGTATCCTAAATATACTAATATGTTATTATGATTATCTAATGACAATTATCTATCCCTTATTCTATCAAATGAGAAGTGAAATTGTCGTTATGCATACATGTAGACTACAACCTCCACATACCGATACAATTCATTTCCCATAACTATATCTCATGGATAGTTATTATGATGGGTTTGATGTATATAAATGATATTTATGACATAATTATTATCCAATAATTATAATATCACATCAATTTTCTGAAGTAAAAATCTTTTGGAAAACAGTGACATCGCTTGTGAAAGGTGTGGACAACCTCCTTCACGAAGTATTGTGATTAATTACAAAATTCAAATTTACATATATGGTAATGATGATATATTTAATGAATATATATGATATAATTAAGATTTATCAATGGTTAATTATTATTTACCTTTGTGTTGTTCCATCTTTTGAAAATTGAAAACACCATTCATGCATACTATGACCTACCGTCTCTATGAATGGTGTAATTAAATTTTCTATCTCTAAATTCATGCAAGTGATTTATTTTATAATCTCATTTCATATCAATATTGTTTATGATAAAGTTTATGATGATACAATTTCATGACCTAATCTCTATAATCAAATTAATTCCTTTCTCATATAGTTATTTCAAGATATTACATGTTTTTCAATCATTTTTTCCTATATGAACTGAAGAGTATGAATGAATTGTTTTATGAAAAATTGTCTTTATTTATCTCTTCGGATGAAAATCAATTTTTATACATATCCATGTTTTATAAAAGGATTCCAAGAATATCTTTACTAATATCCAAGTAATTTAATACTACTTTTGAATTTTTATAAAATAGTTTAAATTAAATATTATTGTATTTTTCTGAATGAGGTACTTTTGACTTTTTTCCAAAAATTTGTAAGGAATATATGTTTTTCTACACACACAAAATGAGCCCAATTTTCCACTATAATGACCACTTAATGATTTTAAGAATAAATTACATGTTTTAAGGGTTTATTTTGAATAAGATGTTTCTTTAATATTTGGTAAATTTTTATATTTATAATAATTGATATCAATTTTAAAAGGGTATTTTCTTAAAAAATTGACGACATTTTAAATGAATTTTAAATCTACAATAATATCCTTTAATGTTTCTTATGATTTTCCAGGGTTATGATCTAAGGATAAAATGATTATTCTTTATATGGTTGTTTTAAGGTTATATTGATTAGATATTTATTAAAATCATATATTTTCCATGGGTTATACTATGAGGAAATGTTGATATGTTTATGAAACCTATCTCCTTTACATGGGTTATGATAAATGGTGAATGATTTATAATCTCATTGAAAAAATATTAAAAGATTATGATTATCTGATAGGTTGTGCTACAATTATATAATTATAGAATTCATTGTGTAAGGATTGATATCTCATTAGATAATAAGTATCATAATGGGGAATGAATCGAGTTTTATAAGGTACTTTTTCCACTATAAAAGTATTTCGAGTGGACCTTGACTAAGAATATAATGGAATAGGGAGTGAAAACAATCAACTATGGTAGTATTGGGGGTGATACTGGGGTAATTTAATAGATATTCAGTGATTATGTGTATGCCTAAAACTTATGTATTATTGCAATTTTAGGCTCTCATGGATTATGTTATTTTATTCCTTTATTACTCATGAATAATGAATTTTTAATATTTATGTCATGATTCAAGATTATTATATATAATATACTAGGTATGGTTTCAGATATTAATATTATATTCTCATACCCTTATTCTCATGTTTATCTTAGCGGTCACTGATATAACCTTGATTTTTTATTATTGAGCTTCTAAGATCACCCTTCATTATGTTTCCTATCCCTTGATTATGAAGAAAGGTGTTAAGTATGATTTGTCTGAGAAGGGTGCAAGTAATGAAGAACTTAGTGTGAGATTATATAGTTATCTTATGAGCTAGTTTTTTACATATCCAAGTTTCCAAGGACCCTTAACATATATGATTATGGTTTGGATCATGATTTTTTGTAAGAAATATTCATCTATTAAGATATAATATCTCTATATAAATAATATGGGTCAATATAGTTGGTATCAGAGTACGTTTTAGTTATCATCCAAAACTAGAATGAGAAATATTTAGTGAGAAACCTCATTATAATCCTATGTACAAGATAACATTATATGTTATAGTAAAGAATGAATTTTGTTTCCCAAAAAACATCACAATTTAAATACTTTAAGTTGATGTAGTTTGGTATAGATTCATCTAAGGGTAATTACCCCAAAGTATTTTGACGAGTATGTCATTGACATCATTCTTGTACATGGTTTGTGTGAAATTACTAAAAACCATTTTTGATTCTCCCAGAGGATATTATTTAGTTAATTCAAATTTTTATTATGAACCGTTATAAAGGATATGAAAATAAATTGATCATGGAAGACCAAGGTTAAGCCTAAGGTGTCCTAGATTGAAAATTAGATGTCATAATCTAGACATACTATGATTGATCCTCCTAGGTTACATGATTTATCACAATGAATTTTTATGATCACATAAACCATTTTGGTTATAGTAAGGGAATAAATATATAATAATGAAGTTGAGGTGGTGATAGTCATGATCAAATATTGATGTAACTTATTTTAGATTAGTAATATCAATTCCTTTATATCATGAAATATCTATTGATATAATCATTCATAACATCAATTATTGGATGTTGAAGTAGAATTTAATACTCCCAATGGTATGATGATAGAAACTGGAGTATGCGATTCTTCTCTAATTGATGGTTATGGAAATATACATCTGAAAAATCTTTATATTCCCCATTTACATGAAAATGATTCTATCTTAGGAATGAATTATATTCATGCATAAAAACCCCACATTTATTTATATGGAAGAGAATTCATGTTTGATATTTTAAACCAACCTATGAACAACTATCAGTGTAAAGATAAACATGAACATATAATGTAAATTAAATCCATTATATAAATATTGTTTTGTTTTTAAAATTGGTGTTTATATTACTTGGTTGGGTAGAAACTCAACATCAATGATATAACTATTTTATCTGATTTATTGACGTTTTTTTGAAGAGTTTCCTAGTATTCCACAAAATTGTGAAGTTTTATTTTCAAGGTAAATCATAAATGGTGCTACACCTATTTCAAGGACTCCATGTTGAATAGAATCGACTAATTTGTAGGAATTGAAGAAGAAACACTAGGATAATCTTGATAAGGGATTAATTTGACCTATTGGGTAACCATGGGGTGAGAATATTAATTTTTTATGAAGAAATAGGGATCAATGTGACTCTACATTAATTATTGGGTACTTAAAAGTATCACAATCAAGAAAAATCATTCTCTACCCTGTAATGATGACTTATATGATCAAATAAATCAATATCAATAGTTTTAAAAGATTGACCTTTGTTACAGATATCAATAATTGTTGGGAAAAAAGGATTATATAACGCCGACAACATTACATATAAGGTATAGACACTATGAATTTCTTATGATTCCATTTGTTCTTATCAATTCACTTGATATTTTCAAGGATTTAATGAAAAGAGTATTTAGAGATTTCCTTGATCAGTTTGTGTTAGTTCCATTAGTGATATTCTTATATATTCAAAGAGAAATGAAGAGAACATAGATTATATTAGGATTGTACTGAATATCCTAAAGAAGTAATGTTTGTATGGAAAATTTACCAGTGTGAACTTTGTCTATAAAAAGTTTCATTTTGGGTTATATTTTCTTAATAGTGGGTATATATATGAATCCATCTGATATGAATGTTATTAAACATTGAACCAAATAAACCATGGTAATTGAGATCCATAGTTTTGTTAGTTTGGCTGAAGATTATGGATTCTTTGTGGAAGCTTTCTTATGGTTGTCTAAACAACTCAACAAGTTAACTTGGAAGGGAGCCATGTTCTATTGGAAAAATATTTTTATTGAAAATTTTAAGAAACTAAAGAGAATGTTATTCAAGGAACCTATGCTTAAAAAACATGTATTGAAGATGGGTTTTGGATCATTAGTGATGAATCAAAGAATGTACTATGATTCATTCTTTTGTAGAGTGATATGTTGATAGATTATGCCTCATAAAAATTAGAGGTTCATGAGAAATATTATCCAAATAATTATTTGGAGTTATCTATGGTAATGTTTTCATAAAGATACAAAGGAAATATCTTTTTTCGAGAAATGTGTGACATGTATACTAATAAAAACAATTTAAAGTACATATTCACTCAGAAGGATTTGAATATGAACTAGAGTTGATGTTTGGAGTTGATTAATCATTATTCATTCTCAATACATTACCACCCTGGGAAAGTGAAAATATTGGCTGATGCTTTGAGTTGAAAGGATAATTCTAGATCATTAATGATGAGGATCATAATATTTAAAGGCTTAAAAACTATGGATCAAAAAATATGGATAGAAGGGGAGAAATGTTATCTTTCTCAAATGAGTATTCTACCATCTATACAAGTGAAGATTAAAAAGGCATATAAGGTAGATGTAGAGTCTCCAAAGAAAGTGATTTATTTTATTGAGTTAAATCTTGATTATAATGGAATGATAATGTTCAAGAACTGTGTATATGTCCCATGCATACTATATTTAAAGGAAGATAGTTTTGGATGACGCTCATAGTTATTCATTATCTATTCATCCTAGATGTGTGAAGATATATTGAGATATAAAAGAGTATTTATGGAAAGATAATAAGAAAATGGAAATTGAAGTGTATGTATCTCGGTGCTCAATTGTTTATCAAGGTAAGTTTGAGAGATGGAAGTATAAAGGGATGCTATAACCATTACCCATACGATAATGGAAATAGGAAAAAAGAATCATTGATTTTATCATCGAACTCCCTGGAAAATCCTACGAACATAACACTATTTAGGTTGTAGTCGACTCACTTATAAATTAATCACACTTAATTCCCATTAGAGATGATTTCTCTATATATTATCTTGCAAGAATATATATTAAGAAAGTGGTTAGGTTGCATGGAGTTCCACATTCTATCATATCTAATTGGGATCTATGGTTTAATTTATGGTTTTAAGGATGTATTAAAAAAACTATGCATTTAGAGTAGTGTTTTAGTACTTCTTATCATCCACAAACATATTTTTATTCTACGAGAATAATTAAAACCCTCGAGGATATTTTAAAATCATTATATATCAATTTAAAAGGTGTATGGGATTAAAACCTTCCTCTAGTCAGGTTTTTTTTTAAAATCTATCACATGATAATTAAGATGACTCCTGATGAAGACCTATATGGAAATATGAGTATACTGAAATGTGTTGGGTTTTGTTTCAAGAAATAAATCTATGAGGACCTTAGTTGGATCAAGAAATGGTTGAGAAATTTAGATCCATTCAGCAACACAATAAGGATTCTCAATGTCAATAGAAAATTTATGCTGACAATTATTGGTGAAATATGAAATTTAATGTTGGTGAGAAGGTATTTAGGTGAATTTTTACAAGGAATAATGTTATGATATTTGTAAAGATTGGAAAGATGATTTCAACTTATATCAGCCTTTTTGATATTCTTGTTTTAGTTGAGATTGTCGCTTATCATTTGGTTCTTCCAACCATCCTCCCTCAAGTTTAGGATGTGTTCCATGTATCTCTCTTTAGAAAATGTATAATTGATCAATCACATGTGTATAACATATAGTTTGTACAACTTGGTGTAAAACCATGTTTTTTTATGAAACAAAACTATGTTTGAGAGTGTATTTGATAAACAATGCTGGCCCTAAATGACCTATGTTATATATAACCATTATAACCTAGTCCGTAAATTGGAGGGTGTAACATCCCGGCTTAGGTGCCACTAAAAATATTGCTCTGAACAGATTTTCAACAAGGCCTCAAGCAGGGCTCCTCATATGCTATAGGATGCCTACAAGTAGCAGGGGTCTAATGGTGTAACTTTAAGGAGACTTTAGATCCCTATCGTAGTGAAAAACCGAAAGTAAAAAACCAAACACAATGTATAAAAAATGGGGAAGAATAAATAAACTGAAACTAAACATGACTAAATAAAATAAAAATGAAATAAATTTTTGAACAACCATTTCATACACACAACCATGATCACTTAATGAGAAATCATACATAAAAAATAAATAACTTAAATGTAAATATCATAGTCCCTAATTTCAACCCCAAGATGTAACACATACCTGATCTCTAGTACCTTATCAAGATTCTATTACTCAACCAGTCAACTCCAAATGAGTATCCCACCCAACCATGCAACCCGGGTCCTTTTCCAGATCCATCTTGCATACATGATCAACTTGAAAGTAGATAAAAGGTTTATATGCACATCAAGGTGTACATATAGGGGGTGATAAATAAATCTTAGTAGGCTAACCCTAACAGAGAACATATAAATTGCTGCCATAAATTCATTCTCATGCAATATGCTCAATCTATTTGATACACATCTAATGGAAAAAATAAAAAATGAACTATTTATACATAGGTCTAAGAATTAAATCAACCATACCGACTTTGACCAATGCTGGAAGGTCTCTACACATGTCTTGGGGATCGTACTTCCCAAACATCATGTGGAATCCAAACACATGGAAGACATAACCAAACCGTCACAATACAAGGTACCCATTCGATAAATTTCCTATCATCATGTTAATAATATATGACATCCCATACCTTGTAGCCATGATGAAAACATTATATCATATATGGAACCTCAAAAAATTAGTCCCAAAATACCATACAATGGTACTACGAACCTTATATCACATTTTTTACATTTTCGTCATGAATTAGTAAAATAATTCTTAGATTCTCAATATAAAACCCTTAACATATATCAAATTAAACATTAATGGAGAATCATACATTTAAACAATGGATATGGTGCATCGTTCAACCATCCATCCCAGATGGTATACCATTAAATCTCAAAACATTAGTCTTTGATATAAAACATGTATTCTATCTATGTCTAGAACCACAGTCTGGCACCTAATCTATATTATACATTCAATGATCGGAACCCTACTACATAATATATATATATATATATAAAATAATTTTTTAATAAAAAATTTGTCTATCCCAATCCCAAGGAGAAGGTTCCTTAGTCCAATATCCTTATTGACAAGTCATGCCATCATTTCCCACAACCCTAGTCTGGCACATTATCCAAATAGTATACTATCTTGGTATAGACACTCATTCTGACACCATCTCAATAGTATAAATCATGTTCCCAGCACCTTAGTCTAGCATTATTCCATATACATGTGATGTCAAATCACTAAACTTATCAATATCAAAGAATGTTCCCACATCCTTTGTCAAGAATTCAAACCATAAATAAGCTATCAGTACCGATATAGAGCCTTAACCCAACAATATCAAACAAGGATATCTGGATGCATACTTAGAGATCATCATTATAGATCTCTCTACCATTACACCCGTTACTAAACAATTGGTTTCCAAAGCATGCCAACCCAACCATAACAAAACTGCCTGGTGGGAAAAACCTAAGTCTCAACCTCAATGACTACATAAAACAAGGGCTGGAGAAATGTCCATTTCGACCATAAACATCTCTACCCATTAGATCATACATCAATATGGGTCCCATAAGAACACCCATAACCAAATTACTAAAGCAAACACACCCTTTTTGGATCATTCTTTAAAATGAGAATGCACATTTCCCTATAGTTCCACACATCAACATAGGCATTCTTCTCTAGATCCTTAGAACTAGAACTCAACCAGAGGCATACCCACCAAAAATCTTAGAATAAAAACATTCAACCCAAAACCCATGACAAGAAACATCCTCAAGATCCCTTTAATGTAATCCAACCAATATTCTATCAACAACATTCCAACTAGGCAATCTAAAATCAACTCATTCCATGCGGGCATTCTTAATAGAAAACCACGACATCCAATGATCATTTGATCAAAAAATAGACAATTAAAGAATCCTCAAGAGTCTCTCAAACTAAAATCAACACCACAATTACAGCCATAAATAACTATCATTCTATGATATCAACCAATCCTAAAGGTTCAAACTACTTTCATCCCCAAACATAGGGTCTAAACCTAAAATACTCTAACCTTGATTAACTTGCCTTGATATGTAGGGAATAACCAAGATCTCCCAAGAGAGACTACATAATCCTAGCTTCCGAGATCCATCCAAGGAGCCCCAAACAACTCACCATGCACACTTAGTCCATAAAAATCATAGAGATCATGACCCTCACCATGGACTTCGAGCTTACAACTGAACCCACTAGAGGATTCTGAACCTAAATCTCATGGAAATAAAACTACAAAACTATGATAGTAAAAAACACCATCCGTAAGACCAATATATTCCATAATGATCCCACCATTATGATCTATGAAAAAACACACACAAACGGGATGGATTTCATCCCCAAATATAACTTCCAGGGAAAAAATACCCAAAACCTCTTAGATGGAAATAATACATGGCATGTAATTTTATGTACAAAAAATATACTTCAACTCTCCAACTAGAAATGTACTTTAACATCGATAGAGGAAAATGTATTTTTTTTCTATGTACAACTACATTACATGTACCCAAAGTGCACAATCTTTAATTTCCAAGAATAATCTTCCTGTGTTCTTTTTCACATGGTCAAGAAGATGGCCATGTACTACTACATTCATGTACTAAAAGTAAATTACATGTGCTTATAAAAAGTATATATTCACCAAATGAGAAGAACACATGGTGTTACTTTTTATAACCACACACCATGCATTTAGGGTTTCCAAATGGGAAGCCCCTAAAAACCTCCCAAAACCCATGTTTTCCCTCAAATGAGCATAGATCAAATCCCATGGGATCCATAGAAACCATTATAAGGATGTAAAACAAAAAAAAACTAATATTTGGGGATCAGGGAATAAAAATTAATGTTGGACTATCTCGTGGTGTAAATGCCAAAGCTTCAGGTCAAATCCACTCCTAGAAGCTACTGCACCTCGATTCGGACATGATTTACACCAAGAATGAAGTTTGGTGGCATGCCCTGTATTTTATTCTCTTAGTCCATTCATTTCACCAAGGGAGAATACCATCCCCCATTTGTCATATGTGGTAACTCCAAATTTGGGGGGGGGGATTTAATTAATTTAATTAATTAGTCAATTAATTTATTAATTTATAATTTCCCATTTAATATCCATCTCATATTTTAAACCCGTAGTGGGTTTATAATTCTCCAATGAAAAACAATCCATTCTAGAATCAACTTCCAAGTTAGAATATCAATATGAAACTCCTATAAAAAGATACAATCAATCGAAACTTCCAGACCAATTTGACATTTAATTAATTAAATATTATATATTCTATGAAAATTCCAACATTTCAAAGCTCCACCAAAATGATGTCCTAGGGTGAAAACCCAATTCTGGGACCACCAGAGTGGTTAGAAAATTTATTCAAGATCATATTCTCGGGAAAAATTCCATTTACCCCTCATGAGCACCCAAGAACAAAAATTTATGTTTTCACTTAAATTTAAAAATACAGAAAACTTGGGGATCTACAACCATCCCACCATAAACTTCTCATCATCAGGAAGCCTTAGTGGTTTTCCAATCATATAGACTAAACCACCTTGGTCTTCAACAAAATCTCAACTTGTTTCATTCTACTCCAAATTGGAAATCAAGTTTATCTACATAACTATAAAGATTGTTTATACAACACATTAAAGATCAATCCACAACATTCCACCATTAAAAAACCAATAGGATAGTTCCTAACTATACCCATCTATCCTGATATGTCATGACTTAATTTAAAAAAAATTTAAACTCATTGTGCTCCCTAATATATAAATATCATTACTGTTACGTCACAACAAAACATCATTTCCACACACTATTCCCCACACAACCAAACCTCAAAAATGGTCATGGCCATCTCAGTCCCACTAGGACAACAAAACAATACATCTACCATTTCCCATTACCAACATCGAAGAAAACAACACATGATATTTGTCGATATCTTATCCATCATAGTGACCTATATCATATGGAGCTGATTGTGCACTGCCCACTTTATTGATTCACAATGACTGGTCTATGAGAAGAACCTCCCAAGAGGCTATTTATCAATCTAGGAACAAATCTCTATCGATTTGATATAACATATGCTCTCTTAGATAAATCCGGATTATGTAAAGTTATTAGTCTTGATCGTCTCTAAACTACATGTACACTAAGATGTCATCAATGGATACTAACACAACCCATCTATTTCTGAACATCACATTTCTATCCAAGAGCCTCAGACCACCATTCCCACAACCCTCTCACCACAACTACAATGATTCTCTACCCACTCACAACTGCCTTCCCAACTATGGAACCATAGATTTACAACCCTGTAATATATGATTCATAAAACAAATGATACACCACATGAATAATGATAATATATCTAAGATTACAATTTCACACACCCATGTGTAACCCCACCACAAGACCCACTTTTACTCTAATGAGTCACATCTCATGAAAACTCAGTTCATAATCCTAAACCATAAAAACCCGAGCACTTCCTATACTCCCAATCCAAACCAAAGACACCATTATTAACTCACCTATACAACTATTTTCTAGGCTAGGCACCTAAAATAATGTTCCCCTCTCAAAACTAACCACATGGTAGAAACAGTTTCACACAAGTGAACCATCCCAAAAGAAAAAGGTATACAACAAGCCAAAACCTCAACCTAAACATCACCTTTAATGCTCCATTGACACAAGTCAAAAAACATGCATCTATGACTCACCTGCCCAAAGACACAAATAACTCAGAGAAACCCTCTCACAGGTATCCCAGAAAAGTCAAATAGTACTGATTCCATACATTAGAGTTTTGTCCGAAAGGTCACCAGGCTCTGCCACCTATCCCTACCAGTCAAGACTCAATTAAAGACACTAGGTCTAACCACCATGGTCTATGAAAACTGGAAAAGGCCATTTTTTTACAGGGAATCAATAAGAACCTATCTCATTATCTCATCTCATTAAAATGAATAAACTTCATCTCCAAAGGTCTTGTACTATAAAGGCATCGTATAATAACCCACTTCCCACAAATAGGGTGCCCATCATCTCTAAGCATCTCCAAATCAGACCGCTTCCTAGAGGACCTGACCAAACATCCAACTTCAATAAAAAATACCCAAAATGGGCCCAATGAACCTATAATTATACCATATTGACCAATTAGGGTCACTACACAAACCATAAATGAGTAACAAAACTACATCCTTATCGATGAGCACATAACTATGGATCCACCCAACCTTCCATCAAAAATAAATCCATAAAAACGCACACTGTAAGGCTTATAACATGTGGATCCTATGTGCCTCTCATGATGCATGATATGCCTCTTGAATGTACAAGAAAAGATTGAAGATCAACACACAAGACTCTTTTTAATGGTCTAAGCGCCTGAAATCCAGCACAAACTATTAACTCCAAAAAACATGTGCATCATTCAAAGATAAAATCATATACAACTATAATATCACAAATCCAAAACATTAATCCCATTCTACGGTATCCTGAACTTCATACCAGAATTGGTGTTCATGACACACATTTCTGATATCCATCACAAGTTCTGACACATTCTAATATCTTATATCTACCTAACCAAAAATTTTGAAATAACATAAAAGTAACTATTTTGATACCAATTTGTAACATCCTAGATTGGGTGGTACTAAAATTAGTGCTCTGTCCTAGTTTCCCACAAGGCCTCAACATGTCTCCTTGCACACTAGAGGCTGTAGACTAGTTGTATGAGTCTAACGGTGGAATTTCGAGGAGACTATACCCCTATATTAGAGTGCACAACCAAAAGTAAATAACTAAACACTACTCAAAATAGGAAATGTGGAAGATTAAATAAACTAAAACTAAAAATGCTCTAGTAAAATGAAAATGAAGTAAAGGCGCAAAACCCATGTCATAGATAAAACCATGATCACCCACTAGGTCAATAAAAAATAAAAAATAAAAAATAAAAAATTAAATACCACATGATGTACTTCCACCCCTGGGCCGTAACACATAACTGATTTCCAGTACCCTATCAAGATGATCTAACTCAACCAGCCAAATAGACACGAGAGACCCACTCAACCAAGAAAAGAAGGTCCTTGGCCCAATCCATCATGCATATGTGGTCAAACTAAAAGTATACTAAAGGTCTGTATGGCCACCAAGGTGTATATAAATGGGGTTAGAAATGAATCTTAGAAGGCCACCCCCAATTGAGAACCTATAAAATACTTCCATAAGTGCATGCTAATGAAATATACTTAGCCTAACCAATACACAACTGAAGTACAAATAAAAATAAAGAAACCATCAATCTATAGGTCTGAGGCTTTGATTGACCATACCTACTTCATCCAATGCTAGAATGTATATGACCACATCTCAAGGACCATGCATCCCAAATAACTTGTGTGCTCCATACCTATGGAAACCATATCCAAACCCACACAAAACCATTAACCCATCCTAAAAAAGTCATAACATTTAGGCAATAATATAAGTAATCCCATAACATGTACTCGAGAACCAAATATTATATCATCTGTGGAACCTCAACACATTTGTCCTATAATACAAAACAAGTGTACTACCAATCTTAGACCATTTGTCTGACATCTACCTCATGCGTCAAAACAATAATCCTTAGAGCCTCAATCCCAAACCTTTACCATATATCAAATTATATTTGGATGTATAATGTTTTCAAAATTTAAACCATGTATCTGGAGCTTCACTCCACCATCCATCCTATCCAAAATACCATCAAATCCTACAACATGAGCCAGGAAAATAAATAACAAAGTATACTATCTATTTATAGAGCCCCAATTTGAAACATGATCCCTAGTATACTTTCCATTCCCGAATCCTTAGTCCAAAATCCACACACACACACACACATATATATATATATAACATCGGTGGGGCCTAGAATGTCATTATGGACCCAACCCAAGGAGAAGGAGCCTCAATCCATTGTCCTTTTTCACATGGCAATCCATCATTTACTAGAGCCTCATTCTGGTGTACTATCCCTAAATTATAGTATCAGTGTGTAGATTCTCAGTCTGAACCTATCTCAGTAGTGTACATCCTTTTCCTAGAACCTCATTCCATCACCAAACCAAATACATGTGACATCACATTACTATACACATCAATATCAGATAATGTTCCCAGATCTTAAATCCATCACTAAACCCATAAAAAAACTATTGGTACCAATATGGAACCTCTTTCCAACAATATCAATTAAGGATTTACAAAACCATACTTATCGATTACCTGCTCAGAACTCTCTTCTAGTGCATCCCTTTCCTTTTCACTCGTTTCCAAAACATGGAAACCCAACCATAACAAAACTGCCCCATGGTAATAATCCATGTATCAACCTCAACAAATAAATATTACAAGGGATGTCTAAATTTCCATATCAACAATCAATATCTTAGACCCATAAAATCATACACTGACCTATGTCTCACAGAAACACCCATAACCAAAATATTAAAGCACACACACCTACTTAAGGTCATTTTATCAATCGGGAATTCACTTGGACCTATGTTTCCAAAAATAGAAGAGGCATCCCTCCCTCGATCCTCATAACTAGAACTCAAGTGTATTTATCCCCTACCAAACTCTGGAAACAACCAAACACTTGAGCCAAACCCCATCACAAGAAACATCCTCAATCATCCCTCAATACACTCCAACCAATTCTCGATCAACTACATTCGAAAAAGTAAATCCAAAAGAAACACGTTCCAAGAGGACATTCTCAATAGCCAACAATGACATCCAAAATCACTTGATAAAAAACAAGCTTACTAGGAAATCCTCAAGAGTCCCTCAGACTAAAATCAACTCCACATCAACACATATCCATTACTATCATTATATGATATCAACAAATCTCAAATGCTCCAACCACCTTGATCATCCATCATAGGGTCCAAACCTCAACTTATCTGACATCTAGAAAGAGTCCCCAATAAGTTGGTACAAAGCAATATCTCTCAAGATATACTACTCGATCGCACGTTCAAGGATTTATCCATTGATCCTCAAATAACTCACCATATCACAATCAGGATAGGCCAATCACCGAGCTCATGGCCATCAACATAGCCTCTAAGCTGACAAATCAACCCACTTGAGGATTTTGAACCCAACTATCAAGGAAATACTACTAATAAACAATCATGGTCCAAAAAACCATCCAAATGACCACTATATTCTAAAAGGATCCCAACATTGTAATCTAATTGGAAAACAAAAAAAATGGACTACTTGAAAGCCCAAATATGACATCTAAGGCATAAGACACCAAGAACTTCTAAGCAGGAAAGAGTACATAAAATGTAATTTTGAGTAAAAAAGTGTACTATCAACTCTCCACCTAGCCATATACTTTAACATGTACATAACTACATGGGTTCAGCCTGTGTATAGCTAAAAAATGCGTACTTTCCAACAATCATCTTCATGTGTACTTTTTCACATGTCTAAACACTTGGCCATTTACTACTAAATGGTTTGTACTTAAAGTACACAACATATACTTCCGAAATGTCCATCCTCGCCAAATGGGAATAATTCACGGTGTGTTTTCATAGAACCACATAGTGTGTAATCAAGGTTTCTAAATGAGAAAACCCTGAAAACCTCCCAAACCCCCATTTCCCCCAAAATACACATAGATCAACCCCCATCGTGTCCTTTGAAACTATAAAGATAGAAACTTTAAAAAAACTAATCTATGAGCACCAAGTAAATAAAATAAAATATAGGCCTACCTTTTGGCACAAACGCTGAAGCTTTGGGTCCTAATCTACTCTCAAAAGCTACCTCACCTCAATCGGGTCCTGATCAACACCAAGGATGAAGTCCAATGACATCTACTCCACCTTCTCCATATGGTTCAACTGTAGTGATCTAGGATAAGCTCCTTCCCCCTTCTTCCATGAGTGGGAACCCCAAATGGGGGGGGACTCTTTTAATACACCCTTCTTCCATGAGTGGGAACCCCAAATGGGAGGGGGGGGGGCTCTTTTAATACACCCTTCTTCCATGAGTGGGAACCCCAAATTGGGGGGGGGACTCTTTTAATTAATTTAATTAATTATTTAATTGATTAGTTGATTTATTAATTATTTTCCCATTTAATACCTATCCCATGTCCCAGAACTTGAAGTGGGTTAATACTTCACCTAAGGAAATTCCCCCATTATAGACTCAACCATAGAGTTATAATATCAATCCGACACTCAGATCAAAATATACAGCCACCCAAAACTACGTGACTATTTTAATATTTAATTAATTTAATATTAAATATTCCACCAAAACACCAACTACTGAGATATCCACAGAACTTCTATCCTATGGTAGACACCATATTATGAGACCAAAAGAGTGGTATGAATAATTATCCAATATCATCTTCTAAGGAAAAGGACCATTCCCCTGCTCATGAGCATCTAAAAACAAATTTTTTAATTATTTCTCAAATTTCAAAATACAAAAAACGCGGGTCCCTATAAAGGGTATGAATAATATTAATTAAAACTTTCGATATATATATATATATATTTATAATTCCATCACAATATAAATTTTTGATAAATTTTTCGTAAATAATCAATCATTTTAATAAAATAATTTTTGTCTTCAAAAATATGTTTTCTTCAATAATGATTATTATTTCCTTTCATTAGAAAATATTAAAATCAATTTTTGGAAATTTTTAAATATATATTTGATTAAATTGAATTAATTTTCTAAGGTTTCTTGTAAAAATTTACTTTTGGTGAAATTTGGAGAATTTTCAAATAATATTGACTATTCGGTAAATAGTGAAAAATACCATTTTTTTGTAAAAAAGTTATTTCTTTTCAATAAATTAAAAAATTTAAAATTACCATTATTTTTTAATATGATTTAAAGTAAAATAATTATAATTTATTAAATTTAATACACTTAATTTATCATTATTTTACTTCATATTAGGTTTTAGTATTTTTTTTCTTTATGTTAAAAAAGTATTTTTTTTTGAAAAATGTTTTAAGGATCATAATGTTGCTCCATTTTAATTTATATAAATAACCCCTAATGAATGTTTCAAATAAATTTTATATATTATATTTCAAAAAATATTAATTTATATACATAAAATTAATATTATTAGCAATATAGTTAATATAAATTCATATTTTCATTGAATAATACACTTTTTGAAAACTATATTTCTCAGTGTGTCTGTGGGTTTAAATTTAAGATAACATAAACCAATTTAGGTACAGACAAAAACATCACAATAAAATTATCAAATTCTATCCACTAATCCTAGATTAGGTTTTGGTCATAAATCTATTCTATGTATACTTTAGGTATAATCTTAATCAGGTGGTGTAAGAAGATGTAAAATTTCTAACTATGCATTTTTGTTATATTTTTCCTACCACCTCCTTAAAAAATTATTAAACTATGATAATATGAAAAAAAGTGTCTAATATATAATTATATGCTATTATATTAAATTAATAACCTAAATCAATCCCATCATCCCTTAAATGGGATAATAAATCATCATTCATGTGTACGGTAAACTACCACCTTACAAACCAATATTATTCATTTTCCATCATCAGATATCACAGACTATTTTAATGATGGATATAAATTGAAAATATATAAATATGATATTTTTAACATATTTATACTTATGTAGTAATGACATCACATATAAATTCTTCCTTTCCATTACGCAGGGGATGCAATAATGTCTCTCATGTGTACAACAAACTACTTCCGGACGAAGCGATGTGATTCAATTTTCACTAATGGTTTACATGGATGGTAATATGGATATAGATAATTAATATATTTTATATTAATGAAATAATAATGATACTCATGATAGATTTATCATTATTTAAATATTTTATATCATTTTCGTTCTTACACTGAATAAACGATAACGTCCTTTGCATATATGTGGACTACTGAACTGAATTGAAATCCATTTTTTAATTTTGAAAACACTTTTTGGATAAGTGAGAACCCACAAGTACAAATAAATTTGAGTCTAAGTGAGAACCAGGAATCCATCACAATGAGAAATAGATGGGTTGGGAAAAGAATGATGTCCAGGACCAATCCCATCCAGAAAACACCACAAAACACATGACATCACTTTATGGATAAGTGTGAACTGAAAAAGAAAAATGAGATGCGAACCCCAAGATCATACCACCATCACTAGAACCACCAACAACATCCAAAAATTCCATAAAACCTTTAAGACTAACCAGTACAGGTTCGTGCGCGGAGGAACAATGCAATAAGGGAAGAGGCAGGATAATGAACAGTATACCCGAAGCAAAAGCAGCAAGCCACACGAGGAAAAAAAACTAGAGCAGGAACAAAAGAAATCCAGAACACAAATTCCCATAGGAAGAATCAACAAAAGAGGGTGGACAATGATAAAGGCTTCGTCGACAGAACTCCAAATATGAATTAAAGGATTGCTGAACCGAGAGGCTGAGAGAACCTGCAACCAAAATTTTTGAGGAGAAGAGATGAAACCAGAACCAGTTGCACACAGGTATCAACCCATCAAAAGAGAATGAACGGCTGATGAGGCTTCACCGACATATCTCTCAAGAGATGACACTGAGGATGCCAGAACAAGGGAATAAGGGGCCGACACGAGGAAGCATCCTCTAGAAGACTGCGCTCTCCACCACACAAGGGATCCGGGGGCTGAAGGCCATGCTCGATGGCAGCAGCCTCGCAGAGGTGGGATCCAGGAGGGAGGCTTCGACGTCATCGCAGATAGTGCCGCTCAGGGGAGATGGACCACACCACTCGGGGGAGTCATGGTGTCTTCATAGGCGACAAGCTTCAGGACGCTCAAGGAGTGCCGGACACGATCTGAGCGAGAGGAAGCCGACATCGTGCGAGAGTGTTGGTACAAAGGAGGTGACAAAAACCCTAGGAAGAGAACCCTAGGTCACTATGGGGAAGCTCTTTCACAACCTCTTCTCTCAATAATGATCATTTAAAAACTGAAATGGTACTCTTTCATACGTATGACCTACCACCTTCATGGTCATAATATAATTCATTATCCATAACCACTTTTGATGATTGGTTTTAAAATTATAATTTATGTACAATTAAAATAATTATATAATGATTATTATGCTGTATATTTTTAAATAATTAGCTCTTCAGCCACCATCAATACACTAAATCTGTTTGGAAATAATGAACTAAACGCCCACGAAACACCTGACATGGACATACCTGATTAAATATTTTAATATGAAATTAAAAAGAAAAAAATTATTTAAGTATAATATTTTAAAACTGGAATAGTTTCCCAAAAAATAAAAAAATTAACAAAATATTTTTATATAGGATTAAAAGGAGACACATGGAAATTCAAGAATTGAGGTAAGGTTTTTCTCGTACCACTTTTATTTACGTGAGACATATTCCATTTTAAACATTTTCTTTCTTTTGTGGTGTATATAATATAAATTTTACCTCTTATATCGTGAATCCTTCATACACTATGGTATTTTATGATTTAATTAGAATTATGTCATTCAAAAGGATTTGGATTGAAAGTTATTAAGTGGTAAAGGGTTTATTAACTCAATTTCCATTCATCTGGTTATATCTCTTCTATATTGACTCCATTATGTTATGGATATGTGTGAATTGATCTAAAAATTGTTTTATTATATATTTAAACTATTTTTATATGGACTTAAATTTTGACACATAATCTCTCTATTTATTAACTATCAATTTAGTGATATGATCTTTGTAAGGGTTAATCGTCCCAAATTCTTTTCATTTGGACATATGTTTATGATATACACCTGTATTAATTTATAAGTGTATATAATGAAATTTTGGAAAGTTATATAATGTATATCCTTATTTTAATGATTTTTAAATTTTTATTTTATGTAATTCTTTAATGGGGATTACGATTGAATACATACCAAAGTAAAAATAGATTTATGTTACAATATCCTTTTATTAAAAGATTGTTTATATTCAAGTTTCCTTTGGGGGAATAATGAGATATTATTTTCATAAACCATATATATTTTATTTTAATATGGTTATCAATGTGAATAAAATTTTTTATTTTCATTTCATCCCTTATTTATTTAATAAATATCAAGAAAATTGTTTGCAAGAAACACAAATTGTGTACATTCTTTTAGATCACGTATCGTTCACTTCCATGTCCATATTTTCTAAATTTTTTTTCTAAAATTTAATTTTTTAAAAACAAATTTCCTCAAAAAAATATCTTATACTATATTTTACTTTATTTAATAGGGTTTAAAAGAAAATTTCTTATTATTTTCCAAATGGGTAACTTTTGACTACCTTTTTCAAAATATTTTAAAACTAATGTTTATTTTTAACTATTATAACATGAAAATATTTTCCCGCCATCATGTAAATTATTCTCCTTCATGTTTGATTTATATTTTTATAGGATTCTATTTATGTAATTTTATTTTTGAAATATTTTTTGAATTTAAATTTTTTAAAAGTTATTTTCAAAATGAAAGGGTTATTTCCATTAAATTGATTTTAATGATCTTATAATGGTATTTACATTCATCAATGTCAAAGAACTTCATTGTTGATTGTGATTTAATGGGGATATTTTTTAATGATACCATCATCATTAGTTATTTATATATATTAATGTTTTTTTAAAAAAATTTTGTGGAACCTGTTTTTTCCAATATGTTTATAATAATTCAAAGAGATTATTATTGAAACCGTTTATTTTCGATGGGTTAATAAAATTTCAAAGATATTTTTATAAAACCCATTTATTCTAAATGGATTTATCATGTTTCAAAGAGACTGTTATGGAACCCTTTTCATTTCCATGTGTTAGTAATTTTTCAAAGAGATATTTATGTAACATGTTTCTTTTCCATAGTTTAATCATGTTTCAAAGAGAGTGTTATGGAACTCATTTCTTTTCCACTGGTTAACAATGATTTAAAGATATATTTATGGAACAAAATTATTTTCTACAAGTTAGTCATGTTTCAAAGATATTATTATGGAACTCATTTTGTTTCCTTTGGTTAATCATTTTTTAAAGGTATTTTCATGTAAACCTTAACTTTTCCAAGACTAAAACATGTTTATAAAAGAATAAATGTTATTTAAATTAGTATATGAAGAAATTCATTATATATGTAGTTTATTAATGATATGGTTCTTAGACATTGTTTATAATGATGGGTGGTTTTATTATAAACCAAGGATGGGTGGTTCTCTTATACAAAATCATCAGTGGTTATGTTATTAACAAAGGATGGGCGGTTACCTGATAAACTAAGGATGGGTGAGTTCTTTATATCCCTCTAATTATTTGGGTACTTCAGAGATGGAAGTGGAAAATATTGGTTTTACATTTGCAAGAAGTGATGTGAATATAATATTCTATGATATAAATACAATTCATCTATGCTTACTATGGGTTAATAATGTTTCATTTGACCAATATTTATATCAAATATCTCATGATTATTTACTATAATGACTCCTTTGAGAAATATTTAAGAAATGTTTTCATGTTAGAAGATTTAGGTACTGATGGTTGTTAGTACCACTAGGTGAAATAACCTAAGAGGGGGGGGGGGTAAATTAGGCTATGAAATATTAAAAAAACCTCCCCTTTGGAACTTATTTCATTGTTAAACAAAATTATCTTATCTATCTTGATTTAGAAATGTATAAAAGAAACTAAAGCATGAATGAGACACAACAATATTACATGGTTCAATATCATTGTACAATATCTTTGGAGAATACAATGACAATGTTCTGATGTACCAAATCTACTATAATTTTAATACTATTTACAATGTTTGGAGCGGACTCACTCTCCCTCCCGGTTTACAAACATTCACAATTTTAAATCTCACTTATCTCTCAACTGAAGTTTACTCATTACTTATTGAGAATATCATCCTTTTATTTCTGGAATTTTTATGTTTTACAACTCATTTTGTGTATCATTTAGTTCCACTTTCATCTATTTTTGAATTCCCATTTACCCTATAATTACTAGGAAACCTTTACCATTTGTGAAACCTTTGAGTTATTTGTATGCAACTTTATCACTTCGCCCACAAAATTTTCATTTTTCATGGAAAAAAAACTTGCATAGAAGTTTTATGTTTTACACACAAACCACTTCTTATGTGAGACTCTATTCTTAAATGTGACTCCCTATGCACAATTCTTATGTGATTTAAAGCTTATATTTTCTCTAAGGGTTTTGGTACTGAAATAAGGGGGTAGCCACCTAATGAGAGACCCGGACGAACATTTGTGCAAGATCCTTCCATGCCTTCTTATGTGTGTGTAAGATCCTATATAAACACATAAAAACACATTTGATATCACATTGGGTGTGTAACTCTCTTTCGCGTGGATCACATCATCTTTATTTCATGGGTGCACGCAAACCGCCTTTTATCTGAAAACCAATATTTTATATGATTCATTCATTTTCCATATTTTTATGTAGTGATATAAAAACATTACTTGGATGAAACTTTCCAAACTACATTCAATATTTCATTCAACTTAATTTTCCAAAAAATCCTTTCTCCATTTTCCAGTTTTGGACCCCAAAATTTTAGAAAACACTAGGAAATGACACCACTTTATATATGATATTGTTTTACTGAATCCAAAGAAACCATTACTTTATCTTCATAGTTTTCCAAAATAGTGTTTAAAAATATATCTAGAACTCTAGAACTATCCATAGAAACCTTCTTTTTCAACAAACACAATCAACCCAAAAATGACTCAATGTTATCTTGAGGGATTTTTTTCCCAACAATTACCTCTTTTGGTTTAATGAAAATTCCTCACATTTTGATACATTATTAAATATTCGTCCATATTCTAATACCATTAACTTATTTTGATTCAAATAGTGATCAAAGACTTACTCAACACACACTTTATGCCCACATGAGCCATGCTTGTTGTGAGAAGAAAGGGTAACATGGAATGTTCATCGAGGAAACTATTCATTCCAAAACCAATAAAATTATTTCATCACAAACCCCATATTTCATGATATGTAACCTTTGATCGATCAGATTTAGCATCAATAGATTTAAATCTCCCCCCAACACCACGTCTTGAGATCTCATGCCTTGGGATACAAAAATATGTCCAATCTATGCTCTGATATCTCAACCCTAGAATACTTAAATATGTACTAGATAAGCACTCTTAACTATACCTATGTTGAAGCTCCCCTTATCAGTTTCTCCCCATGTCTTGATTTAGAATTTTTCTCTAATATAATAGGAATAATATATCCCCCTTTATCAACAAACCTGAAGGTCACTCTTTTGTGGGCTACAATAGGGTAAAGAATAAAGAAAATTACAATAGGGAAACACACCATACTATGGACAGAGGGGGTCCCACATCTACACATATAAAAATGTGAGAGTCGAACAAACTTCCATAGCTATTCAATGCCTTTAAAAGGATTATTTGGATAATGCATTTGTTAGAATGTCTACAACCAATAGTTATATAGTCACATACTCCTACATCACAATCCTGTGATCCACATTATCCTTGATAAAATGATATTTTATTTCAATGTTATTTGACCTTGTGTGATGTACTATAGTTTTTATAATATTAATAGCACTTGAATTATCATGATGGATTCCAATTGGAGTATTCACTTCAACTCCCATATCATCAAGAAGCTGCTTCATCCATAATAACTGCATGCATGCTTGAGTAGCCAAAATATATTAATCTTCTGTAGTGATCAATGAAATGAAGTCTTGTTTATTTCTTAGAAAAAAATACAAAATCCACGATGATAGAATTCACTGACAAATGTTGATTTTTTATCATCTTATGAACTGGCCGAATCTGCATCTATATATCCCAATAACTCTTTTTGTGATTTTTCATTATATAGAAAATTGAAATCCACTGTGGACTTGATATGTTGAAGTATTATTTTCACTAAAATAAAGTGGATTTCCTTGGGATTTATTTGATAACTCGCTTCTTGGAATGTGGAAAAAACAATATTAAGCCTTATCACTATCAAGTACAATAAACATCTAATGATTTTCCTATATTCTATGATATTAACAGCCTTGCCTTCATCATCATGTGACAGTTTCATTTGGTTAGCCACCACAATCATAATCTACTTGGAATTATACATTCCAAACCTTCTCAAAACCTCCTAAGAATATTTAGATTAATAAATGAATGTTCTATATTTTCCATATGTCACCTATAAACTAATGAAACAATTTAATTTCACCAATCATCGACATTTAAAATTCACTTTTCATTAATTTGGAAAACATTCTACACAATGCTTTATCTGATCCACCAAATATTATTTCATAGACAGATAATAGCACCATCATCCTTTTATTACTATCATTGATGACATATAATTTGTAATCAACTCCACTATGCTAAAAATTATGGTTGTTAAAAAATAAATGGAATCTTGAATACCATGATCTTGGTGCTTTCTTCAACACACATAATTACTTCATCATCCAAAAAACTCCATTATAATATTCTTGAATGGGAAAACCATGTGGTTTCTCAATATAAACATAATCTTCTAGAACTCCATTTAGAAATGATAACTTGACATCCATCTAGAAAGCCTTGAAATTTCATTGCACAACTATGACCAAGAATAATCGGATTGTCTCTATCAAATAGGTGAAAATTTATCATTAATATTGAACCCCTGTATCTAGGAGTAACTTTTTACACCATTTATTATTTGTTTTGAATAATTGTATCATCTTCATTCATATTATTGGGAAAGACCCCTTTTTTCCTAATGAAATTCTTATCTATTGTTCTTGAAATAATATACCATGCCTGATTCTTCTCAATTTGGTCAAGATCTTCATTAATATCCTGAACCCAATTTTTATCTTCAGCTGCTTCATCAAAACATTTCATTTTTACCTAATATAGGAAGGATTCCTACTATAATGAATTTATTCTTCTTGTTTGAAATGGAACCATCTGATCAACAATTATATTTTTCCTATCAATTTCTGCTCAACTTTTTGGATTCTATACAGATACTGATTTGACTTACTTCTTCTCATAATTAGTACCTTCTTCTATGTCAACATTTTCCACTTCTAATAACCCTTTGTTTTTTACCTTTTCATCACTCTCATTAGGGAACTATTCCCTATTCTGTTGAATATTCTATTAATTTTCTACTATAGTGACATCATTGCTTTTAAAAACTTTTCCAAGCTTCTTATTGAAGAATTTATATGCTTTTATTTTTCATAAGTAGCCAAATAATATCCCCTCATCTCGATGTGACTCAAATTTCATGTGAATCTCTTTATTGAGAATACAGAACTTACTTCCAAATATTTGAAAGTATTATAAAGTTGGATTCTTTTTATAACACATCCTAAATATAGTCTTTTCTAATTTCAAATAAAAAAAATCCCTATTTAATATGTAGATCGATATCAAGATCTGCTTCCTTTTATAATTTATCTGGTAGGTCCTTTTTAATAACCATTGTTCTAGCCATGTTGTTAATGATCTAATTTCTCCTATCAATCACTCCCTTTTTTTAAGGAGTTCTCAATGAAGAAACTTGATTCATTATCACATGTTTCTTGAGGAAACCTTCCACTTTGATATTGGTAAATTCCATACCATTATTAGTTTGAAACATCATAATATTTTTTCCAAGCATCCTTTATAATTCCCTATTATATTGTTTTATGAAACTGAACACATCGGTCTTGTGGGAAATTAAAAATACCCATGCCACACTACTGAAATCATCAATGAAAATAATACAGTACCTCTTCACATCAATGGGTATTAGTGAGATTTTTCCACATATGTTTTCATACACCAATTCAAGCACAATGGTTAACTTATATTCCTTTTCCTTGTACATATTTATGATAATATTTCCTTATTAAAAAACATCACACATATGAGTACAATAACATGATAGCTTAGGGAGGTCTCTAGATGAATCAAAATTTACCAGATATTTTAGGGATGATTTTCATAGATGGCTAATTCATTTATGCCACAACTTGTTTTCCTCCTATATAGATAAAAACCACATATCTTCTTATCCACTTACAAGGCATAGAATTCATTTTTTCCCAATAAAAAAACTATACCATATCTTCCTTTGATGATAAATATCTTCTTGGTAAATATTATAGCATGCCCTGAGTTACATAGTCGACTAAAACTAAGCAAGTTGTGACTAAGACCATCAATGACCAAGAAATCGGCACATCTCATTTCTTTGCCCACAAACATGGATTTCCCTAAGCCTATTATCTTGAGCTCTTAATCATTTCTAAAATTTTCAACACCTTCCTTATAAAATATTATTCTTGTAATGAAATAGTTATTGCCTTTAATATGGGATGTTTATCCATTGAAAATAATCCATACAACAGAACTATTTAATGCTTGAAGTGAAATTTCTATAACCACTACCTTATAAGCTATTTTATTTCTAATCCATGTGTTTGACTTTATACTTAGTAAAGATTGATAATATTGATATACATCAAAGTATGAACGACCGACATCATATTGCAATGCTACAAATCAATTTTGTGTTTTCATCTCACCTACCAATTCATTGATTTAGTATATACGACCACTTCCGTTCTACTTTGGAACATTCCACTTCATGGTTAATGTACAAAATATAGCCACGTGTCTAAATCCTCTGCACCCAAAAAAATTTCCCTCATTTGATATTATTGAGTATTAAACTCTGTTTGGAAGCCACTATTTTTCTTATGCCCTTCGGTATCTCTTGGATATAGAAAAATTATTTTGTGAGTGTCCCATATATCCACAATAATAAAACCTATTGTGTGGTCCATTCCTATGTGTCACATCTACACTAATAGTTGTAACTTGTGATATATAAATTTTCTAATTTTCCTTTGTACCCAAATCAATTTTCAATATCCTAGTGGGTGCATGTGGTCAGAACCTATTCATCATAGCCTTTTGTTTTTGGTGAAGCCCTATATTAGTTGAAATCAATAGTTGATTGTCTTCTACTGAACCCCTATGCTCTAATTCTATATTTTCTATCACATGAATGAACTGATTACCTAAAAAAAACAATGAATAATTTTTTTTATTGATCCTCATATTTCCATCATAGGACGAGGAATTCCTCTTCATGTTATTCAATGCATTTGATTTTTTTTTCTTTCATTGCGTTGTTCAAAACATTGATCACGCTTTTCTACTATTGAATATTGAATTTATTCCCAATAACCAGTTTTGAGTCCTTTGGAAATGAAGACTTGACTTTGTCAATTTATTCCATTAACTCAAACTAATCTTGATCCTTCTACTGCATGTAGTGATTGGAATCACAAACAAATATTTTGGATTTCATCTTTTTGGAACTCCAAGCATTTATCATTTCAAGAGCATATTCCAATTCATCCTACATATCGACCCTTCCTTCAACATTCTCTTCATCAATTTCACTTTATTCCTTTTTCTAGGAGTTCCCTTTTGTAACACCTCGAGCTTCCATGGTACGCTTCTCATTGAATAATACATCAGCGTGTGTTGTACGCAACTTTGAGTTCTAACACACACTACAACCAATCGAACTAGCCGTTATAAATAGTAATACATAATTTTTTAAATTTAATAAATTTTATCTCTCAAAATGGACTTCATTTTTGGATCCATAATATCAAATTTATCCTAGGGTAAAATTTTGGTACTTTTCGGACAACTTTTATATTTTGATGAATAATGAAAATTACTAAATTTAAATTAAAAACAAATTTTTCAATAAAAATAATAAATAGTGATAAATTATGAATTTGAGTGGTTTTAAAGAATATTAAAATATAGTTTTACCATTTAATACAATTTTGGTCATTGGATATAATTTCACAATTAAATTGAACAAAACCAAGTGTCAATCTTTTGATAGTTATTATATATTAAAAACACGCTTTTTTGTTTTGACAACGAGAATTAATTTTAAATTAATTTCTTCCACTTATGTATTTTGAATTTTGAAAAATGAATTCCATATTTGGAATTAGGATGTAAAAATTGTGTAAATAGGTAACTTTTTTTTAGACATTTTAAATAATTAATTCGGTAAATATTTTATTTACCATGGTTAAAGGGTAAATCCGGTAAATAAGGGTAAAAAAATAATATTATAATAATAATAATAAATTACCCTAAAACGTGTTATAACCTTATTGGTGGATACATGTCTGACCATGGGCATCTTTGGGTCGATTTTGGGACCCCATGGAGCCACTTGTAGGTGATAGGGACACTTTATATTAATTAAGTTAAAGTAAATACAAAAATGACATAAACTTATATCTTTCAGAAAAACAATTTTTTACATAGGGTTATATATGTTATATTTTCTTTTATAAATATTCATTATAAATATAACGATATTTCCTAAATAATGGTATTTTATTTATAATTTTTAAACACTGAAAAAGTAAAAATATATGACACAATAATGATGCAGTATTTTCCTTATTAATGAAAGAATGAAATAATTTGTATTATAAATGTTAAAATAAATATAATTTGAAAGTTTTGTGGACGTAAACGAATTTTTTTGGTTAATATGACATTTTTATATTGCTTAAATTAATTTTTTTCGAATTAATAAAGTTGTTATGACTTTAACAAAAATCAATTATTGAGTAGTTTCAAAATTGACATAAATGAGTTTTTAAAACAAATATTATATTATTAATTTATATTCTATTCCTAAAAATCTGAGGTTGGGCCATAGGACTTATATAATTATTGGTGTATCATTAATGGAACACTTGGGGGTACCTTTGAGGTATATAGTATGTTTATTAACTATATAATATAAAAATACAAAGTGACATGGTAAGTGTCAAACTAATTAACTAAGATTTAAAACTAAAAGATAAGGTTAATATAATGACCCAAACCTATCTAAAATCTATTGGTTGAAAGGATTTCGACCCATCCCCAGCTTATAATTTGAATAATCAACTTTTGATCCATTAGAAACCGAATATGATTTTATTATAAAACAATACTTTAAGTTTTTCCTAAAGAACCCCTCACCCCTCTTATAAAAGGGCACTCCCCCTTCGCATTACTTCACACCTTCAAAGCCATTTTTCTCGGCCAAACTCTGCCCAAATATCCTCCCAACTTCCCCCAATTTATCCTAAGAGGACTTAGTTTGATCAGAAATCCAACCTATCGAGCCCTTTTGATCAAATCAAAAGGAAGAACCCCAAGAAGATGTAACGTCTTTACCACCCTCTTTAAAGTTCCTTTCTTCTTCAACTTGTTATTTCCTTGTTATTTACATTATAAAAAAATAAATACAGTATATTCTATATAATTTGATGTTATTATAATTATGTAACAAACAAATTCATTATTCTATACATCCTTTTAATGACATGTCACCATACGTGCGTACGTACAACCTACCGTCTCCACATTGTGGTGTAATTTTTATTCAATATATTATTATTTACATGGGTATAATAATGATGTATACTTAATGTAAATAATAAATATAACATGATTATGATTCTGTCTATATGATATACCATACAATTATATATTATTTTAATATCAAAAGAATTATATTGTCGCTCGTGCGTACGGACGGACTACCGTCTCCACAAGCGCGATGTGATTCATTACCCATCATATCCATGCAATTATAGTTCTCATTTGATGATTACAAATAATGTTTTAGGACTTGATATGATTTTGTATATGAATAATATACAACCTATGTATAACAAACACGTCTTACGTAACAAATAATATAAAGGAAAATGAGTAAGTTAACACCCAAAATGACGATATTACTAAAATATTATTAACAAAGCAATGTTAAAAGATCATATATGATATCATATTAATGTATATGATTCTTGAATAATTTAATAACAATTAATTTACCATTATACAGGAATTTAACCAATCCTCAACCATGGAAAAGTACAAGGTAAGGGTTTATTTTCACAATCTCTTCATTATCCGAGGTTGTTTATACGTAATTATCTACTGGGACCTCTTTATCATAAACATCCATGTTTCTTAAAAATGTATTTCAAAACATTCTTAGTATTTTAAAGAATATGGTTTAAAGTCATTTATATGCTTGATTGACTTTTTATAAGAATTTTATAAAGGAATCATTCCGTCGTTTTCCAAATAAGGTCCTTTTAACCTTTTCGAAAGAATTAAGGTTAGAATGTCTTTTTTTAACTTATACGGCGGATGCGGTTATTCTCCGCCGTTTTACACCTTTAAATATTCCCGTACAAAATTATAAGAATATTTTCAAAATAAAGGTTTTTTGTAGAATTATGTGACTTTTAATTGATTTCAAAAAAGAGATATTTCGGTCAAATAGTATTGATTTTCATCTATGTCAACATCCTTTGATGGATTTTAAGTTTATTTGAAGTTGATTTATTATGATAGAAAACTTCCATATTGTATTGAAGGTTTTGTGATATGATTGACTATGGATGTGTTATTTTTATACCATTCATGGTTTATGGAGAAAGTATTGACATTTCATATTCTAGTTTTAATACGAATGTTTATGTATTGTTTAAACCTGTTCATATGATGAATGTATTAGACTTAATAAGTGACGGGTGGAGCCCGCTATAGCTCTTTGATAAATCAGTAGGTCTCATGAGACAAAATAGTGTCTTGGCATGAGGCCTTGACAAAATCATATTTGTAGTCTTGGCACGAGGCCTTGGCTACATGGGTATGGTAGTCTGGAATTAGGCATTCCATCATTATGAAAGTGGTTATTGATATTGCATGTGATTATTCGACTAGTAGAATATCCTTGTGAATAAGTAAATGGAATTATTTCATTTTATATTTTCTATAATATGCTGAAGTTAATGTTTAAAAGGACTTTGTTTTAGTTATACATTTCCTTAAATGTTTATTTTTATTTATGAAAGTTTCCACTATATTGTTATCCTTACTGAGCATCTGAGGTCACCCCTTTAAATGTTTTATTTTATACAGGATGTGAAGAAGTAATTTATGAATGACCTGTAGGGATAGTATGTGGGGATATGAGTGTGAAATATGGAGACTATGTTGTTGTAGTTTTCATTTTTATGATGTAATGTAAGGCTTATGAATATATCTAGTGTTTCCAAGGATACTAAACTAATCAGTCTTTCGAGACTTCATCATTCTTGTGATCATGCCAATGTTATTTAATAATGCACCAACTCTGGATAACTGGTGTCAGGGCGTTACAGTTGGTACTGGAGGAAGTTTAGTACAAACATTGGAAGCTAGATTTAGATAAACTTTGATTAGATCACATAGACCTAAGATGGAATTTGAGGATTAGTATAGAAGAACATCCTAGAATGTTGGTATTGTAGATATTTTGTGAGTTTTCTAATAAATACATTCCTGTATGGATATGAGCAGGTAGAGGCGGATCTGGCACAAATATACCTAGGGGTGAAACCCGAAAACACTTCTTTGAGCTAGACTCGAACGGGAACTGGTGCCCGACTATGGGCCTTGCTGCACTCTTGGTTACGACACTCCTGGGGGATATGATTAGGATAATTATCATTTTCATTACAAACCATTATTAAGGATTCATGAGTATATACTTCCTCAAAGAAAATATTTTTATTATTATGGATTATATCCATAAATAGTTCCATTTATGTTATGTTTTTTACAAGTATGAAATTATGTATTTTGATTCATAAACTAATCTAGTTTATTCCATTGTTTAGAAATGGAGCCTAGTGGTAGAAATGAAAACTATATTAATGAACGCACTCCATATAGGGATTTCTCTCCTGCTCAAGATAATTATAGTGGAGCTGGTGATGCAACTGGTGCTGATCAGCTAATCACCATACTGGGATACCTCACTCAAGTTATGAAAAATAACCTTACCCGTATGGAGAACCCTGATCCGCAGCATGGAGGATCAATGTTAGATCGCTTCACGAGGCAACAACCACCAATATTCAATAGGAGTACAAATCCCATAGCAGCTGAGCAATGGATACATTCCTTAGAGAAAATATTTCATGCCTTGGGGAGTAGTGAAAGGAAAAACGTTTTCATGGCTGTTTATCGCCTCACTGGAGATGCTGATCAATGGTGGTCATTGATTAAAAACATGAAGGAAGATGACGAAGTATCAGATATGGAATGGATGGAGTTCAAGGATCTGTTCTTAGAAAAATACATTGCTAGAGACCATTGAGCAAATATGGAAAGACAATTTCTGAGTCTGAGGCAGAAAGAGGATAAGAATGTCGCAAAGTATGAGGCTAACTTCAAAAGTTTAGATAGGAATGTTGTTGATTATATAAGTAACCCAAGGAGTAAGATTGATCGTTTCTTTGATGGGGTAAAACCATTTCTCCATCGAGCATTAGTCTTGAAAACCTTCTTGTCGTATGAAGATATTATATTGTGTGCTATCAAGACGGAAACTTTATTCTCTAAGTCTTATGAATTTAAAGAAAAGAAAAAGAAGAAGAGATCTACTGATCAATCTGGAAATGGAAATAAGGGGAATAAGGGAAAAGTTGAAAATCCATCCTGTAGTAAATGTGGGAACAAACACCCCGGTACTTTCCTACAAGGAATGAGAGTCTGTTACAAGTGTGGTGAAAAAGGCCACCAAGCTCATGATTGCAAGGGAAAGAGGGTTGCTTTCCACATGGAATGCTATAATTGTAGAGAGATGGGACATTATGAAAATGAATGTCCTAATCGTCAGGGGAACTTACCTCCGAAAAGGCGAAGGGATCAAGGCCAAGCTTATGCTATCACTACTGCTGAGTTAGAAGCTCCGAAAGACACTGTGGAAGGTAATTTAATGGTTTCCTCAAGTTTAGAAAATGCATTATTTGATTCTGGATCATCGCATTGTTTCATATCTTCCCAGTTTTCTTAGAAAATTAGATATTTCCAATTTGATTTAACAAGAGAGTTGTCAGTTAAAACCCCTAAGGGAAGTATCATTGCAACAATATTCTGTGTATTAGTCCCCATTAGAGCACATAAATATTCTTTATCTGCTAATCTCATTGTCATACCTATGATTGAGTTTGATATAATCCTCGGTATGGATTGGATTTTGGACCATGATGTGAAGATTTATTGTAATAAGAAGGTTATGATTTTTGATGATGATGATAAGGAACACCTCATCTTTAGAGCAGAATCATCACCACCTAATTCTTATCTTGATCCACCCCTAGTAGCTCAACAAAATTAAATTATTGGGGAAGAAGAGAATGAAATTACTATGGGTGAGGAAATGAATGTTCAAATAGAGGATGTACCTATTGTGAAATAATATGTACATGTGTTTCCGGAAGATTTACCTAGACATCCTCCGGAATGATAAGTTCAGTTTTCCATTGATTTATTTCCTGGATCAAGGACAATATCAAAGACCCCTTATAGAATGGACACTGTGGAATTAGTTTAACTAAAGAAACAACTAGAGGAATTGAGTAATAAGGGATTTATTCACCCTAGTGTTTCTCCATGGGGAGCCCCTTTTCTTTTTGTTAAAAAGATAGATGGATACCTGAGGTTATTTATTGACTACAGGGAGTTTAACGCTATAACAATAAATAACAAGTATCCCCTACCTCGCATTGATGATTTATTTGACCAACTGCATGGAGCTCAATACTTTTCAAATATTGACCTTCGATATGGATACCATCAGTTGTGTGTGAAGAAGGAAGACATTCCCAAGACAGCATTTCGAACTAGGTACGGGCATTATGAGTTTACAGTGTAGGTTCCGGGTGCAGCAGAAGCACGTTGGTGGGTTTTACCCATCTTTAATTTTAACGTTAAACAACGTTCAATCTGAGATTCTTCACGATATAAAACGCCAAATATTTAGAATATAATGAAGAACTAAAAGAAAATAATAGTCCCAGAACCCTTGAGTAGGATCATCATATGTTGGTTATAATTAATTTAATTAATTCATAAGAATTACCTCAATGGAATTCTTTCTTCGTTGATGCCTCCGGTCACGATCCTGTGATCCGTCGTTGGGTCATAGAACCCAAGTGCAGGATTCCTCTAGCGGTGATCCACACATGCCCCACGTATCTCCGGATGTCGCCGAAGGGAACTCCAGGTGCTAGTGCAGAAAGTCCTTCAATTGGGATATCCGTCTTCGATGGCCTTGATCCGGTGGAGGGTCTTGCTTTCGTAACTTGAAAGTGTTCTTGGTGGAAAGAGAATTCTCTCTTTTCTTGAGAGTATTTCCAATCTGTTGTGCACAAAAAAAAATGACTAACCCTCATGAGAATAATGTAATTAGGATTTATAATACTTAGAATAATAAAATGAATTAATTGCCCAAAAGCATTTAATTAATTCATTTAATTCTTAGTAATACCCCATGTCTTAATAATGACAGTTGACCATCATTATTACTTTACATGCATCCAATGTATCACATTTAATATCATTTAATTAAATAAACAATATTTTCTCATGAATCCCGAAAAAACAAACTACACGGCGTGTATGTATAAACTTACACGACGTGTACTTTTATTTTTCTAGTTTTAGTTATTTTCCTCCACCTCATTTATTAGACCTTGAGTAATGGCTATTTATTTCTTAAATAAATTTAACTGCATTACTCGCTAAGAAATATATATTATTTCTCCCATAATATATTCTCTCGAACAACTAGTGTCGAAATAAAGGCGATCAGACATCCTTGAATAATTATTAAACCACAATCGGGAATAATCTTTATTCAACTTGTTAAATTAATATTTAACTGAGATACATGGACACACTTAGTGTGTGACCCTCTAGGCCCCTTTCTCAGTGGCAATAGGCGAAGTCGGCCTAAAGTCTAGGGTTAGCATCTAACAACACTCCATGGCACCCATAGAGAAAAAAGTTAACGCCACAATGACGTTTCACCTCCTACGAATGCTTACCGTGTAATATAATCCCTTTGTCTCGATATCTCTAGTAAAGCAGGTTTCGTGCTAGTGCCATCAACCCATGTGATCGATTATTCTTTCTTTGACTTACCGGAATTGAACTCGACCATACCTTACCATGGCCATCGATTTATGTAGGCTATATCAATTCCATCAAGGGGCCTAAGATATCAACTTCCGTTATGGAACAAAAGTGACAAATCCTTTCTCACATTATCTATTAATGCGGTACTACTCGTGACGCACCCAACGTATCCTACATCGCTGCGAACAGTGTGTCGTCACAGTTTTCGTCAATAAATCTATGTGCGCGAGTTGTAATACCCATTAATAATAATCTTAAAGTCTAAGGACCAATACACACGTCCACAGATAGGAACATCCAATGACACTATGAAATGTGGATTTCCTACTAGTGGGTCTCGTTCTCATAATATCCTCCTGGATATTACCAAGGGCACACACCAGGAGAAGGTGCCTCAAAGTTTTATGAGTCCTCACCCCTAATGACCTGTATTATTTGTGCCCATCAAATAATATCATCCGGCCATAGAACATACTTTCAAGAATACTGTTATGGCACTTCCGGGTTATCATCATTGCAGAGATCCTCTATGACCCTTTAATGAAACATCTATCCTTAGGACATTATCACATGTATTGTCACGCAGAAGAGCAATGAAGATGTGATAAGGCTTTTATTAATGAATAAAGTACCAAGTAGTTGGTTCTAGACCACCAACTCCAACAGAATCCCACTTGGACTAGAGATAAATGCTAACAACCTTTAACCCGCAAGCTCTCACATGATATTCATGCTTCTACTGAGATAGGCCTTTAGTCATGGGGTCCACCACGTTCTCTTCCGTGGACACTCTGCTCACTACAACATCACCCCTCTGATAGAAATATTTCAAGAGGTGGTACTTCTGGAGTATGTGCTTTGTCCGTTGATGTGAACATGGTTCTTTTGAAAGAGCCACAGCTGCAGTATTATCACAGTACAATGTAATTGGATCTTTACTGCTAGGCAGCACAAAAAGCTCCTAAACAATGTTCAGAATCCAGATGGCTTCCTTGGAAACATCAGAAGCTGCTATATATTCGGATTCTGCTGTAGAATCGGTGACAACTGGCTGCTTTGTACTCTTCCAGCTCATTGCTCCTCCATTGAGATAGAAAACATATCTAGATTGTGACTTCAGATCATTCTGATCTGTCTGAAAACCAACATCATCATACCCTCTGATGACAAGCTCCTCATCTCCTCCATACACCAGAAACATATCCTTAGTTCTTCTCAGATACTCAAGGATAGTCTTAACAGCAGTCCAATGCTGTTCCCCTGGATCTACTTGATATCTTCCTACCATGCTCAGTGCATAGGCAACATCAAGCCTGGTACATAACATGGCAGACATGATGGATCCTATAGCCGAGGCATATGGGATCTTGCTCATCCTATCTTTCTCTTGTTGTGTCTGAGGACACATTTTCATAGAAAGATGTAAGCCATGTGACACTGGAAACAATCCTCTCTTGGATTGTTCCATACTAAATCTCTTTACTATCTGGTCAATGTATGTACCCTGACTTTGTCCAAGCAGCCTCTTGGATCTATCACGAATGATCTTGACCCCTATAATGTAGGCTGCTTCTCCCAAGTCCTTCATGGAGAAACACTTGTTCAACCAGTCCTTAACTGACTGTAAGGCTGGTACGTCGTTTCCAATAAGTAATATTTCATCAACATATACTACTAGGATAATGACCGCATTCCCATTAAACTGCTTATAAATACATGGCTCACATTCGTTCTTAATAAAAACAAATTCATTTATGTCTTCATCAAATCAAATGTTCCATGACCTAGATGCTTTATTTAATACATAAATGTATTTCGGCAACTTAAAAACCTGTTTTGCTTCACCTGGTGTCACAAACACTTCTGGTTGTGTCATATAGACATCTTCCTGAAGGTTCCCGTTAAGGAATGATGTTTTGACATCCATCTACCAAATCTCGTAGTCATGGTAAGCTGCTATGGAAAGTATGATTCTTATGGATTTAAACATGGAAACTGGAGAGAAGGTTTCATCATAGTCTATTCATTGACACTGTCTAAATCCTTCAGCCACTAGCCTTGCTTTATAGGTGATAACATGATCTTCCATGTCCAACTTTCTCTTGAATACCCATTTGCATCCAACAGGCTTTACATCAACTGGCTCATTGACTAGAACCCAAACTTGGTTCTGATACATGGAATCCATCTCAAAATTCATAGCTTCTAGCCATCTTCCAGCTTCTGAGCTTTCTACTACTTCCTTGAAGGATATAGTTTCATCATTGTCCAACAATAATGATTCACCATCCTCGATGACTAGGAAACCAAATCTCTCTGGTTCCCTTACCTCTCTTGATCTCCTACGCAGTACTTGTGTTTCTCGAACCTCTTCCACGAGGACTTGTGGAACTTGTTCCTATACCAACTCATGTGTATCTTGATTGTCAACTTCGTCAAATTCAATCTTGCTCCCACTATCCTTCTTTAGGATGTGCTCCCTCTCAAGAAAGACGACTTGTCTGGCGATAGTCACTTTCTTGTCTTGAGGGTTATATAGGTAATATCCTTTCGTTTCCTTAGGATATCCTATAAAGATACACTTCATGCCCCGAGGTGCTAGTTTGTTTCCTGAGAAGGCCTTAACAAACTCCTCGCATCCCCATACACGTGTATGCAAAAAATGGGTTTCTTTCCATTCCATAACTCGGAGGGAATTCAATTTTCTTCCTTAGTTGGTACTCGGTTTAATGTGTATGCTGCAGTTTGTAATTAATACCCTCAAAAGGATAATAGAAGATCTGCATGACTCATCATCGACCTCACCATTTTTAACAATGTGCGGTTCCTACTTTCACTAACACCATTTCACAATGGTGTATAAGGAGGAGTGAGCTGAGATAGAATCCCAGACTCCCGTAGAAGATCGATGAACTCCTGGTTCAGATATTCTCTACCTCGATCCGATCGAAGCTTATTTATCTTATTACAAAGTTGATTCTCTACTTCATTCTTGAATTCCTTAAATTTCTCTAAGACTTTTGACTTATACCTCATTAAGTAGACAAATCCATATCTACTCAAATCATCAGTAAAAGTCATGAAGTAAGAATATCCACCTCTTGCTTCTACTGGAAATGGTCCATAGACATCCATGTGTACCAATCCTAGAATCTCTGTGGCCCTTTCACCCTGTCCACCAAAAGGCGGCTTGGTAATTTTACCATGTAAACAAGCATGACATCTATAAAGTGGTTTTAGATCAGTAGAGTCTAAATAGACATCTTGACAGAGCTTTGTCATGCGCTTCTCGTTTACATGACCAAGGCGGTGATGCCACAACTGGGTGATGTATGAGTCATGTGAGTTTGTTTAGTTATCGATTGCCAACACTTGGTTTTCATAATTTAATACATACAAACCATTATTCAAATATTCTATACCATAACACAAGTTTTTCTTAATAATGAGACAACCCTTATTTCCGAACTTGAAAAACAATCCATCCATATCCAAACAAGATACAGAAATTATGTTCTTGGTAACACTAGGCACAAAATAACAGATATGTAAAACCAAAATCATCCCAGTCGGCAATGAGAGGAGGTAGTCTCCAATAGCCAACGTGGCCAGCCTTGCGCCATTGGCAGCTCGAAGATCCACCTCTCCTCTACCGATCTTTTTAAATCTACTTGGTTCCTGAATTTGAATATAGATGTGAGCCCCAAAAGCTGTATCTAATACCCAATGTGTAGAAATAGAATGATTTCACTCGATAACGAATGCACCTTTAGCATCCCCACGCTTCTGGGTGCAGTTCCTCTTCCAATGGCCCTGCTTTCCACATGAAAAACACACTGCCTCCCATTCCTTTCTCTGCCTCTGGATCTTCCCCTTCTTGGAGGGACGGTACTCGGGGGCTTCAGACCGTTTATAATTCTTTGGACCTTTTGCCTTGTCCTTCCTTTTCTTGCTCACCATAAGGACCGTGGGTTTGCCACACCCCATATCCTTATCTACCTGGAGAATCATGGTCAGAAGCTCTGATAGACTCTTCTCATTGCCTCTAATATTATAGTTAACAATGAAGCTAGAGAAGGTCTTGGGAAGTAATGATAGGATGAGATCTGTATGCAACTAATCTGGGAATTTAATCCCTAAGATGTCCAGGCATTAAATGTAGCCAATAAGATTGACTACATGAGGCCTAGTTGGCAGAGACTCTCCAAGCTTCATGGTGAACAAAGCATTGGAGATCTCATACCTCTCATGTCTTGCCTTCTCTTGGTAGAGATCCTTAAGGTGAGGCCTCATGCTATATGCGTCCATGTTTTCATGTTTCTTCAAAATCTCATTAGACATGGCTGATAGAATGAAACACTGGATATCTGTGGCATCATCCATGTGTTTCATATAGTGAGATAATTCCTCATTACTGGCCTCTTTCCCAGGCATAACTGGGATAGGCTCTTCCAGCACATACAATTTCCTTTTGTGGCGAAGGATGATGCGTAAACGCCTCTACCACTCATGGAAATTGGTGCCGGTGAGATGTTTTTCCTTCTTGAGTGTGGTGCGCAATGATATGTTTGACGTCATTTTATTTATGTTTCTAAAAATTAATATGAGCAAAGGTTTAGTAATTTATTACAAAAATTGAGACAAATAAATAAATTAATACTTATTAGTCTCCCACTATTTTATCGAAATCCAATAGCCCTCACCATTGACTTCAGAATATTCTGTTACCTTAATATTCTTGTGGAAAGGATCCATATTTCCCTTCGTATTACCCCAAATAGTGTTGGACACGCAACTTCAAGGGTTTTAGGTAGGCATTCCAAATGCCAACTACATTAACTCACAGCTCCTTAATCTATGGAGTGGACTCCCCAATCCTGAAATCCTTTTATTTTTTATTTCCTCAACCTTTGCCTCTTGGTCACACCACATCATGATGTGGCAGTCAACCCTTGATGCGAACCAAGTCATGTCAACCCAAAACCTTGAATTAGAATTCCCTGATAATTGAAAGCACCCCAACTAGGGTTGGTCAAGCACTTTGAACTATGGTTCGATTCTAACCAAGATTATGGAAGGCTATACTAACTTAATATTTATTTTGAGGGATTTTATCCTTATACGTAAATTGACATTTTATTATCTTTGATTACATGCTTGATAATATTAAGTGGGATATACTTAAGTGATTAACCATGTCTAAGATAATGTTTACGTATAAATCAGTTTTTCATTTCAGTTCCATCTTGCATGCTTGTTATATTCATTAACTGTGTGATCGTGACAACACACCACAATAAATAAACCATGAAAATGAAAGAAATAAAATAAATGGTATGATCATGATCTTGATCTATTTGTTAGTTTATCTACCAGTTGATAAACTAACCCATGACCTAGGGGAGAAACACCTTGAACCTTGCAGGTTTGTGTTTATAGCTATCCACCTGTCCACCTTTGTATCTCCTTGGATTGGTTTCACCTCGGCTCCTAACTCGAGCTACCTCCACTAGCTTGGGAGCTCCATCCACTACATATGCATTTATCTCACACACAAGTGAGGGGTAAAATGGGTTTTTTACATAAAAGAATCCTTGGGCCCGTAGGCCCTACATATTAATGAGGAGATGGCTCGCATGCCAACAAATTTAATTTAAATAAATAAATTAAAAGAAACCATTCACATTCAAAGGTCTCGGTTTATCTCATGATCATCCACACAAGCAACAATATTTACACATAAATAAAACTAGAATTCAATTCTTTAATCATTCTTGTTTAAGATAAATCACGCTCGAATTAATTAATTATCTTTAATTAATCAATCCTTTTATCATAAAACCTTTTCTGAACATCCTTGAGATTCTCATCCATCATAATTTTAAACAAATAAATTCATTTAAAATTATCCTTGTACGTAACTTGTACCTCGGAGGCAACCCAGTGAATTCCCTTTCATTACGCAGATGTTAAATTAAACACACATATATTAAACACCTATCACGTATTTTACCTCACCTTTACGCCTGCACTATGGAACACATCTCAAGGGTTTGTATAATATAATAATTAAATTTTAATAAATCTGCGTAATTTGGGTGAGTACATGGAGTGTAGTTCTGACTACACGGTGTGTACTTTTATTCACCGTCCATCCGAAGTACACGCCCGGAGACATGGCGTGTTAATTTACTTCGGAAATTTTTCGGAGTACATGGCGTGTTAAGTGGACACAAGCCGTGTAGTTTCCGCATTACACGGTTTCATGCTAGGAAAGCCGTGTACGGGGTACACGGTCCAACCCGAACCCGAAGGGACTACATGCCGTGTTCAGTTGGACCACACAACGTGTACATCGGAAACCGTGTGCCACCTATTTCTGGTCAACACACGGTGTCATAAATGACCTCAATACATGGCCTGATTTGGCGGATCAGTCAATGCATTGAACCTAGACTACACGATGTGTACTTCCGAATACACGTCGTGTATTTTGGTGTTGTATGGATAGAAACATTTGGCTCCTCCGGATGAGTTCCTCTATTTTATTTTAATCAAAATAAAATGAAAAATTTGTTTCTGTGAGGTGAACGAGAAACAAGGGAGGAGGAACAGATCTCGATATTCAGATTTATAGAATGATTAATATTGAATTGAAACAACTAAATTATTAAATGCGTAAATCACCAAGGAAAAACTAAATAATTATAATCAACGATATGACCGCTCTGATACCACTTGTAGGTTCCAGGCATAGCGGAAGCGCGCTGGTGGGTTTTTCCCAACTTTAATTTTAACGTTAAACAACATTCAATCTGAGATTCGTCACTATATAAAATGATGAAACCTCAGAATAGAATGAAGAATGAAATGAAAAGAAGAGTCCCGGAACCCTTGAGGAGGATCATCATATGTTGGTTATAATTAATTTAATTAATTCATAAGAATTACCTCGATGGAATTATTTCTTCATTGATGCCTCCGGTCATGATCCAGTGATCCGTCATTGCGTCGTAGAATCCAAGTGAAAGATTCCTCTAGCGGTGATCCACACGTGCTCCACATATCTCTGGACATCGCCAAAGGGAACTCCAGGTTCTAGTGCGGAAGATCCTTCGCTTGGACATCCGTCTTCGATCACCATGATCTGGTGGAGGGTCTTTCTTTCGTAACATGAAAGAGTTCTTGGTAGAAATGGAATTCTCTCTTGGCATGAGAGTATTTCCAATCTGTTGTGCACAACCAGAAATGGATAACCCTCATGAGAATATTGTAACTAGGATTTATAATACTTAGAATAATAAAATGAATTAATTTCCCAAAAGCATTTAATTATTTCATTTAATTATTAGTAATACCCCATGTCTTAATGATGATATTTCAGCATCATTATTACTTGAAATGCATCCAATGTATCACATTTAATATCATTTAATGAAATAAACAATATTTTCTCACAAATCCTGAAAAAACAAACCACACAGTGTGTATGTATAAACATACACGGTGTGTACTTTTATTTTTCCAGTTTTATTTATTTTCCTCCACCTCATTTATTAGACCTTGAGTAATGGCTATTTATTTCTTAAATAAATGTAACTTCATTACTCGCTAATAAATATATATTATTTCACCCAAAATATATTCTCTCAAAAAACTAGTGTCGAAGTAAATGTGATCAGACATCCTTGAATAATTATTAAACCACAATCAGGAATAATCTTTATTCAACTTGTTAAATTAATATTTTACTAAGATACATGGTCACACTTAGTGTGCGACCCTCTAGGACCCTTTCTCAGTGGCATTTGGCGGATCCAACCTAAATCCCAAGGTTAGCGTCTAGCAACACGCTAAGGCACCCATAGAAAAAGAAGTTAACTCCGCAATGACGTTTCACCTCCTACGAACGCTTATTGTGTAATATAATACCTTTGTCTCGATATATCTAATAAATCGGGTTTCATTCTAGTGCCATCAACCCATGTGCTCGATTATTATTTCTTTGAATTCCCGGAATTGAACTCGCCCATACCTTACCATGACCATGTATTTATGTAGGCTATATCAATTCCATCAAAGGTCATGAGATATCTACTTCTGTTATGGAATAGAAGTGACAAATCCTTTCTCGCATTATCTATTAATGCAGTACAACTCGTGACACACCCAACGTATCCTACCTCGCTGTGAACAGTGTGTTGTCATAGATTTCGTCAATACATCTAAGTGCACGAGTTGTAATAACCCTTAATAATAATCTTAAAGTCTAAGGACCAATACACACGTCCGCAGATAGGAACATCCAAAGATACTATGAAATGTGGATTTCCTACTGGTCGGTATCGTCCTCATAATATCCTCCAGGGTATTACCAAGGGCGCTAACTATAAGAAGGTGCCTCAAAGTTTTATGATTCCTCACCCCTAATGACCTTTATTATTTGTTCCCCTCAAATAATATCATCCGGCCATAGAACATGCTTTCAAGAATAGTGTTATGGCACTTCCGAGTTCTCATCATAGCAGGGATCCGCTATGACCCTTTAATGAAACAGCTATCCTTATGAAATTATCACATGCATTTCCATGCATAAGAGCAATCAATATGTGATAAGGCTTTTATTAATGAATAAAGTACAAAGTATTTGGTTCTAGACCACCAACTCCAACATACAATAATGACTTTTGGGCTGACTAATGCACTCTCTGTATTCATGGATCTAATGAATAGTGTTTTCAAGGAATATGTCGATGAATTTGTGGTAGTATTTATTGATGATATCTTGGTATACTACAAAATCTACGAAGAACATGAAAATCACTTGCGCATTATCCTGAAGACTCTTAGAAGACATGAATTATATGGGAAGTTTAGCAAGTGTGAATTTTGCCTTTAGGATATTTCTTTTCTTAGCCATATTGTCTCTAAAGATGGAATCTCTGTTGATCATTCTAAGACCCAGGAAATCCAATAATGTCCATCCCTGATGAGTATAACTGAGGTACGCAATTTTATTGGTTTAGCAGGTTATTATCGGTGTTTCGTTCAGAATTTTGCCCGATTGGCTAACCCATTAACGAAGCTCACATGTAAAGGGGTTAAATTTCTTTGGACAAAAGAGTGTGAAGAATGTTTTGAAGAACTAAAGAGAATATTAGTCAATGATACTATATTTACTCTACCACTGGTTAATGATGGGTTCGTTATTTATAGTGATGCATCGAAGAAAAGACATGGTTATGTCCTTATGCAGAATGATAGGGTTATTGCCTATACATCACGACAACTGAAAATTCATGAGAAAACCTATCCGACTCATGATCTTGAGTTAGCTGCTATAATCATTGCTTTGAAGATATGGATACATTATCTCTATGGTGAAAAATGTGAGATATATACCGATCACAAGAGTTTGAAATACATTTTCTCACAGAAAGAACTCAACATGAGGCAAATGCGATGGATTGAACTACTCAAGGATTATTATTGCACGATACACTACCACCCGAGGAAGGCAAATGAGGTTGAAGATGCTTTGAGTAGAAAAGATCATGGAGTTTTGAACATGATGAGAGTGTAAAGGGATCCTATTTTCATGGATCTAGTAAAGATGGATATGGGAATCACCATGGAAGGTAAAACTTCAAAACTTTTTCAAAAGGTTGCCAAACCATATTTACTAGAAAGGATAAAGAGTTCTCAGGCCGATGATGAAGAGTTTAAAAATATGATTAAAGCTGTGAATGATGGGAGATTGAGTGACTTTGTGTATGAAGATGGAATTTTGAAATTTGGGATGAGACTTTGTGTTCCCGATATACCTGAATTATAAAGGGAATTTTTAGATGATGCTCATAGTTTCAATTTCTCTATACACCCTAGGAGCACCAAAATGTATAGATATTTGAAGGAACACTTTTGGTGGGACAACATAAAGAGGTAGATTGCTGATTTTGTGTCAAGATGTATGGTTTGTCAATAAGTGAAAGCTGGAAGGCCATAACCTGGTGGAGTATTGCAACCTCTTACCATCCCTGAGTGTAAATGGGATAATATCATGATAGACTTTATCATGGGACTACCAAAGAATCCTAGAAGGAATGATGCAATATGGGTCATTATTGATCGTCTTACCAAGTCAGCACATTTCATTGCTATAAGGGAAGATTTTCCACTTGAATGTATAGTAGGACTACATATTAATGAAGTTGTGAGACTTCATGGAGTACCCCTATCAATTGTCTCGGATCGTGAACCCCGTTTTACATCAATATTCTAAAAAAATATTTAGAAGACCTTGGATACTGAACATCGTTTGAGCACTGTTTCGGTGCGGATGTGCGTCGGGTTACGCTGTTCCGCCAGGACGCGTTCGCGCGTGCACCCGTCATCCCAAGGGGATGGGCGCGCGGCTTGTGGTCCCGCAGTCCCGCTTTCCAAGGGCGGGCGGCATTCGTCCCTTATTCAGGGGCGTCTGCTCCTTGATCGAAACCGGGATGATGGGATGTCGGCTCCTCCTTCCTTGGACGTCTCCTTGGAACTCGTCGCCTAATCCGGGTCTCCCTCATAGACTTAAGAATGTTCGTGAATCTCGTTCCCGGCGCCATATCTTCATGGACACCGGTTAATTACGCTGCTTCCGCCCGGACGCTCCAAGGAGTCTGGGCGGGGCAGCAACCTGCGGTGAGAAGGCCGGGTGGCTCTGGGTGCTGGGGGCATGTCGTAACACTGCGGCTCTGCACATCTGTCTTCCGTCCCTAATAGGGCTTCTCGAAGGCATGATGGCCTGAGGCATCCCGTACTAGGTGCAGGGAACTGTGTCACCTGAGGTTTTCCTCAGCTTCCCATGTTTAACACGGGGTATGCCGCGAGTTTAACGTCCAGCGGGGACGGCATCGGACCGATCAACACGAAAAGCGGATCAGATGACAGAACCCCTTGCGGGGAACCTCCGACGCTGGGGCCAGCACATGGGCGGCTTCCCAAATGATGTGGAGTGGAGTGAAGTGGCATGACCCCACCGGGATGTGGCGGCCCGGGTAAGGATCAGGATGGATGATGAAGTGAAGAGCTTGGACCCCAGAGGGGCTTCCTACGTACCGCGCGTTAACACGGATCAAAGTCAACGTAGTTCGGGCATACAGTTTAACGTCATGCTGGACGTCGGCAAGCCGACTCACGAAGAGGTCTAGGCCGCCGGGCGGAGGATTGAACCGAACCACCTCGCACAGAGGGGGATGGAACGGCCGGGTGGATCACAGTTTCACGTCATGCTGGACGATAAAAGGGGAAATGGAAAAGGGGGGCTGTGGGGAGGCACCGTGGAGATACACACGGGCAGTCTTCCACAGGGGCGGATTCATAGGTGAATCAACGCAAGCGTGAACCCTGGAGGGGTCCACTGATGGACGAACCGACGTAAATACGACCGGGACGACCAGGTGGTGGGCTTGGACCTCAGGGAGGCTTCCTACGTACCCTGTATAGGAGACAGGGATCAAAGTCCACGTAGTTCATTCTGTCAGGACTTACGCACTTGGGGCATCCCGGATGCTGCAAAACTCAGTTGGAAGGGACTTGGACCGAAAGCAGAAGACACCTCGATCCCAGTCAGACCCTCTACTGGCTTCGGCAGTGGGGAGGCGCAATGGAGATACACATGTGCAGCCTCCCACGAGAAATTAGGGGTTTGTAATACCCCGCCCCCGTAGGGAAAAGCCACTCCCATTAAATCGCCCCGAAAGCGGGACAATCCCGACATCCCTGCAGAGACGAGCGGGTGGGGGCCACATCCAAACCGGGGGAGATCCTGCGTGCAGAGCACGGGATCGGATGAAGCGGACGGTTTAACGTCTTGCCGGACGAAGTACAGTTTAACGTCGTGTGTTGAGGACGAAGCGGACGGTTTAACGTCTTGCCGGACGAAGTACAGTTTAACGTCATGTGTTGAGGACGAAGCACTTGGCAGTTTAACGTCTTGCAGCGCGGACGATGGGGGCTAGGCAGTTTAACGTCGTGCAGCTTGGACGGATGTGCAGTTTAACGTCATGCTGGACGCATATGCAGTTTAACGTCATACTGGACGTATGCGCAGTTTAACGTCATGCGGGACGAATGCTGAACAGTTTAACGTCTTGTAGCTCGGACGTATGTGCAGTTTAACGTCATGCAGGGCAGAGGTTGCCGGACGATGGGTGTATGTCACTTCGCACGAACCTGGAGGGCCGCACGGGAAGACAACGCACGGTGCGGGCACCCAGGATGAGGAGCATCGGGCGCCACGCGGGCAGGTACCCTTAGGAGGTCAACGGGGACGACCCTGGCAGATTGCGCGCAAAAAGGAAGCTTTGCGCGCAATACTGCGGGCCAGCGCGCAATCGGGGCGGCTGGCGCGCAATTGGGCCAGCGCCTTGCGCGCGGATGTTTGAGATTTCTCACACCGGGCTTCGGATAGCGCGCGGGGGCAACGACTCATTCTTTAACGAATGGCCACTTGAAAGAAGGGGGGGTGCGCGCAATCGGGCCGGATTGCGCGCACCCCGGGGGCAATTGCGCGCAAGCGGGTTCTTTTGCGCGCAAAGACCTTAGGGTGAGTGTTTATTCAAATGAAAGGAGCCAGCGGGGATTGCGCGCGAAGGCGGACCCCGAGGCTTTCTTGCGCGAAAGAAAGGAGGTTACCTGAAGTTCGTCATTGCGCGCGGAAGGGGTTGAATTGCGCGCACGAGAGACGTTTCGACTTCCAACAACCTTTGAAACGTTGGGGGTCGCCTTGTATTTATAGGCAACCCCGGGCGCGGAATCCAGGGTGTGAGCGCGAAATTCTCCTCGCGGGCGCGGAATCGGGCACGGCGCGCCAGGGAGTCGCGCGGACCCGCGGCGCGCAAAATTGCGCGCCGGGCCGGCGCATTGCGCGCATCCCGGGGGGTTTGCGCGCGGAACATCGCCTTTGCGCGCGGGCCTCTGAAATTCCGCGCAAGGCCTCCGGGCCCTCCGAAACGTTCTTCCGACTCCAAATATCACTTCGCTTTCCGCATCCGGAGTTTCGTTTGGGAACAACGGACTTTTCCGGCGTCTACAAAAGCCCCCCCTCGGAATCTGATCGGCGAGAGGTCGCAACGATCGGGTTCCGAGGAAGACGCTGGAATGCCGAAGTCCTGGGCGGCGCGGGACTTAGGCGCGCAAAAAGGGGCGCCGGTCGCGAAATTCGCCGCTGCGGTCGCGCAAAGCGCTTTCCGCGCAGCGCGGCCCCGGCCTCGCCTATAAATAGGGGCGCTGGGTCCCGCGTTCCGTACTCTGGCCTTCCGCGCGATAAGCTCCAAAGCTCTCGTGCGCGAAATTGCCTCTTCCGGCCGCGAAATTCGCCCGATCGGCGCGCAAAACCGTCCGGATTTCGCCTGTTTTTGCGCGAAAACCCGGAACTTTGCGCGACAGTCTTCCCAATTGCGCGCCGTCCACTTGGATTGCGCGCCAACCTTCAAACTTTTCCACCAGCCTCGTCCGATCCCGCACGCTTCATCCCTTAACCCGCACGACTCCCGAATCTTCCGAGATGGCCGCGCACAGAGGAAATGAAGGGGATGCCGCCACTCGCAGAGCCGAGATGGCGACGAACGAGGAGGTTTACGGAGCCAAGGAGATTGTTTCTAACAATCAATCCTTGTTCGACTTACTAACGCCGGCCCAGAAGACATATCCACTGTCGGACAACCTGCCGCTCTGGAACTTCGGCATCCTGGATGAGGTTCCAGTGCCAGGGTTCGAGGTTGATGCGCCGCGAACCTGGGTGACTCGGGAGGACGAGCTTCACCGCTATAACATCACCAACAATGGGCATCCTGCCAGGGAAACCAGGCACTTGGATGTCTACGTCCTGAACCCGAGGACGCGAACCATCGATGGGGGTGAGCCTACAGCGGAGAATTCTCCAGCCCTCTACTCGAGCACATACCGTCAGAGTGTCACTGACGACACCAAGGGCTGGCTGAAGGACTGGGACTTGCGATCTGGGGGCAACTTTACCAGTGAATGGGCCTGGGCGTTCTGGGTACGCCACACTTGCGATCACTTCGCAGAGGAGCTGCGGTACATCGGCCTGTTTGAGGCGGTGTGGACGTCGCAGTTCCACTTCTACCAGCAGTCTGAGCTCGGGCCGGAGCTGTTCACTCGCTGGTCCCCGGATACCAACACCTTCCATCTTCACCATGGGGAGGTCGGCATCGGTCTCTGGAACATCCACTGCATCGGAGGTATCCCGCTGGAGGGCTACCAGTACGATGAGTTCCTGCCACCGAAGAACATCTGGGAGGACAGGTCACGGACTCCCATTCTGACCTGGCATCTGCTTGACCTGGCTACGCAGCGGCTCGGGATCCAAGACTTCCAGAAGGACATAGCCTACAAGGATTGGTTCGGCCAGTTCCTGGAGCATGACCCGGCGGTCAAGATGCCAGGCAGGGGGAAGCGGTGCCCGACCGCAGCTCAGAGGAGCCGGAACGGGTCGTACTGGCGGGTCCTGGAGACGGGCGATTACCGCTCATGGGGGTACCGCGTCATCGAGGCCCGGGACCCGAACGTCCGGTACGCGGCGTTCCTGGCTGCCTTTCTGAGCGGGTGGCTCCTGCCAGTGCGGGATGCGAGGATGGGTGTCCGCCCGGCGACGATGGCGATGGCGGGCGCCATGGCTGCCAATAAGAGGTACAACCTCGGGGTCCCAGTACTGGCGAGGCTGTATGCCATTCTGGGACGCATCTCACGAGGGGGGTCGCCACGAAGGATCTGTGGGCCCTTTCAGTTCTTCCACGGATGGGTGGCTGCTCACCTCGGTGGGTATACGTTCCCAAATGCCATCAGTCCTCCGGGCAACGGCCTGCGACCCTCCCTGCTGAACATTGCGGGGGTCGCTCCGATGACCCTCAGTGAGGAGGGCGTGAGGGTTCGGATTGGCAATCATGCCAATTTCAACTTCAGCCCATTCCCCACTCCTGTCGGCCAGATGATCGACAACGGATAGGGCCCGCTGGAGCAGCATGAATATTTCCTGAACATGCGGGGCGGGGTGCTCGTGGCTCGGATCGACGGGAAGGTGATCTGCGAGCCTTACGTGCCGACCCGGTTCGCCAGGCAGTTCGGGTGCCTTCAGCGGATGCCGAAGAGGGTATTCACTGCTGTCCGGGAGGAGACGAACCCTGGCGTCCTTCGCCAGATGTGGCTGATGTTCGTCGCCTTCGGCTCTGGCGACGTCATCACTCTCCCTCCTACCGGGATCGACGCAGGCTTGGCAACCGAGTACGCCGAACACTGGGCCATCGCGTACCCTGAGGGGCTCTTGCGGAAGCTAGTTCGGCGGCTCGAGGCTACCCGTGCGGAGACCGGGCGTCAAGGAAGGAGGCGAGGCGCCGCCACACGGGGGAGAACGGAGGCGCGCCAAGCAGCGGAGCCGGCGCGGGCAGGGACTTCGGCGGCGGGCGCATCGCAGGCTGCCGCCACGACCTCGGCGCCCAGAGAGGGGGCGCATGCGTCGGTCGAGGAGCGGCCCGGGAAGCAGGTGAGGCGTCTGCTCGAACCCTCCCACGATGCAGTCTTCCCGGCGCTGTGGTCGGCCTGGATGACCCTGCGGCACTCACTGGGGACCGACGTTATCTGGCGAAAGATACTCAGAGAAGGAATCTATCTGCCAGAGGTCGGGCGCCTCCAGATCACCGACAGGGTGGACTTCAACCGGCAATATGCATATCTGACGGCCATGGACGAGTACGCGCGCCAACGTGGTCAGCGTGCGGAGCCATCCCTTCTGGTGAAGGTGATGCTCGGTCTCGAGCCCGCTCCAGAACAGATGCCGCCGGGAGAAGATAACAGTAACGACTCCGAGGAGGAGGAGGAGACGGGGGAGGATGAAGGCTCCGAGGGAAGGTCCCATCGGGGGAGCCCACGGGAGAGCGGCGAGGTGGCCGGCTCTGACAACGTCGATGTCACTGAGCTCCTCGAGGTCCGCTTCTATCCCTACTCAACTTGCTTCATCCATTCTCTTATGCAGCTTCTAACCCGTTTCTCCATCCTTCTCAGGAGCACACGGACGTCGGTCAGGCGTCCTCAACTGGAGTAGGAGAGGCGCCAGCAGGACAAGGCGGGGGCCAGGCACCCATTATCGAATTGACAAGCGCTAAGGGGTCCCCTGCTGCAACTGTTCCTGTGGCGACCGGGGTAGCGGAAGATGACGCTCCAAACTCCCGTAAGTCTCCCTACTTTACTGCTGGTGCTTGCCATTGACGATCCGTGACTAACCATGGCATGCCCCGCGCAGTGATCTCAACATTGGAGGCTCGTCAGGTTGCCGAACCCGGGCCATCTACGAGTGGACCAGTGGTGGACATGCCGCCTGCTCCGGAACAGGCTTCCCAAACCGAGCCGGCCCCACCAACTGCTGATCAAGGGGCTGCGGACGTCGGCGGTGCTGCCACCGGAGAGAGGTTGGGGGCTGACGAGGGTGTCAGCGCCGCTGGGGAGAGAGAAGAAGGTTGCCCGGATGTTGGGGAACCTATCCCTCGTGAGGACCTCCCAGGGGCGGACCCTGCAGCAGACCTGCTGGCTGCCTTCCCTGCTTACCGGCCTGCCGACCCCGAGGAGATGGATGACTCGGACGCGGAGGCGGTCGAGGATAGCCGGGTAACGCGACGCAGGGGGTGGAAGTGCATCCAGCGCTCTCTCAAGCGAGACCCATCGGAATGGCTGGGGCACATGGGATCACTTCAGACCTGGCTGCGCTTCCTGTGTGCCGGGGGAGCTGATGCTCAACGCCTTCATCTGACGGTCCGTGATTTCATGGCCGAGAAGATGCGCGAGAGCCGCCGGCGTGCCGACGTCGCACAAAGTCGGGACATGTCAGAGAGCACGCAGGCGCTCATCGCGGCAGAGCAGGAAGTCCGGCGCCTCGAAGGGCAGGCGGCAGAGAAGGAGGCCTTCGTCGCAGCATGTACCGAGCTTGTGGAGCAACTATCGGCACAACTGATCGACGCTCAGGTACAGCTGATGGAGGCGGGCCAACAGATGGTCACACTCCAAGTCGAGCGGGAGCGTGCACAGGTCAGGATCGACGAACTGCGTGCTGCGACCGCCGATGAGGAGAGGGCACGCAGAGAACGAGAAGCAGCTCTGGAGGCCACCAGCCAAAGGGTAGCGGCATTAGAAAGACTCATTCAGCACGCTAATCCCTAAGGGCTGTTTTTTGCCATTCCCAGAACATTTTCTTCCGCTACTTAATATTTTGATCCACTTGTATGAATCGCCATATTTATCTGCGTCTTTTGGTTTAATATGCTCAACCACAATTCGTTGTCTTGCGGGAGTGTTAACCAAGCATCAGGCATCCATAATTGGGCCTGGGTTTCTGGAGAAAAGAGGGAGGTCATTCCTAGGAAAAGAGACCTCAGACCTAACCAATGTATCATCCCCCAACTTGTTCCAACACACGAGCGGGACAACGCTAGGGGCGTTGAGATTTTATCCGAACATAGGGAAACGAGAAAGGGTGAATCGCGTGTCCCGAATCCAGACATCCACAACGGTCGGCCTTCCAGGAAATGCCCAAGACGGTAGGCGGACAGTGGATCGACCATAACAACTGCAATAGACGGACCGAAAAAGGCCATCATTCATATTGCAGGAGGCGGACCACATGTCATCATGAATACCGCTTTGGGGTTCCTTCAGACACAAGGGTGGAAAATCCAGATCAACAGGGCATGCGAAGCGTGGGGAGAAGTGACGATTTGTTCGGACAGAATCCAACGCTCTCAAAATTGCGCCACCGTGGGGGAAGCGTATTAGGCGGATGCACTAATCTGGCCGTGAGTCACCTCAATTCTCAGACAGCACCTCTCTGACGAGGAAACCGTCGCTTCCCATCCTTGCGATGGGGCATCCCGAGCTGAATCGGGGAGAATATCACAACTGCACCACTCTACCCGAAGTCAGGCCAGACGGCCGGCGACGAGGAGGGGCGGGACTTAACGATCCCTGAGGCTGGACCCGAGTCGAAATGCCCGGGTGTTCCTACGTACTCCATCAGGCTGGAGATCAAGCCACACGTAGTTCTGTGAGTGCAGTTTAACGTCATGCAGGACGTAGAATCCCGTTTAGGGTAGATCTTAGTTTAGGGTCTTAGAGCTCGGACCATAAGGGCTGGATCTTAGTTTAAGGTCTTAGAGCTCGGACCATAAAGGTGGAGGATCTTAGTTTAAGGTCTTAGAGCTCGGACCATAGGGCTAGAGGATCTTAGTTTAAGGTCTTAGAGCTCGGACCATATGGGCTAGAGGATCTTAGTTTAAGGTCTTAGAACTCGGACCATAAGGGGAGATCTTAGTTTAAGGTCTTAGAGCTCGGACCATAAGGAGGGATCTTAGTTTAAGGTCTTAGAGCTCGGACCATAAGGAGAGATCTTAGTTTAAGGTCTTAGAGCTCGGACCATAAGGAGGGATCTTAGTTTAAGGTCTTAGAGCTCGGACCATAAGGAGGGATCTTAGTTTAAGGTCTTAGAGCTCGGACCATAAGGGGGGATCTTAGTTTAAGGTCTTAGAGCTCGGACCATAAGGAGAGATCTGAGTTTAAGGTCTTAGAGCTCGGACCAGAAAGACTCAAAGCACGCCACATCGTGGTCATATCCCCTGGATATGCGAAGATGCACTGAGGGATAGTGTCAAGAGTGTCGAGGTTTCGCCTGGTTAGAATGGGAGGTGGAAAATGTGAATCATGCGGCCATTCACTCAAGGACTGGGGGCACCGGCGCAACGATATGGGAGTACTGCCGACCGTGGCGGAAAAGCAGCATCAATATCGCACTAACCGTTGGTGGAATGAGGCAGCAAACGAGCATCGACCGCTCAATCGCAGGATTCATATCGATTTGCTGCCCGAGGCCATTGGGGGTACCGGCCCGAGTCGGTGGGAGAGCACTGAGGCATTGTGTCCGAACCGTTCACGGGGGCTCCACCCAGGGCGTAGACGATGGGTCCAAATGAAAGGGAGCACGAAGCCTGAAAAGTGGAGGAAACCTGACCAAGCGGATCCTGACCCTCCTGGCAATAAACCAGAGTACTCTCGACACCGGTGGACCACGACAAGGGGTCGGGGAACATGCCTTGAGGGTGACCTGAAGGCGGCGGATTCCCCAGAGAAGGGGGAATCTCTAAGAGGTGGGGGGCTGGACCCGAAGTTTCAAACATCCGGGCGTTCCTACGTATCCCATAAGGATGGGAATCAAGCCGCACGTAGTTCTTGAAGCGCGGTGCAACACAATCGGGCACCAGCACGGGGAAGAGTGCGGGTCTGACCCTCGCACACAAAAGGAGCGGCATTTGATATTTCTTGTTTGTCCTTAAAGATGAATGGTTTTTCTTTGTGCGGCGACATGCCCTTGATTGAGAAATCTCTGGCGTCGTCACAATAATCAAGCCACGGAAGGCATTGATGAATGGCGTGGTTATTAACCAGCGCCCAACGTGAGTGTCCCCTGAGGGGAACATCACGATGCAGTGCCGTTTTCTCGTCGGGCGGCCAAGACGATCACAGTTTACGGTCGTGTGGTAGGACCAGACAACACAGTTTAAGGTCGTGTGGTTCGGACCATGGAGGAATCCGCTTATTGCGGTACGGCGGACACGGCGGAGGTGGGAACATACCCAGCCCTGCGGTCACGCACGATTCCAGGAGAAGAGTCTTGGGATAGGGGTCTGCACATGTCCATCACCCGAGGGGCAGATATGCTAGCCTCCAGATATACTGGGCCCAGAACGCAATTGTTCGGGCGACTCCCTCCTCCTTATGGGGACGAGGGTCCAGCTACGCATGGCCCTTAGGGAGGATATCTGCATACATCCTTGGTGCTCAGATCATGGGAGCCTCGAACGACATCATTACCCTGGTTGGTCTGCCTAACGTGTAAAGGCGTACCGGAGGTCAGTATGAAGAGAGTGTCAAGATCCCACTACAACGCACAAAGGCGGAGTGTGATGAGGACTGCGCAACCAATGTTCAGAGCCTGAAGGAGCTGACATGGCGATCAAGGATGTTGCTGACGCATTCGCAACACAACATCCGATCGCGTCAGCCTAAGACGGGGCAAGCAAAACGAGCATCAACCGCTCAATCGCAGGATTCATATCGAATTGCGGCCCAAAACCCGCCGGTAAATCGACCCGGAGCGGTGGGAGAGCACTGAGGCATCGTACCCAAACCGCTAACGAGGATCCCTTTGAGTGAAGGCTCGAACAAGAGGAAGCGCGGGGCCTGACAAGCAACACAGGACTTGTCGAGATTGAATCTGACACTACGAGTCATAGACCGAAGCACCCAAAACATGTTAACAGATCTCCGGAAAGGGTCGGAGGACTCACCCTGAGAGCAACCGAAGGGGGGCAGATCCCCGTGATCAACCAAGAGACGGGGCTGGACCTGAGACACAAGCGTCCAGGCGGTCCTACGTATCCCATAAGGATGGGAATCAAGCCATACGTAGTTCTGGAAAGGCAGTTTAACGTCATGCAGGACGATGAGGGGTGTGAGGTAGTCCCACACACGGGGGAGGCGTACGGCGCGGCCAGTAGACCGACGTGAATGAGGACGTAATCCCCCGCTCACGCGATACGCCTCGCACAAAAAGGAGGGGAACTGGGGGCCAGAGGCCCAACGCGGGATAGAGATTCCCAGGAAATGGGGCTGGGCCTGAAACATGAATGTCTAGGCGGTCCTACGTATCCCATAAGGATGGGAATCAAGCCATACGTAGTTCTTGAAGTGCAGTTTAACGTCATGCAGGACGATGAGGAAAAAAGAAGGGGGGAGCAGAAGGCATCCCCAAACGTGGGGGGGGCGTACAGCGTGACGAGCAAACCGACGTGAATGAGGGCATAGCCCCGCACTCACACCATACGCCGCACACCCGGGGGCAACTGGGCCAAGGGCCCGAGATGGGATGGAAATTCCCGAAGGATGGGGCTGGGCCTGAAACATGAATGTTCAGGCGGTACTACGTATCCCATAAGGATGGGAATCAAGCCGCACGTAGTTCTTGAGAGGCAGTTTTACGTCATGCAGGACGAATGCTGAACAGTTTAACGTCTTGTAGCTCGGACGTAGTGCAGTTTAGCGTCATGCAGGACGAAGTGCAGTTTAGCGTCATGCAGGACGAAGTGCAGTTTAGCGTCATGCAGGACGAATGCTGAACAGTTTAACGTCTTGTAGCTCGGACATAGTGCAGTTTAGCGTCATGCAGGACGAAGTGCAGTTTAGCGTCATGCAGGACGGAGTGCAGTTTAGCGTCATGCAGGACGAAGTGCAGTTTAGCGTCATGCAGGACGAAGTGCAGTTTAGCATCATGCAGGACGAATGCTGAACAGTTTAACATCTTGTAGCTCGGACGTAGTGCAGTTTAGCGTCATGCAGGACGAAGTGCAGTTTAGCGTCATGCAGGACGAAGTGCAGTTTAGCGTCATGCAGGACGAATGGACACTCAGGCAAAGTATTGCTTGAGGAACCTAGCGTTGGTGGGAGGAGTGACACGCTCACCATCCATAGTCGCTAGGGAGTACGCGCCATTGGGATAGACCTTGTGGACAACAAAAGGTCCCTCCCACTTGGGCTCCAACTTGGGCGGCTTCCTGCCGGGGATCATCGGTGCTCTTAGGGCTAGCACTAGATCACCCTGCAGGAAGGAGCGGAGGCGAACCTTCTTATTGAAAGCTCGAGCCATTCTGCTTTGATGCCTCTCCAAGTTGTGCAAAGCGTGAAGTCTATTCTCATCCAGTGCTTCCAACTCGACTAGACGGGCTTCAGCAACTCTGTCTGGCGCTTGCTGGTCGTAGACCGCAGTGCGCAAGGACGGTAACTGGATCTCGATGGGCAGGACAGCCTCAGCTCCATACACCAGGGAATAAGGGGTCATCTGGGTGGAATTGCGAGTCGTCGTCCGATAAGCCCAGAGGGCGTTGGGGAGCTTGTCCGGCCAACTCTTCTTGTTCTGACCAACCATCTTTTGCAGAATGTTAGAGAGGGTTTTGTTAAACGCCTCGATCTGTCCATTCGCCTGCGCATGATAGGGAGATGTATGGTTCGAGCGGATGTTATACTTGGCGTACAACTTCTTCAACTCGGCTGCTCGGAAATTGGTTCCGTTATCCGTGAGGATAGCGTGAGGCACTCCAAATCGATAGATGATGTTGGAGGTCACGAAGTCAGCGATCGAACAGGATTTGACCTCTCTGAGCGGAATCGCTTCTGCCCATTTGGAGAAGAAGTCCGTGGCGGTCAGAATGAACCGGCACTGGCGAGCTGTCGCCGGTGGGTAAGGTCCCACAACGTCCAGTCCCCAGACTGCAAAGGGCCAGGAATACCTTGTGGTATGGAGAGGCTCCGGCGGCCGATGCACAAAGTTCGCATGAACCTGGCACGCATGGAACCTCCTGGCGTACTCGATGCAGTCATGGATCATAGAGGGCCAGAAGTATCCCAACCTCCGAATCTGGTGGGACAGCTTCGGCCCAGTCTGGTGGGCGCCGCATGAACCAGCATGAACCTCTTGCATGACTCGTGGGATCTCAACTCCCTGAAGGCAATGGAGGAGAACACCATCAAATCCGCGTTTGTAGAGGATCTGCTCCAGGCCGGGATTGCTCTGGAGGACGAACTGCGATGCGCGGCGTCGAACTCGCTCGCGCTCGGCCCGATCTGACGGAAGAATGCCATGTTGGAGGTACTCAACCAAAGGCGCCCTCCAATCACGGGCTGATTCGACTGCTATATCTGGGGTACTCGGGGCTCCGGGCATAGGGGCAACCGTGGTGAGGTTACTTACCAACGGGCCGCGATCTTCTTCCGGGATAACGGGAGCGATGAGCCTGCGGCGCGTCACGCGGACGATCAGGTTGTCCTGTTCAGGTTCCGCAAGTGACGCAGCCAGGCTGGCCAAAGCATCTGCTCGACCGTTCTGCGACCGGGGAACATGGACAATTTCCGGCCGAGAAGGGAACCGGGCCATCAGAAGAAGGGTGCACTCCAATAATGGCACAAGTTCCGGCTTCTTGACAACGTAGTCGCCATTGATCTGCTTAACGACCAGCTCGGAGTCCCCTTTCACGCACAGACGGGGCACGTCGATCTCGAGAGCCAACTCGAGGCCGGTGATGAGGGCATGGTATTCCGCCTCATTGTTGGTACAGCCCTCTGACAACAGGAAAGAGTATGGCAGCACGACTCGCTCCGGGGTAATGAAGACGATGCCCAAGCCCACTCTATTGAGCTTAGGATTATCGAGTCTTCTACCGGTGGGGCTCCGGGAGGCACCGTCAAAGTGCATCTGCCAGCATGGATCGGCTCGATCAACCGAGAGAATGGTCTCATCAGGAAAGCCTAGATCCAGCGGCTGATCCGCGGAGGTCGGGTGAGCGGCCAGAAAGTCTGCCAATGCCTGCCCTTTGATGGCCTTCTGAGACACATACCTGATGTCGAACTGCTGGAGAATCACAGCCCACCGCGCTAGACGTCCAGTCAACATAGGTCGGCTCAGGATATATTTCAACGGGTCTACCCGAGAAACCAACTGTACCTCATGGTGCTGCAAGTAGTGCCGTAATTTCTGTACGGCAAATACGAGCGCCAGGCAGCTCTTCTCGATGGGGGAATACCTAACCTCCGCATCGAGGAGCATGCGACTGAGGTAATAGAGGCTATTCTCTGTTCCCTCGTTGTTCTTCTGGGCGAGAAGGGCACCCAGGGACCGTTCCAGGGCGGTCACATAAAGGACCAGCGGCTTTCCGGATACGGGCGGCATCAGGACCGGAGGTTGAAGCAGGTACTGCTTGATTTCCTCGAAAGCGGTCTGACACTCTTTATCCCATACATAGGTGGCACCTTTCTTCATAAGCCGAGAAAAGGGCTTACACTTGCCGGCCAGATTCGCAATGAATCGGCGTATATAGGCTAAGTGGCCTTGGAACCCTTGCAGTTCCCGGACGGTACCCGGGGGAGGCATCTGGCTAATCGCCCTGATTTTCTCTGGGTCGATCTCAATACCCCGGTATCTTACCACAAATCCAAGGAACTTTCCGGAGGTGACCCCAAAGGCACACTTCAACGGGTTCATCTTCAGGCAGCGAGACCGGAGGAAGCTGAACACTTTCTCAAGATCTTTGAGATGGTCCTGACGCTGGCGCGATTTGACAACCAAGTCGTCGACGTAGCATTCCACCAGTGTGCCGAGGATTGGCTTGAATATGCGGTGCATCGCCCGTTGGTAGGTGGCACCTGCATTCTTCAGGCCGAAGGGCATGACCTGGTAGCAAAAGGTACCTTGGGGGGCCCTGAAGGCAGTGAACTCCTCATCCTCAGGGGCCATCCGAATTTGGTTGTATCCGGAGTATCCATCCATGAAGGAGAGGGCTTGGAACCCTGCCGTGGCATCAATCAACAGCTCTGTCACTGGAAGGGGAAAATCATCCTTCGGACAGTGGCGGTTGAGATCGCGGAAGTCGATGCAGACTCTAATCTGCCCGTTCTTCTTCCTGACCGGCACAATGTTGGCCAGCCATTTGGGGTACTGAACTTCCCTCACGAAGTTGGCTTTGATAAGCTTGTCAACTTCGGCCTCAATCATGGCACCATGGGATGGGTGCATCTTCCTGGGAGGCTGCTTGAACCCGCGATGGTTCGCCGGGAGACCAAGGCGGTGGACGGCTACCTGAGGATCTAGCCCCGGCATCTCGTCATAGCCCCAAGCGAATACATCACGGTGCTGCCTGAGAAAGTCCACGTACTGCTGCCGCTCCTCAGAGGGCATGGCGGCACTGACCAACGTGGGTCTTGGATCGGCTTCGGTTCCAAGGTTCACCTGTATTAACTCATCGACCGTGGCGGGGACGCCCTCCTCAAAGGCTGGGGGTGCATCTTCCACGTCCTCTCCACTCGGGGAGGGATCGTCCACGGGAGAGACTGCGTTGGCAACTGCATTGGGGCTACCAGGTCCTGCTGGCCCACTGGTGCTGGCGCGGGCGGTCGCGGCCGTCTCATCAGGAGACTCGCGGACCGTCAAGACCATGGCGACGTCCAACCGGTGAATCGGGAGGACGTAAGCGTCATCCAGACCTGCCCAGGGATCGCTCGCAACAGCGACAGGCTCAACCTCACCTGCCAGGATCTGCTTATCCTTGCTCTTGTAATAGTTCGCGTCCAGGTAACGGGCTTCACATGAGGCAAAAGGAGAGGCATCTCCTTGAAGCACGCCTACTCGACCATTAAGGGAGTATTTGAGGCATTGGTGGTATGACGAGGGAACCGCCGCGTGAAGGTGAAGCCATGGCCTGCCCATCAATGCGTTATATGCAGTGTCCTGAGAGACTACCATGAATTCGGTGTTGGCAACCAAGTCACCGAACTGGGTCTTCAAACGTATCTTGCCGACCGGGGTTTGCTCGGTGCGGTCGTACCCCTGGATCCTGAGGTCGGAGGGAATCAAGTCATCCTCAGACAACCCCAATCTCCGGAGCGTCCGAGTTGGAATCAGGTTAATCCCGGACCCCGTGTCGACAAGACAACGCCGGACTTCAAGGCCGTTGAACTGGCCAGTGACATACAGCGGACGAATGTGTCCCTGTATAGGAGGGTCTTCATCCTTACCAGAGAACGAGATAACTGCCTGACATTCGGCGTCCTCGATCGTTTCGGCGTGAAAGGCCTCTGCAGCCGCAACCTCTGTCTCAAACTGGAGGGGGCTCTTCAGGGCTTCAGCGAGTGCCTCGCGCATCTCAGATGACATGCGCAGAGCCTCAAGGATGGAGAGCCTTGCTGGGATGTCGGCCAAGTGCTTCAGGACATCATACTTTTTGGCCAAGCGCGAGTTCCTGGTTGCAGGAGGTTGCTCTGCGGTTGGTGGCATGACGGGCCTTGCCGGTTGGATCGGCGGCCGACTGGTACTTGGCGCATCTCGCTGTTCACTGGTCGCAGTCCGGGAAATGGTCACCGTACTGGAGTCAGGAGGCCGGGATGGACTTGTGGCAGGGCGGAGCTGGTCGCGACGCGGCTGAGGCGGTTCTGCCTGGTCCCACACCACAAACAGTGGCGGAGGCGAATCCGTCATCCCCGGATGGGGAGCCTGCGCACGTTGAGCTCGATCTTGAGCCTGCTGCCTAGTCTCAGTGGCGTGCACGGCCTGGCCGGAGGTACCAACGGCTGTGCCCCGGCGACTCCTGCTGCTGCGGTTCTTCCGACGGTGGCGACGACCGGGGACACTAGGGAGGTCCACCTGGTGTTCTTCAATGTCGGGAACCGAAAAGGGATTTACCAGCTCGACGGTATTAACCGAAGCGTACCCAACACTTTCATCGGACGAATCATCCACCACCGGGCGGATCCGAGGAGGGACCCCCATCTCCGGGGGCATGAAATCGCCGAGAGTACGGGATAGTGGCGGAACTGGCGGGGCGCGCTCTTCCTTCTTGCGCTGCCGCCGTTTGCTCTTTTTGGAAGAGGCAGGCTGGGACGACGACGCCGAAGCAGCACCCGCAGATTCTGGGGGCTCAGGCTGATTCAAGCATGCACGGATGATTCCCCGGGCGCGAATGGTCGTCTTGCGGGCCATCCAGTTATTATACTTCTGGGACCCGCGGTCGGAGACCAGCTGCCATTCGTCCTCGTTGCCACTATCGTCATCTGATCCCACGAATACGCCCGCCACTTGTGCTGGAGCTGGGCCCAACCTGATTACATTGTTGTTAATCTGGTCTTGGAGCCAGTCCTTGAACACATAGCACCGCTGGATGGTGTGTCCCAGGGCTCGATGGTAAGGGCAGTAGCGGGGGTTATCCGTGAGATGTGCCTCCTCTGGCTTCCAACACTCAGGCAGTCGCACAATCCTCTGCTCCAGGGCGCTCCGGAAATAACCGGGGACCTGATCCTCATGGAATGAGTACGTCAGGTGTCGCGGGCCCCTGGGAGCGCGGTCTTGACGAGGGGCTGGAGGGGCCTGCCGAGGAGGTGGACCCTGATTATCTCGCCTGGGTTGTGGCGGTACATTACGCGGAGGGGCCGGCCGGTTCTGAGGCTGCCGCTGCTGGGCCGGGAACTGAGCCCGTGGAGGCGGATTCCTGTGAGGCGGTGGAGCTGGCCTCACCGGCAGCAGCTCCAACGGCCTGGGAGCCTCTATCTGGGCCACAGCAGCGGGCTCAGCCCTGCTGACTCTCCTTGCAGGAATCATAGGAGGCAGCGGGTGTGCCTGGCTGGCCTGTTGCAGGGCTTCCTCAAGACGTTGAGCTTTGTCTGAGAAGTCCCTGAACCCTCCGGGGTAATTCTGAGTGATCAGGGAAGGGACCAGCTCGGTCTTGACGTTCCCGACGCACATTGTCAGCAACTGCTCCTGAGTCAATGGCATGTCAAGGGAATACGTGAGACCCTTCCATCGGGCGACGAAGTCCGCGACTCGCTCATCAGGCCTCTGCTTGCACTTGAAGAGGTCTGCGATACTCGTCTTCCGGGTCGTGGAACTGAACTGGTAGAGGAATTGTCTACGAAGGTCCTCCCAGCTAGTTATCGACCCGACGGGAAGCTGGCTGTACCAGACAAATGCTGGCCCTTCCAGTGTCTGGACAAAGCAGCGAAGCTTAGCGGCCTCCTGCTGCGCCGGAGTCCCCAACATAGGCCCGCACCTCGAGTTGAAGTGGGCCAAATGCTGTGGCGGATCTCCAGTCCCATTGAAGGGGGCGAAAGTGGGATTCCCGAATCCCGGAGGCGCCGGCATGTCATCCACCCATGCTGGGTAGGGCTTGCCGTCCGGTGGGATCGCCACCTGCCGAGTCTCCAAGGCTTCCAAGCGGGCAATGAGCGCCGCCATCGGATCGTCCGGACATGGGTTCCAGTCCTGGCGAGGATCTCTAACCACGAGCGCATTGCACGGCCCTTCAACCGGGTCGTCGACCGGGTCGTCGAACTCGGCAGCTCGTGGGATGGCTGGCGGAGCGGCCCTTGGGGCAGCGGGAGGAATCCGAGCAGGGTCCCTCAAGTAGTCCCGCCGCTCGGGAGGGTGTGGCGAAACATACCACGCCCTCTTGCCATAGGCAATGGCCTCTCTCCTGTCGGCGAACATGGCATGATCACGGTTGCCCGGGAGAGTCTCATCAAGGAGCGGTTGTTCCGGTCCCTGCTGTCCTGGCCTAGGATCACCATAGTCAGGCCGCCGTTCTGCAGCGCGCTCGGCGAGGAGCTGGTCAACCAGCCTCTTCTGTTCGGCGAGCTGCTGACGTAGCGTAGCCTTCTCGGGATCCTCCTCTGCCCTCTGCATGGAGGCAGATGGGTCGGCGGGCCTTATAGCCTCGCTGTGCTCTTTTCCTTTGCTGACGTTCCGGCTCAACGTCAGTGCTTCAGTGGGTGCGGGGAGCCCCAGGAGGTTTCTCTGATGACGAGTAACTCTCACTGATGGATCTGACGACGGCTTGTCTTCGGGGGGGAAGCCCCCGTCGAGAAGTTCCAAGTGGTTCCCCTCTCCCGACAGGTCAGCCATATTGACCGTTCCTGTCCCTGGGGATATACCCTCAAGGCCACCCAGCGAATCGGGCTGTCGGCGGATCACACTGAAGCGTAGGGCAGCGTACTGCCCCCATCCACGGATATACACGTGGGGAGTGGCTTCCTCGATAACTTTGCGGAGTACTTGAAAACACTCAACGCATCGTTGTTGGAGGGCCTCGTGGTGCCCAAATGACCCGGGGTGCCGAACCGCGGGGAGCATGGCCAGGTCAATTTGACGGCACTGCTCACCAATATCCTCCAGGTGCGCTTGACTCCCGGGGTATGGCATTTGTAGGCAATGAAGACGGGAGTGAGTCTCCCGGAGAGTTCGGCGGAAGCACTCGAACTCATCCGGGGTGAGCGATTCGGGTGCATCAAAGCCCAGTCCTGCGACTGGCCAAAAATTCTCAGGGAAGTGGCCCTCTGCAAGGACGGTCCAGAAGCTCCACGACTCAAACTCGGGACTCAGATCTCCTTGGTCCTCTTCAATGGCTGGGAACGGACGAGGAACTGGTAGTGGTGCCGAGGCGGGCCGCCGGGCCGACGGGCTGGCCGGCGGTGAATACGGCGAGCAGGCCGATTGGCCTCCATATCCCGGACCTCCCCCTGAGGGTGGCGGTGGCCTGGCTACCACATCACGATAGGAAGGGCCGGCGAGCGAACATCCTGCCGTAGCATCGGTGCTCGCCGAGGGCGCACCAGATCGTGGTTCGACCGTCGGTCCCCAGAAAAAGTCTCCGGCTTCTCCGACCGAGACGGAAGGCACTTCTGGAGGGGCCGGTACCAACCGCAAGTTTGATCCCTGGGGGTCTACCAGGCCCTCGTTACTCCGGATATACCTTCGGAGAGACGCGGGGATCACATCGATCTCGCTCTCGGGGAGCACGAGGCTGACGTGCAGCATTCCTATCCCTGCCCTTGACTGGCGGGATTGGGGAAGGGGCTCTCTCGCCGAATCGTACTCCGCCTCTGAGTCAGAGAAGCAAACCGGTCGGATCTCTGTCCGGAACTCCGCAACATTCTTCCCTCGGCGTCGACGCCTTGCCTTCCTGCCCCTGGGTGGTTCTTCGGGGCAGGGCTGATCTCTGTCCTGGCGTCCTCCGGCCGCACTGGTGCTGGGGCCGAGAGGACTGAGAACCGAGGTGCGAAGGGCACCGGGACAGATATCGAAGGGGACGCGGGGAGAGATGATTCCGGGCAGGACTCCGGGCCGGGATCGGAAGGTGGGATGACCCATGCCTCCTGGATCGGCCACACAGAGTAGATCCTGCCGGTGAATAGCGCTACCGCGAGGTGGTCCGCGGTGGCTACTGCCAGTGCCAGCAACCGGGAGAGTCGACCCAACCTGCCTTTGGGGCGGTCGGGGCCTCGATCCAGGTCGGGCATAGGAGTTCCCCCGCTCAGGATGCGCAGAGGCCTGGCGACTGGAGCCAGCAGTGGCTTGGGCCAATGCGGCCGCAGTTGCCAGAGCCCCAAGGTGGGCATCCTCTTCCGCTCGTGCCCGACATTGGCGTCGAGACAGACGAGCCGGGATGAGCGGCGCGGGCAGGTGGAGAGCCCGCTCTTCGACTGGAGAGGCCTGGCGGCGGTGTCGCCGTGGCCTGGCGGGAGTCCTTACCGAAGATCCCTGGAGCGAATCCCGGATAGGGTGATCCCGGGCCTCTTCCACCTCATCCGCGTAGGGAAGGGAACTGTCAGAGCGCTCCGGGGATAAGCTCCCGAAGCGGTTGGACGTTGAGGTAGGCAGCGGTGCCTCCCTGCGCGGCCCTCGGGGGCGGCGGTGGTGGCGAGGCGCAGCCTCCTCAAGGTCTAGGCGAGCCATTTCCCTAGTGGGGATGACTCCCTCTTCCTCGTATCTCCGCACCAGGGTGTTGATCACCCTTCTCTGGATGACCTCCGAGGGGGAGAGAGGGCGTGGTCGTCCCGCAATTGCGGCTGCTGGGACGGCTGCGGAACGGGCGGGACCGCGCGGAGTAGCCGCGTCGGTGTTTCCCCTGTCCCTGCGCCAGTGGGCGGGTGGCGATCGGGCACTGGATCGGGCGACCTGATTTCTGAATGCAGGGAGAATGACCCATTAATACTGACAGGAAAAAGGAATCGACAACCAACCATTAGCGCCACGACGCCTTCCGTGGGGGGAACCCAGGCCCTCGACGTTGCGAGACGGAGTGCCCGATTTCACTTCCCCAGCCCCTGGCGGGTAAGACTGAATGCTTGGCCGGGCAACACGCCGGTCTTCCAACACCTCTGAAAGCCATCGGTCTTCGTATTGAGGAGAAGAGATTCACGTCGGGTTCACCATTTTTCTGTTTCGGTGCGGATGTGCGTCGGGTTACGCTGTTCCGCCAGGACGCGTTCGCGCGTGCACCCGTCATCCCAAGGGGATGGGCGCGCGGCTTGTGGTCCCGCAGTCCCGCTTTCCAAGGGCGGGCGGCATTTGTCCCTTATTCAGGGGCGTCTGCTCCTTGATCGAAACCGGGATGATGGGATGTCGGCTCCTCCTTCCTTGGACGTCTCCTTGGAACTCGTCGCCTAATCCGGGTCTCCCTCATAGACTTAAGAATGTTCGTGAATCTCGTTCCCGGCGCCATATCTTCATGGACACCGGTTAATTACGCTGCTTCCGCCCGGACGCTCCAAGGAGTCTGGGCGGGGCAGCAACCTGCGGTGAGAAGGCCGGGTGGCTCTGGGTGCTGGGGGCATGTCGTAACACTGCGGCTCTGCACATCTGTCTTCCGTCCCTAATAGGGCTTCTCGAAGGCATGATGGCCTGAGGCATCCCGTACTAGGTGCGGGGAACTGTGTCACCTGAGGTTTTCCTCAGCTTCCCATGTTTAACACGGGGTATGCCGCGAGTTTAACGTCCAGCGGGGACGGCATCGGACCGATCAACACGAAAAGCGGATCAGATGACAGAACCCCTTGCGGGGAACCTCCGACGCTGGGGCCAGCACATGGGCGGCTTCCCAAATGATGTGGAGTGGAGTGAAGTGGCATGACCCCACCGGGATGTGGCGGCCCGGGTAAGGATCAGGATGGATGATGAAGTGAAGAGCTTGGACCCCAGAGGGGCTTCCTACGTACCGCGCGTTAACACGGATCAAAGTCAACGTAGTTCGGGCATACAGTTTAACGTCATGCTGGACGTCGGCAAGCCGACTCACGAAGAGGTCTAGGCCGCCGGGCGGAGGATTGAACCGAACCACCTCGCACAGAGGGGGATGGAACGGCCGGGTGGATCACAGTTTCACGTCATGCTGGACGATAAAAGGGGAAATGGAAAAGGGGGGCTGTGGGGAGGCACCGTGGAGATACACACGGGCAGTCTTCCACAGGGGCGGATTCATAGGTGAATCAACGCAAGCGTGAACCCTGGAGGGGTCCACTGATGGACGAACCGACGTAAATACGACCGGGACGACCAGGTGGTGGGCTTGGACCTCAGGGAGGCTTCCTACGTACCCTGTATAGGAGACAGGGATCAAAGTCCACGTAGTTCATTCTGTCAGGACTTACGCACTTGGGGCAGCCCGGATGCTGCAAAACTCAGTTGGAAGGGACTTGGACCGAAAGCAGAAGACACCTCGATCCCGGTCAGACCCTCTACTGGCTTCGGCAGTGGGGAGGCGCAATGGAGATACACATGTGCAGCCTCCCACGAGAAATTAGGGGTTTGTAATACCCCGCCCCCGTAGGGAAAAGCCACTCCCATTAAATCGCCCCGAAAGCGGGACAATCCCGACATCCCTGCAGAGACGAGCGGGTGGGGGCCACATCCAAACCGGGGGAGATCCTGCGTGCAGAGCACGGGATCGGATGAAGCGGACGGTTTAACGTCTTGCCGGACGAAGTGCAGTTTAACGTCGTGTGTTGAGGACGAAGCGGACGGTTTAACGTCTTGCCGGACGAAGTACAGTTTAACGTCATGTGTTGAGGACGAAGCACTTGGCAGTTTAACGTCTTGCAGCGCGGACGATGGGGGCTAGGCAGTTTAACGTCGTGCAGCTTGGACGGATGTGCAGTTTAACGTCATGCTGGACGCATATGCAGTTTAACGTCATGCTGGACGTATGCGCAGTTTAACGTCATGCGGGACGAATGCTGAACAGTTTAACGTCTTGTAGCTCGGACGTATGTGCAGTTTAACGTCATGCAGGGCAGAGGTTGCCGGACGATGGGTGTATGTCACTTCGCACGAACCTGGAGGGCCGCACGGGAAGACAACGCACGGTGCGGGCACCCAGGATGAGGAGCATCGGGCGCCACGCGGGCAGGTACCCTTAGGAGGTCAACGGGGACGACCCTGGCAGATTGCGCGCAAAAAGGAAGCTTTGCGCGCAATACTGCGGGCCAGCGCGCAATCGGGGCGGCTGGCGCGCAATTGGGCCAGCGCCTTGCGCGCAGATGTTTGAGATTGCTCACACCGGGCTTCGGATAGCGCGCGGGGGCAACGGCTCATTCTTTAACGAATGGCCACTTGAAAGAAGGGGGGGTGCGCGCAATCCGGCCGGATTGCGCGCACCCCGGGGGCAATTGCGCGCAAGCGGGTTCTTTTGCGCGCAAAGACCTTAGGGTGAGTGTTTATTCAAATGAAAGGAGCCAGCAGGGATTGCGCGCGAAGGCGGACCCCGAGGCTTTCTTGCGCGAAAGAATGGAGGTTACCTGAAGTTCGTCATTGCGCGCGGAAGGGGTTGAATTGCGCGCACGAGAGACGTTTCGACTTCCAGCAACCTTTGAAACGTTGGGGGTCGCCTTGTATTTATAGGCAACCCCGGGCGCGGAATCCAGGGTGCGAGCGCGAAATTCTCCTCGCGGGCGCGGAATCGGGCACGGCGCGCCAGGGAGTCGCGCGGACCCGCGGCGCGCAAAATTGCGCGCCGGGCCGGCGCATTGCGCGCATCCCGGGGGGTTTGCGCGCGGAACATCACCTTTGCGCGCGGGCCTCTGAAATTCCGCGCAAGGCCTCCGGGCCCTCCGAAACGTTCTTCCGACTCCAAATATCACTTCGCTTTCCGCATCCGGAGTTTCGTTTGGGAACAACGGACTTTTCCGGCGTCTACAAGCACTACATACCATCCTCAAACAGATGGACAATCAGAACGAACTATTCAAACCTTAGAAGACATGTTGATATCATGATCACTTGGTGAAAGAAAACTTGTAGGCCCAGAATTGGTGGAGGAAACAATAGAAAAGGTGAAGGTAATCCAAAACCACATCAAATCAGCTCAAAGTAGGCAGAAGGGCTATGCTGACAACTGAAGAAAGGATTTGGAATTTCATGTGGGAGATCATGTTTTCTTGAAGTTATCTCCATGGAAGGGAGTTATATGTTTTGGCAAGAAAGGTAAATTGAGTCCCAGGTACATTGGACCTTTCGAAATTCTAGAATGAATTGGGGCTGTAGCTTACTGTTTGGCAATGCCTCCAAATCTCTCCAAAGTTCACGATGTGTTCCACGTATCACTCATGAGAAAATACATTCCTAACCCAATGCATGTACTAACCTATGAGGAATTAGAACTAGAAACTAATCTCTTTTATTGCGAAGAGCCCGTTAGGATTCTTGATACAAGAGAACAAGTGCTGAGAAACCAGACGACTTGTATGGTAAATGTTCTATAGAGAAACCATAAGATGGAAGAGGCAACATGGGAACCCGTGGAACTTACGATGAACAATCACCCGATTCTTTTTATAAAGTAATATTATAATAAATTTTGAGGATGAAACTATTTTAAGGAGGTTAGAATATAACACCCCAAGCTTCCATGATACTCTTCTCTTTGAATAATAGAGTAGCGTGTGTTGTACGCAACTTCGAGTTCTAACACACGCCACAACCAATCGAACTAGCCGTTATTAATAGTAATACCTAATTTTTGAAATGTAATAAATTTTATCTCTCAAAACAGGCTTCATATTTGGATTCAGAATATCAAATTTAGCCTAGGGTGAAATTTTTGTACTTTTTGGATAACTTTTATATTATGATGAATAGTGAAAATTACTAAATTTTAATTAAAAATAACTTTTTTTAATAAAAGTAATTAATAGTGATAAATTATGAATTTGATTGGTTTTAAAGTATATGTAGAATATATTTTTACCATTTAATACAATATGGTCATTGGGAATAATTTCACAATTAAATCAGACATAAACAAGTGTCGATCTTTTGATAGTTAGTATATCTTAAAAACATTCTTTTTGTTTTGACAACAGGAATTAATTTTAAATTAATTTCTGACACTTCTATGTTTTTAATTTGGAAAAATGAATTCCATATTTGGAATCAGGATTTCCAAATTTTTTAACTAGGTAACTTTTATTTTTAGACATTTTAAATAATTACTTCGGTAAATATTTTATTTACCATGGTTAAAGGGTAAATCCAGTAAATAAGGGTAAAAAAATAATTTTATAATAATAATAAATTACCCTAAAACATATTCTAACCTTATTGGTGGATACATGTCCGACCGTGGTCATCTTTGGGTCGATTTGGGGACCCCATGGAGCCACTTGTAGGTGATAGGGCACTTTATATTAATTAAGTTAAAGTAAATACAAAAATGACATAAGCTTATATCTTTTAGAAAAACAATTTTTACATAGGGTTATATATGTTATATTTTCGATTATAAATATTCATTAAAAATATAAAACAATTTCCTACATAATGGTATTTTATGTATAATTTTTAGACATTGAAAAAGTAAATATATATATGACACAATAATGATGTAGTATTTTCCTTATTAATGAATGAATCAAATAATTGGTATTATAAATGTTAAAATAAATATAATTTGAACGTTTTGATGATATAAATGAATTTTATTTGTTAATATGACATGTTTATATTTCTTAAATGATTTTTTTAGAATTAATAAAGTTGTTAAGACTTTAAAAAAAATCAATTATTGAGTAGTGTCAAAATTGACATAAATGAGTTTTTAAAACAAATATTATATTATTAATTTTTATTCTATTCCTAAAAAACTAAGGTTCAGCCATAGGAATTATATATTTATTGGTGTATTATCAATGGACCACTTGGGGGTCTCTTGGAGGTATATAGTAAGTTTATTAACTATATAATATAAAAATAAAAAGTGACATGGTAAGTGTCAAATTAATTAACGAAGAGTTAAAACTAAAAGATAAGGTTAATATAATGACCCAAAACTGTATAAAATATATTGGTTGAAAGGATTTAGACCCATACCCACCTTATAATTTGAATAATACACTTTGTATCCATAAAAACTGAATATGTTTTTATTATAAAATATTACATTAAGTTTTTCCTAAAGAGCCCCTCACCCCTCTTATAAAAGGGAACTCCCCCTTCTCATTAATTCACACCTTAAAATCCATTTGGCTCGGCCAACATCTACCCCAATATCCTCTCAACTTTCCTCACTTCATTCTAGAGTCCTTAGTTTGATCATAAATCCAACCAAAGGATCCCTTTTCATCAAATCAAAAGAAAGAACCCGAAGAAGAGGTAACGTCTTCACCACCCTCTTTAAAGTTCCTTTCTTCTTCAACTTCTTTTTTCCTTGTTATTTCCATTATAAAATAATAACTCCAGTATATTATATATACTGTGATGTTATTATAATTATGGAACAAACAAATTCATTATTCTATCCATCCCTTGAATTAAATGTCACCATACGTGCGTACGTAAGACATACCATCTCCACATTGTGGTGTAATTGTTATTCAATATATTATTATTTAGATGGGTATAATAATGATGTATACTTCATGTAAATAAAAAAATATAACATGATAATGATTCAATATATATGATATACCATCCAATTATATATTATTTTAAAATCAAAAGAATGATATTGTTGCTCGTGCGTACATACGGACTACCATCTCCACGAACGCGATGAGATTCATTCCCCATCGTATCCATGAAATTATAATTCTCATTTTATGATTAAAAATATTGTTTAAGGACTTGATATCATTATGTATATGAATAAGATACAACCTATGCATAATAAACATGGCTTACATAACAAATAATATAACGGAAAATGAGTAAGTTAACACCCGAAATGAAGATAATACTAAAATATTATTAACAAAGCAATGTTAAAAGATCATATATGATATCATATTAATGTATAGGATTATTTTATAATTTAATAAAAATTATTTCACCATTATACAGGAAGTTAACCAACCCTCAACCATGGAAAACTACAAGGTAAGGGTTTATTGCACAATCTCTTCATTATCCGAGGTTGTTTATACGTAATTATTTACTGGGACCTCTTTATCATCCACATCCATGTTTCTTAAAAATTTATTTCAAAACATTATTACTATTTTAAAGAATATGGTTTAAAGTCATTTATACCCTTGATTGAATTTTTATAATAAGTTTATAAAGAAATCTTTCCATCGTTTTCCAAACAAGGTCCTTTTTAACCTTTTCGACAGAATTAAGGTAAGAATGTATTTTTTTAACTTAAACACCTGATGTAGTTATTCTCCGCAGTTTTACACCTTTGAAGATTCCCTTACAAACTTATAAGAATATTTTCGAAATAAATATTTTCTGTAGAATTATGTGACTTTTAATTGAATAAAAAAAAGAGATATTTCTCTCAAATAGTTTTTATTTTCATCTATGTCAACATCATTTGATGAATTTTAAGTTTATTTGAAGTTGATTTATTATGAATTCCATATTGTATTGATGTTTTTGTGATTTGATTTAATGTGTATGTGTTATTTTTAGACCATTGATAGTTTATGGATAAAGTATTGACATTTTGTATTCTACTTTTAATATGAATGTTTATGTATTGTTTAAACCTATTCATATGAGGAATGAATTGGTCATAATAAGTGACGGGTGGAGCCCACTATAGCTCCTCGATGCATTGGTAGGTCTCATGAGACAAACTAGTGTCTTAGCATGAGGCCTTGGCTACGTGGTTATGATAGTCTGTCATTATGTTTTCCGTCATTATGAATGTGGTTATTGATATTTCATGTGATTATTCGACTAGTAGAATATCTATGTGAACACGTAAATAGATTTATTTCATTTTATCTTTGCCATATATGATGAATTTAAAGTTTAAAAGGATTTTGTTTTAGTTATACATTTCCTTAAATGTTTATGTTTATTTATGAATGTTTCCGCTATATTGTTATCCTTACTCAGCATCTGTGCTCACCCCTTTCAATGTATTATTTTTCCCAGGATGTGAAGAAGTTATTTATGAATGACCTGCAGGGATAGTATGTGGGGATATGAGTGTGGACTATGGAGACTATGTTTTGGTAGTTTTCATTTTTATGATGTAATTTAAGACTTATGAATATATCTAGCGTTTCCAAGGCTACTAAACAAATCGGTCTTTCATGATTTGCTCATTCTTTTGATCATGTCAATGTTATGTAATAATGCACCGAATCTGGGTAACTGGGGTCAAGGCGTTACTCCTCTGACTTCCACCATTTCATTCTCTCCGTTATTTTTCTGTTCCATACCTATTAAACCTCACATTCAAATGAACTATCATTTTCTTGTAAAAGAAGATTATTCTTTTTGAATAAAATTCCCCTGAACTATTTCATACATTTAAACTAGGCTGGATAATTCTTCATGACAATTTAAAATACATTCTCATAATTTCATGGAACTTCTTCGGGGAACCATTCTGCAAGATGACCAAATTTTCTACATAGAATCCTGTTGGTGGATGTTCTCGTTTGAACATTCCTTTTACTCTATAGATTTGAATAAAGTAATCACATCACCTCATCCATCACTTATTCTTCCGAACAATATTCAATGATGTGATTATTCATGGCCTTGAATGTAACCTCTTTTGAATTCACTTTTTCCATAGAAGAAATATCCTCACTTCTCGTCTCATATATGACAAGAGTACTGTGCAAGCTATCCAATGTTAGCTTTTTTTTGGATCTTTATCCTCTAACACAGAAAAATTTGGGTTTACACAAGGTGAAATTATTGTCAACATGTACATAAAGATATTTACATCCTGAAAATTTATTCAAGACCATGCATGTCTTACAAAAAACCATTAACCCTATCCATGAATGAATCAATAAATTCATCTGGGTTCATTATCAGATCAACATATATGTTCTAGAGAACTGTCAATTTTTATTCTATAAAATTTGAATCATCATTATAGATATTCAACATATTTCCCACATGGAATTAGTAGATTTACATGAAAATAGTTTTGTATATATTTCATTGGAGAGGGATCCCCCTAATGCATTGATTCATATGGCGTCATTATCTAATTTCATTATGTTAGCTTCTGAAAATGTTCCACTATCAACATAGTTCAACATTACATGCATTTCTACTATATAGACATCCAAACCTATGGTTTGGAAGTAGTGCTACATCTGATTCTTCCATTATTGAAAATTGTTTCCATCGAAGATCAGAATCTATTTATGATTGAAAACCTCCATTAAAATCCCTTAGAGAGAAACACCAAAATTAGAATTTCCCTATGATGCCAATTATTATTACCACTAGGTTAAATATCCTAAGAGGAATGGGGTGAGTTAGGGCATAAAGATTAAAATAACCATCCTTTCATATCTTGTTTCACTATTAAACAAAATTTTCTTCTATCTCTTTCCTGTGTCAATATATAAACAAGAAATAAAAAGTGAACGAGACACAACAATTTTACATGGATGACCCTCAGTGGGATATTTCAAAGGAACATACACTGTAAATGTGATGATGTACCAGCTTAATTAAAAGAACACTTCTATTTAGAATGTTTGGAAAAGAATCACTATTGCTCATTGTTTACAAACATTCACAATTTGAAAGCCCCTTACTCTATCAACTGATTTTTTCTCACTGCATCTTCAAATAACCCCCCTTTGATTTCATGAATTAATATTTTTACACCTCATTTAGTGTTTCATTGAGTTCCACCTTCATCCACTTTATGAATAATCCTTTGCCATAGAATTACTGCGAAACTTCTATCATTCGTGTAAACTTTAAGTGCCTTGTGCACATATTTATCACTTTTCATGCAACATTTCGTTTTTCATGGAAAAGTATATTGTGATTTTATTTTATGTTCTTTACACAAACCTCTTCTTACATAAAAATATATTCTTACACACAACTCCCTTCATGCATTATTCTTATAGGATTTAGAGCCCTAGTTTTGTTTAAGGGTTAAGATATAAAAATGATAGGGGTATTTGACTATTTATAGACCAGACCGAACCTCTGTGAAAGATCTTGATGCATATTCCTATGTGTATGTAAGATCTATTTTGAGTGTGTAAAACTACATTTGATGTCGCATTGGGTGCACAAATCACTTTTCTGCAGATCACTTAGTCTTTATTTATGGGGTGCAAGCAAACCACCTTTCTCTGTAAACCAATATTTCGCATGATTATTTACTTTGAAATATTTTGATGTGGTGATCTCAAAATATACCTTTCATGAAACATTAAAAAATTTCTTCAATATTTCACACAACATCCTTCTCCAAAAATACCTTTCTCCGTTTTCTGGTTTTAGACCACAAAATGTTTGCAAACACTAGGAAACAATGCCACATCGTATACGATATTTTTGTACCACCTCCAGAGTGTCTATTCCTTTATCTTGGAAATATTTCAAAATAGATTATCAAAAAAATTTCTTGAACTCCACAACTATCCATATAAACAAACTTTATAAAAAAAACACAATAACCCAAAATGTTTCACTGTTACCTTGAGGGATTTTTATCAACAATCTCCCCCTTTTGATTTATTGACAATTTTATCAAATTTGAAAACCTCATTAATGCTTCTTCCATCTTCTATAACCATTCAATTATTGAGATTCAGATAAAGATCAATGACTTACTCAACAAAAACTATAAACCAACACCATCCATACCCGACATGAGAAAAAAGAGTAGCATGAAAAGTTCATCAATGAAACAATTCATTCTAAAACCACTCAACGAGTTTCATCATAAACCCCAACTATCATGATATTTAACCTTTTATTGGTTAGATTGAACATATTCAAATTTAAAAATACCATTATGGCACTATTTGGGTTCTTGTGGCTTGGAATACAAAAATATGTCCAAGAAAATCCCTCATAACTCTACCTAGGAATATTGAAAGCTGTCCAATATATACTCTGATAAGTATATATATATCCAAGCTCCCCCTATCAGCTTCTCCCCATGTCTTGATTAAGAAATATTTCCCTTATAATATCCATAATTTCACCCCTTTTCAAATAAACCCTAAGGTCACTCCTTTGTGGTCTGGAATAGGGTAAATAACACATATTAGTACATTAGGGAAAAACACACCATACCTTAGGGAGAGGGAGTCCCACATCCTCACTTTTTCAAATTTGGATAGTTAACTGAACTACCAGATCCATTCAACTCCTTTAAAATTCTTTTTTGGTTATGTCCTTTGATAGAATTTCCACAACCAATAGTTCTATAGACACATACTCCAACTTCACAAGCCTTTTATCTACATTCTCTTTGATAAAATGATAATTTATTTCAATGTTATTTGTCCTAAAGTGATTGATTTTCTTTTATCGATGATTAATAGAAGATGAATTATCATAATGGATTCCAATTGGAGTATTCACTTAAACTCCCATATCATCAAGATGCTTCTTCATCTAGATTAACTGCATGGACGCTTGAGTAGCCATAATATATTAATCTTCTACGGTGCTCCATAAAAAGAAATATTGTTTCTTGATTTTCTAAGAAATACATAATGAACAAAGATATAATGCACCAACAAATTTTTATTTTATATCATCTACTGAACTGGGCCAATTTGCAACTATATAGCCCAATAACTCTTGGTGAGATTTTTCATTATATAGGAAATTGAAATCCACTATCCCTTTATATATCAAATTATTCTTTTAGCTATAAAATGTGGATTTCCTTGGGATTTCTTTGATATCACACTGTGTGGAATGTGAAAAAAACAATATCAAGTCTTTTGGTTATCATTTATAATAAAATTCCAATGATTTTCCTATATTTGGTTATATTAACAGCATGGCCTTCATCATCTTGTGATAGATTCATCTGGGCAGCCACTGGAGTCATCATATCCTTGGGATTATCCATTCCAAAAATTCTCAAAACCTCCTTATCATATTTATATTGAGAAATGAATGTACCATATTTTACTTGTGTCACTTATAAATCATGAAAAAATTCCAGTTCACCGATCATTTAAATTTAAAACTCACCTTTCATGAATTTTTCAAACTTTATGGACTTCACTTCATATGATCCAACAAATATTCTATCATCAACATATACCAGCCCCATCATCCATTGATTACTATCATTGTTTACATAGATATTTTAATCGATTCAACCACACTAAAAAGTGAGTTTCTTCAAAAACTAATCTAGAATTGAATACTATGGTCTTGGTGTTTGTTTGAACCAATATATCACCTTCTTCAAACGAATGAATATATTATCATATTCATGAATGATAAAATCATCTGGATACTTAATATACACTTATTCTTCTAGAAACCCATTTAGAAATGAAGACTTGACATCTGTCTGGAAAACTTTGATCTTTCTTTGCACAACTATGCCCAAGAATAGTTGGATTGTATTTGTCCTTGAAACAGGTGAAAACATATCATTATATAGACCCCTTCAATCTGGAAGTACCATTTTCACACAATTAATTCTTTATTCGAATCACTACACTATCTTCATTCTTCATGTTTTCAAAGACCCATCTAGTCCAAATGAAATCATTATCTGTTGTCATCGAAACAATATCCCAGGTCTCATTCATCTCAATTCATTCAATCTCTTAATTCATTGCATGATCCCAATTATCATCTCCATTTTATTCTTCAAAACATTTGGGCTCTGCCTGAGATTTTAAGGATACCTACTATAATGATTTCATTCAACTTGTTTGAACTAGCGATGTTGGATCACCATTGATATTTTTCCTATCAATTTGAGATCGACTCTTAGGCTTATTTTTTTACCACATCTCATATGAATTATTTTATTATTTCAGAAAAACCAAATCCCTTTTTTATATATAGGCCGATGTCAAGACTGCTTACTTCTCGAATTTCACTAGTAGGTCCTTTTCAATTAGCATTATTCTATCCATGTTGTTAATGATTGGATTTCTCCTCTCATCACTCTGTTTTTAGGAGTTTTCAATGAATACAATTGATTCCTTTTCCATTTTTTCTTGATATAACCTTAAACTTGGATGTTGTTATATTCCATTCCATTAATTGTATAAAACATCAAAATCTTTTATCCAAGCATCATTTCTGATTCCATTTGATATTGTTTTATGAAAATGAACACATTGGTTTTGTGGGAATGAAAATACCTATTATATCATGTTAAAATAATTAATGAAAATAACATAATGTATCTTCTCGTCAATGGATCTTGGAGAGATAGGACCACATACATTTACATGCACTATTTCAAGCACTCTAGTTAACATCTATTACTTTTACATGTTATTCTTTCAGATGATATTACCTTATTTAAAATAATCACACACATGAGTATGATTACATGATAACTTAGGTACGTCTCTAGATGCATCAACTTTTACCAGATCTTCTAAATATTGTTGAAATATATGGCCAGGTCTTTTATTCCACAACTTGTTTTCCTCCTCTCTAGATAAAAAGCACATATCTTCTTCTCCACTTAAAAGGTATAGATTTCCCTATGTTAATTTTCAATATGGAATAACTATACCATATCTTCCTCTAACAATACACATATTCTTGGTAAATCATGTGGCATTACCTGAGCCACATAGTTTTCTAACACTGAGCAATTTGTGACTGAGACCTTCAAAGAGAAGAATTTCATCTCATCTCATTTCCATGCACCCAAACATGGATTTCCCCAAGCCAATTATCTTAGCCCTCCATCATTTCAAAATTTTAATACACCTTCCCCATTATATTTTATACCTATTATGAGATCCCTATTTCCTATCATATGCAATGTTCATTCACTATCCACTATCCATACACCAAGTACAATTTCCACAACCACCACCTTCTTAAAACATTTTTTTTCCAATCCATGTGTTTGAATTCATACTTCGTATTGATTTAAAATTTTGATATTATTCATATTATGATAGAACACCATCATCTTGTGGAGCTACAAATATATTTTTGATTTTTATCTCACAGGATGATTCACTGATTTGCAGCATGTGACCACTTTAGTTTTACTTTTCCACATTCCTCTGAATGGTTAATGTACAGTATCTAGACAAATGTCTAAATCCTACACCAAACAAAATGTCCCTAGAATGATATTTTGTATCATTGATCTTTTTTTGGCTTCTACAATTGTTATTTTTTCCTTTGGTATTTCTTGGCTATGAAACACACATTTTTTGAGTGTCCCATATTTCCAAAGTAATAACACCTGATGCGTGGTGGATTCCTACATGTCACTTCTACACCACTGGTTGTCCCTTAGGATATCAGAATCATCATACTCATCTTTGTAACCAAAGAAATATTTAACCTAGAATAAGGTGCTTGTGGTATAACATTATTCATCATAGTTTTGTGTTTTTGGTCAAGCCCCCTATTAGTGGAACTTGACTATTTCTTCGTTTATGATGAACCCATATGCTCCACTTATATCATTTATATCACCTGAATGAGATTATTTCTTGATAACATGTTGGGAATCCAGAGTTTTTCTTGATCCTTAACTTTCTATCACAGGCCAAAAACTTTCTCATCATGTTCATCAATGAATTTGATTTGTTATTTTGATGTGTTATTCAAACCATCAATCACCATTTTATTGTAACATCCTAAGTAAATAAAGAATTATACATTTTCATATTTATTAAATTTTTTGAATTAAATATTAATATTACTTTAAAGGGGATTATATGTTCCATGGAATACCCGATACGCAACAAAACGTTTCTTTGAAATCTTATGTTGGAGACAACGTTGAGTCATACTGAAAAATAATAATAAAATATTATTATTTGAAATACTAGTTAATGCCTAGCCATTATAATAGACAGAATGAAAATAACTAACTAAAATTTATTATACATGTTTTTTAAATGTTTTTACATTTATCCAATAAATTTTAGAGGCTTAAAATAAGAAATAATCTAATTTAAATCTTAAATACTCTAATATTATTTAAAAGGTCATTTTACCTCCTTTTGATGGAGAACCCTTTTTAAATCTGGTTTTTGTCACTATTATAAGTTCTCCTTTGAAAAATAATATTCTTATTTGGAATCGAGACATCAAAATTTTCTTTGGATAAAATTTTGGTTTTTTCTGATAATGTTCATTTTTTAATGAATAGAGAAAAATACAGTATTTTAATTCAAAACTTCATTTCAATATACTTTATTTATATGGTTAGATTATATTTATAATTGGTTTTAAAGTTTAATTGGATTATATTTTTACCATTTAATACAATTTTGGTAATTGGAAGTAATTTTACATTGAAATTGGACATAAACAAGTGTCAATATTTTGATAGTTATTATTTCTTAAAAACACGCTTTTTTGTTTTGACAATGAGAATTAATTTTAAATTAATTTTTGCACCTTATGTGTTTTGGATGTGTAAAAATGGATTCCATATTTGGAATCAAGAGTTACAAATTTTTTAAATAGGTAACTTTTATGTTTAGATATTATGAATATTTACTTCTGTAAATATTTTATTTACCATGGTAAAAAGGGTAAATCAGGTAAATAAGGGTACAACAAATATATATAATAATAATATTAAATTACCCTAACATGGGTCCTAATAATAGTTTTTGATACATTTCCAACAATGGGCATCATTGGGTCGATTTTGGGACCCCATGGATCCACTCATGAGTGATAATGACTCTTTATATTAATTAATTTAAAGTAATGACAATAATGACATAAACATATATCCTTTAGTAAATCAATTCTTACTTGGGGATATATAAGTTATATATATGACTATAAATATTAATTTGAAAGATAAAAATATTTCCTACATCATGGTGTTTTATTTATAAATTTTAGACATTAAATAAATAAATTTAATTATGACATAATAATGATGAAGTAATTTATTCAATAATAAAAGATTCAAATAAATGATATTATATTTGTTAAAATAAATTTATTTTGAAAATTTTTATGAAATACACAAATTTTAGGGGTAATAATGACTTTTTATATATTTAATAATGATGGTTTTTATAAATAATAATTTTGTTATATACTTTTTAGAAGTCTGGATATGAATTGTTTATAAATTGACATAAGTGAGTTTTTAAATCAATTAATATTTTATTAAATGATATAATAATTCAAAAAATTAAAGATTCAAGAAAATTGAGGTATATGAGGTTGAAAGTTTCATTAATTGAGCAATTGTATTTCTGTTGGCATTTTATAGTAACTATATTAACTTTATAGAGTGAATATACAAGAAGACATGATAAGAGTCAAATTAGTTAACTAAGGGTTCAAGCTAAATGATAAGGTTAAATTTGAAACCAAAAATTCTATTAAACCTATTTAATGAGATGATTTAAAATAATACACATCTTAGATTCTAATTTAATAAATTTGGGACCTTTTGAAACCAAAATTTAGTTTATAATAAAATAATATTTTCAAACATCCCTAAAGATCCCCTCCTCCCCCTTATAAAAAGATATCACCTCTAGCCCATTAATCACACCTATAAAGCCCCTTGTCCCATAAAAACTCTACTCAATTAAGATCCCTGAATCCCTCTCTTCAACCTAGATGCTATACCTTAGGCAGAAGGCACTTCATGAAATCCTTTTGGTTCAAACCAAAGGGAGTTACCCAATTTAATGGTAATGCCTTCTCTTAAATTATTTTCTTTTCTTTTAGTTTTCCTACCCCCTAAACTCTTCTTATTACTATCTTTTATAACAAAAAATTATTCTCAGTATAATAGGTTGTTTTTATGAGAGGTATTAGAACTACACTTACAAACACCTCCGTCTAATGGGTAAAGAAAATACTCTTTCTGTAGACGACGAACTACTGCCTCACGAAACAATGATTGTCCAATATTCTCATACCACCTCTTATGGTGGCCATTATGATGGAACTTTATTTTTATGTGATATATATTATACTTATATTATCTCTATACCTCTTTATTTTTCATTTACATAATCCCTCTATGGTTTCCATAATGGGTAAACGCGACAATTTCATTTGAGTAAGTGCGGACTATCGCCCCCTCAAAGTGATATGACTCGTTCATGCCATACATAGAACTTATAAAGGATGGAGTTAATGAGATTATATGTATGATATTATATTATAATTATAATATAACTATGTATCATTAAGTTTTAATTCCATTAAATAAGAAATAGAAATGAAAGTAGTGTTCATGCATATGTACGACTTATCGTCTCCATGAACGGTGCATTTCATTTCATATATCCAAATGTTATATACTATTATAAATATATATACTGGATATATATTATATACATGATATATAAATCATGAATATCATTATAGAGATAATTGACCTTTGACCACATGTAAAAATTGTAATTATAAGAAGTTCATTTTTTAACCCATGTACCAAATATCGACAAAACAACCGTTATTAACTTAAATGGTTACATACTATTTATAACAAGTAAATAAGTGATATAAAAAGAATAATAATTTTAAAAAAGGTTATTAAGAAACTAGAAATTAACTTTAGTTTATTATTCATTAGATTAATGATGGAATGGGTCAATTCGGACATGAGGTAAGGGACTTCGTCTCAATCACCTTTCATTGGTGAATATTTTGATTTCTATAAGACTTTATTTTATATGGTGTATAACCCCCTTTGAATTTTATTTTAATTTAAATAGAATTTTTTCTCTATGATTTTTTTTACTAAAAGATATAATTTTTTTTTCTTTTTAACGTACACATTGACAATGCCCTTTCCGCCACCGCGAGTATTATTTGATCTTTGGCTTCCTTAAAAATCAATAGTGTTTTTAAAGGAAAATAAATACCGTATACCCTTTTTACATATTGTGGTATTTAAAATGGTTTTGAGAAAGAAATTATTATTTTAATATCTTGAAATGATATATTGTGATTACAATGTGGAGATTTTTTTTTCTTTTATGCTTGTTTTATGTGTTATGGTTCTTGGGCATTGTTTATATATACAGGTGGTTTTGTGATAAACCTAGGATGGGTGAGGCCAAGATAGCTCTCCAATGCATTGGGTAATGTGAAAGAGGTAAACATTAATGTTTCTCCTAAGTGATTTAGGGAATATACTATGATGAGTATTCCAATGTAATTTCTATGTAGCTGTGATATCTACAATGTAAGTATGATAAGGATGCCTCAAGATACCATTATGATTTATGATTTCTTTGTGTTATTCATAAATCTTATGATTTCATGAGGTATGTTAAAAATATTATGTTTTTATGGGATAATGCTTTATTTCTTTATTTTATAACCCTTACTGATCTTTTTACGCCTATCCCATGTTTTGTAATGTTTTTCACAAGATATAAAGATGAATAGGGTCAAGGATGGGATCAAGGAAAAGTCATGTTGTTTAAAACATGGAACTAAGAATGGCTATTTTTTCATGTTTTTTTTATTTTATGAAAAAATGGAATCTAAGTAGAAGTTTCTAAATTTTCATTTTTGAGATGTAATGTAATATTTATGGCCTAATTCTCTTAAACTCTAAAAGTGAAAAGATTATCAATGTGAATTATTCATTTAATTCAAGATTATGTAATTTTTTATGGATATGGCCTTATAGTTGGTATCAAGGTTTAGTTTAGACAACATTAGGAGTTCTAATATTGTTAAATTAATGTCTATAAATTAATTTATGCTAAGATTGAAATGATATAACATTTACAGATTACCATGTTGCTTCGCCTAAGATATTTCTGTGTTCAGAATGGTTTTTCACAGAGGAAAAAGGGAAGCTATGATGGGATGACATCAGGAGGAAGACAACCTTCCAAATTTGTAACCTCAGATGGTCAGAATCGGAACTGAATAGTTTTTTGCAGTGATGGTGCAATTGACTCATTCTATAATTGGTGGTGGTATCCATACATGGGACTAGTTAGATCAACTGCAGAGGAACATGTCAATAGTATAACATTTAATGAGGCCACATCCCCCATCATTCAGAGAATCATCTGACCCTGTGCTAGATGAAGGGTGGATTAAATCACTAGAAAAGATTTTTGATGTAATGGGGTGTTTAGGACTTCCAAAGGATAGTATTGTTGTTTACCATTTTGAATGTGATGTTGATCTGTGGTGGTCAATGGTGAAAAATATCAGGGATAGTGAGTAGATTGATGATCTTTATTGGGTTTAATTAAAAGGTATGTTTCCTGAGAAATATTTTCCTAAGGTGGTTCAACTTATGATGGAAAAGCAATTCTTGGAATTGAGGCAGAAGGATGACTCGGTGGCTGCTTATCAAGAAAAATTCACTCGACTGGCAAGGTATGCTCCAAATTTATTACGAGATATTCATATTAAAATCAATCATTTTTACTCAGGATTAAATCCAAAATATCATAGGGCTTTAGCTTCTCATGAGTTCAAAAATTTATGAAAAACTTGTTTGATGTGCGGAGAAGGTGGAAATGGATTTTTCCGATGATGAAGTGTTCTTTTACTAAAAATAGCATAAGAGGGCGAGGTGGAAGGAGAAAGGGAATAACTCTTTAAGAAAGTCTGAGGGTAAGAAACTGTTTCGGTGCGGATGTGCGTCGGGTTACGCTGTTCCGCCAGGACGCGTTTGCGCGTGCACCCGTCAACCCGAGGGGATGGGCGTGCGGCTTGTGGTCCCGCAGTCCCGCTTTCCAAGGGCGGGCGGCATCCGTCCCTTATTCAGGGGCGTCTGCTCCTTGATCGAAACCGGGATGATGGGATGTCGGCTTCTCCTTCCTTGGACGTCTCCTCGGAACTCGTCGCCTAATCCGGGTCTCCCTCATAGACTTAAGAATGTTCGTGAATCTCGTTCCCGGCGCCATATCTTCATGGACACCGGTTAATTACGCTGCTTCCGCCCGGACGCTCCAAGGGGTCTGGGCGGGGCAGCAACCTGCAGTGAGAAGGCCGGGTGGCTCTGGGTGCTGGGGGCGTGTCGTAACACTGCGGCTCTGCACGTCTGTCTTCCGTCCCTAATAGGGCTTCTCGAAGGCACGATGGCCTGAGGCATCCCGTACTAGGTGCGGGGAACTGTGTCACCTGAGGTTTTCCTCAGCTTCCCGTGTTTAACACGGGGTATGCCGCGAGTTTAACGTCCAGCGGGGACGGCATCGGACCGATCAACACGAAAAGTGGATCAGATGACAGAACCCCTTGCGGGGAACCTCCGACGCTGGGGCCAGCACATGGGCGGCTTCCCAAGTAACGTGGAGTGAAGTGAAGTGGCATGACCCCACCGGGATGTGGCGGCCCGGGTAAGGATCAGGATGGATGATGAAGTGAAGAGCTTGGACCCCAGAGGGGCTTCCTACGTACCCTGTGTAGAAGACAGAGATCAAAGTCAACGTAGTTCGGGTATACAGTTTAACGTCATGCTGGACGTCGGCAAGCCGACTCACGAAGAGGTCGAGGCCGCCGGGCGGAGGATTGAACCGAACCACCTCACACAGAGGGGGATGGAAAAGGGGGGCTGTGGGGAGGCACCGTGGAGATACACACAGGCAGTCTCCCACAGGAGCGGATTCATAGGTGAATCAACGCAAGCATGAACCCTGGAGGGGTCCACTGATGGACGAACCGACGTAAACACGACCGGGACGACCAGGTGGTGGGCTTGGACCTCAGGGAGGCTTCCTACGTACCCTGTATAGAAGACAGGGATCAAAGTCCACGTAGTTCATTCTGTCAGGACTTACGCACTTGAGGCAGCCCGGATACTGCAAAACTCAGTTGGAAGGGACTTGGACCGAAAGCAAAAGACACCTCGATCCCAGTCAGACCCTCTACTGGCTTCGGCAGTGGGGAGGCGCAATGGAGATACACATGTGCAGCCTCCCACGAGAAACTAGGGGTTTGTAATACCCTGCCCCCGTAGGGAAAAGCCACTCCCATTAAATCGTCCCAAAAGGGGGACAATCCCGACATCCCTGCAGAGACGAGCGGGTGGGGGCCACGTCCAAACCGGGGGAGACCCTGCGTGCGGAGCACAGGATCAGGTTGCGGACGGTTTAGCGTCTTTCCAGACGAAGTACAGTTTAACGTCATGTGTTGAGGACGAAGCGGACGGTTTAACGTCTTGCCGGACGAAGTACAGTTTAACGTCATGTGTTGAGGACGAGGCACTTGGCAGTTTAACGTCTTGCAGCACGGACGATGGGGGCTAGGCAGTTTAACGTCGTGCAGCTTGGACGGGTGTGCAGTTTAACGTCATGCTGGGCATAGGTTGCCGGACGAAGCACTTGGCAGTTTAACGTCTTGCAGCGCGGACGATGTACAGTTTAACGTCGTGCAGGACGTATATGCAGTTTAACGTCATGCTGGACGAGTATGCAGTTTAACGTCATGCTGGACATACGTGCGTGTCACTTCGCGCAAGCCTGGAGGGCCGCACGGGAAGACAACGCACGGTGCGGGCACCCAGGATGAGGATCATCGGGCGCCACGCAGGCGGGTACCCTTAGAAGGTCAACGGGGACGACCCTGGCAGATTGCGCGCAAAAAGGAAGCGTTGCGCGCAATACTGCGGGCCGGCGCGCAATCGGGGCGGCTGGCGCGCAATTGGGCCAGCGCCTTGCGCGCGGATGCTTGAGATTGCTCACACCGGGCTTCGGATAGCGCGCGGGGGCAACGGCTCATTCTCTAATGAATGGCCACTTGAAAGAAGGGGGGGTGCGCGCAATCAGGCCGGATTGCGCGCACCCCGGGGGCAATTGCGCGCAAGCGGGTTCTTTTGCGCGCAAAGGCCTTAGGGTGAATGTTTAGTCAAATGAAAGGAGCCAGCGGGGATTGTGCGCGAAGGCGGACCCCGCGGCTTTCTTGCGCGAAAGAAAGGAGGTTACCTGAAGTTCGTCATTGCGCGCGGAAGGGGTTGAATTGCGCGCACGGGAGACGTTTCGACTTCCAGCCCCCTTTGAAACGTTGGGGGTCGCCTTGTATTTATAGGCAACCCCGGGCGCGGAATCCAGGGTGCGAGCGCGAAATTCCCCCCGCGGGCGCGGAATCGGGCGCGGCGCGCAAGGGAGTCGCGCGGACCCGCGGCGCGCAAAATTGCGCGCCGGACCGGCGCATTGCGCGCATCCCGGGGGGTTTGCGCGCGGAACATCACCTTTGCGCGCGGGCCTCTGAAATTCCGCGCAAGGCCTCCGGGCCCTCCGAAACATCCTTCCGACTCCAAATATGACCTCGCTTTCCGCATCCGGAGCTTCGTTTGGGAACAACGGACTTTTCCGGCGTCTACAAAAGCCCCCCCTCGGAATCTGATCGGCTAGAGGTCGCAACGATCGGGTTCCGAGGGAGACGCCGGAATGCCGAAGTCCTGGGCGGCGCGGGACTTAGGCGCGCAAAAAGGGGCGCCGGTCGCGAAATTCGCCGCTGCGGTCGCGCAAAGCGCTTTCCGCGCAGCGCGGACCCAGCCTCGCCTATAAATAGGGGCGCTGGGTCCCGCGTTCCGTACTCTGGCCTTCCGCGCGATAAGCTCCAAAGCTCTCGTGCGCGAAATTGCCTCTTCCGGTCGCGAAATTCGCCCGATCGGCGCGCAAAACCGTCCGGATTTCGCCTGTTTTTGCGCGAAACCCCGGAACTTTGCGCGACAGTCTTCCCAATTGCGCGCCGTCCACTTGGATTGCGCGCCGCCTCTCAAACTTTTCCACCAGCCTCGTCCGATCCCGCACGCTTCATCCCTTAACCCGCACGACTCCCGAATCTTCCGAGATGGCCGCGCACAGAGGAAATGAAGGGGATGCCGCCACCCGCAGAGCCGAGATGGCGACGAACGAGGAGGTTTACGGAGCCAAGGAGATTGTTTCTAACAATCAATCCTTGTTCGACTTACTAACGCCGGCCCAGAAGACATATCCACTGTCGGACAACCTGCCGCTCTGGAACTTCGGCATCCTCGATGAGGTTCCGGTGCCAGGATTCGAGGTTGATGCGCCGCGAACCTGGGTGATTCGGGAGGACGAGCTTCACCGCTATAACATCACCAACAATGGGCATCCTGCCAGGGAAACCAGGCACTTGGATGTCTACGTCCTGAACCCGAGGACGCGAACCATTGATGGGGGTGAGCCTACAGCGGAGAATTCTCCAGCCCTCTACTCGAGCACATACCGTCAGAGTGTCACTGACGACACCAAGGGCTGGCTGAAGGACTGGGACTTGCGATCCGGGGGCAACTTTACCAGTGAATGGGCCTGGGCGTTCTGGGTACGCCACACTTGCGATCACTTCGCAGAGGAGCTGCGGTACATCGGCCTGTTCGAGGCGGTGTGGACGTCGCAGTTCCACTTCTACCAGCAGTCTGAGCTCGGGCCGGAGCTGTTCACTCGCTGGTCCCCGGATACCAACACCTTCCATCTTCACCATGGGGAGGTCGGCATCGGTCTCTGGGACATCCACTGCATCGGAGGTATCCCGCTGGAGGGCTACCAGTACGATGAGTTCCTGCCACCGAAGAACATCTGGGAGGACAGGTCACGGACTCCCATTCTGACCTGGCATCTTCTTGACCTGGCTACGCAGCGGCTCGGGATCCAAGACTTCCAGAAGGACATAGCCTACAAGGATTGGTTCGGCCAGTTCCTGGAGCATGACCCGGCGGTCAAGATGCCAGGCAGGGGGAAGCGGTGCCCGACCGCAGCTCAGAGGAGCCGGAACGGGTCGTACTGGCGGGTCCTGGAGACGGGCGATTACCGCTCATGGGGGTACCGCGTCATCGAGGCCCGGGACCCGAATGTCCGGTACGCGGCGTTCCTGGCCGCCTTTCTGAGCGGGTGGCTCCTGCCAGTGCGGGATGCGAGGATGGGCGTCCGCCCGGCGACGCTGGCGATGGCGGGCGCTATGACCACCAACAAGAGATACAACCTCGGGGTCCCAGTACTGGCGAGGCTGTATGCCATTCTGGGACGCATCTCACGAGGGGGGTCGCCACGAAGGATCTGTGGGCCCTTTCAGTTCTTCCACGGCTGGGTGGCTGCTCACCTTGGTGGGTATACGTTCCCAAATGCCATCAGTCCTCCGGGCAACGGCCTGCGACCCTCCCTGCTGAACATTGCGGGGGTCGCTCCGATGACCCTCAGTGAGGAGGGCGTGAGGGTTCGGATTGGAAATCATGCCAATTTCAACTTCAGCCCGTTCCCCACTCCCGTCGGCCAGATGATCGACAACGGACAGGGCCCGCTGGAGCAGCATGAATATTTCCTGAACATGCGGGGCGGGGTGCTCGTGGCTCGGATCGACGGGAAGGTGATCTGCGAGCCTTACGTGCCGACCCGGTTCGCCAGGCAGTTCGGGTGCCTTCAGCGGATGCCGAAGAGGGTATTCACTGCTGTCCGGGAGGAGACGAACCCTGGCGTCCTTCGCCAGATGTGGCTGATGTTCGTCGCCTTCGGCTCTGGCGACGTCATCACCCTCCCTCCTACCGGAGTTAACGCAGGCTTGGCAACCGAGTACGCCGAACACTGGGCCATCGCGTACCCTGAGGGGCTCTTGCGGAAGCTAGTTCGGCGGCTCGAGGCTACCCGTGCGGAGACCGGGCGTCAAGGAAGGAGGCGAGGCGCCGCCACACGGGGGAGAACGGAGGCGCGCCAAGCAGCGGAGCCGGCGCGGGCAGGGACTTCGGCGGCGGGCGCATCGCAGGCTGCCGCCACGACCTCGGCGCCCAGAGAGGGGGCGCATGCGTCGGTCGAGGAGCGGCCCGGGAAGCAGGTGAGGCGTCTGCTCGAACCCTCCCACGATGCAGTCTTCCCGGCGCTGTGGTCGGCCTGGATGACCCTGCGGCAGTCACTGGGGACCGACGTTATCTGGCGAAAGATACTCAGAGAAGGAATCTATCTGCCAGAGGTCGGGCGCCTCCAGATCACCGACATGGTGGGCTTCAACCGGCAATATGCATATCTGACGGCCATGGACGAGTACGCGCGCCAACGTGGTCAGCGTGCGGAGCCATCCCTTCTGGTGAGGGTGATGCTCGGTCTCGAGCCCGCTCCGGAACAGATGCCGCCGGAAGAAGATGACAGTAACGACTCCGAGGAGGAGGAGGAGACGGGGGAGGATGAAGGCTCCGAGGGAAGGTCCCATCGGGGGAGCCCACGGGAGAGCGGCGAGGTGGCCGGCTCTGACAACGTTGATGTCACTGAGCTCCTCGAGGTCCGCTTCTATCCCTACTCAACTTGCTTCATCCATTCTCTTATGCAGCTTCTAACCCGTTTCTCCATCCTTCTCAGGAGCACACGGACGTCGGTCAGGCGTCCTCAACAGGAGTAGGAGAGGCGCCAGCAGGACAAGGCGGGGGCCAGGCACCCATTATCGAATTGACAAGCGCTAAGGGGTCCCCTGCTGCAACTGTTCCTGCGGCGACCGGGGTAGCGGAAGATGACGCTCCGAACTCCCGTAAGTCTCCCTACTTTACTGCTGGTGCTTGCCATTGACGATCCGTGACTAACCATGGCATGCCCTGCGCAGTGATCTCAACATCGGAGGCTCGTCGGGTTGCCGAACCCGGGCCATCTACGAGTGGACCAGTGGTGGACATGCCGCCTGCTCCGGAACAGGCTTCCCAAACCGAGCCGGCCCCACCAACTGCTGATCAAGGGGCTGCGGGCGTCGGCGGTGCTGCCACCGGAGAGAGGTTGGGGGCTGACGAGGGTGTCAGCGCCGCTGGGGAGAGAGAAGAAGGTTGCCCGGATGTTGGGGAACCTATCCCTCGTGAGGACCTCCCAGGGGCGGACCCTGCAGCAGACCTGCTGGCTGCCTTCCCTGCCTACCGGCCTGCCGACCCAGAGGAGATGGATGACTCGGACGCGGAGGCGGTCGAGGATAGCCGGGTAACGCGACGCAGGGGGTGGAAGTGCATCCAGCGCTTCCTCAAGCGAGACCCATCGGAATGGCTGGGGCGCATGGGATCACTTCAGACCTGGCTGCGCTTCCTGTGTGCCGGGGGAGCTGATGCTCAACGCCTCCATCTGACGGTCCGTGATTTCATGGCCGAGAAGATGCGCGAGAGCCGCCGGCGTGCCGACGTCGCACAAAGTCGGGACATGTCGGAGAGCACGCAGGCGCTCATCGCGGCAGAGCAGGAAGTCCGGCGCCTCGAAGGGCAGGCGGCAGAGAAGGAGGCCTTCGTCGCAGCATGTACCGAGCTTGTGGAGCAACTATCGGCACAACTGATCGACGCTCAGGTACAGCTGACGGAGGCGGGCCAACAGATGGTCACACTCCAAGTCGAGCGGGAGCGTGCACAGGCCAGGATTGACGAACTGCGTGCTGCGACCGCCGACGAGGAGAGGGCACGCAGAGAACGAGAAGCAGCCCTGGAGGCCGCCAGCCAAAGGGTAGCGGCATTAGAAAGACTCATTCAGCACGCTAATCCCTAAGGGATGTTTTTTGCCATTCCCAGAACATTTGCTTCCGCTACTTAATATTTTGATCCACTTGTATGAATCGCCATATTTATCTGCGTCTTTTGGTTTAACATGCTCAACCACAATTCGTTGTCTTGCGGGAGTGTTAACCAAGCATCAGGCATCCATAATTGGGCCTGGGTTTCTGGAGAAAAGAGGGAGGTCATTCCTAGGAAAGGAGACCTCAGACCTAACCAATGTATCATCCCCCAACTTGTTCCAACACACGAGCGGGACAACGCTAGGGGCGTTGAGATTTTATCCGAACATAGGGAAATGAGAAAAGGTGAATCGCGTGTCCCGAATCCAGACATCCACAACGATCGGCCTTCCAGGAAATGCCCAAGACGGTAGGCGGACAGTGGATCGACCATAACAACTGCAATAGACGGACCGAAAAAGGCCATCATTCATATTGCAGGAGGCGGACCACATGTCATCATGAATACCGCTTTGGGGTTCCTTCAGACACAAGGGTGGAAAATCCAGATCAACAGGGCATGCGAAGCGTGGGGCGAAGTGACGATTTGTTCGGACAGAATCCAACGCTCTCAAAATTGCGCCACCGTGGGGAAAGCGTATTAGGCGGATGCACTAATCTGGCCGTGAGTCACCTCAATTCTCAGACAGCACCTCTCTGACGAGGAAACTGTCGCTTCCCATCATTGCGATGGGGCATCCCGAGCTGAATCGGGGAGAATATCACAACTGCACCACTCTACCCGAAGTCAGGCCAGACGGCCGGCGACGAGGAGGGGCGGGACTTATCGATCCCTGAGGCTGGACCCGAGTCGAAATGCCCGGGCGTTCCTACGTACTCCATCAGGCTGGAGATCAAGCCACACGTAGTTCTGTGAGTGCAGTTTAACGTCATGCAGGACGTAGGACCCCATTTGGGGTAGATCTTAGTTTAGGGTCTTAGAGCTCGGACCATAAGGGCTGGATCTTAGTTTAAGGTCTTAGAGCTCGGACCATAAAGGTGGAGGATCTTAGTTTAAGGTCTTAGAGCTCGGACCATAGGGCTAGAGGATCTTAGTTTAAGGTCTTAGAGCTCGGACCATAAAGGGGGGATCTTAGTTTAAGGTCTTAGAGCTCGGACCATAAAGGGGGGATCTTAGTTTAAGGTCTTAGAGCTCGGACCAGAAAGGGGGGGATCTTAGTTTGAGGTCTTAGAGCTCGGACCATAAAGGGGAGATCTTAGTTTAAGGTCTTAGAGCTCGGACCATAAGGGCTCAAAGCACGCCACATCGTGGTCATATCCCCTGGATATGCGAAGATGCACTGAGGGATAGTGTCAAGAGTGTCGAGGTTTCGCCTGGTCAGAATGGGAGGTGGAAAATGTGAATCATGCGGCCATTCACTCGAGGACCGGGAGCACCGGCGTGACGATATGAGAATACTGCCGACCGTGGCGGAAAAGCAGCATCAACATCGCACCAACCGTTGGTGGAATGAGGCAGCAAACGAGCATCGACCGCTCAATCGCAGGATTTATATCGATTTGCTGCCCGAGGCCATTGGGGGTACCGGCCCGAGTCGGTGGGAGAGCACTGAGGCATTGTGTCCGAACCGTTCACGGGGGCTCCACCCAGGGCGTAGACGATGGGTCCGAATGAAAGGGAGCACGAAGCCTGAAAAGTGGAGGAAACCTGACCCAGCGGATCCTGACCCTCCTGGCAATAAACCAGAGTACTCTTGACACCGGTGGACCACGGCAAGGGGTCGGGGAACACGCCTTGAGGGTGACCTGAAGGCGGCGGATTCCCCAGAGAAGGGGGAATCTCTAAGAGGTGGGGGGCTGGACCCGAAGTTTCAAACATCCGGGCGTTCCTACGTATCCCATAAGGATGGGAATCAAGCCGCACGTAGTTCTTGAAGCGCGGTGCAACACAATCGGGCACCAGCGCGGGGAAGAGTGCGGGTCTGACCCTCGCACACAAAAGGAGCGGCATTTGATATTTCTTGTTTGTCCTTAAAGATGAATGGTTTTTCTTTGTGCGGCGACATGCCCATGATTGAGAAATCTCTGGCGTCGCCACAATAATCAAGCCATGGAAGGCATTGATGAATGGCGTGGTCATTAACCAGCGCCCAACATGAGTGTCCCCTGAGGAGGACATCACGATGCAGTGCCGTTTCTCGTCGGGCGGCCAAGACGATCACAGTTTACGGTCGTGTGGTAGGACCAGACAACACAGTTTAAGGTCGTGTGGTTCGGACCATGGAGGAACCCGCTTATCGCGGTACGGCGGACACGGCGGAGGTGGGAACATACCCAGCCCTGCGGTCACGCACGATTCCAGGAAAAGAGTCTTGGGATAGGGGTCTGCGTATGTCCATCACCCGAGGGGCAGAGATGCTAGCCTCCAGATATACTGGGCCCAGAACGCAATTGTTCGGGCGACTCCCTCCTCCTTATGGGGACGAGGGTCCAGCTACGCATGGCCCTTAGGGAGGATATCTGCATATATCCTTGGTGCTCAGATCATGGGAGCCTCGAACGACATCATTACCCTGGTTGGTCTGCCTAACGTGTAGAGGCGTACCGGAGGTCGGTATGAAGAGAGTGTCAAGATCCCACTACAACGCACAAAGGCGGAGTGTGATGAGGACTGCGCAACCAACGTTCAGAGCCCGAGAGAGCTGACATGGCGATCAAGGACGTTGCTGACGCATTCGCAACACAACATCCGATCGCGTCAGCCTAAGACGGGGCAAGCAAACGAGCATCAACCGCTCAATCGCAGGATTCATATCGATTTGCGGCCCAAGACCCACCGGTAAATCGACCCGGAGCGGTGGGAGAGCACTGAGGCATCGTACCCAAACCGCTAACGAGGATCCCTTTGAGTGAAGGCTCGAACAAGAGGAAGCGCGAGGCCTGACAAGCAACACAGGACTTGTCGGGATTGAATCTGACACTACGAGTCATAGACCAAAGCACCCAAAACATGTTAACAGATCTCCGGAAAGGGTCGGAGGACTCACCCCGAGAGCAACCGAAGGGGGGCAGATCCCCGCGATCAACCAAGAGACGGGGCTGGACCTGAGACACAAGCGTCCAGGCGGTCCTACGTATCCCATAAGGATGGGAATCAAGCCATACGTAGTTCTGGAAAGGCAGTTTAACGTCATGCAGGACGATGAGGGGTGTGAGGTAGTCCCACACACGGGGGAGGCGTACGGCGCGGCCAGTAGACCGACGTGAATGAGGACATAATCCCCTGCTCACGCGATACGCCTCGCACAAAAAGGAGGGGAACTGGGGCCAGAGGCCCAACGCGGGATAGAGATTCCCGGGAAATGGGGCTGGGCCTGAAACATGAATGTCCAGGCGGTCCTACGTATCCCACAAGGATGGGAATCAAGCCATACGTAGTTCTTGAAGTGCAGTTTAACGTCATGCAGGACGATGAGGAAAAAAGAAGGGGGGAGCAGAAGGCATCCCCAAACGTGGAGGGGGGCGTACAGCGTGACGAACAAACCGACGTGAATGAGGGCATAGCCCCGCACTCACACCATACGCCGCACACCCCGGGGCAACTGGGCCAAGGGCCCGAGATGGGATGGAAATTCCCGAAGGATGGGGCTGGGCCTGAAACACGAGGGTTCAGGCGGTCCTACGTATCCCATAAGGATGGGAATCAAGCCGTACGTAGTTCTCGAGTGGCAGTTTTACGTCATGCAGGACGAATGCTGAACAATTTAACGTCTTGTAGCTCGGACGTAGTGCAGTTTAGCGTCATGCGGGACGAAGCACTTGGCAGTTTAACGTCTTGCAGCGCGGACGAATGCTGAACAGTTTAATGTCTTGTAGCCTGGACGAATGCAGTTTAACGTCGTGCAGGACGTGGTGACACTCAGGCAAAGTATTGCTTGAGGAACCTAGCGTTGGTGGGAGGAGTGACACGCTCACCATCCATAGTCGCTAGGGAGTACGCGCCATTGGGATAGACCTTGTGGACAACAAAAGGTCCCTCCCACTTGGGCTCCAACTTGGGCGGCTTCCTGCCGGGGATCATCGGTGCTCTTAGGGCTAGCACTAGATCACCCTGCAGGAAGGAGCGGAGGCGAACCTTCTTATTGAAAGCTCGAGCCATCCTTCTTTGATGCCTCTCCAAGTTGTGCAAAGCGCGAAGTCTATTCTCATCCAGTGCTTCCAACTCGACTAGACGGGCTTCAGCAACTCTGTCCGGCGCTTGCTGGTCGTAGACCGCAGTGCGCAAGGACGGTAACTGGATCTCGATGGGCAGGACGGCCTCAGCTCCATACACCAGGGAATAAGGGGTCATCTGGGTGGAATTGCGAGTCGTCGTCCGATAAGCCCAGAGGGCGTTGGGGAGCTTGTCCGGCCAACTCTTCTTGTTCTGACCAACCATCTTTTGCAGAATGTTAGAGAGGGTTTTGTTAAACGCCTCGATCTGTCCATTCGCCTGCGCATGATAGCGAGATGTATGGTTCGAGCGGATGTTATACTTGGCGTACAACTTCTTCAACTCGGCTGCTCGGAAATTGGTTCCGTTATCCGTGAGGATAGCGTGAGGCACTCCAAATCGATAGATGATGTTGGAGGTCACGAAGTCAGCGATCGAACAGGATTTGACCTCTCTGAGCGGAATCGCTTCTGCCCATTTGGAGAAGAAGTCCGTGGCGGTCAGAATGAACCGGCACTGGCGAGCTGTCGCCGGCGGGCAAGGTCCCACAACGTCCAGTCCCCAGACTGCAAAGGGCCAGGAATACCTTGTGGTATGGAGAGGCTCCGGCGGCCGATGCACAAAGTTCGCATGAACCTGGCACGCATGGCACCTCCTGGCGTACTCGATGCAGTCATGGATCATAGAGGGCCAGAAGTATCCCAACCTCCGAATCTGGTGGGACAGCTTCGGCCCAGTCTGGTGGGCGCCGCATGAACCAGCATGAACCTCTTGCATGACTCGTGGGATCTCAACTCCCTGAAGGCAACGGAGGAGAACACCATCAAATCCGCGTTTGTAGAGGGTCTGCTCCAGGCCGGGACTGCTCTGGAGGACGAACTGCGATGCGCGGCGTCGAACTCGCTCGCGCTCGGCCCGATCTGACGGAAGAATGCCATGTTGGAGGTACTCAACCAAAGGCGTCCTCCAATCAGGGGCTGATCCGACTGCTATATCTGGGGTACTCGGGGCTCCGGGCATAGGGGCAACCGTGGTGAGATTACTTACCAACGGGCCGCGATCTTCTTCCGGGATAACGGGAGCGATGAGCCTGCGGCGCGTCACGCGGACGATCAGGTTGTCCTGTTCAGGTTCCGCAAGTGACGCAGCCAGGCTGGCCAAAGCATCTGCTCGACCGTTCTGCGACCGGGGAATATGGACAATTTCTGGCCGAGAAGGGAACCGGGCCATCAGAAGGAGGGTGCACTCCAACAATGGCACAAGTTCCGGCTTCCTGACAACATAGTCGCCATTGATCTGCTTAACGACCAGCTCGGAGTCCCCTTTCACGCACAGACGGGGCACGTCGATCTCGAGAGCCAACTCGAGGCCGGTGATGAGGGCATGGTATTCCGCCTCATTGTTGGTACAGCCCTCTGACAACAGGAAAGAGTATGGCAGCACGGCTCGCTCCGGGGTAATGAAGACGATGCCCAAGCCCACTCTATTGAGCTTAGGATTATCGAGTCTTCTACCGGTGGGGCTCCGGGAGGCACCGTCAAAGTGCATCTGCCAGCATGGATCGGCTCGATCAACCGAGAGAATGGTCTCATCAGGAAAGCCTAGATCCAGCGGCTGATCCGCGGAGGTCGGGTGAGCGGCCAGAAAGTCTGCCAACGCTTGCCCTTTGATGGCCTTCTGAGACACATACCTGATGTCGAACTGCTGGAGAATCACAGCCCACCGCGCTAGACGGCCAGTCAACATAGGTCGGCTCAGGATATATTTCAACGGGTCTACCCGAGAAACCAACTGTACCTCATGGTGCTGCAAGTAGTGCCGTAATTTCTGTACGGCAAATACGAGCGCCAGGCAGCTCTTCTCGATGGGGGAATACCTAACCTCCGCATCGAGGAGCATGCGACTGAGGTAATAGAGGCTATTCTCTGTTCCCTCGTTGTTCTTCTGGGCGAGAAGGGCACCCAGGGACCGTTCCAGGGCGGTCACATAAAGGACCAGCGGCTTTCCGGATACGGGCGGCATCAGGACCGGAGGTTGAAGCAGGTACTGCTTGATTTCCTCGAAAGCGGTCTGACACTCTTTATCCCATACATAGGTGGCACCCTTCTTCATAAGCCGAGAAAAGGGCTTACACTTGCCGGCCAGATTCGCGATGAATCGGCGTATATAGGCTAAGTGGCCTTGGAACCCTTGCAGTTCCCGGACGGTACCCGGGGGAGGCATCTGGCTAATCGCCCTGATTTTCTCTGGGTCGATCTCAATACCCCGGTATCTTACCACAAATCCAAGGAACTTTCCGGAGGTGACCCCAAAGGCACACTTCAACGGGTTCATCTTCAGGCAGCGAGACCGGAGGAAGCTGAACACTTTCTCAAGATCTTTGAGATGGTCCTGACGCTGGCGCGATTTGACAACCAAGTCGTCGACGTAGCATTCCACCAGTGTGCCGAGGATTGGCTTGAATATGCGGTGCATCGCCCGTTGGTAGGTGGCACCTGCATTCTTCAGGCCGAAGGGCATGACCCGGTAGCAAAAGGTACCTTGGGGGGCCCTGAAGGCAGTGAACTCCTCATCCTCAGGGGCCATCCGAATTTGGTTGTATCCGGAGTATCCATCCATGAAGGAGAGGGCTTGGAACCCTGCTGTGGCATCAATCAACAGCTCTGTCACTGGAAGGGGAAAATCATCCTTCGGACAGTGGCGGTTGAGATCGCGGAAGTCGATGCAGACTCTAATCTGCCCGTTCTTCTTCCTGACCGGCACAATGTTGGCCAGCCATTTGGGGTACTGAACTTCCCTCACGAAGTTGGCTTTGATAAGCTTGTCAACTTCGGCCTCAACCATGGCACCATGGGATGGGTGCATTTTCCTGGGAGGCTGCTTGAACCCGCGATGGTTCGCCGGGAGACCAAGGCGGTGGACGGCTACCTGAGGATCTAGCCCCGGCATCTCGTCATAGCCCCAAGCGAACACATCACGGTGCTACCTGAGAAAGTCCACGTACTGCTGCCGCTCCTCAGAGGGCATGGCGGCACTAACCAACGTGGGTCTTGGATCGGCCTCGGTTCCAAGGTTCACCTGTATTAACTCATCGACCGTGGCGGGGACGCCCTCCTCAAAGGCTGGGGGTGCGTCTTCCATACCCTCTCCACTCGGGGAGGGATCATCCACGGGAGAGACTGCGTTGGAAACTGCATTGGGGCTACCAGATCCTGCTGGGCCACTGGTGCTGGCGCGGGCGGTCGCGGCCGTCTCATCAGGAGACTCGCGGACCGTCAAGACCATGGCGACGTCCAACCGGTGAATCGGGAGGACGTAAGCGTCATCCAGACTTGCCCAGGGATCGCTTGCAACAGCGACAGGCTCAACCTCACCTGCCAGGATCTGCTTATCCTTGCTCTTGTAATAGTCCGCGTCCAGATAGCGGGCTTCACATGAGGCAAAAGGAGAGGCATCTCCCTGAAGCACGCCTACTCGACCATTAAGGGAGTATTTGAGGCATTGGTGGTATGACGAGGGAACCGCCGCATGAAGGTGAAGCCATGGCCTGCCCATCAATGCGTTATACGCAGTGTCCTGAGAGACTACCATGAATTCGGTGTTGGCAACCAAGTCACCGAACTGGGTCTTCAAACGTATCTTGCCGACCGGGGTTTGCTCGGTGCGGTCGTACCCCTGGATCCTGAGGTCGGAGGGAATCAAGTCATCCTCAGACAACCCCAATCTCCGGAGCGTTCGAGTTGGAATCAGATTAATCCCGGACCCCGTGTCGACAAGACAACGCCGGACTTCAAGGCCATTGAACTGGCCAGTGACATACAGCGGACGGATGTGTCCCTGTATAGGAGGGTCCTCATCCTTACCAGAGAACGAGATAACTGCCTGACATTCGGCGTCCTCGATCGTTTCGGCGTGGAAGGCCTCTGCAGCCGCAACCTCTGTCTCGAACTGGAGGGGGCTCTTCAGGGCTTCAGCGAGTGCCTCGCGCATCTCAGATGACATGCGCAGAGCCTCAAGGATGGAGAGCCTTGCTGGGATGTCGGCCAAGTGCTTCAGGACATCATACTTTTTGGCCAAGCGCGAGCTCCTGGTTGCAGGAGATTGCTCTGCGGTTGGTGGCATGACGGGCCTTACCGGTTGGATCGGCGGCCGACTGGTACTTGGCGCATCTCGCTGTTCACTGGTCGCAGTCCGGGAAATGGTCACCGTACTGGAGTCAGGAGGCCGGGATGGACTTGTGGCAGGGCGGAGCTGGTCGCGACGCGGCTGAGGCGGTTCTGCCCGGTCCCATACCACAAACAGTGGCGGAGGCGAATCCGTCATCCCCGGATGGGGAGCCTGCGCACGTTGAGCTCGATCTTGAGCCTGCCGCCTAGTCTCAGTGGCGTGCACGGCCTGGCCGGAGGTACCGACGGCTGTGCCCCGGCGACTCCTGCTGCTGCGGTTCTTCCGACGGTGGCGACGACCGGGGACACTAGGGAGGTCCACCTGGTGTTCTTCAACGTCGGGAACCGAAAAGGGATTTACCAGCTCGACGGTGTTAACCGAAGCGTACCCAATACCGTCATCGGACGAATCATCCATCACCGGGCGGATCCGAGGAGGGACCCCCATCTCCGGGGGCATGAAATCGCCGAGAGTACGGGATAGTGGCGGAACTGGCGGGGCGCGCTCTTCCTTCTTGCGCTGCCGCCGTTTGCTCCTCTTGGAGGAGGCAGACTGGGACGACGATGCCGAAGCAGCACCCGCAGGTTCTGGGGGCTCAGGCTGATTCAAGCGCGCACGGATGATTCCCTGGGCGCGAATGGTCGTCTTGCGGGCCATCCAGTTATTATACTTCTGGGACCCGCGGTCGGAGACCAGCTGCCATTCGTCCTCGTTGCCACTATCGTCATCTGATCCCACGAACACGCCCGCTACCTGTGCTGGAGCTGGGCCCAACCTGATTACATTGTTGTTAATCTGGTCTTGGAGCCAGTCCTTAAACACATAGCACCGCTGGATGGTGTGCCCCAGGGCCCGATGGTAGGGGCAGTAGCGGGGGTTGTCCGTGAGATGTGCCTCCTCTGGCCTCCAGCACTCAGGCAATCGCACAATCCTCTGCTCCAGGGCGCTCCGGAAATAACCGGGGACCTGATCCTCATGGAATGAGTACGTCAGGTGTCGCGGGCCCCTGGGAGCGCGGTCTTGACGAGGGGCTGGAGGGGCCTGCCGAGGAGGTGGACCCTGATTATCTCGCCTGGGTTGCGGCGGTACATTACGCGGAGGGGCCGGCCGGTTCTGAGGCTGCCGTTGCTGGGCCGGGAACTGAGCCCGTGGAGGCGGATTCCTGTGAGGCTGCGGAGCTGGCCTCACCGGCAGCAGCTCCAACGGCCTGGGAGCCTCTATCTGGGCCACAGCAGCGGGCTCAGCCCTGCTGGCTCTCCTTGCAGGAATCATAGGAGGCAGCGGGTGTGCCTGGCTGGCCTGTTGCAGGGCTTCCTCAAGACGTTGAGCTTTGTCTGAGAAGTCCCTGAACCCTCCGGGGTAATTCTGAGTAATCAGGGAAGGGACCAGCTCGGTCTTGACGTTCCCGACGCACATTGTCAGCAACTGCTCCTGAGTCAATGGCATGTCAAGGGAATACGTGAGACCCTTCCATCGGGCGACGAAGTCCGCGACTCGCTCATCAGGCCTCTGCTTGCACTTGAAGAGGTCTGCGATACTCGTCTTCCGGGTCGTGGAACTGAACTGGTAGAGGAACTGTCTACGGAGGTCCTCCCAGCTGGTTACCGACCCGACGGGGAGCTGGCTGTACCAGACAAATGCTGGCCCTTCCAGTGTCTGGACAAAGCAGCGAAGCTTAGCGGCCTCTTGCTGCGCCGGAGTCCCCAACATAGGCCCGCACCTCGAGTTGAAATGGGCCAAATGTTGTGGCGGATCTCCGGTCCCGTTGAAGGGGGCGAAAGTGGGATTCCCGAATCCCGGAGGCGCCGGCATGTCATCCACCCATGCTGGGTATGGCTTGCCGTCCGGTGGGATCGCCACCTGCCGAGTCTCCAAGGCTTCCAAGCGGGCAATGAGGGCCGCCATCGGATCGTCCGGACATGGGTTCCAGTCCTGGCGAGGATCTCTAACCACGAGCGCATTGCATGGCCCTTCAATCGGGTCGTCGACCGGATCGTCGAACTCGGCAGCTCGTGGGATGGCTGGCGGAGCGGCCCTTGGGGCAGCGGGAGGAATCCGAGCGGGATCTCTCGGGTAGTCGCGCCGCTCGGGAGGGTGTGGCGAAACATACCGCGCCCTCTTGCCGTAGGCAATGGCCTCTCTCCTGTCGGCGAACACGGCGTAATCACGGTTGCCCGGGAGAGTCTCATCGAGGGGTGGTTGTTCCGGTCCCTGCTGTCCTGGCCTGGGATCACCGTAGTCAGGCCGCCGTTCTGCAGCGCGCTCGGCGAGGAGCTGGTCAACCAGCCTCTTCTGTTCGGCGAGCTGCTGACGTAGCGTAGCCTTCTCGGGATCCTCCTCTGCCTTCCGCATGGAGGCAGATGGGTCGGCGGGCCTTATAGCCTCGCTGTGCTCTTTTCCTTTGCTGACGTTTCGGCTCAACGTCAGTGCTTCAGTGGGTGCGGGGAGCCCCAGGAGGTTCCTCTGATGACGAGTAACTCTCACTGATGGGTCTGACGACGGCTTGTCTTCGGGGGGGAAGCCCCCGTCGAGAAGTTCCAAGTCGTTCCCCTCTCCCGACAGGTCAGCCATATTGACTGTTCCTGTCCCTGGGGATATACCCTCAGGGCCACCCAACGAATCGGGCTGTCGGCGAATCACACTGAAGCGTAGGGCAGCGTACTTCCCCCATCCACGGATATACACGTGGGGAGTGGCTTCCTCGATAACTTTGCGGAGTACTTGAAAGCACTCAACGCATCGTTGTTGGAGGGCCTCGTGGTGCCCAAATGACCCGGGGTGCCGAACCGCGGGGAGCATGGCCAGGTCAATTTGACGGCACTGCTCACCAATATCCTCCAGGTGTAGTTGACTCCCGGGGTATGGCATTTGTAGGCAGTGAAGACGGGAGTGAGTCTCCCGGAGAGTTCGGCGGAAGCACTCGAACTCATCCGGGGTGAGCGATTCGGGTGCATCAAAGCCCGGTCCTGCGACTGGCCAAAACTTCTCAGGGAAGTGGCCCTCTGCAAGGACGGTCCAGAAGCTCCACGACTCAAACTCGGGACCCAGATCTCCTCGGTCCTCTTCCATGGCTGGGAACGGACGGGGAACTGGTAGTGGTGCTGAGGTGGGCCGTCGGGCCGACGGGCTGGCCGGCGGTGAATACGGCGAGCAGGCCGATTGGCCTCCATATCCCGGGCCTCCCCCTGAGGGTGGCGGTGCCCCAGCTACCACATCACGATAGGACGGGCCGGCGAGCGAACATCCTGCCGTAGCATCGGTGCTCGCCGAGGGCGCACCAGATCGTGGTTCGACCGTCGGTCCCCAGAAAAAGTCTCCGGCTTCTCTGATCGAGACGGAAGGCACTTCCGGAGGGGCCGGTACCAACCGCAAGTTTGATCCTTGGGGGTCTACCAGGCCCTCGTTACTCCGGATATACCTTCGGAGAGACGCGGGGATCACATCGATCTCGCTCTCGGGGAGCACGAGGCTGACGTGCCGCATTCCTACCCCTGCCCTTGACTGGCGGGATTGGGGAAGGGGCTCTGTCGCCGAATCGTACTCTGCCTCTGAGTCAGAGAAGCAAACCGGTCGGATCTCTGTCCGGAACTCCGCAACATTCTTCCCTCGGCGTCGACGCCTTGCCTTCCTGCCCCTGGGTGGTTCTTCGGGGCAGGGCTGATCTCTGTCCTGGCGTCCTCCGGCCGCACTGGTGCTGGGGCCGAGAGGACTGGGAACCAAGGTGCGAGGGGCACCGGGACAGATATCAAAGGGGACGCGGGGAGAGATGATTCCGGGCAGGCCTCCGGGCCGGGATCGGAAGGTGGGATGACCCACGCCTCCTGGATCGGCCACACAGAGTAGATCCTGCCGGTGAATAGCGCTACCGCGAGGTGGTCCGCGGTGGCTACTGCCAGTGCCAGCAACCGGGAGAGTCAACCCAACCTGCCTTTGGGGCGGTCGGGGCCTCGATCCAGGTCGGGCATAGGAGTTCCCCCGCTCAGGATGCACAGAGGCCTGGCGACTGGAGCCAGCAGTGGCTTGGGCCAATGCGGCCGCTGTTGCTAGAGCCCCAAGGTGGGCATCCTCTTCCGCTCGTGCCCGACGTTGGCGTCGAGACAGACGAGCCGGGATGAGCGGCGCGGGCAGGTGGAGAGCCTGTTCCTCGACTTGAGGGGCCTGGCGGCGATGTCGCCGTGGCCTGGCGGGAGCCCTTATCGTGGATCCCTGGAGCGGACCTCGGATAGGGTGATCCTGGGCATCTCCCACCTCATCCGCATAAGGAAGGGAACTGTCAGAGCGCTCCGGGGATAAACTCCCGAAGCGATTGGACGTTGAGGTAGGCAGCGGTGCCTCCCTGCGCGGCCCTCGGGGGCGGCGGTGGTGGCGAGGCGCAGCCTCCTCAAGGTCCAGGCGAGCCATTTCCCTAGTGGGGATGACTCCCTCTTCCTCGTATCTCCGCACCAGGGTGTTGATCACCCTTCTCTGGATGACCTCCGAGGGGGAGAGAGGGCGTGGTCGTCCCGCAATTGCGGCTGCTGGGACGGCTGCGGAACGGGCGGGACCGCGCGGAGCAGCCGCGTCGGTGTTTCCCCTGTCCCTGCACCAGTGGGCGGGTGGCGTTCGGGCACTAGATCGGGCGACCTGATTTCTGCAAGCAGGGAGAATGACCCATTAATACTGACAGGAAAAAGGAATCGACAACCAACCATTAGCGCCACGACGCCTTCCGTGGGGGGAACCCAGGCCCTCGACGTTGCGAGACGGAGTGCCCGATGTCCCTTCCCCAGCCCCTGGCGGGTAAGACTGAATGCTTGGCCGGGCAACACGCCGGTCTTCCAACACCTCTGAAAGCCATCGGTCTTCGTATCGAGGAGAAGAGATTCACGTCGGGTTCACCATTTTTCTGTTTCGGTGCGGATGTGCGTCGGGTTACGCTGTTCCGCCAGGACGCGTTCGCGCGTGCACCCGTCAACCCGAGGGGATGGGCGCGCGGCTTGTGGTCCCGCAGTCCCGCTTTCCAAGGGCGGGCGGCATCCGTCCCTTATTCAGGGGCGTCTGCTCCTTGATCGAAACCGGGATGATGGGATGTCGGCTTCTCCTTCCTTGGACGTCTCCTCGGAACTCGTCGCCTAATCCGGGTCTCCCTCATAGACTTAAGAATGTTCGTGAATCTCGTTCCCGGCGCCATATCTTCATGGACACCGGTTAATTACGCTGCTTCCGCCCGGACGCTCCAAGGGGTCTGGGCGGGGCAGCAACCTGCAGTGAGAAGGCCGGGTGGCTCTGGGTGCTGGGGGCGTGTCGTAACACTGCGGCTCTGCACGTCTGTCTTCCGTCCCTAATAGGGCTTCTCGAAGGCACGATGGCCTGAGGCATCCCGTACTAGGTGCGGGGAACTGTGTCACCTGAGGTTTTCCTCAGCTTCCCGTGTTTAACACGGGGTATGCCGCGAGTTTAACGTCCAGCGGGGACGGCATCGGACCGATCAACACGAAAAGTGGATCAGATGACAGAACCCCTTGCGGGGAACCTCCGACGCTGGGGCCAGCACATGGGCGGCTTCCCAAGTAACGTGGAGTGAAGTGAAGTGGCATGACCCCACCGGGATGTGGCGGCCCGGGTAAGGATCAGGATGGATGATGAAGTGAAGAGCTTGGACCCCAGAGGGGCTTCCTACGTACCCTGTGTAGAAGACAGAGATCAAAGTCAACGTAGTTCGGGTATACAGTTTAACGTCATGCTGGACGTCGGCAAGCCGACTCACGAAGAGGTCGAGGCCGCCGGGCGGAGGATTGAACCGAACCACCTCACACAGAGGGGGATGGAAAAGGGGGGCTGTGGGGAGGCACCGTGGAGATACACACAGGCAGTCTCCCACAGGAGCGGATTCATAGGTGAATCAACGCAAGCATGAACCCTGGAGGGGTCCACTGATGGACGAACCGACGTAAACACGACCGGGACGACCAGGTGGTGGGCTTGGACCTCAGGGAGGCTTCCTACGTACCCTGTATAGAAGACAGGGATCAAAGTCCACGTAGTTCATTCTGTCAGGACTTACGCACTTGAGGCAGCCCGGATACTGCAAAACTCAGTTGGAAGGGACTTGGACCGAAAGCAAAAGACACCTCGATCCCAGTCAGACCCTCTACTGGCTTCGGCAGTGGGGAGGCGCAATGGAGATACACATGTGCAGCCTCCCACGAGAAACTAGGGGTTTGTAATACCCTGCCCCCGTAGGGAAAAGCCACTCCCATTAAATCGTCCCAAAAGGGGGACAATCCCGACATCCCTGCAGAGACGAGCGGGTGGGGGCCACGTCCAAACCGGGGGAGACCCTGCGTGCGGAGCACGGGATCAGGTTGCGGACGGTTTAGCGTCTTGCCAGACGAAGTACAGTTTAACGTCATGTGTTGAGGACGAAGCGGACGGTTTAACGTCTTGCCGGACGAAGTACAGTTTAACGTCATGTGTTGAGGACGAGGCACTTGGCAGTTTAACGTCTTGCAGCACGGACGATGGGGGCTAGGCAGTTTAACGTCGTGCAGCTTGGACGGGTGTGCAGTTTAACGTCATGCTGGGCATAGGTTGCCGGACGAAGCACTTGGCAGTTTAACGTCTTGCAGCGCGGACGATGTACAGTTTAACGTCGTGCAGGACGTATATGCAGTTTAACGTCATGCTGGACGAGTATGCAGTTTAACGTCATGCTGGACATACGTGCGTGTCACTTCGCGCAAGCCTGGAGGGCCGCACGGGAAGACAACGCACGGTGCGGGCACCCAGGATGAGGATCATCGGGCGCCACGCAGGCGGGTACCCTTAGAAGGTCAACGGGGACGACCCTGGCAGATTGCGCGCAAAAAGGAAGCGTTGCGCGCAATACTGCGGGCCGGCGCGCAATCGGGGCGGCTGGCGCGCAATTGGGCCAGCGCCTTGCGCGCGGATGCTTGAGATTGCTCACACCGGGCTTCGGATAGCGCGCGGGGGCAACGGCTCATTCTCTAATGAATGGCCACTTGAAAGAAGGGGGGGGTGCGCGCAATCAGGCCGGATTGCGCGCACCCCGGGGGCAATTGCGCGCAAGCGGGTTCTTTTGCGCGCAAAGGCCTTAGGGTGAATGTTTAGTCAAATGAAAGGAGCCAGCGGGGATTGCGCGCGAAGGCGGACCCCGCGGCTTTCTTGCGCGAAAGAAAGGAGGTTACCTGAAGTTCGTCATTGCGCGCGGAAGGGGTTGAATTGCGCGCACGGGAGACGTTTCGACTTCCAGCCCCCTTTGAAACGTTGGGGGTCGCCTTGTATTTATAGGCAACCCCGGGCGCGGAATCCAGGGTGCGAGCGCGAAATTCCCCCCGCGGGCGCGGAATCGGGCGCGGCGCGCAAGGGAGTCGCGCGGACCCGCGGCGCGCAAAATTGCGCGCCGGACCGGCGCATTGCGCGCATCCCGGGGGGTTTGCGCGCGGAACATCACCTTTGCGCGCGGGCCTCTGAAATTCCGCGCAAGGCCTCCGGGCCCTCCGAAACATCCTTCCGACTCCAAATATGACCTCGCTTTCCGCATCCGGAGCTTCGTTTGGGAACAACGGACTTTTCCGGCGTCTACAGAAACTTAAGTTTATAGTTTGTGAAAATTGTGGTAAAAAGAATGTTGGGGAATGTCTTTTAAATTTTGATATGTTCTACTGATGTGGTAAAATGGGACATAAGGCTCATAATTGCACTAAAAATGATCAGGGTAATGGTAAGACAAAATATGATTTACAGTCAGTAAAATGTTTTATGTGCAATGAAATGGGTCATTATGAAAATTAGTGTCAAATAAAAATCTCACCTAAGGGAAAGAAGCAAGACTACAAGTATAAAGGGGTGGTGATATCCTATGTAACTACTTCAGAAGATGTTGGGCCATCAAATATAGTAGTATCAATTACACAGATTTTTTTGTTTAGATTATTCCAATGTGTTGTTTGATTCTGGGTCTACACATTCATTCAGTTAAGAGAAGTTTTCTAGTAAATTGGGAATTCCATCTCAAGATATAAATCCCGAACTTATTGTAAAAACAATGAGAGGAAATTTTAAGACAAAAAGAAATTATAATAACCTTACTTTCCTTATGTGTGGAAAGAATCTACCTACAAGCCTTGTTGTTTTGCCTCTAGTAGATTTAGATGTTATTTTGCATATGAATTGTGTTTTGGTTTATCATGGTAAGATTGACTGCATAGGTAAAAAAGTTTCTTTTCATAAAGATTTTCTATTTTTTTACAAGTATTAACCCTTACTTTTAATAACATTTCATGAAGCTGAGAAACTTCTGAAAGATGGAATTAAGTGATACCTTGCAAATATTGTTGAAAATAAATGAAATTTTCAGTTTAATGATGGGATAGTGGTAAATGAGTATCTTGATGTTTTTTATGATGAGTTCCCTGTTATTATACTTAATCAGAAATTATAATTTACTATTAAATTAGTTTTTTATGCGAATCCAACTTCAAAAAACCCCTTATCAAATAGATCAAATTAAAATTTTGGAGTTAAAGAAGAAATTGCAGGAGTTATTAGATAAAGGTATCATTCAACCTAACACATCACCATGGGCTGCTCCTATCTTGTTCCTTAAATATAAAGATTGTTCAATGAGACTATGCGTTGATTATAGAGAATTTAAAAACATCACTATTAAGAACAAGTATCCTTTTCCTCATATAGATTATTTATTTGATCAGATCTAGAGAGCACAGTATTTTTCGAAGATTGACTTGAGTTCTGGGTACCATTAGTTAAAATTAATGGAAGTAGACATTACGAAGACCGCATTTCGTACTAGATATGGCCATTAAGAATTTGTAGTTGCACCTTTTGGTTAAACCAATACACCTGCTATCTTCATGGATCTTAGGAATAGAATTTTCTGAGAGTTCTTTGATAAGTTTGTGCTTGTGTTCATTGATGATATTTTGGTTTATTATAATTGTAAATAGAAACATGGAAGTCATTTAATGGTTTTCTTGTAAACCTTAATAGAAAAGAAACTGTTTGGGAAATTCAGAAAGTGTGAGTTTGGTTACAACAAATTTCTTTCTTTGGTCACATTATTTCAAAAAATGGCGTAACTATTGATCCTGATAAAACAAATGTTGTTGAATAATAGCCAATACCCACAAACATAACCTAGATTCATAGTTTTCTTGATTTTACAGGTTATTACAGAAGTGTTTTTGAACATTTTTCATGATTCTCTAGCCCTATGACTAAATTAACTCGAAAAGGTGTTATGTTCATCTGGATAAAATAATGTGATGATTGTTTTCAGAAATTGAAAAGAAAATTGGTGAATACTCCAGTTTTGGCACTTCCTTCTATAAATGGTCAGTTTTTTTATCTATAGTGATGCTTCTTTGAAAGGAATTGGTTGTGTCCTAATGAAGAATGATCAGGTAATTACTTATGCTTCATGTTAGTTGAAATATCATGAGTTAAATTACCCTACACATGATTTGGTATTAGCTAATGTTTTTTCTTTAAACATTTAGCAGAATCATTTGTATGGAGTAAAATGTAAAATATATTCTGACCACAACTGTTTAAAGTATATATTCACTCAGAAGGAATTAAACATGAGACAAAGGAGATGGTTGGAATTAATCACTTATTCTAATTTCATGATCCATTAACATCTGGGAAAATAAAATAAAGTGCATGATGCGTTGAGTCGAAAAATTAATGCTTCATTTACCATGATATGTTTGGAATGAGATCCTTCGGTTTTTTATTTGATGTACTTTTACATAGAAGTTGTTGGTGAGGAAAATTCCTCTGTTATGTTTCAGGTGTTATTGAAATCATCTCTATCAGACAGAATTAAGCAAGGGCAGAACGAAGACAGTGAGTTGTAGAAAACGGAAGAGTTGGTTCAGAAGGGTAAGTTGCCTGATTTTAACATTGATAATGATTGTGTTTTGAGGTTTGGGAAGAGTTTCTATGTGCCTTGTGATTCATAGTTGAATAATGAGTTATTATGTGAAGATCATAGTTCTCCATTTTCAATTCATTTGAGAAATACTACAATATACGAAGATCATCTAGAATATTACTGATGGGATGGAATAAAAAATGATATTGCTGACATTACTGTGAAGTTTTTGACTTGTTAACAGGTTAAAGTAGAGTTGAATTTATGGAAAGGGATGCTGCAGTCATTACCGGTGCTAGAGTGGAAATGAGAAAATATATCCATGGACTTCATTGTGGGATTACCGAAGACATCTCGAGGTAACAATGTAATCTGGGTTATAGTTGATTGATTGAAAATATCTACTCATTTCATTCCTATTCGTGATACTCTATCTCTAAATCAACTTTCTTTATTGTATATTAAAGAGATAGTTAGGTTTCATAGAGTTACACTCTCCATTGTATCTGATCGTGATCCCCGGTTTACTTTTATCTTTTGGAAAGGCCTTCAGAATTCATTATGTACTGAATTAAATTTTAATATAGATTTTTATCCGCAATCATATGGGTAGTCAGAATGAACTTTTCAGACCATGGAGGATAAGCTACGTGCTTGTTCACTAGATTACCATGGAATTTGGGACCAACATCTTTCTTTCGTTGAATTTTCTTATAACAAAAGTTTTCATTCTAGTATATATATGGGTCAATTTGAGGCATTATATGGGAATCTGTGTCAAACTCCAGCTTTTTGGGACAAAGTAGTTGAAAGGAAGTTGATGGGACCAAGATTAGTAGAAGAGATGGAAGAAAAGGTTCAGTTGATTCAGAAGCACATGAGAATAGCTCAGAGCATGTCGATATATTTTGTGGATAACTGGAGGAAGGATATTTCTTTATAGGTTGGTGATCATGTCTTTCTCAATGTTTTTGCATGGAATGGTGTGATGTGGTTTGGTATGAAGTGAAAGTTGAGTTCAAGGTTCATTGGACATTATGAAATCCTAGAGAAAGTTGGATCAGTTTCACACAGAGTGGATTTATCTCCTAGTTTATCCCAAGTCCACAATATTTTTTATGTTTTAGTGTTGAGGATTTATATGCCGATCCATCTCATGTTTTGAGTATAGAGGTAGTTCTGTTGGTAGAGAATCTCTCTTATGAGGAACAACCTGTCCAGATTCTTGACCGAAGAGATAAAGTGTTATGCAATAAGGTACTCTATCACGTAAAAGTTTTTAAGAAAAACCATATGGTTGATGAGGCAATGTGGGAATCTGAAACTTTTATTTTATTATAAGTACTCCCACTTATTTTATAAGTGAATAAATATTATGATGATACAATTTTCAAAAGGGGTGAAGGATGTAACATCCCAGGTTAATAAAGAATAATACATTTTCATATTTATTAAAATTTGTGAATTGAATGTTAATTTTCAATTAAAGGGGATTCTATTTTCTATGGCGTACCCATTACGAAACAACAGGTTTCTTTGAAATCTTACTTTTCACACAACATTGAGTTATACGAAAAAATAATAAAATAGTAATATTATTTTAAATGGTTGTTAACGCCTTGCCATTGTAATGGTGGAAACGAACAGAACTAACTAAAAAATTATTATACATGTTTTTTTAAATGTTTCTACATTTATCCAATATATTTTAGAGGCTTACAATAAGAAAGAATCTGATTTTAAGCACAGATACTCTAATATTCTTTAAAAGACTGTTTTATGGCCTTTTGATGGAGAAACCTTTTTAAATATAGTTTTTTTCACTTTTATATGTTATATCTAAAAAAATAATATTCTTATTTAGAATCGGGACATAAAAATTTACTTGGGATGAAATTTGGGTATTTTTCTGATAATGTTCATTTTTTTAATGAATAGTAAAAAATACTGTATTTTAATTCAAAACTGCCTTTTAATTTACTTTATTTATTTGGTAGGATTATCTTTTTAATTGGTTTTAAATTGTAACAATATTATATTTTCACCATATAATTCAATGTTGGTCATTTTAAGTAATTTCTCTTTGAAATTGAATATAAAAAAGTTTCAATCTTTTAATAGTTCTAATTTCATAAAAACAATTATTTTGACCATGGGAATTAATTTTAAATTAATTTCTGCCACCTTTGTATTATGAATTTGGAAAAATGGATTCTATATTTGGAATAAGGAGGTCTGAATTTTGTAAATAGGTAACAATTATTTTTAGACATTATAAATATTTACTTTCGTAAATATTTTATTTACCACGTTAAAAAGGGTAAATCTGGTAAATAAGGGTAAAACAAATTTACGTTATAATAATTTTCAATTACCCTAACATTTGTACTAATAGTATTTTATGATACTTTTATGTCCATGGGAATTTGTGGGTCTATTTTGGGACCTCATGGTGCTACTTATGAGTGATAATGACACTTTATATTAATTAATTTAAAATAACGACAAAAATGACATAAACATATATCTTTTAGTAAATCAATTCTTACATGGGGTTATATAATTTATCACATAGACAATAAATATTAAATTGAAAGATAAAAATATTTACTACATTGTGGTGTTTTATTTATAATTTTTAGACATTAAATAAATAAATTTATTCATGACATAATAATGATGCAGTAATTGCTTCATTAATAAAGGATTCAAATAAATGATATTATAATTGTTAAAATAAATTTATTTTGAAACTTTTTGTAACATCCATAAATTTTAGTGATAATAATGACTTGTTATATTTTATTTAATGATGGGTTTTCTAAATAATAATGTTGTTATAGATTTTTTAAAAGTGTTGATATGAATAGTTTATAAATTGACATAAAAAAGTTCCTAAAACAATTAATATTTTATTAAATGATATAATAATCCAAAAAATATATGATTCATACAAATGACTTACTTGAGGTTTAATATGTCATTAATGAACTACTTTTTGTTCTATTGGAATTTTATAGTAACTATATTAACTTTATAGAGTGAATATACAAGAAGACATGGTAAGAGTCAAATTAGTTAACTAAGGGTTAAAGCTAAATGATAAGGTAAAATTTGAAACCAAAACCTTCCTAAAACAAATTTGTTGAGTGTATTACGAATAATTGTAATATTATTTTTGAATTTAATAAACATGGGACCTTTTGAACCTGTGATTTAGTTTATAATAAAATAATATTTTCAAACTTCCCTAAAGAGCCCCTCACCCCTTATAAAAAGCCATCACCTCTAACCCATTACACACACCTCTCAAGCCCTTTTTCTTGTACAAACTCTGATAAATTAAGTTCCCTTAATCCCTATCTTCCACCTATAAGCCTTACCTTATTTAGAAGTCACTTCATGAAATCATTTTGCTTCAAACAAAAGAGAGTTACCCGATTTAAAGGTAACGTCTTCTCTTAAATTCTTTTTATTACTTTTAATTCTCCAACCACCTAAACTATTTTTGTTACATTATTTTATAAAAACACCAGTAACCTCAATATAAAAGGTTTTTTATGAAAATTATTCTAACTACACTTACACACACTTCTGTCTAATGGGTAACACACAAATTGTTTATGTGGATGGCGAACTACTACCTCATGAAAAGATGATTGTTCAATCTTATCCTACCAACTCTTATGGTGAAAATTATGATTGAAATGTATTTATATGTGATATATATTATTTTTATATTATCTATATAATTATTTATTTTTCATTTATATCATACCTTTATGGTTTCTAAAATTGGTAAACATGATACTATCATTTGAGGAAGTGCGGACTATCACCCCCTCAAAGTGATATGGCTCATTCTTCCCTTACAGGTAATGTATAAAGGATGGAGTTACTGAAATTATATATCTGATGTTATAATGGAATTATAATATACCTATGTATCATTATTTTTTCATTCCATTAAATACAAAATAGAAATGAAAGTAGCATTTATGCGTACTAACGGCTTACCGTCTCCATGAACGGTGCATTTCATTTCCCATATCCAAATGTTGGTACTATTATAAATACATATATATATATATATTGGATATATATGATATATATGTTATATAAACCATGAATATCATTTTGGAGATAATGTAATTTTGACCACATGAACAACTTGTAATTATAAGATGTTAATTTTTTACTTAAGTACTAAATATCGATAAAATGACCGTTATTAACATAAATGATTACATACTGTTTATAACCTGGAAATAAGTGTTATAGAATGAATAATAAACTTGAAAAATGTTCTTAAGAAAGTATAAATCAACTTTAGTTTATTATTCATGAGATTAAAGAACGAACAGGTAAAGTCGGACAAAAGGTAAGGGACTTCGTCTCAATCACCTATTATTGAGGCATATTTTGATTTATACATGACTTTCATTTATAAGGTGTATAAACCGCTTTTAATTTTATTTTCATTCAAAGAGAATATTTTCTCTATGAAGAATTTTACTAAACGATAGAAAGAATGTTTCTTTTTAAAGTACATGGTGAAGATGACCTTTCCACTACCGTGAGTATAATTTGATCATTAGATTCCTTAACATGCCGTAGTGTTTTTTTTATGAATATAAATACCATATACCATTTTTACTTATTTTGTTATTGAATATGGTTTTGAGAAAGCATTGATTATTTCAATATCTTGAAATTATATATTGGGATTGCAATTTGGAAATTTTATCTTTCCTTTATTCTTGTTTTATGTGTTATGGTTCTTGGGAATTGTTTACATATACGAGTGGTTTTGTAATAAACCTAGGGTGGGTGATCTCAAGGTAGCTCTCAAATTCATTGGTTAACGTGATGGAGGTAAATGTTAATATTTATCCTAATATATTTAGGGAATATACTATAATGGTTATTCCAACATAAATCCTTATATACCTGTGATAACTACAATGTATGTATGATATGGATGCCACATGCTACCTTTATGATTTATGATTTTTATGGGTTATTCATTAATCTTATGATTTCAGGAGTTATGTTAAAAATATTATGTTTTGATGATGTAATGTTTTCTTTCTTTATTTTATAACACTTACTGAGCTTTTTATGCTCATCCCAAGTTTTGAAATGTGTTTCATAGGACATAAAGATGAATAGGGTCATGGATGAGATCAAGGAAAAGTAATGTTGTCTAAAACATGGATCTGGACATGGCTCTTTTTTGCAGGATTTTTTTATTTTATGGAAAAATAGAAACATATTAGAAGTCTCTACTTTCTAATTTTTGAGATTTAATGTAATAGTTATGGCCTAATTCTATAAAACTATAAACTTGAAAATATCCTCAATGTGAATTATTCATTTAATTCAAGATTATGTAATGTTTTAAGGATGGGGACTTATATTTATGCACTTCAACCTTTAGTTTATTCTTAATAACTATTTCTATGTCCTATAGAAACGAGGAATTGAGTTAATAAATTTCTTCAATTAACTCACACTTCTCTTCTTCCTTCTGCTGCATATAGAGTTTGGAATCCTAAACCCCTTTGTTGGATTTCTTTATTTTTGTCTATCTGATCATCTATACCATCAAGAGCCACTTCCAATTCATTCTTCATATTGAATCTTCCTTCAACATCTTCTTCATAAATGTATCTTTATTAATTTTTGCTGGAGTTTCCTATGACTTTCACCAAAACATTATATACCCGAAATTTGAAGTTATCTATGTGTTTAACATTAGATTCATCTGAACTATCATTTTCTTATGAAAGAAGATTCTTTTTTAAGAAATTTTTATCGAACTATTTCTTACCTTTCACATAGGATTAATAATTCTTCATTGGAATTTCAACTTCATCCTCATCATCTTCTTATACCTTATTGGGGGAACCTTGATGTAAGTATATCGAACTTTCCACATCAAAAGAATTCTAGGGGAATCTTCCCTTTGAACATTATTTTTCCACTTCATGGATTTGAAGAGAGAAATGACACCACATCATCTGTCTCCTCTTCTTCCTGATAATCTTCGATTGTAAGCCTTTTAAGGTCCATGGATGCCTCTTCTTTGGGGTTTCCCTTTTATAAAGAATCAATATCCTCATTTCTAATCTCATATGCGACAATAGTAATGTGCAAGATATTGAATGTGAGATCCTTTGGATCTATATCCTCTGACATAGAAACATTCAAATTGAACAGAGGTGGATATATTATCAAGACACACTTTATAATCTTTACATCATCAATAGTTTCTCCAATGACACACATGTCTTCCACAACAACATTAACTCTATCAAATAAGGCATCAAAAAATTCATTAGGGTTCATTCTTAGATCCCTTTATTTGTTCTAGGGAACTTGAAATTTTTCATCTCTGACTTTTGAATCACCCTCATAGATATTCAAAAGATTCTCCCACATGGCATGATTATACTTGCATGGCACGAATTTTATATAGATTAATTTAGATAGGATTCTCCCTAATTAATTGATTCCTTTGGCGCTAGTTACTAATTTACTTATGCCATCTTCTAACAATACACCCCTATCCACACAGACTGTAATTCCTTGCATAGATGATGTATAGACATACAAACCAATATATTGTAAATAGTGTTTCATTCGATTATTCTATAATTGAAAACTGTTTCCCTCAAAGATAAGAATCCCTTTATGATTGAAAACCTTAATTGAAATCCTACAGAGATAAACAATTAAATTAACCTTTCACTCTGATAAAAATTGTTAGTCCCACTATGTTTAATACCACAATAGGGGGGTGAATTTGAGTCTGAATGATTAAAACAATAGCCCCTTCATATCTGGTTTCATTGTTAAACAAAACAATCTTATATTTCTTTCCTGTAACATTTTATGAACAAAAATTAAAGCATGCACAATCCACAATTATTTTACCTGTTTTACCCTCACTGGGCTACATCCAAGGAGCATACAATGAAGATGTGTCGATATACGAATTAAAATAAAAGTTCACACCTATTTACAACGTTTGGAGTAGACTCACTGTCCAACCTAGTTCACAAACATTCAGCATTTTAAATCTCACTTCTTTCTCAACTGAAGTGTGCTCAAAACTTCTTCATAATAACCTCTCTAATTTCTTTAATAAATATGTTTTACACCTCATTTAATGTTTCATTGATTTCCACATTCATTCACATGATGAATACCACCTTTACCAAAGAATTAATGGGAAACTTATATCTTTTGCACAACCTTTGAGTGCCTTGTGCGCAACATTATCACTTTACACAAAACATTAGGATTTGTTGTTGAAAAACAACTTGAGAAAAAAATTTATGTTTTGAATGAAAAAATATTCTTATGAGAAACTATATTATTATGTGTAAATCCCTTCACCCATAATTCTTATGTGATTTAAAGCCCTAATTTTCTAAAAGGGTTGAACTACTGAAATGATAGAGGTAACCAAATATTTATAGACCCAACTAACCTTGCACACATGATCTCAATGCATCTTCCTATGTGTGCATATTATTCTATTCGAGTGCGTAAACCACCGTTGAATTCACATTTTGTGCATAGCTCTCTTTCACATGGATCACTTAATTTTATTTCATTGGTGTGCGTAAACCGCCTTTCATCCAAAAACGAATATTTTTCATGATTATTTCCTTTTCCATATTTCGATGTGGTTATCTCAAAATGTTCCTTGCGTGAAATTTTCCAAACTGCCTTCAATCTTGTGCACAAATTTCTTTTCCAAAAATACCTTACTCCATTTTCATGTTTTGGACCCCAAAAAATTTGTAAAACACTAGGAAATGATGCCACCTTGTAAATAGTCTTTTAAAACCACCTCTAGAGCATCCATTACTTTATCTTAGAACTTTATCAAAATATATTTTCAACAATATCTCTATAACTCCAAAAATTTCCACAGATGCCTATTTTTTCAACAAACACAATCAAACCAAAAATGCTTCAATGTTACCTTGAGAGACTGTTTCCAAAAAAATGGTCATGAATATTCATATACACATTGATTATTTCATCATACTCTTATGTTGTTCTAATACGTTGTGATGAAATTCAATTGTTAATTATTATGCATACCCTTATTTAGAATTTGATCTATCCCTTATTATTTTTCTTACATCAATAGGATAAAAATACCGAGGTTAAATAAATTATTTTTATAAGTGTTTCATATGGATGATGTTTATGACCAAACACTGAATATTAAAATTTGGGTACAATAAGAAATAAATTCAATTTATGTTTTGGGAATTTTTTATGTAACCATTTGTTATAATTTTCAAAAAACTCTAAAACTAAAAGGATATTGAGAATATAAGTGATCTATTATTTTATTTTTATTTTTTTTTATTTTAGATAAATAGAATTTGGTCACCTTCCTCAGTATAAAATCCAAAAATTTAATGTTTCTATCTTAAATACTAGATCAGTTAGTACGGGTCTAGAGTAGTTATAATTGGTATTAAAGGAAAGGTTTAAAAAAATTTAGAGATTATAATGTTTTAATGTGACATTATATTAAAAGTAATAGATACTATCCTAGGATTATAAATTTAAGGATGATATTAATTTCAATGTCGTAGACACCCCTTTGATGTTTTAATGGATGAGATCTTAATGTGACTAATAACACATTATGAGTTGTTTTATCAGGTCGAAGTAATTTGTAAATATTTAGATTAATTTTCATTTTTCATTTAAATTATATGAAAATAATATTTAAAAAATTGACAACCTATAGGGTTTATATAATCATATAAGTTTAGGTAATTATTGGAACACATGTTTTATCATATATATAGATACGTGAATTAAAAGTGATTTGGAGACTAAGTGATTAATGTAATTTTAAAAAATATATGATTTTTTTGGGATTTAATGATTATGGTTATGAGATAAAATTTGATGGTAAAATTATCTTTAATGTTGAGGTTATTTATGAATAATTTAGTTTTAAATATTGGTATTATAGATGAATTTTAGAGATTAATATATTATATCATTATCTGGCAGTATACTCACTTTGGTAACCAACCTACCATATTATAACCATTTTGGATTTGGTTAATGTCTAAAAATAGATGGAATAGATTTATTATCCCTGTTTTGGTAATGTGGTCTTTTAAAAGTTGATTTTAGTGCTTCAGTCTTGAAAAATTCTTCTTGAATACTCATCATTTGGAGAAAAGATGAGATTGTGGAAGAAATTGGATAAAGTATTAAATTAAAATCATCAAGTAAGTATATTTATTTATTCTCTTAGTATATATGGAAATTAATTCCTAAAATATTGTAAGAATATCTTTAAACAAAATTTTATCCTATTACCATTATTTTTAAGATATCAATGACTATTTCACACCACATTGGATTATTGTTTTTTGGTTATTATCTTTATCTTAATCATTCACATTCATGTGATCAATGATCTCTATGACTATATCATAACATTAAAATTAAATATTTATTCGATGTATAAATATTTAATTCTCACCGATGTTGTCCTATTTGAAACCTAGTATGAATTTTTCTAGATGACCGTCATATATCCTTTTTTCTGCTATCAAGAGGATGTTTCATTAACCCTTTTTATGATGTGGGTTTAAAAAAAAGGTATTTTAAATTAGAAAAACTTTCATTATAGAGATAAAGATAAAATTTTAAGGATGTAATTTATTAAATGGGTGAGGATGTAACACTACAATATTTTAGAGAATAAAACCATGTTTGATAGAGTATTAAACACACAATATAAATATTAAATGACTCGTGATATATATTACCATTATAAACTAGCTTTTAAATTGGAATGTATAAATAACATTAACAAATTTATGATATATATATATATATATATTTACAAAATAATATAAATTATTTATAATTTTTAGTAAATAATATAATAATTTTTAGTAATTTAATTTCATTATTAAACAAATATGTTTTTTTTAAAAAAAATTATTTATTTTCAAGAAAAAATATTACAAATAATTTAAATTTTTTTACGAAAATGTATTTGAAAAAATCAAATGAAATTTAAAAATTTGGATATAAAAATTTACATTGGGTAAATGTTTGGGATTTTTTCCGAAAATATTGATTTTATGTGAACAGTGAAAAATACAGATTTTTGTAAAAATGTCATTTCTGTTAAATAAATTAAGAAATTTTAAAGTTACAATTTGTTTTGAATATAATTTCACGTAAAATAAGTATTATTTATTTTTATTTAATCCACTTAACTCATTTTTAATAGATATTATATTGGATTTTAGTATAATCTTGTCTTTGGGTTTAAAAATGATATTTTTCTGAGAATTATTTTAAAATCATAATGTTTCTCCATTTTTATTAATTAAAAAAACCCCTAATGAATATAATTTTAAATTACAAGTATACCACTCACCACACTTATAAAAGGACACCCACTCTCCCCCTTCTTTAATCGTTAAACCCTTTTGTTTCTAAAAGTACCTACCCAAATGATTACCAAAAATTTTCCCCCATAACCTAGAATGAATTTTTTTTCATAAACATATTTTATGAATACATTAGATATAATCCAGAAGAGGTGGTCCATGAAGAGGAAAATTTTTTAATTATGTGTTTTTGTTTTATTTCTTATTTCACATCCTTAAAATCTTATAAAATAATAATATAATAATAATAAAAATAGTATCTATTATATTAATATATGTAATTATATGAATTTAATAACATGAATCCATATCCTCCTATATGAAATGTGATATGAAATCATCATTAGTGTGTATGGAAGACTATCACCTTGCGGATGAATGTTATTCATTTTCTATCACCCCCATTACTTGTTGTAATGATGGATTTAAATTATATATATTATATTTTCAATATGTTTTACTTATATATTTATTATATCATATATAACTTCTTTCTTTCTATTACATGGGGTATACAATAATATCAATTGTGTGTATAACAGATTACTTCCAAGAGAAGCAATGTGATTCATTTTTCATTGACACTTTACATAAAAGGTAATAAAGATAAATAAAATTAATATAAGTGAAATAAATGTAATAATAGTGATAAAAATTAAATATTTATCATTCATAAATTATAATATTTTGTTTTATTTCTTATAGTGAAAAATGGAAATGTCCTTTGGGTACTTGTAGACTACCGCCTCTACAACGTGACTTGATTATTTTTTCATCACCACATTACAATAATGATATATATAAGTATATTTAATGATATAATATGCTATTTACTATATTATTATAATTCCATAAGGATAAAATAATGCGTATTTTCTTTCCCTAAATATCATTGATAAATTGAAATGTTACTCGTGCGTATGTACAGCTTACCGTCTTCATGATCATAATGTAGTTCATTTTTCAAAACAATATTTCATGAATGGTTTTAAAATTATAATTAATGTATAAATATGATTATTATTTCATGATTATTATTCATGAATTTTATAAATAATAACCTTTTTGTCCATGGGCCACACACTGAATCTGCTTTGAAACAATGAATTAAGCATCCTCAAAACACCAGACATGTAATTAATTGATTAAATATTCAAATTATTCATTAAAAATAAATAAAATAATTTATTTAAGTATAATATATTATAGCAGGTATAGTTTCATAATATAAAAAATAATTAATATAAGGTTATTTTATAGGAGATAAAGGACACACATGGAAAGGCTGGACTCAAGGAAAGGGTTTTATCATCTCTCTTTTACTTCCATGGGATATATGCCATATTCACAACATGTTTTTATTATGCAGTGTATATGATATCCATTTTACATGTAACATTACAAATCCTTGATACATCATTGTATTTTATTTTTCAAGATTAATTATTGAATCCAAATGTATTTTAATTGAAATTCAGTAAGTGGTAAAGTGTTTCTTAACTCAATTTCCTTTCATTGGGATATAAATATTCTTCATTGACTCTGTTATGATATGATTATATTTCAATTTATATCTAAATTATTTTATTATATATCTAAACTTATTTATTATGGATTTAATTTTTTCACTCATAATATCACCATTGATTGACTCTCAATTCAGTGATTTGATTTTTGAAAGGATTAATTGTCCAAAATTTCTTTCTTTGGTACATATGTTTATGACATGAACCTATCTTATTTATGAGGTTTATATAATGAAATATTGGAATTTTATATCATTGGTGTCCTTCTGTTCATTATATTAAAAGTTTCATCTAATTTTATTCTTTCACGATTCTTGCCATTAAATAGTTAACAAAGTGTCAAAGCCTTTATGTTACAATATCCTTTCTGTTTCAGATTATTTAGGTTCAAGTTTATTTTGGAGGGAATAATATGATAAAATTTTGTTAGAGAAGATATATTTTATTATACTCTATTTCTAAATGTGGTTAACAAGTTTTATTTTCATTTCCTTTCTAATTTGTCGAATAAATATCAATAATGTTATTTGTTAATGAAACAACTCATGTATCTTTTTTTAAATCATGTATCTTTCTATATCATATCCATGTTTTATAAAATGTTTTAAAAAATATTCTTTTAATAAAAATTTTTTTTTCCCTAAATCCATTTTATATAATATTTTTCATTTTTAATAGTTTTTAAATGGAAATTTCTTAATATTTTCTAAATGGACCACTTTTGAATCCTTTTTTAAAAATATTTTGAAAGAATCATTATTATTAACATTTATAAAATGAACAAATTTTAGAACCATCATCTAAATTATTTTTCTTCATTTTTATTTTATATTTTTCAATAGATTTTTTCAAAGAAAATGCTTTTCTCAATATTTTTTGATTTTTTTTTAAAAATTGAATTTAAAAATGAAAATTTTATTTGCATGAAAAATGTTTTAAATGATATTTTAATGGTATTTAAATTCATAAACATCAAGAAATGTTATTGTTACTTATGATAATATGGGGATATTTTGTAAAGATACCATCCCCATTATTTAACTAGTTGAATTATGATTTTTCTGAAGAACATGTTATAGAACCTATTAATTTTCAGCAGTTAATCTTGTTTTAATGAGATTGTTATCAAACCTATTTATTTTTTATGCATTAAGAATGTTTCAAAGAGACTTTTATGGAACCCATTTATTTTTTATGGGTTAGTCATAATTTCATTGAGATTTTTATGGAACCCATTTATTTTATATGGGTTAATCATATTTGAAATAGATTCTTATTTAACCCATTTTTCCCATTGGTTAATCATATTTTAAAGATATATTTATAGAACCTGTTTCTTTTTATTTTTTTAATCATGTTTCCACGATATTATTATAAAATCCATTTATTTTACATGGGTTAATCATGTTTAGAAGATATTGTTATGGAACTAGTTTATTTTTCAAAGGTAAATCATGTTTTAAATAAATTATTATGGAACCCATTTCTTTTACATTAGTTTATTTTGTATTAAATATATTCTCATGGAACCCATTTCTTTTATATGGGTTAATCATGTTATTTAAATAATTAAGGTTGTTTTAATGATTTTATGATAAAATGAATTTTATATTTACTTTATCGATGATACAGTTCATGTACACGTTTTATAATGATTTGTGGTTCTGTCAGAAACCATTGATAGGTGGTTCTGTTATAAACTAAGTATGGTTGGTTATGTTTTGGACCAAGGATGGGTGGGTCTATCATAAATGTACAATTTTTTGGGTACTCTAGATATGGAAGTCATCCTTATTGGTTATTGCAGTTGTAATAATTGATATTAATGTAATGTTACATGATTCCAATACATATAATCTATGTTTAATATGAGTTTATAATGATTCCTTTTATGAAGATTGATATCACACGGATTAAGATTATTAATTATAATAAATTTTTCTTTTCTTGAAGCCTTATGACATGTTTTAATGTCTTATGATCAATATATTTATGGGTATAGATATTATTATTCACCATTTTATGCCGTCATACATTTTTTCTCTTGTTATACTCCTTAATAAAATTAAATTTTTAATTATTGCATTTAAATATATTGAACATTTGATCCCACCACTCTTATATTTATTTTTCATCAAGTTATAAATATTGATGCTGAATAAAATATTATTATAATGGTTCAATATGGATGATTTTTATATCCTAATATGAAATATTAATGCTATTTATAGTTGTAAATATACTCTCTCTAATTCTTGGGTATTTTTTTATGAAAGAAGTTTTCCTAATTCTCTAAAACTAAAAAAATGAAAATTTCCTTGGGAATATAACTGATATAAAATTTTTATTTTTTATGTTTTAATTTTTGGATAGGAAAAATCGAGTCAAATTCATTTTTATCAAATATAGAAATGTAAAGTTTTTTCTTTCAACACCAGATCCAGGAGTGAGGGTTCAAGGTTGTTGTAGTTCACATTAGAGAAAGGATTAGATAAATTTGGAGATTATGATATTTTAATGCATTGTTATCTTAAGAGTTATTTATACCATAATAGGTCTATAATATTAAGTATGATCATAAGTTCAATGTCTTAGACATCCCTTTAAGGTTATAAGTGATGAGATCTTAAAGTTATTTTTAACACGTTTGTAGATAATTTTTTAGGTTAATGTTTTTTAAATATTTATTTTAATTTTAATTAGGTATTTAAATTCTATTTAAAAAATATTTAAAGTATTTATAAAATTTAGGGTTTATATGATCTTGGATATTAAGGTAATTATGGGAACACTTTATCATATAAGGGACCATGTGATTGAAATGTGATTTTGTGACTATGTGATGAATTTTATTTCAGAACAATATCACCAAATTTTTGGGCTTAAAAGCTGAAGGTTATGAGATAAAATTTTATGTTAAAACAAAATTTAATGTTTATGTTATTTAGGAATGATTTATTTTTAAATTTGGGTATTTCTGTTGAATTTTCTAGATTAATATATTATTTGATCATACAATAGTTTTCTAGTTTTGGAAAATATCTTACCATGTGCAAACCATTTTGGTTTTTGTTAATATATAAATAAAGGTGGAATATCATGATTATACATTTTATGATTATAGGGTATATAAAATTTTATTATAGTGCTTCAGGCATGAAAAGTTAATCTTGAATACTCAATATTTGGAGAAAAAAATGAGATTTTGGGGGAAATTGGATAAAGGGTAAGATTCTGCAAATCAATTAAGTATATCTCATTATGTTATTAGTATAGATGAAAAATAATTCATCTACTCTAGAATGATGATCTTGATACAAAATTTTATCCCATTACCTTCATTTATGATGACATCACTAGACTTTTTTCACCTATTCGGTTTATGGTTTTGTGGTTGTTATCTTCCTCCACCTCATTCACTTTCTCATGATTAAAGATCTTTGTCACCACATATCATTAATTGGTAATTAACCCATTTTAATTGTACAAATATTCACTCCCCACCTATATTACCTTTTTAAAACATATTATGTGTTTCTCAAGATGAACTTCATACATAATTTTCTCTTATATCAAGAGGATGTTTCATTAACCATTTTTATGATGTGGGTTTCCCAAAAAAAGTTATTTTAAAATTTAAAAACATTTATTACAAATATGATGTTCTAATTATGAGGGAATAATTTATTAAATGGGGGAATATTTAACGCCCTACAACTTTAGAAAATATAACTATGTTCATTGTCGTATTTGAAATGCAACACCGAGCTTAAACGACTCACACTAAATATAACCGTTATAGCCTAGATATTAAATTAGAAGGTATGAATAGTATTAGATACATTATTAAATAAATGTAGAGATATATATATATATATTAATAAATATAAATTATTTATAATTTTTTAGGAAATAATAATTAAAAATTTAGTAAAGTAATTTTATTCTCCAAAAATATGTTTTCTTTAAAAATTATTATTATTTATTTTCATGAAAAAAATATTATAAATATTTTTTTTGGAAATTTAAAAAATTTTATCTGATAAAATTAAATTAAATTTTTTAAAATAGAATATCATAATTCACTTTGGGTAAAATTTTGGGTTTTTTTTTGAAAATATTGACTTTTCAGTAAATAGTGAAAAATATAGATTTTGGAAAAAATGTCATTACTTTTTAATAAAATAAGAAAAAAAATTAACTTATGTTTTGAATATGATTTAAAGTAACATAAGTATTATTTATTTATATTTAACCAACTTATTTTTTTTAATCATCTTCATATTGGGTTTTAGTATAAGTACGTCTTTGGGTTCAAAAATGATATTTTTCTATGATCTGTTTTAAGGTGCACAATATTTATAATTTTTTAATTAATTATAATACCCATAATGAGGAATGAATTTTTTGAAAATTATATATTATATATCAATAAATATTATTTTATATAAAAAAAATAATTTTTATGAGGCATAGAGTTAATATAAAATAATGTTCTCCTTGGAAAATACACTTCTTGAAAAATAACGTTCTCTTGACATCTGTGGTTTTAATTTTAATTTTAATTAAAATTTTCAATTTAACTGAATTTAATTAAGTAAAATAGATTCCATATTTTGTTGAAAATAATATATATTATCTTACAAGGTTAAATTAATTTTTTGACCATAATAAATATTGAAAATTGTAAAAATTAATTATTGTAGTTAAGATGAAGACAGGTTTACTAGGGGTTACACTAATAAGAGAAGTTTCAAAATAACCTAAAACAATTTCTGAAAACTATTTTATGGAGATATTTGGAAGTATAATTGTACAAGGATAATTAATTATACATTTTGGATACTTTTTTAATGTGAAAAATATGGGCACACCATTTTCTTTTAAAAATTTAAAATTGTGCCACTCACCTCACCGATAAATGGACACCCACTATCCTATATTATTTACATCATAAAACCATTTTGGATAATCCAATTCCTTAAAAAAACTTCCAAAAATAAATCATTTAATCTAGTATCATTTTTTTTGTTCTTAAATCCATTCAAGGAATACCTTATGTTTAATCCTAAAGCAGTGGCCTCAGAAGAGATAAAATTTGGTACTATACATTTTTATTTTATTTATTCTTCCACCTTCTTTAAATATTATTAAAAAACGACCATATGATATAAATAGTATATCCTATACAATTATATTTTATTATATCAATTTAATAACCTAAATCCATCTTAAATTCCATCAAACATGATATGAAATAATCATTCATGTGTATGGAAGACTACAACCTCACTTACCAATGTCATTCATTTTCTATCATCACCTCTAATGGATTGTTTTATTGATGTATTTAAAGTACAAATATATATATATATATATTATATTTTTAAAATATTTATACTTATATAGTTATTATATCACATATAAATTTTTAATTTCTATTTAGTGGTGTATACAATAACGTCACTTGTTTGTACGGCGGACTACCACCTCACGAAGCGATGAAATTCATTTTTATTTAACACATTACATGGATGGTAAAAAGGATAAATTTAATTAAAATATGTGATATAAATGACATAATAATGATAATAATGATGTATTTATCATTCTGAAAATATAATATATCATTTTATTTCTTACACTGAATAAAATAAAAGAGCATTAATGTATGTGTGGACTACTGCCTCTATAAAGCAATGTGATTATTTTTTTATCTCCACCTCACAAGAATGGTATATATAAGTATATTTAATAAAATAATATTACATTTGTAAAATTATAATCATTTTATAAATAAAAAATAATACATACCATCTTTTTATTATGATCATTGAAAAATGGAAACGTTACTCATGCATATGTACAACCTACCGTCTCCGTGACAACAACATAGTTGATTTTTTATCTCCATTTTTCATGATTAGTTCTAAAATTATAATTGATTAAGACATAAGTCAATTATTTCTTGATAATTATTTTTATATTTTGAAATAAAAACCACCTTGACCGTGTTAAACACACCAAATCCATTTTGAAACAATGAACCGAACATCCTTAAAACACCCGACACTATCTTAATTGAATAACATGGAAAGGTTGGACTCAAGGTATGGTTTTTCTCATCTCAATTTAACTTCTGTTAGTCATATGTCATATTACCCAATAATTTTTTTAGTATATGCACTATACATTTTACATTTAATATCACGAATCTTTCATACATAATTGTATTTTATATTTCAATTCTAGTTATTTAATCCAAAAGGATTTTATTTGGAAGTTACTAAGTGGTAAAGGGTGTCTTATCTCAATTTCCATTCATTTGGTTATAAATCTTATTTATTAACTCTGTTATGATATGATTATTTTTTGAATTTATATATAAATTAGTTTATTCTTTATTTCAACTTATTTAGTTTTAATTTACATTTATTACATATATTATCATGATTTAGTAACTCTCAATTCTGTGATATGATCTTTGTAATGGAAAATTAACCCAAATTCCTTTCTTTGTCCATATGTTTATGATATGAAACCATATTATTAATGAGGTTTATATAGAATCCTTTTGGTGTATCATATCATCTGTATAATTATTTTCATGATATTTAATGCTTCATTTGATGTTATACTTTCATGTATCTTATTATTGGAGAATTACCAAATTGGAAAAGACTTTATGTTACAATATACTATCTTTTATGAATTGTTTATGTTCAAGTATCATTTTGGATGAAATAATGTGATTTTAATTTCTTGAACCAAATATATTTTACTCTAATCTAATTATTAATGTGATTCACATGTTTTACTTCTATTTCATCCCTTATTGATTGAAAAAATATCAAGAAATTAATTTTTAAGTGATACTGATCTATTATAATATTTTATATTTTGTATCTTTCTATTTGATATCTATATTTTTTAAAATGTTTTAAAAAAGTTATTTTATAAAAATAAAGTTTTCCAAAATCCATTTTACATGATATTTTAAAATACTTGAATTTTTTTTAAAATTATGTTTCTTAGCATCTTCTAAAAAAAGTAACTTTTGACTCCTTTTCAAAATGATTTGAAATGTATATTTATTTTTAAAATTTATTACTTGAATATATTTTACCACCATAATGTACATTATTTTCCTTGAATATTCTTTTATATGTTTCCATCATTTTTTCAAGTAAAAGTATTTTCATAATATTTTGGGAATTTTTAGTTTTTCAAAGTGATTTTCAAAATAAAAATATTATTTTAATGATATTTTAATTGTGTTTCCATTCATCAAATTCAAAAAACCTTGTTAATAATTATAGTATAATGGGGATATTTTGTAATTATACCATCATAATTCTTTATTTGGATGGATTAATATTGTTTCGATGATATTTTTATGGATCTCATTACTTTTTCTCAAATTAAATTTTTTTAATGTGATTTTTATGGAATAAGTTTCTTTTCAATGGGTTAATATTGTTTAAAAAAGAATGTTATGGAACCTATTTCCTTTACGTGGGATAATTATGTCTCAAATAGATTTTTATGTAAATTGTTTATTTTTAATAGGTTAATCATGTTTCAAAACCATTTCCTTAGCAACCATTTTTTTCCACGGTCTAATCATGTTTATATGATATTTCTATGGAACCCATTTCTTTACTATAGGTTAATAAGATATTAAAAAGATTATTATTGAATCCATTTCTTTTTCATGAGTTAACCATGTTTCAAAGATATTTTTATTAAACACATTTATTTTTCATATTTTAATCACGATTTGTAGATATTGTTATGAAACCCATCTCTTTTCCATGGGATAATTTTGTTTTATGGTGATTTTCATGGAACCCATATGTTTTACATCTGTTAATCATGTTTTTTAAATAAAAAAGGTTATTTTTTGAGTTTATGATGAAATTAGTTATCTATGTACTTTATTCATGGTATTGATCTTGGACATTATTTATAATGATGAGAGGTTCAATTATAATCCAAAAATTAGTGTGTCCATTATAATCCAAGTATGGGTTTTCCGGTTATTATCCATTGATGGGAGGTTTTTTGGTAAACCATGGATGGGTGGGTCCTTTATATCCCTCCAATTTATTGGGTACTCCAGATATAGAAGTTGGACAAATTGGTTATTCTAATTGTAAGTAGGGATGTGAAGATAATGTTCTATGTTACCAATACTTTAAATCCATTCTTGATATGGGTTTATAATGTTTTGATTAAGCAAGATTGAGATCCCATGGATCATGATTATTGATTATAATTAGTCTCACCTTCATTAAACATGTACTCCTTTTTTTCATCATTGATTATCCCAGTATCGATGGGTATGAATATTCTTATTCACATTGATTATGTCATCACATATTTATTCCATTTTTATTCTCCCTCATGACATTCAATTGCTAATTTGTTCATTTACCCATACTAAGAACTTTATCTCACCCATATTATGTTTCTCTATACCCATGTTATAACAATTAAGGTTGATGAAATTATGTCTATAAGGGTTTCATATGGATTATGTTTATTACCTAACAAGGAATATAAAAAGCTAGGTATAGTTGAAAAGATTCCCTCTTAAATTATTGTTTTTTATTAATATTTTGACTTAATTATCTAAAACTCTGAATGGAAATGTTCATTGTGAATATAAGTGATCAAATATTTTTCTTTTGTATATTGTATGTTTTGGAAAGGAAAATTTGGGTCACCTTAATCGATATAAAATCCAAAAGTATAAAGTATATGTTTTCAATAGTAGATCTATGAGTGTATGTTCCATGTAGTAATAATAGATCATGACCTTTACTCTAAATAATAAATAGTATAAACCTTGTGTCGTTGAGATAATGTGCTATGTATTAAGACTACTCACCTAGTTAAAGTTTTCTAGAGGAATAAAAAAATTCAATGAAGCTACTTTAGAACCTAAGTATGTGATAAAATAGAGATATCATCATTTGTTTGCAACAAAGTGAAGAAATTTCAATGGAGAAATTCATTTTAATGGGGTTAAAATGTTACACTATTAGATTTATGATATTTCTTTCCACAAATATAATAAATTTATTTAATATCTTGCTATACACACAACCCCGAGTCTAAATGAACCATAATATATTATAATATTATAACCCAACTTTTAAATTTAAATAATTAATAAGAATAAATACATTTGTAATATTTTCATTAAGGTTTTAGATAAATCTTATATATTGATAAATAATTACTCAATTTTTAGTAAAGTCCTAATATGCATTAAAAATATATTTTTCCCAAAAAATGTTATTATTGATTTTTTTGAGATTATAATATAATTAATTTCAAAAAAAATTTGAAAATTTATTTGAAAAATGAAATTATGTTTTTATATAATTATGTTAAAATTATCTTAAATTGAATTTATTATATGTTTTGGAAAATATTGACTTTTAGTGAATAGGGAACAATATCATTTTTATTGAATATTGTCTTTTTATTTCAAGAATTTTGAAAAATAATTTTTATTTAAAATTATTTCATTGAAAAATTTGTTTATTTATATTATTATCCAATCAAGGTCATTATAAATAATTCTATATTGTATTTTGGTAGAAAAGCTCTTTATATTAAATAATTTTTTTAGAAATATTATTTTCAACGCATTTTTGTAGATTTAATATGATAAAAAATATGAAATTTTTTTGAATTGAATTTGATAAAATTGGTTCCATATTTTTAATGATAATATTTAATACTATTTAATAAGGTTCACATAATTTTTGGTCATAATAAATAATACAAACAATAAAAATTTGTTATCACGGTTAAGGTTCAAACGATATTACTAGGGGGGTGGTGGTAAGATTGCTGATTAAAAATTTTCAAATCCTATTTGAATTAAATATTTTGACATAATAATATCCCACCTTAAAATATCTGTCCATTTTAATCATTTTTATTAAATATGAAATTATTTTTTTATCCTTCATGAAATTCCAACTGTGTCTTCTCCCCCACTTTTAAAATAACACCCCTCATTCCTCTTCTTTACACCACATTGAGCTATATAGCTCAACCAATACCATATAAATTATCTTATAAAATTAACCAGACATTAACTGTAGGACCTTTAATTCTAAAAAGACTCTTCCAGGGGTCCTTATGAAAGGATCTAAATGAGACATACCAAAGAAGAGGTAATCATCTTTCCCGACCTCTTTCAATTTATTTCTTTATATACTTGCACTAAATATGTGGTATTTATCATAAAATAACTATTTAATTATATTAAATATAATTAACTATTATTAAGATGGTGGGACCACCAATATTCACCCTATAATCCAAAAGAAGGGAAGTGGAAGTATTAGTTGTACGTATATATCGACTACCGCCTCCATGTAGTGATACAATTCATATTCCATAACCATATTTCATGGATAGTTATTTTTATTCATTTAATGTTTAGAAAATATATTTATTATATAATTATTATTTTATAATTAAAATATCATATCACATTTGTAACTCTAAAATCCATTGGAAAGTGATAATGTCATTCGTGCATACATGTAGATGGCCACCTCCACGAATCGATGTGATTCATTTTTTGATTAATCTTTACATTGATGGTGATAAGAATAGATTTAATAAATATATATAATTAACTAATGGTTCTAGAAATTTGAATTTTTGTTTACCAATATTTTATTCAATCAATCTAAATGTGAAAACATCATTCATGCGTACGTATAACCTACCGTATTCATGAACAATGTAATTCATTTTCTATCTCTACCTTTTATATATGAATATATATAGAGAAGAGATATATATGAGCATTGGGATATGTGAACTTTAGTCTAATGAGCCTTTGAGCGTCATCGTTCCATAACCTTTTATTCGCTAGGGTTTTTTGGGGGTTCCTCGGAGGGGGAGGCCGGCGCACCGCTCTCTGGACTCGTCTCCCCCATTTCCCTTCATAATTCCGTTCTCAACCACTCGTGGTGTTTTTTTGGATGGTTCTATTGCTCTATTTTTGTTACAAGTGTGGTTTTCATTTGGAAGTGGCTTCTTCAGAAGGGATTGGTGGCTTAGTTGCGATCTTGCCTCTTTGCTGAAACCCCGACTAGCTTCAACTGATAGTATGGCCTTCATATTATTCAAAATTATTCAACTTGGTTTTATGTGGTGGTTGCTCAGAGGCTTTGGGATGTGCAGGTTTTCAGGTCCTTGGTGCTCCGTGAGGTACGATCATTGTTGACCCCAATCTGTGATGTGGTGCTCTTCGTTGGAGGTTGTTGTGTGCAGTGTTTTGAAGGTTTCTTTCTGATCTATTGATCACTTTGATAGTTTGGGTTGTGGTTCTGGTGGTTGTTTCTCAGTTGAATCCTTGAACGAACCCTTCGCTAATCTGGCTTCATTCTTCTTTCACTGATCTCCCCATTGGTCGGCTGTGTTGGTTGCAAGAATGTTTTGGGAAGTGCGTCTGTTCGACCTTGGTTCCCCATGGGATGGCCCCATTTCTTCTCCCATGTTTTGGGGGATCTCGATCAATGGTGCTCTTCATTTTGGGTGATTTTTGATTAAAGGTTTTTTTTCCCTATGCGATTTATAATTAATTTTTGTTTGGTGATCTTCGGGTTTTTCACCGGTGTGTGTTTTTTGGTTTGGCGGTGTCGTTGGTGTTTTTGGGGGTAGCAACGAGGATTTATGGTGCTTGGATTTAGCGACGTTTTTTCGTCTCGGTGTATGGTGGTTCATTTTAGAAGTGTATCTCAAAATGGTTGTTTTGTAACCGATTGGAATAGGAAATGGGGGTGTGAATGTCGACATGATGATGATGGTCTGACAATGAAGATAATTGCATTGGATGGTCTAGCCGGTGACCTACTCTGATTGGGGATGTGTGATGATGGTTTCATGGCTTGATGTGGTTGTGCAACAGGAGACAAACAAATGGAGTGAAGTGTATTATAGACCAAGGTTTGGTCATGATTCTGTTGGATTCTTGAAATTTGAAATTTTGAGTGAATTATGGATTGTACGAGTACCACTTTTTCGATCTTCTATGTTGATCTGCTAGGTTTGAACATTGGGTGTCTTGTTTGTATGATTACCGTTAATCCGTAAACCATATTTTTTTAGAAAATGAAAAAAATCACTTTGGAGGAAAAAAGGGATATATATGATTGAATATAGTTGTTAAATTTATAGATATTATGGAGCCAAGATCAATGTATTTGGATCAGAACTACATAACTGAAATTCTCATGGAAAGAGAAACTATTAACATCGAGAAATGATAATTATAATAAGGAATTATTAATAAATGGGTTTTGAAATGATATAAGTGGATAATATAGGATTTTTAAGTATATAATTGATTCTCGTTTAGAAAATTTATAAATTTAAATTTATTTTATATAGGATAGAGTTCTATTGAATCAAGTTGAACCTAAGGTAAGGTATTTTAATATCACTTTTATTTCTGTGATATACATTCCATATTCACAGCTTGTTTCTTTTTTTGGGTTATATACTTCCCATGAATGTATTTTATAATTATTTTCAAGAAAATTATGGGGTTATAAATATCCATATATTTTCATCTATTTAATGAGTTTTTTATTTTATTATTACCAATGTGGTTAGGGATTTATGTTACAATTTCATTATTTATTGGGATAGTTTATGAACAACATTCTGAAGATGAAATTTTAGGACCTATCTCTGAAAAATCACATGAACTTTATTATCCTATGTAAATTTCTAGATATTAATTATTTCCTTCTATTTCCCTCTATTTAAGATATCAAGATATCTAAATAATTATTTATGGAAAATTGAATTTATTTATCTCTTCAGTCAAGACCATTTTTCTTCCATATCCATGTTTTCAAAATGTTTTGAAAAATGTTTTTACTAATATAAAATAATTGAGTAGAGTCATTATTAACAATGTTTTAATTTAAAAAAAATGTAAAATGGAATCCTCTAATCATTTTTGGAATGATGTTTTATTTACTTTTTTCAAAAATTGTGAAATGAATATTTGTTTTTATATACATAAAATGAATAGAATTTCTCAGATCCATGACCGCTTAATGAATTGATGTTTTAATTATATGTTTCCAAGGTTCTTTTTATATAATGTTTTCTATAATATTTATTTTTTTTAAAATTTTTAACATGTGATTTCAATGTGAAATGGGTATTTTCATCATGAAATATTCTATTGATCTTTTAAAGTAATGTTTCATCTACGACAACATACTTTGATGTTACTTATGATTTAATGGGAAATGATTGATGGATACCATCCTTATTATTTCCCCATATGGGATAAGATTATGATAATTTTATCTCTATGAAACAAATTAATCTTCCACTAGTTATGATTTTATGAAATGTGGAAATAATTTGGTATACCAATTTCTTTCCATGGGTTATGATATGGGATGGATGATTTATAATGTTGTGTCACATATATTAATATATTATAATTATGTCAGGGGTGAGATTATAATTATTTAGCCCTCAAATTTATTGGGTAAATATAGATATATCATGGGATAATAAGGGCTAGAATAGGGTGTGAAACTAGTTTAGAAATGGAATCTATCCATTATGATAGTATTGGGAGTGAAATATGATTAACATTATGATGGAATGATGAGTTAACTAAATCCGCTATGAGAGTCTTGGTAGTTAGGCTTAACTAATGAAATAGATTTTATATGATTATGTGTGTTCCACAAATATATGGCTTTCTTAGGAAACACAAGATCCAAATGGATAATTTCTAAGTGGACTAAAAGTGATAACTATATCATTTACACACATGGGAAAGATGGTATAATAAGAAGAGATCTTTTTAAGGTTAATCATCATTATATGGATTCAGCCATGGATTAGTCTATTAAAAATAAGATGAGATGAAAATTTCTGGACTAGTACAATGTTATAATTAGAAATCCAACCTTGATCTAATTACTTTTTAATAATATATTTTTTTCAAACTATTTCATTATTAAAAATTTAAAAACACCATTTTTTCTAAAGGGATAATTGATTTTTGATCACTCTAATATATGGATAACCTTAGGTTTCCATACATATTATATATAACCCAAGAAATAATTACTTTTTCTCACCCTAGTACAATGAGGATTTCAAAAATGTTCCACCAACAATGGGGATATATTTATAACTTCTATTTTTTAAAATCTTATTAGTATGACCACTAAAAATCGAATTTTCTCTTATAACACAAAATTATAATGGAAATTATTGAACAAAAATAGGAATTTAAATCTATAATATGAATTATAGAAAGTTTACGTAACACAATCAATTGAATCCATCAGTTTTCCCCTTAGGAATACCACCATCATAGATAACCCAAATAAAACTCTAATAGAATTGAATTTACACAAATAATTAAATTAAAGTAATCAAAATTCCATTCTTATTATGAAAAATGTATTTTTATTTTAAAATTTCTTAATTTAGTTATTTCCCAAGTTACATGTTCTTGTAGGTAAAGATCTAAATGAAAAAATCAAAGTGTTTTATTTTTTCTTCTTAACATAGAATCATAGAGGATTTGTAGCTGGAGAAATCCCATGGGGTGATCCCCTTTTCCACTCCAATGATCTAATATGTGGTGGTTTTAAAAACATTAAATAGGAGTAGTTCATGATTTTGAAACCAGAAAAAGATTTATCCTAAACAAAATTTTTCCTAACACTATAAGAACTTCTATTAGAAAGAAGATTTTTTCCACTATGTAGGCTTTTGAAGAAACTATTTATGACTATTGGGAGAGAATAAAGAAGCTTTGTTCCAGTTTCCCATATCAATACATAAAGGTAGACAAATTCCTTATATTCTAATACCAAGACTAGTATGAAAATTATAGAAAGATACTCAATACATCACCTAGAGGAATGATTTTTTCCATTAATTATTGTGTTTTCCACATATTTTTGGGTTAATTTCAATTATTTCTAAAATTAATATTTTATTTAATTTTTATTTATAATTTAGTGGCCATTTTATAAATAAATTAGTAATTAATAATAATTATTATAGTCATGAATCTCTATATGTAAACATTTTTATATTAATTTCACATGGAAAATTTAATTAATCCAATTCTATGTTTTATTTTTAAATATTAATTCTAAGTATTTCTAATTGTTTTTTTGTTTTTGGAATTAAATAATCATTTATTTTGTGATTTTTATAAATCTTTTAATCAATCCAAAAAAGTTTAATTTTTAATCTCTTATATTAAATTGTTTATTTTAATTTTAATTTTTAATATTTTTTATTATTTATTTTTTAATTAATTAATAATTTATTTAATGAATTACGAATTTAATTACATATTTAATTGTTTTAAATCTATTATTTATTATGAAAATTCAATTCATGTTTAAATTTAAGTATTCAATTTAGTTTTTAATTGCATAATTTTAATTTATTTTTTTATTTCTTTATTATATAATATATGCCTTTTAAATCTATGGTCTATTTGTTGGTGATGAAAAAATTTGAAATCTTCATCGACAATGAATGATGAATTTATTAAAAAAATCATTTTTAAACCACGTTACTAAAATTATTATATACTATTTTATGGTGCACATAAAATAGTTAAAAAGTTAAAATAAAATGACCGCAAGATAAGGGGAAATTAACCACATGATAAAAATTAGGGTTTTGTTCATTTCATTGTAATTTTCATAGACTATAACATCTGATAATTACCACATGGTCAACTCTCTCAATATCACAGCCAAAACTATGATCTACATGGCCAATATGGATAGACCATACCTTAATTAAAGCTAATGAACATCAATAGAAACTCTTAATCTTTTGATGATGATGATCCCATCAAGGAAGTAGAATATAATATATAAAGGAACCCAACACTCAAAGATCTACAACTAACATACACTATTGTAAGAAGAAGATTCTGCTCGATGTTTGAGTAGAACTCTCCACCCAAGATCCTCGATGTCTCTTTTATAGGGTGTAGAATATGATTTTAGTGAATCTATTTCTTATATCATTTTTTCACACTGACATGTGTTCATGAAGATGATATGAATTAGGTCGAAGCACTATGATGAACATGTATTGATGTTGAGTCTGATACTGAGGTTTGATTGTAAATGATATGATAAATAAATGTTGTATCTTATGCCTTTTGAGATTAGTAATGATGAACTAGAAATCTGATTCTTAGTTATTATGAAAATATCATTTTTTAGCTTTCTTTTAATGGGATTTCAATCCCATCCTATATGCTCATGAAAATGGTAGAATATATTTTTGTATCGAAGACATATTTCTGATGTCGATGCACGTAATGAACCAAAGACGCCTATAAAAATTATCGACTTGAGACTGATTCATAGGGATACCATGAAACATTTTCTGACTTTTTTCCTCTTTTTTGCAAGTGTTCGATTTTAGAGGAAGTGATCTTGATTGCCCTACTACTTTGGTTGAAAGGATGCAGAACCCTATAATACTTGTGTTCGATAGAATTCCTAAGTGAACACCTTGGTTGGGATGATATTTTTGGTACTAGGTTGGGATTATGATGAGATCATAGAAAGTAGTCATCATTTTTGTTAACCTTTTTGATATCATATGAATACACCTATGATCAGAACCTAAGACAATGTAGAGCTTGATGAGTTAAAAGTTAACCATTCTGTGAATTAGAAATAGATTTGGCAGAATCTGGGATGAAGACTCAATATTGATTTCAAGATGAATTTCATTTGTGTTTGTTAACCTGGATTGATAAATTCTAGTTTAATTGAAGAATATGTGTACATCTAATTATACACCTTTATAGACTTGGTTTTGTTGGAGGGAACAAACCAAGTGTTTTTCTAATTTTCAATGAAATTTTATAGATGTTTATGGGAATATGAGTTCGTTCATCCCTTGGGAGTTATACCCATTATGCATTAACCTTCTTTCTCAGTTTTAGTTTTGATTTGAACAAAAAATGAATCTGATGAATTTATTGGAACTTGATTAATGTTATTCTCAAGTTTATATGATGACCTAAGGCTGTATACGTTTTGTTTTTTATAAAACTCATTATTATTTGACTAATTTCCAAGTTATGTGTTTTGCAAAGATAGTGGAATCATGATGAATGTTACTTATAGGTAATAATGATATATAAATTACAATTATACCACACATGTTTTTGTCATTGGTGTTAGAAGGGATTTTTTAATTCATGAGTAGGGGATTAAATAAAATGACAAGAGACACATATACATTGATCTGGAGATGATAAAGTTTAGTATATAAAAATATATCAGTGTTGAACATAGATATAACTAAAAATAAATTTGTAAATTACTCAAGAAAAAAGAAGAGGCCAGAAACCTGAAATAATGATCGATCTAGGTAACACATAATAGAGTATAAAGGGGAACCACTCTCAAAGTAGAAGATTATAGAGTTGGATAGTATTTACATTGCAATCTTTTTGAGGTTAATTCATTAAATATTTGTATTTATTGATTGAAAATGGATAGGTAGATAAATTTAGTGAATAATATTGGTATGATTTGAATTTTTAATATATCTTTATAAAATTCCATAATTGTTTCAATGAAATTTTTTTCTCAAATATATCATTTCCATCCATATTTAGAATTAGGTGATGATAGAAAAATACTTACCATTGAATTTTTACTGAAGTACTTCAAATGGAAGACATTAAAATTATATTCTAAATTAATAACACTTCAACTAATGGATTATTATTGGGATATTATGGTTAAGGATGATCAAAGAGTTATGTTGAAAAATGAAGTGAGAGATTAATGGATCATTACTTTTCTCTAAATTACTTATTTGATTTTAGTAATCCTAATTACTATAGAATATATTTGAAATAAATTTATATCATCCTGATCTACCTAATGTCACCATTTTAATTTTTTTCCCTAATATACATCCATTTAACAGTTTTTACATTCCTCACATCATCATCTCACAACTTCCATTTTTTATTGTTTTTATTTGTTTATATTTGTTTTTACCCACTTAAAGTCACTACCACCCTTCCCTATGAAAAAAAACTCATAATGACAACTTAAATTGTAGATTGGATGTTTTAAATAATAAAATATTAGATGTTATCAACAAAAAATGGATAAATTTTTATGTCATTCCATGGAAACGGATGTGTGACCAAACAAGAAAAATAAGATAAACAAATTCCAAAAACATAATATAGGAACAACATTTTAAAAAATTATTCTAAAAAATGGGAATCCAAGAAGTTGAAAGAGATTGAAACATGGGTGACAATATGGGTGGAATCATCAATCCACAACATAGGATTAAAAATATAGAAATTCATAAACCTTGATAATTTCAAATTTTGGTCAGTTTTAGACACCCATATTTATTTTGGATTTATCAAAAATTAAATATTTAAGAACATAATAAATCGTAACTTTCAGTTCTCCCAACATTTTTTGGATTTCATGATGAAGAAAACTTTTCTTTCATTAGATAATTTTAGTATGTGTGTAACAACCCTCGAATTTATAGAATAATAAATCTTCATATCTATTAATATTTTGAAATAATATATTAAGTTTACATTAAAGGGTATGCTTTTTCTAATACAGTACTTGACACACAACAATGGTATTTTTGGAAATCTTACATTTCACACAACACCGAGTTATACCAAAAAATAATACAACAATAATATTATTATTTTAAATGGTAACTGATGCCTAGCTGTTGTATTAGAGAGAATGAATATAATTAAATATATTATAATTTTGAATATTTTTTAAATGTTTCTACATTTATCCAATGAATTTTATAGTCTTAAAATGATAATGAATCTAATTTTAAGCATAAAATAGTCTAATATTTTTAAAAGGTCATTTTACAACATTTTAATGGTGAGCCATTTTTTGAAAATAGTTTTAATCACTTTTATATGATATATATTCCAAAATGAACTTATTATTTATAATAGGGGAATATAAATTCAATTTGGTTAAAATTTTGGTATTTTTCTGATAAAATCCATATTTTAATGAATAGTAAAAAATACTTCATTTTAATTCATAACCGCCTTTTCATCTAATTTATTTATATAGACAGGTTATCCTTTTAATTAGTTTCAAAGTGTAATTGTATTATGTTTCAATAATTTAATCCATTTTTGGTAATTTTAAGTAATTTTACATTTAAATTGGACATAAACACATGTCAATCTTTTAATTATAAAAAACCTACTTTCTCGTTTTGACAATGGGAATTAATTATAAATTAATTACAACAATTTATGTGTTCTGAATTTTAAAAAATTGATTCTATGTTTTTAATAATAAGGTCCAAATTGTTTAAATATATACCTTTTATTTTTGAAAATTATGAAAAGAAACTTCATTAATTATTTTTATTTACCACGATCAAAGGGTAAAATAGGTAAAAAGGGTAAAAAAATTATAAAAATATAAAACTACACTAAAATGTGTCCTAATATTATTGGATTAGTCATGGAAGACTAAAACAATAATTAGGAATAACGTTTCGCATTTCGGATCCACTTGGGTATGAAAATGACATGTTATAATAATTAATTTAATGTAAAGGGAACTATAACACAAGCATGTGTCTTTTTACCAAAAAATATTATGGTGGGGTTATATAAAGGATATATTTGCCTATAAATATTAAATATAATTCTAAAAATATTTCTTACATCATGTTATTATAATTATAATTTTTAGACATTAAATAATTAGTTTTATTTAGGACACAATGATGATGCAGTGATTACCTTAATAATGAAATATTCAAATAAATGATATTATAAACATTAAAATAAATTTAATTTGAAACTTTTTATGCCATAAGCTAATTATTTTGATTACAGTTACATGTGAGGGATGAGTTAATTCCTTTTATGCAATAAAATCAAGTTTTTATGACATTAAATAAAATAAATTCTTAAATATTGTCAAAATTAACAAAAACGAGTTTCTTAAACAGTAAACATTTATTAAATGATATAATAGTAATAAAAATATAAGATTCGAAAAAATCAATTATATAATGTTACAATTGTCATTAATTATCCACTTGTGGTTCTATTTGAATTTTATTGTAACTATTGTTACCATATATTGTGAAAATTCAAGAAGACATGGTAAAAGTTAATATTTTTAGCTAAGGGTTAATGCTAAAAGATAAGCTTAATTTTATGAACTAAACTTGTCTAAAACTTATTTGTTGAGAGTTATCGACCTATATTAATGTTATAATTGTAATATGTCACTTTTTATCCATTATTTCTCTAAAATAAATTTACAATAAAATAATATTTCAATACGTTCCTAAAGTACCCCTCCTCCCTCTTATAAAAGGCCACCAACTATAAAAAATTACTAACCATATCCAGACTCTTGAATCATCCAAAATATACTCAAATAAGCTCCCAATATCCATACCATTCTTCTAGAAGACATACATCTGGCAGAAGGCAATTCAATAAATCATTTTGGCTCAAATCAAAAAGTGTTACCTAATTTAGAGGTAACATCTTTTCACAAGATCCCTCCCATTATTTTACATCTCCACTTCCTATGATTTTCTTATTCTATTATTTCATAATAACTCTATTATACTCAGTATACTAGGATATTTTTATGAGAATTATACTAAATACACTTTCACACACCACTATTTAATGGATACAAACAGACTGTTTCTGTGTACGGTGAACTACAACCTCACAAATTGATGACTGTTCAATTTTACTCTATCACCTAGCATGGTAGACATTATGATTGAACTATATTTATATATGATACATATTATATTTATATTATCTCTATGATTCTATAATTTTTATTTACAACATACCTTAATGCTTTCCATAATGTGTAAATATGGTAATTTCATTTGAGGAAGTACAAACTACCACCCCCTCAAAATGATATGAATCATTCATTAAATACATGGAACGTATAAAGTATGAATTCAATGAACATATGTAACATATATAACATATATATCAAACTGGAATTGCAATATACCTATGTATCATTTAGTTATCATTCCATTAGTATGACACTGAAATGAAAGTAGCGTTCTTACATACGTATGACCTATCATCTCCATGAATAGTGCATTTCATTTCTTATCTCCAAATATTTAGGATATAGTAAATACATATATACTGGATATATATCATATATAAATCATGAATAATAATATTCTGGTGATGATTTAATTTTTTCTAAAAAGACAAGTTACATCAAAACAAGTTCATTTTCGACTCAAGTATCGAACATCGACAAAACGACGGATATGAACATAAATAATTCTGTTATTTTTATAAATGGTAATAAGTAATAAAAAAGGAATAATAAACATGAAAAAGGTTCTGAAGAATTTAGAAATTAACCTAATATTATTATTCAAGAACATAACGATTGAACGTGAGGAGTCTGGCTGAAGGTAAGGGACTTCATCTTAAACACTTTCCATTGAGGCATATTTTGATGTTATATACCATCTTCTTTTATACAATCCATAAAAACCCACATGAATTTTAATTTCATTCAAGGGGAATAATTTTTCTATAAAGAAATTTACTAAATGAAAAAATGGATCATTTTTAAAGTATGTGGTGACAACGAATCCTACGCTGCGATAACTGTTATTTGATATTTGGATTCATCTCTAAGCCTTAATGTTTTTAAAAGGAAAGGAAACCATTATTTACTATTGGAATGTTTTCATATTGAAAATGGTTTTGAAAGTGGATTTACTATTTCAATATATCGAAATCATTTATTGTGATTGCAAATGAAATTTTATCAGTAAAGTGTTGATAATTGTGATATTTTACGTTTTATTATTATATAATGGTACATGGACATTTGATGGGTGGTTACGTGATAAAACAATGATAAGTGGTTATGTGAAAAACCTATTATGGGTGGTTTCATGATAAACTGAGGATGGATGGTTATGTTATAGCCTCCAATGCATTGGGTATGGAAGTCGACCAAATGGCTATTCTATTTAGGGATATGTGTCGAAGTCAACCACATGGTTTTTCCATTTAAGTATGTTTATGACCCATGATACCTTTATATGTTATATGTTTCTTTCTATGTGATTTATGGTAATATTTTGGTTACAAATAGGGAAATAAATGAGCTTGTATTCATTTAAGTATATTTAATACATCTTAAAGGTGTAAAAGTATTAATTTGTGATAATGTATTCATGGTTTTCATGTTTTCTAAAGACTAAAAGTTTTTATTCTTTATGTATCCCTTACTGAGATTTTTCTACTCATCCCACGTTTAAAACTATTTTTGCAATTACTTAATGAGGAATAAATTCAAGGATAGATTCACGGAAACGTTATTCTTTTAAAACAAGAGACGATACCATGTTTTTTAAAGAGTTTTTGTTTTATAAAAATATAGATAGATAGTATAAGTGTCTAATTTTAATATTTAAGTTTCTATGTATGATTTATAACCAAATTATCTGAATCTATACACCTAAAATGATCCTTGAGGTGAATTAAATTCAATTTTTGACCTATATCATGATTAAGTAATGTTTATGGCTAGGGACTTATAATGTGGTTCAGTAGTCACCTATTCAAGGCTTGATTGAGAATGATATTGGGATATGAACCATTCTATTATTAATAAAAATAGATTCTAATACATGGTTTAATCAATTATATGTGAATATTTTTGTCACGTGGGACCAAATTTAAAAATATTTTTTCCTGAAATGTTTCTAATAGTGGTTGACTAAAGAGTTAATATATAAAATAACTTAGTTCAAGAAGAGGATTAGTCCTTACATGATGTATTGGATTTATTTTAGGGTTTAATTAGTTAATATACACACCATAAATTTCTTTTACATTTTTATGGAATTTTGTTTATGATATTATATAATATATTGAAGACCTAGTTAACCAAATAGCCAATGTATGTAACACTGATAAATGGTTGACTACATCTTCCACCTTAAAACACAGTGAAAGGGAAAATTTGTTGTAAAGGATTAGGCCCAAGACACGACCCTGTGACCTTCCCCTCACCATGATAACCAATAAAACCCCACCACCAATTTTAGGGAATGTGGATGTTACATTTATAAGACCTGCTGAGGGTATGGAAGAAATATTTTCTAAACTGAAGTGCCCAGATTAGTGTGAGATCACAGATAGTGGTAGTGGGTGAATTAGTGACCTCCTTCTTTTATTTTTTTATTTTCAATTAAAATTATATTTATTGATAAATCCCCAATCCACTATTCTTATAAATCTCATTTTATCCCCCAATAATTCTACATATAATATGGGAAAAAACATGACGATTTATAAGGTTTAGTATAAAGACCTAATCATTTTCATTTTAATTAGTTCCCCCAACATGGATTCTTAAATATAATACAATCAATGAATACAAAGGATTTTATAGTAACTCATTATTCACCCCCATATCGGTTCCTATAGTTGATCATGGTTATACCCCTTAGTAATCCAACTCTTTTTCCTCGATTTTTTATAACCCCCACAGTATTCTTCTCCTCAAGCTTCTTCTCCAACTGGTTATACTCTCTAGTCATAATATAGATACCCATTCATATCATACATGAATATTACTTTGTTTTAGATGAATATTCATTATATTACATAAACACATTTTTTAGGACTTTAATAGTTTAATACCTTTGGAAACATCTAAAACATTATTCTAATCAGGTGAAAGATGTTCAATGTTTCCCAAATAGATCTTCTAATTTAGTAATCTTCATAGACATACCCAACATAAAACCTTTCTTCATAACTTAAGAAAAAGAAAAATAATAAATGGTGGGGTCAAATGCTTAGTAAGGTTAAAAAATAGAGATAATTAAGCATAACATGAACATAAGTGTATAAGAACATGAAAATAAAATTTGAAAAACATACCCTTCATATCAATGATTATATACCCTAGTTAAGGAATAAATATTGGTAGTTAATAAGAAAATAATCATAAGATAATAAAAAACATGACCCATGATGTAATAACATTTCCATAAGGCATGGATTTTGTACCATACATAGAAGCAATGAAAATTGTTAACATTTTAGTCAAGGATCACTGCCTAGGGTATCATATTGGAATGGGTTCACTACCCAAACCATCATAGTAGTCTAATTTCACTCCCAAGACCATCATAGTGTAAAATATGACTTACTAGACCAATTTAACTCCTCGTTCCATTCATATCTATCTCATGAGATATAAATCTTTACCTGATAAATTAGAGGGAGATATCGATCCCACTGATAAAATAATGAAATCATACATTTGTGTACCATAATATCATGAAAATTTATTATATAATAACCAATTAAATTAAATATTTATGTAGAAATTTCATTATATAATCACCAATATAAAATAGATAGGTTTCATAATCATCTCATCATAGCATAACCCATTATAAGTAGAAAGTTTCATAATGATTTTTTCATGGTAGAACCTATGGAAGAGAATCAAATTTCAAATACACTTTTCATCATAAACATAAACTATTTATATAATGAACCATAATTTTATCCTTGTATCATATCCCCAATAATGCATAGGAAAAATCAATGGGTTTCAACTTATATGGACAATTATATTGATAAATAATTTCCATCATTTTTTCTGGAAAATATTCTTTCTACTTTGAAAAAATATTTTTAAAATGTCAAAAATTTTGAAAACCATTTTATTTTTGAATAAACATGAAACCAATAATGGAATATTTTAAAATTATTTAAAATAATTTTTAAACATAAACTATTTTTGAAATCTATTTGTTCAAAAATACCTATTAAATAATATAATTAAATATTTGAAAATAATAAAAGTGGTTTTAAACTTATAAAATTTTCAAAATACATTAATTGAAAGTAATATTCGAAAAATTATAAAAGAATATTTTATAAACATTAAAAACATTGAATATCATAAAACATTTTTAAATTCCTTCTTTAAAAAAAAGACTTGAAACTTATAAATGATGTTTTGAAAATTTTTATAATTTTTCTATAAATAAAACATTTTAAAAATCTATTTCCTTGGAAATAATATCATAATTTCATATAAAATAATTTTGAAAACAATTTTATAAAATATTGTTTTAGAAGAAATCATATTTCTGACAGAAGCATGAAAAAAAGTTAGGTTTTCTTAATAACTTTTTTTAAAGAGATCAAGTTCAAAATAGTTTTAAAATTCTACCATTACGTAAATATATCCTGAATAATTACAGGAAAATAAAATTCATGGGAATTATTGAGTTTTAGACTATGATATTTCAAAATTAGATACTTAAACATAAACAACCATGATAAATAATGAGATTGTAACATAAACTCTTTACCACTATGGTAACATTGAATCATAATATCCATGAAGTAATTACAAAAAAAACATATAATTTTATATGAATGAATAAATTAATGATACTACATGTCTAGGAGGCTACATATACACATTTTGAAAGAATATAAGTGCGTAACATAACGTAAATATCAAAGAATGAGAATTGAGAACAAAATATCTTATGCTTTGGTAACTTTTGAACTGTAAACCTCATGAAAGAACAAATACTCAAATGGATATTTTCACCCTATTTTTTAAGATAATAATTATAATATTAATTCATGGGTATTATATACATCACATAAAATAAATATATTGTCAATATAACTTGTGTCTCATGAAAACAAAAGTGAGACAGAAATCCCTTACCTTAAGTATTTACTTTGATCATACTCATTAAACCCTCATGTATACTAAATATAATTTTAGTATACATATATTAAAAAATTATATGATTATATATCACACCATATATGATTATCTTATAAAATTTTATAACACATTTATTAACAATTCCATGTTAATGTTTTATTTTGGGTAATTTCTACATTGTTTTTTCTATATCTTTTGTCTTTTTATTTTTGGTACTCTTACTTTGATAATGGTTTCATGATATATAGATTGTAAAATTGATTTAAATTTGATATATATTCAGTATATATTTATTTATATTATTCCATAATATCTTGTGATATGAAATGAAATACAAAATTCAGGGAGATTGTGAGTTGTACGTACACATGAACATTGTTTCCATTTTTTTATCATACCTAAAGAAAGAAAAGTAAATTACATATCAATATATATATTGTAATCACAATATATTTTTTAGGTTATATATATCTCATATGTTAATTAAAACCATCATTAATACATTCTATGTAAAGTATGATGGAATCACATTGCTTCGCGAGGTGGAAGTCCACTATACACATAATAGACGTTATCATATTCCTAGAAAATGGAAGGAATAGAGGTATTTTTTATATAATAATTATATAATAATAATAAAATCATAAATATCATAAATATAATATATAAACTATAATACCATCATTATTCCCAACCATGAAATGTTGTAGTGGAGAAAAGAAACACATCGGTTCGCGAGGTGGTAGTCCACCATACACATGAATGATGATTTCATTACCCGTTTGATTGAAGTGGAGATGGTTTTATGTTATTACCTAAAAAATAATAAAATATTTTTATATTGTATATACTTTATTTATTATATAACCAAGATATTGAATTAATTTAAAGGTGTGTAATTTGAAATAAAACAAAAATTCTTGTTGATGAACATTACCTCTTCTTCGGGTATCCTCTTTAGGTTTGAACTAAATTATTTAATGTTTGGACTTATATAAAAATAATAAATAATGGTTTCTGTGAAGGAATTTTGGTGTTTATTTTTTAGTTATTTTTTATGCCAAATGGCTTGAGAGTGTGAAGAAGTAGGGAGAGTGTGTTTCCTTTTATGGTTTAGGAGGAGTGTCGTTCTTTTAAATATACAAAAATACTCACTATTGGAAATTCAATATTATATAAAGTCGCTCAAAATATGATAATTAATGGTTTCTAGGTATTATATCATATATAAAAACCTCCAACATAAAACTTGAAACATGTTTTAATCATTTTTTCCTTAACATTTTTTCCTTCTAATTTTTGTCTTTTTTGTTTTTTCACTATGGTAACTAGTTTTCTAACAGAGGTAATTTTTCCATTAAGTTTAAATTAATCTGTGAATTATTAAATAATTTGTAACCAAGAATTCTAAATTCAAAATTTAATTATTCAAATAATAATCCTATGTTTATTGAAAAGTAATTTTAACACAAGCGCATTTAACGTGCAAAAACACGACTTTAAACATAACTCTGTCAATTTTTTTACTATTTGACAGTCTATATATTAACAATAAAAGATAAATTGGTCTATGAATAGGAAATTTATTTGTTTATTAACATTTAAAAATTTCATAGAAGAAGATTATATTTTCCTTAATTCTTAATCATTTAATAAAATATAATTTATCAAAAAATAATATTAATGTCAATTTTAACATTATTAACTTCAATCAAATTAGAAAAATATCTATACATTGATATAATTTGAATATACTATATTAAAAGTTATGTAACAATATATAGTAATCCAAAAAACAATATAACACAATACCTCATTAAATTTTCCTCACTTTTAATATTTTTAGTATCATTTATTTTATTTTAGTGTTACCCAAATAATTACTATGTTGATGTTTATTAAGAATTTAATTAATTATTTCAGCTATAAAATAAAATAAAATTTTCAGGATAAAAAAATACTTTATATTTCCCAAAATTAATTATAACCAAACATATATTGTCTTTGTTCCTATTCCAAAGCATTAAAGATATTATAATTGGGAAAAATATATTCTTTGTCTTTTTCTTCACATAACTTATTTTATGGGTCATATTCAAAGGAAAGTGGAAATAAATTTCTATATTTAAAAGAACATAATGGATGAGGTCAAAATAAATTCATTCAATAAAATTAAGTTATTATTTTAGATCATTTTCACTCTTATGATTCTAGTTTAACCCTAGATAAACTAGTTTTTACCTTAACTACTGTAATTATGTTTTACTGCATTAACTATCCATTTTGGAAGAAAATTAAGTAAAACTTATTAGAAATTAAAAATTATTATCTTAGCAAATAAAGAATCCATTTTTAAAAATTCTAGTAACATAAGTGGAAGATTTTAATTTAAAATAAATCTCATAGTCGCAATGAGAAAACATGTTTTTAAAGAGAAAATTATCAAAATTTTATAATGTTTTTATATTCAATTTCATCATAAAATTGATTCCTGTTATCTAAATTTGACTAATATATGTATAGTTTATATAATTATAATTTAAAAAATATTTAAAATATAATTTATCTTTAGAAATAATTTAAATGAAAACGTAGTTTTCAAATAAAATTTAGTTTTTTTGACTATTCATCAAAAATAAAACTTTTCATAAAAATAAAAAAAATTCACCCCAAGGTTATTTATGATATTATTATTTCAATAATTATGTTTATTTTATAAAATTCTTTTTTTAAATGTTTCTATATTTAGTTTGAAATTATGTTCACCATAAAAAGGTGGAAAAACAATTTTTAGAAAAATACATCTTTTTAGTGTAAAATTGGATTTATTATAATATATTTTCAAGAAAACATATAAAATTAATTTTATAAATTTGATTGAATATAAAATATAAAAATTTCATTAAAATCTTTAATAAAAATATATTTGGTTAATTAATTGATATAAAACACACTTGTGCACATAAAAATATTTGTTCTGAAAAAGATTTCATTTTATTTTCAATACGGTTTTATTTTAATTTATAATTTATTATTCAAAAAATAATTCTATATATTAATATATGTAAACCATATTTTTTAATTTTGTTAATATTATTAATACCCAATATTCCAATGTTATGTTGGTAAGTATCATATTAATTAATAATATTTTAATAGTATTTGATGTTTGGTTTAAATTTGGTGTTGTGTGTAACACATGATAAACTCAAAATTGTGTGTAACACAATCCAAAACATAGTATTTTGTGTTAAAAAAGAAAAAATATGTTTTTCGTGTAAATTAAAATATCAAAAAATATATATTTTATTTTATTTTCTTCACAAAATCTCACGGTGTAAAACACAAACTACATCTTCTCTTCAGTCTTGATCTATAGTAGGGTGATATATTTATTTCCTACAAGAGATTTATGGATCACAATTTCTCATGTATACTTCATGTTTAAGTGAAAATATTATTCTATTGTTCAAATATATTTGATTAACTATTCATGACCAATTTTCTTAGTGAAACAAGTTTTAGAGAAATTATTCATTCGTTTGACGAAGTTCCAACTTAACTAAAATAGTGTGCAATAGGAGCACGAAACATCATCAAAAACATTTTATAAAAGAAGGATGTCTGACAGTGTAAACCCAATATTCATTTAATGAATTCTTGAACCTCATTCATGTGTAATATATTTCATGTATTTTTCATTTTGTGAACCCTTTCATATAATAATTTCCTCTTTGATTTTTTATGTTTAATCTGATCTAATTATTTTCAATATCTAAATATTTAAAGATCTCTTTTAATATTTTTATTTAATTTTTCCTTCCATCCACTTTATTTTTATCAATAGTGGTTCCTAGGGTGCATGAGAATCATGGATTTCATACGTGGTTTATGCACTTCCTCATTTGTGCAATCGACTAAGGTTTACATGATTGGTCTCCTAACATTTTGTATGAGATTTTTGGGATGAAGTGAGGTTCATTTGATATATATTCCACTCCTTAGAATAATATAAGTAAGGATTATGCATTCCTCTCCTTGCTTCGTATGAAAATATCACATGCTGATCAATAATTCATCCTAAAATATATTTATGATACTATGTGAATTGTCGTTAGTTCCTTCATGAGAGAAAATACTATATGTGAGTGTATCTACCTTCATTAGTACTATCAAAGCATACATGATCACATGAGACACCCATTATGCTTAAAATATAATGAGGTGGGTTAGTAAAGATTCTTTCTCATGATCAGATCATGTGAACTTAATATCTTTCATGTGATATTGGTTGTTTGTGAGTTCTACCTAAAAATCATTGTGATACCTAGATGGATCTTATGTTTCTTCTTCATGAGATGATGGTTGTCTGTTGACTCATTCACATTACATGTGTGTGTCTGCAAGTTACTTCTCAAATGATATAGTGTAATCTTATGGTGATTTAAGAGATATTCTTCTTCACTTATGGGATTCACATGAACAAATCACAATTTATTGTTTCATTATCTTTTCCTACAAGTAACAAATAGTGGTTCATGAGATACTCCTTCATATAATCAAATCTTGTAGTTACTTATATTTCATGAGATCAAAGAACAAAGACACTATAGTTTTTAAAGGGAGCACACATTATTTTTAGAACACTAACATTTCATTTTTGTATGAGGATTTAAATATGAGAATATACCTATAACCTCAAATAAATATTCCATGTGTGACTAAGAAAATGAGATAAGGATGAGTCCCAACTCTCAAATATCTCAAGATCTCAATGAATGTTCAGAATCATGGCATCTCTAAGAATTGTTGAAGGGATAATGTGATTGTATGATCACTTCACATGATCATGAATAACCTTAGTGCTTCATGTTATCTTATTTAATTCATGAAATGAAATCAGTAAAAGATAGAACATACACACAAAAAGACATTCACTATTTTTTATTTGATGTAATTACATGATTCTATTCATGAAATCATGTGACATCTCTTAATATCAGTTGATTGCCTCCCTACTATCATGTGATCCATTTAGTATCCCACGAAAATATCATGTGATCATATCTCATGATCCTCATAGTTCATCAAGTCATAAAATTTATGAAAAACGTTTCATGCATGTATTCTAGATTTATTTCACATACTATTCCCTTAGATATGATAAGTAGACATGGATGAATTGTGTCTATCATTTTTATCGTCCTCATTACAATGAACAGTATAATTTGGGATGGTTGAATGTTTGGTATAGGATTAAGATGATTTATAGATGACACAAATCATATGTATTGGATGAAACATGTTGTATCCATATTTTTTTAAATCAGATGCAAAATGTCTATTTTTCCACATCCCATATTGACTGATCAACTAATTTTTCTATCCCATTTATGACATTCCATGACACTATATTCATGGTCTATGACACAAGAGTCATATTATGGACATCCATTACACACTTAGGCATTATGGGTCGGGGCTTATATGAGCTACCCCACATGAATTTTCCCAAACCCTTTAAAGCCAAGAATTGAATGCTTCTACATTACTTATATACACGACCACTCACCTTCCTCCATGAAAGCTAGCCTGAGCTAGCTCCTTTGAGTGTTTTTTACCTCCTTGGTCCCATAAATCCTTGGTTAAACGTGGACTTGGTCGACTTGTGTGGTTGACCCAAATTATTAATAAGGCCACCAATGTGTATAGAAATATATAAAGCGTTAAATTAAATATAAATCCTTCATCAATTATTATTAAAGGATTACTTAAATAATATGCCAAGCTAAAACTCCTCATCATATTCAGATGGAACGTAAATACATTTTCTAGGGAAAACATCAATTCTTCTTATTCAATTCATTAATATAAATATTTTTATGGTCATTCATTGTTGTATGTATTGTGAATTTCATCAAAATGTATTTTTTAACATGTCTTTGACAGTCAATATCTTTTCAACAAATTATCACATTTAAACTGGTTAATATCTCAATCATGAAATGAAATGTCATCAAGTTATTCCTTAACAATTTTCCACGAATCACCACTCCATCCATCAACCCAAATAGACTTATTAAAAATTAATGAATCCTAATCTCAAGAATGTCCCTCGTTATATTGTTTTTTCAATATTGACACATAACAACAAGATAATATGTGGTGTAAAAATCTACCCTTTATTGGGAATTAAATGAAAATGGTACATGAGGTCTTCTAGTATCACCTTTATTTTCATAAACTCCCACAAACGATCCCATAGGGCACAGATGTGACAACCCCAAGCCTGTGTTCGATATGCTAGGGGTTGGTGACAAGTAGCTGAAGGCTTTTACGAAATAGGTAAGGCATTTACTTGTAGATCTTTACACACTCAAAAAGGGAAACTAATTTAAAAAACCAAAAAAATTAAGGTATAACAATGAGAGTAAAGTACAACAACAAGTACAACTGTAAACTGAAAATAGTAGGACGGAATACAATCCCTAGAAACTGAAAGGAAAGTAAACAGTTGTCACATCTACCCTAGAGATCTACCTGGAGGGTTGTATATATAATTATAAAGTCGAAGAAAAGAATCTACATTTCTCCCATCACACCAAGCTCCACCAAGTACCGAACCTCCAAAGTCTACCTTAGAGCATCAGTAGTCTTCACTAGACACACACATGCAGGCGGAGCCCATGCAGGGGGGAGTATAACAACTATGTAGGGGAGTTCGAGACCCCCTATGGTCTCTCAGTAATCCAAAGAGGAAAAATCACAAGAAATACCGCAATGTTAATATACCAAGTATGATCTAAATCATGAATCACAATGGAAAAGAGACATCTTACTCTAACGGTATAACTTTAAGGTTTTTGGGATATGGATGAATAGTTGTAAATCCAATTCATCATATCCATAGAGACACTACTGCTAACCAGTATAGGTCACTGTATGTGAACCCATATTTGGTTCTAGATGCTAACCCATATTGGTCATTGTTGCTGACCCGTATTGGTCGCTAGTGCTGACCTGTATTGGTTCCTGGAGTTTGACCATATTGGTGGCTGGTGATGACCCGTATTAGTCGCTGGTGGTGACCAGAATTGGTCTCTCTGGATGATCCATATTGGTCTTTGGTGCTTAACCGTATTGCCTGTTGGTACAGAGGTATGTATGATTAATCGTACACCTATATCTTCCCACTATAGAGTTTCTGATGTTGACTCGTATTGGTCGCTCTTCTTCTTCATGTCATAGCGAGCCACTGGATTCCCGCACGTAGCACTCCTGATCTCCAGAATATTCTTCTTATCAATCCATTGGTCACATTTCAATTGGTATAAAGTCCTACAAAAATTACACTAAAGGGACCTCCCCATCAAAGGGGTCCCATCATAAAAGACAGCGCATTGATCGGATGCCCGGTCAGTGAGATATGGGAACTTTTGTAAAAAGGGCCTTGCTAGATTCAAGTCTGATCCAACCTAGGTTGCATGTGATAATATGTCAAAAAATAGGATAGAGTATTTCTAAATGACTACCTTATCACAAGGGTCCTAATGTCATAGACGTCGCGTCGGTCGGACACTCGGTCTGTTAGTTACACCCCTTTCCGTGAAACAGGGGTGATCACATTCTAGTCCTGCCTGGCTCGGTCGGGCCCACCAGAATATTCCAAAGGGACTGCTTCCCAAAATGGGTCCCAACACCACTGACGGCGTGTCAAATGGACACCCAGTTCATCGGTTACATTCGTTTCTCTATTTGGGCGCTGGTTGGGTCTGGGCCCGGTCCGACTCGGTCAGGTCGGCCCGACACATCGGGTCCGGGGGTCTACATGACCCCACCCATTTCATTTGGTCTGGCCCATCGGGATAGGCCCGACCAGTTAGTGGGCCTTGGCTGTGGTTTCGGCTCGGCCCACTGTTCAGGTTCCGCCCATTCGGCCGGCCCGTGTCTTGCCCGATCCCCCTGAAGGAAGACAACGTCTCCAGCTGGACCCGTAGATATGGGGCCTGTAACATCCCAGGTAAATGAAGAATAATAGATTTTAATATATTTATTAATATTTGTGAATTAAATATTATGTTTACTTTAAAGGGGTTGCTATGTTCGATAGCGTACCCGATACGCAAAAACGGGTTTCTTTGAAATCTTACGTAGCACACTAATAATATAATATTATAATTTTAAATGGTAGTTAACTCCTAGCCATTGTATTTGTGGGAATTAACAAAACTAACTACAATATTACTATACATGTTTGTTAAATGTATTTACATTTATCCAATAAAATTTAGAGGCTTAAAATATGAATGAATTTAATTTTAAGCATAATTTACATTTACTGATCGATTGATCGCCTTTTAATGGAGAACCCTATTTAAATCTAGTTTTATTCATTTGTATATGTTCTATTTGACCAAATTCATAATGGGGACATCAAAATTTACTTTGTGTAATTTTTTGGAATTTTTCCTATATAGTTCATTTTTTAATGAATAGGGAAAATACTGTATTTTAATTCAAAGGTGCCTTTTAATATAATTTATTTATATGGTTATATTATATTTTTAATTGGTGTTAAAGTGTAATTAGAATATATGTTTACTATTTAATCCAATTTTGGTCATTGGAATAAATTTCACTTTGAAATTGGACTTAAAAAAGTGTCAATCTTTTTGATAGTTATTGTTTCTTATAAACACGCTATTTGTTTTAACAACGGAAATTAATTTTAAATTAATTAATGAAACTTTTATGTTTATAATTTGTAAAAATAGCCATAATTTTTGAATTTGGAAAATCAAATATAGCTTAGGCTTAATTTTTGGTATTTTTATGAAAAACTTCATTTTTTTATGAATAGTGAAACCACTTAGTAGTAGTTAAAAAAACCAACATTTTCATTTAAATGAAATTTTACAACTTCTGTGAATTGAATTTCAAAAATCAGACATACATGGTTGTTATTAGGTAGTAAAATTTTGTTCAATAAGATGAAAAGAATTTTTGATGAATAGTAACTTTTGACATTTATTTACCACGATTAAAGGTAAATAAGGTAATTCAAAGTAAAAAGAATATTATAATAAATCAAAATTACCTTAACACTTGTCCAAACCATACTTGTTTAGTCCTTTATGACCATGGTAATCCTTCAGATAATTTTGGGACCCCATTGAGCTACTAGGGAGTGATAATGACAATTTAGACTAATTAACTTAATGTAATCGCAAAAATGACAAAAAAAAATCTTTTAGTAAATTAATTTTTATATTGTGTCCTATAAGTCATATTTTTGACTATAAATATTATTTATAAAGATAAAAATATTTCCTTCATCATGGTAGTTTTTTTATAATTTTTATACATCAAATAAATTATATTATTTATGACACAATAATGATGTATTATTTACCTCATTAATAAATGATTTAAACAAATAAGATTATAAAGATTAAAATTTTATCCAAAACATGTCCAATTCAGATTGGATGATTTTATTTTAAATATGAGTCATCTTATCTTTTACTTTAATTTTTTTTGGACCTTTAGAAACTGAATATCATTATATAATAAAATAATATTTTCACACTATCATAAAGAGCCCCTCCTCCCCCTTATAAAAGGAGACCACTTCTAACCAATTCCTCACACCTATCAAGCCTTTTGTATCATCCAAATTCTGCCCAATTATTCTCCTTACATCCCTCTACTCCTCTGAGAAGCCTTACCTTAGGTAGTAGGAACTTCCAGAAGTCCTTTGGTTCAAACCAAAGGGAGTTACCCAAATTAAATTTAATGATTTATTTTAACTTCTTTTCTTTTATTTTACTTCTCCAACCCCTTTAATATTTTTATTCCTTTATTTTTTAACAACATCAGTATCCTAAATATACTAGGATGTTGTTATGAGAAGTATTAGAAATACACATACACACACCTCTATCTAATGGATGAAGAACATAATGTTTCTGTGGATGGAAAACTAACGCCTTACGAAACGATGATTGTTCAATTATCTCCTATCGCCTCTAATAGTGGCCATTATGATGGCACTATAATTATATATGATATATATTATGTTTATGTTTTCTTTATATTTCTTTAATTTCCATTTATAGAATGCCTTTATGGTTTCCATTACGGGTAAACGTGATAATCTCATTAGAGGAAGTGCGGACTACCGCCCCCTCAAAGTGATATGACTCGCTAATCCCATATGTGGGATGTATGAATGATGGAGTTAATGAAATTATATATGATATTATATATGAAATAATATTGCAAGTATAATATACCTATGTATCATTATGTTTAAATTCCATTAAAATAAGAAATATAAATGAAAGTAGCATTCATGCGTACGTACGACTTACCATCTCCATGAATGGTGCATTTCATTTCTTACCTCTAAATGTTATGTACTATTATAAATAAATGTATATTCTGGATATATATGATATCCAAATCATGAATATAATTATAGATATAATGAACCTTGGATCACATGAACAACATGTGATTATAAGAAGTCTATTTTTGACTCAAGTACCAAATATCGACAAAATCAACGTTACTAACTTAAATGATTACATAATGATTATATCATGGTAATAAGTGGTATAAATGGAATAATAAACTTTAAAAAGGTTCTTAATCATCTAGAAACTTACTTTAGTTTATTATTCAAGTCAGACCCGAGGTAAAAGACTTCGTCTCAATCTTCTTTCATTGAGGCATATTTTGTTTTAATACACGACTTTCTTTTATACATGGTATAAAACCCCTTGACTTTTCAAATGGAATATTTTTCTACAAAGAGTTTTACTAAAAAACAAAAAGAAATGTTTCTTTTAACATAAGCGGTGACAACGAACTTTCTACCGCCGCGAGTATTATTTGATCTTTGGCTTCCTCAACAATCTATAATGTTTTTAAAAGAAAATAAATACCAAATACTATTTTATATATTTTGGTATTGAAAAGAGTTTTGAGAATGGATTTGTTATGTCAATATATTTAAGTGATATAGTTTGATCAAAATGTGTAAATGTTTTCTTTCCTTTATATTTGTTTTATGTCTTATGATTTTATAATGTTACTTGGACATTTGATGGGTGGTTATGTGATAAACCACATGACGGGTGATGTCGTGAATACCTGGATGGGTGGTTACATTATAACCTCCAATGCATTAGGTATGGATGTTGGCCGTATGGCTATTCCATTTAGTGACATGTGTGGAAGTCAACGGTATAGTTATTCCATTTACGTATGTTTATGTCCCATGTTACCATTATATGTTATGTGTTCTTTATATGGGTAATATTTAGGTTACAAAAGTGTAAGTAGTGATCTTTTATTCAGTGAAGAGTATTTAATACTTCATAAAGGTGAAAATTATTAATTATGTTAATGTATTCATGGTTTACTTGTTGTTTTGAAAAACTAACTGTTTTCCTTCTTTCTGTATCCCTTACTGAGCTATTTATGCTTATCCCAAGTTTTTGAAATGTTTTTCACATGAAATTATGTAGAATAGGGTAAAGGATGGGATCAGGGAAAATTCATGTTGTCTTAATCATGGATCTAGACATGACACTTTTTTTTCAAGAGTTAATGTTTTGTAAAAAAATTGGAAACTGTGTAGAAGTGTCTACTTTGTAATATTTTGAGATGTAATAGTTATGTCCTAATTCTCTAAATATATAAACCTGAAAAGATCCTCAATGTGAATTATTTATTTAACTCAATAATTTGTAAGGTTTTACGGATGGGTCCTTATAGGTCCATTTCATCCGATCAGTAGGGCAGTTCCCTACAACATGTAATGGTCTGCTAGGTGGCCAAACAATCTCCAACCAGCGTGACACGACGTGAGGCCGTGCCACCCCCTTCGGCCACGACCTATTAGTGGAGCTTGTGGGCGCCACCCTTCTCCTCTATGGTCAGCTTGGTCCGGCTTCCTCTGACCACTGTGGAAACCGATGGAAGACCGCCATCCCACCACCCATGACTAGATGCCGCAGAACTCCTCCAGCCACAGCCGACATGGCACACTGACGGTTCTTTCCGTGGGCCACCGGACGCACTCTGGTGGTCCGTTCTAGGTGCCATCTACACCTATGAGCCTCTCAAACTACATTTGTCACACCGCGACCCTCTGTCTCATGTTTCCATCAAAATTGAAGAAATCCCCCTGGAAGAACGCAACATGAACTAAGATGCTGAGGGTATAGGCCTTGTTCATTCATCCCACACCCTCTGTGTTAACATTATAACAAGTGAGAGAATATTAATCTGATATTAAATATTAAAAAAACTCATTTCAATAATTTTAAACAAAAACCAAACATAAACCCCCTACCTCAGGGTACCTTGGAGGTCTTGTGGTTGTGGAGGGAGGAGCGTCCACGTTGGATGGAGTCGTTGGAATTTGTCGATCACGAATCATTGCTGCTCAGGCTTTTTTCGTCTGTCGGTGGATGTTTCCGCAAAACTACCCTCGAGTTTCCTTATTTGAAGAAGCCTTGTCAAAACCCCACCCCGAGCTCCATTTAAATAGGAGGGGGAAATGTGAGTAATGTGTTGAAGAATTAATGAGGTTCATGAAATAACTGAAAAATATTTTTTAATTTACAATGGTGGAGTTACGCAATTTGTAAGTGTAGACATTAAATGGATTGACTAGTTACTGGTCCTTCCACGGTCGCTCATCCATTGGAGAAAAAGAAAATAAAATAACAATTACAAGTTATTTTATTATTCTTTATGAAATCCAAAAACTATGTTTTTCTCTCGACCAACTACAGTTGAAGTGAAGATTCCCTTATGAGAATCCTGGTTCCGAAGATTCAATGGTGCTCTCAGATTTAATTTTTGAGAATCAGTTCAGAAGATAGAAATTACCGCCCCGACATTTACTGAACGTACCTTAAAAAAAAGCTCAAAAAAAGATTAACAGTCACCCTTGACCAGCTTCTGTTGAGGTTAGGATTTTCCTAACTCAAAAATTCCCTCTTGATCTCAACAGTACTCTCAGATTTCCAATCTGGGTTACCGATTAGGAGTTATATAATTTAACAATAAAATAATTGTTACTTAATTATTTTATTTGCAGCCAAAAACTATCTTTCACTACTAGCCCACACTGGTCAATATTAGGATTTGACTAAGGAACTAATGCCCTCACGAGTTCAGTGGTGGTCTCAGATTTTTAATTTGACTCACCATTCATGAGTTATAAGCATTTAAAAAATAAAATAATTTTATTTAATAATTTTATTTACAGTAATGCCATTTTTGGGTTTTCTCATGGGAGGCCTATGCTGACTAAAATTAAGTTTCACCTAGGGTAAACCCTCTATCCTAAACACAATGGTGACATCATATTTCTAATATGGGAACCCTATTAAAAGTAATTTCTTCATTTCAGAAAAACAACTCATGCATGCTATTTTAAGCTTAACACTTTTTCAACGGATCATTCTAGGCTCTCCAGGCCTCAGAATCATGTGTCGTCATATTTCATGGTCTTATAATAATACAAAATAATTAAAAAATAGTATATGGAAATTATTGGTCATTACATTCTCCCCACGTTTGGGATTTTCATCCTTGAAATCCAAAACAATGTAAAATGAAACAAATGATGGTACTGAGTACGAATCGGAGCCCTCTGCTCCCATGTGATCTCTTGGAGGTTCTAATCCTGCCACCAAACTCGCAATAGAGGAATCGATCATCTATGAAGGACTTTCTCCTATCGATCCTCTATATCCACTGGGAACTCTGAAAAAGCCACCCCATCATCAAAGTCCAACTCACCCTAATAGATAACATGTGATGGGTCATGCAGACATATCTTCAACTATGACACATAGAAACAATTATGCACCATTTCCATCTATGGGGGAAAATCTAGGAGGTACTCCACCTCACGAACTCTACTAAGAATCTTAAAAGGTTCGATGAACCTCATAGAAATCTTGCTGCCCTGGATGAATCTCTACAATCCTTGTCAGGGTGAGACCCTCTTATAGAAAGACATGGTCTCCCTCCTTGAACTCTAAATGTATCCTCCTCCTGTTGACATAAGACGTCTTCTTGATCTGTGCAGTCTTCATCCCTGGACACCAGTACTAACACCGGAGGTCCTGGTACATCTTCGTCACACCAGGATGTACTGCCAAGGGGGATGTGTGGAAATCCCTCAACACCTCCTCTCATAGCATCACTGGTACCATGGTGCATCCTTTGAGAAATATGACATTCTCCCCACCTTCATAAAATCCTTTAGGAGCCTTTCCTAAGGATATCTGAGCACATCAGGTCTCGTAGTCTACATCTCCATATTGTGACTCCTGAACTCGATGAAGGTGTGGGGGAGCGATAGTTATAGACTAGAGGTATGCTACTCAATCACTATCCATGAAGGGTTTCTGTAACGTGGCAAGCTGCTTTGTCACCTCACTCAATAGTTGTAAACTAGACCTCATGTTGAGTGAATCTACCACCACGTCCCCCCATCTAAACTCACATCTCCTATTGCTCTGCGGGATTCACTCAACATGTAGTTTTAGATTTTGGTGACGTCATTGGGTATAAGACAATGCCGAAGTCCCTCCTCCTGCTGGGAGGTAATTTTGGAAACATCTTTTGAAAAGATGTTCCTGTACTCTGCCACTTCTATTGGGAACTATAAACTCAAAACTCATACTACCACGAGGGTAAGGTTGGACGACTCTAGAGTGATCGACTGCACCCTCATATGCATGAGTTTAACCCATGCTTCCTAGGTTTCCTTTTTATCCGACCAAGGAAGACCCCATTCCAACGCTATATATATACCGCAAACGTTTTTCCTAAAATAGTTAATCTGAGCATGAATTGTGGATTACAAGTCCATACCCAAACAAATATCATAAGGCCTCAACGTTTCCACCAATAAGTTCCAACCACAACTCTCACCTCACGGTTCAGATCACAACTTCGACATAAGTGTGGTTATTGAGTCTCCTCCCAAGGTATATCCAGACATAAGGGTTAATTCAATGGTTAACTGGAAACTCTGGTTCTTGAAAAAGATTCATGAAAAGAAGAAATTATGAGTAGATATGTATAATAATATGGTAGCTAGTATGAGACATGTATCATACCTCGAATCATTCCTAGAGACCTTGGGTCAAACTTCTTGACTATATACAGCTACTCCATTCTGATGTACTCCAGCTCCCTGAGCCTGGTGGGGACCACATTGTGGTGGTGGTTGTAACATGTCAAAATGTATACCACTAAATGATACTATCCTAAATCCTCTTCCAAAAATGTTTCCCTTCAGGTTCATCTATCTCTATCACTTCCTCTTCTTGAAATTTTTTTATACATCCATGTCTCTAAGAATAACGTCGGTTTCCTCCTTTCCCACAGCTGACATTTGCTGGATATATCTACTCAGACAAAGAATTTTCAACCAGAAAGGAACTCTCTAGCACCCTAACAGAAGTAAGAATTCATAGAAGAATATTTCTATCTTAGATGTCCCTAAACACATCTCACTCAGAGGTTTGATCCCTGAAGTACTGGTCGTATCATATTCATGGAGTACCTGAAATGGTTGGTACACCTCGATGAATACTCAACTACTGATCTGTCGTCCTGTGGAAGCTGTATAATCTCTTGGGAAAACATCCATCTTAGTTTTTTATGGAAATGGACACCCTTCATTGAGGAAGGTTCTCATACTCTATAGAGGGAAAGAGTCACCTCAGCGTACGATAAGGGTATTCTAAAACCTACCGTCACCCTGTTGATCCAAATTGAATGCTCACTGCCAGGACCACCATCTGATCTAATGGTGCCCTTGATAGATGGAAACTCAGTCACCACATCAAGCCAGTCCTTAGCCTCTTGTAAGTTGGGCTCACCTCAAAACCTGAGGGGTATCCTTCACTGAAACTCGTGTAAGGCACTGATCCTATAAGTGTCCTATACTATTTTCACCTATCGGCATTGCTAACCAATGGGTTGTGGCATCGCTGGGATACAGCACGGAGGTACCTATCTCGGGAAACAATACTTCTACTAAAGTCTCATCACACTGTGGACCATCCTCATGGTCACTCTTTGGAATCCTGGTTGGATGTCTGCATGGAGGCTTCTTGAAAGAGAATCAAGATAAACTCATCTTTGTAGGCCATTTGGGACATGGCTATTTTGGAGGGATGGCCACATCGGGAGGGGCCATGCTTGCATTGGATCCCTGAGTGTCCTGCATGGGGATGGTGGTTGATGCTGTTGCTTGAATGAGGTATCCTATTTTTTCCTGTTTTTGTATGGGGATGTTTGGATGTATTGCCAGACCCTTTTGTTTCTCACTTTTCCCATAAAAGTGCTGTTCTTAATAAGAAAAATAATTTTCAGTCAATCAAGATAAACCATAGTGAATAATTTATACCTTGTGATATGACTCCAAATAGATCAAGAGAAAAAAATTTCCAAAACACATGCAATCCATGTTTTCATGCACCATGTCAGAAATCAGAATTCAGGGTCCTGGTTTATCGATACGTCGGCCGCTACACCGACACTGGACTCCCCAAACTAAAAACCACACTCAAAACAGTTAACACTATTTCTCCGTTGGAATGATTAGAGCCCTAGTTATTATGTAGAACCTATCTATGATACCACTTTGTCATGAACCATACAACGGGGCCCGAATGTGACTACCCCAAGCCCACCTTCCATAGGCCAGGTGTTGGTGTATAGCACCTGAAGGCTTTTCCAGAACAGGGAAGGAATTTCCTTAGAGATTTGTACACACTCAAAAATGAAAACTTAAGTAAAAAACAAAAAAATGTAATGTATAACCCTGAGAGTAAAGTAAATCCACAATTACAACTGTAATATAAAAACAGTGGGTCAGAATACAATCCCTAGAAACTGAAAATAAAGTAAATGACAATCACATCTGACCTGGTGCTCTACCTAGAGGGTAGTATCTATAAGTCTTAAGTCGAAGAAGAGGATCTCGACTACTCTCGTCACACCATTATACACTAAGTCCCAAACCTCAAATGTTTTCCTTAGATCATTAGTAGTCTTCACCATTCACACACACGTGCGGGAAGAGCCCGTGGGGGATGAGTATAACAACTCAGTAGGGGACCCAGAGACCCCCGAAGGTCTCTCAATAATACACAAAGAAAAACATCACAAGAGATACCACAAAGATAATATCATAAGCTTGACATAAATTAGGAAGCATAAAGATAATGATACAGCTCACTATAATGGTATAACATCAAGGTTACTAGGATAGGGATGAATAGTCGTAAAGCCAGTTCATCTGATTCGTATTAACTCTATTGATGACCCATATAGGTCACTTTATACTAACCCATATTGGTCGCTAGATTTTGACCTATATCTGTAACTGGTACATAGGTAGGGATGATTAGTCCTACAACTTGATCATTCCACTCTGGAGTTTCTAATGCTTACCAGTATAGGTCACTCTTCTTCTTCATGTCACAGCCAGCCACCGGTTCCCGCACATAGCACGCCAGATCTCTAGAAGATTCTGCTCCTCAATCTATCAGTCATATTTCAACTAGTATTATGTCCTACAAAAATCATACCCAAGTAACCACCCCGTCATAGGGGTACCAACATGACAAACGACGTGTCGATCGGACTCATGGTCTGTGAGATATGGAAACTTTTGTAAAACAGACCCCGATTGGATTAAAGTCTAATCCATCTTAGGTTTCATGTCAAAATCTATCAAAAATCACATAGAGTATGTCCATAAGACCACCTTTCCACAAGTTTCCTTATGACACAAGTGACACATCGATTGGACACCAGGTCTCTTAGTGACACCCCTTTTTGTGAAACAGGGGTGATCACACCTCGGTCCAGCCCTACTCGGTCGGGCTTATTGGAATATGTCAAAGGGACCACTTCCCCAAAGGGGTCCCAACTCCACTGATGACATGTCAAACAGACACCCGGTTGGTCAGTTACATGCATTTCTTTATTCGGGGGCCAGTTGGGTATGGGCCCGGTCCAACTCGGTCAAGCCAGCCCAACACAACGGGACCTGGGGTCTCCCTGACCCCACCCTGGTTCGACCAATTATGGGTTAGCCCGATTCACTGGGTCCATCCCATCGGGGTCGGACCTACTAGTTCACAGGCTCGTGCCACATGTCTTACGCGGCCCATTGGATGGATTCGGCCCGTTCAGCTAGCCCGCGTCTAGACCGGTACACCTGAAGGGGAACTACGTCTCCAATTGGCCCCGTGGACGCGTGGCCAGTTCATTTGGCTGGTGGGGAGCTGCCCCACCATTTGCAACAGTTTTACATGTGGCTAACTAGTCTTCAGCCAACGCGGCATGACGCGGGGCTGCTCCGCCCCCTCCTACCACCGTCGGCGCTTGTGGGCGCCGCCCTTCTCCCTTGCGGTCGGCTCTGGACGACCGCCTCCAGCAACTACGACACGTGATGGCGCACCACCTTCCCACCCCCCGTGGCCGGTTGCCGTGGGCCTCCTCTGACCACCGCCGACCACCAATGAAATGGTGCGCAGGTGGTTCTTTCTACGGTCCACCATACGTGCTCTGGTGGTACGTTCTTGGTACCGTATATGCCTACAAGCCTCCTGGATTTTCGCTGTCATGGCGTGACCCTCTATCTCGCATTGCCGTCAAAATTGAAGATAGTTGTCCTTGAAGAACACAACATGAATGAAGCAGAGAAGTGTTTGATCCTTGTTCGTTTGGACCGCACCCTCCGTGTTAACAAGATAACATGGGGGAGAATATTTATATAACATTAAAGATTTAATAAACTCATTTCAATAATGTTAAAACAAAACCATACATAAATCCCTTACCTTGAGAACTGTGGAGGTGTCATGGTTGTGGCGGGAGGAGCATCCATGTTGGGTGGAGTCATCCAATTTTTTCAATCCTAGATCATTGCCACCTGAGATTTCATCCTCCATTGGTGGATGTTGCAATAGAAATACTCTAGTGATTCCTTAACTGAAGAAGCCATGCCATAACCCCACCCCAAGCTCCATTTAAATATGTGGGGGAAAGGTGTGTAACACATTGAATAATTAATGAGGATAATTAAATGAATTAATGAAAATCTTTTAATTCACAATGGTGGATTTAAATAGTTGGTGAGTCAAGACATTAAATTCCTTGACAAGCCACCAGTCCTGCCACTGCCGCTCATCCATCAGAGAAAAAGAAAATAAAATAAAATTACATGTTATTTTATTATTCTTTAAAAAATCCAAAAACTATCTTTTTCTCCTGAACGACTAATGTCGAAGTGAAACTTCCCTTAAGCGAATCCCAGTGCCTTGGATTCAACAGTGCTCTCAGATTTCAATTTCTAGCACTGGTTCAAAAGAAAGAAATTTCTAACCGCATGTTTACTGAATGTACCTCAAAAAAGATCAAAAAAATATTAACAGTCACCCTAGACCCATGCCGGTCGAAGTTAGTCTTTGCCTAGGGGAAACACACCCTCACAATCTCAATGTTACTCTCGGATTTTCAATCTGATTTACCCTTTAAATATTATAGAATTTAACAATAAAATAATTGTTACTTAATTATTTTATTTACGGCCAAATACTAACTTCCACTGTTAGCCCGCGCCAGCTAAAGTTAGGATATTCCTAAGGAAAGCATACCCTCACGAGTTCATCAGTGGTCTCAATTTTTTAATTTGAGTCACCATTCAGGAGTTATAATAATTTGAAAAATAAAATAATTTTATAAAATAATTTTATTTATGGTTATTCTATTTTTGGGTATTCTCATTGGAGGTCTGTGACGACTAAACCTAATTTGCACCTAGGGTAAACCTGCCATCCTGAACACAACAGTGCCATCATATTTCTGATCTGGGAACCCATTTAAGAGTTATTACTCTTTTTCATGAAAACTAATCAAGCACACTATTTTAAGCTTAATACTTATTCGACAGATCATTTCGGGCACTTCGGGCCTCGAAATCACGTGTCGTCAGATTTTGCGGTCTCGTAATAATCCAAAATAATTAAAAATATATATATGGAAATTGATGGTATTTAAAAAAATATCCTCTCTTTGAGTATTACTTAATGAATACTAAGAGAGGAATGATATATCATGGTTCCCATATCAATGATACATCATCCAATTAACTCTAACTTTAAATAGGCTATCCCAGGGTAGAATATAATAGAGTTGTAACCAAGGTTTTCTATGCTTACCATAAACTACCATCCATGTGAAATCATTCTCATCAATTCTCAATTCCACTTTTAGAGATTTTATTTATCAAAATAATTATAAATCTTTCACACACTACAATAACAACATAAGGAAGGGATAAGTGAAAAATATATAGTCAAAATCCATGAATTCGAAGAAGAAAACTCTACTATTGTGATTATACTTAATCTTACCTTCCAGGTGACATAAAAATTGGCTAGGGTTGGCTCCCTTGGACATGATTGAACTTTTTTGTCCCAAAAACCTTGGATGATCCTAGACTTGTCTAAAATGTGTGGTTGGCCATTATTTATAATAAGGTCCCCAATTTAATTAGACATATTTTATTAATGAAATATAATATTAAACCTTCATCAATCTTACTTAATGTATTTCTTAAATAATATACCAATAAAATATTCATTATCTACTTCATAAAAAATGTAAATATATTTTTAATGAAAAACATTGATTCTTCTTAATTTCTCAGGAAAATATATATTTTCTTTGTCTTCCATTTCTGTACTACTTATGAATTGGTTCTAAATTAAATTTTAACATGCCTATAAAAATCATGATTAGTTCAACCAATCATCACCTTTAATCATAGAGAATTGATCAAGCTTGATATCCAATATCATCATGTGAATATGTAATTATTTTTTATGAATTTCCACTTCATCAACACACATTTATTGAAATATTGAAAAACAATTCAATATAATCTCAGTATACATGATCAAAAATTAAAAAAATAAATCATCTAGGTGAATAAAATTCAATAAAATTTCTAAATATATTAGTTTGAGTTAGGAAATGATCTTAGAACTTTATTAAATTTAAAAAAAATTCAATTTTTTGATGTTCATAAGTACCAAAAAAGTTTCTTGTTAAAAAAATTATTTCCCATTGAAAATTATTCTTTTTTTTAAATTTTGTTGGTGAAAAAAAATATGTGGTAAACATTATTAATATAACCATAATTATGGATTCAAAGAATACTCAAATATTCCAAGGGGAGATAATGGGATAATCCGACAAGATGCTGTATATGGATACTCTAAATCCCATAAAAAAGTTAAAATGTGAGGATGATATTTCTTATTCTTTTGGGAACATATAATTTATAGTGCATCATATAATGAAATAAATTTACTCAAAATAGATTAAAATTTTTCTAAAATTCATAATATACAAAATAAATTTGGGAAATTGGTTTTAGACTTAAGAGCTGGAGGTAGAAATATGTTTTAAAGAACATTTTCGATGAATTATATAGATATTTTTACTAGTATTAAAATAATTTTAGACCCTAAAACTCTAGAAGAAGTTAGGGATAAACATATAGAAGTTGAGAATGAAGATTTAACAAAATAGAGAACTCCAAATTTGGAATGTTATAAGGTTGTGAATCTAGAAAAAAAATGTCCAAATAGAATAGAAGAGTGAATAATCAATTTAAATAGTTAATAAAACAATAAAATATGAGGGTTGAAGAAATAAAAATTTAAAAAATTTAATCTATAAAATAATGGTCAAGGAATCAACAACAAGAGGATTAATTTCTCTAATTTTTTAATTTTATTTTTAGGATGATTTTGTTTTATTTAGAATAGGATTAATGATAAAATTCTTGTTTAATCTATGTTTGTTGCTACTACTTTTTTAAATTACCTATTAACATAGTTGTGTTATAATTTCATTCCAGTTTCAAAATGTATTTCAAATTCAATCATTAACTCACTTGTTGAATGAATATTTAAAAAATTATATTTTTATGTGTCACTGTCTATTAGTGGAATGTAAGGATCCCTAGTGTTTTTTTTGTTTTGTGTGATTTTTATGTGACAATGTTTTTTAAACATTTATACCACCCCATTGAACATATTTTTCTACGTTTTATTTCCAAATATATTTGAACCCAATCATTTATAACGTTTTTCTCAAATTATGATACAACATTAGGGATAATTAGAGGGTTTATGTATTGCGGAGGGTTATTAGTTGAGACCAACTATTTTTCAATAAAAACCCATCAAGGGCCCCATAAAATTATTACATATGTCATCTATTTAAGCCTTTTGTTTGTTATTTAGTAGATTAAAATTTTTCTAAAGGATGATTACTATCTTGCCACTTTGAGGAGATTAACCTTTTTTACATTTTAATCGATTTAATTGGTTTTATCAATTTATTATTCTCTTTATCTATTTTAGTTTGTTCAAATTTTTAGAGTAGGATTTATAATCCTAATTGGTTTTGAATATTTTTTAGGGTTTTTAAACTATTAAGATATTCATTTATATAAGATATGAAATGAAAAACCTAATCCATTTGGAGCCTCTTTAATTTAATTATTTAATTATATGATATTATGGATGAGTTATTTATTATATATATAAATATAAATATTTCCCCTTCAAATAGAGATATTCTTCATTATGCCTTTTAATTATGTGTCTTATTTCACTTTGAGGTAATGGGAAGTTTGGAAGTCTTAGTTAAATGTAAAGTTATGACAATTTAAATTCTTTTAAAATATTTATTCTAAATCATTTTTATAAAACTGAACTCAAATTTTTATCAAACCACTCAATTTTAGAAGAGAAAACCCATTTTCCAAATTTAAAAATTCCATGGGAAATAATAATTTTGGAAAATTATTCTTAGTGTAAATTCACCTTTTCAACCTAAGAATTATTTTACCGCACTGGATTTGTAAAAAACATTACTTTAGGAAAATTAATTCTTATGTGTTGGGTAATTTTATATGGGCTTTAATTGGGGTGTTTTACAATATATTTTTGGGTGAATTTCACATGTTTCAATGAATATTTTTTTGTTTAATTAGTTATTTATAGTTTGTTTTATTTTAATGGAAAATTATTAATTAATAGTAATTATGATTCTTATGAATGTTTTTAAATTGAAATTATTTAATTAATTTACTTTGAAAGTTTTAATTAATTTTTTTATTTATTTTATTTTTAAAATTTAATACATAGTATTTTATGTGTATTTTTCTATTATATGAATAAAAACTATTTTTTTGTATTTTTCATTAATATGTTTATCGACTAATAAATGTTTAATTTTTGTTCTTGAGTTTTAAATGATTTTAATAACTGTAAATTCTAATCTTACTTGTAATTTTTTTCATTTTTATTTAATTAATCATTTATTTAAAGAATTATGAACTTAATTATATATTTCATTTTTCAAATCTGTTATATATTATAAACGTAAAATTAATTTTTTAATTTAAGTAATCAATTTAGTTATAATTATATATTTCTAATTTATTTAAATAATTTTTTTATGTAATATGTGTTGGTTACATTCACGATCGATCTGTAGGTGAGGAAAAAATTTGAAATCCACATTGAATGTGAGGGTTTAATTCAATCAACCATGAAGTTTAAAATTAAGCTATCATAAGTAGTATCTATTGTGATGATAAATGTATATAAAACTAGAAAGGGTAAAATACAATGATTTAGAGTTTATAATAGAGAGACTTGATGGAAAAAAGAGTGGTTTTGTTAATTTGGTTGTCAATTTTATTCGACCACATCACTCTAGAATGACCGCACGATCAACACTATAAACATCAAGGTTAAACACCATGATCGAATGCACCAATATGGATCGACCATACCTTAATTAATTCTACTACATGATGTAATTGTTTTTGAATTTCTTGAAGCCGTTGATGCCGCTAAGTAAGTAATCCAGGGAAGATAAAGATAAACTCCCTTTAAAGATCTATAACTAACATCCACATTTTGAAGAAGATGATTGTGCTTTATGTTTGAGGAGACCACTTCTCCTGATCTCCCCGATGTTACCTTTTAAGGTTGAGCAAGAAGACTTCAGTGATTCCCTTTCTGGAATCAATAATTTATGTGGACATGTGTTGATATAGATGTCATGTAGTTGGATGATGTTTCACAATGAACAAGAACCGAGGTCAAGTTAAAATCCAATGTTCAACAATTGATGATAAGAAACCAATACATATACACCTAAGCCTTTTTAGATTAGTAATGAAGAACTGGAAAGAAAATTATCACTTATTATTGAAATATCAGTAACACCCCTAGAAATATTATTTTTAATTTTTTTGATGTCTTGTGTTGTACGCTACACCAAGATTATCTTGCGCTATACGCAACACCTTATTATCTTGTAGTATACACAACACTATTCTTGGCTTTTGTTACACGCAAGAGCAACCTTCCTCAATAGCTTGTGTTGTACGCAATACCGAGTTTCACTAAACAATGATATTTTATTAAAATATTACATAAACTAGCCGTTATGAATAGTAATTCACACTTTTTGAAATTTAATAAATTTTATCTTTCAAAATCGTCTTCATTTTTTGATTCAGATATCTAAATTAGCCTTGGGTGAAATTTTGGTATTTTTATGAAAACGTTCAATTTTTGATGAATAGTGAAAACACCGAGTTATTGGTTAAAACCGACTTTTTATTTAAATTATAATTTATTTTATTTAAATTTATTTTAGTTCAAAATCGATAAGTAATACCTATATTAGTTCAATTTAATTCATTGGAGAAATTTTATAATAATTTTAGATATATAAAAATTTTATTGAACTTTTTACCGTCTTTTACTCACCTCCTAGGAGCATTTGCAAATTTACATAAAACTTAATTTTACCACTTCTGTAAGTTGAATTTCAAAAATCCAAGAGACACAGTTGATATCAGTAAGTAGAATGTGGTTGAATGAGATTAAATAATTTTTGGTGAACAGTAACTTTTAACTTTTATTAACATGATTAAAAGTAAATAGGGTAATTAAGGGAAAAAATTATATTATTATTACCTTAACACATGTATTAATTATATTGGATAAGTGTAATTAGACCAAAATAAAACTTAGGAATAAAATATTACCCATTAGGTCCACTTAGATTAGATTAGGAAATTTATTATTAGTTTGTTTAAAGAAGAGTTAAAATAGGTAAAATCAACGTTTAATAACTAAAACATTTTTAATATAGTGTTATAAATAAGATAATTTATACTATAAATATTAATTAGAAATATAATAATATTTACTACATAATGGTATTTTATATATATTTTTTATACATTAAATAATTTTATTTATTTATGACACAATGATGATGTAGTAATTACCTTATTAATGAAATATTAACATAATTGATATTATAAATACCCTAATAAATGTAATTTTTGACTTTATATGAATTTAACTGATTTTATAGGTTAATATAGCATATTAGGATTGGTTATAAGAATTTTTTACTGAAGTAATAATGCTGTTATGAATTTAGAAAAAACAAATTACTAAATAGTGTCAAAATTGACATAAAAGAGTTTTAAAAACAAATAGTATATTATTAATTGATATAAGGGTCCCAAAAATCTAAGGTTCGTCCAAAAGAATTATATAATATTATAAATGACATTAATGATCCAATTGGGGTTTGATTGGAAGATTATACTAAGTTTATGAACCATATAGTGTAAGATTACAAGAAGACACGGTAAAAGTTAAATTATTTAACTTAGCATTAAATCTAAATGATAAGGTTAGAATGGTAACATAAACTTGTATAAAACCTATTGTTTGAGTGTATTTAGTCCCATACCTACTCTAGACTCAACATAAGTCACTTTCTAGCCATTATAAACCCAATATGAATTTGTTATAAAATAATATTTTATGTTTTTCCTAAGGTTCCCCTAACCCCTCTTATAAAGGTCACTCCCCCTTCTCTCTAATTCACACCTCCAAAGCCATTTGTCTCGGCCAAACCCTGCAAGAATAACCTATAAAATGTCCTAATTTCATCTTATAGGCCTTTTTTATTCATAAATCCAACCTAATGAGTATTTGTGATCAAATCAAAAGGAAGAACTCGTGGAAGAGGTAAATATCTCACCACCTATTTCAAGTTCTTTTCTTCTTCCACTTCCTCCTTATTTGTTATTTATATTATAAATAAATATATCTAGTATATTATATATATAGTTATGTTATTATAAAAATTTTACAACAATATTTGTTATTTTATCCATCCTATGAATGAAAATGTCACCACACATGCGTACGTACGGCTTACCGTCTCCACGTCATGGGGTAGTTTGTTATTCAAACATTTCATCATTTGGATGGGTATAATAATGAGTATAAATGATATAAATAATAAATATAACATTATTATGATTATTTATATATTATATACCATCCAATTATATACTATTTTAATTTCAAAAGAATGATATTGTCGCTCGTGCGTACGTACGGACTACCGTCTCCACAAACGCGATGAGATTCATTTTCCATAATTAACCATTCAAGTATGATTATAAAGTATATATAATAAATAATCATGAAATATATTTAATTATAATGATACTGGATTTTTTTACATATATTTTTCATTTACATAATTCCATTCAATTCAATATGGAAACCAAAACAGCGTTAATGCGTACGTACGACCTACCGTCTCCATGAACGGTGTATTTAATTCCATTTATCGATCTATCCCATATATTTATATGATAAATTTATATTATATTTAAATCATGTTTTACATTATGGAATTAAGAAAATCAGGATATAATTAATAATTTCAAAAACAAAAACTCGAAACACATATGATAAATGAAACAATTTTACCCCAAACGCTGCTTTAACATTGAATTTACAAAAGAACGGGTAATATAAAGTCATAAGTGAATCATATATGATATCATAAATATTATTATGGTTATGTTACAAGTTAATAATATGTTTAACCTACTATACAAGAGTCTCGTACACATATGGAATAATTGTACATAAGGTAAGGGATAATTTTGCAAATCTCATTTTTATCTGAGATTGCTTATACGTAAGTATTTATTGGGGTTATATTTTTCATCCATGTCCTTAAAAATGTTTTTCATAAATTGTTTAATATTATTACATGTATGTTTAAATTCATGTTTACTCCTATTTGACTTTTACGTTGTGTTATGGATGGAATCTTTCTTGTTTTTACCATATGAGGAGAATGTTTTATTAACATATATGGCATGAACGGATTTTTATGGTTTCATAATGCCTTATTTCCATGAAGCTTACTATAAAAAATTTCATGATTATTTTCAAAAAAATAATTTTCTTTTAAAATCTATCTGCATTTTGATAAAAGAAAATGATTTTGAAGAATAAAATATATTTTCCTCAAGAATTCGTTTCAAGTATTTATTCAAAACTATTTTCCATCTAAGATTAAATCATTTAATGTAGTTATGTTTCAAGTATAATATTCCTATTATTTACATGGTTTTATTTTTATAATGATGAAATGATATCCATTTTTTTATATGGATTATGTTATGAATGGATGATGTTTATGAAACCTATTCTATTTTTGGGGTTATTATGAATGATTTATGATTATTTTGTGGAACACTTAAGAATGATTTAATTATGATATGGGTGGGACCTATGTCTCCCTAAAATGCATTGGGTAAAGATTTATATCTCTTGAGATAAACATGGCTGGAATGACAAGTGAATCCGGTAAAGTAATACAGGGCTTGAACGACAAGTAAACCCGATTCAGTAATGGACTTTGTCCACTATAATGGTCTTGGAAGCAATTCCTTGGATTCTATGGAAATCATATCATGTTCTTAATGTTATTCCACAATTAAATTTTTTATTACTATGATATTTTATCATGATTTATGTTCCTCTATGATATATGCCTTACGTACTTCCATTTATTATGTAATTTCTCAAGATTTTGATGTTTAGATTTTATGTTCATGTTTTTGCATTCAAATGTTTTTGGATTGTTTTATGTTCTCTATTTTTATCCTTACTAAGAATTTGATCTCACCCTTTTTATGTTTTCGTTTCCCAAGGATATAACTAAAGGTTTTAAGTAAGAAAACAAAAGGGGAATATCTTTATAGAATATGTTGAAGATCATTCACCATTATTAGAAGATTATGTTCTGAGTTTCCAAAGATACTAAAATAATAAGGTCCTTGGGTTTTTGTTTTTGTTATGTATTAAGTGTTGTGAAAAAGTAATGTAATTTCCATGTACATAAAGCTTGGGTCTCTACAGTTGGTATCAGAGAAATGGTTTAGTTAACCTTTTGGAAACTAGGATGCGAAAACTTTATTGAAATCCATATGGATATTTCTAAGGTATATCCAGGGATGTATCTATGCTTATATATAAGTATAGGTAATAGTCCTATAATTACGGTAACGATATTATAATTAAAACTAAGATGTTAGAGATTGAAAGTACTCCCCCTGATTATGTTGTTTTCCAAGTGTGATATTTTCCCCTCACACTATTCTTTTTGGTTTGTAGAAAATGGCTGGAAATAGGAAGATTCATGTTACTGGAGAATATTATAGACAATGGAATGATATTGTTCATGATCAAGAAAATGAAACGGGATTTGGAAGTCGAAACATCGTTATTATGCCTAACCAACAATCTCATAATAGGATGAATAATCTCAACTTTGGTAAGTTTCCTGACTCAGCTAATATGAGAAATATGGAGTTTCATGATGATGTTAAAGGAAAGAAAGTTCAATTTTCCTCATGTAAATCAGGTGGGAAGAGTCATCAAGGAGAATGTTATAAAGGAACTGGAAGATGCTTTGGGTGTGGAAACGGACACAAAGCCAGTAATTACAAAGGAAAAGTTTTAATTAACACTATGGACAAGGATAATGATATTCCTAAGACATAAACAATAGTTAAATGTTTTAAATGTGGAATGTATGAGCATTATGAAAACCAATGCCCTAAGGGAGAATCTCATGAAGAGAGTCAGCATGGTCATATGGGTAGTATTTTTATTGATAATGATGAAGATACTAAAAATGATATATGAGATGAAAGAAGTGTTGAGGAATAAAATTATGAATCTAGGTAAATATTTTAAGAAGGTTGTAGAATGATTGTATGCTTATCTAGAGTTATTTTAATGGTACTATGGAATATAGAAACATCCAAGGATTGTTACACTATTTGTTTCCTAAAGTACTTGAAAGTATATGTTAAATGGTTCCGGTAACCACAAAAGGTTATTTGGATATTTTTGGAATGAAGCTGATATAATCATAATGAATGGATATGGAGAAAATAATATGTTTGATATTATTAATGAACTCATGACTGATAAGAGGACAAAGTGATATAATGATTTGAGTATATAGAATTTTTGGAATTTTGGTATGTCGAAAGAGTTAACTTTTGACAACATTCATGTTTTCACTAAAGTTCAATGGGTATTCATTTTTTAAGAGAATACATTATTAAGGTATTCACATGTTTGGAATGTGACCAACAACAAGATATATCTTACGATATATGGGGGATACATAAAGGTATTCACATGCTCGGTAGATAAAATTTCTAATAATCGGACATAATTATTTTCGATAAACCTAAAGGTTGGAATGGATTAATTTAGACATCAAATATTACTGCTTAAGGCTATAACTTTTTGATTTTATTTCTGAAATGTTATAATAGTATTGCTTAAGAAAAGTGAAAACCTGCAGAACGGGTAACAACCCGTCGCATCGGACAAGGTTGCGGGAATAGAACCCACAACCGAAGTGTGAAGGTCCTTTATCGCCTACCACTGTCCTACAAGAAGTCCATGGATAGTATAAATTAGTTTTAATTTATTAAGTGGTATGATATATGAAGTATAAGTCCATTTTAGTAACCATCCACAATTAATCTCACCATAAATGGACTTATGTATATTTAATAACATTTGATAACCTTTTGTTTGAGACATATGGAATGACCTATCATTTTATTGCATGATTTGATAACACTTCACAAATGACAAATGCAACTTCATTTATTTAAGAGATGAATTGGAAATTGTACAAGGAACGACCAACAGTGAGATTGTACCAAAATCAATTAAGTATTTCTTCTAATTCCAATTTTTTTCCACATTAGGGAAATGATCTTGAAAACCAAAAATGTTGTGCAAGATGGTACCTTAGATCATCACAAATTTATGGCTTTTCGATTGTTGAATTTTTCATAACCATGTTCTCTACAACTCATCATCAGAACATGATGGTTAGATTTATCTTCAATATCCATATTTCACCTATGTTCTTCTATGTGGAAACCTAGTGATGAGTTAATTTGGGTAACCGTTATGTTAATTTTTTTAAAATTAAGTTTTAGTATTCCTTTTTACAATTTGTGTTTCTATGAATTAAACTTTCAATTAGTAAACCATTTTTAACCCTGACGAATTTTGAGGGTGAAATTCATTTTAAAGGGGGTAGAATGTAACACCCTAAGATTTTATGAGAAATATTATTTTTAATTTCCTTGATGTATTGTATTGTACTCTACACCAAGATTATCTTGTGATATAATCAACACCGTATTAGCTTGTAGTATACGCAACACTATTCTTGGCTTGCATTACATTCAAGAGAAACCTTCCTCGATAGCTTGCGTTGTACGCAATACTTAGTTTTACTAAACAACGATATGTTATTAAAATATTATATAAACTAGTAGATATGAATAATAATACCCACTTTTTAAAATTTTATAATAATCTTATATATATAAAAAATTTATTGATCTTTTTACCATCTTTTACCCACCTCATAGGAGTATTTGCAAATTTACATGAAACTTAATTTTACCGCTTCTGTGACTTGAATTTCAAAACTTTGAGATACACGGTTGATATCAATAAGTAAAATTTGGTTCAATGAGATTAAAATATTTTTTGGTGAATAGTAACTTTTAACTTTTATTTACCATGGTTAAAAGTAAATAGGATAATTAAGGGTAAAAATGATATTATTATTACCCTAAAACATTTACTAATTATTTTTCATAAGTGTAATTCAAAAAACAAAACCTTAGGAATTAAATATTACCCTTTATGTCCACTTAAATTAGATTATAACATTTATTATTATTTTATTTAAAGAAGAGTTAAAATAGTTAAAATCAAAGTTTAATAACTAAGACATTTTTAATATAGGGTTATACATAAGAAAAATTAGAATATAAATATTCATTATAAAGAAAAAAATATTTCCTAGATAATGGTATTTTATTTATAATTTTTAGACATTAAATAATTTAATTTATATATGACATAATGATGATGGTGTAATTACCTTATGAAAGAAATATTAACATAATTGATATTATAAATACACCAATAAATGTAATTTGAGGATTTTTTATGAATTAAACTAATTTTATAGGTTAATATAACATATTAGGGTTGGTTAGATGAATTTAGTTCGAAGTAATAATGCTCTTATAAATTTAGAAAAAACAAAATACCAAACAGTGTCAAAATTGACATAAAAGAGTTTTTAAAACAAATGTTATATTATTAACTGATATAATGATCTTAAAAATTCACGGTTCTGCCAAAAGACGTATATAATAATTTATATTACATTAATGAATCAAATGGGGTTTTATTGTCAGTTTATAGTACGTTTATTAACCATATAGTGTAAGAATACAAGAAGACACGGTAAAAGTTAAATTATTTACCTTAGACATAAATCTAAATGATAAGTTTAAAATGGTAACCTCAACTTGTCCGAAACATATTGGTTGAGATGATTGCGACCCATACCTACCATAGTCTCAAAATATGTCACTTTGGAGCCATTATAAAACCAATATGAATTTATTATAAAATAATATATTATGTTTTTCTTATGGTACCTCTCACCCTTCTTATAAAAGGGAACTCCCCCTTATCTTTAATTCACGCCTCCAAAGCCATTTGGCTCGGAAAACCCTAACCAAATACCCTCTAAAATGTCCTCACATAATCCTAGAGGCCTTAATTTAGTCATAAAGAAAACCTAAGGAGCCCTTTTGGTCAAATCAAAAGGAAGAACCTGAAGAAGAGGTAAATATCTCAGCACCTATTTCAAGTTCCTTTATTCTTCCACTTCCTCCTTCTTTGTTGTTTTCATTATAAAATAACAAATATAGTATATTCTATATACTGTTATGTTATTATAAAAATTATACAACCATATTAGATATTTTATTAATCCCTTGAATGGAAAAGTCACCACACGTGCGTACGTATGGCTTACCGTCTCCACGTCGTGGTGTAGTTTTTTATTCAAACATTTCATCATTTGGATGGTTATAATAATGGTTATAAATGATATAAATAATAAATATAACATTATGATTATTCTTTATATATGATATACCATCCTATTATATATGAGTTTAATATCAAAAAAATTATATTGTCACTCGTGCCTACGTACAGACTACCGTCTCCATGAATGCAATGAGATTCATTTTAAATAATTAACCATTCAAGTATGATTATAATGTATATATAATAAATAATCATGAAAGATATTACATAATAATTATAATGGATTTATGTACATATATGTTTCGTTTACTTAATTCTATTCAATTAAATAAGGAAACGAAAACAACGTTCATGCGTACGTACGACATACCGTCTCCATGAACAGTGTATTTCATTCCATTTATTGATCTATAATATATATTTTTATGCTGAATATATATTATATATAAATCAATTTTTACATTATGGAATTATATAAATCAGAATATAAGTAAAAATATCAAAAACAACAAGTCGAAACACGTACGATAAATGAAACGATTTTACCCAAAACGATGCTTTAACATAGAATTTACAAAATAATGGGTAATATAAATTCATAATCGAATCATATGTGATATCATAAATATTATTATTTTTATGTTACAAGTTAATAATATGTTAAACCCACTATAAATGAGTCTCAGACACATACATAAGAAATTGTACATAAGGTAATGGATAATTTTGCAAATCTCATTTTTATTCGAGATTACTTATACGTAAGTACTTACTGGGGTTATATTTTTCATCCATGTCCATAAAAATATTTTTAATAAAGTGTTTAATATTATTCCATGTATTTTAAAATTCATGTTTACCCCTATTTTACTTTTAAATTGTGTTATGGAAGGAATCATTCTTTTGTTTACCATACGAGGAACCTTTTGACTTTTCCGGAAAAAGTATGAGGAGGATGTTTATTTTAACATATACGACATGAATGGACTTTTACAGTTTCATAACACCTTATTTCCATGAAGCTTAATCTACAAGATTTCCTGATTATTTTAAACAAAATACTTTTCTTTTAAAATCGCACGACATTTTGAGAAAAGAAAATGATTTTGAAGAAGAAAGGATATTTTCCTCAAGAATTAATTTCAAGTGTTTATTCAAAACTGTTTTCCTCTAAGATTACATTATTTAATATAGTTATGTTTCAAGTATAATGTTACTATTATTTACATGGTTTTATTTTTATTATGATGAAATGATATCCATTGTTTTATATGGATTATGTTATTATTGAATGATGTTTATGAAACCCATTCTATTCTTTGGGTTATTATGAATGATTTATGATTATTTTGTGGCACACTTAAGAATGATTTAATTATGATATGGGGGGACCTATATCTCCCTCAAATGAATTGGGTAATGATTTATATCTCATGAGATAAACATGGCTCGAATGGCAAGTGAATCCGGTTCAGTAATACAGGGCTGTAACGACAAGTAAACCTGATTCAGTAATGGACTTTGTCCACTATGATGGCCTTGGAAGCAATGCCTTGGATAATATGAAAATAATATCATGTGATTAATGTTTTTTGACAATTAACAATTTTATTCCCATGCTATTTTATCATGATTTGTGTTCCTCTATGATATATGCCTTATATACTTCCATGTTTTATGTCATTTCTCGAGATTTTGATGTTTAGATTTTAAGTTCCAGTTTTTTCATTCAAATGTTTATGGATTGTTTTATGTTCTATATGTTTACCATTACTGAGAATTTGAGCTCAACCTTTTTATGTTTTCATTTCCACATGATATAAGGAATGGTTTTAGGTAAGAAAATAAAAGGGAAAGATCTTTATGGGAGATGTTGAAGATTTTTCACCATGATTAGAAGATAATGTTCTGAGCTTCCAAAGACACTAAACTATTACATTCCTTGGGTGATTTTTTTGTTATGAATTAAGTATTTCGAAAAAGTAATGTAACATCCATGTTTGTAAATCTTGGGTCTCTACAATATCAATTCCATTTGATCACATTTTAATGGGATTCTAATCCCAATTCTAAAGCCAAGCTGAAGGATCATGATCTGTTTGCATCTATTCCAAATTATTTAAGTCAATCCACACAATGATTTGAATTTGAATGTAAACATTAGTGACCCAAGATCAATTTTTTTTGGATCATATTATGTGTTCATTGTAATCCACTATGATTTTATGAAATATTTTTTGTCATGTAATTTTAATTTCATTGATAGCTTGCACAACACACAACAATGAGTTTTAACAAAACATGACATACTATTAAACTTTTATTATTCAATATGATAGTTATCACATAGCCATAATAATGGTAGGTATGAATATTATTAAATAATTTATGAAAATCTATGTTTTACACATGTATATAAAATTTATTCTTTTGTTTCAAATTAACTAGAAATGAAAATTAGAACCATTTGAAAATAACAAAAATCTTTATGTGAAAAACAATTATACTATCCCCAAATTCATTATAACTATATAAATTTAAAAAGTAATTGTTTTGATTTCATTTGAATAAATTTATATATTATATATTCTATCCAATTTTCAATATTTTTGTTGTCTTCTTTCTTTATAGGAGATAAGAATATATCAATTGATCTTCTTAAACACAGTAATTTCTTAAAAAGTAGTATTATCACATTTTGTTCACTTATTTTAAAACTAACTTTTATGCGTGTGGAAAATTTTATTTTAAAACATTAAATTAATTCATTTAAATCATAATTTATAAATTATATTATGGTTAATTTTTGAGAATTTTTAGTGAAAGTAATTTTTTGGATGAATATTGAAAATACTGGGTTTGATTAAGAATTTTCATTTATTTAAGATAATTAAAAAAATGAAAGTTATTTTATTATGTTTTATAATTTAAAATAACAATAATTAAATATTAATTATTCAAATTTAGTTCGTTGGAATCAATTTCATATTTAATTTCGATATAAAATGTTTTTAATATTTTGATCATTTTCTCATTGTAGAACTTCTTTCTCATCATATATGTGAGTTTAATTTTAAATTTAATTTTTTCACTTGTGTAAATATAAATTGGAAAATTTTATTTCATATTTGTAACCATAATAATATATATTATATAATAAGGTTAACTTATTTTTTGGCCTAAATTAATAGAAAAAACAACAAAAACTAATTGTCATGGTAAATGTTAAAATGTGATTACTGAGAGGTGAAACTAGTATTATAAGGGGTAAAATAACCTATAAAATTTTATAAAGTCCATTTAATGGAAATATTTAGAAATTATTGACTATTATTTTTTATAATGTTCCATTTTTTAGCTTTTTAACAAGTGAAAAATGTTACACTTTATTCTTTTCAACTGTGCCCTCTCCCCCACTTATAAAGGCATACCCTCTCCTACCCTAATCACACTTATAGAACCCTTTTCATTAAAAAATACCTTAACAAATATATTTTTAACATCCCCCCATATATCCTACAATAATTCGAATACCATAAATCCAATATAAGATGGATTTAGGGTTAACCTAAAGAAGATGTCTGAAGAAGAGGTAATGTTTTAAACAGTGAGTTTTTGTTTAACTTATAATAAATAATTGAAATATTATTTAATTAAGATGATGTAATAAAACCAATATATCCCATATAAAAATATTATATTATGTTAATTTCATAACATATTTATATCTATTCTTCCATAAAATGGGAAACGACACCGTTAATAGTGTATACGACGGACGACCACCTCGCAAGCTGATGTTTTTCATATTCCATCACCACCTCTCATGTAATTATATAATGATGGATTTAATGTTTATAAAGGATATTTATGATATTATTATACCTCTTTAATTATATTTCCACTCCTACATACTTACCTCTCACCTAATTGTAATGAAATAATGTCGCTAGTGTGTACAACAGACTACTGCATCAGGTACCGATGCAACGTTCTTTTCAATTTATCATTTACATGGATGTAAATAAGGATACAATTAATGAATAAATATGATATTTATAGCATAATTTTACTTTTTTATATATTATATCAATCAAACCTTTTTACTTTCCACTATTGGGTGAGATACAATAACGTTGTTTGTGTGTACGGCGGACTACCATCTCTCGAAGTGATGTGATTAATGTTTCACTAACGGTTTTCATGGGATATTATTTGGCTAATTTTTTTTGAATATATTTAACATATATTTCATAAAAATTATTATATAAATTTTCAATATTTTTTAGCTTCTTTTAATTTCATTCTTCGAGAAAATGGAAACTGTGTTAATGTGTACGTACGACCAATAGTCTCTATGAACGATAAATTTCATTATCTATCTTTATTTTTTAGGTATTTACCTAAATGCATATATAATTAATTTTTATGATATTAATTTGATGGTTTAATTCTATATATTATCTAACCATGATCAAATTAACAATATATAAAATAAAAAATGAAAATATACATAAAAAATAATAAAGTTATTACCCATAGTGTAATTTTAGAAAGTTATTATTAATAAATTGGTCAAAAAAGGTCATAATTATATAATATATGGTATGATATTTATATTTATGGTTCTTTAGTATATTTTAAATTAACTAATATTTATTATACATTAGGTTTATATGTGTACGAAGTATGTTGAGACTTAAGGTAAGGGATTTCTGTCTAACTTTTATTTTCTGTGAGACAGATTCCATTTTTTAACTTGTATTTCATTTATGTGGTGTATGTATATACCATGATTATATTTTATGAGGTTTAACCAAAAATTTAAGGGTATTTAATATTTAGTATCTCTCTATCATGGGGTTTATAGTTCAAGAGTTTCCAAATAGGTAAGGGATTTTTATCAGAATTTGTCTTTTTTGGGATATACTTTATATTGTGAACCTATCTTCTTTTATGAAGAGTATATGAAACCCAATTGACATGTAAAATCATGAATCTACTTATATAAACTATATTTAAATCACTTTTATTTTTATAATATAATGAGTTATATTATTAAGAATCTACTAAAGTGGTAAGGGGTTGATGATACATGTTCATTATTCATCGGGATTATTTATGATTATGATCTCAATGATGAAATATTATTATCCATATATCAAGAAACACATCATTGTTTTTATCAAATGGTTATTACATGATAATACATGTTTTCCATAAATTTTATTTTCTTTTGGTACTTAGGATTCCAAATAATGTTTTTAATGTAAAACGTATTTATTTCTCTCTTAAGTCGAAAACCCATTTTTCTTCCACATCAATATTTTTCAAAATGTTTTAATTTTTTTAATGTTCCATCAGGGCTATTTAAATTCATTTTTACATATGTTTTTTTTTATTTTTTACACATTTTTTATAAGTAATCTTCATTTCATTTTCGAAATAATCCATGTTTGGATTTTACTAAAAATGTTAAAGGTATCATTTTTTTAACATTTATGTCATTTTCTACAGTTATAAACACCCAATGAATTAATTATTAGTTGATAAGTTTCATATTTATTTTTAAATAAAATGATTTAAATTTTTATGGATCTAAAATTAGATTTTCAAATAATGGTTACTTACCTTCGAAATGTTTTAAACAAATTTTAACGTTTATTTTATAAGTTTCAAGGTTACTTTCAAAGAAAGGGATTTTGAAAATGTTGTATATTTTAAAAAGTTATTTTCATGTGGAAATGTTATTCTTTTCAATAAATTTTTTAAATGTTATTTTAAAACATTCATAACAAGCTAGTAAGGTTAATTATAGTAAATAGTATTTCTACAATACTTTATGAATTCCATGTTTTAAAAATAATATTTTCAATGAAATGTTATTTTTCTCAAGAAAAGTTCCAAGTGATTTTAATTTCAAAATCATTTTCTGCATCATCTAAAATCTTTTGATGTTACTTAAACTTTCATAGGGATATTATCCAATGATAACATCTCTATTCTCTCTGAATATTTTTTATATTTATGATGAAAAGTTTTTTATGAAACCTATTCCTCTTCCACTGGTAATACCATGATACAATGATTATAAAAATTATTTTATATCATCTGTTATCATGAAATGATTAAATTATTGTGAAGAATATTTCTTTTATTTAGGGTATTATATGATTTAATTTTTATGAAAGGAATTTCTTTTCATGGTTATGATATGATTAATATTTTATGATCATTTTTCCCACGTATGTTGATTTTCATTATGTGATAGGTGGGACCTATAACTCCTTACAATTAATTGGGTAATGAATAATGTTATATGAGATCAAAGGGTATATAGAGGTATCCTAATACCAAAAGGGGGCACACGAGAGGTTATCCCAAGCCCGAAAGAGGGTACATGGGAGGATATTTGAAGCCTGAAGTAGGTACACATGTGGTCATCCAAAGTCTAAGATGTTATAAAATGTCTTGGTGGATAACAACGATAGAAGGTTTTCTATGATTATGTGATTTCCAAAAAAGTATTTATTATTAAAATTTTACGGTATCATGTATCATGATCAACAACTTCTTTAGGATTCATGTCTTATGAAATACTAATATTTATTCCATGACTCAAGATGTCAATATTTGATATGTATGGTATTGTTTTTATATGTTGTTCCCATGTTCTAATATCCTTATTCTCATATAATGTTTTTATATTTTTCTTTTTCACCCTTACTAATAATCTATTCTCGCCTTTTCTAATAATTCTTTTACCTTGGTTGGGATGATATGTATTACATGTGATATTTTTATGAAGGGTGTTAGTTATGAAGAAATAAATGGGAGACGATATAGAACTCTTATGAACCAATTTTTTATATTTCCATGTTTCTAAAGGAAATATACCTTTATAATCCTTAGGCATGTGTTTGTTTATTGAAATGAATATTTATTTAAAAATATGTTTGGGTCCCTAAATTCATCAACTATGTTTATTTTATTCATGTGTTCCCTTATAGAGAAAGAGGTCTCAATAAACCAACTACAATGGCTACAAGGATGGATAACCTTTCACTGAGGGTGATTGATGAAATTCCCTAGTGAACCCACTGATTGAGATGTTGTCATAAGTATCGGGTTGGGATTTTGATAAGCATGATGGAATTAGTTTTAATTATTTTCACTATTGATTCAATCTTATGAATCTACCAGAGATGATAACCAAATTTAGAGTGGGGATTAATGAGTTCGAAGGAAAAAATTCCATGCATGATAATATGGTTTGTCCAAATCTAGGATGAAGACCCATTTTGGAATTTGGGATGAATTCCAGTCGTGTTTATTGGCCTCGATTTTGAACTACTGGTTTGATAAAAAAAGCCATGTACATCTAATTCTCTATATTTATGGACTTTTCTTCACTATGGGAAAACACCAAGTGTTATCATAGTTTTCAAATAGAATTTATGTATTCTTATAGTAATCTAATATCATTTTTCCCTTGGGAGTCCAACCCATGAAATATTGAACTTTTTTCTCAGTTAGGGTTTTGAGTTGAGATAAATTAGATATCGATGAAGTTGTTTACACTTTATTCAAGGGAATACTAATATTGTTTGATAAACTGTTGTCAGATCAATTTTTTTATTATATCATTGGATCGCGACTAATTTAAAAGTAATGAGTTTGGTAAAGTGGTGGAAGCAAAGAGAAGTAAACTTCCTAGGAGTATGTCCATAAACATTTTATATAGGACACACATGGGACATTCACATTTGTTAAAAAAGGTATTTATTATGTCACAAGTAGAGGATTAAATACCGTCACGGGAAACACATGTTTGGTGATCATTAAATAATTGAGAACCCATAAATAATGGAAAATAAATTTAGAAGTGACATTTGGAAAAAGAAGGGTCTAGAAACATGTGATATTGATTGATTGTGGGAAGAAACAATAGAGTATAAAGGAGAACCACTCATGGAGTAGGAGATAGTAGATTTCTCAACAACCCAATCTTGACTTACATGGATATTACATTATTCTTAAAAAACACTAAACCCACTACCCAAAACTATTCCTAACAACAATTTTAGTTTAGTTCCATTGAAAAAATGTAACACATTCTTCTAATTTGGTTAAATATCTTCAATATCTCCCATAAAAATATTCCCATTTATTACCCTAACTAAAACTATTATTTATAAACTAGGGAAGAAGAATCATAAGAAAAAGAGAGATCTCAGATGCTCGATAAGGTTAAACAATGAAAACATGTAAACATAATCATGAGAAAAATGGTATTAGAACATGATCATGAAAAAATAAGATCAAAACCATCTTAAAAAAGATCATAAACATGAATGATTGATTAAAGATTGGTAGTTCATAAAACATGAACCATGAGGAAACAAGGAACCTGATTCATGGAAGCATACCATAGGAATAAAATAGAGAATTTTGGTAACACATAATCATATAATAATGATTTCTATATTAGTCAAGACATTTCGGCCAATGCCATATTGGAAGTTTGGGTTCACTTCTGATACCATCTTTGTAGTCATGGTTTACTCCCATAAGCATCTCAGCAGTCATAGTCACTCCCATAACTATCATGGAAGACATGGTTCATCATGTTTATCTCATGAGGTACAAATATTTACCCAAACCACTGGAGAGAGATATAGGTCCCACCCGTCACATAATTTTACAATTCTTAAGTGTTCTATAGAAACATAAATCATTCATCATAGCATAAAACAAAGATGAAAGTGGGTTTCATAAACAATATTCTATCATAACATAACACATGTAAAACAAATAGATTTTATAAATATAGTTTCATGATAAACATAATCAATCAATAGGGACAATAGGGATAATATAATTTAAACAGAACACCATTAAATATTTCTATATTATATGGAATATAATTTTGACAAAACACTTGAATTTTCTTCATGAGTAACATATCCTTTTTCATCAAAATCATTTTATTTTCTCCAAATTACATGTAATTTTTAATTAAAAGAAATAATTTGAAAATAACATTGAAAATATTTAAGGTAATATTCATGGAAATAATAATTTCTAAAAGTTTTAAAATCCATTCATTCTATGTAGGTTAAAAAAACATTATTTTTTTAGTTTTTTGGAAAAATATTACCTCATATCGAAAAAGATAAAACATTCATTTCATACCATTTGAAGAAAATTCATGATTGGATAAAATTGATATTAAATTATTTTAGAAGAATAATAATAATATTCGGAATACATATTTTTTAAACATGTACATGGATGATAAATTTACGATAGAAAATACTAACATATAAACAATCTCAGGTAATAATGAGATTGTGAAATTATCCCTTACCATAAGTCTGATTTCTTCCAAACATGTCAGAAAATAATGTATAGTGGTCTTGAACATATTATTAACTTGTAATAGAATCATAATAATATTTTTGATATCTCATATGATTCATTGATAAATTTATATTACCCGTTCATTTAATAATTTTATATTAAAGCAACATTTCAGGTAATAATCACTTTGTTTATTGTACAAATTTTGACATGTTATTCATGGTCTTATTAGATAAATTTTTATTTACATACATAAAGAATGTAAAACATTATTTATATATCATATATATTCATTATATAAATATATAATAGGGATAATGTTTTTTGGAGTATATTACTCAAGAGGGGGGTGAATTGAGTATCTATAAAAATTTTGGTTAAAATTGTATCATTGAAAATTTCCCCAAATTAACAATAATCAAATTCAGTTTGTATTCAATTTATAAAAGTACTGAAAGTTCAGTTAATTTATTAGAAGACTGATTAGTACTCATCTATACTAATTTGAAGATTAATATAACTTTTGAAACTAACCTACTAGTTCAACACAGTTTTAAACATGTGCTAATATAACTATCAAAGTCCAATTAATTTTATATAAAATTTAATAACCACAAATTAAAACTAAAAGTCAAGGAAAAATGGATATAAACAAGAGGTTTGGTCTCATGATGAGACTTATTCCTATCCACTTGGTGATCACCTATCTCCAAGAAGGTTAATTTAATAAACAATTTTATCCACACCTTGGATCAAGGTTCATAATAGCACACAAGTATGTCCAGGTCACACCTGACTTCTACCACAATTATTCATGAGAAAAACAACAAACAAGTCACACTTGAACTATTCCACTATTATATATAGGATACGAAGAATAATATGAGTGTATGTTTAAGGATATCTAGTATCCTTCAGTTAGGCACAAGAGACAGTGTGTCTGTGTTAGAGAAAGATACACACACTGCTCAAAAATTAGGAAAAATAAACACAATAGAGCTAATATATATAGAGATTGGATTCAAAATCACAGTGTGTTAGGCAATGAATCCTTGGACACTTTTAATGTGTTCAAATGATGTTTGAGTCCTCCACTAGAATTGGCTCTAAAATAATGTATCCTAGCATATGTATTCTAGATTATAGATGTGTGATAGGTTCAGGTCCTTGATGTTAGGATGTTCGGGGTATCCCAACAGGTCTTCTTGATCTCCTAGTATGCTCTAGATTTTAGTTCTTAGGAATTTTATGATGTCTTCAAAAGTTGTAGGTGTTTTTGGTTCTTCTATTATCTCTTCTTTTCAGAACATTCCTCATTGTATCAAAGAAGAACCAGTGTGTAATTGTTTTATACTTCGAGGTCCAGCAGGCATAAATATCTCCCCATGTTCATGTACCTCATACTATCTACTAATAGTCCTACCTACAACATTAAATAATGTTAGAAACATTAATTTGTCTAAATATGACTGTTAGATAAAAATTTGAAAAAATAATATAAAAATATATTTATGACTATTGATGAGTCATAAGTATCAGTGACTCATTGGCATCGGTCTATCATCACCGTTCTGTTAGCATCAGTGACTATCTGTATCGGTGAGTCTTTTCCATCGCCATCACTGACTCGATGAATCAGTGAGTGGTTTACGCTATCAGTTTGTCCATGCATCAATGAGTTATCATCCTTGACTCAGTTTTAACTATCAGAGTTTTTCCCATCAGTGAATCGTCCAACAATGACTCATCTATTGGTGAGTTTTCCATCGATGAATCATCTATCGGTGAGTCTTCCATCGATGAGTCATTCATCGGTGAGTAATTTTTTCTATCGGTGAGTCCAACATCGGTGTCTTATTCAATCAGTGAGTCCTCATTGGTGTCTTTTTCGATAGATGAATCCTGATTGGTGAGTCGACCAATGGGGACTCCTTTTGAACTATCGGATCCAGGGAATCTAAAAAACTTATAAAGTGTGTGTCTTACACAGAACACTAAAAAATTAAGTAAAATCCATAAATATATATAAATATACACTTATAGACATATTGAAACATAAATAGTTATAGTTTATGACTTAGTAAAATGTATTATAATATGTGACATAATTGATTCACTTATAAATATTCTTTGATAGGAATAACCAGAGTTATGAATTAATATTTAAATTGTCATGATTTGTGATTATGAAAACCTATATTTCATAGAGGGTCCAACAATCTCCCCCTTTTTGATAATAAAAAATTATGGCATAAAAATGATGTTAATGAATAATAATTACTTGACCTAGAACACCAGAGTGAATGTGAATTCTCAAAGGGACTAAGGCTTTCCTTTTTATGCTCCTTAATTTTTTAAATGAGGAAATATATATGTGTAACATTAAATCATGTAAAATTTATAAAAATTAGAGAAGATTGTATTTTAGGAGTGATATATATGTATATATTATTTTTAGTACATGCCATGTTACCTATTGAAGAGTTTCTCACCCTTAGATTTGGAATTTATGGCCATATATACATTTCTCACCATTTTATGATTTCAAAAAAGGTAAAAATAAAGAAAAAGGAATATAGATAAAGAATAAAAATAATATGTAAAGACCTAGAAATTATTTGGAAAAGTTTTTCATAAATACATGGGATTTTTATGAGTCCGTGAAAATTTATGGCGCTTGATTCCGAGGCCCGGTGTGCCCAAAATAAATTTCTGATGTTTTGTTCGGGTAAGATTAGTAAACATACGAGCGATATTTTATAACTTTTGGATAGGTGCTCGAAATTAAAATCTAAGGGCACCATTGAACTCTCAATGCTGGTATTCACTTAAGAAGTCTCTTGCCTCGACGACAGATGGTCGAAAATAGAAGTTATATTTTTGGGTTTTTAAATTAAATTAAATAAAAATGAAGTGTTACATTATTTTTATATGTGGTGGTTAAAACCTCCATGTGGTGGTTAGTGGTGGGGGCCACCACACCCTAACCTTCCATGGGAGGTTATGGGGGTGGGTCCCACCCGCAATTAACCTCCTTTGGGAGGGTATCCTTGGTTGGGACCACATAGGTTTTAAACCCCCTTTACTCCACATAAAGAGGGAGAAAACTTTTTACCTTCCCTACCATTTACATGAGCCAAATCCACCCATTTAATTAAGTGGAGAACCCCTTGAACTCCCCCCACTAATTAAATGTTCCAACCCTCAAAATTAATTAATTGAACTCTTTCACATAATTAATTGACACATTTTAATTATTTTGATTATTTTGGCGAACAAATTAAATAATGGGTTAGCTTAACCCATTATTTTTGGTTGGCAATTAATTTGGTGGAGCTTTGAGAATGGTCTTGGAAGAACCTGGAAAACCATTGGAGAAACTAATTCTCCAATGAAGAACAATCTTCAATCGTGCCAAAAGAGAAGGAGTCGACCGTGAAGTACTCCGTCTTCGACTTTGTCACCTCCGAACGCTCATCCGCCAACAAAGGATATCCTCTTCCTTTTTTGACATTGATGAATCGAGACCACCTTCCCGAGACTTCGTCAATGATCAAAAAATATGAGGTAGGGAATTTGAGTTGATTTTGTTCCCATTCTTCATCGTCTAATTTATGGATTGAGAATGGCCGATTGATATCAACATAACGAGGAGGGCTCGGATTGCACAAACATGAACCAACTCTCCCCCTTTTCTGTTCTAGTTTGTTGACGATGGAGGCAGAGCAATGGTGGCCGGTGTCGGGCCAACCGCGAAGAAATCCAGCTGCGAAGGGAACTGGCAGTGCAAAGGCCGCTGGTCGCCGGAGGGGCACGGTGCCATCGCTCTGTGCGGGTGGAAGGGCCACGGCCATGAGGGCCGCAGCGGTCTGACGGAGGGGTGTGGCACTGTCGCGCCACATGGAGGACCAGAAATATGGCGCCGTCACACCGCAGCGGAGGATCTCGGAGTAGCCAACATCGGGCCGGTCGCCGGTGGTGCGGAACCGGCTGGCTGCTCAGCCAGCCAGATAAGGCAGGACCTCCCCTGGGTCTCGCGGCTTCCAAACCAGCACTTAGCATTGGTTCCGTTTGTCAAGCAGGAGGCGCAGCACCCCCCAACCCCCCACGTGTGGCCAGCCGAGCCTCGTGGGCCGCCTGCCAGGCCATGTGGGCCGCCAGCCAACCGGGCCATGTAAGACGATAGCCAACCAGGCCAGGCTGCCTTCAGGTTGGGCCGCCCACTCGGGCCGGGCCACTCTTGGGCCAGGTCGGACCCCGGTCTGGACTTAGGACGGGCCAGGTCAGCCCGACCGAGTCAGACCGGACCCGGAACCGCTTCGGCCTGTTTACACCTTTTTGCACATTTCTTGGGTTATGACTGTCTGATTGACGAACCATTTGCGGAGACAGAATTCTTAGAGAGAGAAGGTTCTTTTGGAATATCCCACTTGAGGTTTGGACATAGTTGGTGTATGGTCAGGTTGGTTTTAACCAAAAAACCAACCGGACCCCTGGAATAGAAATGCCAATAACTCACAGACCGGGCATTCGGTTGACACGCTGTCTGTTGCGTTGAGACCCCTATGACAAGGAGGACCTTTGAGATACTTCTACATGGGAATTTGTGATAGTTAGAGTATCGAATATTAGATCATAGAGCGGATCCCCCTGGAGACGACCGAGAATATTTTGAAGACCTAGTAGTTGGCTGAGACCCGACGAATGCTGAACATTCGACTCGGAGTGTTTTGACTAACCAAGTGGGAAGCACCTCTCAGTGATGCGGCAGACCCACAGTGGGGAGCACCTCTGTGTGACACTGCAGACCCATGATACTCGATAGGAGAAGTACCTTAGTTGGCTATGAGGGGGAGCGCCTCTATGGGACGTGGTAGACCCACAGTGGGGAGCGCCTCTGTGTGACGCATCAGACCCACAGTAGTCAACATGAGGAGTAACACAGTAGTCCAGGATAGTGGGAAGTGCCTCTATGTAACGCGGTAGGCCCACAATACTCTATAGAGGAGGATTACACCAGCAGCCGAGGTTTCGACAGTTTGATTGGGAGTGTTACATGTTACCACCCCTAGAATAAAATCTTGGTTTTGAGCTGAGTCAATGACTTATGGGTTTTCCTCATGATTGAGATGGGTTACTACTGATTATCGTTACGCTCACCCCTGCACGGGCTATGCCCGCACATCGTTGTGTTGGTTACAGATGAAGGACATCGTTAATCGAGGCAGAGAGTAGTATGACTGGACGGTACCCAGAGGTGGACCACTCAGTGTGATGGTACACGAAGCGGATGGACAGATGTGGAGTGCTGAGGAGGCCATTTGTACCTACCCTTCAGGTAGGAACCTCGAAGGACGACCGAGTAGCTGTTATACTTTTTTTAGTTGTACTTGATTTTAGTTGTACCTGTACTTTACTGTTGGGATTGTATTTCCGGCCCCTTTTACTTTACAAAACTGTCTCTTTTATATAGATTTACTTAGTTTTTAACTTCCAGTTGCGTACTCTATTGTGTGTGTTTTAGTTTATAAAGTCAATGCCTTCCCATTTTAGGGATTTACGCATTTGGTTCTAGTCACCAGCCCCTGGCTTATGGAAGGCGGGCTTGGGGTAGTCACGATACGGGCTCCAGGGGATAGCTCATGACAAATTGGTGTCAGAGGTGTTGGTTCTACCATAGAACTTAAGACTCTGATATTTCTTTTCTGTGAAGCAATAGTGTTAAGGGTATTAAGTGTGGTTTTCAGTTCATGGAGTCTAGTTTTGTGCGGGTGGCCGACATATCCATACACAAGGACCCTGACTTCTGATTTCAGACTCAGTGCACGAAAAAAACTGATTGGTTATGTGCTTTAAAAGTTTTTCTTTAAGTCAGCTCAACCAGGTCAGCTCACCAGGTATAATATTTCGATCGTGTCACATCTGTTTCTTTCAGGATGTCTCCCCGTAGAGCCTCGAGAGTCATACTCTCTGACAGACCACTGTGCGACGAGGCCTCGGTGCAGGTCCCTTTACCAGTAGAGGCCCTAGTGGTACCACTTTTCGTTGGGCCACCGATGCCACCAGCCCCAGCAGCAAACGATGCACGCCACTTGAGCGTGTTGCATGAGTTCCAGCACCAGAGGCCACCCAGGTTCCGGGGAGAGATGGACCCACAGGTTGTTGAGGATTGGATGGAGGCTATGGTGAGAGTCTTCAGGATGGTAGAGACACCAGCAGACCTTATGGTGATCCTTGCTACAAGTCTCCTTCATGCAGCATCAGGCAGATGGTGGAGCCTGATGCTCTAGGTCCACGACAAGGCGACACCACTCTGAACAGACTTCGACAGCCTGTTTCGGGCAGAGTTTGTACCGGCCACCCTACATGTGGTACGAATACATGAGCTAATTTATTTGCAGCAGGGAAACATGATAGTAGCACAGCACTCAGTGAGGCTCACTGACCTCTCATGCTACTCTACAGATTTGGTATAAGACCCATTCTTCAGGGCCCAGACTTTCGAGCTGGGGCTTAGGTGAGAGATCAGGGCTTGGATGATCTTAGTCAGCATCCCAATGAAGGCGAGGGTGTTAGAGATATCCCTCCTTGTGGATAATTTCCTTGCTGAGCAGTCACCAGTAGCGAGACCCACTACTTTTCGACATGCAGCAGAGTGTTCTACAGCTGGCAGTAGACAGATGACACAGAGGTCCAAGAGGACCAGACCCACAGGTGGACGACCGCATGACTTAGGATCAGTTGTTCGGGGCACCTGTGGTAGTGACATATATGCCAGGAGCATACAATGTTACTCATGCAGAGGGTAGAGTCACATGGCTCGTGACTATCCGATCCGCCATTCAGATGATCAACAGATAGTTGAGGGACCTTCCAGACAGAGGCAGAGGATCGATCGAGGCAGTCCACATGGCGCAGGCCGTCGTGGAAAAAGAGCTGGTCGAGCAGCTGGTGGTGGATGAAGTTATGAGTTTTTATCACCACCACCACCCCAAGGAGGACCACCCTTATTGCAGGGAGTAGATGGACAAGGGAGAGGTCACTTTCAGGTAGCTGAGGCATATGACTACGGCGCTATGGAGATAATTCAAGGTACTGTCTGTGTCTACTCTACCTTAGCTGTAGTTCTTAAAGAAACATGTTATAGTCAATATTTCATAGCCACTGCCCTCATTTGAAGCTCGGAGATTCTAATGGAGCCATTGGATCGATAATTATGGCTAGAGACTCCCACGGGAGAAGACTCTATGATTACGCACTGGTGATGGCAGTGTGAGCTTACTCTAGGAGGCAAGAGCTTCGATTGGGATCTCCTCATAGCAGCGTCGAGGCCTTATGACATCATCTTGGGTATGGACTGGTTGTCTACAGTCCATGCCCAGAATGATTGTATTAGGAGAAAAGTGTGGTGTGTCCGCACGGATGGGACCAGGTTCACCTTTAACGGTGAGAAGTGAAACTTTATAAAAGAGGATGGACTTAATCAGAGGAGGGTGTAGCCGATCACTCACCAGTTGGCTTGAATTACCCTCAGAGTAGTTGATGTGGAGAGTCTAACTTATCCTGTAGTGGTGGACCGGTACACAGATTCTTTCTCTAACAATGTTCTAGGACTACCTCTTCACAGAGAGGTGGACTTCTACATTGACTTGTACCCTGGGACGACACCGATGTCTAATCTTTCATATCAGATGGATCCCTTCAAGATTCATGAGTTGCAGGTACAGCTGGAGGACTTATAGGGAAAGGGATTCATCTGGCCTAGTGTTTCTCCCTGGACAACCCCGATTCTATTCGCCAAGAAGGCGGATGGGAGATTGAGGCTTTGTGTCGACTACCGTCACCTGAACCAGGTTACCATGAAAAACAAGTACCCACTCCCGAGGATTGATGACCTCCTTGATCAGCTCAACGGAGCACGATGGTTCTCAAAGATAGACCTTATATCAGGCTATCATTAGCTCAGCTTTTTAGACTAGCATGTGCAGAAGACGACCTTCAGGTGTCGTTATGGCCACTATGAGTTCTTGGTTATGCCCTTCAGCATAACCAATGCTCTAGCAATGTTCATGTGTCTCATGAACAGAATCTTCCAACCTTACCTCGATCGCTTTGTCATGGTCTTCATCGTCGACATTCTAATCTACTCTACTACTAAGGAGGAGCATGCCTACCATTTGCAGGTAGTAGAGGACACACTCCGAGAGCCCAAGATTTATGGTAAGCTCTCGAAGTTCCAGTTTTGGATTCGAGAGGTTCTCTTCTTGGGACATGTCATATCGGAGGTGGGTGTAACATCCAAGGTAAATACAGAATAAGACATATTTCCCTTTTATTAATATTTTTGAATTAAATATTAATTTTACTTTAAAGGGGTTTCTATGTCCGATAGCGTACCTGATACACAACAACTGGTTTCTTTGAAATCTTACGTTGCACACTAGTAATATAATATTATTATTTTAAATAGTAGTTAACTCTTAGTTGTTGTATTGGCAGGAATGAATAGAACTAACTACAATATGCTAATACATGTTTCTTAAATGTATTTACATTCATCTAATAAATGTTAGAGGCTTACAGTGTGAATTAATATAGTTTTAATCATAGTTAACATTAAAAGGCTGATTTATCGACTTTTAATGGAGAACACTCTTTAAATCTAGTTTTGGTCACTTTAATACAATCTATATGACCAAATAAAATCCTTCTTTTGAATGGGGACATCAAAATTTACTTTGTGCAATTGTTTGGAATTTTTCCGATAAAATTCATTTTTTAATGAATAGTTAAAATATTGTATTTTAATTCAAAACTATGTTTTAATATGATTTATTTATATGATTATATTATCTTTATAATTGATTATAAAGTGTAATTAGAATATATTTTTACCATTTAATCCAATCTTGGTCATTGGAATTAATTTTACTTGGAAATTGGACATAAACAAGTGTCGATCTTTTGATATTTATTGTTTCTTAGAAACACGCTATTTGTTTTGATAACAATAATAAATTTTAAAATTAATTAATGCCACTTATATGGTTTGAATTTGGAAAAATAGATATCATATTTGAATTCATAATATCAAATATATCTTAGGCTGAATTTTTGGTATTTGTTTGAAAAACTTTAATTTTTGATGAATAGTTAAACCACTTAGTTGTAGTTAAAAAAATGACTTTTTATTTTAAATGAAATTTAACCACTTCTGTGTATTTAATTTCAAAAATCTGACATACATGGTTGTTACCAAGATGTAAAATGTTGTTCATTAAGATGAAAATAATTTTTGTTGAATAGTAACTTTTGACTTTTATTTACCGCGGTTAAAGGTAAATAGGGTAATTCAAGGTTAAAAGAATATTATAATAATTCAAAATTACCTTAAAACTTATACTAACATTATTGGTTGAGTCATGGATTACCATGGTCATCTTTGGGTCGATTGTGGGACCCCATTGAGCCACTTATAAATGATAATGACACTTTAGATTAATTAATTTAATGTAAAGACAAAATTGACATTTACAAAAATAGTTTAGTAATTAATTTTTATATGGTGTTATGTAATCCTATTTTTGACTATAAATATTCATTGGAAATCTAAGAAGATTTTCTACATCATGGTATTTTTCTTATAATTTTTAGACATCAATATATTAAATTATTTATGACACAATAATGATGTAGTATTTACGTCATTAATAAATGATTTAAATAAATAAGCTTATAATGACTATAATATTATCCAAAACATGTCCAGTTCAGATTGGATGATTTTATTTAGACCATTATTCATTTTATCTTTGACTATAATGATTTTTGGACCATTATAAACCGAATATCATTATATAATAAAATAATATTTTGACACTTTCCTAAAGAGGCCCTCCGCTCCCTTATAAAAGGAGACCATTTATATCCAATACTTCACACCTATAAATCCATTTTGATCGTCCATCCTCTACCCAATTAATCTCCCTACATCCGCCACCTCCTCCTAGAAGCCTTACCTTAGGCAGAAGGCACTTCAAGAAGTATTTTTAGTTAAAACCAAAGGGAGTTACCAAAATTATAGGTAACAGTTTCTCTTAATTTGTTTTCTTTTATTTCACTTCTCAAACCCCAAAACTCTTATTATTCCTTTATTTTGAAACAAAAACAGTATTATCAATATACTAGGATGTTTTTATGAGAATTATTCGAACTACACTTACACACACCTCCATCTAATGGATGAAGAACATAATTGTTCTGTGGAAGGAAAACTAACGCCTCACGAAACGATGATTGTTCAATTACATCTTAGCGCCTCTCATGGTGGAAATTATGATGGAACTGTATTTATATATGATATATATTATGTTTATTATTTCCTTATGATTTTTTACTTCCCTTTTATAGCACTCCTTTATGGTTTCCATAGTGGTTAAATACGATAATCTCATTTGGGGAAGTGCAAAATACCGCCCCCTCAAAGTGATGTGATTCGTTAATGCCTTATGTGGGATATATAAAGGATGGAGTTAATGATATTATATATGATGTTATATTGGAATTATTATATAACTATGTACCATTATATTTTAATTACATTAAAATATGAAATATAGATAAAAGTAGCGTTCATGCGTACGTACGGCTTACCTTCTCCATGAACGGTGCATTTCAGTTCTTACCTCAAAATGTGATATACTGTTATAAATACATGTAAATACTGGATATATATGATATATATGATATATAAATGATGAATGTAATTATGGATATAATGAAGTATTTACCACATGGACAAATTGTAAATATAAGGTGTTCATTTTTGACTGAAGTACCAAATATTGATAAAATTGACGTTATTAACTTAAATGATTACATAATGTTTTTATCATGGTAATAATTGGTATAAAAGGAATAATACACTTGAAAAATGTTCTTAAGAAATTATAAATTAACATTATTTTATTATTCAGGAGATTAAATAACGATTGAGTCAAGTCGGACACGAGCTAGGGGACTTCATCTCATTCTCCTTTCATTAAGGCATATTTAGTTTCATACACAACTTTATTTTATATGGTGTATAATCCCCTTTGACTTTTCATTTCTTTCAAATGGAATCTTTTTATAAAACGTTTTTTACTAAGTGACAAAAAGGAATGTTTTTTTATGTAAGCGGTGACAACGACCTTTCCATCGCCGTTAGTATTATTTGATCTTTGGATTCCTTAACAAGCCGAAACGTTTTTATGTGGAAAAATAAATACCATATACTCTATTTACGTATTTTGGTATTAAAAATTATTTTTGAGAATGGATTTATTATTTCAATATCTTGAAATGATATTTTGTAATTGCAATGTGGAAATGTTATATTTCCTTTATGATTATGTTATGTGTTATGATCATGTTATGGTTCTTGGGAATTATTTACGTCTACAGGTGGTTCTGTGATAAACATAGGGTGGGTGAGCCCGAGATAGCTCTCCAATGCATTGGGTAATGTGATGGAGGTAAACGTGAATCTTTCTCCTAAGAGATTTAGGATATATACTGTGATGGGTATTCCAAAGTAACTCACTATGTAGCTGTGATAGCTACAATGTAAGTATGATACGGATGCCACAAGTTACCTTTATGATTTATGATTCCTATGTGTCTTTCACAAATCTTATGATTTCATGAGGTATGTAAAAGATTTCATGTCTTGTATGTATTTATGAAAAAAAAATTCTTTCTTTGTTTTATAAACCATACTGAGCTTTTTATGCTCATCCCAAGTTTTGAAATGTTTTCACAGGACTTAAAAATGAATAGGGTTAAGGATGGGATCAAGGAAAAGTCATGTTGTGTAAAACATTGAACTAGACATGACTCTTTTTTTCAAGAGTTTTTATTTTATGAAAAAATGGAAATTGTGTCGAAGTGTCTACCTTGTAATCTTTTGAGATGTAATAGTTATGTCCTAATTCTCTCAAACTCTAATCCTGAAAAGATCCTCATTGTGAATTATCCATTTAATTCAATATAATTTAATGTTGAAGGCCATGTTCTTATAGTTGGTATCAGAGTTCGGTTTAGATAACTTTAGGAGTTAGGCAATTGTTAAATTAATATCCATAAAGTAATTTATGTTAATATTGACATCATATAGAATTTCAAGATTACCATGTTACTTTGCACAAGATATTTTTGTGTTCAGAATGGTTTTCCATAGAGGAAATAGGGCAGCTGTGCTGGGATGACATCAGGAGGAAGACAATCTTCCAAATCAGCAACATGGGATGGTCAGAATCGGAACTGAACAGTTTGTTGCAGTGATGGCACAATTTACTCAGGCTATAAATGGTGGTGGTATCCATTTACGAGATCATCCAGATCAACCACAGAGGAACATGTCAGTAGTGGAGCATTTCATGAGGCATCATCTCCCATCATTCAGAGGATCATCTGACCATGTGCTAGCTGAAGGGTGGATTAAAGCACTGGAAACGATTTTTGATGTCATGGTTTGTTCAGAACATCAAAAGGTTAATCTTGATGTTTACCATTTTTAAGGTGAAGCTGATCAGTGGTGGTTGATGGTGAAAAATATTAGGGATAGTGAGGATATTGATTCTCTTGATTGGGATGACTTCAAAGGTATGTTTCTTGAGAAATACTTTCCAAAGGTGGTTCATCTTAGAATGGAAAAACAATTCCTGGAATTGAGGTAGGAGGATGACTCAGTGGCTGTTTATGAAGTAAAATTCACTCGACTGGGAAGGTATGCTCTAAATTTCATACAAGATCTTGATAGTAAAATCAACCATTTTTACTCGACTGGAAAGGTATACTCAAAGTGACTAAGGCTTTCCTATGGTTCGAGTATCCTTTCCCCGATTTGCTCACAACGGCAGGTGGAGTTTCTGTTCTCTTTCGAGTTGCAGGAGGGCACCATCTTCATCAGCACCTGCGAACCTGGGAGAGTTGGGTCTCAATTTCTTACAACCAACTTTTAGAGAAACAGATCTTCCCTGACAATGGGAGGATCTTCCTGACAAAGCCTCGACCTCTCTACTTCCAGATCTGGAAATCGGGGGTAGAACAGGATCTCAAACCCACAACCAGTTTGAGATCGACACGGACACCGGCTATGAGGAATCCCAGGCTTGAAAACCCTTGCCGCTTTGACATAGATGATTCGTGAAGAATGAAGGCATACTTCTGACCAGTGGGTGGCATGATGTAAGAAGTGTTCGTGGAGAGCCAACTGCGTAGGGTCTGCCTCGCGAAGAATCGAACGCAATGATTCATGGTCTAGGACTTTAAAACCCTTGACACTAGGACATTCCTAGTTCATGAAGAATGAAGGTTCTACTACTAACCAGTGGGCAGCGCGATGGCACAAGTGCTCATGTTGAGCCTACTGCGTAGGGTCTGCCTCATGAAGAAGCCACCACGAAGATTCATGGTTCGCGAAGATCCCACCGCCTTGTGACTTCTAGGGAGAAATTGGCCGCGAAGCTTCATTCACGAAGATAGGTCGAAAGGAATCAGCCAAAATGTTTCACCCATGAGGAACCCTGGTTCGCAAAGCTCCCACTTCCTTGTCATTTCTGGAGAGAAATCAGCCATGAAGATTCATCCGTGAAAAATGATAAAAAAGATTCAGCTGCAAATTGCATCCGCGAAGAATCATGGTTCACGGAGCTCCCACCACGGTGTGACTGTCTCACGGAGAATCACCCATTAAGCCACATCCATGAAGAAATATCACGAAGAGTCCACTGCAATTGAGCCGATCCATGGATGCAGGAGTGCTTTGCGGTGAGATCCATCTGGGAGCAATTAAGGGCATGGAATCCCTATCCGCGGATCACGAAGCCACTTCATGAAAAAGTTGTTTGCGCAGGCTGAAACACAGAAGGAGGCCGCGGAGTGGGGCGTCCGGTCTAGTGGCACTTTTCTTGGACCTTTCCTGAAAAGTGTGGCCTTTGGACTGGGCCAGACCTGGTTTTTCTTTGCTGGACACAGGTGTGTATCCTATCTCTGACATCCCAGATGTGTGAGGGGACACTGTTGTTGAGCCTATTCAGCTGTGGGAACCTGACCACTACTTGTGTCCCCAAGAAGGGGAAACGGGCGCGCTGTTTGGAGCTTGTACCCATCCCATGAGCACATACCCATGGATACGTAATAATTGAACCAACGGAGGAGGTTGTCTCTTAAGAACAAGGAGAAGGCGACAATCGAGACCCAGAGAAATGAAGATTCACTCTTGAAAAAATGCGTGTCTCTGTTGGTGGTCGGAAAGTTCGATGAAAATTTCGTAGTAAACCAGGGGGCCCTCAAAATCACCCATCCAGAATCTCTAGAAACTAGAAGCTGGAGATGCTATTCGATAAGTGGGGAACAATCACATTGTTTTTGAGTTCTTCAAAAAGGGATATAGAGATAAAATTTTGAGAGGTAGACCATGGTCCCTTGATAATAAACTCCTCCTCATGGAAGAATACAATGGGGGGATGATATCTAGAACATTAATCTCACCCAGTCCCCCTTCTGAATACGTATCAAAGGAATCTCATTTCACGCACAAACAGAACGAGTTATGAGAGAAATTGGGGACTGTAATCGCCATTTCCTTGAGTGGGACTACTCGGACCCTATCCAATGGGGGCATGAGGTTCAAATTAAGGTCGTTATATAAGTGTAATATCTGCTAATGAGGGGCATGTTTTTGGAATTCGAGGGTGCCAACACTTGGATATCATTAGATTTTGAGAAACTCCCAGTCTTCTATTTCTCTTGTGGACTCCTCGTTTATCTGGAAAGAGCGTGCACCTCAAAGAAAAGGAATGATTCTGGTAATCTCATCCTTCAATATGGCCCATGGCTCCGAGCCAAACCAACCAGATATGCCTTTATCCCTAAGACCGAGAAACAAAAGGACCGCGACGAACTCACATTGGCCCAAACCAGGCGGGCTGAAACTGTTCATGAAAAAGTCGTTATGCTTAGACCACCAGATTTCCCTAAAGAGGGCCCAACCACACAAAGGGAAACTGACATACATACTAACCCCAGAAAGGAAATGGCTCAACATCTACAGAGCCGGTGGCGACACCAAAATACCCACCAGAAATAAACTGGAAGCCAAAACCGATGCACATTGAACCTCCTGATCCTGACCCTGATCTAGAAATTACCAAGTCATCCATCCTACCATAGGGTGAATACAAGATGACTGAAACACCACCCCCAGGCCCAATCACCGATCAAACCTGGAAAAGCGTGAAACGTGAAGCAAGTGATGTTAAACTGGAGAACCCAAAACCTGGGGAGATGAAAAGACAAATCGAAACAAGCCAGTCAATGGGGAAATCCCCAAAAAGAGGGAAAATGAAGAGTGGAAAAACAAGTTCTGAGAACTCAAAGGCAAAGGTGGGTGAGACCCAGCCCCACCAAGACCAATGATTATATTATTATGGAAATGTCTTGGGCTTGGAATCCCACGAATGGTTCACATGATCCAGTTCAATTGCGCCCAAAGTCGCCCCGATGTGGTTTTCTTGTCTGAAACCATATTGGAAAACAAGGACACCTCTAGCATTGCTCTAAAATGCGGCTTCCAAGGCTGTTTCCTGGTCTCCAGACAAGGCCACTCCAGGGGAATTTCTCTCCCTTAGAAGGATCATTTTGATGTCAAGATATTGTCCTTCAACTCGTACCACGTGGCTGCGTCTATTCAGGTGGACCACACCCCGCCATGGACCTTTGTGGGATTCTATGGGTGGTCGTCTCATAATGAGATGGTGAATTCCTAGGATCTTCTTTGCAAGATTCATCACAAGCATCCAAGCCCTATTCTCTTCGGAGGGGACTTCAATGAGATTATGTTCTATAGGGAAAAAAGAGGAGGAAATTTCTGACACTCTGCGTTGATGTCAAATTTTAAGGACGTGAGCACTAGGGAGGATCTGGTCGATTTAGGAAATGCGGGTAACCCCTTCACATGGTTCCGAGGAAATACGGATGGCACACAACTCAACGAGTGACTGAATAGATTTCTAGGCTCATTAGATTGGATAAATATCTTTAGCATGTTCCACATTGGCCACATGATGCTCAACTGTTCAGACCACTGCCCAATTTTCATTGACTGCACTCAAGGTGCACGCAACAAACAACCCAGCGACCCTTCATATTTGAAATCATCTAGTCAAAGGACCGGGAATGCGAAGATGTTGTCCGATAAAGATGGAATAGTTCCCATGAAGATATTGGCCTCAATCTCCAACAGGTCGCATCCGGTCTGAAATCTTGGAGCAATAAGAAATTCCACCATCCTGAGAGGCATAGTGGTTTCCTTGAGAAGAAACTAGAAAATCTACTCAAGCAAACCCCATCCAATTAAAATATTTCTACGATTGGTGCCATTCAAAGAGATCTGGACGCGACCTTGCGTGTTAAGGAAAGCTTCTGGTCTATGCAGGCGCGGGAAACCCACATTTCATAGGGGGACGCCAATACCTGGTACTTTCACCAGAAAGAATCAGTTAGGCGCTGGAAATTTTTTGTCAATTGAATCTCAAAACCAGATGGGATAAAAGTCTCTGACACCTGTGGAATTCCCGAAACATTGACATGCTACTTCTAGAACCTCTTCACTACAAGAAATACTTTCATATTTGTTGAAGTGGAAGAATGTATTAGACCAGTGATCACCGATGAGATCAATCGGCAGCTTACCAAAGATGTGATGGATGACGAGATACTCCTGGCTCTGAAACTGATCCACTCCACTAAGGCCCTGGGACCAGACGGGTTCCACTCTCTATTTTTTAAGCAATATTGGCACATCATTGGTCCCGACATCTGAAAAATGATCAAGAATATCTGGGCCGGGAGAACAAGAATTTCCACCATCAATGAAATTGTCTTCGTCCTCATTCCCAAAATCAAAAAACCTCTGGAGATCCCTGAATTTAGGCCTATCAGCCATTGCAATGTCTCTTATAAGATCTTCTCAAAGATCCTTGTTAATCGTCTGCAACCATGGTTATCTGATATTATCTCAGAAAACCCGAGTGCCATTGTGGCCAAGAGACTGATCACTGATAATGAAATTGTGGCCCATGAAGTGTTTCACTCTATGAAAACACGCTCCACCATGAATAGAGGAACCATATCCTAGAAACTGGATATGACCAATGACTTCGATAAAGTGGAATGGTATTTCTTCAAAGTCGTGATGCTGAAAATGGGTTTTTGCACTAAATGGACAGACATGGTCATCCAATGCATCTCGACCATCTCCATCAGAATCCAAGTCAATGGGGAGCTCACTCAAGGATTCTTTCCATCTCGAGGCCTTTTCCAGGGAGATCCCCTCTCCCCTTTTCTCTTCATCTTGGTGGCTGATGTTTTTTGTAACCTTATTTTTAGGGCTACATCCGCTAATTATATTTATGGGGAAAAGGTCTACCATGTAAGGCCACCAGTGTCGCATATCTTTTTCGCCGACGATTGCCTCCTTTTCTCCAGAGCAACTATTAATGAATTTCAGGAAATCAGCCAAGAGATCCACCAATTCGAAAGGGCGTATGTCCAGTCAATCAATCACAGAAAATCAGAAATCTCATTCAGTGCAGGGGTACCTCTTTTTAAGAGAGATGAACTCTGTGCATTAGCAGGCATACATATGGTTGAAAAACACTATAAGTATCTTGGGCTACCCACGGTGATTGGCCGGTCCAAAAAAGAAATAATTGCTTCTCTGGTGGATAGGATTGAGAAGAAAATTCAAAGATGGACCCCAAAAAGAATCTCAAATGCAGGGAAAGAGACCCTCATTAAAGCTATCATCCAGTCTATCACCAGCTATTTTATGTCCCTATTTAAGCTTTCGTTGGCCATCGTCAACCATATCCATACACATACTGCCAACTTCTGGTGGGGGAAAATGATGGAAGGAATAAACCCCACTGGATGACCTGGGAGAAACTATACATACCCAAATCAGAGGGAGGGATGGGATTCCAGAATCTTCTTATCTTCAATGATGTACTGCTGGCCAAGAAAGGATGGTGTCTTTTTAACCGCCCTTCATCTCTATGTGCGTGGGTACTATGAGAAAAGTACTTTCCCCAAACGTATTTTCATGCTTCCTCTCTTGGCCCTTGTCCTAGATTCTTGTGGAGAAGGTATTTGGGGGCTCGAAAGCTCCTGGAAAAATTAATGGGGTGGAGGATTGGAGATGGCTCATCTGTCAACATCTGGACCGATCCCTGGCTAATCGATACGGAAGGTATGCGGGCTACATCCCACATCCAACCAGGATTTAAAGACGCTATGGTCAGATGCTTCCTTTCAGACCAAGGGACATGGTGGTGTTTGGATAAGATCTACGAATGGATTAAAGAAAGATACCAAATAATTATCCTAAGCATCCCCTGGGTCCCAGACACAGGCCCCGACCATCTCTTCTGGAGCAATGACAGGTCGGATGAATACACGGTGTGATCCGAATACAGACTTGCTCTTGGCAACTATGCAGTCGTCCGGAATTAAGGACCATGGAAATTGCTTTGGAAGCTCAACTTCCCCCAACAAAATACGCCAATTTTGTTGGTAGGTGTGCATGAGGACCCTCCCTTCCATGAGCCTTCTCGTTTACCGACATATGTCTAGTACCGTTTACTACCCTTTCTGCTTGAATATCCCAGAAACCCCTTTGAACGCCATAATTCACTGACCCAGAGCTAAGGAAATTTGGAATAAATGGAGCCCGACTCCAGATGCATCACTGGACATGGCCTCTGACCTCCTCGCTCTCCTAAATCGTTGGTGCTCCTCTCTCTCATCGGTTAGTTCGAGTTCACTCTGCACCCTGTCCATGATCATCTGGGTCCGGCGTAACAATGTTGTTTTCCATCATGTTCATAGACCACTTGATTTCTGGATTGAACGGGCCACTTCATGGATTGAGGGCTGGAAGCACCATAATGGACATCATTTGCTAGATGTTCCCCCTTCTGTCCCTCTCATGGGAACCTGATGCACCCAATTTGTGTATACATTTCCATATATATAATTGATGATAAAAAACATGTTTTCAGAAAATATCTGTTGTTTCATGAACATATTCTTTGATTTTGGTGATTCTGTTTACTTTCAAGAGCTTTCAGGCTAAATACACAAATCAAGGGAAGTCTGTGAAAATTTTGAAACTACACGGCATGTATTTTTATACACGTCGTGTACATCCAGACAGGGACACATACTGAAAGAGGGAGTACACGCCCATGTCATCAGGTAGAAGATACACGCCGTGTATGGCAGTGTTACACGCTGTGTACTACATTCTAGAAGCGGTTGTTTCCAAGAAGGTTATACATGCCCATGTGGTCGTTGAAGGAGACACGACGTGTTCCATTTCTATACATGCCATTTCTGATATTCTAGAAGGTGTTGGTTCCTGAATTTTGACACTACATGCGGTGTATGGTGGCGATACATGCCGTGTACACTCAACCACCAGGCGGAACAATGTTCGAATTTCAAAGATGGCGTGTTATGCCGCCTACCTGTGGATAAATTGGCGCCAAAACACGTTGACAAAAAGTATCCGGCATGTACTTTCTATACATGCCATGTACTTTATTTTTCTATAAAAAGAGGCCTTGGCCTTCTGATTTTGGAGTTCAAAACCATTGGAGGTGAGAAGAAGCTCTGCTGCTACCATTCCCAAGCCACCGTGGTGCCATAGTTCCACTATTCCGCCTTCCGACACCTTACCTCAATGCTTACACGATGAATCCATTAGGTATCACATGTGTCATTTCTCTACAACTTTTTATGTGTAACTAAACCCCTCATGTTGGGGATGTGGATGAAATGGTCGTAATTTTTGTGTTGTTTTATATATTTGTGTTTGCTCATTGTAATTTTTCTTACTCTTCGTAATTCACTGTCAAATATAACTGGGAATTCTAAACCGGACCAAGGGAAGAATTCTCAGTGATAGAAAAGTGAAATATCGGTGAAAATATCCATGACCATTGGAAAGATTTCACCGATTCAAATAATAGACTGAAATTAATAAAGAATTAAGAACACGGACTACCGGACCAAGGAGTCAACTTCTCTAATTCCAAACAAGAGGAACCATACCAAGGAAATCTTGTAATAAAAGGAAATCCAGAATGTTGAATTATCATAAACAACACAACCATTTAAGAAATATGCATAAGAACTCTGTAATCAGCACAGCCCCGATGAGTCTTTTCTTCTCATTTTAAACTCTTTTAAATTCACTTGTTTTCTTTAAAACTGTTAATCTTTTTTTTTTCAACGTAAAACAATATAGATTTAATCCAAAACAAAAATCAAACCAATCAACTCTAAATTCTGCATACTTCACCTAATTAAGCATTAACTCAATTGAATTGATGCACTCTATAGTTCTCTGTGGATCAACCATGAACTTATACTCTACTAAAGTTGTAATAACGTGTAATTAATTTGGGACGCATATAACTTTAACCATAATGAAAAGTGAGACAAAATTTTGGCACCGTTGCTAGGGATTCCTTTGATTTTAGTGCTAAGATTTAAATTGTGTTAATAATTTATTTAAGTGAAAATAAAAATAAAAAAAAATTATCAAAAATCTCTTTTTTAATCCCATTTCAAATTTTCTCGTTTACTTTTCCCTTGTTATGTCTGGTAGTTGTGTTGTTATTGAGAAGAAGCTTAAAGTGTATGATTAGACATCTTGAACGATCCATAAGTGGTGAGTCTTCAGAATTAGTTCTTCTTGAACCAGAGATCGAACAGACCATGCATCGTCGTCTGCTGGTCTACCGGAGTAGGCTCCTGGAGCATTCATGGAATTCCTCCCAAGGGATTACCAACGGCCGCCAAAGAAACTCTTCACACGACCATACTTATCCCCTCAAGAGTAGTTCATGCAAGCTCCACCCCTTTAACAACAACCTCCAAGACGTACCCTTATAGAGTACGGGCTTCCATCAATCCAAGGAGCTGATACGGGCATTGTATGTCCTCCAGTCCAGGCCCAGCACTTCGAGATCAAGCCTGCTATAATGCAGCAGATCTAGAACACTATCCAATCCGGAGGCCTACCCAGTGAAGACCCGAACACCCATCTCTCTAACTTTCTAGAGATCTGCGACACATTTCGTTAACATGGCATGTTCGAGGATGCCATCCGTCTTCACCTATTTCCCTTTTCTCTATGGGATAAGGTGAAAGACTGGATCAAGGGGCTGCCATAACAATCTATCCTCACCTGGGAGGAGCTAGCCCCGGTGTTCCTGTCCAAGTACTTTCCACCATCAAAGACGGTGACACTCCGGAATGAGATCCGTAATTTCCAGCAGCACGACTCTGAGTCCTTGTACGAGTCCTAGGAATGCTTCAAAGAAATGTTACGAAAATTCCCCCACCACGGACTCCCACTCTAGATGCAAGTCCATACCTTCTACAGAGGACTTACAACAAATACCAAGTCTGTAGTGGACGCTGCTGCTGGAGGTACAGTGATGCGGAAATCCCCGGAAGAGCTATTCAAACTACTAGAAGACATTTCAGCCAACAACTTCCAGTGGCACTCCAAGCAGGGGACTCAAAAGCAAGGTATGCACAATATTGACTCTACCACTATGTTAGCGGCTCAGTTGGACGCTATGTCCAAGAAAATTGATGCATTGAACCTAAAAAGAGCACCTCAAGTTCATGTGGCGAACCATACAGCATGCGGTGACTGTGGTGATAAGTACATCATGGGAGAATTCCTAGGTTCGACTAGAGGCCCTTTGATGAGTGAGGTGAGTTATGTTGCCCAAAATCGATTTCCCAACCCGTACCAGTAGTACCAGAACCCGGCATGTCGAGATCAACAGAACACAGGCTGGGGCCAACGACAACAGAATCCTCCCCCTAGTGACCGCCCAGTTACAACCAACCTCTATACGAGAACCAATACCAAAGGCCGCAATAACCCCATCAGGGTCCTTATTAGCAAAAAGGGTATCAAAACCCTCGTCCACAGCAGCCACGAATGCCACCTCCTCCACCAGCTCAACAACCACCTCAGCAGGAGAGACCCTCAAGGTTAGAGGATCTGATGACTAAATTCATATCTACTGCTGAGACTCGGTTCCAAAATGAGGAAGCTTTGATTTGAGGCATGGAGAATCAGATTTGCCAGCTGGAAAATCAACTCTCAGGATGACAGCCCAGTACACTACCGGGACACAGAGAGAAGAATCCAAGGGTGGAGGCCCATGTTGTCATGCTCCGAAGTGGCAAAGAGATCCAATAGATCCAACCAGCACAACCAGGTGCACCCACACCCCCTGATGATGAAAATGGTACCAATACCGACCCCTCCTCTTCCAAAAGCCCACATAATGAGGTTGTCAAACCTTTTGAATCTACCTTACCCTTTCCGGAGATATTGAAGCATAGGAAGTTGGACAACCAGTTCACCAAATTCATGGACGTGTTTAGAAATCTCCACATCAACATACCATTTGCAGAGGCCCTAACACAAATGCCTAAATATGCCAAATTCATGAAGGAAATCCTCTCAAATAAAAGGAAGGTGGATGATTTGGGTGTTATTGCACTAACAAAGGAGTGCTTCGCGGTGGTTGAACATTCCATTCCTCCCAAACTCCAAGATCCAGGTAGTTTCACCATTCCTTGTACTATTGGATCCTATGAGTTTGGGAAGGCCCTCTGCGACTTAGGGCCTAGCGTGAACCTCATGCCCCTTAGAGTTTTCAAGAAGCTGGGACTCAACGAGCTCAAGCCTACCCCTGTAGCCCTTCAACATGATGATTGATCCATCAAACATCCGAAGGGACTACTGGAGGACGTAATGGTCAAGGTGGAAGGTTGATCCTCCCCACTGATTTCATCATCCTCGACATGGGGGATGACCAAGAAGCACCTCTTATACTTGGAAGACCTTTCTTGGCAACTGAGACGATACTGATCAATGTGCATTAAGGAGAGCTTATTTTCCGGGTAGGGGATGAAAGAGTTTCCTACAACATCCTCAATGCCGTCAAATATGATTCCTTTTCAAATGATGATGACTGTTATGCAGTGTCCACCATGTAAATCATTTTAGCGAAAAAGGGGATGATCTGGTATGTTCTTTTACTTCAAATAATTTAACTATTCCAGATATTCTATTAGAAGAAGCGCCATAAGACTTGAAATTCATAGAAGGCGAGGGCGGCCACTATTGGCAGCGTGCAGTTTTTCTTGATAGTTTGTAACGGGACAAGGTGAAACCACTTGTTCCTTCGATTTTAAAGGCGCTTGAACTCGAACTGAAGCCTCTTCCATTTTCTCTAAAGTATGGGTATTTCGGACCCAATCGAACTTTCCCTGTTATACTTAATGTAGAACTATCATAGGAGCAGGAAGATGCACTTCTGAAGGTTCTCAAATAGTGGAAGTAGGCTATTGGGTGGACAGTCACTGATCTGATGGGCATCATCCCTACCATTTGCACTCACAAGGTGCTACTTGAAGAATGTGCGAAGCAATATCGGCAACCACAACGATGCTTGAATCCTCCCATGAAGGAAGTTTTAAAAAAAGAGGTGATCAAATTATTGGATGCAAGCATCATCTATCCCATCTCAGATAGTCTGTGGGTGAGTCCTCTCCAAGTAGTACACAAAAAGGGGGGTATCACTGTGATATCAAATTAAAAGAATGAGCTCATCCCTACACGCACTATCACGGGCTGGAGAGTTTGTGTGGATTTCCGAAAGCTAAAAGATGCCACAAGATATGATCATTTCCACTTTCCATTTATGGATCAAATACTAGAGAGACTAGCAGGGAAGAACATCTATTGCTTCCTCGATGGTTTTTCCGGCTACAACCAAATCTCCATTGCTCTAGAGGATCCGGAAAAGAGCACATTCACTTTCCCCTATGACATATTTTCTTATCGAAGGATGTATTTCGGCATGTGTAATGCCCCCACCACCTTCTAGCACAATATGATGTCCATCATCAATGACATGGAGGAACGAATCCTAGAGGTATTCATGAATGATTTTTCCATTTACGGAAAATAATTCACCATTTGTTTATGGTAGCTGGAGCTTGTTTTGGAACGATGTGAGCACACTAACCTAGTATTGAACTGGGAAAAGTGTCATTTCATGGTGCAAAGTGGCATAGTCCTTGGCCACAAAATTTTAGCAAAGGGGATAGAGGTGGACCCTGCAAAGATCGAATTCATTTCATGAATACCTATACTGACTTTCGTCCGTGCCATCCGCAGCTTCCTAGGGCATGCAGGTTTCTACAGGCAGTTTCACCATGACTTCTCCAAAATAGACCATCCCCTCACCAATATTCTAACCAAGGATACCATATTTCAGTTTGATGAGACATGTGTCAGATCTTTTGAACATCTAAAGTAGCACCTGGTGGAAGCTCCAATTATGATTTCTCCCAACTGGGAGGAACAATTTGAGGTGATGTGTGATGCGGGAGACTACGCAGTGGGAGCAGTCTTGGGCCATCGACTTGACCAGATTTTCCAACCTATCTATTATTCCAACAGGATGCTCAATGAGGCACAAATCAACTACACCACCATAGGAAAGGAGATTATTTCAGTGGTTTTTTCATTTGAAAGGTTTCATTCTTACTTAGTGCACTCTAAAGTTATTGTTTGTACTGACCATGCAGAACTAAAGTACCTACTCAACAAGAAAGATGTGAAGCCATGATTGATCCGCTGGGTACTCCTCCTACAATAATTCAATATTGAGATCCGAGATAAGAAAAAGAGTGAGAACTTCATTTCTAACCATATCTCCCACCTTGAGCTGCCTCATTTGGAGAAGGAATAAGATCGGGAGATCAGAGAGGATTTTCCTGATGAGCACCTCTTTTCGATCAACGAAACACCTAGACCATGGTATGCTGATATCGCTAATTTTCTGGTTAGAGGTGTTTTTCACCCCATCCTCTCCTTCAAGCAAAGGAAAATATTTTTCTCTTATGTGAAAAGGTAATTCTGGGAGGATCCTCTGCTATTCCGATCCTATGCAGATGGAGTGATTTGCCGTTGCATCCCAAAGAATGAAATTCACGGTGTCCGGGAGTTCTGTCATACCTCATCTGTAGGAGGACATCATGGGTCGGACCGTACCACAGCTAAGATCATGCAGTCTAGATTTTTCTATCCCACCATGCATAGAAATTCCCAGGCCTTTGTTTCATGTTGAAATCGGTGCCAGAGGACCGATAATGTGGGACGTAGAGCCGATAAGCCCCAACACCCCATCCGGGAGGTCGAGATCTTCGACGTCTGGGGCATAGATTTTATGGGTCCTTTTCCCCCATCTTTTGGTAACACTTACATCCTGGTTTGCGTCGACTACGTCTCCACGTGGGTGGAAGCCACTGATACAACACATGACACAACCAAGGTAGTCATGATTTTCTTAAAGAAAAATATTTTTAGCAGGTTTGGGATTCCACGAGTATTGTTCATCCATAGGCGGACCCACTTCAACAGCACACTGAGGAGAGGAATACTGTCAAAGTATGGAGTAAAGCATCAGATGGGGACACTATATCATCCCTTGTCTAGTGGAAAAGTCAAGCTATCAAACTGTGAGCTGAAGCAGATCCTGGAGAAAACAGTGAGCACTTCGCAAAAGGACTGGTCCAAGAAGTTAGATGATGCCTTGTGGGCATATCGGACTGCTTTCAAAACACCACTGGGAATGTCCCCATTTCGCCTCATCTATGGAAAGCCCTGCCATCTACCAATATAATTGGAACACATATCCTACTAGGTCGTCAAAGCCCTAAATTTTGATTTAAAGGCCGCTAAAAAGAAACAGAAGTTCCAACTGTCGGAACTAGATGAAATCAGATTAGAGGCATACGAGAAAGCCAAGCTATACAAGGAGAAGGAAAAATCCATTCATGACCGGATGATATCACAAAAATCCTTCCAGCCCGCTGATCAGGTACTTCTCTTTAATTCTCATCTTCGCTTATTCCCAGGGAAGATAAAGTCACGATGGTCAGGACCATTCCACATTGTACGCGTATTCCATCATGGAGCGGTTGAAAATTCTGGAGAATACATGAACCATTCAAGGTAAATGGGAAGCGGTTGAAAGCTTACCATCCTACAGAAAACACGGTGGGAACTTTGTCCACCATACAGCTCAGGTCTGCAAGGTACGTAGGTCGAGCCAACGACCTAAAAAAAAGGCTCTTTCTGGGAGGCAACCCAGAAAACACACGCCGTATAGCACTTATATACACGGCGTGTACTTTTTTACTATTTATTTATTTTCTAACTATTATAGCTATATATATATTAATTAAGTAAATAACTAGGGATGATGCCAGTTCCGATGGCAAATTCACTGGAGTTTATTCAAGCCATCCCCGATTCGAATCCTCTTGACCTACCTTCAGCATGGTGTTCATCCTTTTTCAACTCATGTTTATTTACACGGAGTGTGTGGTATTTTTCATATATATATATATATATATATATGTGAGTGTGTGTTTAAAATATAATAAAACCCATGATGGGGATGTGCTGGTTGGCTAGAATCATACCCCGATTCCAAAAAGGCTCGGGTTCAAATCCAGACAACCGTCCCATTTCCATCATTTGTTCTTTTAATAAAACCACACGACGTGTACTCTGATATACGCCATGTGAACCATAATGTTTCAAATATAAATGAAAAACATTTTTAAAATAAGAAATTACATGCAGGTGAAGTTGGTGGATTGGAAACGTCTCGGCACCGGGTTCAAAAGGCCCGAGATTGAATCGCGCTAATCTCCCCACTTCATCCCCATACTTTCCTAAATATAAACCACACGTCGTGCATTCTTTTTTCCCATGTGTATAGGCCATATAGAATAAATATATATATAAACTAAATATGAACTATAGAACAATCTTTGCTCTAGTGGTTGAGGGCTTCCATTCGGAATAGCCGATCACTGGTTCGAATCCATCCCCAAGCACCAGACCAATGGTTGTAATACTCTTTTTCTAATTTTAAATTACACGACATGTATATTTCGATATACATCGTGTATAGGTTTATTTGTAATATAATTAATCAATATATCTATTTTATTTTAATTATTAATAATAATTATTATATAGTTTACTATAATAATTATATATTTGTATATATATATATATATATATTGGAGATACATGACGTGTAGTCCAAACATACACACTGTGTACCTCACCTATATAGGCCGTGGTCCACCCAGATTGAGGTAGTGTCACGCGGCCTCCCTATTTCCTCCCCTCTTCCCATTTTCTTCTCCCAAACGCCAACCGAACCCCCCTATGCCAGATCCATCGATTTTGGGCATTTCAAGTTCCGATTATTCTGACATTGTGATCCTCGGTCAAGGTACGCCATTTTATACCCTCTTTTTCAAATTTTTAGCATCATTTTGGGTGTTTTTAAGATCGGCTGACCATTCGGATTCTGGCCATACATGACCATGGAATGAAGAACACACACTGGATAGTTCTGTACATGGCCACACACCAAATAATTTGAAATTTGAATAGACACGGTGTGTATGTTCGGTATACACCATGTACTTTTCCTCGTCATGCTTGAGTGCCCCTTTTGTACACAGCCTCACACACCATGTTTACATACATGGTGTGTGTGTTTGGTACACGCCGTGTAGACCATTTCTGTTGTCCCCTCCGTGTATGGCACATAACAAGGCCTGTCACCCCATGTTCCAGCACACATCGTGTATGTTCGGTACATGCCGTGTCTTGTCTATCATTAGTCGGCCCGTGTCTCACCCACCTACACGACGTGTATTGATTTCTTTGAACTGATAAAAACATGGTCATGTCATTTTTAACACATGACCACCTACACATTGAGTGAACACAGTGTGTATGTTCGATACACGCTGTGTACGTTTACATGGTCTATTTCTCACCCTCGGTGTGTCTATCCAGAAAACATGAGATACTCTACATTTTTTACTACACGCCGGGTACTCTGGAGTACACGCCATGTACTTTTATTTTCCAGTTTTCTCACATTTACATTGTTTTGATTTCTATCTTTTTTTTCTTTTACTTTTGTTTTGTTTTATTTTTCTTTCTATTTCAGGATATGGCAGATCACGATCCTTCCTGCGGGAAGTGGCCAGCCTCCGCCACTGAGGGAAAGAGGCCCACCTATCGTCAGATCTGACTCCTCCCACCTACATAGCCAGACCCCGATGCTCCAGTCTTTGAGCTCCCTCCATTGGCCATTCTGCCACCACTAACTCCCTCAGCGGAGGCCGGGCCTACTTCTGCTGCACCTCCACCATCTGGCACAGAGCTTCCGAGCACCACCATTTCTACTGCACCAGCTGCCACTTTCCCTGCGCTATCTTTATCATAAGCTGGTCCCTCTTCAAGCACACTATCTACCAAGCCACCCTCTACTTTGGAAGATACACCTCCAGAGCCAGTCACTGCTACTGCACATGCACCTGGGCTGGTACCTGCAGGTGCTCCCTATCCTTGAACAGTAGTCCCGGTCACCGATCTCGCATTCGATAGGGTCCGACGCTTCTCTTGTCGGCTGATACCATTGAGTGGCTGGTATCTCAACAGCAGCATTCCACAATAGCTCGTTAATTGGGAGGAGTTGGAGGCGCTTCTTGGGCACACCTCACTCCTCGATATTTTCCTAGTCATCAGTCCTGTGTTCCATGATTTATTTTTGGAGTTTCTGGCCTCGTTTGAGTTTGAAGGAGCGGAGTACTAGGAACACCTGGCGATTCAGTACCCGTAGTTCGATTCAGTCTAGGAAGCCGAAGTTTCTCTCTTACCATGAAAGAGTTTCACAGAGGGTGCGGCTTCTACCCCCATCCTATCACCCTACCCCCCGTTTCTACCTTGACCCGGCCCGAGCGCTCTGACATCGTTGCCATGTGGCAGGAGAATGGTGGGCCTAACAACCGGTACTCCCCCACTTCATAGAAGAGCACTCTTATTGCAGACCCCATCCTTCGCTTCACCCACCGGTGCTTCAGCGCCATCCTATTCGCCTACCATGAGGATATGGGGGTTGTGACCGGCCACGACATGGAGATTCTTACCTGTGTCATCCAGCATGACTACCTGGAACTCCCCTATCTCACCGCCTCCTATTTACACTCCATGATTTCCGACCGTCAGGGAAACCTGAATGGCGGGTTTTACACCACCTTTCTTGCCCACCACTTAGGGTTATTCGAGCCCTCTTTAACTCATGACTTGTTAGGTTCCCACCAGTGGATGGACTTTCTCATGATCATTCGCATGGGATTGGCCCAAAAGCAGGGGGTGCCTACATCCTTGCTCAGGCTCGAGCCCTGCCACCTGCTGCCCCTCCTACCCTAGCTGATGCCCCTGCTCCTCCTTCCCCACCCCCTCCCACTTCTCCACCTCACCCACCTCCTACAGACCCCAATTCTTCTGACCCTCCATCTTCTGTCTCATCCCCCATCCCACCTACCCCCGCACCCTCGGTCAATCCGACCCTTTCCCTCTGCCTAGAAATGATGGAGTAGTACTTAGTTCGTATCATCGGCCACAAGGACACCATTGTGTGGAATTTGATTTATCTTGATGGTTTCTAGGATAGGATGTAGTAGTTGTTGGCACATATTGCTCAGCATCTTGGTGTTCCACTCCCTTAGCCACCAACCTCTTCCTCCGTTCTTGGCCCCTCTGCTACTACTCCATCGCCATCTCCTACCCAGGCCACAAATTCTGTTCTGCTGACTATGGTGAGCCTTGATGCTACCACTTCTACCAAACTAGGTCCTGTTGTTGAGCTTCCTTGCCCGAGTCCTACACCTACGGCTCCTACTTCTTTAGCTTCCCCTCCTGATGCAGAGTATGAGCATCCCACTTCCACGCCTCCTATGCCATCTTTACCAGCTGATTCTGTACTGGATGTGCCGTCCCCTGAGGTGACCCAATGATAGTGACATTTTTTATTTCTCTTGTATATCGTTTTTGTCATTTTTTGTGCTATGATGTTATACATGTTTGAATTTTTCTTTTTTCTTGATATTCATAGGTATCATGGAGCACCTTGAGCATCACTTTTCATAAGGGGGGTATTTTTTTCAATTTCTATTTTCTTTCTTTTTGGATTTACTTCTTCCACTGCTTTCCCTCTTTTTGTCCCCCATATCCCCTCTTTCCCACCCCTTCCCTTAGTATTTCACTTGGTGGCAAATGTGCCGTATTCAGTGTGGGAGAGCATCTAACTCTTTCACCTTAGTCATTGCCCTTGAACTAATCTAGGAGACATCATTATTAGATTATATATTTGAAAATGTAGAGAAATTTTGGTTAATCAATCTTATAAATTCTAGAGTTATCAATATGAACTTTTGGAAAGGTTTCATGCTTATTTTAGTTTTTTTAAGTATTTTAAAATGATTGCTGATATAGTTTCCATTGAAACGTTTCATCCTTGATTAATTACAATGATCAGGCCAATCATTTATATGCATGTCATGACCTGATTGTCCCTTTATTATTTTTCCACTCCGGAGAGGTATTCTAAACCATTTTTTGTATTTCTTTTCTAATACCCTCTTTCTGGAGAGATTCTTAGGATATGCATAACTACCAAAATTTGCATGTTTTTCTTTTCGAAACATGAAGAAATATTTGAATTACATAAAAATGATTGAGGCATTAGATTGTTTCAACCTCTTTATCTTGAGACCTACCCTACATTTAATCTTCACTAAACCCATTGAATCCATGAACAACATTTATAGGAATCTACATTAAAAGCCTATTTCCCTTCCTACCCTATTTATTTTTAAACTTTGCATGATTATTCATTTGAGCTTTAAAGAGGGAGTTGGGAATACATGGCGTATTTTTGTACACATTCATGAAATGAAGTGTGGGGGAGTACCTCTTGATTATTTGGCAGAAAGGGTTCCAAACATTTATTCATTGTATTCATAAGTGTTTCCATCTATAAAAAAACAACAACAAACAAAGGGACCATATACTTATTTTCTCATGAACCCTACTTGCCTAAGGGAGAAGATGGTGATGATTACAAAAGCATTTGACTGAGCTTGTGAAGGAAGCATTTTTCAGTGAGCATTACTTTAAATATCATGAAATGTTGTTTAAAGGAATTAGCCTTCCTTTTTCATGCCTTAGAATTTATTTTTCATCTAAACCTACCAACCCTTAGCCACAGATTCATCTGAACCTTATTGTTAAAGCCCTCATGATTTATTTAATTCAATTTTTCTGAAGTAGAGAACAAGATATCTTGAAAACATATGGATAGAGTGTATATAACTTAGATTGATCATAACATTGAATAAAAATATCTTAAGTGTGGAGTGTGATTTTGACTGGTAAGGTAAATCATCAAGTGGCATGCTTATTTTTGAAAGGTTGATGAATGTGTTGAATGAGGGTGAGAATAGTTAGTTGAATTATATATGAGGCATGATTTTCATATATTATGAATTGAATTTGTTTGTGCCTTTTAGAATTTTTCCTCAGTAACTCTTTCATTTATACTTTTGATTAATTGAATGCCTTCCATTTAAAATTATAGGCTCACATAATTAGATGTTGAGATTTTTCTTGAGGGCAAGTAAATGACTAAGTGTGGGGGAATTTGATGCACCCAATTTGTGTATACATTTCCATATATATTATTGAAGATAAAAACATGTTTTCAGCAAATATATTTTGTTTCATGAACATATTCATTAAATTTGGTGATTCTGTTAACTTTTAGGAGCTTTCTGGCTAAATAAACGAATCAAGTGAAGTTGGTGAAAATTTTGAAGCTACACGGCATGTACTTTTATACACATAGTGTACATCCAGATAGGGACATGGACCGAAGGAGGGAGTACATGCCCATGTCACCAAGAAGAAGATACATGTCGTGTATGGAGGAGCTACACGCCGTGAACTACATTCTATAAGTGGTTGTTGCCTAGAAGGTTCTACACGCCCATGTGGACATTGAAGGAGACACGACGTGTTCCATTTCTATACATGTTGCATCTGATATTCTAGAAGGATTTGGTTGTTGAATTTTGACACTACACACTGTGTATGGTGGCTCTATATGCCGTGTACACTCAACCACCAGGCGGCGCCGTGTTCAAAAGTCAAAGACGGCGTGTTAGGCCGCCTACCCATGGATAAATTGGCGCCGAAACGCGTTGATGAAAAGTACACGGCATGTACTTTCTATACACATCATGTACTTTATTTTTATATAAAAAGAGGCCTTGGCCTTCGGATTTTGGAGTTAGAAACCATTGGGGGAGAGAAGAAGCTCTGCTGTTATCATTCCTGAGCCACCGTGGTGCCATAGTTCCACTATTCCGCCTTCCGACACCTTACCTCAACACTTACACGATGAATCCGTCAGGTATCACATGTTTCATTTCTCTCCCACTTTCTATATATAACTAAACCCCTCGTGTTGGTGATGTGGATGAAAGGACCATAATTTGTGTGTTGTTTTATATCGTTGTGTTTGCCGGTTGTAAATTTTCTTACTTTTTTTAATTCATTGTCAAATATAACTGGGAATTCTGAGCCGGACCAAGGGAAGAATTATCAGTGATACAAAAGTGAAGTATCGGTGAAAACATCCATGACCATTGGAAAAGATTTCACCGATTCAAATAATGGACTGAAATTAATAAATAATTAAGAACACTGACTACCGGACCAAGGAGTCAACTGCTCTAATTCCAAACAAGAGGAACCGGACCAAGGAAATCTTGTAATAAAAAGAAAATCCAGAATGTTAAATTATCATGAACAACACAACCATTTAATAAATTCACATAAGAACTCTGTAATCACCACAACCCGATGCGTCTTTTCTTCTCGTTTTAAACACTTTTAAATTCACTTGTTGTTTTCTTTCAAAATGTTAATCATTTCATCAAAGTAAAACAATATATTTTTAATCCAAAACCAAAATCAAACCAATCAACTCTAAATTCTGCATAATTCACATAATTAATTATTAACTCAATTGAATTGACACATGCCATAGTTCCCTGTGGATCAACCCCGAACTTATGATATACTAATGTTTTAAGAATGGGTAATTAATTTGGGATGCATATAACTTCAACCATAATGACAAGAGGGACTAGAAACCCCCACCGGAAGGGATTCTTAAGATCAACATTGATGCGTCCCTCCCCAAGGATGGTCTTGTCTCCCCTGGTCTCCTAGACCATAATTATCTGGGGAAAATCATTGCTGCAAAATATGAATCACATCATGCCTTTTGGGAACCTACAGTAGCTGAGGCCAATGTCATCCTAGCAGGTATGATGCTAGCATTGGAATGTGGATGGCTTGGTATCAACATTGAGTCTTACTACCTCTCCGTAATCGATGCCATTAACCACAATGATGGAAGACTACAGTCATATGACCTCATTATCAGGATAATTCTCTCGCTTCGCCAATGATTTTCATTCCGCACCTTCTCCTTTACCAAAAGGTAAGGAAGCAATGCGGCCCATCAGCTGGCGGCTTCATGCCCCTCTGCTGTAAACCATTTCTGGCTGGACAATTTCCCTTCATGGATTTGCATATGTATGTCTACTGACCTTCATCATTAATGATATCTGTCTTTCCTAAAAAAATATAGAATAAGTGGTCGAGGTGGCAGGAGAAAAGGAAGAACTCTTTAAAAATGTCTCATGGTAAGAAACTTAAGTTTACAGTTTGTGAAAATTGTGGTAAAAATCATGCTGGGGAATGTCTTTTTAATTGTTGTAAGTGCTACAGATGTGGTAAAATGGGACATAAGGCTCGAAATTGAACTGAAAAAGATCAGGGTAATGGTAAGACAAAATCTGATTTACAGTCAGTAAAATGTTTTAAGTGCAATGAAATGGTTCATTACGTAAATGAGTGTCCAACAAAGAACTCAACCGAAGGAAAGCTGACATACTACAAGTAGAAAGGGGTGGTGAAATCCTTTGAAACTAATTCAGTAGATGTTGGGCCATCAAATGAAGTTGTGTCATGTACATTTTTTATTTGTTCAGATTATGCCAATGTGTTGTTTGATTCAGGGTCTACACACTCTTTCATTTATGAGAAGTTTTCTAGTAAATTGGGAATTCCATCTCATGATATGAATATTAAACAAATGGTAGAGACACGTGGAGGAAATGTTGAGACAAAAATAAAACATAAGAACATTCCTTTTCTTGTGTGCAGAATGAATCTACCTGAAAACCTCATTGTTTTGACTCTATTAGAGTTTGATGTTATTTTGGGCATGGATTGGCTTTCTGTTTATCAGGATAAGATTGACTATAGAGCTGAAGAGGCTTTTCTTCAGAATGATTTTTTAGTTTGTATACAAAAATGAACCCTTCCAGTTGATAACATATCAGGAAGCTGAGAAACTAGTAAAAGATGGAAATGAATGTTACCTTGCACATATCATTGAAAATAAAGGAACTGTTCAGATTAATGATGTTCTAGTGGTAAATGAGTACGTTGATGTTTTTCCTGATCAGTTTCCTGGTATTATACCTGATCGAGATGTTGAATTTACTATTGACTTAGTTCCCCATGATAAGCCAATTTCAAAACCCCCTTATCGAATGGCTCAAATTGAACATTCAGAGTTAAATAAGCAATTGCCAGAGTTATTAGATATAGGTTTCATTTGACCTAGCACATCACCATGAGGTTCTCCTGTCTTGTTTGTTAAAAAGAAAGATGGTTCAATGAGACTTTTCATTGATTATAGAGCATTTAATAACATCACTATTAAGAATAAGTATCCTTCTCCTCATATCGATGATTTGTTTGATCATCTCCAAGGAGCTCAGTATTTTTCAAAGATTTACTTGAGGTCGGGGTACCACCTGTTGAAAGTAAAAGAAGCAGACATTTCAAAGAATGTGTTTCATACTAGATATGTCTATTATGAATTTTTAGTTATGCCTTTTGGGTTAACCAATGCACCTGCTGTATTCATGGATCTAATGAATAGAATTTTCTGTGAGTTCTTGGATAAGTTTGTGGTTATGATCATTGATGATATTTTCGTTTCTTCCAAAAGTAAAGAGGAACATGAAATTCATTTAAGGGTTGTCTTTAAAACCTTAAAAGACAATAATTTTTTTGTGAAATTCAGCAAATGTGTGTTTTGGTTACAACAAATTTCTCTCCTTGGTCACACTGTTTAAAAAAAAGGCATAACTATTGATCCTGCTAAAACAAAAGTTGCTGAAGAATGGAAAAGACCCAAAAATATAACTGAGATTCATAGTTTTCTTGGTTTGGAAGGTTATTACCAATGTTTTGTTGAAAATATTTCACGGTTATCTAGTCCAATGACTAAGTTAACTCAAAAAGGTGTTAAGTTCATCTGGACAAAAGAATGTGATGATTATTTTCAGGAATTTAAAAAAAGATTAGTGAATGCTCCAGTTTTGGCATTGCCTTCCAAAAATGGTGAGTTTGTTATCTACAGTGATGCTTCATTGAAAGCACTCGGTTGTGTCCAATTGCATAATGATCATGTAATTTCTTATGCTTCACTTCAGTTGAAACCACATGAGTTAAATTACCCTAAACATGATTTGGAATTAGTTGGTGTTGTTTTTGTTTTAAAAATTTGGTTGCATCATTTGTATGTAGTGGAGTGTGAAATATATACTGATCCCAAAAGTTTTATGTATATATTCACTTAGATAGAATTGAACATGAGATAGAGGATATGGTTAGAATTAATCAAGGATTATGATTGCACAATTCTTTATCATATGGGAAAAGAAAATAAAGTTGCTGGTGATTTTAGTCGAAAAAGTAATACTTCATTAACCATGTAATATTTGGAACGAGACCCTTTAGTTTTTGATTTAATGAACTTTGGTATAGAAGTTTTTGTTGTAGAAAATTCTTCTGTATTGTTTTAGGTGTCAGTGAAATCATCATTATCTGACAGAATTACGCAAGCGCAGAAGGAAGATAGTGAGTTGCAGAAAAAGGTTGTGTTGGTTCTGAAGGGTAAGTTTCCTGATTTTAACATTGATAATGATCGTGTTTTGAGATTTGGAAAGAGATTATGTGTGCCTTGTGATTCACAGTTGAAGAATGAGTTGTTATGTGATGCTCATAGTTCTCCGTTTTCAGTTCATCCTAGCAGTACTAATATGTACATATATCTTCAGGAGTATTACTGGTGGGATGGAATGAAAAGAGATATTGCTAATTTTACAGTGAAGTGTTTGAATTGTCAGCATGTTAAAGCAGAGCGGAAGTTACCGAAAGGGATGCTTCAGCCTCTCCCGGTGCCGGAGTGGAAATGGGAAAATATATCCATGGACTTTATTGTGGGATTAACAAAGACATATCGAGGTAATAATGCAATCTGGGTTATAGTTGACTGATTGAATAAATCTGCTCATTTCCTTCCTGTTAGAGATATTTTGTCTCTAGATCAACTTGGTCGATTGTATTTTAAATAGATAGTCAGGTTTCATGGAGTTCACCTCTCCATTGTATCTGATCGTGATCTTAGGTTCACTTCTATCTTTTGGAAATCCCTTCAGAAGTCATTGGGTACTGAATTAAATTTTAGTACTTCTTTTCATCCTCAATTAGATTAGCAGTTAGAACGAACAATTCAGACCATGGAGGATATGTTACGTGCTTTCTCGATGGATTACTAGGGAATTCGGGACCAACATATTTATTTTTTTGAATTTTATTATAATAAAATCTTTCATTATAGTATACAGATGGATCCATTTGAGGCATTATATGGAAAGCATTGTCGTACTATAGCTTTTTGGGATGAAGTAGGTGAAAGGAAGCTGATGGGACCAGAAATGGTAGTAGAGATAGCAAAGAAAGTTCCATTGATTCAGAAGCACATGAGAACAGCTCAGAGCAGATAGAAAAGATATGAAAATAACCAGAGGAAGGATATTTCTTTTGAGGTAGGTGATCATGTCATTATCAAAGTTTCTCCATGGAAAAGTGTGATGCATTTTGGGAAGAATGGAAAGTTGAGTCCGAGCTTCATTGGACCTTATGAAATTCTAGAGAAAGTTGGATCAGTTTCATAAAAACTGGCTTTACCTGCATGTTTATCCCATGTACACAATTTTTTTCATGTTTCAATGTTGAGAAATTATATGCCAGATTCATCTCATGTTTTGAGCCCAGAGGTAGTTCATTTGGAAGAGAATCTCTCTTATGAAGAACAACCAGTCCAGATTCTTGACCATAGAGAGAAAGTGTTGCAGAATAAGGTAATTCACCAGGTAAAGGTTTTGTGGAAAAACCATATGGTTGAAGAGGCAATGTGGGAATCTGAAAATGATATGAGGAATAAATACCCCCACTTTTTTTGATAAGTGAATAAAAATTGTGAGGACGCAATTCCCAAAAGGGGGAAGGATGTAACATCTCATGTAAATAACGAATAAGACACATTTCACTTTTATTAATATTTGTGATTTAAATATTAATTTCACTTTAAAGGGGTTGCTATGTTCGATAGTGTACCCGATACACAACAACATGTTTCTTTGAAATCTTACGTTGCACACTAAAAATATAATATTATTATTTTAAATGGTAGTTAACTCCCAGGCGTTGTATTGGTGGGAATGAAAAATACTCACTAAAATATTATTATACATGTTTTTTAAATGTATTTACATTCATCTATTAATTGTTAGAGGCTTACAATGTGAATGAATCTAATTTTAGTCATAGTTTACATTAAAAGGACGATTTATCCCTTTTTAATGGAGAACACTCTTTAAATATAGTTTTGGTCACTTTAATACAATCTATATGACCAAATAAAATTCTTTTTTCGAATGGGGACATCAAAATTTACTTTGCAATTTTTTGGAATTTTTCTGATAAAATTGATTTTTTAATGAATAGGGAAAATATTGTATTTTAATTCAAAACTATGTTTTAATCTGATTTATTTATATGTATATATTATCTTTTTAATTGTTTTTAAAGTGTAATTAGAATATATTCTTACCATTTAATCCAATTTTGTTCATTGGAATTAATTTTACTTTGAAATTGGACATAAACAAGTGTCGGTCTTTTGATAGTTATTGTTTCATAAAAACAAGCTATTTGTTTTGATAATGGGAATTAATTTTAAAATTAATTAATGCCACTTCTATATTTTGAATTTTTCAAAATAGATATCATTTATGAATTCGGAATATCAAATATAGCATCGGCTGAATTTTTTGTATTTATCTAAAAAACATCAAATTTTAATGAATAGTGAAACCACTTAGTAGTAGTTAAAAAAATTGGCTTCTTCATTTAAAATAAATTTAACCACTTATGTGTATTGAATTTAAAAAATCCGACAAACATGGTTGTTATCAAGAAGTAAAATGTGGTTCATTAAGATGAAAATTATTTTTGATGAAAAGTAACTTTTGACTTTTATTTACCACTGTTAAAGGTAAATAGGGTAAATCAAGGTTAAAATAATATTATAATAATTCAAAATTACCTTAACACTTGTCTGAAACTTATTTTTTGAGTCATGTACAACAATGGAAATATTTGTGTCGATTTTGTGACCCCATGGAGCCACTTATAAATGATAATGACACTTTAGATTAATTAATTTAATGTAAAGACAAAATTGACATTAACAAAAATAGTTTAGTAATTAATTTTTATATAGTGTAATTTAAGTCCTATTTTCTATTAAAAATATTCATTGGAAAGATAAATAGATTTATGAAATCATGGTATTTTGTTTATAATTTTTAGGCATCAAATATATTACATTAGTTATGACACAATAATGATGCAGTATTTACCTCATTAATAAATTATTTAAATAAATAAGATTATAATGACTAAAATATTATCTAAAACATGTCCTATTCGGATTGGTTGATTTTATTTCGGCCATTATTCATCTTATCTTCGACTATAATGATTTTTGGACAATTAGAAACCAAATATCATTATATAATAAAATAATATTTTCACACTTTCTTAAAGAGCCCCTCCTCTCCCTTATAAAAAGAGACCATTTCTTTCCAATTCTTCACACCACTCAAGCCATTTCGCTCATCCCACCTCTACCCAATTAAGCTCCCTATATCCCTATCCTCCTCTTAGAAGCCTTAACTTAGGTAGAAGGCACTTCTATAAGTCCTTTATGTTCAAACCAAAGGGAGTTACCCAAATTAAATGTAAATTTTTTTCTTAATTTGATTTCTTTTATTTCACTTCTCCAACCCCTAAACACTTTTTATTCCTTTATTTTGTAAAACAAAGTATACTCAATATACTAGGATGTTTTTATGTGATGTATTAAAAGTAAACTTACACACACCTCCATCTAATGGATGAAGAACATAATGTTTTTGTGGATGGAAAACTAACGCCTAACGAAATGATGATTGTTCAATTACATATTACCGCCTCTCATGGCGGCCATTATGATGGAACTGTATTTATATATGATATATATTATTTTTATGATTTTCTTATTCTTATTTACTTCCCTTTTATAGCACTCCTTTTATGGTTTCTATAGTGTTTAAATACGATAATCTTATTTGAGGAAGTGAGGACTACCGCCCCCTCAAAGTGATGTGATTCCTTAATGACTTATGTGGGATGTATAAAGTATGGAGTTAATGAAATTATATATGATATTATATTTTAATTATTATATACCAATGTATCATTATGTTTTAATTTCATTAAAATAAGAAATAGTGATGAAAGTAGCGTTCATGCGTACGTACGGCTTACCGTCTCCCTGAACGGTGCATTTCATTTCTTACCTCCAAATGTGATGTACTATTATAAATACATGTAAATACTGGATATATATGATATATATGATATCTAAATGATGAATTTAATTATGGATATAATGAAATATTGACCATATGGACAACTTGTAAATATAAGGTGTTCATTTTTGACTAAAGTACCAAATATCGACAAAATGGACGTTATTAACATAAATGATTACATAATGTTTATAACTTGGTAATAATTCATATAAAAGGAATAATAAAATTTAAAAAGGTTCTAAAGAAAGTAGAGATTAACTTTAGTTTATTATTTAGGGGATTAAAGAATGATCGAGTCAAGTCGGACAGAGGTAAGGGACTTAGTCTCAATCTCCTTTCATTGAGGCATATTTAGTTTCATACACGACATTATTTTCTGCGGTGTATAAACCCCTTTGAATTTTCATTTCTTTCAAAGAGAATCATTTTATACAAATCATTTTACTAAATTTCAAAAAGGAATGTTTTTTATGTAAGCAGTGACAACGACCTTTCCGCCGCCGCGAGTATTATTTGATCTTTGGCTTCCTTAACCAGCCGGAATGTTTTTAAGAGGAAAAATAAATACCATATACTATTTTTACATATTTTGGTATGGAATATGATTTTTGAGAATGGATTTATGATTTCAATATCATGAAATGATATTTTGTTATTTCAATGTTGAAATGTTATCTTTCCTATGTGATTATGTCATGTGTTATGATCATGTTATAGTGCGTGGGAATTATTTACGTATATAGGTGGTTCTGTGATAAACCTAGGGAGGGTGAGCCCGAGATTGCTCTCTAATGCATTGGGTAACGTGAAGGAGGTAAACGTGAATGTTTCTCCTAAGAGATTTATGGAATATACTGTGTTGTGTATTCCAAAGTAACTTCCTATGTAGTTGTGACAACTACAATTTAAGTATGATACGGATGCCACAAGTTACCTTTATGGTTTATGATTCCTATGTGTCTTTCATAAATCTTATGATTTCATGAGGTAAGTAATATATTTAATGTTTTGTATGTATTTATGAATAGATGTTTTCATTCTTTGTTTTATAACCCTTACTGTGCTTTTTATGCTCATCCCTCGTTTTGAAATGTATTCACAGGACATAAAGATGAATAGGGTCAAGGATGGGATCAAGGAAAGGTCATGCTGTCTAAAACATGGAACTAGACATGACTCTTTTTTTCAAGAGTTTTTATTTTATGAAAAAAATGGAAATTGTGTATATGTGTCTACCTTGTAATCTTTTGAGATGTAATAGTTATGTCCTAATTCTCTCAAACTCTAAACATGAAAATATCCTCAATGTAAATAAATAATTTAATTCAATATAATGTAAAGTTTATGGTTGGGTCCTTATAGCGGTAGTTGCAGTAGATCCAGCGAAGATTTAGGCGGTACTTTCTTGGGAGCCACCTAGGAGTGCAACGAAGGTACATAGTTTCCTGGGCTTGGATGGGTACTACTGGAGGTTTGGTCCAGACTTCTCCGTAGTTGTAGCACCACTTTTAACTTTAAATAAGAAGGGGAAACCATTCGTGTGGACAGAGAGATGCCAGCAGATCTTTCAGGAGCTGAGGTAGAGGCTGACTACTGCCCCATATTGAGTCTTCCAGAGGAAGGCGTAGGGTACGTAGTCTACTGCGACGCATTAGGGACCGGACTCGATTGTGTCTTGATGCAGGAGCGAGCTGTGATCGCGTATGGTTATCGGCAGCTGAGACAACACGAGCAGAACTATGCTACCCATGACATGGAGTTAGTAGTAGTGGTCTTCGCCTTGAAGATGTGGTGGAACTATCTGATGGGTGAATGTTTTACCGTCTACTCTGATCACAATAGAATCATGTATATCTTCTCCCAGAAGGACCTGAACCTGAGACAGTGTCGTTGGCTTGAGTTACTCCTGGACTATGACTTCGATATAGTATATACTATTGGGAAGGGGAATTTTGGTTCATATCCAATCAGTAAAAGATCAGGTATACAACTCCTACAAGAGGCGACAGAGCAGTTGGCTGCATTATAGAGTTTTTTATGTGGACCGAGATGGTGAAGTTTTTCATCAGTCTCTTACAATCACCACTCCACTTCTTCATCGAGTCAGGGAGGCACATCGTGGAGACGCTGACTGTGAGACACGACGTGCTCAGATATCCACAGGGCAGGCACCTGATGGATTTTCTGAAGGTGGGGAACACTTCATCCTCTTCATAGGACGTACCGTAGTACCAGTATAACTTCAGGAAGAATTGTTGAGGGAGTTTCACACTTCCCCTATAGTGGTACATCCACGAGTGGTGAAGATGTATCCAGACCCTAGACAACAACACTGGTGGCCAGGTTTGAAGAAGATAGTAGCTGAGTTTGTCTCACGATGCCTCACTTGTCATCAAGTGAAGGAAGATCACCAGGTACCAGCAGGCTTGGCTTAGCCCTTAGAGTTCCTAGAGTGGAAGTGGGATGGGATATCAATGTACTTTGTGATGCGTATTCCACGTACATCCAGAAGTCACAATTCGATATGGGTGATCATTGAACGACTCCCCAAGTCATCCCACTTTCTACTGATTAGAGACCAGGGCTCAGTAGAGAGCTTGGGACGCTTCTATGTGCCAGAGATTGTGTGTTTCCATGGAGTACCTCTTTTTACTGTCTCCGACCATGACATACGATTTACTTCCAGGCTATGGAAGGGGTTGCTGGAGGCTTTCAGGATGCAGCTACGTCTGAGCACCACCTTCCATCATCAGACAAATGGTCAGAATGAGCAGACCATTCATACCGTCAAGGACATGCTCTGTGCATGTGTCCTCAACTTCGGTCATAGTAGGGTGTATCACTTGCCTTCGGTGGAGTTTTCATAAAACAATATCTATCACTAAACCATCGGTATGGCACATTTTGAGGCCTTTTATGGTCGACCTTGCAGATCGCCACTGTGCCAGACAGACCCAGGGGAGTCATCACTAGTGGGACTAGAGATGGTACAAGCTACCACAGAGAAGGTGCAGATCACCCAGAAGCGGTTGAAGACTGCACAAAGTAGGCAGAAGTCATATGCTGATAAGAGACGGAGACCTCTGGATTTCAAGGATAAAGAACACGTTTTTCTACAGGTCTTACCTCACTGAGGTCTGCAAAGATTTGGATGAGGAGTCAAGTTATCTCCGCAATTCAATGGACATTTCCAGGTCCTCAGTAGAGTAGGCAAGGTGGCTTACCGATTAGCTCTTCCACCTCAGTTACACTGTGTGCACGATATATTCCACGTATCTCAGCTGAGGAGATATGTGCATGACCATTACCACATCATCGACCATGGAGAGATGGATATCGCTGATGGGGAGACATTCATGGAGGTTCCAGTAGAGATTGAGGATCGACATGAGCGGGTCCTATGTGGATAGTCTATACCTCTGGTGCACATTCGCTGGCAGCATGGGAACCTCCGAGAGAGCACATGGGAGCGAGAGGCTCAGATGTGTGCTCAGTAGCCCCATTTTTTTTCCATAGTTCGACTTGTAGATTATAGGAACGTAAATCCTAGAGCTGGGGAGAATGTAAAGACACGGAAATTCCATGAAATGTTTTTTCATAAATACATGGTATTTTTACGAGTCCGTGAAAATTTATGGCGCTTGATTCAAAGGCCCGGTGTGCCTGGAATCAATTTCTAAATTTTGTTCGAGTACGTTCAACAAACGTACAAGCAGGATTTTATAACTTTTGGACCAGTGCTTGGAATTAAAATCTGAGGGCACCGTTGAACTCACTGCACTGGTATTTGCTTAAGTAGACTTTCACCTTGACGAAAGATGGTCGAAAATGGATGTTAGATTTTGGGTTTTTAAATTAAATTAAATAAAAATGAAGTGTAACTTTATTTTTATTCGTGGTGGTTAAAACCCCCAAGTGGTGGTTAGTGGTGGGGGCCACCATACCCTAACCTCCCATGGGAGGTTATGGTGGTGGGGCCCACTAGCAGATAACTTCTTTTGGGAGGATATTTTTGTTGGGGACCACACGGGTTTTAAACCCCCTTAACTCCCAATATAAGGTGAGAAAACTCTTCAACTTCCCCACCATTTAATTGAGCCAACTCCACCCATTTAATTAAGTGGGGAAACCCTTGAACTTCCCCCACTAATTAAATGTGACAACCCTCAAAATTAATTAATCAAACTCTTTCACGTAATTAATTGACACCTTTTGAATTCTTTTGAATATTTTGGCCAATAAATTAAATAATGGGTTAGCTTAACCCATTATTTTTGGTTGTCAATTCATTTGGTGGAGCTTTGAGACCGGGTTTGGAAGAACATGGAGAATCTTTGGATAAACTAATTCACCAACGAAGAATAATCTTCAATCGTGCCAAAAGAGAAGGAGTAGACCACGAAGAACCCCGTCTTTGACTTCGTCGCCTCTAAACGCTCATCCGCCAACAACAAATATCCTCTTCCTTTTCTGACAATGATTAATCAACGCCGCCATTCCTAGACTTTGTCAACAATAAAAAAATACGAGGTAGAGGATTTGAGTTGACTTTGTTCCCATTATACATCATCCAATTTATGTATTGAGGATTTCATATTGATATCAACATAACGAGGAGGTCTCGGACCACACGAACACGGCCCGACCCTCCCCCTTTGTTATTCTTGTTTGTTGACGATGGAGGCGGAGCAATGGAGGCTGGTGTCGGGCCCACCATGAAGAAATCCAGCTGTGAAGGGAACCAGAGACACAAAGGCCCCCAAGGTGCTAGAGGGGCATGGTGTAGTCGCGCCGTGCAGAGAACCAGGCCATGGCCAGTGCGGGACATAGTGGAGCAAGGTGGCCTGACGGCCGCCGGAGGGGCACACCGCCGTCGCACCGCACAGGTGGAAGGGCCACGACCATCGAACAAAGGCGTGCGGTGCCGTCACGCTACACGGAGGACTAGAACCATGATGTCGTTGCACCGCGATAGAGGAGCTAGGAGTTGCTGGCATCGGGCTAGCCACCGGTGGTGCAAAACTAGCTGGCTGCTCAGCCAGCTGGACAAGGTAGGACCCCATGGGTCCCATAGCTTCCAAACTGGCGCTTTGCACCGATTCTATTTATAAATAAGAAGGAACATGACACCCCCCCCCCACGCAGGCCAGCTAGTCAGGCCATGCGGGCTTGCCAGCCAGGCCACACGGGCAGCCAGCGAGGCCCTGCGGGTCGCCAACCAGCCGGGCCATGCAGGCCGCCAACCAGCTGGGCCGGGCCACCTTCGGGCCTTGCCGCCCTATCAGGCCAGGCCACCCACTTGGGCTGGGCCTCACACTCATGTAGGGCCACCCTAGGGCCGGGTCAGAACCCGGTTCGGACCTGGGACAAGACGGGTCAGTCCGACTGAGTCGGATCGGACCTGGAACCGCTTCGGCCTGTTTACACCTTCTCGCACATATCTTGGGTTACGAGTGTCGATTGAAGAACCATCTGCGGCGACAGAAAGCGTAGAGTGAGACTGTTCTTTTGGAATATCCCACATGAGCATTGGACATAGTTGGGGTACTTTTAGGTTGGTTTGATCCTAAAAACCAACCGGGCCCCTGGAACAGAAATGCCAATAACTCACAGACCGGGCGTCCAATTAACGCGCCATATGTTGCGTTGAGACCCCTATGACAAGGCGGATCATTGAGATAGTTCTACTTGAGACTTCATGATAGTTGAAGTATCGACCAGTAGCATGTGGAGCGGATCCTCCCAGAGATGAGCGAGTGGAGTACGGAGACCTAGTAGCTGGCTGAGACCTTACGACTACTGACCTTTCGACTCGGAGTGTTTCGACATGTCCAGTGGGAAGCGCCTCTGTGTGATGCGGCAGACCCACATTGGGGAGGGCCTCTGTGTGATATAGAAGAACCACGATACTCGAATGGAGGAGTACCTCAGCATGCTATGAGGGGGAGTGACTCTGTGTGATGCGGCAGACCCACAGTGGGGAGTGCCTCAGTGTGACGCAGCAGGCCCATGGTACTCGACAGGAGGAGTACCACAGCAGTCCAGGATAGTGTGAAGCACCGCTGTGTGATGCGGTAGGCCCACAGTACTCTCTAGAGGAGGAGTACATCAGCAGACGAGGTTTGGAAAGATTTACTGGGAGTGTTACATGTTACCACCCCTATAATAAAATCCTGGTTTTGAGCTGAGTCAATGAATTATGTGTTTTCCTCATGATTGAGATGGGTTACTAGATAACATAGGAATATGTATGGGAATATTTCTAAGTAATGGATATCCATTTATTTCATTATTTGTGGTTTATACTTGATGGATATAGTGAGACCATGAGGGTCTCAATGTCCCTACTGAGTATCTTTATACTCACCCCTACACGGTCTATGCCCACACCTCGTTGTGTTGGTTACAGATGATAAACAATGCTGATCGAGGCACAGAGTAGCAGGACTAGATGGTACTTGGAGGTGGACCACTCGGAGTGACGGTACAAGGAGTGGACTGATATACATGGAGTTCCGAGGAGGCCATCTGTACCTACCCTTTAGGTAGGAACCCCGGAGGATGACCCACTAGCTGATGTACATTTCTTCAGTTTTACTTGCTTTCAGTTGTACATGTACTTTACTGTTGGGCTTGTATTTCTGGCCCCTTTTACATTACAACACTCTCTTTTATATACCGATTTACTTAGTGTTTTACTGCCAGTTGCATACTCTATTGTGTGTATTTTAGTTTAAAATGCAATACCTTCCCAGTTTAGGGATTTACGCCTTTGGTGCTAGTCGCCAGCCCCTGCACTATAGAAGGCGGGATTAGGGTATTCATGATACAGGCCCTGGGGGATGGGTCGTAAAATAATATAAGAAACAAATTAAAGAAAAAATGGTTTTCATTAAGGTCAAGAAAGTAAAATCGGAAAAATAAAGGAACAAATCACTATCAATGAAACAATCCACAATGAAGGCTTTGGATTCTAAGGTGATTTCCCTTTATATGAAGGATCAATAGATGGTGCAGGAGGTGGAGTGGTTTGGGTTTTAGGTAGTAGGGTCTAATGAAAACACCATGAAAGGAAACACCTGTAGGAACATTGGCCGAAAGGCTAGGTATCTTTTCTAAAATAACACGACTCCGAGGGAGCTCTATAATTACTAGATGGATCTGGGATAAGGCTTGAGAGACTATCTGTAATGTCTCGGACCCGGGTGCCATGCAACAGGTGCCCCAAGCCCAGTTCGCCACGTGACCTCAAGGGCATTTCCCCAAATGCCAGAGGCTGCCGACTAGCAGCGAGGGCCCAGGTCTCATAGTGGGGTAACTATGCCCTCATTTGTCAAAGTGCAGTGCATCATAATTCAAAGAAAACATACAACGACAGCAGAATCAGTAAAACATACAACTACTGAAATAAACTACAAAAGTGGATATAACCAACAGTATATAAGTGATGATGCTACATGGTTCGAGTTCTAAGAAAAAAGCCAAAACATGTTATACATCAATACATTACAAAAATATACAGAGTACAACAATCAAGAAAAATAGCTGGCAGCGGCATCGCGAGCCTAGGCTCAGTCCCATGCCCTCCTACTCCTCAGTAACAGTCAAGTACCTGTATTGGGACTCTTGCCCCTATCTAAACCTGCAACAACGTAATCTGTTTGGGCTGAAAAGCGTGACCCAAACAAGGTGTGAGAAATATATCTCAGTAGGCACCCACCAAAGTCCCGTGCCCAACTGCGTGTAAGCATGCAACAACAGTGTGCAGTAGTAAAATTCAATAAAGTATATAGTAATCAAAAGTAACTAATTACCAGTTATATTTCCATTTTATTATCCATTTAATCCATTTAAAGATTAGAAATCACAATAGTGAATTTCTAAGTAAACAATCCACGTCCTCCGAAAAGTAACCCCTACCCTCAGGTAAGGAGTATCCAACACAAGAATCCGGCCTCAGGCATAAAAGAAATTTTCTGTCAGGCGTATGTAGTGTCGCCCTCATGCAGAGATTCTATCGGCCTCAGGCACGAATGAAGTTGCCCTCAGGCTGAAAATATCTACAACCCACAGGCTAAACAGTGCAGTGCCCACAGGCTAATCACAACAACTCCCTTAGGATAACAGGTAACCGGGTCATGCCCAACATGTCAAAATGTAGTAAACAAGCAATTACACTCAAGGCAATTCTATAATTACTACATTAAAGGCATACCCTCAGGTATCCTGGACAAATGACTAAACAGTGGAACACACCCCCGGGGTGGTTCCGGATCCAAGTAACGATCCCAACCATCATTTTATTATCACAATTTAATAAACTTTGCAATTCTAGCCATTAAATATAGCAACAGCCTCATCCAAACGACACCCCAACACAGGTTTTTGGTACAAAAACACACAAAAATGCACGATAGTTGTAAAATAAACACAAATCCACCTACCTTATACATCAATGAGAATTATACACGAACTCCCTCTCCAGAAACGCCCAAGAAATGCTTAGATCTAATGAAGAACAAAAACCAAACAAACGTAAATAACTTACATTAGGAGAAGAATTGGTATGAACGGTACCAGGAGAGGAGAGGGCTTACTCGTGCGGTTCCAACGAGATCATCCAATGCCGAAACCGATTCCAGACGAACGCCCGGTGGATCTTCAAAGATCCGGCCTCCTCCATTGGCTCCAAAATAGTTCAAGAGTCTCCTATGCCAAATGAGGAGGCTACTTCCTGTTTTATGCTTAAAAAAAGTACACGACATGTAATTCTTTAATTTAACTACTCATTTGGTGGCACCGCCACACTGTTCACTCGTCGACTAGAGTACACGGCATGTACTCCTGAGTACACGGTGTGTACTGTCGCCCAACTGGCGGGGACTCCACCGCCTTACTGCTTAAGCCTGCCGACTGACTACACGGCGTGTAAGGAACCACTACACGGGCTATAGTTTGTTCCTACACCCTTCATTGCCGGCATGGCTACACGCCCCGTGTACTCATCCCAACACGGCCTAAAGTACAAGGCATGTGGAAAAGTACACGATGTGTAGTTCCAAAATTTAGGATTTTTCCCCATTTTCCATATTTTCTCAAAAACACTTAAGGAAAAGGAAAAAGAAGAATCCCGTACCTCAAAAATAAGAACCGGGTTCTTATAAACTTCCCCCCTTATAGAAATTCATCCCTGAATTGCCCTTCCAAGGGTGGTGAAGATAAAGCTCAGAACAGATCTGGACACTGAGCACGTACGTTGGCCTCCCGCTCCAAAGTCTTGTCCTACACTCGGCCATGCTGCCATAGAACCCGTACGAGAGGAACTGACCGGGCTCGGAGACCCTTCATGCTCCTGTCAATGATACGGATCAGATGCTCCTCAAAGGATGCATCATGCTAAAGATCAACCTCCTCTGTCTGAAAGGTGCGAGATGAGTCTGGATGGTAGCGATGCAACTGAGACACGTGGAAGACGTCGTGCATGGCTTAGTACCATTGATGTAACTACAACCGATAGGCAACCAGCCCGACTCTCTCCAGAATCTCAAATGGCCCCACACACCTCGGTGAAAGCATACCATATCTTCTGATCTGCTTGTGTACCAGCCTCAGTGAAATACGTAAGAAAACCTGATCCACAACCACGAAATCCAAAGGTCGTCTGCGGCGATCAGCATAAGACTTCTGATGAGACTGTGTGGTAGCCATCAACTTCCGAATCAACTAGACCTTCTCAGATGTATCCTGTACGAGCTATGGCCCCAGTAAAGCTGCCTCACCTGCCTTTAACGAGCACAAAGGTGATTAGCATGGACTACCATATAAAGCCTCGTATGGTGTCATCTCAGTAGTCACCTGAAAACTATTGTTATAGGAAAACTCGACTAAGGGTATATGCTTCTCCCAAGAGCCCCCAATGTCTAGGACACATGCACGCAACATGTCCTCTAGCACCAGTATTGTACACTTTGACTGGCCATCTGTCTGAGGGTGGTATGCTGTGCTCAGAAGCACATGTGTACCCAGTGCCCTCTGAAAACTCTTCCATAAATGAGACATAAAGTTGGCATCCCTATCTGAAATGATATAATGAGGGACCCCATGAATACGTACGATCTCTCAGATATACAGCCTTCCAAGCTCGTCCACACCGAAGGTCTCTTTGATCGGCAAGAAGTGAGCTACCTTCATGAGTCTGTCCACAACAACCCACACTGCGTCATTGCCTCGAGGAGACCTCGGCAATCCCGTCACGAAGTCCATCGCGACATCATCCAATTTCCACTCTGGAATGGGCAACTGCTATAACGGCCCTGCTGTCCTTTAGTGGGCAGACAGGTGGAACACCTCGTAACAATACCATCTATCTCTCTCTTCATACCCAACCACCAATACTGACGTCTCATGTCTCGGTACATCTTGGTAACCGCGGGATGAACTGCCCAAGCGGAAGTATGAAACTCTCACATCAGCTCCTCGGGTATATCCCCTGGAACCCATACTCGTCCATGGAAACACATGACCTCATCATCGCCTATCGTCCAACCAGGAGGAGGGTCCTCACTTTCCACCGAATCCCGTAGAACTAGGCCTTCTGAAACCGAAATCTTCCTCTTCCTCACTCTATCCAGGAGGATAGAATTCGCAGTTAAAGAAGAAAGATAAGTCTGCCCCTGATTGTCATGAACCTCTAGATGAATCTCAGAGAACAAATCCATAACCTTCCACTCACCACTATCCTCCTGCACTACCTATATCTGAGTCTTCCTGCACAGTGCATCAGCTACTTCATTACCTTTACAAGGCATATAGGCCAGCTCAAAATTGAAGGACTGTAGGTATTCAACCCACCTTCTTTGCCTCAGATTAAGGTCACGCTGAGTAATGATATACTTGAAACATTTTTGGTCGGTGAAAACCACAAAATGCTCTCCCAACAGATAGTGTCTCCAACAGCGCAACACATGAAAAACTGCAGCCAACTCAAGATCATGTGTCCGGTAATTCCTCTATGTGGCCTCAACTGCCGAGACCTGTACGCAACAACTCGGTCACCCTGCATCAAAAAAGATCCCATCCCAATCCATGATGCATCACAGTAAATTGTATAGGTCTTACCCTGCTCTGGGAGTATTAGGATCATTGCGGATGTCAACCTTCCCTTCACGTCCTGAAAAGATATCTCGCAAGCTTCTTGACCAAATGAACTTCACACCCTTCTTTGTCAGACCTGTCAACGGTGCTGCTAAGCAGGAGAAGTCCTGTATGAAGCGTCTGTAATAACCAAACAACCCTAAGAAACTCCATATCTCAAACACGTTCTTAGGATTCTCCCAGGAAAATACTGCTCTCACCTTCTCTAGGTCTACTGAAACTCCTACCTCTGAGATGATATGACCTAGGAAGTGAATCTGTTCCATCCAAAAGTGGTACTTAGAGAGCTTAGCATATAGATGATTCCCTCTTAGTGTACTCAATATGATCTCAAGATGGGTTGCATGGTCGTGTCGAGTGTGAGTGTACACCAAGATGTCATCCATGAATACTACCACAAAGGAATCAAGATACGGATGGAACACACAATTCATCAGAGCCATGAAAACTGCTGGCGCATTCGTCAGTTCGAATGGCATAACCGTATACTCATATAGACCATATCTGCTCCGAAAAGCTGTAAGCGGTATATCCGATGGGCTCACGCGCAGCTGATGATATCCGGATCTCAAGTCAATCTTCGAGAACACTCGTGCTCCACAAAGCTGATCAAACAGATCATCTATCCTCTGCAAGGGATATCAGTTCTTAACCGTCAACTGGTTCAGCTTCTGATAATCCACCCAATGTCTAAGGGAACCGTCCGACTTTTTTACAAAATGGACTAGAGTACCCCTAGGAGAAGTACTGGGTCGGATAAAACCCTTCGCCTTTAGCTCCTTTAACTACCTCTTGAGCTCCTAAAACTCAGACGTGCCCATCCTATAAGGAGGAATGGACACCAGTGCTGCTCCTGGAACTAGCTCGATTGAGAAATCCACCTCACGCACCGGAGGTAGACCTGAAAAGTCATCCAGGAAGACATACCTGAAATGATCAACCACTGGAGGGAAATCTGTCTGAGAAGTCCACTGATCATGTAGATACAAGCTCATAATTTGGGCTGTGAATCCACCTTGCCCATGATGCTCTAGTCCAACTCGACTCGCCTGAACATCCCATTCGCCCTTGTATAGAAACTCTCCACCCTCTGGTGACATGAAACGCACCACGCGACGATAGCAGTCTATAAAGGCTCGAAAGGGAACCAACCAGTCCATCCCGAGAATGACATCATAGCTCATCGTCTCCAAGACATAGAGGTCCCAAAGGAAGTGACACCCTCCAACCTGAGGGGTCACTCCTTGCACTGATGCACACCAGCTGTTCTAGTCCCCAACGGAGTGTCTAGCGTCATGATATCAGAAGAAGAAGAAACACCAAGCCCAAGGCTCTCTAAAATGGGTACAGATATGAAACTATGCGTAACACTCGTATCAAAAAGTACTGAAGACAAAAAAGAAGCTACTAGAATAGTAACTATGACTGTCAAAGGTCCGGGATCCTGCTCCTGGTGGGTCTGTTGCACTGCATATGCATGACCAGTGCCGCGGCCCTGCGACACAGCCTGGCTACCCTGAGCTATCTCACCCTATTGCCTCTACGATCCTGGTGTCTGGCTACCATGGCCACGACCACCATCTCTACCTACATGCCCTGACGTATTCTAGTTCTCTGACTGGTAAGAAGCCATTGGTCCTGCTCCCACAAGTGGAGTCTGCACAGAACCCCTCTCACTAGCCTTTGGTGGAAACTCCCTACAAAAGCGCTGTAGATGACCCATCTTGCCGCAATCTCAGCACTCAACTGGGTCTCATGGACAGTGAGGTCTCTTGTGCCCCTCTCTACCACATTGGTAGCACATAACCTGGCCACCCGAAGAATTCTTTTGACTGGTACTGCTGCCCTGAGAGAATTATTTCTGTGTCTTCCTCTTGCCAGCAGAAATAATACCAGTAACTGGTTCTGAACCACCCTGGCCCACACCACTAGATTCCCGTAGGTTCCTCTCTGTAATTAGTTCCCGGTTCACAATCGCATGTACATTAGGCAACCTGAAAACATTCACCAGCACTCAGATGTCATACCAAAGACCATCATCAAAACATCTGGCTCTCAACGTCTTATCACCCACCAGCACTGGTGCAAAGCGCTGAAGCTCGGTGAAATGAGCAGAATAGTCCATCACTGACATAGTGCCCTGCTGTAGATTCATGAACTCTCTAGCTCTATCTACTCTCAGTGTCTCGGGAAAGAATAAGTCATAGAAGACTGCCTAAAAATCCTCCAACGCCATGTCCATGTGATGCTCTGACTGGGTGGTAACATCCCACCACCTCTTGGAAGAATCACGCAGCATGTAAGTCGCGAGCTTGACCCTCCGCCATGGAGGCATCTCTAAGTTCTCGAAAATAGTCTGCATCGATCCTATCCAAGACTCTGCAGCCTGTAGTTCGCCATCCTCTGAAAACGTAGGTGGATGCTTCTGATGAAAGATACACATCAGCTCGGCCATATATGTGGCAGCCTGCGGTGCTCCCTGAAAGGTCTGCATGAACCGAAAAAGCCTTCACGGAACTGCGCCTCTGCGCCTGTGTCTGGTATAGCAGCTAGCGCCGTATCTGGCTCTGCTGGCGGATCAATTGGTAGCCCATGGCCCACCATCTCTGGAGTATAATCGCCACCGCTCTCCTAGAGAACAACCCGCAGTCGTCTAGGTGGCATGAAACTACAAGGTCAAAAGCACGCCTCATATTCAAGATTATCAAGACTGAAAAGTTAAGGAACCACAAAAGAAACCAGAGGAAAGAGGCATTTCAAAATTTGAAAAACAAGACTACACGACTTGTACACTAACTACACGGCGTATACTTTCCTTCCCTTCCCCTGCCCAGGTCCTTATACACGGCTAAGCCACACGGATTCCGTTCAAAAAAACTACACGGCATGTATAATATCTACATGGTGTGTATGGTATTATTTTCCAACTGCCCGTGTCGTCTGTGACACGGCTGACAACATGGATTGACACTACATGGGGTGTTACACCTGCACACGGTGTGTACACCACCCCGTTTCCCAGCCACACGGCTAACTCCACACGCTATGTCCTCGGACAAGACTATACGGAGTGTCCCACAAGTACACGGCGTGTTCAGGGAGAGGAGACACCGGCCCGTGTTGTTAGTTACCCGGCCGAGTCCCCTGGCCACACTACATGTCATGTTTATCATTGACACGGCCTATTTTACAGGAGTTAACTGACCCGTGTTTTTAGTTACACGGCCGGACTCCAGGCCGCACTACACGGCGTGTTCACTTGGTACATGGCGTGTTTTACCCAAGCACATCCCTACCCCATGTCGTCGCCCACACGGTTTGTGACATGGGAAGAGACTACATGGCGTTTACTCAAAGTACACGGCGTGTACTCAAAAAGTTCATTTTTCTTCCAGAACAGAAGAACACACACAGTGTGTATGAGGTCCTACACAGTGTGTCTTTTGGGTTATCCGAACAGTATGCCTCCGAAACTTCCCCGAAACCCAGGAAGTACTAAAAACCAACAACTAAGTGTCAAATTCCGATCTGTGAGGGCCCATACTCCCCACGAATCAAAGTTTGACATCTTATCTGTGTTATAACTAATAAACAATCAGTGGTCCACCAAATTCCGGTCAATGGGGGACCATACTCCCCAAAACCGAAAGTTTTTCGTCCATTCTATAAACAATCTCATCAAACATACCATATCACAAGGCAAGTATTTATTAAGCAGCTATCACAACAACATGCTTTATTAGCACAACAACTATCACAACAACATGCGAATTTCTAATGCACCTACATGGCATGGAAAATATGCAAGGCATGTGATATCTAGCATGTGCCTATATGATGCGTGAGACAACATACCCTCATCTCATCAGGTTGCAACTAAATAGGACCCCCAGATAAAATATAAACGGCACAATCTCAAAGTGCGTCACCCAACGGTGAAAACATAACAACCGTAAAATTGCAAAATCAAAAGAATGCAAAATATGAGGTAGAATGGCTTTTACCTATACACCGGTTAGCTACGCCAGGGAGAAGTTTATTAATAACTACCATTCCCTCCTATCCCTGACTACGACTCCAAATTGTAAGTCAAAGAAAATAAACCCCCTCTGATACCACTTTGTAACGTCCCGGACCCGGGTGCCATGCAATGGGTGCCCCGAGCCCGATTCGCCACGTGACCTCAAGCGCATTTCCCCAAATGCCAGAGGCTGCTGACTAGCAGCGAGGGCCCAGGTCTGATAGTGGGGAAACTATGCCCTCATTTTTCAAAGTGCAGCGCAACGGAATTTAAGGAAAACATACAATGACAACGGAAGCAGTAAACCATACAACTACTAAAATAAACTATAGCAGTGGATATAACCAACAGTATATAAGTGATGATGCTACATGGTTCGAGTTCTAAGAAAACAGCCAGTACATGTTATACATCAATACAGTACAACAAAATACATAGTACAGCAAACAAGCAAAACAGCTGGCAGCGGCATCGCAATCCTAGGCTTGGTCCCATGCCCTCCTACTGCTCAGCAACAGTCAAGTACCTGTATAGGGACTCTTTCCCCTATGTACACCTGCAGCAACATTATCTGTTTGGGATGAAAAGCGTGACCCAAACAGGGGGTGAGAAATATATCTCAGTAGGCACCCACCAAAGTCCCATGCCCAACTGCGTGTAAGCATGCAACAATAGTGTGCAGTAGTAAAATGAAATAAAGTAAGTAGTACTAAAAATTAACTAATTACCAGTTATATTGCCATTTTATTATACATTTAATCCATTTAAATATTATAAATCACCATAGTGCATTAGCAAGTAAACAATCCACTTCCTCAGACAAGTAACCCCTACCCTCAGGTAATGAGTATCCAACACAAGAATCTTCCCTCATGCATAACATAATTTTTCCCTCAGGCGTAAGTAGTGTTACCCTCAGGCATAGAGTCTATCGACCTCAGGCACGAAAGAAGTTTTCCTCAGGCCGAAAATATCTACAGCCCATAGGCTAAACAGTGTAGTTCCCACAGGCTAATCACAACAACACCCTCAGGATAACATGTAACTGGGTCATGCCCAACATGTCAAAATGTAGTAAAAATGAAATTCCTCTCAAGGAAATTCTACAATTACTACATTAAAGGCATACCGTAGGGTATCCTGGACAAACGGCTAAACAGCGGAACACACCCCCGGGGTGGTACCAGATCCAATAAACGATCCCAATCAGCATTTTATTATCAAAATTTAATCACCTATGCAATTCTAGGAATTAAATATAGAAACGACCTTAGCCACATGACACCCCAACATGGGTTCGTGGTAAAAAAATGCACAAAAATGCACGACAGTTGGAAAATAAACACAAGGCCACCTACCTTATACGTCAACAAGTGTTATACACGAACGCCGTCTCAAAGAATTCCCAAGAATGACGTAGATATGAAGAAGAACAAAAACCAAAAATAAATGTAAATAACTTATGTTAGGAGAAGAATTCGTAAGAATGGTACCAGGAGAGGAGAGGTCTTACCCGTGCGTTTCCAACGAGATCGTCCAAAGTCGAAACGAATTCCAGACGAACGCCCAGTGGATCTTCAAAGATCCGGCCTCCTCATTTGGCCCCAAAACGGTTCAAGAGTCTCCTCTGCCAAATGAGGAGGCTACTGCCTGTTTTAAGCAAAAAAAACAAAATACACGGCGTGTACTTTTGAGTACACGGCGTGTACTTCTTTCATTTAACTGTTCATTTGGTAGCACCGCCACACTGTTCACCCGTCGACCTGAGTACAAGGCATGTAATCCTGAGTACACGACCTCTACTATTGCCCAACTGGTGGAGAATCCACCACCTTACTGCTTAAGACTGCCGACTGACTACACGACGTGTAAGGTACCACTACACGGCGTGTAGTTGGTTCCTACTCCCTTCGTCTCCGGCATGGCTACACGCCCCATGTACTCATCCCAACAAGGCCTAAAGTACACGGCGCGTGGAAAAGTACACGACGTGTAGTTCCAAAATTTAGGATTTTTCCCCATTTTCCATATTTTCTCAAAAACACTTAAGGAAAAGGAAAAAGAAGAAGCCCGTACCTCAAAAATAAGAACCGAGTTATTACAAATCATTTGAGGAGTAGGCAGAGAACTAGTTCCAATGGAAGCAACATTAGGGACCACTATTGCTTCGGCCTAGACATCCAGGTGTGGCTTGAGAAGCTTGATGAAATCATTAATGATTTCTCCTCCATATTGCATTGCCTTCTAGAAATCATCCTTATTTTCCACGAATTTATCTAGCAGACGAGTAAACTCCATCAACTGTGACACTTGCATCTTAAAGGCTTCTATTACTTGAGGAATCCATAGATTTTTGGCCAAAATGTTGAAATTATTGATTAGATCATACTCGGTATAGATTTTAGAGAAATAATTATCCACCTTACCTATAATATCATTCTATGTAGTAGAGTCTTTGTTTGTGCATTACCTGGCCATGTTGTAAACAAGATCAGTATTTCTGTCGAATATGTAAAGAGTTTCATTATCAGAATCACTCTAAAGACTCCTAAGTTCTTTCCTCATCACAACCCTAGGAGATTCCAAATCAGTACCACCAGCCCAATAACCTTTAGAATCAGATGGACCAGAGATCTTTCTGCCAAGTTCCTCCTTCAATTTCATCAAATCTACTCTTAGAAGATGTGTCACTAAGTTCCTAAGAACTTCCATCACACCACTAAATGTGGTATTGAAATTAGTGTTCAAAGAGTTCAACTCATTGCTCATCCTTTTCACTTATTCTCTCAACATAGTATTTTTTTCTAATCATTATCTTGGCTATAGTAGTGAGATTAAGCTGAATCTCATGAATCACCTTCCTTGAAATTTTAACAACATAAACATATAAAATGATCATGGGAGAAGAGGCTTCACTTCTAGCTCCAACTGAGGCTCTCACTGACTCAAATATATCAGCTTTGAATTTTTCCAAATCTGCCTTAGTGACACCGTCACTAGGCACTGGCTATGCTACTAGCTCAACTGTAGGAGGTGAAACTGGTGAAGCACGTACATTCAACTCTACTTCAGCAGGTGCTTGTGGTATAAGAGGAGGTGATTCCATCTCATTATCTGAGTTATAATATAAGGCAAAAAATGTAACCTACATCTTTATTACATTCATGAGTACATGTCCGGTCTCTAAGCTACACTGTATCAATCTAGACTATTCTTTGATGAGTCTCAGGTACAAACTCATATCCATCTTCATATTCTTCTTATCCTCTATACACAATTCCATTTCTAGGTACTTGTACCAACTAAACGTGATCTTCTTCTTTCACTCCAACCACATCAGCTACTCTAGGCACTTCCTCAACCTGAGGTTTAGGTGCAACCTGATCCTCAGCCTCTTCTTATTTTCCACGAGCCATAATTTCATTTTTCTCCGAAATGATGCCTTGATATTTATCAATAAGATGGATTGGTCTATCCTCATATCTAGTATCTTCAGCAAACTGAGAAACATCATCTTGTTCAATAGGATCAGCATCTTAGGGTCTATTAACCCCATCATGAGCTCCATGCACAGATTCCTTACATGATATATCCTCTACTTGTTGAACCTATTATAATGAGTTATTGACATGCTCATCATCAACTTACTCATCATCATCATCATCATAATCATAATCATCATCATCATCCGCATCCTCATTATCTGACTTACTTACATAGCCTTATACTCTAGTGACTTATGTTTGTTCCTCATCATCATCTCCTAACAACGGTTCCCTAGAGGGTAGTTTGAAAGGCAGATTTTCTGGTCCATAAGACATGTCCTTTGGGCTCCCAGTAATATCTGGATCACTCCTTTCAATAATAGGAGACCCTTTTCCCATTGTTAGCTCAGCCTCACATTCCTTATTTGAATAAACCACTTCATAGCAAGGTTAATGACTTGGATTAACTATATCCTTTGGTCTAGTAGGATGGTCAATGGGATTTTAATCTTCAATTAATATCTCCTTATCTCCTAACCAAAAATTCATCTGAGGGTTCCAAAATATCTTCATTCTCTTGAAACATTCCTTGTGAAAGAAGATTACACTGTGGTCATTGATCACTACATCTTCATAATCCACACAACCCAGCATCTTTATCAATATAGATATCATCTTAGGGTAGTACAAACATGTTGATTTTTGGAGGGTTTTATAATATCAGAAATATATACTATCATGTACCTACACAGGTTCACCATTATTTCGTAATTCAATAGGAAAATCAAGAAGAAATACTGATATTTCACTACATAAAAGTTTCCCGGGGAAAATTTCATGTTTAATGAACTTAAAGAGAAGTATAGCCTCTCCATCCAACTATGTAGTAGTATCTATACTTGAATCATCATTCCCAGTTAATTCGTTTGAATAATCCTCATATGAAAAATATTTTGATGTGGGAAGAATGTTAACCTTGTATTCAGCAATGATGCCCTCAAGATGAATTTCAAAACATTCATCCCATTCAATTGAAGAAAAAGAAATATATTTTCCTTCATCACTGACATCATTATTTCTTCATCAGCTCCATACAGAGATATCATTATGTTGAGGTAGAAATCATGTACCATCTAGGGATAAAATGACCTGCCATTATTAAAAAACCATCTATGCCAACATTCAGAATCCAGTACTCTTCACAAGAGGGACTTCCCTGGCTTCATCCATTCAGATGAAACTTCATTCTCAGCAATTACTACTCAGATTCCCAATATTAGATTTTTAGTACCACTAGTTTCACCTTTCAGACTCTTATCTAATGGAGATTCACTCATTCCTTCCATTACATGCTTCAACCTTTCCAATTTTAAGGTTCGGGTTCGAAGGGAGTCAAAAGGTCATGGGTAGAGAGGTAGTGTGTCGAAGGGTATAAGGTTCAAAAGTTAGCAAGGGAGGTGAAAGTTTGAAGTGGATTGAATTTATTTTATCATTTAGGGATTGTAAATCTTAAAAACACAAAATTAAAAAATGGTAAAAGAAAACGAAACTACATCATTTTACTTAAAACATACATAATTACAAAAAGATCCTTAAAAACATCAGATTCACACAAACGATATTACACAATCAATTTAATGTGATCATTTTCAAGAAAAGGGTTTCCCTTGATCAGTTTATTCAAAAAAAAAATTTCTAAGGGGAAAGATACTGGGTAGACTTTATAGATTTATCATTCATAGTTCATGTCTAATTAAGTTTATTCTCTCAGAATTTAAGGGTTTGGTGAATATGTCCGCAAGTTGATGTTCATTCCAAATAAACTCAAGAGTTATATCACCATTTTGATAACTATCTCTTAAAAAGTTATGTCTCAAATCAATATTTTTTCTCCTAGAATGAAAAATTAGAGTTTTAGATATGTTAATAGAACCGATATTGTCAATTTTTATGGGGATATGTTTGAATTGAAACCCACAATCTAATAAAGTGTTTTTCATCCACAAAATTTGTTCACAACAACTACCAAAAGCAATGTCCTCTGATTCAGTAGTTGATAATGCAACCAAATTTTTCATCTTTTCCATACCATGATATGAAAGACTTTCCCCAAAAGTGACATGCTCCAACGGTAGTCTTTCTATCTAACTTAAATCCACAAAATCCAACATCTAAAAGACTAATCAAATCAAAAGGTTTTCTTCTAGGGTAGAACAATCCTAAATTAGATGTATATTTGAGGTATTGGAAAACTCTTTTAACATAATTTAAATGAGTCTCTTTTTTATTTCCTTGTAATCATTCACACATATGCACACTAAGCATAATATCTTTCCTACTAGCAGTTAAGTATAGAAAACTCCCAATCATTCCTCTGTAAGTAGTTTGATCAACATGTTTTCAATTTTCATCGGGATCTGACTTACATGTAGAACTCATGGGGGTTTCACTAATTTTAATGATATCAAAGACATATCTTTTTAAAATATCATTATGATATTTACTTCTATTTATAATAATACCTTCTTCATTTTAAAATATTATAAATCCAAGAAAATATTGATTTTCACCCATCAAACTCATTTCAAATTCACTTTGTATTATTTTTAAAAAATCACTACGTAAAGAATTTTTAGAAGATCCAAAGATAATATCATCAACATATATTAGTGATATTCAAACTTGTTTAGAAATTATTTTTATAAATAAATTAGGATCAATAATTCCTTTTGTAAAGCCTTTTGAAATAAGAAGGTCACATAAAATTTCATACCAAGATATTGGAGCTTGTTTTAAACCATATAAAGATTTAGACAATTTGAAAATATGATTTGGAAAATCTGGATTTGCAGAACCTATGGGATGTTCAAAGAAAATCCTTAATTATATAACCATTTAATAATTCAATTTTGACATCCATTTGATAAAGTTTGAAATCATATTGTGCTGCATAGGCATGCAAGATTATAATGGCATCAATCATAGCTACTGGTTCAAAATTATCTTCATAGTAAATCCCTTATTCTTGATTATAGCCTTGTGTGACCAACTTTGATTTGTTTCTAACTATATCACCAGCTTCATCCACATTATTTCTAAATGACCATTTGGTTCCTATGGTTAATGTATCTTTTGGTATATCAATAGGATTCCAGAATTTATTTCTCTCTAATTGGTTAAGATATTCTTGCATAACCATCACCCAAAACTCATCATTGATTTATTCATTGATATTTTTAGGTTCAAGTTGTGACATGAATACTTGATGTTCAACATAATTTCTCAATGAATCTCTAGATTGTGTTCCTCTATCAAAATATCCAACAACAACATATAAGGTATAGTTTTTAGGATTCCTAGATGGATTAGTAAAGGTTGGACTAGTTATTTCATGTTCATTATTTTGATCCGGTTCATTATGGCTAGATTTTGGAGAATTTCCAGAAGTAGAAGTTTTCATAGATTCTCTTATAGGATGATTTGAAGAGTTTTCATTAATTTCTAGATTGGACACATCTTCATCAAGATTTTATAGTAATATTTTAGACTTATGTGAATCTATTTCATCAAATGTGAAAAGTACAACTTCATCCGTAAATTTTTATTATTATTAAAGACTCTATAATCTTTTCGTGGTGTTGAATAACCAATAAATATTCCATTGTCACTTTTTAGGAAAATTTATCTAGATTATCTTTATTGTTTAGAATATAAAATTTACATCCAAATAATATTAAATGAATTACATAAGGTTTCATATTGTTCCACAAATCATAATTAATTTCCATAAGGATAGGTCTGATTAAGGCTCTATTTATTATATAACAATCTATATTGATAGATTCATACTAGAAGTAAATCGGAAGGTTATATTAATTAACCATAGTTCAAGGAAATTTTGTGTAGGGTTCTATTTTTTCTTTCTACGACACAATTTTGTTGGGGTGTCATAGGAGTAGAGAAGTTGTGCCTATATTCATTTTATAAGAAAAGAGATTAAAAATCCTAATTTTCAAACACACAGCCAAGGCCACTTATTTGGAATTTACTTTTTAGTCCACTAAGATTTTCTACAGTACTTGCATACTTGGTAAAGTGAGAGAAAACTTCACTTATTTCTGCTAAGAATAAGGTCCATTTATACCTAGAAAATTCAACTACAAGAACCTAGACATAGTTCTTCCCATTGAGAATTGAAAATCTATATGATCAAAAAAATACTTGTGAACCAAATGAAAATTTTGATAAGTAGTTACTTCATTCATTGGTTTGAAAGAGAATGCATGTTTCTTTCCTTTTAATAGGTATTTCACAACTTATTGTCAGGAAACTCTAATTTGGGTAGGTATTAATCTAAAAAATTCGTGGTTAACTTCTTACAGGGTTATACATTTCAATTCCCTAGTCTTCTATGCCACATCCATGACTATTTTTGAATGGAACTTAAACAAGAAACATTCTGTGATGATAGTGTGTCTAAATTTATTGCATAAAAATTATCATTTCTTAGAGAAGTAAATAATAAGTTATAGTTGGAATAAAAAAAATGCCACGAATCGTTTTAAAATTTAACATTGAATCCATCATCACATAACTGATATATGATCAGTAATTTATACTTTAGTCCATCAAAATAATTTACTTTGGAAATTGAAATCGAGTTAGGGTTACCAATCTGTCCTAGGACAATGATTTTTCTTTTACTATTGTCACCAAATGTGACATGTCCTCCATCAATTTTGATAATACTGTTCAATTTTGAGTAGTCCCCTATCATGTGTCTTAAATATCCATTTTCTAAGTACCAAAGATTCTTATAGGAACTCATTATACTGTTTACCTACAGAAAAGTTTATCGAAGAAACAATTTTCTTACCCTAATTTGTCTGGGTCCACAAATATTAGTAATAAATGATTTAGGCACCCACACTTTTCTTATGTGTTTATTATTTGTAGTATATAGAGTATTAAAAAAATAACCTCTATTTGGTTCAGAAGAACTAGATGCAGTAAAAGAATTTTTAGAATTGGAAGTTGTAGTATAATTCTGAATTTTTAAGAAAAAAGCAGATTTTCCATATTTGGTCATAGAGTGTGTGTTGTGTAAGTTCCTTAGTCTTGGTTGATATCCTATTCTATAAGTGTACATAAGAGAAATTTTTTACCAATCATTTGAGTAATTTAATTTTTTCCATTGGTAAACTTTTCTATATCCTTCTTTAATTTCATATTAGACATTTTTAACTCATTATTTTCCATGAGAAATCGAGTATTTTTTCTCTTTTTTAGTTTTATGTTCATATTTAACAGTTATAGTAAGAGAATGATATTTAGATAAATATTTATACATATCTTTCAACTCTTTATATGTTTCTTCCAGCATGTTGAAATATTCAAATAATTCGTCATTTTTCATATTCTTAGTGTAACTTCCATTTTCAGAATAATAAGAATTTTGAATAGTAGAGTCTAATATTACCTCAGAAGTGTTTTTCAAAAAACACATATTTCCCATATTATATTTCTCACCATGATAAGAAGAAGATTCATTGGAGCTATCCTCAGAGGCAGTCTAGGTGGCCTAAATTTCATTCTTATATTTTCTATCAATGTTCTCATACTTATTGTTTGTATTTGAGCTTGGGATAGTAAGCCTTGAGATGTCCTTTCCTTTTACATTCATATCACACTATCTCTTCTTATTTTCCTGTCTATTCTAAACTTTTTTCTAGTTTCCCTTGTTATCGTAATTTCATTTATATTTGGGTTTTTGAAAAAATTATTTTCTCTATAAAATTTCTTGAAACTCATGGTAATATACGCTAACCCTACGGCGATGGCGGCCGCCGTGGCCCCTTCCCCCATCAGGGGGGAGGGGCCTTCGTCTCCAACTCCTGCCTCAAGATTTGTGCGACCGCGAGGGAGGGACTGCTTTGGACCCTCGCCGGACGCGGGTTTCTTCCTCCCCGCAATCGACGTTGCTCCGAAGGTTCCTGGGTGCGTTTCTGGTCAGCCTATTGTCCCGGTCTCAGTGAAGGAATTCCATGAAGCTTCAGCTCTACTCTCCTCGGCGCTAATCGTGAGGTTTACGAAGCGGCGACCGCTGGTGGAGCACTTCGACAAAGCAATCAATGCGGAGTGGGGTTTGAAACACCGTGCACTTGTAAGTATACTGGGACCGCGTCAATTCCTTATTTTATTTGCGGATGAGGAAGATTTGGGAATGGCTTGGTCGCGAAAGAGGATTCCATTCTATGGCCTCCAATTCCACTTACTGCGCTGGTCCTTCGAGGCGCACATGAACCGGGACTCGTCTCACGCGGCAATTTGGATTCAATTGCCTGGACTTCCTCTGCCATTTCAGAATATTGGATTATTGAGATCGATAGGCAACTCGATAGGGCGTTTTTTATGCAGCGATCAAAGAACAGCTTCCATGTCTCACCCCTTTTCGGCTAGAATATGCGTGGAAATGGACGTTGCAAAAGTGCCTCCGGAGATTGTCTGGATTGTTATTGAAGAAGAGTACAGGTACGCTCAATCAATAGTCTATGAAGCCTGGATCCCTTTCTGCTCCTTTTGCCACAAGCAGGGCCATGACGAACATGGCTGTCGAAGGAGACTCCGGGGTGGTGGAAGCTTTGATGTGCCAGATGTACCAGCAGGTGTTCCCTCGGAAGGAGAAGTGGTCACCATGGGTACCGTGGGGGACTTTGAGCCGATGGTCCAGGGGGCGCTGTCAGGGGAGGTGGATGCTCCATTGATAGGAGTACAGGCAGAAGTGAATGAATCTGGGGGAAAGGAGACCATATCAGGGGCTGTGGTGTCTACCCCTCTAGAGGTTTCTGGATTGGCCAACCAGGAGAATGACAAGCAGAATAATCTGAGCCTTGATGCTGCAACCAATATACAGGGCCGGGACATGAATGAGGAATGTAATCTCCAGTATATGGGCAGGGGACATGAGCTTCAGCAAGGCTTGGGTGAGCCTGAAATGCCAGAACAGAACAACTCAACAAGTCTGATTAAGGTGGGGGTGGATGAGGCTATTACTTGTTCCCCAAACCGTTTTGCTCTGCTGGAAAACCCGGATGCTGTAGTGGAGCATGCTGGGGAAGATGAGCCAATACCTTTTCATCAACAGAACGAAGGTGATACAACTAATTGTGGCATTTCCCTCGGAATGATGGCTAGCCAGCCTGGGGGTGGTGTGGCTGATTCGAAGGGAGTCATCAGGGCCGAACCAGATCAGGTGATTGAGGGGGCTCCAATTCAAAAGAATAGTATGTGCTGTAAAAAGAAGAAGGGGAAAAAAGATTACTCCTTGCTTCCCCCTCCATTAGAGACCCGCTCTGTGAAGAAACTACCGGTGACAATGCCCAATGGGGTGAATCAGGCTTTAAGCAAGGGGAACATAGATGAAATGGACATCTCTACGGGGAAGATGGGGACTAGAAAGGAACCCATCCTTAGTTCCGAGGAGGATATGGTCGAGGAGTTCCTGTATGTGGACATTCCACAGGAAGAGGCTGACATGATGGGAAGGGCGGTAAGAGTGGAAGTCGATCACGAACAGGCAAAGTGGATTGACAAGCAAGACTTGATATTAATGAGAGGCTTCAATGACAAGAAAATCAGCAAAGAGGAATATATCTGCACTTGGGACAAAATGGCGAACTATTTGGAAGATGTTATTGGAGAAGATCCTGGGGCTAAGGTATGGATAATGCACTGGAATCTCTACAGGGAAGAAAGCAATAATAGGCTAAGGTTGTGTTTTGGTAACATTTCCTTTTCTTATGAGGCTTCACCCCCGGTTTGACTTGGGAAGTGCAGTCGAGGCTTCCTCATCGGGCTAGAGCACTCTACCTTTCCTTGGAGGGTCATTCGGGACATGGCTGATTCGGAGGGATGGCAACATCGGGAGGGACCATGCTTGCATGGGATCGTCGAGTGGCCATCTTAGGGATGGTGGTGTTGTTGTTGCTGGTATGTGGTAGTTTCTGCTCTTTCTGGTGTTTTTCTGGGTTTGTTTGGCTGCTTTGTTGAACTTTTGGTTTCTCACTTTTCCCACAAAAGTGTTTTCTTAATAAAAAAAATAATTGTCAGGCTATTTATTCATAACTGATTGAAGCTGATTCTTCAGTACTAGGGCTTTCAACAACAGCTCGAAATTTCTCTTTGTCTTTATTTTTAGAGGTTATAGTCTTGACAGCTACAAACTTCCTCTTAGGTTCATCATATTTCTCTTTATTTAATTTCAAATCTACTTCATACATCATTACCTATCCAATGAGTTCTTTAATACGTTATTTGCTGATGTCACATGATTATCTAATTGAGATAGAGGTTCTCTCCATATGTCAGGTAAGAATTAGAGAATCCTCATCATATATTCCTTAGAAGTAACTTATTTTCCTAAACAAATCATTTTGCTTAAAATTGAATTGAACCTGAGATACATATCATAAATATATTCATCTAGATTCATTTTAAAATAAATATTTTTAATAGTATAATTATTTAATCTCATCTCTTTCACATTAGATGTTCCCTCATGAGAAATAGACAGAGTGTCCCAAATCTCATGGTCAGTTTTACAAGTAAAAATATGATTAAACTTTTCATCCCCTATTACACAGTATAGAGAATTAATTGATTTGTAATTATTGTTATAGACAGTCTTGGTTGGTTAATCCCAAGTGTTTCTAGCAGTTTTAGGAATTGCATATTTACTCTAAATAGCTGTACAAATTTAAAATCCCATGCTTTTTATATGTATTTTCATTTTAGGCTTCCACTGAGCATAGTTGGTTCCATTAAAAACAAGTGGTCAATTTGTAGAATATCCTTCTATTATATTTTATATAGTAAAGAAAACACTTTTAAAGAGATAGAAAATTATAACTAATAGAAATTTACAGATCTTTAAAGTAAAAATAAAATCACACTTGAAAAGACATTAAAATAGATCCTAAATAAGAATACATTTTCCTTTGATACCAATTGTTGTGTAGAGTAGATTAGTCAAGAAGTGTGTGAATTGAGTATCTATTAAAATTTCTATTAAAATCTATTCTTTGAAAATTTCCCCCAATTAAAAATAATTAAAGTCAGTTTGTAGTGAATTTATAAAAGTATTTAATGTTAAATTAATTTCATAGAATATTGATTGGTTATCAACTATAATAATATAAAGATTAATATAACTTTAGAAACTATGCTACTGGTTCAATAAAAATATAAACACTTACAAAACTAACCATCAAAGTCCAATGTAGTTTTATGTAAAAAGTAATAAACACAAATTAATACTAAAACGAAAAGGTACTATGGATAAAACAAGAGTTTTAGTCTCAATATGAGACTTAGTCCTCTCCAATTGGTGATCACCTTCCACCAAGAAGTTTAATTTAATAAAAAATTTGATCCACACCCTGTATCAGGGTTCACAATAGCACATAAGGCAATCCATGTCACACGTGACCTGTACCATAGTTTTTCATGAAAAAAATAGGTCACACTTGTCCTCTTCTACTATTCTATGTGGGATAAAAAGAATTATATGAGTATAATTTTAAGGATATATAGTACCCTCCAGTTAGGCAGAGAAAACAGTTTGTGTGTGTTAGAGACAGATACACACACTACTCAAAAAGTAGGAAAAATAAACACAACAGGGCTAAGATATAGAGAGATCGGTTTAGAAATATTTGTGTGTTATGTAGTGAAGCTATAATATCTTTTAATGAAGTGTAATCGATGTTTGATTTCCCTTCTAGAATTGGATCCAAAACAAAGTATCGTAGCTGCTGTGTTCTGGCTTCCAGATGTGTGACTGGTTTAGGTCCTTGAGTTTTGGATGTTCGGGGTAACCCACCATGTCTTGTTGATATCCCAATATGATCTAGCTTTTAGTTCTTGGGAATTTGAGGATGGAATGTTACATGAGTTTACAGTTATTCTGTTCTCTCTTATTTTCATCACATTCCTCATTGTATCATAAAAGACCCATTATGTAATTCATTTATACATCAGGGTCCAGCATGCATAATGATCTCCCCACAAGAATATACCTCTTACTATCTAATGATAGTCAAACAGAAAAACTTAAATAATGTTAGAAACATTAATTTTTCAAAATATGACCGTTACATATAAATTTGTATAAATAAAATAAAATAGAATATACGACTATCGGTGACTCACAAGTATCAGTGACTCATTGGCATCAGTATTCAATCATCGGTCTGTCCGTATAATTGACTTCGTGTATCGGTGAGTCTTTTCCATCAGTATTGATGAATCGGTGAATCGGTGAATCGGTGAGTTGATTGTTCTAATGGTCAATCCACCCATCGGTGAGTCATCATCGGTGAATCAGTTTGAACTATCAGTGTGTTACCCATAGGTGACTCATCCATCAGTGACTCGTATATTGGTGAGTCATCTATTGGAGACTTGTCCATCAGTGAGTCATCCATCAGTGTGTTTCTCGTTGTATCATTGAGTTCAACATCAATGTATTCTTTGATATGTGAGTCCACATTGGTGTCTTCTTCGATCAGTGAGTTTCCATTAGGGAGTTGGCCAACGGTTAATCCTTTTGAACTATCAGTGGCAGGGACTCTGAAAAACATATAAAGTGTCATTCTTACACAGAACACTACTAAATTAAGTGAAATCCATAAATACATGTAAATATAAACTTTTAAACATATTGAAACATAAATATTCATATTTGATGAATTATTGAAATAAATTATATTAGGTGACATAATTGATTCAATTAAAAAATTCATTGACAAGATTAGTTAGAGTTATGAATTAATGTATCAATTGGCATGATTTGTGATTATGAAAACCACAATTTCATAGAGGGTCCAACAGATTGATAAATGAAATGGAATACATAGTTCCTAGAGATGGTAGGTTGTACGTACGAATGAACGATGCTTCCATTTTCTTGTTGAATTAAATGGATAAAATAAAATGATATATATATATATATAATTCTATTATCATTATTATTTCATATATTTCATTATTATTTATTTTAAATACTTTATAATCATTCTTTAATAGTTATCTTGGAGAATGAATCTCATCACATCGTGGAGACATTACGTCGTACATATGCATGAGTGAAAGTCTAATTCCATTAAGGGTTAAATGGTATGAAATTGGATGGTATATAAATTATATAGAATCATTATTAATTAATATTAATTAACTAAATCCTTTATATTCATCATTATGACCATCTAAATAATGTATAGATGAAACCATAGATTACACAATGTCGTGGAGATGGTAAGCCATAAGTACATATATATGGTGATATTGTTTTTCAAATGATGTAAAAAGGAGTAATATGGATGTCCCATAATACTAAAAACATATAATAACATATTATATACTGTATTTATTTTTTTTAGTATGGAACAAAATTAGCAAAAGTAAGTAGAAGAGGAAAAGTACTTTTAAATATTTGATAAAACAATTACCTCATCTTTAACTGTCTCCTTTTGATTTGCAATAAATAACTTGTTAGGTTAGCCTTATTCCCAAATTATGGACTCAAGGATAAATTTAGGTAAGTTTTGAGGAGAAATGAGAAGGTGTTATACGAGCTAAAAGGCTTTAGAGGTGTGAAAAAAATAGAAGGAGATGTTCCCTTTTATATGGGGGGGAATGCCACTTTAGGAAACTCAAAAACTATTAATTTATTATAAATTTATTTTCAAATTAAAATAGCTAAAAAGTGAGTTATTTCAAATATGAGATTATTACGGGATTAAATACCCTCAGATAATTAATTTTATACATATTCAGGGCACAAAATAAACCTTATCTTTTGGCTTTAAACCTTAAACAATTTAACTCTTACCACGACAACTTGTCCTTTTTAACATATAATATTTATATAGTTATAATAAAATCCCAAAAGAACCCCCATTGTCTTATTTATGAACTATTTAAAATTATACTAATTATTTGAATAATATATATATATTTTTTAAAATTCCTATAAATTAATAAAATATTATTTATTTTAAAATCTCATTTATGTCAACTGTAACCCTATTATTATTTGACTTTTTATAAAATCATAACAACTATATTACACTATGAAAACTAAATTAAATCATCCATAACAATTAATGGTCATTAATAAATTCAAGTATGGCATCAGATATCTCAAATAGTATTTATTTTAATATTATTAATATCATTTATTTGATTCTTCCTTTAATAAATATATTACTACATGATAATTATGTCAAAATAAAATTTAATTATTTAATTTAAATGAAATATAAACAAATTATCATGATTTTGATAAACATTTTATCTTTAAAATTAATATTTATTGTCTAATTTTTCTTCTATATTACCCTATACTAAAAATGGTTTTCTTATTTAAAATATAAGTATGTCATTTTTGACTTATCTTTAAATAAAACATAATAAATGTCATATTCTTACCCAAGTGACTTAAAAACGTCATAATTTATAAAAAAGATTTATTTTTGTCTAAAACCACTCATCCAATGAAATTATTACATGTGTTAGGATAATTTAATAATGTTATTATATTATTTTTACCCTTATTTACATAATTTACCCTTTAACAATGGTAAATAAAATTCTAAAGTTAATATTCACCAAATATTGTTTTATCCTATTAGATATCAATTTTAATACTTATTTCAGCAATGTATGTCAGCTTATAAAATTTAATTCCATGAAGTGGTAAAATTAGATTAAATGGTAATCCCATATATGTGGCTAAAAGATGGGTAAAAGAGATGTAAAAAAGATCAATAAATTTTTTAATCTAATTTCCATATAAAAATTATCCAAATGAAAAATATTATATTAATAAAAGTATTATTGATCTATTTTGACTTTAAAATCTATTAAATAGTTATTATTATTATTATTACTTAAATAAAAACAATGTTTTTAACTGCGATGCAGTATTTTTCACTATTTATCAAAACACCAAACTTCGCAAAAAAATAATTCAAATTCACCCTAATTTAAATTTTTAATTTTGAATTCAAAAATAATATTTATTTTATCAAAATAATTTTCTATATGTGTCTAAAATTAATTTTATTGCTTTTTTAATAAAGGACAAGAACAAAATTAAATTTGAGAAAATAATAGTTTTAAACATATAAAGATATTACCAAAAATTATATATTTCATTATCAAAACCATTATTGATAATATTTTAAAATTTTTTGTACCTATTATTAAAAAAATTTTAGTGGATAGGTTATAAATATCATTTTTAAATACATATAATAGTAATGTGTTGTTTCATAGAAACTCGGTGTTTCGTGTAACACAATCCAAGTCAGTATTATGTGTAGTGAAAGAATTCTTGGGTGTTCCATATAAAATAATCCAAGCATATTTCTTTTATATAATAAATAAATATATATTCAGTGTTTAGTGAAGTTAAAATATCAAAATATTGAAATAATTTGAAAAAAAATCACAAAATCTTAGTGTATTACATTTTGCACCATTAAAATGAATTTCACCCAGAAAATTCTTATGGGTTATAAAATATTCGGTACTTGAATGTTCCATTCATAGAAAAAAACATCATAAAAATAAATTATAAAACATATTTTAAAAAATTAATATTTGGAAAATAACAGTTATCCTATGTAACTCATAACTAGGTTTCCACATTATAGAACATATGTAGAGATTTGGGCATGGAGGAAAAGTGTAAATAATTATTGAGATTGATAAATATCACTAATCACATGAAAGTGGGAGATCAAGATAAAGTTAATAATCAGAAAAACATATTTTAAATAAGAATCAATTAGTTCATTGATATCATAAAAAATGATGATAATATGGCACCCTTTTACATCACGATTCTTTTCCTAATGTTGAATAATTTTCAATAGAATATTTACTTAAAAGATTCTAGAAGAACTTCCTTATATTGTGTACCTAGATCGACTTCCACTTCATCTCATATTCAAATAAATGATGTTGAATTTATAATTCCTAATGAGTTAGCAGATCATGATAGTCAAAAATATTATTTTGGACAATTCCATTTCACTTTTTCACAAAAAAATAGTTAGCACAATCTATGATAAAGTCGAATGGAAATTCTTAAGAGATGGGATGCTGAGAATGGGCTTCTGCACTAAATGAACAGATATCATCGTGCACTGCATCTGGACCATCTCCTTCAGAATCAAGGTCAATAGGGAGCTCACCAGAGGATTTTCCCTAAACTGAGGCCTGTGCTAGGGAGGTCCTCTCTCCCCTTTTCTCTTCATCTTGGTGGCTGAAGTCTTCTCTAACATTATTTCTAGGGCTACATCCTCTTCATCTATTCATCGAGAAAAGGTCTACTATAATAGCCCAAAAGTGTCACATATTTTCTTCACCAATGACTGCCTCCTTGTCTCCAGAGCCACTATTAATGAGTGTCGGGTGATCATCCATGTGATTCAGCAATATGAGTGGGCTTCTGGACAATCTACCAACCATGAAAAATCAGTAATCTCCTTCAGTGCAGGGGTGCCTCCTACCAAGAGAGATGATCGCTTTTCATATGCAGGCATCCTTATGGTCAATAAACACCAAAAGTATCTCGAAATCCCTATGATTATTGTCCGGTCCAAAAAATAAATCTTTGCAGCCCTGGTAGATAGAATAGAGAAAAAAATTCAAGGCTGGACCCCAAAAAGCATCTCCAAAGTGGTAAAATGAACACTCATTAAAGCGGTCATTAAGTCTATCCCCAAATACTTTATGTCTATGTTTAAGCTCCCGGTGGCCATCATCAACCTGATCCATTCTCATACTACCATCTTCTGGTGGGGGAAAATGATGGAAGAAATAGACCCCACTGGGTGGCCTGGAAGAAACTCTACAAACCCAAGTCGGAGGGAGGGATGGGATTCCGGAACCTTCTTCTGTTCAACGACACACTACTGGCCAAGCAAGGATGGCACCTTTTGAACTGTCCATCATCTTTGTGTGCATGGGTACTCCGTGCCAAGTACTTTCCCCACACGGAATTCCTTGGCTCCTTTCTGGGCCCCCATCCTAGCTTCGTCTGGAGAAGTATTTGGGGTGCCCGAAATCTCCTTGAGAAAGGGGTGTCCTGGAGGATTGGAAATTTCTCATCTGTAAACATATGGACTGATCCCTGGATTGTTGACAAGGATGGTATGCAGGCCACATTCTCTACCCAACCCGGTCTTGAAGACGCCACTATCAACTGCATCTTTTCGGATCAGGGCCCGGGGTGGTGGGTGGAAAAGATCCAGGACTGCTTTAATGAAAAAGACCAAAAAATTATTCTGAGCATCCCATCTGTCCCTGATGTAGGTCCCGACCATCTGTTTTGGACCAATGATGTCTCAGGCGACTACACGGTGAGATCCGAGTATAGACTGGCTCATGGAATTCACTCTCTCGACTATGATGATGGACCATGGAAAGCACTTGGGAAGATCAACGTACCCAAAAATATACTCCAATTTTGTTGGAAGGTGTGCATGGGCACCCTCCCTACCATGAGCCTCCTTGTTCACTGTCACATGGACAATGCTGAATCCTGTCCTTTATGCCAAAATATTCCTGAAACTCACTGGAAAACCATCACTCAATGCCTGAGAGCCAAGGAAATCTGGAACAAATGGGGCCCGACTTCGGATGATTCTCTGGATTTTGTCTTTGATCTCCCAGATCTTCAGATGTGATGGTGTTCCTCTCTGTCATCGATCGATGCCAGCTCCTGCTGTACTCTGGACTGGATCATTTTGGTTCGGCGTAATGACTCGTTTTTCCACCACGTTCATCACCCTCCTGAGTTCTGGATTGAACGAGGAACTGCATGGATTGAGGGCTGGAAGAACCACAAAGGTCATGTTGGGCAAGATGCTCCCCCTCCTTCCCCCCTCATTGGACGCCCCCCCACCGGAAGGGAGTCTTAAGCTTAACTTGGATTCTTCTCTCCCCAAGGATGGGCCTGTTGCTCTCGACATCATGGGACGAAATTATCTAGGGCAGATTGTGGAAGCAAAAGTTGAATCCCATCAGGCCTCCTATGAACCTACAGTTGCTGAGGCCGTTGCCATCCTAGTAGGCATGATGCTCACTACGGAACGTGGATGGGCTGATATTATCATTGAGTCTAACTGCCTATCTGTTATCAATGCCATTAACCACAATAACGATGGACTCCAATCCTTTTGCTTCATCATCCAGAGAATCTGCTCGTTGTGCCAAGTCTTCTCTTGTTTCACCTTCTCATTTACTAAAAGGGAAGGAAACAATATGGGCCATTAGTTGACGGCCTCAGGACCCTTCTATGTCAACCAGCTATGGCTGGACAATTTCCCTTCATGTCCCTGCTTATGTACAGCTGATGATCTACATCATTAATATTATCCTTCTTTATTCTCAAAAAAGTACACTAAATCATCTTAACATTTCTCTCCCTTATAACATGAGAAAGTCCATGGTTCTAACATTCCAATCATGTGAATACTTTAGTCATTTATTATCTTTGAACATGGAAATAACCAAAATTACCATATGTCCTTGTTGAAAATTTGCATGTCTTCTTATTCTTAAATCCAATAAGACGTAATCTTCATCCATGATTTTATAAACCACATGTCAATAAATCCTTAATGAGTTACAAGTTAAATAATGTTATCCAATATACTTATTCATATCCAGCATATCTTTATCCAAATATTATTATCTCAACATCATGCTCATATTAAGGGTTATCCTTCCATTACCCATGTGTTTTTCAAAACAAAATTACATTATTACCTTATTCACTTTTCATGGTTATTAGTGATGTTCAATATATTCTCCTAAATAATTAAGTAAAAACTACAGTGGACTAATACATAAATGTTTAATTATTCAATAACACCATAAAAGTACTTCTATAACATTATTCTTGAATTCGAATAAATAAACACTCAAACATTCCATAACTTCATTGTCACAATACACATTTTCAAAAGTGATCAAATGATATTTTCCTTTTCATTTGTCCCTAAGAGGTTGCTGACATTGACCATTGTTGATAACGCTTAAATTTAGGCACTAGTTTTCCTAATGCCCATTATCCTTACACATGTAGCACTGAATGGGGGGTGGTGCATTCTATATGGAATTCTCTCTATTCGCATTTTTATCTAACTTCTTATCATCACATAGAAACTAAAATTCCATATGAACTTCATTTCCTTACATAAAAACACTATTATACACCTTAATAAAATGTACTTCATGCTTTTTTCCCATACATATATCATAAAAGAGGGGTCTTATTTTCCTCTTTTGTTTTTCATATTTCTCTTTAAACTCCATATCCCTCTTCTTCTAAAAAACATGTGATTGGTATGTGAATCCATCCATCATTTCAACCTTGATTGCATAATTAAGAATCTATCCATAGCTACTAATTTCACTCATGGAAAATTCCCATACGATACTTTACTTTAAGATATTAAAGAACTTTTAAAATTTATTTTTAGGATGGTTGATAAATCCAAAATCATACCTCACAAGTCTTGTGAAATTGTCTTCATTGGTACCAACAGATTTATCATCCTATTGATTTAAATTGGGAAAATATTTCTCCATTTTCATACACAAAATACAGGTAAATTACTTATTGAAGATTAAGTTTTGGAAGTCATCCCAATCTATGGATTGAATTTCATCTTTCCGACTCGTATTCTTGATTGGAGTACACCAATGGTACACTTCACCTTCTAACCGATAAATATCCATAACAAATTTCTCATGATCTGAACACAAGATAATAGAGAATATGTTTTTAGTGGTACCAGTCCATTTTTTGGAAAAAAGTGGATCAGAAGACCCACTGAAAGATAGTGGATGTTTCCTCATGTAGAACTCAATAGAATGTTGTTCCTTCTATTTCTCATCTGTAAGTCCACCATAATTCATAGCATGAGAATAATAGGTGAGCATAGAATTGTGTTTTTTACTTCCAAATCCCATATAATTATACTTAAATTAAGGAAACGCATTTCATTTTCCACCAACAATACCATTAATGTGGTTCCTTTATGTTCCAACCATTGACTAAATCCAAAATTATAGATTAAGAAATAGTTATAATAATGAGGAACCAAATAATCATGAAAATTCACTTTTATAATGTCCATCTTAAGAAACCTTATTTAATATATGACACCTTAGGTGAAACCTATGTTATTCATAGCCAACTTATATTTAAATCCTTAAAATGGTTCGTGATGAGTTTTTTAATTTCAAAACCATATCCCATAGGGGTTTCAAACTAGGTATTAAGCAAAGCTCATTTTCATGTACCATGTTTTGACTGAGTCATTCCCTATGCACCTTATCATATGTGTTACTCCTAGGTTCATTTTTGGAAAATCCACATCAACTTAGAGTATCCAGACATGGATTCTATTTTAGGAAACAAGTTACACTATCATTTACCAAAATTTCAAGTCATTTTTCTAAACATCAACTCATCATTATACTCATCCTTAAAGAAATACCTATACATATCATTAGAAATATATTTAGGGATCTTAATAATGTATTTTCATCCAAGTTTCCAATATTTAACTAAACATTCACTCTGATACAAACTGGAATGAACCAGTATTGATGTACATGGACATTACATTATTTTTTCAAAATACTTAATGCATCCCAAAAAAAGATAACCAAAGACCATATTAGTTTTTTGGATATTGAAACATGGAGCACATTCTCCTAATTTAGTAACAGATCATCATCATCTCCCATAAATATCTTCCTCTTCATTTTCCCTAACAAAAACCTATCTTTATAACCCAGGGAAATGAAAACATAAGAAAATGATGATCTCAGATGCTTAGTAAGGGTAAAAAATGGAGAAAAATAAACATAATCCAGATAATAAGGGTATAAGAACATGATCATGAAAATAGAAGATCATACCATGTATATAAAAGATCATAAATATAAATTATGGCATAAATATTGGAATTCCATAAAACATAAATAACAAGGAACTAAAGAACATGAGTCATATAAGAAAAACATTATGTTGACAACAGAAAAAGTAACCCCCCAAAATTTCAAATTCTCTCATAAATGATCCAAGAGGGTAGCCCATTTTATAATCTTTGATTTGATATGTCATAGAGCCTGAATGGAGTTAGAGATTATGATTTATGGAAATATGAAGTTGGGATGGAAAAATCTATAATGGAGCCCATTCGTGAATCTCCCTCCACAATCACGGAGCAGAGGAACATGACTGGAGCCCCTGGGGCCCCGTTTCGGCGCAAAGCTCCTCCTTCATGAAGTCATCATGGAACAAGGAGATGGGATGCTCTACGAACCCATTTGAAATTAGTGATACTTCCGTGGAGCAAGGAGGCGAGATGATCTGTGAACCCCTTTGACGTTCGCAAACCCACAGTGGAGCAAGGAGGCTGGTTGCTTCGTGAACCCCTTTGAAGTTCGAGATCCACCATGGAGAAAGGGGTCATGATGCTCCACGAACCACTATGACGTTCATGAACCCACCACGGAGTGAGATCTGTCTTCACGCCGAGCGGGATCTACTTCACGTTGCCTCTACCCTATAAATACCAACTCACCCCCCTTTAGATGGATGGTTACGACGCCCATTGGGTGGCCGATCACTCCAATTTCATGGAGCTACTGAGCTCTGTGAACTGATGCCCTTCGCACCATTTGCAAATGAGGGAGTACCTTAGGGTTGCTCGAGGATCCATGAGAATCTTCCTTCGCAAAGCTGCTCCATGAGTCCATGCTCCGTGAGCAACTTCCTTCGCAAAGATGCTCCCCTAGTCCATGATTCATGAGAAGCTTCCTTCACAATGCTGCTCGGTGGGTCTATGCTTCGCAAGCAGCTTCCTTCGCGAAGCTGCTCCATGAGGCCATGATCTGTGAGTAGCTTCCCCTACAAAGCTGCTCCATGGGCCCATTCTATGTAAGCCCCATTGCTCCGTGAATCTACTTCCCAAAGACCTATCCTTTGCGAGGCTCCCACCTTCGAGCCCAATGGTCTATACCGTAGGGGATGCCCCCCACACCCCTGCTCGGGGTCAGTGCCGTGCTATAGTCCCAGCACTTCGGGCCGGGTCCTTTTTTACTATCACTGACCCCCATGTCAAATGGAGAGTTGCACCAAGGAATTTCAGGTTAGGATGTCGTCATTTTCCATTGCAACCCTTTCCACACCAACATTACACCTATGTAATACCATGGTTTTGGATACTCCTCTCCACACCATTAAACACATTGATTCAACATATTCCTCTTGGTTTGTTTCCCATGTTGTGATTTGAGATTCTCATCATCAATTCCCTAAGTACCTTGAGTTGAACCATTCTTCATGTTTCTCATCCGAACCCCCTCACCTGGGTGATATACCAGGTTGAACCAGAAATGGCCTCTCTAGCGTAAGTCCCAACACCAACCATTGATAGGCGCCTTATGCCTAACAGTCCTTTCTACATGACTCAAAACTATAGTAAACCCTATGTTCCAAACATATGATTCCTCTTGCTACAAATAAGAGATGCGTTATTCTCCATTCATGAGATGCCAATAGTCATATCTTTATGAATCTATAGTATAGTACGCCCTATGTCCCAAATATAGGATGCCTCTTGATCTATATGAGGGATTCCTTATTCTCCAAGAATAAGATGCCAATAGTCTTGTCTACATGACTATAAATTGTAGTGCACCTAAAGTTCCAAACATTGGTTTCCTCTTGCTCCTAACAAGAGATGCCTTATGATTTAAGCCTGAGATTCCAATAGTCCCATCTACATGACTATAAATTGTAGTATAGCTTATGTTCCAAACATAAGAAACCTCTTGATCCTGACAAGAGATACCTTATGCTCCAAGCATAAGACGCCTAATTCCATGATTATAGTGGCGTAATTTCAAGAGAGTTGGAATCCGTTAAAACATTCCATCACTCCATTGCACACTTTGCGTGTCCTTCATTCTGATCATCATCTACATCCATGTTTGAAGGGACCCCCTAATGTCTTGGTCCCATGCCGCATTGGCTCACCTACCATCCTGATCCAATGACCCGTAATACTTTGGACAACACATCGAGTCAGGTCATGTGTTTTGAACATGGTTAGTAGTCCACCCTCATTTTTTTGTCCCCATTTCAGGCTAACGCGATATGGATGATGTGTTTCGAACACGTTCAATATTATTCACTCATATCCATGACACCCTCACCACGTTCCAAATGTCCGGCATGTGATTCACACTTTTCATATCCCTTTTTTGGACTAATTACAACACCCTGGGCATTATCCATCTTGTGCACTAGTGCATAGGTGGATGCCTCAACCTACCTATGGGTTGGGATACCCTCATGGTCAGAAATGAGGAAGACATTATGTGAAGCTTCCTTGTGTAAGCATCATTCACCATTTCCACTCCATAGTGGCTCCTGGGCAGCTTCCTTGAGTAATACCCATTCACCATTGCTGCTCCTTAGTGGCACATGGGCATCTTACTTGTGTAAGCCCCATTCACCATTTTATCTTCATAGATGCACTGGGGAAAATGCCTTGCGTAATCCCTATTCACCATTGCTGCTCCATAGCAGCACCCGAGCATCTTCCTTGTGTAAGCCCCATTATCCGTTGCTGCTCCATTGAGGCACCCATGCAACATCCTTACATAAGCCCCATTCACCATTGTCCCTCCATAGTGGCACCCGGGCAGCTTCCTTATGTAAGCCCCGTTCACCATTGCCGCTCCATAGCGGCACTGTTGCAGCTTCCTTACCTAATCCCCAATCACCATTTTCGCTTCTTAGTGGCATAAATGTTTCTTCCTTGCATGAGCCAAGTCCACCATTGCCGCTCCATTGCGGTACCTGGGCAGATTCCTTGCATGAGCCCCATTCACCATTGACGCTCCATAGCATCACCTAGGTTTCCACCCTAGAGTAAGTCTCAATATCTATCTCCCTAGGCTGCTAACCACGTGTAAGCTCGTGTTTCCTATTTGGTCTACTAACCACATGCATGATCCCCCATTCCACTCCCCACGGATGCACATTCCACGACATGATCGTCAGGACTTCACTACCTATTGTTTCTCACATCGAGCATGACTCATGTGGGCTTAGAGTAAGCATCGACCTTGAAATCCTCCCTAAGAAGTCTAGAGTGTAAGCCCCAAACCCCATCCCGAACTATGTAGACTTTGATCTTTACTGAGGAAAGGTATGTTGGAAGCCTCCTCGAGGTTCAATCCCCCCATCCATTGGTTCCGACCCCTCTTCACATCAGTTCCCACTATGTTGAACTATGAGGTCTTTGATTCTTTCCAAGGCAAGGTACGTAGGAAGCCTCACTTAGGTTCAATCATAACACCAATTGGTCCCGACCATCTTCATGTCAGTTCACCACCCTCCTGAACTATGTGGACTTTGATCCTTGCTAAGGCATGGTATGTAGGAAGGCTCCCTGAGGCTCAAGCCCAACAAATTTTGGTTCTAACCCCCCTTCACATCGGTTCCCACTCATCCTGAACTATGCAGACTTTGATCCTTGTCAAGGAAAGATACGTTGGAAGCCTCCCTGAGGTTCAAGCCCAAATCCCATCAGTCCTGACCACTCCACGATGGCTGCCCCCATCCTCCATGATGTTAAACTGTACGCCCCTTTTTCCCCAAATGACACTAAATTGTCCCCTATCTAGTGGTAAGCAGTTGTCAATCCCCCATAAAATGGTTAGCCATTTTTAATCCCATCCAACGGTAAGCTATTGTCAAACCCATTTATTGGTAATCCATTTTCAACCTCATTAGTTGGTAAGCCATTAAATTCCCCAATAAACGGTAAGCCATCTTTAGATGAACTTTGTGGACTTTGATTCCGAGCCACAGGGATAAGTAAGAAGCCTCTCTAAGGTTCAAGACCATAACTCATGTCTCGTCCTAATCTCTCCCTCGAGCCTATGTGTTTTGGGAAGGTCATGACCCAACCTGAAGTTTCTATTTCCTCCAGATCCCATCCTTGAAACCATTCTCACGGGTCACATCCTCAGGTGTCCCATTGTCCCACCGAACTACGAGGACATTGATTCCCTACCATGAGGATACGTAGGATTTCTCTTCGAGGCTCAATCCCAACACTACCATCACCTTCATGATAGATCCATCTCATTCACCCTTCACTTGATTAAACTCTCCATCATCTATCCTTATTATTACATAATCCCCACAACATCCGTAACCATCCACCCAAGAGTTCCCCTTTTGTGATGGGACACTATCCATGCGTAAGCCTTATCATGTATTTAGGTTGATGTTCTCTGTGTACACAATATTTCATAACCCCTTAAAACTACGTGTGTTTTGATCCTTGTCATGTACATAGGGTTCATAGGAAACCTCCACAAGGTTTAATCCCAGCCAATGGTAAACCTTGGTGTTCCCCCATTTTGGGGTGCACACACCCTAATCCACCCTCAGTGGAGTCCAGATTAGCCTTCACGGTCTGACATCTTCCCTTTATGGGACACACCATCTTGGGTATTCTCTTATAGAGTGTTTTGATCCATCCACTCAGTAAAGCTTCCAGGTGTTTCCTCCTAGGGATGTAAAAATATGATCCGTATCTATGGGATGTTCTGATCACCCTCATTCCATCTCCGCAAGATGTTAAACTCGCAACCTACCTCGTGTAAAACATGAGATGCCTAAAGAAAACCTCGAAAGACATGCCTTTGGTGTAACCATCTCCGCTAGACATTAAACTCACGAAATACCCTATGTTAAACATGGGAATATAAGGAAAACCTCAGAGGCATGCCTCTAACATATGATACCCCACGAAAGATGTGGGATTCCTTGGGTTTTGTTCCCTTGAGATGCCCTCTTATGAGGAAGAATACAGGTTCCCCAATGTCAACACATCCAGATATGCCCTAACATGCCTGATGTTAACATCTAATCCAAACGAATGTTTCTACCATGTCAAGACCCCAAGGAATGTCCTGATGGAAGCACTATAATTAACCGGAGTCCATAAACATACGGCACTAGGAATGAGATTCACAAACCACGACTTAATCTTTAAGGGAGACCCAGACTAAGTGACGAGTTCCGAGGAGGAATCAATGGATGGAAGAACCGACATCCCATCACCCCCTTTTGATCAAGGACAAAATGTCCCTGAATAAGGAACATATGTCGCATGCCTTTGGAATGCAAGAATGCAGGGCCACAGCTGCACGTCCTCTATTGATGGATGCCCGCACCACGACGAAAGCGTCAGAAAAACATAGGAATAACCTATATATTTGTGGCATACACATAATCATATAATAATGATTTTCATAGTAGACAAGGAATTTTTACTAAGTCCATAATGGTATTTTGGGTTTACTTCCCATACCATCTTGGGAGTCATGGTTCTCTCCCATAACAATCTTGCTACCCTTGTTTCACTCCCATAACCATCTTGTTAGACAAGGTTTTTTAGGTTTATATAATGAGATAGAAATCATTACCCAATGCATTAGAGGGAGATATAGGTCCCACCCATCACATCATGAAATAATTCTAATGTGTTCCACAAAAATACAAATCATTCATCATAGCATAACCCAATAAGTAAAATGGGTTTCTTAAACATCATTCCATCATGACATAACCCATGTAAAACAAATGGATTTCATAAATAGTATTCCATCATAAATAAAATAAACCATTGGAATAATAGGGATAGTATAATTGAAACATAACCCTATTAAATATTACTATCATAGATGGAAAATAATTTTGATAAAATACTTGAAATTAATTCTTCACGAAAATATCCTTTCTTATTCAAAATCTTTTTATTTTCTAAAAATGCCATGAATTTTAAATGAAAAGAATTTATTTGAAAATAACCTTGAAAAATTGTACGGTAAGATTCATGAAAATAAAACATTATGAAAGAATAAAAATCCATTCATGCTGTATAGTTTAAAAAACCTTCTTATCTTACTTTTTTCTGAAATGTCAAAAAGAACCTCGTATCGAAAAAGATAACAGACTCCTTTCATAAATTTTAAATAAAATTAACCAATGTGTAAAATTTAAATGAAGAAAATGTAAAAGAATAGAAATTATTTTTTTATAAATATTTTTTAAACATGGACATGGATGATAAACATATACCAGTAAATACATACGTTTAAACAATAATGGGTAATAATGTGATTGAGATTTTTTCTTTTACCTCAGGTTTAATTTCATCTGCATGTGTATAAAACTGATGTAGAGTGGTTTTAACATTTTATTAACTTGTAACAGAATAATAATAATATTTTTTTGTCATATATGTTTTATTTAATATTTTATATTACCCATTAACAAAACAATTTCATGTTAAAGCAACGTTTCAGGTAATAATCACTTTGTTTATCATACGTGTTTTGACTTGTTATTCATCATATAATTACTTAGATCATGATATATTTACTTCCATAATGTAAAACCTGATTTATATATCTTATAAATTAAGTATATAAATATATAATATAGATAGATAAATTAAATAGAATACATTGTTCATAGAGATAGTAGGCTGTACGTAAGCATGAATGTTGTTTCTGTTTTCTTATTGTATTGAATGGAAGAAAGTAAATGATGAACACACAAAAATAACACATATATATAATTCAATTATAATTATTATTTAATATATTTAAGTCTTATTTATTATATATAATTCATAATCATTCTTGAATGGTTAATTTGGAGAATGAATTTCATCGCATCGTGTAGACAATAAGCCATACGTATACACAAGCGACATTTTTATTCCCTTAATGGTTAAATGTTATGGAATTTGATGGTATATTAATTATAAAGAATAGTTATCATTTCATATTAATTATTTACATCCTTTATATTCATCGTTATACCCATCTTAATAATGTATAGATGAAAAAGATCTTACACTACAGCGTGGAGACAATAAACCGTACATATGAAGACATGATAATATTGTTTTTAGTAGGATGTGTAAAAGGAGTAATATGGTTGTACCATAATTAAAAAAACAAATATGAATGTATTATATGATAGATTTTTTACTTTAGTATGGAAAAAACATAGGGAAATGAAGTATAATAAGAAAATAACTTTGAAAGAAATGGTTCAACAATTACCTCATCTTCGAGTGTCTCATTTTTATTTGCACAAAAGGACTCAATAGGATGGAATTATTCCAATATTATGGCCCCTAGAATGAATTTAGGGAAGTTGGGATGAAAAATGGTCTGGTTTCGGCTGATAAAAAAGGATTTAGAGGTTTGAATAATAGAGAAGGACAAGTTCCCTTTTATAAGAGGGGAGATGGGCACTTTACGAAACTCCACAACTATTAATTTATTATAATTTTTTTTCTATTTCAAATAGTTACAATGAGAGTTGATTTGTTTTTTGAATTAGGATGGGGCTAAATAACCTCATAAAATTAATTTTAGACATGTTTAGATTACAAAATTAACCTTATCGTTTTTGTTTTAACCCTTAGTTAAATAATTTAAATCTAACTATGACAACAAGTACTTTTACACTATAGGGTTAATATAGTCAATAAAAAATGAAAAACAACCCCAAATTGGATCCTTTATCACATATATTACATTAAACTAGTTATTTGGAAAAATTATTTGTTTTTCTTAATTTTTTTATAATTTAATAAATTATTATTTATTTTAAAATCTCATTTATGTCTATTTTAACACTATTTATTACCTGACTTTTTATAAAATCATAAAACATGATTCCTTAAAAATATAAATTAACTCATCCATAACAGGTCATAATATTCCAAAACATTCGTGTATGCAATCAAATATCTCATATGATATTTATTTTAATATCATTAATATCATTTTTTTGATACTTCATTTAATAAATCAATTACTACCTCATCATTATGTCACAATTAAATTCAATTATTTAATGTCTAAAATTTATAAATAAATTATCATGATGTAGATAAAAAAATTTATCTTTCAAATTAATATTTATAGTTGCTTTTTCTTCTATATAACCCTATATTATGAATAGTTTAATTAATAAAAATATAAATATGAAAATTTTAACATATCTGTAAAGAAAACATAATAATTTCCATCTTTTTACCCAATTGGCTTAAAAGGTTATAATTTTGACCTAAGTTTTATTTTTTTGAAAACCACTCATCTAAGGAAATTAGGACCAGTGTTAGAGTAATTTTATAAAAAGTTCATATTATTTATACCCTTATTTATCTAATTTACCCTTTAATCATGGTAAAAAAAATATTAATTTACTATTGAAAAAAGTTATTTTGATCATTTTAGACAAATATTTTCATACTGATTACAATCGTGTATGTATTTTTTTTCAAAATTCAATTCCTTGAAGTAGTAAAATTACGTTTAATGCTAATCCCTCAGATGTGGCTAGAAGGTTTGTAAAAGAGACATTCAATAGATCAATAAATGTTTTAATATATTTTCAATATAAAAATTAGCCCAATGAAATGCACTATATTAATAAAATTATTATTAATCTATTTTTAATTTTAAATATATTAAACTAATAAAAATAATTTTCATTTAATTTAAATATTTCGTTTTAACTAAAATGCAGAATTTCTCATTATTCATTAAAAAAAGAAAAATTCACAGAAGAATACTAAAAATTCACCCTAAGATAATTATTTCAGTCTAAATTCAAAAATAATGTTTATTTTATAAAAATCAATTGCTATGAGTGTGTATTTTTTTTATTTTTTATAGAAGGACATGGAAAACAGTTCATTTGAGAAAATAATAGTTTTAAACATATAAAAACATTCCCATAAATTATATTATACATTATCAAAAACAGTATAAAGAATATTTAAAAAAATTTATAACTATTCACATTAAAATATTAATGGTTATGTTTCAACTGTCTTATTAAAATATTTTTTATTGCAAATTGTTATTTTCTGAAACTCGGTGTTGCATGTAACACAATCCAAGTAAGTGTTGCATGAAGTGCCAACTTCCTTTGGGGTTGCTTATAACAAAATCAAAACATAGTGATTTTCTAAAATAAGTGAAATCTATATTCATTGTTCTGTGATGTGAAAATATAGAAAGATTAAATGAAGTTGATAAAAAATTCACATAATATTAGGTTGTTACAGATATGGTGGTGGGGAGTGGAGTGAATATTTTAAGATAATATTCTCACATATTTTCTCTTTCCATTATTCAAATTTTGAGATATAGTAATTCAGTAATTTATTATTTTTGAACTGAATATTCATATATAGATAAATTTAGGGGATCATATTGGTATGATTTGAATTTTTAATATGTTCGACCAATATTACATGAATTTTATTTTTAAATTTAATATCATAGATCACATTTCCATTATCAATGAGCATAAATTTCATGCTATTCTAAAAATCGATAGATAGAGATAGTGAACACTTTGTCTTCAATTTTAACTAAAGTACTTAAAATGAAAATGGTTAGCATTATATTCAATATTAAAAACACTTAAAATTCTAAATGATGATCGAGATATCATTTCTAAGGATAATCAATGAGATATATTGATAACTGAAGGGAGATCATAGTGGATCATAGATATTATGTAAAGAAATTATTGTATTGTGTTAATTTTAGGTATAAAAAATCATTGAAATCAATTTATATCAGTACGATATCCCTAAAAAATATTATAAATTATATTCCCAATAATCCACTTCAATTTCAAATTTTTTAAATTCATCACATCATCATCTCAATACTTTCTCTATTTTTAGTTTTTCATTGTTTTGGTCACTCACACTCACTGCCATCCATCCCTATGGAATACTATACTCTTACTCACCACTCTACTAGTAGTTTTTAGTTTTTCAATAATTAAAATTTTCATGGTATCAATTAATATGTGGTCATGGAGCTACTATATAACAATTAACAATATAATCCGAATGACTCATTGAGTGGATAACCAAATACTCACAACAGTTTAGCATCAAAGGTATATAAACTAAATGAATACATGACACACGATCTTCTAACTTATTCCCATTGATAGAATAAAAAATTGATGAAATAACCAGTCTTGATAAGAAATTGTATTTAAATTATTATAGTTAATAAAAATATATAATTTGGGAATTTGTATTATATTCATCTCTTAATCATTTTACTGATTAGTGCATTGATATACATGGAACTGAAATCTATGTAACGACATACAAATATAGACAGTTTTAGTAGAAAATTTTTTTGATTGAGAGAGCCTTCACAAGTCTATTTATGTTTTGAAAATCAATAGAATTGGAATAGAATCCTTTTTCAAATCCTCTATATGGGTGTTCTAAAATGGATTTGATTTAGGAAACTAGAAACACCTAATGGTTCTAATATATACGATATGGACCAACCTTCTAAGGGTATGTGATCAATTGGAATTTTTCCAATGGCTTATAGGCACTCACATTGATTGATAGGATGGGAGGCCAGGCACATCACATAATTTTTGGAGAAATTATTGCATACTATATGAATCCAATATATATTGATGACATAATAATAAATTATTTATAATCCATAATATAAATATATTAACCTTTCACATATGTAATTAGTAAAATATATATGCAGGAGTAACCATCCCTACATATAAGAGTTTCTATATCAATGAAACCATATGTATGTATCCGAGGTTCACCATTGAGAGATACATATATATATATCAAATGTTTTCCATCTAATTTATTATTTACTTGTTAATTTTTTTATTCCAAATAATCTTGATTTGAAGCCTCATAATTATGAACTTAAGAATTTATTTCCATCCACGGGGTGGTTGTGTTTTGGTGATGGGATCAGGCCCATGAGAAGAGCTTCCTACGTATCCTTATGAAAGGAATAAAAACCAATATGGTTTGGTTCCATTTAATGGGACACATCATACCCTTTAAAGTCATGTGAAAAGACCCGACCATGTAGGATAACATCAGGTGGAATGAATGTTTAGGTGAATGGTTCCTAAAAAAATATAGTGTGATAACTTCGCATGATAATTCACTTTAGATTTACCCGATTGGGTATATGGATCAATGGTAATGGATTGGTATTTCAATGTATACTGTATTTTCAAGAAAATTTTCACTGGGAATATGGGTTGGTGAGGATTATGGGAAAAGGACCTAAATGAAATATATCTTCACAGGTGGGGGTGTTATCTTACATAGAATATGGTCCAATATAAGGAATAATGGTGAGGATTATGGGAAAAGGACCAAAAATAAATATATCCACCCAAATGGTAATATATTAATGGTTATATGATTTTACCTTAGAGAGACATCCTATTTATCCCATTGGGGAACCAATAAATTCATATATAGTTTAGGAAATTATGGGGTTTACACATCAATTTGAGGTACATTTGTTAGTTGATTTGGAATATGACCCTATAAAGGTTTGTTCCATGGGTAAAATGCCACTTTGAGGATATGGAAACCTGATTCAGGGTTAAACCTAGTTGGTGTCCCATTATATATTTCTGATTATGCTAGTGTCAGGACCACCAATATTCTCCAGGTCCACATGGGTCATGATCTGTGTGAGAAAAAAAGAGATAGTAGAAAATCCCCACATAGTACAATCGTGTTTGGGAGAGGATTACAACTCGATGAGAAGACTCGATTAATTTTTTTTCCTCATTTGATTACAGATGAGGGTAGAGGTATCACTACTGGAAATGCATGATTTCCCAACCGTCTAGAACTATTGGGAAAGTCTGCAGAACTGTTGGTATATGTTATGCCAACGGTTCTACAAACCGTAGGAAAGTAAGCTGTTGGGATAGGGTGGAGAAAATTTACCCTATCCCAAAGGTTCTAGAAAACCGTTGGTAAAAACCCAAGATATCCTATTTCACAACGATTTTATGAACCGTTGGTAAAACAAAACCCTGACATGCTATGCCAATGGTTCCAAACTGTTGGCATAGCCTCTGCTGGGGAAAATTGCACAGCAGCTTTGCAATTTGCCCAGCAGCTCTCCAATTTCCCCACCAGCTCTCCAATTTGCTCACCAGGTCTCATTTTGTGGGTTCCCTCTCATTTTAAATCCAATTTTTGTACCTGAAATAAACTAACACACATATATACAATTATTGTACCTGCAATAACTAACTAACACTTAAATATAGAGAAAAAATTCATACACATTTAACATATAATGCTGGAACTATATGCATCCATAATTAAAGTAGAATTCATAACGTAATTATAAACATACATAATTAATTTATAATTCAATTTAAAATTTAGGTGACAATTATATGTGGAATTCGGAAGCCAATTCAAAATTTGATCGGTTTTTTGTATACCATATATTTTTACCTGAAATGATGTCCCTTTTAAACAAAATACATACACATGGAGTGATACCAGCCACACTGCGCCACGTATTAAGGCGAGGTTGACTCGTACACGTCACATAAGACCCATGGATTGTTGTGCTAAAGTATCAAAATAATCTGAATGCATTTGTCAGTTTTACGTATGCCAGTTGATGTTTTTAAATTAAAATTACGTCCTTTTGAAACAAAAGACGGACACTTTGAGTGGTGGTGGCCACACCACACCTCGGATTGAGGTGGGGTTGACTCATACATGCCACATATGACCCATTGATCATTGTGCTAACGTATCAACACAATCTGAATGTGTTTGGTCGGTTTTCCGTATGCCAGTTGATGTTTTTCAATTAAAATGACATCCTATTGAAACAAAAATTAGACACTTTGAGTGTTTCCAGCCACACTGTGCCTTAGATTGAGGCAGAGTTGACTCGTACACGTCGCATATGACCCATGGATCATTCTGCTAAAGTTTCAATGGAAACCGAATGCCTTTGGTCGTGTTTCTGAATGTACTTAAATTGTTTTCCATTTTAAGAAAAAGAGAGACACATAGAGTGATTCCGGCCACACCGTGCCTCAGATTAAGGCGGGGTTGACTCATACACGCCACATATGACCAGTGGATCGTTGTGATAAAGTATCGACACAATCCGAATGCGTTTGGTCACTTTTCTGTATGCTAGTTGATATTTTTCACTTAAAATGACGTCCTTTTGAAACAATAGACAGACACTTTGAGTGGTTCCGGCCACATCGCGCCTCGGATTGAGTCAGGGTTGACTCGTACACGTCATATATGACCCATGGATCATTGTTCTAAAGTATCAACACAATACAAATGCGTTTGTCAGTTTTCCTTATGCCAGTTGATGTTTTTCAATTAAAATGAAATCCTTTTGAATCAAAAGGCAGAAACTTTGTGTGGTGCCGACCACACCGCACCTCGGATTGAGGCAGAGTTGACTCGTACACGTCAAATATGACCCATGGATCGTTCTCCTAAAGTTTCAATGGAAACCGAATGCGTTTTGTCGGTTTTCCATATGTACTTAAAATGTTGTCCATTTTAACCAAAAGAGACCCACTTAGAGTGATTCCGGCTACACTGTGCCTCAGATTCAGGAGGGGTTGACTCGTAAACATCACATATGACCCATGGATCGTTGTGCTAAAGTATCGACACAATCTAAATCCGTTTGGTCTCTTTTTCGTATGCCAGTTGATATTTTTCACTTAAAATGACGTCCTTTTGAAAAAAAAAGACAGACACTTTGAGAGGTGCCGGCCACACCACGCCTCGAATTGAGGCAGAGTTGACTCTTACATGTCACATATGAACAATGGATCGTTGTGCTAATGTATCGACACAATCCGAATGTATCTGTCGATTTTCCATATGCGATTTTGATGTTTTTCAATTAAAATGACGTCCTTTTGAAACAAAAGACAGACACTTTGAGTGGTGGCGGCCACACCGTGCCTCAGATTGAGTTGGGGTTGACTCTTACACGTCACATATAACCCATGGATCATTTTTTCTAAAGTATCCACACAATCCGGATGCGTTTGTCAGTTTTCTGTATGCCAGTTGATGTTTTTCAATTAAAATGACCTTCTTGTGAATCAAAAGACATACACTTTGAGTTGTGGTGGCCACACCACACCTAGGATTGAGGCGGGGTTGACTCGTACAAATCATATATGACCCATGGATCGTTGTTTTAATGTATCGACACAATCCAAATGCGTTGGTCGGGTTTTTGTATGTACTTAAAATATTGTCCATTTTAAGAAAAAGAGAGCCACTTAGAGTGATTCCGGCCACACCGTGCCTCAGATTAAGGCAGGGGTTGACTCTTACACGTCACATATGATCCATGGATCATTGTTCTAAAGTATCGACACAATCTGAATGTGTTTGGTCGGTTTTCCTTATGTCAGTTGATGTTTTTCACTTCAAATGACGTCCTATTAAACAAAAGACATACACTTTGAGTGGTGGCGGCCACAACATGCCTCGTATTGAGGTGGAGTTGACTCGTACACATCACATATGACCCATGGATCATTGTTCTAATGTATCGACACAATCCGAAGGCATTTGGTCGGTTTTCCGTATGCCAGTTGATGTTTTTCAATTAAAATGACGTCCTTTTGAAACAAAAGGCAGACACTTTCAGTGGTGTCGGCCACACCGTGTCTCAGATTGAGGTGGGGTTGATTCTTACATGTCACATATGACCCATGAATCGTTCTCCTAAAGTTTTCAATGGAAAACGAATGTGTTTTGTTGGTTTTCCGTATGTACTTAAATTTTTTGTCCATTTTAAGAAAAAGAGATCCACTCAGAGTGATTCCGGCCACACGGTGCCTCAGATTAAGGTGGGGTTTACTCGTACATGTCACATATGACCCATTGATCATTTTTCTAAAGTATCGACACAATCCGAATTCGTTTGGTCATTTTTTTCATATTCCAGTTGATGTTTTTCACTTCAAATGACGTCCTTTTGAAACAAAAGACAGACACTATGAGTGGTGGCGGTCACACCGTTCCTCAGATTGAGGGCGGGGTTGAATCGTACACATCATATATGACCCATGGATCATTGTGATAATATATCGACACAATCCGAATGTGTTTGGTTGCTTTTCTATATGCAGTTGATGTTTTTCAATTAAATGGCCTCCTATTGAAACAAAAGGCAGACACTTTGAGTGGTTCCGGCCACACCGCGTCTCCGATGAGGAGGGGTTAATTCGTACACATCACATATGACCCATTCATCGTTCTCATAATGTTTCAATGGAAACCGAATGTGTTTGGTTGGTTTTCCGTATGTACTTAAACTTTTTTCCATTTTAAGAAAAAGAGATCCACTTAGAGTGATTCCGGCCACATTGTGTCTCAGATTAAGGCAGGGGGGGTGAATCATACACGTCAAATATGACACATGGATCGTTGTGCTAAAGTATCGACACAATCCGAATGTGTTTGGTCAATTTTCCGTATGTCAGTTGATGTTTTTCACTTAAAATGACGTCCTTTTGAAACAAAAGACAGACACATTGAGTGGTGGCGGCCACACCGCACCTCGGATTGAGGTGTGGTTGACTCATACACATCACATATGACCCATGAATTGTTGTGCTAAAGTATCAACACTATCAGAATGTGTTTGGTCAGTTTTTTCTGTATGCCAGTTGATGTTTTTCAATTAAAATGGCATCCTTTTGAAACAAAAGGCAGACACTTTGAGTGGTGGCGGCCACAATGCGCCTCAGATTGAGGCGGGGTTGATTCGTACACGTCACATATGACCCATGGATCGTTCTTCTAATGTTTCAATGGAAACCAAATGCGTTTGGGTCGGTTTTTAGTATGTACTTAAAATGTTGTCCATTTTATTAGAATACTCATGTGTCTATTAGTTGAATGATATTTACTTAAAATCTTGTGGATATTTATATAAAATATTTTTATATCATTCTTAGTATGGATTATATTTTAGTTTATAATGCTATGAAACATTTAGGAGCTAACAATGTCATGCCCAATGAATACATCTATTTTATAACATACCAAGAATCTATGATATTGATTAGATGTGTAAATGTGATTTACATTGATTATCATGATGAAAATAAAAAATATATATATTATAGATTTTCTAGTATTAAATGAAATCAAGAAGGGTGGGGGGGATGTCCGAAAGGGCTGTCCGGGGGGTGTCCAGGGACCAAGGAGGTGGGTGGGGGGCTATGCGGGGGGTTGTCCGGGGTCCAAAGAAGAGGGTGGGGGGGCTGTCCGGGGTCCAGGGAGGAGGGTGGGGGGCTGTGCGGGGGGTGTTCAAGGGGTTTTCCGGGGTCCAGAGAGGAGGGTGGGGGGGCTGTCTGGGGGGCTGTCCGGGGGCTGTCTGGGGTCCAGGGAGGAGGGTGGGGGTGGGGGGATGTCTGGGGGGCTGTTCGGGGGGCTGTCCGGGGGCTGTTCGGGGGGTTTTTCGGGGTCCAAGGAAGAGGGTGGGGGGGGGGGGGGGGCTTGTCTAGGGGGATGAACGAGGGTTGTCCGGTGTCCAGGGAGGAGGGTGGGGGGCTGTCCGGGGGGCTATTCGGGGGGCTGTTCGGGGGCTGTCTGGGGGTGTTCGAGGGGTTGTCCGGGGTATAAGGAAGAGGGTGGGGGCAGTCCGGGGGGCTGTCTGGGTGGCAGTTCGGGGGGCTATCCAGGGTCCAAGGAGGAGGGTGGGGGGCTGTCCAGGGGCTGTTCGGGGGGCTGTCTGGGGGCTGTCACAGGGGGGTGTTCGGGGGGTTGTCCGGGGTCCAAGGAAGTGGGTGGGTGGGGGGGGGGGGGGGGGCTATCCGGGGGGCTGTCTGGGGGGCTGTCTAGTGGGGCTATCTGGGGTCTAGGGAGGAGGGTGGGGGTTGTCCAGGGTCCAGGAAGGAGGGGGGTTCCCAAACACACAACCACTAAAAGACAACAACACCCATAAAACAAATAATATATAAAAATATCTCAACTTCAATACATACTATGAGTCTAGATAAAACCAACAACTAGAATAGATTAAATATCAAATCTTAGTAATATCAGTCAAAAATGTAATGGATCAACTTATCCCACATCACCATCACCATCATCATCACCCTCGTCCTCTCCCCCATCATCTTCCTCACCCTCCTCTCCCTCGCCCTCCTCCTCATCCTCGCCCTCCTCCTCACCCTCGCCACCTGCGTCACCTTCCTCCTCTCCCTCCTCTTCCACATCAGAGTCCCCATCATCATCATCGTCAAGCTGGACATCATCCTGACCACCACTAGAAATACCACCTAGTGCACCGTATATATAACATTTCAATGACATATACTCATCAAAAGCTGGGCTGGCCTCTGCTGGAAGTGTAGGACATCGAAATTCAATAAATTTCATAAACGCAATGTTTGCCCTAGTAGACTGTTCTGCCATATCTATGATCCTTTTCTCATCCTGTTCTACCTATACCCTAACTTTCTACATGTCGGTGGCACTAAAGTTCATACTTGAGGAGGGCCAATACCTCATCAGGGCTATCCTAGGTCAGAACCATACTCTGCCAGAATGCTCCTCTCCCAACGCCTGATGTAAGTGATCTGTTGGCTCAAAATTGTCTGGTTCTTGGGCATCGAGGGCCTCTAAAGCAGCCTGTTACAAATATAAATATATCATTATGTTAAAAAATATATATTAAAATATAAATTCAACAGATTAAAACTTACAATCTGTTGCTAAGTCACTTCGTTGATGGCACTTCCATCCTTTTTCCGTCTACTCGAGCAAAACAGTTTTGCTCGAGGCACACATCCTTCACTATTTTGTATTTTCCTCTACAATGACATTGAAAACTAATGTTATATGAAAACTTTAGAAAACTATTAAATAATTGAAGAAACAAAAGAAAGTGTAAGTCATAAAGAAAAATTATAAACAATTGTCATACCTGCTTCCTCTCATGATCAGGCATCGTAGTGCGTCCCAGTGTATGGAGGTATTTTTTTGCATGAATGTTCTTTTTATTTATTCTAGGTTATTCCTAAATAAAATTCTAAAATGAAACAGATAGTATTAATGCAAAACATGAATGTTAATATTTAAATACCTAAAATGTTATTAATACCTTAAACTGGGTACTCATCTAATGAGTAATCATCTGACGATACTGCTCTATAGGACAATCATCCACCACTGGTACCACCTATAACTCAGTTCCAACTCTAGAAACCCATCCAATATACAACTCATGATTGTAGGCTCTCTAAAGCTCGCCTAAATCCTTTAGACGTTCTGGTCGTCCACCCTCACCATCGGGAAAATTAAATCGAATCTAAAATCAAAATATTAATTCATATAAATACAAAAATAAATCATGGCATTAAATAGAGCAGATTTATTTACCCATATCTCTGCCCAAGATCTATCCTTGACCTCATGTGGAAAATGTATCCACGATAGTGGGCTGATGGGAATGATGTCGGAGTATTTCGAAAGCATCGGACCAGAATGTCTAAAGGATTTAGGCGAGCTTTGGAGAGCCTACAAGAATGAGTTTTATATTGGCTGGGTTGCTAAAGTTGGCACTGAGTTTGAGGCGGTACCAGTGGTGGATGATTGTCCTATAGAGCAGTATTGTCAGATGATTACTCATTGGATGAGTACCCAATTTAAAGTATTAATAACATTTGAGGTATTTAAATAATAACTTTCATGTTTTTCATTAATAATATCTGTTACATTTTCGAATTTTAATTAGGTATCATCTGGAAAAATTAAAAATAACATTGATGTAAAAAAATACCTCCACACACTGGGACACACTACGATGTCTGATCATGAGAGGAAGCAGGTATGACAATTGTTTATAACTTTTCTTTACAAATTACACATTATTTTGTTTCCAAAATTATTTAATATTTTGCTAAGGTTTTCATATAACTTTAGTTTTCAATGTTAATGTAGAGGAAAATACAAAATATTGAAGGACGTGTGCCTCGAGAAAAACTGTTTTGTTCAAGTAGACGGAAAAAGGATGGAAGTTCCATCAACGAAGAGACTCAGCAGTAGATTGTATGTTTTAATCTGTTGAATTTATATTTTAATATCTATTTTACAACTTAATGATATATTTATATTTGTAAAATGCTGCTTTAGAGGCCCTCGATTCCCAATAACCAGACAATTTTGGGCCAACAGATCACTTACATCAGGTTTTGGGAGAGGATCATTCTCGTAGAGTACGCTGCCTACCTAGGATAGCCCAGATGAGGTATTGACCCTCCTTAGGTATGATCTGTAGTGCCACCGAGCTACAGAAAGTTAGGGCATAGGCAGAACAGGCAGAGAAAAGGGCCATAGAGATGGCAGAATAGTCTGATAGGGAAAACAATGTGTTTACGAAATTTATTGAAGTTCTATGTGCTACAATTCTAGCAGAGGCCATCACAACTTTTGATGAGTATATTTCGTCGATATGTTCTATATATGGTGCACCAGATGGTAGTTCTAGTGGTGGTCAGGATGATGTCCAGCTTGACGATGTTGATGGCGGGGAGTCTGATGCAGAAGAGGAGGGAGAGGAGGAGGGCGAGGTGGGTGGTGAGGGCGGGGAGGAGGGCGAGGACGAGGAGGAGGGCAAGGGCAAGGAGGGAATGGATGATGATGGGGACGAGGAAGAGGGTGATGATGGTGATGGTGATGATGGTGATGGTGATGTGGGAGAAGTTGATCCATTACATTTTTGACCGATATTACTAAGATTTGATATTTAATCCATTCAAGTTGTTGGTTTTATCTAGACTCGTAGTATAGTATTGGAGTTGAGTTATTTTTATATATTATCTGTTTTTATGGATGTTGATGTCTTTTAGTGGTTGTGTGTTTGGGAACCCCCCTCATTCATGGACCCTGGAAAACCCCCCACCCTCCTCCCTGGACCCCGGATAGCCCCGCCGCACAGCCCCCCAGACAGCCCCCCAGACAGCACCCCCACCCTCTTCCTTGGACTATGGACAACCCCCCGAACACCCCCCGGACATCCCCAAGATAGTCCCCCGAACAGTCCCTGGACAGCACCCCCACCCTCCTCCTTGGACCCCGGACAGCCCCCTGGACAGCCCCCCAGACAGCCCCCAGGACAGCCCCCACCCTCTTCCTTGGACCCCGGACAACCCCTCGAACACCCCCGGACAGCCCCCCGAACAACCCCCAAACAACCCCCCCCACCCTCCTCCCTGGACCCCGGACAACCCCATGGACAGCCCCCCAGACAGCCCCCCGGACAGCCCCCCACCCTCTTCCTTGGACCCCAGACAACCCCCCCCCCCCGAACATCCCTGGACAGCCAATAGATAGCCCCCCAAACAGCCCCCCAGACATCCCCTCACCCTCCTCCCTAGACCCCAGATAGCCCCCTGGACAGCCCCCCAGACAGCCCCCCCACCCTCCTCCTTGGACCCCAGACAACCCCCCGAACACCCCCCGGAGAGCCCCCTGCACAGCCCCCACCCTCCTCCCTGGACCCCGGACAACCCCCCCCCCCCCGGACTTCCCCCCCCCCCCCCCATAGCCCCCCCGGACAGCCCCCACCCTCTTCCTTGGACCCCGGACAACCCCACGCACTGCCCCCCCACCCTCCTCCTTGGTCCCCGGACAGCCCCCCAGACACCTACCAGAAAGCCCCCTGGACACCCCCGCCGGACAACCCCTCCACCCTTCTTGATTTTATTTAATAGTAGAAAATCTATAATATATATTTTATTTATTTTCATCAGGATAATCAATGTAAATCACATTTACACATCTAATCAATATCATAGATTATTGGTATGTTATAAAAGAGATGTATTCAGTGGGCATGACATAGTTAGCTCCGAAAGGTTTCATTGCATTATAAACTAAAATCTAATCCATACTAAGAATTATATAAAAATATTTTATATAAATATCCACAAGATTTTAAGTAAATACCATTCCACTAATAGACACATGAGGATTCTCATAAAATGGACAACATTTTATGTACATATGGAAAACCGACCAAACGCATTTAGTTTCTATTGTAACTTTAGGAGAACGATCCATGGGTCATATGTGATGTGTACGAATCAACCCCGCCTCAATCCGAGGCGCGGTGTGGCCGCCACCACTCAATGTGTCTGCCTTTTATTTCAAAAGGACGTCATTTTAATTGAAAATCATCAACTGGCATATGAAAAACCGACATAATGCATTTGTATTGTGTCAATACTTTAGAACAACAATCCATGGGTCATATGTGACGTGTACGAGTCAACCCCACCTTAATCCGAGGCGCGGTGTGTCCACCACCACTCAATGTGTCTGTCTTTTGTTTCCAAAGGATGTCATTTTAAGTGAAAAGCATCAACTGACATACAGAAAACTGACCAAATGCTTTCGGATTGTGTCGATACTTTAGCACAACGATCCATGGGTCATATGTGACGTGTATGAGTAAACCACGCCTTAATCTGAGGCACGGTGTGGCTGGAATCACACTAAGTGGCTCTCTTTTGCTTAAAATGGACAACATTTTAAATACATACGGAAAACCGACCAAATGCATTCGGTTTCCATTGAAACTTTAGGAGAACGATGCATGGGTCATATTTTATGTGTACGAATCAACCCCGCCTCAATCTGAGACGCGATGTGGGTGGCACAACTCAAAGTGTCTTCCTTTTGTTTCAAAAGGACGTCATTTTAATTGAAAAACATCAACTGGATTATGGAAAAGCGACCAAACACATTAGGATTGTGTCGATACATTAGAACAATGATCCATGGGTCATTTGTGATGTGTATGAGTCAACCCTGCCTCAATCCGAGGCGCGGTGTGGCCGCCACCACTCAGAGTGTCTGTCTTTTGTTTCAAGAGGACGTCATTTGAAGTGAAACACATCAACTAGCATACGGAAAACCAACCAAACACATTTTGATTGTGTCGATACTTTATAACAACGATCCATGGGTCATATGTGACGTGTACAAGTCAACCATGCCATAATTTGAGGCACGGTGTGGCCAGAATCACTCTAAGTGTCTATCTTTTGCATAAAATGGACAACAATTTAAGTACATACGGTAAACCAACCAAACGCATTCGGTTTCCATTGAAAACATTAGGAGAACAATGAATTGGTCATATGTGACGTGTATGAATCAACCCCGCCTCAATCTGAGATGCGGTGTGGCCGGCACAACTCAAAGTGTCTGCCTTTTGTTTCAAAAGGACATCATTTTAATTTAAAAACATCAACTGGCATACGGAAAACCAACCAAACGCATTTGGATTGTGTTGATACATTAGAAAAACGATCCATGAGTCATATGTGATGTGTACGAGTCAACCCCGCCTCAATCCGAGGCGCGGTGTGGCCACAACCACTCAAAGTGTCTGTCTAATGTTTCAAAAGGACGTCATTTGAAGTGAAAGACATCAACTGGCATACGAAAAACCAAAAAAATGCATTAGGATCATGTCAATACTTTATCAAAATGATCCATGGGTCATATGTGAGGTGTACGAGTCAACCCCACCTTAATCTGAGGTACGGTGTGGCCGAAATCACTCTAAGTGGCTCTCTTTAGCTTAAAATCGACAACATTTTAAGTACATACGGAAAACCGACCAAACACATTCGGATTGTGTCGATACATTAGAAAAACGATCCATGGGTCATATGTGACATGTACGAGTCATCCCCGCCTCAATCCGAGGTGCGGTGTGGACACCTCCACTCAAAGTGTCTGTCTTTTGTTTCAAAAGGACACTATTTTAATTAAAAAACACCAACTGGCATACGGAAAACCGACAAACGCTTTCAGATTGTGTCGATACTTTAGCACAATGATCCATGGGACATATGTGACGTGTATGAGTCAACCCCGCCTCAATCTGAGGTGCGGTCTGGCCGCCACCACTCAAAGTTTCTGTCTTTTGTTTCAAAAGGACGTCATCTTAATTGAATAATATCAAATGGCATACGGAAAACCGACAAACGCATTAGGATTATGTCTATACTTTAGCACAACGATCCATGGGCCATATGTGACGTGTACGAGTCATCCCCGCCTCAATACAAGGTGCGGTGTGGCCAGCACCACTCAAAGTGTCTGTCTATTGTTTCAAAAGGACGTCATTTTAAGTGAACAATATCAACATGCATACAGAAAAGAGACCAAACGCATTCGGATTGTGTCGATACTTTAGAACAATGATCTATGGGTCATATGTGAAGTGTAAGAGTCAACTTTGCATTAATCTAAGGCACAGTGTGGCCAGAATCACTCTAAGTGGCTCTCTTTTGGTTAAAATGGACAACATTTTAAGTACATACGAAAAACCAACCAAACGCATTCAGTATCCATTGAAACTTTAGGGTAATGATCCATGGGTCATATGTGACGTGTACGAGTCAACTACGCCTCAATATGAGGTGCGGTGTGGCCGGAACCACTCAAAGTGTCTGCCTTTTGTTTCAAAAGGACGTCATTTTAATTGAAAAACATCAACTGGCATACGGAAAACAGACAAACACATTCGTATTGTGTCGATACTTTAGCACAACGATCCATTGGTCATATGTGATGGGTACGAGTCAACCCCACCTCAATCTGAGGCGTGGTGTGGCCACCACCACTCAAATTTTCTGTCTTTTGTTTCAAAAGGACGTCATTTTAAGTGAAAAATATCAAATGGCATATGGAAAAGTGACCAAACGCATTTGGATTGTGTCTATACTTTAGAATAACGATCCATGGGTCATATGTGACGTGTAAGAGTAAAATAAACCTTAATATGAGGCACGGTGTGGCCGGAATCACTCTAAGGGCTCACTTTTGCATAAAATGGACAACAATTTAAGTACATACGGAAAACCTACCGAACACATTCGGTTTCTATTGAAACGTTAGGAGAATGATCCATGGGTCATATGTGACATGTAAGAGTCAACTAAGCCTCAATACGAGGTGCGGTGTGGCCAAAACCACTCAAAGTGACTGCCTTTTTTTTCAAAAGGACGTCATTTTAATTGAAAAACATCAACTGGCATACGGAAAACCGACCAAATGCATTCAGATTGTGTCGATACATTAGAATAACGATCCATGGGTCATATGTGACGTGTACGAGTTAACCTCTCCTCAATCTGAGGCGTGGTGTGGCCGCCACCACTCAAACTGTCTATCTTTTGTTTCAAAATGACGTCATTTTAATTGAAAAACATCAACTGGCATACGGAAAACTGACAAACGCATTTGGATTGTGTCGATACTTTTGCACAATGATCCATGGGTCATATGTGACGTGTACAAGTCAACCCTGCCTCAATCAGAGGCGCGGTGTGGCCGGTATAACTCCAGGTGTATGTGTTTCGTTTAAAATGGATATCATTTTAGGTAAAAATATATGGTATACAAAAAACCGATCAAATTATGTATTGACTTCTGGATTCCACATATAATTGTCATCTAAATTTAAAATTGAATTCTAAATGATTTATGTATGTTTATAATTACGTTATGAATTCTAATTTCATTATGGATGTGTATAGTTCCAGCATTATATGTTAAATGTGTATGAATTTGTTTTCTATATGTAAGTGTTAGTTGGTTATTGCAGGTACAATAACTGTATATGTATGTGTTATTTTATTGTAGGTAAAATAATTGGATTGAAAATGAGAGGGAACTCACAAAATGAGACCTGGTGGGAAAATTGGAGAGCTGGTGGGAATATTGGGGAGATGTTGGGCAAATTGCAGAGTTTGTTGTGAAATTTTCCCCAGTAGAGGCTATGCCAACGGTTTGAAAACCGTTGGCATAGTATGTCTGGGTTTTGTTTTAACAACTGTTTAAAAACCATTGGGAATGAGGAGATGTTGGGTTTTTCCCAATTAGTTTGGCCAGACCGTTGGAAAAAACATGGTAATTTTCAGCACTCTATTCCAACGGTTTACAACCATTGGGAAAAAAGCTCTCCCAACAGTTTGCCAGAACCAGTGGGATAGGGTAAGTTTTCTCCACCCTATCCCAAAGGTTCACTGTAAAGTGTTTGGAAAAGCTTTTCGCAATGGATTACTTCCCTATGGTTTGCAGAAACCGTTGGTATAACATATACCAATGGTTCTGCAGCCCTTTCCCAACAGTTTTAAACTGTTGGGAAATCCTGCATTTCCAGTAGTGAATATTATTTCCTACAAGAAAGGCTAAGCTCGTACTCAGGGAGGTATCCCTATGAGAGGTACATTCTACCCATATACAAATGGATGAGGGGAGATGCTATGATGGATATTCAGGGAGATAGGAAAATCTTGTACATTACTATATTCCTACCTATTTCTAAACCCTATAATTAGAATTGTGTGTCTATTTAGATTCAGCTTGATTTTTATCACATTTTAGAAAATATGTGGAGAATAAAATTCTTATTCAAAAACAAATTCACCCATCCCTAGGGTTGGGATCCTCATTTCCAGGAGAATGGATGATTGCGAAACTTCTAGGGACCCTAGCCAATGAGGAGGTTAAATAAAATACTTTACTTACCACATGAATGAAAGATTATGATAGGGAAACACTGATGTGTCTTTTCCTTGAGTTGGATGGATTGGGTTTTTGTGAGGGAGGTCTCAGTGATGACATTATTGGGTTTTGGTGTTGGTTAGAGGGAACCATTTTGAATGATCACATAGGTTCCATGATGAATCCAAATTCTATATGGATCAATGATAATGAGTGTGAAATTGTAAAATACCATAGGGATACCCCCATTTGGTATTATTTTCTCACTATGCGGGATCAATCATTTCGAAGGGGCACTTTTCCTAATGGGATTAATTTGTAAGAGGTTTACTTCATGGATGAAAGGGGGTCCCCTTTGTGGATGAACATATGTGTCCTTTTTTTTCTCATGAAGGGTGTCCATTTGTGAGTGGAGGCTCTTAGCTGAGGACCACTTTTGATGGGTCTCCATTTTATTTGTAGAATACTGTATGACAATTACCCATATTACATGATGTCTCATTATGGAATTCTCTTATATTCCTCTCCTCTCTCTGTGGTATCCTATTCTCTCTACCTTTGTAAAAAATTTTGGTGAGAACAATAGGAATTTATAGAGAACAAGGATAAAAATATTGCTGAAAAAGTATGGATTAGTTTCGTAAAACACCTACTGCTAGGGACAAGTAAATAAAACCAATGCCTCATCAAATAAGGATTATTGTTTATAGCTTGGTCGAATCACCACTTCACATTGTAAATGAATTTAATTTTTCTGAATGTTGAGCAAAAACGTCACACCCTAAATGATTTTAGTTATCATGGGAGGTTGATTCACTACCTTGTTCCAAGAAAGATAATTGTTTATGTGTGGCATGATATTTCCACCTCGCACCAAAATAAATCATTGGAGAGGGGTTTGATGTTACTACTTTATTCCACAATGGAATATTTTATATGGGGATTCCATGTGAAGTAGTGGTCCCACAGAGTGTGAGGAACTATGTAAGTAGGGTTGGTGACTTTTTTGGTCCATGTGCTTTGCAAATTTTAACTCCAAGCATTTTTTCACTAGTTTTATTCTAAATTTCCAAAATTCATAATAGTTTTCTATGATTATTTTTCAATTTTTGGGTCCCATAAATTTCTTCCATAAGAACAGGGTTTGATCATAAGGAATATGAGTTTCTTCTGAGGAATAACTCATCCCAGTTCAATGATATGAAAAGTTCAGGTGGACTTGGAGGTGGGACCACGCCTGTATAATGGTTTCAGGATGAACACATTTGTCATGAAGTGACAAGTACTTTTTTTTACATAGAAAATGTAACCTTTAACTCTCTTTTGATAAAATGATTCGTTTTTGGTAACCCCTTAGGAAAAATGAACTAGAAGACGATACAAGCCGACATTTCTATGAACCAAATTATTCAGTTCGTGGTAGAAATATTTTTCTATGGTAACTGAATATTCCATATTAAATTATATGTGGTCCATGTGACTATCATATTTATAACTTTTCAATCCAGAGGACTTTTATATGTTTATTAGAATTAATGTATTATAAGTCCACATGCTTGTCTGCTTTGATTCACATAATTGGGAGGAGAATGGTTATTGCTGGAAATGTTTTGGCCAACTCTTGATACCTCATTACACTTAAATATAGAATCAAGAAGGATGTCCTTATGTTTGAGTTATATAATTATCCATTGTCAATAATACCATCATTTTATAGTTTCAGGTTGTGGGATCACTCTAATTCCAATGTTTAGTCAAAGGTTTCTTCCTTCTTGTTCGAGGCCTCATCAAGACAAGTCAAAAAATTAGTATATGATGGGTCACATAATCTAGTTTCCAAGTAAAATTGGTTCCTTCACATTGAGTGGGTCATCATGGAATCCTAATAGCCAAGATGGACCTGATCTTCCTCTATAACCCAAATATTTAGGTTACCCACCCATTTTCAACTTTTTATGAAATGATTTCAAAAGAAGATAGATATCTAAATGGTCCTTTCATTCTAGTAGGAGTTTTTTCCTAATGAATGGGATTTGGAATTATGGATTCTCCAAATATATAATTAATTCCTTAAGAAATTAAAATCTATTTCATTGCATCACGAGGTATGGGTTTTACATTTTAAGATGTATATAAAAACCTATTTTTTCATGAATTGATTAGGAATTATTTTCCATGTACTAATGCATTCCATTTGCCACATGGTGAATTAAAAATCTGTTTATGGATTTTTTGAACTGGTATGAATTGCGATCCTCAGTGATATTTATAATGAAATTCTCCCTACGTCTAACACATGGGAGGATACTGACATGATAATCATTTAATGGGTTAACAAACCATTGAATTCTCTATGACTCTCACATGTTATGATTTCAGAACCAATTATAGGATGAAATAATGTTTGGAAACGAACTTGAAGCTCAATGTGGAATTTTTAGCTTCAAACCCCAATAACATAGAGGAAGTTCCATCACTGAATTTTCGACCGAGGTTACTATCCATGTTACAAGTGTTGATGTTATTACAACATCACTGAAAGTTTCATTTATTAATGTCATACCAATAAATCCAATTTCAAATGTTAACTTGAATCCAATTATGGAGGGTCCATATATAATTATTTCATTAGTTTGATCGTATTTTTTTAGAGGACCTAATTCTATAAAATATACCTATAGTTGTGGGTGAATTGAATCGGGATACCAATTCCTTTCGTGAAAACTAGAATATGAGAAAAACTAGATTATATCCATGTTTTCACCATTTTCACAGAGACTCCCTTAGATATGATCGTTAATAAGGTGGAAATCCTCCGACATAACTTCCTTGGATTGGGTGTAGGTGGGCTTGACTGTTGATATTTTAATACCCTTTTCCACCATTTCCTTATTTATCTGGAGGAGATAGCAGTGAAAGAGTGTGACCTTATCTAACATGACCTAGAAAATCATCAGGCACAAATCCAGGAAGATGATTTTATAGAGAGACATAATTTTATTTCCAAGTAAACACAACTATATTATTGGTTCACTATTCAATTTTACAAATTGTGAGAATAAAGGGCTCATGTGGCATGACTCAATGGGCATTTATCATCATTAAACACTAGTATAGAAACCATAAGATGAATAAGTTGTGAGTTGGGTAATTATATTGAATAGAAATGCCCATATGATGAAGTATAATCTGGTCAAATAACCGACCTTCAGTGGTCCCTCCATAATCCATTTCAATTTCTTTTCTAACCAATTGCAAAATACTAGTCAAGGTTTATTATATCTCATTCACATTATTCACTTTGTTCATTATGTTAATGAAATAACCCATGTTTTTTTCATTCCTCTTTTATCATTGTGTATTAATTAATGATAACGTAGATCTCAATTGTTTTTTCACCACTGTTTGACCATTGTATCATAGTAACTTTAAATTATTTGAAAGGTGGAATTATGATATTCTAGATCATTCAAACACTGGATAACAATATTGATAATAATTATGAATAATAAAGTACTAATTATATTTATTAATTATTTATTAATTGATCTTGGATGGGTATAATTATAATAACCAACACTATAACACTATAGTTTTCCTATTTTAATGAATAACCTAGTGTTAGAATTTTGTAAGTATACTTTGAATATTTGGACTAAAATGTTAGGAAAAGAGAGATGATGTTCTATGAATTTTTCCTAGTCTACTAATGAGAAAAATATTACTTTTTCTAATAACTTTAGGTTTACTCCACCATATTTTCAAATTTTTTGTTTCTACCAAAACTATTTCATAAGACCGATATAATGATGACTTAGTGGGAAATAATGCTTCCAATATCTTTTTAGTGTGGAGAGTAAATTTTATAAGACACTATCTTGGGGTTCTCATTTTTGAGATAGTAACACGGTACATATATATATGAAATGAAAATAAAACATATTAGAAAGGGAGATTATATTGTATTTATATTATGGAATACAAAGATAAAATGATTTTCTTATGAGGATGAAGATTCCCCTGGTAAAAAAGGACACATTGGGGGATCAATTGTATAGAGACATATTAGGAATATTATACACAACAAAAATCAAGATATCCATCAGAGTTAGATAAAATTATTTTCAATAACAGTGTATGGTTTATGAGGATTTTGGTTTCTCAATATAGTGATGTCTAATTTATGGAAAGAGGATGTTTCAAAATCATTATTGAAGCATTTAGACTCCTGTGTACAGTGATGGGGTGTTTGTACTCCCATTGAGATCTTATGATAAATTTTAGAATGGTTCACATAAGTATTTCCTTTCATGGATTGTCCTCATATGAAAGGAAAAAAGTGGATTTTTTATTTCCTCTTTATTAGGACAAGGCATGGGATTCGGGTGTCCCTACATATTTAATTGGCGCGGGAATCGAGACACACAAAGTTATATGAAATTTCTTTACATATATCTAGATCATTTATAAAACTGGACATTCCATGTTAGGGAGGACACTGTAGGAATTTTAAGGTAATTTAGGATGGAATGACCACCCCCTTGAGACATAGTATATCTTAATTATACTGATTGGAATTATAACTTAAAATATATAAGAACATGTGAGTTGTGATTACTGTGATAAATAAGATGTAATTTGGGGAATATCCAAATTAAAATATGAATGATAGTCAAGTGTTGTTTGTGGAACACACAAACTCATTTATTTTACCATTTTGGAAATTTTTTTCCAGTCTAGAATACTCTATCATATTCTGTTTTTGAGGTGGGGAGATTGTATGCAATGATATCAATGAACATATATCTAAGGAAATGATTTGGTAAAGGAATGTAGGTACTTTTTGATGACTATATTCAATATGAGGATTTAGTTTTGATATTATGAATGCATACATAGATAAAATGATTTTCTCATATAGATAATGTTTCTTCTGATTGATAGGCCACATTTTGGGAACACATTTTTTAGTGGCATATAAGGTGTAGTATTTGAATTCAAAATATAAGTGTCCTTTTGAGTTGGATACTTTGGTACCTGATGGCTAGGGAAATCTTAAGGGGGAAAGAGTATCCTCATAAATCAATTGTAATTTGTGAAATGGGGGGGGGTGTACATAGAATATGAAGGAATAATTTAATAATGGTTTTTCCTGGATTAAAAATTCCTTACATAGATTTTATTCATATGAAAATACTGGTGAATTTTCATCAATCACTAGTTCATAAATTATCGAACTCATTTTGGAATCTGTTTCACTGATTGATGATATGTTCATGAGTTGTATTGGGGGGGATTTCTTTTTTGTTTCACAAATGATCATAGAATGAGTGATATTGGAATTAATGTGTATATCATCAGAGTTATAATCAATACACACATAGATCTGTGATGAATTTCCACACACTGGCGAAGTTCTTATATGGGGAGGAGAAATTTTATCATGTAGTGGTTTGTCTATGATATAGTATATTAATGTAATTATGATTTTATAGAGACAAGAATAAATCCACATATAGTTATTGAAGTATACATGGTATAGGATTCACATCAAATGGATAAGGTCCTGTCAATGAGAATCAGAGGATCACGTAGTTTCAAATCTTTCATGCCGGGATAAAAACCATGCAATTTTTCATTTTTGTAAGGATGTGGGTTTTCATATAGTTTAACAACATAATTAATAGATGTTTTCCATTAGTTTAACATCATAGAACAAGTATTTAAGATTGATTCTATTTAATATCATAAAACATTGATTTTTTTGGTGAGGAAGTCTGTATAGAAAAGTAAAGGAGAAAACCCAACATGAATAGAGAGATGATATTATTATATAGAAGATTTCATGATATTCATACATAGTTTAATTTCATAGTGATTAGAAATATGAGTGTATAGATTTTAATCTCACAAAACATTAACATAGACTTCATTTTTAAGTATTACATCCATGACATGCCATTACCATTAAATTATTGTGTCAAGGAATAGTATTTAGTTATGATTTTGTAATGAATTAACAATTAAAATTGGAATAATCACATGAAATATCTCAGACCACATGAGTCATTAACTATGTGAGAGATAAGAGAAGTTAGAGAGTTTTCCATATTGTAACAAAAATTGTAATTAATGTTCTTTTCCAGCATGTACCACTTTATTTTCCATAATATAGAGGTCTGGAAAAGAATGATTCATCATTTTATGGAGGTGAAGAAGAGAATTTGTAAGCCTTGATATCAAGGATCCTAGATATGATAATGAAATATGGGACATAAACATAGGTAATTGCCACAAACCTTATTGAAAAGGCTATTTCCATTATTATGCTACCAGGGTGTATTCAAAAAGAGGAATTTATCATAAGTACAAAAATTACACTTATTTATAGGGGGAATTTGGGGCACACATTATGATGAGCTATATTATTTGTAGTATTCATAGTCAAGATAAAATGTGTCATTTGGATTCTTATAATTTTTTTCTTCATCATACATATATTGCATATGGGGACTAAAATGTACCATAACATTGAGTGTGATTTTTGAAATGGGGATGCCTAAGAGTAACAGAAGCATTTAGATAAACATTGGTCATGGGTGGGAAATTCAATTCCTAAATGAGGGAACTCATATTGTAATCTCCAACATAGTCTGAGGTTATATACAAGAGGGGGTATTTTTTTATTTTCCAACTTGGCCTGGAATGAGAGATCCCAATGACACTATGTATCATGTTGGGTTGCGAATCAAGAAAAATGTATATATGGATTAGAGGTTTGGTAGAATACCAATACTAATAATAGTGTTCCTCTCAAACAAGGGTCCTAACAACACACAGTTCGATCCATGAGAAAGGAATGCCAACTAGGTAGTTTGATGCCTTACGATAAGGATGTGGTTTCATATAGTTTAATATATTATGACGTAGATGTTTTCCTATTGTTTAACATCATGTTTCTACGATGTAAACCAAGATCTTATCATCGTATGACTGTGATTTTTTCTTTTAGTTTAATTTCATGATAGTATGATGAAGTGTCGTATAAATTTACATAATATGAAATGAGATATTTTAATGTATAGTAACATTATGTTACTAGGAAATTGTCTTATAGTCTAAAATAACCTGACTTGGATGTCATCATATAGTTTAAATTCATGAGGATAGGGTGTTTTCTTATATTTTAACATCATTCCACTATGATGTAAGATTGGTTGTGCCTTTTTAGGTAATTCAACAAGGATTGTTGGTGAGTTGCTTCGTCACATGCAATATTTCTTGATAAACCTTTTATTTATTTGGGGGATGATATGCTCCCTATCCATGGTTATTAGTGAATATTAACTATTTAAGAAGACTGTATGGATGGTAAAAGGTACCTCCCATGTTGGTTTATGTTTTATAGGTTTCTTCCAAGATATCATTGGGTTCCTCAGATCCAAAACGAATTCTCATTTATGGAATGAATGGAAGAAACAATTTTTGTTAAAATCTCTTGTTATTCGATTTTGATGGACCACCAAATGATGGAAGGTTCTCAGTCTTTTCTCATTTAGGAATTCCAATTATTCTAGTCTCTTTTGAGATTTTAGGTTTGTCGATAGATTATTTCAAATAGAAATGAAAAGTGAAGGAAATTATACCACTTCAAGAAAGAATTATTCCATCACATATATGAAGGAATACAAGGTTGCGTGCGTGGTATTATGAGTTATATTATTGCAATCCCATAAGGAATGGAAAATTTTATTGGGATAAGATTTATTTTCTTCATCCACGATTTTTTGGAGTATCTTTTATTGGGTCTTGCTGAAATATTCTATATATCTATTTGACACTATTTTATTGTGGGACAAATGGTTAGACTCAATGTTTTACTCATAGTAAAACCTTTTCAATATAGAAGAACAGAAAGTGGTTCCATGTCCATCAGTTTTGTTTGAGGGACAGTAAATCCAGTGATGATGTTGGAATTCATGAAATTGATTAATTTTCTTTTTCCCAACATCCTTGAGGGGTATTTACTCAGAAAATTTTGAAAATAAGTTAGTATAATTGAGGATTTACTTGAAATCCTTATCTATATTAGGAGTATATTTCACCAACACATCCATCCCCCATATAGAAAATTACCAGAAATATTTGTTAGTGGGAAACAACTTTGGTGATTAATGGATGATGCTGGGATATATTTGATAGCAATGAAACCTCTTGATAAATTTCAGTAAATCCCATATCATGGGAGGATAAAAATACCCAAGCCATATGAATTTATTAGAAGGATTGATTCATGAATGATAGAAACTAAATGCATAAGTATATAATTCTTTAATAATAGCATCATTATCTTATCTTTAAATACACATAAGAAATCTTTACATCTTATGTATTTATAGAGGGTCTTTTTATGATTAAATACATCATTAATAGTATTTTTAAACTCTAATCATATTATTTTATCTTTCCTAGGATATCAAATAGAAGAACTCTATTTGCATGATAATCTTGTATAAGAAAAATCCAACCATTTTTATGGAAATCTGGTTTAGGGATGGAATCATCCTCTTTTATATATTCCATACTTCCATGAATAAATTAAGATTAAATTATTTGGTGAATAATAATAAATACTATTTCATACAAGGTGGGATATTCAAATGTTGTTGTAACATTTTATGACACATCTCTCTAGGAATTCAATGATTAAAAGATTTTGTAAGATGTTGGATTTTAAGGGAATCAATCGTTGCACCCTCAGACATTTTCAAGAAGGGGAATCCTCACTTACATTATGATAAAATAATAACCATTTAACATATTCATAACCAAATATAATTACCCATTGACCCTCAGTTGTTCAATTGTATTTTTTAGTTCCAATTCTGAACCTACAATGAAGGCTTGGCAGTCTATCTTAATATTGGTGAAGATTTTCAAAAATAGTAAGTAATAATGCTTAACAAACTTTTTTTGGAAAGATTAAAATGTATCCCAACCCAAATTTATTAATCTTGGTGTTTTACATCCTATTTTCTATTGGGATTCAAGACACACTATAAAAATACATCTCCCATGTTTGTGGGACACCTTAAATTGGTAAAATGTGTTGATCAGGAAATTCACAATTCAAGGATTTTTTTTTCTAAAAATGAATTTTTGGTGAGAGAATATTTCCATTACTTCCATATTATCACTTTATATGGATTGAACTAAGTTTCAACCTTCTTCAATATAAATTCCACCATGCAAAGTTCCCAATTAGCATTGGGTGGTTGTGTATGTGTTTGATATGGTTTTATAAGAGAAAAAATGGATCTCATGATGGTTAAGGTAGTGTCTTAGATCTTAAAAATAAAAATTAGTGTGAGGTAACTCTTATCAATTTCAAAATATCATGTCTTAGTATCGATCATGGTTCTACTAAGATAATAGAGGATTTTATCACTTCTGATATCCTTATTCTATAAAAGGAAAGAAACTGATGACCGTTTTAAGAACATTACATAAAAAATGAGTGGATTTACTCTAACAAGGGGAATTAACATTTTTGGACTCAAAAGTTAATTATTGATAATATCAATAGATTCCTAACTTTTATCGATCCATTAATAATTGACACATTTCTTCATTATTTTGGTGAAAGGTAGATATTTTCCAAATATATTCTCTATAAATCATCAAATATAGGCTTAGATCCCCTATGGTGATATCAAATATTTGATATTTATTTGTGGTGACATGTTAATGATTTATCTATCCTTCTTATGGTCATGTTTGATGACATGATGGCTTACTAATAATCATATAAACCTTCTAGAGTAACACCAAAACCACATTTTAAGGGAATAATTTTTAAGTTTTTTTCTCATAAATTTTCAAACATGATATCATGATCAATGATATGATCAAATAATTGATTATTTATCACTACTATATCATTGACGTATAATTTTGTGAAATTTTCCAAGAGTAGTTTTATAATATTATTAATGGAACATTGATATGTGGAACCAACATTCTTCAAACTAAATAGAAACACACAAGAATAGTTTACCCTTTGGGTGACTTCAAATCAGCGACCTATTCATCATTAGGGTCCATCTAGATTTCTTTGTATCTTGAATATCAATCCATAATGGATAGAGATTGATAGTCATATGTTTCATTTTTCAGAAATTCTATAATTGAAAATAGGGAAAAAATATTTTTCACAATACCAATTAAGATCTCTATGGTCAATGAAAACTATTATATTACCATTATTCTTTTTGAATGGGAAAATATTGTCTTTCCATTTGGGTACTAGAATTATAGAATGAAGTTCAAATTATCAAGTTTATCAACTTCATCATTGAATTTATCTACATTAGTTGGTTGCATTCTTCTGACAACCTACTTGTAACCACTATGATCTTCGAGAAAACTGAAGTGGTGGGTGGCCACATCAAGAACAAGGGTTGGAATTTTTGATTAGTTCTTTGAGAAAATGTACCAATGTTAATTTATAAAGGAGGCATATACCTCTTGTTCTACAAAATGCATTACTATTATAATAAATATAGGTCATGGATCTTCCTCTATACCAAATATTTATTTGTCAGTGTTCTTCGATGGTGGTAAAAGAAACTTCCTAGAATGATGGAAGGGTGTATTTGAGGTCAACATATTCTTTTGAATATTATTCCTGCATAAAAATGTAATGGGTAATGGGCGATGAAGGGAAATAATCGGAACAAGGATAAGAATAAACTTTTCAATATCCAAAATATGTGGTATTAGTATTATCAATCCCATTCAATGATATGACAACTTCTTCTATCCCAACTGAAACTGTTGGGGTCTTCTAATGTCCTAGGGGAAAATGAGCATGCTTTCACCTATAGTATTTCAATCATTTTGGAGGTCATATACTTTTATGATATTTGATGCCTCAGTTAAGGCCATTTATATTACCCGAGATGAGGAAAACACACTAAAATATGAACAATCACTTTCACTTTGGTAGATACAGAATAAATATTCATCAAAAAGGTCTCCAATGTTTATATATAGGGTCACATAGAGACCATTTTGGGTATTAATTAGATAATCATCATCAGTCATGGGGTTTTCCCTTCCCTCTAGTAAAATACCACATCAATATATTGATATTCACAAGATATGAATGGAGATTTATCACTATGCAATGTGAGGATTTTATCATTGACATAGTATTTGGGAGATTGGTGGTATGATAAAGGGTCTTACAGATGTTTATGAAATAGATAATTTCAGAATAGGATGTTTAAGGTTTTATCCTATTGAAAAACCTGAAATTTAAAGATGGATACAAGGTCCCCGAATTGGCTCTTTTTCTTGATTTAGCCAAGGGTCTTTTGTTCACTCTTTTCATAACCGAGAAGTGTTGGAGGAGAATGAGATATTTGGATTCACTATAACATAATTTATGATGTTTTTGTATTAGAATGAGGTTTAATCATGATCTATTATCAATAAAATTGAATTGTATGTCAATACGATATAGCATACTAGATATATGCAAGGGACTGAGGGTTCCTTGTATAATGAAATCCTTATCCATTTTTGTGAAAGTGAAATTCATATGAAAGTATATAGGATCAAACTAAACATGATACAATTTATTAGTAGTGACTATATATTTGATCTATTAAGTGATTAGAAGGGCCTCTATGAGGTTTCCAAAGAGGTCTTTTGATAAATTTATAACATTAAAAACTGAAAGCTTATATAAAAGTATAATATTTTTTGAGATGTCATACTTTTGTTAGAAAGGTATATGATTAATTATTTGATTTTGATCCTTATTAAAAAATTTAGGAGATTAAGAACTTGAAATAAGTGGGCTATACCATTGAATTGGGGTTAAAGGGACCCCCATCATTTGTAAATTAGAAAAATTGGTCAATCTTTCCGCCTAGGATAAATGGACTACTGCACCCCCTCTATCCTATATATCAAAAAAAATTTATTTTGGCTAATTCTTAGAAAATTTGGGTGATTTTTTATACTCTTTTTATGAATTATTATGGGAGTTTCTATGAGTTTCAATAGCATAAATAGATCTATCAAGAACATGGAATGAATATTGGGGCCATCCATGACTATGCCTTCCCCTACTACATTGGCTTTGGTGTCCTCTAACTCTGGTTCCTAAATCACATATAGGGGAATCAAAGTCATAAATATACTCATCATCAAAGAGTGGTTCCACCTGTAGAATGTTGTTAATGAATCTGAAGAAAACTTTTATGTCTAATAAGGATTCCATTTGATGAGGCGGTGCCCATACTCTCAGGGCTAGAGGTATGTGGTCTGAGAGAGTCAACATAGGATTTGGTCTCCATGTAGGTTCATCATCCATTGCTCATATTTTTTATATCCTTTTACTCAATCTTGGAATATTGGGTTCTCAAAGACGGATGTGACGACGATGTTGGTTGCACTACAAAAGAGTATAATGGGGGTATAATTGGCTGGTTTAACTATTTCTTGAGGATATCATGAGTATGATTGAACCAGTTTCTATTCATCCAATCATATAAATTCTATGTAACATAGTTTTAAAGTTCATGTAACATACCTTATTCCTTTGTGATGTCAGTGGAAGAACATACCACTTGTGCAATTGGGATGCCAAATTTTACATTCCCATAATTAACCATCCTTTGTAAAATGTCTTTAAAAAAATAATTCCTCATTGGTATGGACCAATGTCTAATTAAATGGAATATAATTTGGTTGTTTATTAAGTCCAACCTAATAATATCTCTTACGAACTAGAAATTTAAACATGTCATTTTCCATGGATACTATAAATTAGTAAAGAAGATGTTCATACCAAAAGGAATAAACCTTATTCATCCTTCCCATGATTTTATTTTCTCTTTGTTCCATTTTCACATCTTGATGGGGATGTTAATTTTTTAACTATTTCAGATGATATCCTACATGATAGGGTGATAAAATTAGAACTATTACTAGTTTAGAAGTTGGTTTAAGAGAGATGGTCACATTTTCCACTACACTCATTCTCTTTTTTTTACCTACTAGGATTTGTTGAGACTTGTATTTTTTTTCAAAATATGAAGTCTTATAATATTTGGGAAACTATAGAAAGGTCCCAAAACACACCTTTATATTTCATATAAATGAGTGGGGAATGAAACTCATCACATTAGTTCTTTATATAGAGGGACAATAAATTTTATATTGGAATACTAAATTCTATAGAGTAAGTCACACCCTTCTACCTAGTGATGAAATATTAGAATCAACCATTCTGCTGCAATTTTTAATTTTAGAAGTTAGGGATCATCATCTTTCACAACATTGATGTTAATTGATAGATAAAATGGTGATGGTGATCATTCCATTTTTTTGAATTACCAAGATGGTAAACTAGTATTCAAGATAAATTACAGTCCACACAAGGTTTGCATTATGTACCCAAGTTTATATACTTTTTACTAATAATGGATTCACATCATGGGACCACAATAGGACACACAATTCATCAGATGATATTCTAAATCTAATGAACCTTGGAATATTGCAAACATAAGGTTTTTGAAGTTGGGAGGAGTATATGTAAAATATACACATTCAGGGTATGTTGTTCTCTTAGGTTTTACTAGTGCACGCTATCCTCATATAACATTTAATCGATCTATAAATGACTCAACAGTGTTAATGATGTCCGGTGAGATGACCAGCTGAATGAGATATTGAATAAGGAAGTGACATGAAGGACTTGATGTGGAAGATCTACCAGTACTTGAATTTGAAAACCTTCATTGGATATCCTGTGATAATTAGACAGACATGGGACTAGTTGTTTCCATAATGTAGGAAACAACTGATATCTTGATGTTATTGGGACTAAATAAATCAGTTTTCTATCCCCCCATGTTGATTATGTGGTTTGGATCTACTCTCTATGGTATGAAGAGCTCCTATTATAGTGAGATGTTAGCAACAAGGGTAATATGAGGATTCTCATGAAGAACTTACCTGGGCGAGATATTTCAACTGGTCAGTTCTATATTAAGTATCTTAAACTCTTTTATCTCTATCTCATACTCAAAAAATATTTCCTCAAGTGTAAGTGATTAAAATTATTCATAAAAATCATGGGATGTGGAAGCAGCCTTATCCTTATCCCTAGTTTAAGCATACTGAGCGGGTGGTAGTGGGTCATTCCGGGGAGTCCCCATTTTTTTACAATCGTGTGATTTTTAGCACACACAACTTCCTCAATAATTTCCTTTTAGAACATGTTTTAAATAGACACATCCCATCTAATATTAACATATATTGGTTTTAGGTTATATTAAATCTATATGGAATGTTTTATTTAAGTTTACTGAAATCTAATTCATTACTGGTGTTATGTCACTACTAGGGAAATAGAAGGGTTAATTACCTTCAAGAAACTATACGTGAAGCCAAAAGCTTTAGGAGTGGTTACAAAAAATGTGTATATTTATTTTCTCTTGTAGCCTTTTCGAGGCACCATCCTCTCTCTTAATTATTTTGAAAAGGCTATATTATGATGGGACACCTGAAGAGAGTCCCCAGGGAAGCTCATTATATTCATTAAACTTGAAGAAGGTATAGAAATAGATGAAGGAAACTACAATGACCTAATTTTTTACATGCCTCATAGTCGAAAGAAGACCAACCTCTATAGGGTATATGATTGGGCTAATAATACTACTATATTTTTCAGTTGGGGTTTTCCAGGATCAAATTTTATATCACTTGGAACCATATTTGGTGATCTTGAAGGTGGATGTGGTGCTAAAATTTCCCGTCACATTTGTGATAGAAATTCTTCTATATCACCATGATTTCTCCTATCATGTTTTCTCTCTAGATTTTTTTACCTTAGTCTAAGAATGATCTCGGTGCAATATAAGATATCAATATGAGATGTATTTTTGACGACATCATTGCTACCAAAAGATATGATTTCTTTAAGAGAGAGGTCTTGTTAGTCTGTTTTGATTCCTCAAACAATATTATTTCAAATTTTTTCTCTCAAAAATCTTAATGATTCAGATCATTACACATATATAACACTTTATAAGTATTCCCTTTGTTATTAGTAGATCCCACATCCAAGAGTTGGCTCAAATAAATGATATTGTAGGAATCCACTTTTGATGGGATTTATTGACATGAGATCATTGTGAACTATAGTACTCTATGATCATCCTATAATATGATATGGACACTAGATAGGGAATCAATGATCAGTTGATATATATTAAAAAATTTGGAAGGGATCTGTATTGAATCTTTTAATGATTCTTTTCTAATCTCAGTAATCACACAACTAAAAAGGATACCATGTTAATCTGATAATGATGTTGTTATATTGAATTATCATAATCACTATCTCCTTCATAGAGAAATATATTTTTAAAATGGTGAATATTCATCCACCGATTTATTGGAATGGGATATATGCATATCACTGACAATTTATTAGAATATCAAACCAAGGAGTGTATATTAGATAATACATAAATGGTAAATTATATTTAGAAATTACATTCCTAATGATTTGAATATCATCTTCATATTCCATGGGATACTCATCCATATGATCTGAACAATGTTGGAATTTTTGAATTGGCTTTTTTAGGTTGAAGAATTGCTTGTAATGCCCCGACCCCAGAAGCCAGGGTTGAAGAATTATTTTATTTCACTTTCATGATTACAAGGAATCATTTCCCGAAGGAATGATCCGTTTTTTAGTTTTGAAGAAACTATATACATACATGATTACAATAATACACTTGGAAATCAAAATAAAACATGATTCAATATAAAATTAAATAAATTAAATCCTTAAAGATACATAAATGACCTCTACTTTATAACCCGAGGAAGGAAAAAAACTGGAAGGTCTGAGCTCAAATTCATAGAAAGGGTTACATATAGTGAAATAATGAAACAATAATAATTTAATCATATTCAATTGGACATAATAAACATGGAATAGTGAATAATTTAAAAACACACACCGTCAATAAATTGAGAATGAAAGTGCATCGAAATATTTTTTTCATAGTGAAAACCTCATGGAAAGTAATAAAATCATATGGAATAAAATGAATGATTATTTTTTGGAAGTAATGTATATGAAACATGAACCATTATACCATCGAGACAATTTATTTTTGTGGGTAGAAACCCATCTAATTATGTTTTGGAAACAAATTTGAAGGTTATGTCGCCAACTTATTGGTCTCATGAGACCTATCAAAACATTAAGGGGATATAGTAGGCCCCTCCCATCACTGAAAGTCCAGATCATTATTATACATAGATTTTATTCTATAAAAATATGCCCTGTCAATTTTTATATTGATTAGAGGATACAAATTCAACAATATTTCTATAGTTAAAACAACATTCAAAATAAAAACTATATTTAAAATGGTATACGACTAAGAAAATAATCATATCCAATATACGAGAATATGGATATTTAATATGAATGTAATTTATAATTAAAAATGGTCTCAAAGGGAAATTATATAAACCACTTAAAAAAGATTAGGTGTATAATAATAAGTAAGTATCATGAAAATTGAAATTGAGATACAGTTCTTTAACACATTGTAATCAATCGAATCGTATGACCAAAAATTAATAATAATAAAATGAATCATTTAATATAATGAATATAAAAGAAATCATGATATTATTTATCAAATGAAAGTATACATACACCACATACAATAAATAAGTGGTTAAAAATGGAAATATCACATAAATAAAAGTGATATGAGAAACCCCTTACCTAATGCGCGAATGTATTATTCACTTGATCTTAATATTCTAGATAATAAAATTAAACCAATTAATTAATTATTTTAGAACCTTATCTACATTTGTTTTATTTAGTATAATTTTATCATGTTCATTTATGGATATTTTGATTATTTATACGATACAATTTTATCGCTCAAGATTGTTCGTTTCCTTGGTTTTCATGATCGACATACTTGTGTATGAGTATATAAGTTCAGGTGAAATGAATATAATTCTCCTGAAATAAATTTATATATTATTAATGAATATCCATAAGTTTAAAATTATATTTTTATCATTTTTTACATGGTATGCATATGAATGATAATATAAGTCAATTTGTGACAATCGTTTAGATTATTATGGCTGTTATTGATCATAACAAACTCATTTTTTTCATTTAGTATTATATAAATATGTTACTTATAAAAAAAGAATTATATTAAAAATTTGAAAATATTTCTCAACCATTAAAATGGTTTCACTAGCAAATTTTAAGAATAATTTTAATAATGAAACATCATCATCCACGATGGTTGTAAATTGGCACCACCCAGACGATGATTTTGTTTCTAAAATAAAAGTAGGAGAGTAAGAATATATTTGATGTATATTCCATTAAAATGATATAATTAAAGTATATAGATTATAATTTAGTTATAATTTGTATTTGGATAGAGTAGGTGAGGAGAGAACAATAAATAAAGAAGGAAATTGAAAAGAAAAATAAAAGGAAGAGGGAGAGGGAGAGGATTTTACCTCTTGGAAACACCTCCTTGAGAATCTTCTAAAGGGGATTGATTTTGTTTTTTTGGAGAGACTAAGAGCTCTTGGAAGTGGGGAGGGACTAGAGATGAGTATTTGGGAATAAAATTTAGTATCTTCAAGTATAATAAGAGTGAAGAAAATGGGGAGTGATAGCTATTTGTTAAAGTGGAGGAGAGGAGGATTTTTCCATTATTTTAATAATTTTATTATTATTTCGGACCAAGACAATGAATAGTCTTGATTATTGTGACTGAAAATAGTAATAATTTCCTTTTAGATCCAAATAATTTCCACTTACATCATCTATGGATCATTCAAAAATTAAAAATTCATTTATTTATCTTATTTTGTAAATCATCAAATTTCACTGTTCAAAAAAATTCAAGTACGTCAGAAACATACCAAAAATTCACCCTAATAATTTTTTTATGTGTATAATTCAAAAATAAACTCTATTTTACGAAAATAATTTTCTAGATATGAGAAATTTAATTTTAAATTTAATCCACCACATTCTTGAAAAATATGTTTTTAAAATTACAACTGCTTTTATAATACACTAAAAAAATTAACTAAGGTCTCATTTTATTACCCCAAAATCATAGAAAAAAACAATAATTTATGAATAAATTTTATGTAAATTTAATATAATTTAAATAAATTTATTAATTATAAAATTATAATTAAATAAATATTTCTCAAAAAAATACCATCCTTAATTATTAATTTTTAAAATATTCACATTAATTTATAAGGTGCCTAAATTTTATTTATACTTTCATGGGTGAGTTTACTATTAATAAGGGTCATATTAATATTCATAAGAGTAATATTACTATTTATAATGGTAACATTACATTCCATGTGTAAGTTACTATTCACCAAAAATAAAGTTGATCCTATCAGACTCTAAATATCATACTCAACATAACTGTTTATATCTGTTTTTTGAAATTCTAAACAAAGAAGTGGAAAAATTAATTTTAATGAATTTTTTATAACTATCTCCTATAGAAGATGTTTTTTTTGCAAAGAATCAGTGCTTCATGCATAATAATCTATATAACGAATTTAAATTATATAAGAATAAATTGACCCTAAAATCTCCAGGTGTCATATTAATAGTGAATACATTCCTAACATAATTTACTAATCAAAATAATTATATTAGTCATTATATATATTATTAATTAAATTATTTAATTAATGAATATATTTATCAAACATGTATTTTCATATTAATATATTATTTAAAAAAAATAATAGTGTAAAATAGTATTTGTTTTTTAGATAATTAATTTATAATTTTAAGGATTTAAATTATAATTACTTATAAGTATTATTATTAATTAAAATTATTAATTTTAAATTATTATTTTTCATAACTTAATGTACTTAAAATTATAAAAAAATACTAGGGTGTTATATTATACACCCCTCAACAGAATTGAGTCCTCGAAATTCTAAATTGCACTTCAAAAGTTAATGGTTGATACTTGAAACTTCTCTTGTGGGAAAACAATTTATAAATAGGATTAATGAAATATCCTCATAAAATAAGTTTAGTGAAATGATGTGATCACCAAAAAAATTATTCCTTCTAATGGGGTGACATTAGTTGGATGTAAAAACAAGACACGGAAGAAAAATAAAACTACGCAGTTCTGATGGAATGTGATAGAGAACATGTTCATATGAAAGTTGATTACTACAAAACAATATACTACTATAACAAAAAAATCCTTAATACTATAAAACATTATGATAATAAGAATTTTTTTATTAAAGAATCTTTTTCTTGAGTTGAGGAATTACTCAACTCTATAAGTGTATTAATATATGTTTATATTTGTTAAACATAATTTTATCCTTTAATTTAGCCTTTATGTGGTGAAGTTATACATTAACCTATTATACCTTATACAATGACCAACATAAACAATTCATAAATGGTTAAAAATCCCAAAATATAACGAACCAACACTTTAGAATAAAGGTCACTAAAGTTCCTAGATGAACTTATCATTTTCATTTATTTATCATGTCACATCTCTAAATTTTTACATTTAAAACATGTTAACAACATCATCATGTATTCTCTTGAAATATGGTAATAACTCTAAATACCATAAATCTTAATTTTTCAAATTAATTCTTTTATATTCCATATGTAAGATACAGGTTATTGAATATATTCCATAAATCAAAAAGTGTTTTAAAATCCATCGATGATATCATAGAACACTTCTTGACAAGTCAATAATCAATTCCAAGGTAGTCAATACTTATACAAATCAATCATTTATTCATCATTATCTCAACATAAGAAATATATTTAGGGTTGTATTTCCTTCAATCATGTGTTTTCAAAATTATTTAACTTTCTATTGAATATATTTTCATGGTACCATTAAATATATGGAATCAAATCCTTAAGTAAAAACTATTACAATAAAATCCTTATATATTAAATATTCTTATAACTAGTACATTTAAAATGATATAATTCTAGAATAGACATATTAATTATTCATCTTCATCTGTGGTAGTAGAATAACCTGATCGTTATCCAATATAATCACATGGGGTATATTTCTTTGACTCCTAGGATAATGATTTGCATAGTGTCCCATCTCCTCACTACTAAATCAATGTAAATTTGAAACCCTTTTCATATCCTTTCAATAATGAAAATGGTGTCCTTTTTCTCCACACATATAACAAAACTCCATTCTCATCATGTATTTTCCTGGGTGACTCTTTCGATAGTTATGACATGATGGAAACCCCAATATTCACTTTTCCCTTAATCCATCTTTTTCTATTCCATACATTTATTCTCTTGATTTCCTTTAAATCCATAAGACTTAGGTAATTATTTAATTTTCATTTGAAAACATGACACCATTTCATCATATGATGAGGATACATTAGAGAGTATCTATCTTCTAAATTTTAGATTAACACCATGAATGATTTGTTCCTTCTAACTCATTGCATCACGTGCATTGGTGGAGTGCTCATTCCTTCTACTAGGCACCATTTCTAAACAATGAAATAAAATAAAGTATCTCATAAAATTATGAAATTTCTATAACTCTAAAAATGGTATAACACATATCATAAATCTATGCATCGTGAATCCTAGAACCATACACTTTGGTTACTTTGGAAGCATAAATACATTATAATGGTATGTAAAAAAATGTAAATTATCATAATCATATCCCCTAGGAGTGTCAAACCAAGTGTTTGGTAAGGCCCATTGTTGTGTGCCAGGATACCTCAAGTCAAGCTCAGAATACCTATCTGAGTTGTTACCCCTATGTACATCTATTCCAAAACAACATCCACTTATAGTATCTGGATAGTGATGTATTTACTAGTAAGGTCTAAATAATATATTCCATACCAAAATTCTTAGGTGTTATTGTATGATTTTCTTCAAATTATATCTTAGGATTTTTAAATTAATCTGTGTTTTCTAAATCCAGTTTCCTAGGATTCTACTGAACATCCTCTAATACCAACTATAACGCCCCGACCCCAGAAGCCTAGATCCAGTACATTATTTTAATAAATTAGAATGATTAAAAAGAATCACATCTCAAAGGACCAATCAATTTAGTATTCTTGAAGAAACTAGATACATAAATGATACCCATAATATATTGGGAAAACAAAACAAAACATGATAAAATATAAAATGAAATAATTTTCATCCTTTTAAGATGAATAAATGACCCCTTCTTTATAAAATGAGGAAGGAAAAAAATGAAAGCGCTGAACTCAAATGCTCATCAAGGGGTAAATATAGTGTAATTTTGAAACAAGAATAATTTAATATTAATCAATTATACATAATCAATATGTCATGGTAAATAATTGAAAAACACACACAATCAATAAACTGAGAAGGAAAGTGAATCCATAGATTTTGTCATAGTGAAAACCTCATGAAAAGTAATAAACGAATACTTAAAAAATATAATTATTATTATTTGTACGTGATGTATCTATATCATGAACCATCATACCTTTTAGATTGTTTATCTCTGTAGGTAGAAATCAGTCTGATTATGTTTTGGAAACAAACTCCAAGGGTTTATCGCCGACTGTTTTTTCTCATGAGACTTGTCGATTCATCAATGGGATATAGTAGGTCCCATACATCACTTAAAGTACAAATAATTATGAAAAATATTTAAATCTAGAAACTTATGAATTATCAATTTATATATTGAGTACACGATATAGATTCATCAATATTTCCATAGTTTAAAAAACCTTTAAAATAAACACCATATGTATAAGGGTATAAAGAGAGGGATAAAATTATATCCATTATACAAGGACATGGATATTTAATATGAATGTAATTTAAAATGAAAAATTATCTCAAAGGGGCAGTGGGTACACCACATAGAAATGATTAGGTGCACAATACCAAGTAAGCCTCAATAAAACTGGCATTGAGATGATGTCCCTTACCACATTAAAATCAATCAAATCATATGACCAAAAATTAATAATCATCAAATCATCCATTTAATAGAATGAATACAAATATAATAATGATATTATATATCAAAGTTTAGTATAAATATACCTTTTACAAGAAATAAGTAGCGAAAAATGGAAATCTCAAGGAAATAAATATGAGATGAGATACCCCTTACCTTATTCCAAAATATTTTATTGACTTGATCTTAATGTCATAGATACTAAAAATAAATCCATTGATTAATTATTTAATTATTTATCTACATATATTTGATTTATTATAATTTAATTAAGTTTATTTATGTCCTTTTTTATTAGTTATACGATACAATTTTATATCTCGGTATCATTCGATTCCTTTCCTTTCATGATCGACATACTTGTTTATGAGTACTAAAGATCATGTGGAATATATATAATCATCCAGAATTGAATTTATATATTATTAATTAACATAAATAAGTGTAAATTGATATTTATATCATTTTCTACATGTTATGGGGATGAATCATTAGATAACTCATTTAGTGATAATCATTTAGATTATTATGGTGGCTATTGAACGTAAAAAACTCATCTTCTTTTATCATTTAGTATTATGAAAATATGTTACTTATAGATAAAAAAGAGTAATATTATACATTTTACAATATGTATCAACCATATAAATGGTTTAATTAATAACTTTTAAGAATATTTTTATGAATGAAACTTCATCGTCCATGAAGGATGTGAATTGGCACCTCTCGGGCGATGATTTTGTTAATAAAATAAAAGAGGGAGAGTAAGAATATTGATGATGTATGTTACATTAAAATGATATAATAAAATTATATATATGGTATTTTATTTATCTTGGTCATTTTTATAGATGATGTGAGGAGATAACAATAAATAAAAAAGGAACAAGAAAAGAAAAATAAAAAGAAAAGGGAGAGTATTTTACCTCTTGGATACTCATCCTTGAGAATCTCTGTAAGATTATTGATTTCAGAATTTTAGAAAGACAAAGAGATCCTAGACATGGGAGGTAATAGGGAGGAGTGTTTATGAATAAATTTTATAATATTAAAGGCCTAGAGGAGTGAAGAGAAGAGAGGGTGAGGGGTGAGTTTTATAGTGGAGGATAGTATGGTTTTCCATTATTTTAATCATTATTTTATTATATTGTCTCAGGACTATTAATATTATTGATTCTTATGACTAAAAATAATAATAAGTGCATGTTCATTTGAACCAATGTCTATTTAAATCATCCATGACTCAACCATTATGTATAAATTCATTTTTATCACATTTCAAAAATTATCGAATTTCAGTATTCGCTAAAAAAATTCAAGTATTTCATAAAAATTACAAAAAATAACCCTTAACATTTATCAATGCATATAATCCAAAAATTCAGTCCATTTTATGAAAATTAATATCTAGATAAGAGGAATTTAGTTTTCAATTAAAATCACATTTTTTCTAAAAAATTTTTTTTAAATTTGTAATTGATTTTATAATTCCCTGAAATATTATATATGATCAAATTAAATTATACCAAAATAATTGTACAAAAAAATATTTATTTATGACTAAAATTTATGAAAATTAATTATCTTTTAAATAAATTTATTTATTATAAAATTTTAATTAAATATTTTTTTCATATAAAAATACCAATACTTAATTATTAATTTTTTAAATATTCAATTTATTTTATAAGGTTCCATAATTTTATTTATAATTTAATGGGTGATGTTACTATTCATTAGTGTCATATTACTATTCATTAGGGTAATATTATTATTCAGAAGCGTAACATTACTATTTCATAAGTGCAAGTTACTATTCACTAAAAATTAAGTCGATCCTATGAGACTCTAAATATCTTACAAAGTGCAACCGTGTATGTTTGTTTTTCAAAATTCAAAACACAGAAGAGGAAAAATTATGTTTAATGACTAGCTTATAACTATATCCTTTAAAACATTTTTTTTTCATATATACTCATTGTTGTATGCATTATAAGATATCTAATGAATTAAAATTATTTAAAAGGAAACATAAAATAAAATCTTATGGTGTCATATTAAGAGTGAATTTATTTATAAGAAAATTATGTTTTTCTCTGAAAAATTATAATATTCAATATATATATTATTATTCAAAATTTTATATAAAGAATATATTTTGATTAAATACATATATTCATATTGAAATTTTATTTTATAGAAAACAATATTGTAAAAAAGAAGTTAATTTTTAAGAACATTAATTAATTAATTTGAAAGATATAGATTAAAATTATTTTTAAGTATTTTTATTAATTAAAAAAAACTAAATTATTATTTTTTCATATCATAATGTATTTAAAATTATAAAACAAATTACTGGGGTGTTACATTAGTAGGAATACCATTTTCTGTGTTGGAATCCATGTGATGAAATGGTGGTTAAATAATGAATATTTCCTCGAACAATATTATGATTATAAAATATTATCACTAGTCAATGTTAAGGGATTAGACATAGATGAATTTATCTTTCCATATTACTCATTATAAAATATATCTCCTGTACTTGTTTTGGAATGGGGAGGACCTTCCTTTCAAAATGACACTTCCATGTAGGGAGGACCTTCATAGAGAACACCTTCATAGGGAGGGATATCATTATGGCTCAATTTATGATCATATTGGGAATTCCCGTGGTATATACCCAGGAAAAGATATTCTAGGTAGTCATTTTAAAGGGGAGTGTCTTATTTACATTTTAAGTCATAAACTAGGGGAGGGTTACCATGGTACCAATCAAGTGAAAAGATCCCATGACTAATATCAGTGTGGCCATAAAGGATATCTCTCTAGTGAATATTCCAGGGAGGACCTCTAGAGTTGTTGCTAGTAATGTTTTTGGGAGAAAATTTGAAAATGAAACTACTTATTTCATGAATTTGTGAAAGGTTACCAAGATCATGGTCTACCAATGATAGGCGTTTGATAGCCTGAATGACACCAACATCAAGATAATTTGGGTTACAGGATAACTTTAGGATTTTCAACCACTTTTGTTGACATTTTTTAGAATTTTTCCATCTGATGATTTGAGACGCTTGTTTTAGACAAAAACCTTCATATATGGGAGCCTTCCTAATCAATTCTCATTCTATAGTTAATTTTTAATTATAGGTTCTTTTGGTTTTGGAATGTATATGTGACTAAACAAGAGTTTCCATTTATATTGAAAAATATTCTCTTATTATAATGGGTATGTACACCCAATCCTATTTCCCATTTTCCAAGAAAGGTTATGACAACCCTCCTTGATGGGAGGGGGACTATATGATAAATTCTGTTTAATCATTTAATTTTTATAATGATATAACCCAATTATGGACATTAGGATGTGTTTCTTCCCTTTAACCACCACTGTGACTGTCATTATATCCAGTAAGGATTATAGAATATGGGAAGAGATGGATGAGTTCCTTTGTTTTTTTTCAAGGATATGTAGGGTGACATTCATAGCTAGAAGTGGATTATATTCTTCTTTTGTGGTTAGAGAAGGTACATATACCTACACCCATAATCAATTTCCAACTATAATATGATAGTAGGGGTATATTTATGGGCTATTAGCATGATATGTCCCATGTTTGTTGTGAGGATATACCAAAATCTTCTTCGGGTGCTACCAGATTATGTAGGCAGGGTTGTTGGGTGTGGGAATGGATATATGCCTACTCATATATAAAATATTTATATTTTTTGGATTTAATTTTGATAATGGGGTTGTCTTTCCACACTTTATTGATTGAATCCCACCCTTTGTGGGCCACGTTGGGTACCAGATCCTAGGTTGCGTAAGCGGAGGCCCACAAGGTGGAATCCATATCATGATGTTGACATGACATTGTGCAGCATTAGTGAAAATTAATATTGGGAGTATCCCTTTGGGTGAAATCCTATTTTGAGGTGATGGAGAAATAATTAAACTCAAGTCCCACCTCCCTTAGATAAATGGTAAACATTTTGTTGAGTTCGAATGAAAGGCCTGCATAAAAATTTGAAACATCTTTGGGAGAAACTTGTTTCATTGACCCCATCCATTTATTGGTAAAACTTTTGTGGGGATTCATTTATTAGAGAGATTCACAAGAAATCTCTAATGTTGGGATACTTCCATTTTTGAGGAATTTCTTGAATGATGCATTCTTCACCTAGCTCTGAAGGCACTGAGTGGGTAGCAATGTTATTTCAGAGGATGAGGATCCATCACGTGCAACTACAAATGCATAGTTCATTTTTTATTCATAGGTAACTATTTTGGATCAAATTGGGTTATAATTAAAGTTTCAGATACTACAAAGTAAACAAACACAAATAATGAAACTCATCATATGATTATCACAAATAGATTAGCATGATAAGATTTATTTCCTTTATATATCCATGTTTGGCCCACTATGACACTGTATGAGTACACAATATGAACTTTATTGAAATGTGGGTGACACATTTATTTTAGTTAATGAAATATCCACATCAACTTTGCCATTTTTTTTATCATCCACTTTTTGGGTGGTTTCCAATGGGGTTGGTCTATAGACAGAGAAAATCCTAATGACTCATGCATCAATGATAAGGACCAATATTCAAAAGGCAGACGATCATTGTACATTTTTCAAATGATTCTTAGGGACTCACATTGGTCGAGGGAATGGGGGGATGAGCTCATAAATCCATTTGGGGTGGGTGATTTATTCCTCCCATGTGAATATATTATAGATTCAAGTAATATTAATTAAGACTTCATAAACACAAATATAACGATAATCACACTTTACATATTCAATTAGTCACATATACATGTAGGATTAACCATCTATATGAATTATAGGTTCTCCATCTACAGAACCATCTATATATATCTGAGGCTCACGATTGAGAGTTCCGTAATTATATATTATAGGTTCTATATATTTTTTTATTTACTTATTAATGAATAATTTTAATGAATTATTATTGAAAAACTTATAATTAGGTATTGTGGAATTTATTTCCATCTATGGAGGTGGGGGTGTTTTGGTGTATAGTGTAGGCCCATGAGAAGGGATTCCAACATATCATTGTGAAAGGAATTAGAACCCACATAGTTCAATGACAATTAATGAGAAACATCATAACTTTTAAGGTTATGTGTCAAAGACTAAACAATTATGTTTTTTTTCACACATTGAGGATTTATAGAAGAATGGTTCATAAAAAAAGATAGCGTGAGAGTTATGAATGAAAATCCATTTTTGGTTTTCCCTATATAGAATATGGATTGATGGGAATGGATTGGTATTACAAAAAAAGTTTCCTTACGATGATAGATCTCACATGGAATATGGTCTAGTGATGATATGGAAGAAGGACCTGGAAGAAATATAGATTCGAAGGATGGGTTAAAATCATAATGGGAATATAGCCTACTCAGGATGGTGATTAATTTAATGTGTTAGGTTCAAACCTCATTGAGGATTGTTAAGTATCCTATTAGGATGAGAATCAATGACCTGGAAGTTCATGAAATTATGAGGCTTACACATGAATTTGTGTCCAATTTAATACATCATTTGGAATATGGAAATTTAAAGGTTCGTATAGTTGGGAATTTGACAATTTGAGTAGATGGAAAAATGATTTGGGTCTTGCAACTTTTATGAGGAATACTAGATATTCTTGAGTATGCTTGTTTTATGATCACAAATGACCCTGAATCCCATATGATTCATTCTTGGTGAGAGAAAAAAGAGATATTATATGTTCACCAAATCACACAACCATTTCCAAGAGGGGCTTAAATATAATCCTAAGTCAAGATTAATCTTTATTATTTATCCACTAGTGGATGAGGGTGGAGGTAAGGAAGGTAAGAGGATTATGAAATTCTAAAAGAAATGTTGTTCACTTACTACAAGAGGGATACTGATGAGATTTAATTATTACTCATTTGATAGTGGATGAGGGAGAATAAATGGTGGAGAAATTTTGGAGAAAAGAAGAGTTTATCCAACACATTATGTCCCAAAGTTTATAAACACTGGTTTGAGTCTTATGTATCTATACAAATACGACCTGGTTTTATTTACATTTTAGGCAGCATGTGGGGAATATATTCTAGTTTCGTAACTTCTTCCACCACCCATAAGGATGGTATCCTTGTAATGATGGGATAACATTATTTGGAACATTACTTGGGACTGACGTATTTGGGAGGTTAAATTTAGAACTAACTTTACCATGATAATTTATGATTATGAGAGGCACGTACTGATGTGTGTCTTCTGTGGGATAGATGGATCTTGTGGCTGTTCGGGATGTCCCAGTGATGAAATTCTCAGTTGTTGGTGTTGGTCAGAGGGAACCATTTTAATAGTTCTTGGAGTGGAAATGGTGAAGTCAAAAACTACATGAAAGAAGGGAAGTGAGAGTGAATTGGTAAAATACTATAAGGATACTGCATTTTGTATATTGTTCTCTCAATGAGGGATGGGGATTTATAGAGGGTTTTTTTTATTAAAATCATATATCTTCATGAGTGGTTGCATTTATAGATGATAGGGGTTCTCCTTTATAGATGAAAATATATGTACTTTTTTCCATGAAGGGTATACCTTTACGGGTGTGGGATCTTAGTTGTGGATCCGTTTTGTAGGGTCTCTTTATTCTTTTTGGTCTGTGGTAAGAGAATTACCTATCCAACTAGAAGTCTCTTACATTTTATTATCATGTATTCTACATATATCTGCGTCGTCTTCTATTCTCTCTATATTTTCCTCTTTCGAGTGATATCATTTGGTATTTACAGAGAACATGAGTAACTACTATTTAAAAATGATTTCCTGGTTGCAGAGAATAAAAATTGATTTTCGACAAGAAATAAAACCAACACCTCATTTTCAATGGATGTTCATATATGGGGTAGGACGATTCATCACCTAAAAATAAAATATATTTTTGTTTACAAGGGAGACTGGGTGATTTATTTACACTATAAATGATTTGAATTTATGGGGATGGAAGTTTTAATGACTCACAACGTAAATACAAAACATATGTGGGGGGGGATGCTTTTACATCCTTTCAAAACAAAAAAAATAATTTTCATGAGGCCTGATATTATCACCTCATGAATTGAATGAATATCTTTTGAAGGGGAACCATGTGTAATAGTAGTACTATGTAGATTTTGGAGATACAAATAAATGGGATATATGATTTATAGTTCCTTGTACATTTCTTATATTTACTCCATGTATTTTTCACTAGGTTTGATTCCAGAACTCCCAAATTAAAAATAGTTTTCGAAGATTATTTTCGTAATTTCATTCCTCCACAACCAGTATACCAATGCTAGTATGAAAGCACCTATATTTCTACCAAGAATACCAATAAATCCAAACCTTGTGAAATCCTTAAAAAAATCCATATAAACCTCCCATTGTCTTAAAAACTAACTATCACCCACCCCCATTTTAGATAAATCGACAATCTTAATAACCCTCCACAAGTACCAAACTACAAGTGCAGTAGAAACAAGGAAGTGTAGTTAAGAGGTTGAGTCGTTTAGTAAAGGTGTTAATGAATAAAATTAGTTGTGTTTTATAAATTCTATATAAAAACATAAGAAAACTATACAAAAACCCATTACTAATTTTGAAGGGAGCATTAGTGTCATGGATACAATAAGTGGTAATGAAATTCCATCACCAACCACACTTGAACCTAAGAAAAATTAACCAGAACCCAAGGAAGTTCAATGTGAGAAATCTAGAGAGATCTATAAAAACCAACATAGGGATGAATGAAAAATGTTATTAAGAGAGAGTTTAAAGAAGAAGAATGTATTAGGAGACCACCAAAAATAGAATATAACAAATAATAATTATCTACCAATTCCTTTACCAAAAACATTGATATAATCTAACAATATCCAAGTGGAAAACATTAATTAGTAATTTTAGAAAAATATAGAATATTTAGTTTAATATTCAACTACTTTACACACTTAATAATTTTCCAATGTATGCTACATTCTGTAGGGTACTATAAACAAAAAATAGGTGGATCTATAGGTAGAATATAGTTAATTTATGAAAAAGTGTATCATCCCTAATAACACCACAACTACCCAAAAAAATTTATATTAAGGGAAATTTTTTATTCCTTGCACCTTTGCTTCAATGAAGTTTTCTAATTATTTTTATGATTTAGGTGATTACACTAATGAAATTCCACACTCAATTTTTTACATCTTTGTAAATGAGATAATTGAAGCCTACAAGAGGGTTTGTTTATCATACAAATAGATCCATTACTTTCCCAAAAATATTCTTAGGGGATGTTAAAGTCCATCTTAAAATTTAATACATCCCTCAGACTTCTATGAAACTCACATAGAGGAATATAGAGCCCCAACACAATCACCCATTATTTTGGGATACCATTATTGAATAAATCCAAAATAATCATAAATTTTCCTTAAAGAACACTCACCATGGATTTTAGAAGAAGAGGAATTTTAATTTAGGATCAAAATAATTATGTAGATTCTCAAATACAAGAGGTGGGTGAATTTTATGTTTAAAAACATTCTTCACTAACCATCTGTTTAACAAATTTAAACAATGTAAATTCACAAGACCTCTTTTCATTCTATTAAACAAACATTCTAGGTTCCAAAAATATGGTTCCAGAAAGGAAACATAAGGAATGTTTATGAGGAAAATACTCCAACTTAAGGTGTATATAATCATACATATTAGAGTAAAAAAATTATAAAGTATAAGAAAGTTATACTTTATTCCTTTATCAAAATACAGAGGAAATAAACTTGGAAGAAAACAAGTAACAAGTATGAAATATTTTAACCCAAAGAGTTGGGTATCCAACTACATTGGATAAATTTCCATTGGTTTATACTTTCAAGAATGTCTATGTTACACACACCAAGGTTATACCTCGATATGAATATCAGAATCTGTCTTGTTATCCCCGCAAGCCCTCAATATTTAAGGTAGTCGAAAACTCTATATTCAATTCCCAAAAATTCCTCAAACATTAAGGTAGTCAGAACCTCTATCATTATTTCCTTGGATGATCTCTATTGTTTATAGAAAAAATCAGAGTCACACGAAACAAGATGAACAAGATGTTCAGAACACACAAAGCATGGGAGTCTCTCTCTAGAAACCATTTCAGCAGTATGTAATTTCTAGGTCGATGGAACTATTTTTGAGCTCATTCAAATGAGCCCCTATTTATAGGAAGTTCTCCAACAACCGGATCCCACCACCAAATGTCATATTTTTTTCCTTCAATTTCAGAGGGGCCCGTACACGAGTCACTCAAACAACGCTTAGTTAGAAACATATTGTATGACATCATTTCATAACATGTATCGGTAAAATGAAATTTCTTAGCCAAATTTATTTTTCGGAATCTAAGGAAAAATAGAATTAGAATTCTAACCAAATAAAAATTTAGTGTATATACTGTAACACTCCAAGATTCCATAGTACATTATCTCATCAATGTAATTCAATAGCTTGAGCTACATGCAACATCGAGTTCGAGGGCACCACAACTTACCAAACTAGCCATTCAAAAAGCAGTTATGAATAGTATTAACTTCATTTTGAATATTATATTCTCTATATAATTTTAACATCCATATTATGTGTTTCTTATACAAAATATAAAAACAAATACATTTTTTTAGATAAAAGAAGTATCTTAAAAAATGCAATTTTAACGCCTTTTAATGGCGTACCATTTTTAAAACTAGTATTTGAAACTTTTATATATTAAATTTAATGAAATTAAATTCTTATTTAGAAGCGGGAATTAAAAATTTATTTTGGATAAATTTTTTGTACTTTTCTGATAACTTTCATATTTTGATGAATAGTGAAACATTATATGTTTTAATTGAAAAAACATTTTTTAATCGAAATAATTTATAGTGTTAAATTATGAATTTGAAAGGTTTTTAAGAATAATTATATTATATATTTATCAATTAATAAAATGTAGGTCACTATAAGTAATTTTACATTTAAATTTGACATAAACACATGTCAATCTTTTGATAGTTTTTACTTTTTAAAAACAAACGTTTTTGTTTTGAAAACGGGAATTAATTATAAATTAATAAATGAAACTTCTATTTTATTAATTTGGTAAAATAGAATTCATTTTTGAATTCATAATATCAAAGTTACCATAGGGTGAATTTTTGGTATTATTATGAGAACATTTAATTTTTTATGAATAGTGAAAAACACTGCGTTATTATTTAATACCATCTTTTTATTTTAATAATTATTTATTTTATTTAAATTTATTTTAAGTCAAAATAGATATATAATACCTTCATATGTTCAATTATATTCATTGGAGTCATTTTATAATAAAATTAGATGTAAAAAATTTTATTGAACTTTATAACCTCCTTTACCCACCTTCTAGTCACGTTAGAAAATTTGCATAAAACATAATTTTACAACTGCTGTGAGTTTAATTTAAAATATTTGAGAGACTCGGTTGACATAAATAAGTAAAATATGGTTCAATAAGATAAAAATAATTTTTGGTGAATAATAACTTTTGACTTTTATTTACCACGGTAACAAGTAAGTAGTGTAATTAAGGGTAAAAACGATATTATAATTACCCTAACACATGCCCTAATTCGATTAGATTAGTGTAATTCTACCAAAAACAACCTTAGGAAAAAATTATGATCCTCTTTGGTTCACTTTAATTAGATTAGGGAATTTATTATTATTTTATTTAAAGAAAAATAAATAGAGTTAAATTCAACGTTTAATAACTAAACCATTTTTAATATAGGGTTATAAATAAGATAAAATCGGCTATAAATATTCATTAGAACGATAAAAAATATTTCCTAAATAATTTAATTTTATTTCTAATTTTTATACATTAAATAATTTAATTTATTTATGACCAAATTATGATGCAGTAATTTCCTGATTAATGAAATATTAAAATAATTGATATTATAAATATCAAAATAAATGTAAATTGAGACTTATGACTAATTAAACTAATATTCATGGTTAATATTACATGTCAAAGTTGGTTAAATATATTTTATTTGATGTGATAATGTTTTAATGGCTTTCAGAAAAATCAAATACTAAATAGTGTCAAAATTGACATAATTGAGTTTTTAAAACAAATATTATATTATTAATTGATATAATAGTCTTAAAAATATAGGGTTTGGTCAAAGGACTTAGATAAGGTTATATATATTAATAATTAACCACATGGAGTTCACTTGGCTTGTTATAGTATGTTTATTAACCATATAACATAAAATTACAAAGAGACATGGTAAATGTCAAACTATTTAACTAAGAGTTAAATCTAAATGATAAGGTATTTATGGTGACATAAACCTATCAAATAACAATTGGTTGAGAGGTTTTCGACCCATATCCACCTTATCCTCGAAATAAATTATTTTGGAGCCATTATAAACTGAAAATGGTTTTATTATAAAATATATTTCTAGCTTTTCATAATGTGACCCTCACCTCTCTTATAAAAGGGTACTTCCCCTTCTCTTAATTTCACACCTCCAAAGCCATTTAGATCAGCCAAAACCTACCCAAATATTCTCCCAACATTCCTCCCTTCATCCTCAAGGAATTCTTTGGGTTATAAATACAACCTAAGGATCCCTTTTGATCAAATCAAATGGAAGAACCTGAAGAAGAGGTAAATATATCACCACCTCTTTCAAGTTCTTTTCTTCTTCCACTTCCTCTTTCTTTGCTATTTCCATTCTAAAATAATAACTCCAATATCTTTTATATAATGTGATGTTATTATGAAAATGTTACAACCATATTAATTATTATATCAATCATATAAATGACAATTTCACCATACGTATGTACGTATGGCTTACCGTCTCCACGTCGTGGTGTAGTTTTTATTCAAACGCTTCATTATTTAAATGGGTATAACAATGAGTATAACTAATGTAAATAAAAAATATAAAATGTTAATTATTATTTATATATGATATACCATCCAATTACAAACGATTTTACCATCAATGATATTGTCTCTCGTGCGTACGTATGGATTACCGTCTCCACGAACGTGATGAGATTCATTTTCCCATCTAACCATTCAAAAATAATTTTAATTTGATGATTATAAAAATATTTATTATTAATAAGTATTTAATATATGAAATAATAATTCTTCTGGATATATATATATGTATATATGTATGTATGTATGTATGTACTTACATATATCTTATTCACTTACTTCCGTTCAATGCGATTTGAAAACAGAAACAACGTTTATGCGTACATATGACCTACTGTCTCCATAAATGGTGCCTTCCATTTCATATATAAATCTATTATAAATATTAATATTCTAAATATATATGATATATAAATCAATGTTTATATTCTGGAAGTATTTAAATCATGATCTAAATGATACAATCCAGAATAACAAGTTAAAACACATACAATAAATAAAGTGATTGTTACCCAAAATGTTAATTTAACATGGAAATCATTGTTAAATGGATAATATAATGACATAAATGAATCATGTATGATATAATAACTATGAATATGGTTCTAGTATAATTTAATAACATACTATGGCCATTATACCGGAGGTTAAACGTACCCTCAACCAAAGGAAAGTGCAAGGTAAGGGTTAATTCATCAATCTCATTAATATTCGAGATTATTTATGGGTAAGTTTTTACTGGGACATATATATTATCCATATCCATGTTTTATAAAAGATTTTTCAAAGGGATTCTCTTTAAGGGAATCTTTTATTATAAAATCATTTTAAATGTATTAAATATTTATTCTTCTAAAACATTCTCATTAATGACCATGTTTTCAAAATGTGTTTAAGGATTTATTTATATGCTCATGAATGTTTTTAAAATGTTAATTCCATTAAAAAGTTTCAAAGTGGTATGGAACAATTTTATTAAAAAATATCTTTAAATGTCTTCCTTCTAAATTGTGTTACTTTTAAAAGTTTTATTGAAAAAGGGATATTTCTCTCACAGAGTTTTACAAATAATTTTGATCTATGTAAACATCCTTTGATGGATTTTAAACTTGTTTGAAGTTGAATTATTATGATACAAATATTCCATGTTGTATTGATGGTTCTGAGATATGTTTGACTATGGGTGTGTTAATTTTATTCCATTCATAGTTTATGGATACAGTATTTACATTTCATATACTAGTTTTAATATGAATTTTTATGTTATGTTTCAACCTTTTCGTATTAGGAATGTATTGGAAATAGTAAGTGATGGGTGGAGCCCTCTATTTCTCTTAAAAGCATCATTAGTTCTAATGAGACAATTAGACATGGAATTGGCCGAGGCTATTCCCAATTTGATATAGGGTTTTGGCCAAGGCCTTAATCATTTTTAGGAGTCTTGGCCAAGTCCTTGAAAAAATGTTTTAGAATGTCTGGTATTATAAATTCCCTCATTATGAAAATAATATTGATGGTTCATGTGGTTATTCGAATAGTATAATACCAATGACTATGTTTTATTATGTCATTATTTACTCATCTCATATTTCTTCCATAAAGTGTCCATGTTTATTATTTTTAAAGGCATGTGTTTTAAATTATTCACCATGCTTATAGTTTTTGTTATCTTCTGATAAATTTCTTACCCTTTCCGAGCATCTGAGCTCACCCCTTTCTTCTTTTTATTTTCCTAGGATTTCTAAGAAGTGTATTCTGATTGACCTGTAAGGATGGTCTAAGGGATATGAATGTGGTAAATGGAGACAAATTTGTCGTTGTTTTTCATTTTATAATATAATGTTATGTTCATGTATGTAATCTATTTCCAAGACTGCAAAAATGATCGGTGTTTCGTGACATGATTTCCCTGTATCATGCCAGTGTATTAAAATAATGCACCTACTCTGGGTAACTGGGGTCAGGGAATTACAATTGGTATCAGAGGAAGTTTAGTACATACCTTAGAAGCTAGATTTAGATAAACTATGATTAGAGCACCTTACCATAAGATAGAATTTGATGATTAGTATTGAAGAAAAGGCTAGAATTTTGGTACTGTAGAGATTTTTTTATTTTTCCTAGCTATAAATCCCTATCTGGATATGAGTAGGTAGAGGTGGATCTGGCACAGATGTATCTATGGGTAAAACCTGAAAACACCGATTTGAGCTAGACATCAACAGGAACTGGTGCACGACAAGGGGATGTGTTGCACTCTTAGTTACGACACTCCCAGGGGATAAGCATAGGACAATTCACATTTTCATTATAAGCCATTATAAAGGATTTAGGGGTAAATAATTCATTAAAGAAAACATTTTATGATTATAGATTATATACACAATCATTTCAATATACGTTAGGTATTTTACAAGTTTGGAATTATGAATCACAATTCATAAACTAACCTAGTGTATTCCATTGTTTAAAAATGGATCCTAGTAGAAGTAATGAGAATTCCAACAATACGCCTGATCAAAATATTAAGAAGTATGATATCTTTCATGGTATTAAGCCCACATTTAAAAGGGAAATAGTCTCCCATATATTATCATTATATGAATAAATATTATCATGTGTTAATAGGATAAGTAAATAATTCTTTGAGTCCTATGGCTTTTAAGGGAAGCAAGAGAAGAAAAGGATGGACGAGAGAAAGATAGATTAATAAAAGAGGGGAAAGAAGGATTTTCCCATATGTTATCACTGTGGAAAGAATCACCTTGGTAGATGCATGAAGTGAATGGGGGGGGGGGTTTGTTATAAGTATGGAGAAAAAGGACACCAAGTATTTGATTTCAAGGGTAATAAAAAGGATTCAAATGTACAACGCTTCATCTACAAAGAGTTGAAACACTACGCGAATCAATGACCAAACCATTAGAGTATACCCCAAATGCTGCTATTGGATAATAACCAAGTTATAATTATACTGAAGATGAAGAGGAATGATTATAGTTTTTATGTTGTTAAAGTATGGGTTAATATTAGTAATGTATTAATGATGTACATGTTATAAGAATTATAAAGTATATAAGGATTATACTGAAGTACTATTCTTTTAAGGATTTGAGATTGTGTGGTACCAAGAAATATAACTTAATAGAAAGTTAAACAATCTAGAAAATACATGGTTGAAGGAATGATAATACATTAATATGGTCCTGATACTGAGGTATTGATTTTGGAATAAGAAATGATTGATTTGGATAAATTATATTGGATATTTTTGACATCCTTGGAACTGATTAATGGCTTGTTTATTCCGTCATTGTTGGAGTTTACAACATTTTTGGATATAAAGAGTATATCCAGTATTCTATAAGGAATAAGGGAGCTTGTATGTAATCAATATTGATTTGTGGTAATTCATGCTGTTACCGTGTTTTAAAAGAATACATGATCAAGGTATTCACATGTAATTACACGGGAGAAAAAATCTTCATTGTGTTTACCTTTCTTATAAATTTTGGACTGTGAGTTTGGACAGAATTATATTGGATAAGTATAATGGTTGGAATCGATTATGTTTTACATGGGATACGATTTTTATGGTTAAATGAATTCTAGAGATTATTTTTCGATTATCATAAAAAGGACAACCCAGAGGTCGGTCGATAACCCATCGTGTTCGGCAAGGCCATGAGACTTGAACTCGCAAATGAAGGGCGAAAAGGGTGGATCACCTACCATTGGATTATATGATGTACTGGTTTTTATAATGTAGTTTTTTTAAACATACCGAGAAATTAATTAAAAATACATTATTTTTTGAACCCTATAAGATTAGGATAAATAGAATATTTTTGAATTCTATTATATTTTGGAGTGAAAGATGAGTTTGTGCTAGGAATTAGTTTAAGGATGAAACTCTACTTGTCAAGTATATTTTTTTCCACTAATTCTATGATAAATTAAAAATAAAACAATAGGGAAGGGATCTTAAAAGAAAAAATGTGTTTTCCTAATCTCTTTTGATGAACTAATGATATTTTAAATCCTTATAGATTGCTGGATTTAAGGCCTTCAATTTCATACTTGTTTGTGATTGATGACCTCAATCACTCCCTATAAATATTTACATTTTCATACAATTATGTGAATCTAATTTCCACCAATGTTCTCCTAATTGAAATCATAATTTCGTGGTAAATTTCTGATTCCCTTTCCCTCTTATTAAGATTAAATTTTATTTACCAAATTTCAGATGTGGGTTTTCCAAAAAGGTATTTTTCTATTTCTAAACCTTTTATTTTTGTTAAATAATTTCAAATTGCAGGGAATGAATTTATTGAATGATTGGAGAATATAACACCCCAATATTTCAGAGTACATTATCTCATTAAATTAATTCAATAGCTTGCGCTACACATAATACCGAGTTCAAGCGCACCATAACTTACCTAACTAGCCGTTCAAAAAGAGGTTATGCATAGTATTAACTAAATTTGGAATCTTATATACTCTAAATAATTTTAACATCCATATTATGTTTTTATTATACATACTATTAAAAAAATTTATTTTTTTCAGATAAAATAAATATTGTTCAAAAAATGAAATTTTACCACCTTATAATGGAAAACCCTTTTTAAAACCAATATTGGAAAATTTTATATATTCAATTTAATGAAATTAAATTCTTATTATGGGGTGGGATAGAAAAATATAGTTGGAATAAATTTTTAGTACTTTTTTGATAACTTTCAAATTTCGACGAATAGTGAAAAAGAACATGTTTTAATTGAAAACTACTTTTTTAATCGAAATAATTTATAGTGTTAAATTATGAATTTGAAAGTTTTTAAAGTATAATTAGATAATATTTTTATCATTTAACATAATATAGGTCGTTATAAGTAATTTCACAATTAAATTTAACATAAACACATGTTAATCTTTTAATAGTTTTTACTTTTTAAAACCCCGCTTTTAGGTTTTGACAATGGGAATTAATTTTAAATTAATAAATGCAACTTATATGTTTTGAATTTGGTAAAATAGACTTCCTTTGTGAATTATAAATATCAAAATTAGCTTAGGGTGATGTTTTGGTATTTTTCTGAAAACTTTCAATTTTGGATGAATAGTAAAAAACATTGCGTTATTTTTTAAAATCGTTTTTCATTTAAATATTTATTTATTTTATTTAAATTTATTTTAAGTCAAAATTGATATATAATACCTATATAAATTCAATTTTATTCATTAGAGTCATTTTATAATAAAAATAAATTTATAAAATTCTATTGAACTTTTTAACCTCTTTTAACCACCTTCTAGGCACGCTATCAAATTTGCATAAAACATAATTTTACCAATTATGTGAGTTGAATTTCATAAATCTAAGAGACATGGTTGTCATCTGTATGTAAAATTTGGTTCAATAAGATACAAATAATTTTTGGTGAATAGTAACTTTTGACCTTTATTTACCACGATTAAAAGTGAATAGGGTAATTAAAGGTAAAAATGATATTATAATTACCATAACACATGTATTAATACTATTGGATAAGTTTAATTAGACACAAAAACCTTAGGAATAAAATATTACCCTATTTGGTCCACTTGTATTAGATTAAGACATTAATTATTAATTTATTTTAAGAAAAGTTAAGATTGGTGAATTCAGAATTTAATAACTAAACCATTTTTAATATTGGGTTATATATAATATAAATTAGACTATAAATATTCATTATAAATATAATTATATTTCCAACATAATTGTATTTTATTTATATTTTTTATAAATTAAATATTCTAATTTATTTACGAAACAATTATGTTGCAGTAATTACCCGATTAATGGAATATTAAAATAATTCATATTATAAATATCCAAATAAATGTAAATTGAGACTTCATATGAATTCCACAAATTTATAGGTTAATATGACATTTTAGGGTTGGTTAAATTATTTTTATTCTAAGTGATATAGTTTTTATGGCTTTCAAAAACCTTAAATACTAAATAGTGTAAAATTTACATAGTTCATTTTTAAAACAAATATTATATTATTAATTGATATAATATTCCTAAAAATATATGGTTCAGCCAAAAGACTTATAAAATGATACATGTATTATTAATTAACTACATGGGGTTCTCTTTTCTTGTTATTTTATGCTTATTAACCATATAATAAAAAAATACAAAGAGACATGGTAAATGTCAAACTATTTAACTAAGAGTTAAATCTAAAAGATACGGTTAATATGGTTAACTAAACCTATCCAAAACCTATTGGTTGAGAGTTTTTAGAAATATCCCAACCTTATCCTATAAATAAATCATTTTTTATCCATTATAAACATAAAATGATTTTTTAATAAAATAATATTTCAAGCTTTTCCTAAATTGACCCTCACCTCTCTTATAAATGGATACTTCCCCTTCTCTTAATTTCACACCTCCAAATCCATTTGGCTCTGCCCAACCCTCTCTAAATATCCTCCCAAAATTTCTCCCTAAATCCTAGAGGCATTCCTTTGGTCATAAAGCCAACCTATGGAGCCCTTTTGATCAAATCAAAAGGAACAACCCGAAGAAGAGGTAAATATTTCACCACCTCTTTCAAGTTCTTTTCTTCTTCCACTTCCTCTTTATTTGTAGATTCCATTATAAATTAATAACTCCAGAATCTTATATATATTTTGATATTATTATAAAAACTTTAAAACCATATTCATTATTCTATCCATCCTATAAATTAAAAAGTCACCATATGTTCGTACGTACGACTTACCGTCTCCACGTCATGGTGTGGTTTGTTATTCAAACACTTCATTATCTGGATGGGTATAATAATGAGTATAACTAATGTAAATAATAAATATAACATGTTAATTATTCTCTATATATGATATACCATCCAATTATATATGATTTATCCATCAATGATATTGTCACTCGGGCATACATAAGGATTACCATCTCCACGAATGGGATGAGATTTATTTCCCCATCGTAACCATTCAAGAATAAATTTTATTTGAGGGTTATAAAAATATATATTATTAATAAGTATGTAATATATTAAATAATAATTCTAGTGGATATATATATACATATGTATGTATGTACTTACATATATCTTTTTCTCTTACTTCCGTTCAATACAATATGAATACGGAAACAACGTTTATGCATACGTACGACCTACCATCTCCATAAACAGTTCCTTCCATTTCATATATACATCTATTATAAATATTTATATTAGAAATATATATTAAATTTAAATCAATGTTTATATTATGGATATATTTAAATCATTATTTAAAAGATACGGTCAAGAATAACAAGTTAAAACACATACGATAAAGAAAGTGATAATTACCTAAAATGTTAATTTAACATGGAAATCATTATTAAATGGGTAATACAAAGTAATAAATTAATCAAGTATGATATAATAAATGTTAATATGGTTTTTTATAATTTAATAACATACTATGGTCGTTATGTAGGAGGTTCAACATACCCTCGACCAAAGGAAAGTGAAAGGTAAGGGTTAATCCTCAATATCATTATTATTCAAGATTATTTATGTGTATGTTTTTACTAGGACATAATTATTATCCATTTCCATGTATAATAAAAGAGTTCTCAAAGGTATTATTTATAAGGGACTCTTTTATTAAATCATCATTGTAATATTTTTAAATATTTATTCTTGTAAATCATTTTCATTAATGACCATGTTTTCACAATGGGGTTTTAAGAATTTATTTATATAGACATGAATGTTATTAAAATGTTATTTCCATTCAAAAGTTTCAAAGTGGTATGAGACACTTTGATTAAAAAAGGTTATTAAATTTCATGGTTCTAAATTGTGTGACTTTAAAATGTTTTCATGAAAAAATGGATATTTCTCTCAAAGAGTTTTACAAATAATTTTCATCTATGTAAACATCCTTTGAAGGATTTTATACTTGATGGAAGTTGATTTATTATGATAAAAATATTCCATATTCTATTGATGGTTTTGTGATATTTTTTATTGTGGATGTGTTATTTTTAAACCATTCATGGTTTATGGATAAATTATTGACAATTATTATGCTAGTTTTAATATGATTGTTTATGTAATGTTTAAAAATTTTCATATGAGGAATGTATTAGACATAGTAAGTGACGGGTGGAGCCTACTATAGCTTCTCAATGCATTGGCAGATCTCATGAGAGAATTAGACGTGGAATTGGACAAGGCCTTTCCCAATTTGATATATGGTTTTGGCCAAGGCCTTAATCATTTTTAGATGCCTTGGCTGAGGCCTTGACAAAATGTTTCATAATGTCGGGCATTATACATTACCTCATTATAAAAATTATTTTGATAGTTCATGTAGTTATTCAACTAGTAGAATACTCATGACTATATTTTATTGTTGTATTATTTACTAAGCACATATTTCTTCCATAAAGTGTTCATGTTTATTATTTGTAAAGGCTTGTGTTTTCAATTATTCACCATGCCCATTCTTTATGTTATATTCTGCATAATTGTTCATCCTTACTAATAATCTGAGCTCGCCCCTTTCTTTTTTATTTTTTTCCCAAGATTCATAAGAACTGTATTATGACTGACCTATTGGGATGGTATAAGGGATATGAATGTGGTCAATGGAGAAAATGTTGTTGTTTTTCATTTTATAATGTAATGTAATATTCAGGTATGTAATATATTTCCAGGACTGCTAAACTGATCGGCCTTTTGGGACATGATTTCCTTGGATCATTTCAATGTATTAAAATAATGCACCAAATATGGGTAACTGAGGTCAGGGAGTTACATATAATACATGGATATTCTAATTCAATTTAATAAAGAATTCAAAATATGAATTATATATATTTCAGAGTCTAAATTCTACTGAATTTGGAACTGGAATTATGAGGAATTCGGAATATGAATTCTAAGGAATTTGGAGTATGAATTATGATTAATTTAGAGTTAGAATTTTAGAGAATTTGGATTTTGGATTTGAAAGAATTTTGAGTATGAATTTCAGAGAATTCAGAGTCTGAATGTAACACCCCAGGTAAATGAAGAATATAAAATTTTCATATTTTTCCATATTTTTTAATAAAATATTAATATTAATTTAAAGGGGATGCTATGCCTGATGGCGTACCCAATATGCAACAACGAGTTTATTGGGAATCTAACGTTGCACTCTAATAATAAAATAATATTATTTTAAATGGTAGTTAATGCCTAGCCGTTGTAATGGCGGGAATGAATAGAACTAACTACAAAATGATTATATATGTTTTTGAAATATTTTTACTTTTTAAAATAAATGTAAACATGTGAATGAATACAATTTTAAGCGTAAATATTCTAATATTTTTTAAAAGGTTGATTAACCACCTTTTGATGGCGAACCCCTTTTAGATACTTTTTTTGACAATTTAAAATGTTATATTTGAATAAAAAAAATTCTTTTTAGAATCGGGACATCAAAATTTACTTTGTATAAATTTTTGGTATTTTTCCGATAAAGATCATTTTTAATGAATAGTGTAAAATGCTGTGTTTTAATTCAAACCCACCTTTTAATATTATTTATTTATATGATTAGATTATCTTTTTAATTGTTTTTAATGTTAAATTAGATTATATTTTTACCATTTAATCTAATGGTGGTCATTGGAATTAATTTCACTTGGAAATTGGACTTTAACTAGTGTCAATCTTTTAATAGATATTGTATCTTAAAAACAAGCTATTTGTTTTGTCAGCGGGAATTAAATATTAAATTAATTAATGAAACTTATATGTTTTGAATTTTCTAAAAAAGGCATCATTTTTTAATTTGTAATATCAAAAATAGCTTAGGGTGATTTTTTGGTATTTTTTCTGAAAAACTTCAATTTTTGATGAATAGTGAAACCACTAAGTGGTAGTTAAAGAAACTGATTTTTCGCTTAAATGAAACATTAACACTTTTGTGATTTGATTTTCAAAAATACGACATACATGGTTTTCATTAGGAAGTAAAATGTGGTTCAATGATATTAAAATAAATATTTGGTTAATAGTAACTTTTAAGTTTTATTAATCACGATTAAAGGTAATTAGTGTAATTTAAGGTAAAAATAATGTTTTAATAATTTGAAATGATCTAGAAACATGTACTACCCTTATTGGATGTGTAATTTCCGACAAAGAAAATATATGGGTCAACTTGGGGACCCCATAGAGCCACTTTGGTAGGAAAATGACATTAATTACTTTTTATTTGATGTTAAAATAAAAATGTCACAAACATGTATGTTTTTGATGAAACAATTTTTACATGGGGTTATACAAGTTATAATTTTGACTATAAATATTAATTAGAAAGATAAAAAAAATTATACATCATGATATTTTTTATATAATTTTTAGATACTAAATAAATTAAATTATTTATGACACCATGATGATGCAGCGATTAAATCATTATTTAACGATTTAAATAAAATGAAAAGATAATGTAAAATATAAGACCTAAACATGTCAAAAACCTATTTTGTGGGTGGACTTATAACTCTTATCACCTTATCCTAGAAATATATAATTTCGGGACCTTTAAAATCATATAAGCATTTTATAATAAAGTAAAAGTTTATTACTTTCCAAGAGCGCCCATCCTTTCCTCTTATAAAAGGCCCCCACCTCTACCAACTTACCAACACCTCTCAAGCCTTTTCCTCGGCCAAACCATGACCATTTTGTCTCTCCACATCCCTTTAGTACTCCTAGAATCCTCACCTTGGGTAGAAGTCTTCCCAAGGAAGCCTTTGAGATCAAATCAAAAAGAGTTACCCGATTTAAAGGTAAAGTCTTCCCTAGTGTTCTTTTGATTTATTTTGCTTCTCCAACCCCCTAAACTTTTTTTATTACTTTATTTTGTAACAAAACCAGTATCTTCAATATAATTGTATGTTTTCATTCGAAGTATTTTATCTACACTTACACACACCTCTGTCTAATGCTTAAAGAACATACTGTTTCTGTGGATGGCGAATTACTGCCTCATGAAATGATGATTGTTGAATATTATTTTAACACCATTAAAGGTGTACATTATGATGTCAATGTATTTTATATATGATATATATGGTATTTATGTTTAATTTATTCTTCTGTATTTTATATTTAAAACATTCCTTTATTCTTTGCATATTGTGGAAATGCGATAATTTCATATGAGGAAGTGTGGACTACTGCCCACTCAAGTGATGTGACTCATTCATGCAATACATGGAATGTATACAGAATGAAATTAATGAACATATGTGACCTATATAACATATATATTATACTTTAATTATAATATATATATATATATATCATTTATTTTTAATTCCATTAATATGACAAAAAAATGAAAGCAGCGTTCATGCGTACGTACGACCTACCGTCTCTGTGAACGATGCTTTTCATTTTTTATCTCCAAATGTTATGGAATAGTATAAAATGAATATTTATGGGATATATATGATATTATAATCATTAATACTATTTTGGAAATGATTTACTTATAACTACTTGGGAAATCATTTTCAAACAAGTTCATTTTTGACTCATGTACCAAACATCGGCAAAAACATATGATATGAACTAACATTATTAAAAATTATTATAACATTATAATATGTGATATGAACTGAATAATAATACTTAAAGGAGGTACTTAGGCAATTATAAATTGACAAAAGTTTATTATTCAGGAATATAATGAAACGAACAAGACAAGTCATACTTGAGGTAAGTGATCCAACCCCTCTCTTTCTTTTTAAGTACACTCTTTTATGTCATTCCTTTTAAGCTCATCTTCCTTATGATTGGGATATTATTTTATATTACTCTTACTGTACTTTTTATGTTCATATGATGAGAGACCCTATTTTCTCACATCAATCCATTTTGGATGTTTTGAGTGGCGTCGTTGGGCTGCTTCGTAAGAGATCCAACCTATCTCTATCTTTGTAAGTACTCTCCTTTATGTCACTTATTTTAAGATCCTATTTGTTATGTTTGGCGATGTTATTTTATATTACTATTGCATTATATTTTATTTTAATATTATAAGAGACCCTATTTTATCTCATCAATCCATTTTTTATGTTTTAAGTGGCGCCGTCAGGCTGCGGAGTTTTTGTAAGAGATTTTTCATCTCACTTTTATTCCCGTGAGATTTATGCTACATTTGCCACCATTTCCATTGAGTGGTATATGCACTTTCCATTATTCTACTCTTTGTGTAATATACTTTCTTTTATGATTATTTACATCAATGTTGTATTGTCCTTCATCATGGGGTGTATGTTTCGAAAGATACCCATGTTGGTAAGGGAACCTTTCACCCTCCTCTTTTTAAAGACTTATTTTTTTGGGTCTTTTAATTTACATATTTTAATGTTGGGATATGTTCTTATATATCCTTATTGATCTAAATTTTATGTCCAAGTGATGAGATACCCCTTTTTATCTCTCATCAACTCATTTTTTAAATTTTGAAGTGACGCCGTTAGGCTATCAAATTTTTACAAGGGAACTTCTTAACCCAATTTTGATTCTTTGGGATAAACTTGTACTCCTTGAATATGTCAATCAATGAATATTTTTGAATGATCACTGATTGTTTTACACTTAATATCCAATTATATTTGGTGTATTCATTTTTCATACATATTTATGTAATTGATTTATCCTTAATCCGAGTATGCCGACTTTGTAAGGGACTTCGTCTCAATCTCCTTTCATTGAAGCATATTTTGTTCTAATACAATAATTTCTTTTATACGTTTTATAAACCCCTTTGACTTTTAATTTTATGAAAAAGGAATATTTTTCTAAGAGGAATCTTACAAAATGAAAAAAAGGAATGTTTATTTTAATGTACTCGGTGACAACGACCTTTTCCGCCGCTGCGAGTATTATTTGGTATTTGGCTTGCTCAACAAGCCATAATTTTTTTTAAAAGTAAATAAATACCATATACTCTTTTGGGTATTTTGGTATTGAAAATGGTTTTTATAATGGATTTGTTATGTCAATATATTTTAGTGATATATTGTGATCGAAATGTAGAAATGTTTTCTTTCCATTATATTTGTTTTATGTCTTATGATTTTATAATGGTACTTGGAAATTTTACGGGTGGTTACATGATAAACCATATGATGGGTGGTGCCGTGAATACCAGGACGAGTGGTTACATTATAACCTCCAATGCATTGGGTATGAAAGTCGGCCGTATGGCTATTCCATTTAGTGACATGTGTGGAAGTCGACCATATGGTTATTCCATTTAAGTATGTTTATGTCCCAAGTTACCTTTATATGTTATGTGTTCTTTATATGTGTTTTATGGTAATATTTTGGTTACAAAAGGGTAAGTAATTATCTTTTTTTCAGTGAAGAGTTTTTACTACTCCATAAAGGTGAAAAGTATTACTTTGTTAATGTATTTGTGGTTTACATATTATTTTGAAAAACTAACAGTTTTAATTCTTTGTATATCCCTTACTGATATTTTTATGCTCACCCCAAGTTTTTTTGGAAATGTTTTTCACAGGACTTAATGTGCAATAGGGTCAAGGATGGGATCAAGGAAAAGTCATGCTATCTAAAACATGTAAATAGACATGTTTCTTTTTAAGAGTATTTTTATGGAATCTTAGTAGAAGTGTCTACTTTGTAATCTTTTGATATGTAATAGTTATGATCTAATTCTCTAAAACTCTAAACCTGAAAAGATACTCAATGGTAATTATTCATTTAATTATATATTAAGTAAGGTTTAAGGTCGGGGCCTTATTTTTGGTATCAGAGGTCAGTTTAGATATCTTTAGAGGTTAGGGTATTCTATAAGCATAAGTGACTTTATTATAATGGCTAGGATTTCAAAAAGAGTCATAGTTTTTAGATAAAGTGAATGAGTAAGTATATCTTATTTTTTATATTCCTCATTAGTACATGATAATTTTGTTGATATACTCACACTGAAATTTCTGTTTTTAGTATATGGATTGATCTAGCAGGCACCAAAGTGACAATGGGTTTGAAGGAAACTGTGGTGGTTCTCTGATTAAGAGACCGAATGAAATGGGGGATTCAATGAGGAATATGGTGGTTGTTCTAAACTAACTATCAAGGAGTCATGATCAAACACTTGAACCTCGGTGAGTTCTCTAATGCATCATGTACGAGATGACCAAATCGATGTGGAAGTTCAAGTAATAATTATAAAGGTAACCATTAGGGTTTATATGATCCTTACTTTTAAGGTAATTATGGGTTACTATATGTTATGATGGAATATGAACAACCTGATATAAACTTGAGGTTAAATTATGTTATGGTTATTTTTGAAGATTGTATTGTTTTTTGGGGAATGTTATAATAATTATATAGTTTTGGAAAATGGACAACATGCAGACCATGTGACAACCCGTCGCGTCAGACAAAGCTGTGGGAATCGAACCCACAACCAAAGTGCCACTGGTATTTATAACCTACCACTGGACTACGTGAAGTCCCTGGTTAGTTTGACAAATTATTTTTAGTTATATGATTTTAGGAATCATGAGTAAGTTTATTTTGGGTTATCTATGGAAATGACAAACCTATAATGGAGGATATATGATTAGGTTAATTACTTTTCAATACGAGACTTTAAGAGAAACTAATGTTATTTGGAGATAAATGTTAATTTTTACCTTGGAAGACTATGTGATTAAATCCATCAAATATTTGGTTTTCAATCTTAGTTTGGTTTAATTTGAATAATTTTATGGATAACTATTTATTTAATGGTATTTGTTGAGCTTTGGATAATGTTTGACAAATTCTGGTGATTAAGAATAGATTTTATTTTTATAAAGGACAATCCTTTTGTGGATAATTTGATCTCACACTAAAAATTTTGGTTTTTGTTTTTTTCTAAAGACATGGGAAATATATAGTTCTCTTTTGTGGATTACGTTATTCTCTAGAAGTAGATTATAGCACTCTTAATGTGAACAAGTCATCCTAAATGATCATCTTTTGGAGAAATATGAGTTTTTGTAAGAAATCAAGTAAAAGTTGAAAGTAAACATTACAAGTAAGTATGTTTCATTATGTTTTAGTTACGCTCATAAATAAATTCCTCAATTAAAAGTAACTTAAAAACAAAAATGTTGTTTGTAAACTTTTCCTACTGCGGAATCAAATACCGTTTAACCCATCACCTGTTTGTGATTTTCTGGTGGTTAACTTTCTCCTAAACATGTATTTTATAACTCTCTCTCAGAACATGACCCTTTAGTTTTTTCCTCTATATCCATGTTTTCCTACATGGATTCCTAATATGGGTTAACTCGAGTGACCTTTGTACTTCTCTTTATTTATTTTAAAGTGATAGTTTTACTGACTCTTGTTCTGATGTGGTGTTTTCAATGAAGTTTCCAAGACCAATTTTAAAATTGTGAGGATGCAATTCCCAAAAGGGGAGAAGGATGTAACAGCCCAGGTAAATAAAGAATATGAAATTTTAATATTTATCCATATTTGTGAATAAAATATTAATATTACTTTAAAGGGGATTCTATGCTCGATGGCGTACCCAATATGCAACAACGAGTTTCTTGGGAATCTTACGTTGCACTCTAATAATAAAATAATATTATTTTAAATGGTATTTAACGCCTAGCCATTTTAATGGCGGGAATGAACAGAACTAACTACAAATTTATTATACATGTTTGTCAAATTTTTTTACTTCTTAAAATAAATGTTAAAATGTGAATGAATCCAATTTTAAGCGTAAATATTCTAATATTCTTTAAAAGGTCGATTAACTTCCTTTTGATGGAGAACCCCTTTTAAATCCATTTTTTGACAACTTTATATGTTATATTTGACAAAACAAAATTCTTTTTAGAATCAGGACATCAAAATTTACTTTGTATAAATGTTTGGTATTTTTCGGATAAAGTTCATTTTTTAATGAATAGTGTAAAATGGTGTATTTTAATTCAAAACCTCATTTTAATCTAATTTATTTATATGAATAGATTATCTTTTGAATTTGTTTTAATGTGAAATTAGATTATATTTTTACCATTTAATCCAATGGTGGTCATTGAAATTAATTTCACTTTGAAATTGGACTGTAACTAGTGTAAATCTTTTAATAGATATTGTTTCTTAAAAACACTCTATTTGTTTTGACAGCGGGAATTAAATATTAAATTAATTAATGAAACTTATATGTTTTCAATTTTGTAAAATAGTCATCATTTTTGAATTTGGAATATCAAAAATAGCTTAGGGGGAATTTTTGGTATTTTTTCTGAAAAACTTCAATTTTTGATGAATAGTGAAACCACTAAGTGGTAGTTCAATAAACTGATTTTTTGCTTAAATGAAATATTACCACTTCTGTGATTTGATTTTCAAAAATCCGACATACATGGTTGTCATTAGGAAGTAAAATTTGGTTCAATTAGATTAAATTTTTTTTGGTGAATAGTAACTTTTAAGTTTTATTAATCGCGATTAAAGGTAATTATTGTAATTTAAGGTAAAAATAATGCTTTAATAATATGAAATGACATAGACCCATGTCCTACTCATGATTTGATGTGTCATGTCCGACCAAGACAATAAATGGGTCAACTTGGGGACCCAATGGAGCCACTTTGGTAGGAAAATGACATTAATAACTTTTTATTTGAAGTTAAAATAAAAATGTCACAAACAAGTATTGTTTTTCTAAAACAATGTTACATGGGGTTATACAAGTCATAATTTTCACTATAAATATTCATTAGAAATATAAAATGATTTCCTACATCATCATTTTTTTTATAATTTTTAGACACTAAATAAATTATATTATTTACGACACCATGCTGATGCAGCGATTACCTCATTATTTAACAATTTAAATAAAATGAAAAGATAATGTAAAATATAAGACCAACACTTGTCAAAAACCTATTGGATGGGTGGATTTATAACTCTTATAACCTTAAACTCGAAATATATAATTTTGGGACCTTTAAAATCTGAAAATCATTTTATACCAAAGTAAAAGATTATAACTTTCCAAGAGTGCCCCTCCTCTCCTCTTATAAACGCCCCCACCTCTACCAACTTACCCACACCTCTCAAGCCTTTGGATCTCCCAACCCCTGCCCATTTAGTCTCTCCACATCCCTATATTACTCCTAAAAGCCTCACATTGGTCATAAGTCTTCTCAAGGAAGCCTTTGAGCTCAAATTAAAAAGAGTTACCCGATTTAAAGGTAAAGTCTTCCCTAGTGTTCTTTTGTTTTATTTTGCTCCTCCAACCCCATAAAATTTTTTATTCCTTTCTTCTGTAACGACACCAGTATATTCAATATACTTGGATTTTGTTATAATACGTATTCTAGCTACACTTACACACACCTCCGTCTAATGGTTAAAGAACATACTGTTTTTGTGGATGGTGAATTACTGCCTCACGAAATGATGATTGTTCAATATTCTTTTAACACCTTTAAAGGTGGCCATTATGATGTCACTTTATTTTATATATGATATATATGGTACTTATGTTTACTATATGCTTCTGTATTTTATATTTAAAACATACCTTTATTCTTTTCTTGTTGTGGAAATGCGATAATTTCATATGAGGAAGTGTGGACTACCGCCCCCTCAAGTGGTGTGACTCATTCATGCAATACATGGAATGTATAAAGAATGAAATTAATGAACATATGTGACCTATAGAACATATATATTATACTTTAATTATAATATATATATATATATATCATTTATTTTTAATTCCATTAATATGACAAAAAATTGAAAGTAGTGTTCATGTGTACGCACGGCCTACTGTCTCCATGAACTGTGCTTTTCATTTTTTATCTCCAAATGTTATGGAATTGTATAAAATGAATATGTACTTGATATATATGTTATTTTAATAAATAATAATATTCTGGAAATTATTTACTTATAACTACTTGGGCAATCATTTTCAAACAAGTTCATTTTTTGACTCATGTACCAAACATCGACAAAAATGTCTGATATGAACTAACATTATAAAACAATTATTATAAAATTATAATATGTGATATGAACTGAATAATAATATTTATAGGAGGTACATAGGCAATTATAAATTGACCAATGTTTATTATTCAAGAATATAAAGAAACGAACAAGACAAGTCAGACTTGAGGTAAGGGATCCTACCCCTCTCTTTCTTTTTAAGTACACTCATTTATGTCATTCCTTTTAAGCTCATATTTCATATGATTGGTATATTATTATATATTAATATTACTTTATTTTTTATGTTCATATTATGAGAGACCATATTTTCTCTAATCAATCCATTTTTGAAGTTTTGAGTTGCGCCGTTAGGCTGCTGAATTTTCGTAAGAGATCCAACCTCTCTCATTATTTTTAAGTGCTCTACTTTATGTCACTTATTTTAATATCCTATTTGTTATGTTGGGGGATGTTCTCTTATATTCCTATTTCTGTATATTTTATGATAATATGATGAGATAACCTATTTGATCTCATCAATCCATCTTTGTATGTTTTAAGTGGTGCCGTTAGGCTGCCGAGTTTTTCTAAGGGATTCTTCGTCTCACCTTTTTTCCCATGAGATTTATGCTACATTTTCCACAATTTCATTTGAGTGGTATATGTACTTCCAATTATTCTACTCTTTGTCTAATATAAGTTTTTTATGATTATTTACATCAATTTTGTATTGTCCTTCTTTCATGGGGTGTATGTTTCGAAAGATACCCAAGTCGGTAAGGGAACCATTCACCCTCCTCTTTTTAAAGACTTCTTTTGTTGGGTCTTTTAATTTACATATGTTAATGTTTGGATATGTTCTCCTATATCTTTATTGATGTAAATTTTACTTCAAAGTGATGAGATACCCCTTTTTATCTCTCATCAACTCATTTTCTGAATTATGAAGTGACGTCGTTAGGCTGTCAATTTTTTGCAAGGGAACTTCTTAACCCAATTTTGATTCTTTGGGATAAAATTGTACTCCTTGAATATGTCATTGTATGAATATGTTTGAATGACATTTGATTGTTTTAAACTTAATATACAATTATATTCGGTGTATTTGTTTTTCACACATAATTATGTAATTGATTTATCCTTAATCCAAGGATACCGTCATTGTAAGGGATTTTGTCTCAATCTCCTTTCATTGAGGCATATTTTGTTCTAATACAAGAATTTCTTTTATACATTTTATAAACCCATTTGAATTTTAATTTCATATAAAAGGAATATTTTTCTACGAATCATTTAACAAAACAACAAAAAGGAATGTTTATTTTAATGTACGCGGTGACAATGACCTTTTCCGCCCCAGCATGTATTATTTGGTCTTTGGCTTCCTCAACAAGCCGTAATGTTTTTAAAAGTAAATAAATACCATATACTCTTTTAGGTATTTTGGTATTGAAAATGGTTTTTATAATGGATTTGTTATGTCAATATATTTTAGTGATATATTGTGATCAAAATGTGGAAATTTTTTCTTTCCATTATATTTGTTTTATGTCTTATAATTTTATAATGGTAGTTGGACATTTTACGGGTGGTTACATGATAAACCATATGACGAGTGGTGCAGTGAATACAATGATGGGTGGTTACGTTATAACCACCAATGCATTGGGTATGGAAGTCGGCCGTATGGCTATTCCATTTAGTGATATGTTTGGAAGTCGACCATATGGTTATTCCATTTAAGTATGATTATTTCCCCAGTTAACTTTATATGTTATGTGTTCTTTATATGGGTTTTATGGTAATCGTTTGGTTAAAAAAGGGTAATTATTGATCTTTTATTCAGTGAAGAGTTTTTACTAATCCATAAAGGTGAAAAGTATTACTTTGATAAAGTATTCATGGTTTACTTATTGTTTTGAAAAACTACTAGTTTTCCTTCTTTGTATATCCCTTTCTGAGATTTTTATGCTCACCCCAACTTTTTTTGAAATATTTTTCACAGGACATAATGTGGAATAGGGTCAAGGATGGGATCAAGGAAAATTCATGCTATCTAAAACATTGAACTAGACATGTTTCTTTTTAGTAGTTTTTATTTTATGGAAACTTAGTAGAAGTGTCTACTTTGTAAACATTTGAGATGTAATAGTTATGACTTAATTCTCTAAAACTCTAAACCTGAAAATATCCTCAACGAGAATTATTCATTTAATTAAATATTAATTAAGGTTTAAGGCCTAGGCCTTATACAAAATTTCAAGGAATTTGGAATCTCAATTTCTGAGAATTCGGAGATTAAATTTCTGAGAATTCAGTGTGTGAATTTTATAGAATTCAAAATATGAATTTCAGAGAATTCGGAGTCTAAATTTCAAAAAATTCTGAAGGTTAAAATATAATTCACTATATGAAAGTATTTATAGGATTCCAAGGTTTTTGATGTTAAAAAAACTTTTCCTTAGTAATAAAATGAGTTGGATTTATAGATACTATAAAATGAACAATGAGATCATAGGTAAGGATAAAAATTTTCTTTGGGAAGGGAAATTTTTCTTATGAAAAAAATCTTTAAGGAAAATATAAATTTCTTTAAGATAAAGTGTATGTTATTTTCAAAGCATAGAGAAATTGAAAAGTAATAAGTAAACCTTATTGACTTAGCAATCTCCCCCTTTTTGGAAAGCACAAACATCCTTACGAAAAAAGAATATAAGGACATAGAATATTGATTTATGAACATAAAGAAAAACTTATCTCACTTTACTTATATATCATGATGAGTACGACTAACTACCCCTAAGGTTTTTAAATCCCTAAGGATCTTATTATTGACATATTTAAAGATATATTTCTTTTTCTTGAATAAGTGAATATTCTTTTATAAAACACCCCCTTAGATAGGCTCCCCATGGCATAGGTAATTCTATTCTTTACTTAGTATTATTTTTATCATTCCATTCTCCCCCTTTGTGATTTTCAAAAAGGAATTGAGAGAATGTAAAAAAAATATGCTACCTGAAATATTACAACCCTACAACAAAACATATAAAGAACAACCAAAATTTATATTAAGATTGGAAATTTTTTTATAAGAAAGGTAATATAACAGAAGATTGTAGTTAAGGAAAAAATAATCCTTATTTTTCCTTCGGCATAAGATTCTTGAAAATGGTCTTCATGTTTTTAATCTCCTTATGATCCTTTTAAAAATGTTTTATGATTTGATCCAAATCTTCATTTTTCTTATCTAAAGCTTTGATATATTCTTCTTGAGCCTTAAGAATTTCATCCTGAGTCATCCAAAGTTCATTTTACTTATTGATCTTTTCGTCAAACTCAATTCTGAGATCTCTTTACCTCTTCAAATTCAATGCAACTAAATTATGTTTCCCATTCAGATCCTTGACTTCCTTCTTCCTAACTATACCAACAGTTTCACTCTAAGAATTATCTTCAAATGTTACTTTTCTACCTTTCATCTTGAAAATAATTTCAATGATGTTTTTTACCAGTCATATGTCAGGAACATCCACTACCCATTTAACATATATTGTTGTTGATACTATCTTTATTTTCTTTGGCCATTAGACAATGATTTTCAATGACTATTTGGGATAGTAGAATAAGATTCTTTTGTTCAAAAGATTCATACTATGCGGATTCCTCAAGTGAGTCACCACCACTGGCACTCCAGGTGTCATTAGCTTTGAAAACATTCTTAGATTTCTCTTTGTAGTACTTATTTCTATTCCTCTTAGAATGCATTTCGTTTATATACTTTTTATTAAACATAGGACAATTTTTCCTTATATGCCCTACTCTTTTTCATTCATAAAAAGTGACTTTTGTGTCTTTATTTTATTTTCTTCCTTTCTAATTATATTTACACTGAAATTTGTTTTTTTCAACTATCTTGTTCATACTTCGAGCAAGATTATCTAGCTCAGTCTCAGAATGTTCACTTTCACTAGATTTGGATAAAACACTATCTTTCTTAGTCTTTGATCGAGTACCCCTTTCTGGAGTTTTGTATTTAGTAATAGTAAATGCCACACTTATATTTCCATTCTTATTTTTATTCGTATCATCATATCTTTTTCATTCATGTTTCATGTTGTAGAATACTTCCAAAATTCTCATGAAGAGTAATTTGAGACACCTTTTGATTTCCATCAATATCTGTTCTCTTAGATTCGCACTCATTAGACATAATATCAACAAAACTATCTATAGAAGATTAATCATCAAGATCTTTATCTCCCATAGAATTTAAACTATTGAAAATAGTCACAAATCATTGTTTCACTTTGAAACCTTGTTCTCTAAATGGAAATATAAATCCCTGATATTCTTCTCTAAAAATAGCTCTTCTAGTCTCTATAACATTGGAAGTACCTAAATGTGTAACTTAAAGTTTCCTCAAAATGAAATTGGTAGCTTCACAAGAAGAAATTCCACTATATATATTCATAGTCATGGAACATAAAAAATTATTGTGCACATTTTAATATAGTTGATATTCTAACTTTTTTTGGTTGGGGAAGGTTTTGACTTCCTTTTCAAAAATTTTGTAATCTCTAGTAACCATTACAAAATTGTATACTCTAGTATTAATGAAAAAAGTCTTTATTCAATCTCTCTAGTACTCATAATTATTAAAATTGAATATAGGTGGTCTGGTAGGGTTTAGATTGTCATTCAAACCAACATTAATTCTAGCCATTCTATAAGAAAATATCATTCCACTAAAACGTGTTAATTGAAAATGTTAAACAAAGATAAAAATCCCTTAGAAAAACTTACGTAAGAAAAGTTAGAACAAGGAAAACATAATAAAAAAACTTATATGTGAATATATGTAATCCAAAAACCCACTCTGATACCAATGGTAGGATCAAAATAATAATGTAGATGCTCAATTACAAGAGGCGGGTGAACTGTAAGTTTAAAAAAATATGTTTTTAACATTATGTTTAACAATGTTAAACAATGTAAATTCTCAAGAACAGTTTTAGTTTTATTAAAAAAAATCCAGGATTCGAAAATATGGTTCCATTAATGAAACTGAAGGAATGTTTAAAAGGAAACAATTGTACCTTAAAGCGTATATAATCTTACTTATCAGAGTAAATAAAATATGAATTTATAAGAAAGTCTTACTTTCTTCCTTTATAAAAATATAGCAGAAATAATCGTGAAAAAAAAGTAACATGTGTGAAATCTTTTAACCCAAAGAATAGGGTATCCAACAACCTTGGATAAAGGTCCCTTGATTTATATTTTCAAGAAAGTTTGTCTTACCAACATTAGGGTAATACCTCGATAAGAATATCAGAATTTTTATTACAATCCTCGAAATCCCTCGATCATTAAGGTAATCAACACCTCTATCTCCCTATCCTCGAAATTCCATGAACTATAAAGTATTTTACACCTCTATCTTCCTATCCATGGAGGCCCTTGATTTTATATAGCAACAATCAGAGTCACACGAAGCAAGATGACCAAGATGTATAGTATGCACATAGCATAGGAGTCTCTCTCTCTAGAAATCACTTTAACATTATGTAATATCTTGTTCAATGGAACTGTTTTTGAGCTCATTCAAATGAGATCCTATTTATAGGCACTTCCCCAATGGTTGACTCCCTCCTCCAAAGTCATATTTTTTCTGGAATTTCAGAGGATTCTATACACAAGTCACTCAAATAATGACTAGATAGAACCAAATTGTACGACATCGTTTAATAACAAGTATAAGGAAAATGAAATTTCATAACCAAATATATATTTCGAAGTCTAAGGAAAAATAGAATTTGGATTTTAACCTAATAAAAATTTTGATGTATATAATACATGGATATTAAAATTCTATTTTATAGATAATTTGTAATCTATATTCTATATATTCCAGAGTCTAAATTCTAAGGAATTAGGAAACTGAATTCTAAGGAATTAAGAGTCATAATTCTATAGAATTCAGAGTCTCAATTATGAGGAATTCGGAGTCTGAATTTCATAGAATTTTATGTAATAATTTTATATAATCAAATGTTTGAATTTCAGAGAATTCAGTGTCCAAATTTCATATAATTTAGAGTTTAAATTTCTGTGAATTTAGAATCAAAATTTTAGAGAATTTAGAGTCTGAATTTCAGAGAATTGATAGTCTGAATGTCCATGAATTCGAAATCCGAATTTTAGGGAATTCAAAGTCTAAATTTCAGATAACTACGAACATGAAAAAAGAATACTATATATCTATATATTTAAAGGATTCCAAGGTTTTAGATGTTAAACCAAATTTTATCCTTAGTAATAAAATGAGTTGAATTTAGAGAGACTATAAATTGAACAATGAGAACATAGGTAAGGATAAATATTTCCTTAGTGAAAGGAAGATTTCCTTATCAAAATAATCTTTTGGGAAAATATAATTTTCCTTCAGTTAAAGTGTTTGTGATTTTCAAAACATAAAGAAAAAAAATTCATAAGTAAATATTAGTGACTCAACAATTACATGTACAAAAGGTAACTTTTTATGGTAAGATGATCTTTTGAATTATCTAATACCCCATGTAAATTTTATAGTTGATAAGTAAGTGTATTTTTTGATTATATTAAGGACCACCTAGAGATATGTTTGAATGAATTCAATTTTTTATATTCTTTTAATAATTTATTCAAAATATTGGATACATTTTTGGAAACCTACATTGAAATGAACCATGTTTTTAAATTTTAATTGTGTTTTTTCTTGGGGGAAATAGGAATATTCCTTGTGTATATCATTTCACAAAAAATGAAATAAGGTATATATTTCAAAGATGGAATTGATAAAATCATTTCCTTAACAAACTTGGGTGAAACATGTTAGATATTTTATAGGAAATATAGGATTTTATTGGAGATTAATCAATGAATTTATTATGATTACAACCCCCATTTTAGGATACTTTTTAAGGATACTGATTTTATTTTTTCTAATGATTTTAGTTATTCTTTGGGGATTTAAAGAAAATATTATTCACACCACCAATTATGTACCCAAAAACATGGATAATTACTTTGAGTTAGTGTGTGATTCTTCTAACCATGATGTTAGAGAATTTCATTACTAATTAGTTGAGGCCAATCCTCAAATAATTTAATATTTTCAATTACATTTAATTTTACCCAACATAATTACACAACCACTGAAAGGAGTTCATATCACATCTCTTTGATTTAGAGAAAGCTAGATAATTTATATGATAACTAAAGTTGTAATTTTCTATGGTAATGCTTCCATGAGATAATTCATGATTAAGGTTGAAGAAAATCAAAATCTGGTTAGATAGACTTTGTTACTCCAAGAGTTCAATATATTGATAAAAAATAAGAAAGGAACTGAGAATTATCTGTTAGATCAACTAAGAAGGCTACCCAACATTTCAAAGATAGAAATTATAGACCATGAGGAAATATATGGATTCATTCTAGAATATTATTTTAATTTTATAGATGGATAAGTTCAATGGAATGGAGATATAGCAATCTATTTGGTAATCTCTCAAGTACCATCTCATCTCAACCCTATTAAATTTATAGTATTAAATATGAATCATGTTTTTAAATTTTCGAGGATACATATATTTGGATAATATGAAATGATAAAATGATAATAAAAAGATTTCTTGAGAGTGAGATACAACTTTTTATTGAACATTTTTCAAACACTGGACACGAAAGGCCAATTTAAACATCATAGGAGGTATTAGAATGATTTATAATCTAGAATATATTGGCCCACATTTTCTAACAATGCACATAAATATTGTAAAAGGTACATGCAATGTCAATTCACCAGTAACATCTATAAAATATAATCAATTTCCCAAAACAACCAAATTTTATAATATATTTCATGTTTGAGGAATATAATTCATGAGATATTTTATCATGAAATTTGGTAAGTCTTACCTCTTGTTAATAGTTTATTATAATAAAAAATGTCTACAAGATAATACCACTAAAAATGATGATTCTAATGATGCATGTTATTCTTTACATACTAATTTTGTTTGTATGTTTTGAATCCCAAGAGACATGAATAGTGATCATGAAACTCATTTCAACAATAAGATCATGTATTCCAAAATGATAAAGTTTGTAGTGAATCATATTACATCATCACCCTACCATTAAAAATCAAATGACCTATCTGAAGTCTCTAATAGAGAAATTAAGGGAATATTTGAGGAAACCCTTAAACCAATTAGTAAAGAAAAGAGATAATGTTAGGAAAATACATTATAGATTATAGGATTTCCTAAAAACCACCCAATATAATAAGCCCATATAGGATGATATCATGGAATAACTGTCACCAACCTATAAAATTGAAACAAAGGGCATACTGGAATGTAAGTGAGTTAAATTTGTTCATAAATAGAGATAGAAATGACATAAAACTGTAATTGAAGGAGATAAAAGAACTAAGAATAGACTATTTTGTAAATATATAGATTTAAAATTAAATGAATAGAAATGATATTTAAAAGGTCATTTAGCGAACAAACTTCCATAAAAGAGACCAAGGGTCCTTCTGAAGCACAAGACTAAAGATGATTCCTAATAAAGATTATTATAGATGATTAGTAATATTTATAGCCACTCATGTATATCTTTTTGTTATGTGTATGTTATAAAATAAGGGGAGTAAAAACCATTAGTAATTAATATAAAAAGAAAGTAAAAATTTCACATAAATCTACCAGATCACTAGTTATGGAGATCACACTCCTCTAACTTTTCTTTCAATAATACCCATTAGGTGGAACGTTTCATAGAAACTTGACTGATTATCTTATTAAAATTGGAATATAATTTATGTGATAAATCTATTATAATTAATTGAGGACAATAAATTATTTATGTATGGGATGGGGAACATTAAATGTTTTGATTTTAATTTCTTTTAATTTTTATTGTATATTAAAATTTTTATGTGTTTCATTTTAAATTTTATTCTATTATGAATGTTTCTCAACACAATTTTAATGTTCTTGAAAATTTTGAATCTATAAAAATCATGTGAAAATTAATCCATTTAATAACCTTAAATTAATTATGAAATATAAATTCTTTTAAACATTATGTGATGGGAATTCATGTAAAAACAATTTATTTTTTAATATCATTCCATGAAATGTTCTCTAATATTATAATCACTTACCTGAGAGGATTTATAACCAGTTATGATATCTCTTGAAAATTCTTTTCTTACATGACTGAACTAGCACATGGTTTATTTACCAAAACTTTCTGATTAAAATAGTTAAAAAATTATTTCATTTAGAACCTTGTGATATATATGACTAATGCATTATTTTGATTTTAAAATACACTTTTATAATGAACCTATATTCTATCCTAACTTGACTTTTAACCCTTTTATCCTTTAGTATCCATGAATAAACATGTTAGGATGTCACATAATAAGAAACCAAATCCCACATTACCTTACCTGAGAGGTTGATATATGATTTTGGTTGAATCAAGTGTGGGGGAGGAAAAAGTGAGATAGAATAAGTTATTTTGGTAAATCTACTTGATCTAAATTGATAATGTTCTATATTATATTTAATTCTGCATTGAGCTGAAATTCATACTCATAAGGGTTGTAGGATATCGTAGATAACATAAAAATATAGGCATGAGTTTTTTTCATTATTTGATAGTGAAAATATTTCATTCTTTTCCTCAAAAAGATCGATTCTATTGAAAACATCCACATCTGAATTAAAGATAAAACAATGTCATAAAGCGAGAAATATGGAGAAATCTATCATTGATGTAGATTTTTTATATGGTGGACATTCTAAGAAACCAAGGATGATATATTGAGGACCACTATTGTTATATGGGAGATGTATTCTGCTTTGGAAATGATGTTATGGTGGTACAAAAAATAACTATAGTAACAAAAATTCTCTTACCACCTTCAAAATCAGATAGAAACATATTTTAAAGAAAGTAAATGATATATAAAGGATAGATTATTTGTTAAATAAAATGTTAAAGCCATGATATGTCCAACAAAAAATCATGGGGGATGAAGGTGAATCAATGGAGGAGTTATAGAAAGACGATTCAATTTTTGGAGGAAACTAAAAATCAATCTTTATAATTATATATAGAATTAAACTCCTAATCAATATTATACATTTCTCAATTTAATTTTTATACTCATATTATATAAAAAAACAATAAAAAATACCTAATAGAGTGTACATGTAAATGAATCATTGGGTGGAGATAAAGAAATTCATCAAGCCTACGATAACACTTATATGAACCCAGAATGATAAAATCCATGATTAAAATTCAAAATAAAGTTTTGATTGAAATATTTCTATAAAGGTGGGTATAAGTGAGCATCTAAGGATAAATTAAGTGGAAAATAATTTAATTAACAAAATTAAGAACATAAAAATAATAATACTAAGGAGTAATGGAATGAATGAGTACCATGGTTTTGAACAAGGAAACTCAAATGAACTATTATTTGAATTTTTATTTGGGAATATTTTTTATGATCGCTCATCTGGGAGTCGAAGGATTAAGCTTCAGGGAATTTAAATGGTCCATATATTCATGATATTTTATTTATATTCAAATTATTTTATTCCCTCATTTTTAATTATTCATTCATTTTTTATGAGTTTTGGAATTAAATTTTTAAATAACTTAATTGTGTAAAAATTCATTAAAATTAACAAATTGGTACTTTACATCACTTACATAATTTATGATTTTTTTGAATCAATTGATACAAATTATTTTTTTATCATAATAATTTGAAATCTTAGATCCTGGAATATGACAGTTGACATCATGCTTGAGATAATAGATGTTTATGGAGCCGTTATTCCTCTAGGATTGTTATGATTAATTCCCCAAGAAAATGTGAGGAAATAGAAAAGGAATTGAAACCATAATGTTGAATACATGGATTATTAAATATGAATTCAATCCACATAACCATCATCCATCACTTGGCATAATAATCATCCAATCACTATAAACAAATTTTTTAGTGTTGTCTAAACTTGGTCTATACCTATTTAAGTGTCATCTATAGCTCTATAAGCATCTTTTTCCTACACTATAAGGATGATACTTGCCATCTAAACATCATTCCATTAGTTATCTGAAATAATGAAGCTTTATAAGGGTCATGAAAACTTTTGGATGTGTAATATACTAATAAATTAAAATTAATGAATCCAATAATAGATTACAGTATGGATTGTAATATTCATAATATTTTGATCAATGGAAATTAATGAATATATAGATTTTAGAGAATACAAAATAAAGAATATAAAATAATTCTGAGAAAAACTGAGACATTAAAAACATTCAAAATCATGGTTCTCATGATGTTTTAGTGAACCAACAAAGATGTATGGGTGGAGACTAAAAAAGGAGGTAAGGGTGAGTGAGACAAGATAGTTCCTTTAATAGAGTTTAAGACAGCTTGTATTTTTATTTTGTTTTACTACTCATTTTACTTTCTATTTTATTTGATTTTGTAATGAATTATCCTTAATCCATCATATATATTACCCTTGTAATGGTGGATTAAATAAATTATTTATTGAGGAAATGGAGGAAAACTATTTTTAATTCTTGATCCATAAAATAAATTAGTAAAATTTATTTCTTTTAATGAATGATGTTAGTGTTATTTTTGATTTTATAATTTCAAAGGTGAATATTTTTGGGTAATTTAAGTTTATTTTATACTACCTTGGTTTATAATCCATCATGTCCCTCCACTAAATATAATCTTATAGATGACAGAATAGACTTGGCTAAGTGGTGATGTTCTTGGAAATTATAGGCATGTGTGGAAGGTGTAGTGGTTACTCTTGTATTTTTTGGGAAACAACAAACCTAGGGGATTGTTTATGTGAACAAAGAGTGATAACTTTATTTTTAACACACATAGTAAGGATGATATATGGAACATAGATCATTTTGAGGTTAATCCTTACTAAACATTTAACCAAGGGTGGGAGGTAAGAGAATTGTGGAACATGTCATTCATTAGTTAATAAGAATTGGATACAATAATTTAATGACTATGATAAAATCAGAAATAGTAGTTTAACCCAAAACTAGAATGCCTTTAATCATTTTCTTTCAATATAAAGATTTATTTCCTTATTTCTTTTTAAAAAAACCCATTTTTGGAAGTGAAAACTAATTTTTCTGCACTTCACTCTTGAGACAACCTTATGATACCAGTAATACTATATTTAATATAAGAAATAGTTACTTTTTCACACTAAAAAAACGTTTACTTTTATGTCACGCCATAGTGGGTTTCTTGAAACTTGATTCACACTATGATTCGGTAGAGGATGCCAATATTGAAAAAATTATAAGAAATAAATAAAAGAGAGTTTTTAATCCAAGAATGAGATCAACAGGATGATAATATGAGTAGAATTTAACAATGGAAATTCATACCCATAAACCCTAGGCCCATCCAAATAGATTCCAAAATTCTATACCAAATACTCATTCTTACATAATGTCATTGCCAATTTGAATTCATTTCATATGAAAATGAAGACCTCTTATTAAGTAAATGTTTTCAACAGTGGAAGGTGATTATTTTAATTCCTCACACAAAGTGAATGTTTTATTTATGGGATATGGTGTTTTTAATACCTCTCATAAGGAGAATGTGTTTTGTGAGAGTATATGATTTTTAGCCACACGTAAAAGTTTTTTCATCTTTTTTGTTTCTAAAATGGGTGTTCCATAGCCATAAAATAGTATTATACACATGTTATTTAAACCGTATAGTGTATTGAAACAAGCCACCTGAACCATAGTTTTTGTGTGGTTGTTTCCTAAAAACAACATATAAATACCCTAATAATTATCAAATTAGAGATAAGGGATAATGAGAACATGAATGAGGCACAATTATATTTCTAATTTGGAAACATGAGACTCAAAGATCACCATGAAGGACCTCTTAGTAATCATCCTACCTTATAAAATAAAATCTCAAACACAAAGAAAATAAAAAAGGGATAATTTTATATTCCCTTAATACAGGGTTCCATTAAAAATGATGATTTATGGATTCCCTATAAAAAGGAATATTTTCATAGAGGAAGTCTTTTCACTTGATATTCCAAGAGGGAAAATGTTAGGAAGAAAACTCTTTGGGAAGGAGATAATTTCATAAAGGGAGAGTTTTGTGACAATCCAATTTCATGTACCAAGTAACCTATATGAAATGGAGTGAACATAGGTTATCTATCACTCCATTATAAATTTTCTCATCCAGTATATAATTTGGTGTCACAAAAACCACTTTGAAAACCATCTAAATGACCTCAGAAGCTTTCAATTCCAAAATTCAATACTCTGAAAAGGATAAATCCATAATGTTTCCAAAATAACTATACCAAAATTATCATTGAATTTATATAATCATTCCAACCTTCAATAAATGGATGATTCATAATTGGCCTTTCATATAGGTAGAACCCACATGTAATCTTGATTATGGTTAACCTCGATAACAAGGGTCCCTATAAAGAGAACCCTAGAGAGGTATCTTGTATCTTGGTGATCACTCAAATTGGTATGAAATCTATGAAAATCCCTCATGTAGAAATTTCCTAATCTCCCATATAAGATTAAATATTCATCTTTCCTATATACACGACCATGACTAAATAAATGGTAGGATAATAGGTGGAGGGTCTTTTTTATTTGTATTGGGTCCTTATATGGTTCTTGTTGATGATAAGAAAAAATACACAAGGATATTTAGAATGGGTAAAATCAATTTATAAGAAGCTTCAGAATATGATTTTTCATTCTTATATAATTCATGATATTAAATTATCTCATTTTCTCAGATCAATCAAGACACATATGAGAATATTTATATGGGTTAATCATGACAGTAGAAAAAATAAAATTACTTTTTATGGCCTCTTAATAAGATTAACTCCCATTTTAACCATTATATAATATTCTCTATTCGTATAAGGTTAATAAAATCTTATTTTGTCACATCATTAATGGTACAGAAGTCCACACTACATGACACTACACATTTTTTCCAATAACTATGTCACTTGTCATAAAAATTCAACACATCATCATCATCATATTATGTTAAACTACATGGGAAGGTCCTATCATACTATAGGTTCTGGGAATAGAGGAAGCACCTGTTGAGTAGGGAAAAATCAAATTTGAGTTTTAATTTATGATTAATATGATATGAACATGATTAATGACAATATGAAAAATGAATTTTAATAATATATTACTTGAATTATTAAAATTATAGAACTAGAAGAGGAGTATCATCACATGTAATTCGAAATTAATTTGTAAGAAGATATAAAATTTCAGTAACATGAAATTATTTCTTAATTGATGAATCAGTTAACTCAATATCTTTATACCATTGTTTCTTTAAAGGATCCAAGTATAAATTCCCTCTAAATTGATCTACACATAAACCAAAATCTATGAACATTGTTGTAGAATCATCAGTTTCTAGAACAATCATTCCTGTTCACATACATCACTCAAAGTTAACCGTAACTGAATTAACTTCAAGGAAATTTAATTCATGGTGTTCACCCAATAGATTGAGATAGAGGAGAAAAATTAGAGTCTATATCTTTACAACTCTCTCTAGGATATGATATAGATTCCCTCTTTCCATTATTCATAATGAATCATGCTTATGAATGAGTTATAACTTGATATATGAAGGAAAGTTTACTGTTTATTATTTTGATATAGCTCCCTAACCTATTCCTTAATTCATAGTGAACCCGCGTCCTAATAGTAAAATAAGTATTTTACACTGGAAATGGGTATCACCTATGAATAAATAAAAATCATTTCCAATAAGACCATTAATCTCATTCGGCTTAACATCCTCGACATTTACCAAACCATGAATAATAACTATTTACTTAATAAATAAATATAATTTCATTGTTAATCAATAAATATAATATATATTATTTTTTACAAATCCCAAAAATAAACATTTATTATTATTTAATAAACAAAATATTATGTATAACTTGGTATTAAATATCATTGAAAAAAATTCTAAATAAATATTAAACCACAAAATGGGAATAATATTTATTCTAACCTATTAAATTTAAAATTGAATATAAATGTGATTATAGATATAAATGAGGTGTGACCCCTTAAGCCTGTTTTTAAATGGGATTAGGAATATCCAGTTAATGTTTATGGATAACATCTATAAACACGACCAGAAAACCACAGAAAGATATGTTATTGTTATAATGACATACAACCTCTTATGCTGATAAATGTGTATTATAATTCCTTTATAATGATATATCTAATCAAGAAGGTTGTACAATGGTATTATCAACAAATTTTTCTCATGCCTCTTTCATTGAATTTCTAAAAAGAAAATTTCTATTGAACACCATGGCCAAGAATTTATCTAGAAGGTTCCATTACCATTAGAGGTACTCAGATATCAATTTCTTCCAAGGGATAGAAGGGACAAATCCATTATAACATTACCCATTAATGCAATAACACTCATAAAACACCCAATTTATCCAATTTCACTATGAGAATATATAATTATGGTTTTCATCAATATAAAAAATCACGTTACTTTTATTATTAATTAATGATAATATTAATTTCTAATAATTAATACATATTTATGAAAATAGGAATATACAATGACACATCTAAACGTGGATTTCCCGTTGGAAAGTATCAATATCACAATCTATTTATCATGTAATTACAAAGGGTGTACATGATGAGAATGTTCCTAAAACCCTTTGAGTATCCACCCCCAATATCCTATATCATATCTATTACATTAAATGACATCATTTTGAGATAGAACATATATATTCAAAATTACAGTTATGGATCCTCCAAGTTCTTATTATACTGGTGAACTTATATGATCTTTTAGTTTGACTGAAATTCAAAAGATACTATTATATATGGTATCATTCATAAGAACAATCATGATGTGATAATAATAATAATTAATATTCAGGAACATGAATACATAAACTTGTCAAATAATTTAATGTTGGTTTTAGGGCATAAACTCTAATAGTCTACCACTTTTACATACAACTATTTACAACCTTTAGTCCACTATCCCTCATATAATACTCATTATTTTGTTGAAATATATCCATCAACAAGGGGTCCACCATGTTTTTCGTCATGGATACTTTGTTCAGAGTAACTTCACTTTGTTGAGAGAAATACCTCAAGAGATAAAACTTTAAAATTCTATTATATATTAATAAAAATTAATTTTCTATGACTCGAATGATACATTTAATTTATCAAAAGATATATGCAACTTGAATATATTTTTTTGTAACTTCTTGTAGTCACATTTACTTTTAGTTGTGTCATATAAACATCTTATTGTTCACTTTATGGATATTTGTTTTGATATCCACATACCTAGTCTCGTAGTCATCAAAATCTTTTATGGAAAGAAGAATTTAGATGTATATAATCACGGATACTAGAGATGTTGTTTCTTAATTGTCTATATACTGACATTTTATAAATCTTTAGCCACTAGCCATTATTTTGAGGTACTAACTTAACATTTTATGTACATATTTATCTTGAATTCCCATTCATAAGTAATAGGATTCAAATCTACTAGTAGTTTAATGAAAACCCACATATAGTTTTATTACATGGATACCATATCATAGGTCATAGATTATTTGGAATTTTCAACTTCTAAACACTCTACTTCCACCTTATATGATAATGAATCATTATTCTCAACCATCAATGAGTCTTCATATTCTATGAAAAGAAACTTATTTATTTTTGGTTCTACATCCCCGCTAGATCTCATACATAGTTCATGAGTTTCTAAAATATAATTTTTCATTGAAAACTATGGAGACTATTCCTATACCATATCTCAGCTATCTTTTCCATCAACTTCCTAGAATTTGATATTTCCCCCACTATCCTTAATGGAGACGTGTTCCATCTCATGGAATGAACCATTATTATAATCTATAAATTTTTTATTAGAGGGATAATTTAGATAGTATCCCTATATTTATTTATGGTAATCAATAAAGATACACTTTTGGACCTTAGGCATCGGTTTGTTTCTTGAGATAGTGTTAAAAATCAACTCACACCCTCATGCCTAAAAATATAAAACAGGTTTCTTTCCACTCCATAAAAAAATTATAATATTATTTTCCACAATAGTTTGTAATCTATTTAGTATGTAAGATACAGTGTGTGATTTATTTCCCCAGAATGATAATGTAGGGCTTGTGTGACTCATCATAATCATTACCATGTCTAACACATTTTGTTTCCCCCATGAACTAACACTATTTCCATAGGGAATAATAGGTGGAATAAGTTGATAAAAAAATCCAATACACCCATATAATGTCGATTAAGTCTTGGTTAATATATTCACAACCTCGATCTAATTGATTTTTTTCCAAGATTATTCGAAAATTAATTCTTGAAATATTTAAAATGATCCAATAATTATTCTCACAACTCATCTATTATATGTAACCGTACCTACTCAAGTCATTTGTAAAAGTCTTAAATTTATAAGAATACATCATGATCATTAATGTGAAAATGTACACATATATCAGTGAGTAATAATTTTAGAAGACATGTGGCACATTCAAGTCGACCAAAAAATGGTTGTTTGTCATCCTATATTTCAAAAAATTCTAACATCATTTAAGTTGTATAATCTAAAAAGAATCTTGGTAACCATCATTATTTAGCTTCATAAAATACTGTTCGTTTACATGACCAAGATGATGCTTCCAAAATTGGGTGTTAAATGAGTCACAAAAATATGAATAATTATAAATTGAAAATATTTATTGGTCATAATATAATACAAAAATACAGCTATTCAGTAGTTCAAAACCATAACATATTTTATATTTATAAAATTTGCAACTACATTTTTACAAAAAATGAAAATAAATCCATCAGATTCTAAATAAGAAATATTTATGATATTCTTAGTAACACGAGGAACATAAAAATAGTTTTAAAAACCAAAATAATTCATGTTATAAACATGATGTGGTAGTATCTAATTTCTAGAGCAGCTAGAATCTCTCTATTTGAATCCCATTGATCCACCTTGCTACAAAAAACTGTCCAAATTCTACATGGTTCTTATATTTGGATACAAATTTGAGCTAAACATTCAAGATCTATATACCAAATTGTAAATATAAAATTATTACACTAGATAAAAAATTCACTTTAATCTTCCCTATAATGACCCAATGTTTTTAGTGAAATTTGTTTCATGAATAAATGTGTTTTATAACAAATTATTTACATGAAAAATATAGAGAAAACAATAAAAACTTTTTCTCATTAATAAATACTATTAAATTAATTAGAAATGAAACCAATTAAAATTCCAAGCACTTCAACATGGAAAAAATATAAAATATAAAATATAAAATTGAAAAATATAGATCACCCCAATCTACAAGAATTGTCGCCCCCACTGTCAACACTATACAAAAAAAGACAGAATATTTTTAAATTAAGAAACATTATAGAAAATAGAAATTATAAAACATTGGGAGGAATTGAATTGATTTTTGAGTGAAAGAATGAAGTGGTGTTTACTGTAGTTAATGTTATTGTATTAATAGTAATGTGACTATTGAAATAGTTAGATGACCATTGAGAATAGTAACTTGATTGTTGGTAATATTAATATGGCCATTGGAATAGTAATTCTACATAAAAATAATAAATAACGATATAAATAATATTTATCATGATTTATCTAAGTATGTATAATATAATAATTTCAAAAATAAAATAAAATATCATGATAAAAAACTCATGGAAAATATAGGCACATTTTTTACCAAACTAGATTTTAATGTATTTTGTAAAAATCACATTATTTATATTAAAAATTAAAATTTTCTATTTTCCAAATTTATTATGATTAAATTAATATCATCTATGAAATAAACATGTTAAAATTATCAAAGGGTGATTTTTTTGAAAATTTTCCGTAATACATCAAATTTTTTGGGAATAGTAAATATACACTTATTTACATAACAAGTGTATCATAAATTATGTCATTCAAGATGTAATAATGAAATAGTTATATATATAAATTTTGTTTTATCCATGAAATATTTTATTCTATAAATGTGTCATTTAAATATAATAAACATAATTTATGAAGAAAAAAATAACTTTCCAAAACTAAAATCCAAAAGCGAATCCTTAAAAGAATAATTTCTTATTTTTTCATATTACTTTTTGATAAAATAATGATTTAGAATTATGAAGTGTATTTTAACACTTAAAACTATTATTTTATATTAATATAAGAGTTATAATGTAAAAAAGTCACTATTTCATGTTTTACCATTGATGTATTATTTTATTTAATATTTTATTCTAAAAATACCCCCTCACCTCAAGTATAAATAACCCCACTCCCTACCTTTTGAAAACAACTCCTCCCACAAATTAAAAAGCCAAATATTGGAACAAATATTCACTCCTAATAATCTTCAAATCCATAGGTACTTTCTGGAGCAATCCAACTCCAAACATAAATGGTGTTAGTGTCATACAAGAGAAGCTACATCAACGAAAGAGTATGTTTTTCCAATCGTAACTCGTTTTATTTTTCTCCAATATTTTATATAATTATTTAAAATTAAAATATTATAATATTTAATTACAAATAATTTTAAAATTTTATTAATGATTTCAACATGCTGTAAAATAATTTTTTTGATGTATTTATGTTTTATAACTTTTTTTCTTCAAATTTTTACAATGTTCCTAATAACGACCAGATTATTGCAAACATGGAAATTACAATTATTTTCATATCACTAAACATGTCAATTATTAAAATAAATTATTTATTGTGTATAAATGTATAAATACATTTACTTTAGGTAACTATATTTTTTCATACCTATTTAATTATTACTTTGTACAAAATAGTGAAATTGAAAAAAATATCAAAATTTTAAGAAAGAATTATATAAAATGATTTAAATTCATCAAAAACAATTACGAAATATAATCTAAGGATTATAATTGGTAAATAGTTATATAAATGAATATAAATCACTTATATATTAGTTATCTAATAAATATAATTTTTTTATTTAGGTGGCAAGAAATTGACGAAATGAAGCTGAAATAAGGGTAAAGGGATTATAAAACCCAATTCCATTCGTTGGTTTATTCATATCCAGAGTATGATTAGTCATATTATGTTATTCAAATGTCCTTTTCCTTCTCATTTGTGGGTATACATGTCCCAACCATTTCAAAAGTTCTTCTAATAAAAACCTCTTTTTTAAAAATTCACTTCAATTTTTAAATATCTTATTTTCTCCACTTGAAAAGCCTCTTGTACACTCATGAATAATGATGTTTTAAGTCCAAGTCTAATTTTCCTTATTAATTTGCGATCCAAAATGTTTACTCATGAATTATAAAATACTTATGAAACCCATTCTATTACTTTGGTTTCTTTCATGAATATAATTATTATACATTTTATGTTGAATGCGTGATAATTTAAATATTTTGATATAAAGGGTGGGCCCAGGATTATATATCCCTCCAATGCATTGGGTAAGGTGATGTATCTCATTAGATGATGTGTATTAAGCATGAACGTGATTTTATATTTTTTCAAAATGAGGATGTTATTATTTTTCACATAAGTTATATGTGAACTTGTTTGTAGATTTGTTCACAACTACATATGGTATTTGAACACAAAAACATGATGTTTAATTTTAATTCATTTCCACATTCTATTACAATATCCATTTTTTACCCGAAGGTGTTAATGATAATTCTATCATTATGTTATAATGATTATTATTATTCTCACTCATTTTATATTGATTCATGTCCATTATTCAGCCTCAAACTATCCTTTTAGCTCACCCCTTTCATTGATGTATATCTTAGGTGAATACTTGCGCTAAGGAGAATACAAGGTCCACTAAGAAGATAGACAATAATGAATTAAATAATTCTAATTATTTATTATGTTATGTTTATATATAATACTAATTTTCTCAAGACACTAAACCTTTTTATCCTGTAATTTTAGTGTTATTATGTTGCATATATTTAAAATGATGAAATAGTTATGTAAGAAAATAAAGGGTCACTATAGTTGGTATCAAATCATTGTTTAGTTAATTTTGGAATTACTATTTGTAAACATTAGTGAAAACTTTAAGATAAGACTATATATATGTAATCATCCTAGAATATTTGTTTTAAAAAAATGTTAAACATAAGGATCCCATAAGATATGCATTCTATGTTAATTGTAAAAAAAGAATAAATTTTTTATTCATGTTTTGTTGACCTACAATTTTTTAAAACATTTTCTATTTTAGAAAATGGTGGGAACCAAGATAAACCAGACCAATATCCAATGTGAGGAAATATAAAATGATTTCCCAAAAAAATACCCAATGACATGTGGGGTCATGTTAAAAGCATCATATAAATTCTTATCCAGCTATCTTATGTTATGAATAAAAACCTGAAACATATGAAACATCCACCTTCACCCAATAAGTATCATGTAGTCATTGAGTCCTTTCTTCATCAATGACGTACGATGTTTACTTGAACTTACAATCCACTTTTCAAGGATTTTTGTGTTAACACAATGGAGAAGATCTTTTCTATGATCCATTGTTCTTAGGAGGAGAAGGTTGATCAATTTTTTTTCCATTTAGAAGGAGAATATGATCCACAATTGGTGTTGAAAAATAACACTATGATGAAGGTTTAAATGGAAGAGATAGAATGGGAAGATTTTAATAAAATATTACTTACCAATTATTTATGTAAAAATATTTAAAATAATATAGAGAGAGAATTCATAGAGTCAATAAAAATTAAGGTGAATCTATCACAATTTATGTCCAAAATTTCACAAGTATTTCAAGATATGCCTCTTGTTTTTTATCAACAATGATAAAAAAATAGATTGATTCTTTAGGGATATTATTATACACATTATAAAGGCTCTATATATCATATACATTGGAATTTTTGTAGAAGTAGGTTGATGTACTCTCAATGTAGATATGGAGTTTGGATAAGGGTCCCATGTTTATGAATATATGAAATGAATGATGGAGTTTCATGAAGGTTGGTGAAATATGAACCCATAAGGGTCTATAGAAGAGCTTCCCCACAGAGACATAGGGTTCTATTCATAGCGTTTGCGCTACTTCCTCTATGATGATCCTCTTGCACGCTATAAACTTCATCCCACTTGGAATGTGTCTGTCACCCCCTCAAGTGACCCATATTCCTGTCATCAATGAAGTATCTATAACTCCCTCGAGAGTCAAGGTCCTTCTCCGTTGAGTGGCACTATATGAGTTGACATCGATTCCACCCTCCTGGATCCCGCCACTGTGAGGCTACTACCATCAAGCATGCTCTTTATCCCCTGGATCCCATGTTCGGTGGAGTGCACAGTTGTCTCGAGGATGCATCCCTATGGTGGACCATTTTGTGGTTTCTCATAGCCTCTCAGTTCAGCAATCCCCTTGTTCTGCATTTGGAGCTCGGTCTATGAATCCTCTGCAATTGTCCACCAAGCTTTGTTGGTTCTGTATGTGGGACTCTACATTTAGGATTCCTTGTAATCCTGCTTCAGCATTGTTTATCCTCATGTGGCTTGCTACATTTTCTTCATATCTACTGTTCATTATCACTCCTCTGCTATTATTGCACTGTTACTCCATGTCAAACCACATACTAGTTAGGCACATGGTTTCATGGAATTTTGGGATGGAGTTGGTGGTTTTCGTGATAGTATTTTGATCTTGAGGTTTGTATCTCTTTTTGCTTGTTTGGTTCACACTTATACATAAAGTGATGGTCATGTGTTTTTGTGGTGTCTTTTTAAATATTATTGTTCCTAGATAGGGTTATTTTCCCAGCCCATCTAAGGATCACAGTGATGGTTTTCTAGTTCTCACATATCCTCAATGTAATTTTGTACACGAGGGTTCTCACTTTTCCAAAAATTGTTTTTTTTAATAAAAAATATATTTTTATTGAAAAAAAATATGTTTCAAGCTCCATTGAGTTCAAATTGATATTATTTTTAGAAGAATTAGCATTTAAATCATATATATTTTAACCATTTAGTGTTAAAAAAACAATAAGGTTAGTGAAATGAAAAAATAGGTAAGATGATATAACAAATCACATGTCAAAAAATTTGGATTAAACATCTTCTGAATTTACTCAATGATATATAGAAATGATTTAAGTGTGTGAGAGAAGGCCACAAAGATCATAAATGTTAAAGGGACATGAATAAGTCAGAAAACATGACAGAGGAATAAATGGAATCTCATTATGCACCACCTATGGTTCAATGGTTCAAATATAGGGAGAAAGGGAAATATACAAGTCCATGAACTAAACATTGAGTCTTTGAGGGTAATTAGTTCTAGGAGACACCAAATCCAAATTATTAAGGGAAAGTATATGCCATCACCAATGCATAAGTGGATCAAGAAAATGATTTCATAAAAGGTACACATCCTTTTCACTCATGAATGTAAAAATTATTATTTGGTTATATTTCTACTAATTCCTTTGCATAATTCCATTTTCTATAAAAATTGAATCAAATAATTAATACCTAGAATTAGAGATATATTTAAGAACACCTGGTGGGTAAATGATTCCAACCCAAGTGTTGGAATCTTCTTCTGTAAGTTTCTATGGGATGATTCTTCCAGAAAATCATGTAACACTTCTCTCTATGGAATTATATGATATACTGGGAATGGATTGGATCTCATTATATAGAGTACACATAATCTATTGGGAAAATTAAATATTTCTTTTCATAGTTTGAACCATTCCATGAACCTCTATTGTTGTAAAGAAGATCATGAATTTTCTTTGATAAATTCATCAGTGGTGTGGGTGTTGATACCATATGAATATGAATACCTTTCCAATATGGTTGAGTACAAGGAAAGTGCCAACCAAGTTGAAATTCCAATTGTTACGTAATACACTAACATATTTACTTAGGAGTTACCCAAACATCCCCCAGATCATGAGGTTGACTTATCAGTTGATATCATACCTTGAGCTACTCTTATCTCCAAATTCCCATATAGGATGTCCCTGATCGAATAGGAAGAGTTAAAAAAGAAGCTACAAGAGAATATGGACAAAGAGTTTGTACACCCTACTGTATTACCTTGGGGTGCACCAGTTATCTCAGTAATGAAAAAGGATAGATCAATGATGTTTTGTTTTGATTATTGAGAGCTTAATAAGATCACAAAAAAAAAGTATCCTCTACAAAGGATTGATGACCTGTTCGATAAAATATGAGGGGATCAATACTTCTCAAAGGTAGATATTAGTTTTAGATATGATCTTACAAATAAGAATAAAGACGATACTCAGAAGTCTACTTTTTGTATAAGGTATGGGTACTATGAGTTCATTGTGATTCCCTTTGTGCTTACTAATTCCCCTAAAATAGTCATGAATTTTATGATTAGAGTCTTTATAAACTTCCCATAAAAATATGTGGTAGTGTTTATCAATAATACTATCCCCTACTCCATGACAAAGGAGGAACATAGATAACATATAAATATTGCAATGAAAACATTAAGAAAGGATAAAATAAACATTAATATAATAAATTATGACTTTTGGTTGTAAAAAGTCACATTAATGGGAAATTGGATCATAAGTGAAGAAATTTATTTGGACCATTTAAAAAATGGAAGCTGAAGAATGGACTAGACCCACTTGTCTCAACAAAATATACAATTATCATATCTTAACTGGGTACAAATGATGTTTTGTGATGATTTTTTCATGACTTTCTAGTGCCTAACTATGTTAAAAACAAAATGTGTAATGCATGTCTCAATAGAAGAATGTAAGGAATGATTTAAGGAGCTCAAGAAGAGGATAATCACTACACATGTACATACACTACTAACAAGTGGAGAAGATTTTATGATGTAGATTTTTTCTCAAATAAAGGCTTCATTTGTGTATTAATGAAAACAATGAAGTGATAGCCTACACGTCATGGTAGTTGATGATATATGATTAGAACTACTAGATGCATGATCTAGAGCTAGAAGATATTATAATTTCTTATAAAATCTAGAAACACTACCTCTATGGTGAGAAGTGTGGAATATATAATGATAAAAAGAGTCTAAATTATATATTCACATAGAAGGATCCAAACATGCACCAAATAATATGGTTAGAGTTGATCAAGGACTATGATTTCACTATTAATTTCCATTTAGGAAAGGTGAATAGGGTTTCTAATGATCATAGAACAAAATAACAAGTTACCTTATCTATGATGTGAATTGATAGAGAACCTATCTTGTTGGATATGTAACATATGGATCTTTAAGTCATAACGGTAGGGAAAAGATCCTAATTTTCATAAATTATTGCCTGTCCATATATCCAAGATAAGATCAAGGAGGCACAAATGGACGATCTAGAGCTACAAAGGATGGTGAATATAATAAAGCAATGGAAGCTACATGAGTTATAAATTGATGATGCTGGTGTGAGTTGTTTTAGTATGAGGATTTGTGTGCCTTTATCATATGAGATAAGGGAGGATCTATTGGATAATGAAGTGAGTTCATATTTATCCATCCATAATAAAAGTACTAATATGTATCGTGATGTTTGAGAAAACGTTTGGTGGGAAATCATGAAGAATGATATTTATGAGTACATCCCACAATGATTGGAATGTATGAAAGTGAATTTATAGAGAAAAATTTCCAAAATGATGATACTTCCATTTCATATACCCATGTTTAAATGGGATAAAATAACCATGGAATTTGACACTAGTATCCTAAAAACATACACAGGAAACACCTAGATATGGATTGTGGTGGATCAAATCAATAAGACAACCCACTTTGTTGCTGTTAGGGAAGATTCACCACATTATCAACATGATAGGATATAAGTGAATGATGTGGTGATACAATATGGGGTAGAAATTTGGATCACCTATGATCATGATCAAAGATTCACATCCAAATTCTAGAGAACACTTCAAAATTATTTGAGTACTGAATTTAATTTTAGCATGAACTATCACCCCCAAACTATTGGTTAGTCTAAATGGACTATTCAGACACTCAAACACATTCTAACATCCTAATCAATGAAATTAATATGAGTATGGGATCAACATGTACCATCAGTTGAGTTCTTTTATAGCAATAACTTCCACTAGAGTATTCAAATGGATCTATATGAAGCTATATATGGGTTGTGATGTAGAACTCAAACCTATTATGATGAAATTGTTAAAAAAATTATACTTGACCTAATCTTGTATGATTAATGATAGAGAAGGTTTAATCCATCCAACACCATATAAATGTTGAATTGAATTGATAACATAGATATAAAGATAACCATCGAAAGGACTTGGAGTTCGATGTTAAAGAATGTTTTTTCCTTCAGACATCACCATAGAAGAGATTCTTGTGGTTTGAAAAGAAATGGAAGATTTTCCAAAGGAACATTGAACCCTTTTAGATCTTTGATCTCAATGGATCTATAACCTATCAGCTTGCACTTTCACCAAGTAGGGTTCATGTTCATGATGTGTTCCATGTATCACTCCTGACGAAGTACATACCTAACCCCTATAATGTACTGAATCTAGAGGTTGTAAAACTATATAACGATCTCTCATAAAAAGACCATATAAAGAATATATTGCATCGTAGAGACAATGTTTTTTGTAAAGTGTTGTAGAGATATCATTAGTATAAAAAGGTGACTTGGGTTCCAAAGGAAAATATGAAATAGAATTTACCAAATCTATTTTCAATTGAGAATAAAAGTTGAAATTTCTGGGATGATATTTTTTAATGGGAAATAATTTAATTACCTATTGTTTATTAGTGATATTTTTTCTTGAATAAATGTGTGTTTTATTAAACTATACACATGAAAACTATAGAGAAAACAAAAAAAATTATTTCATTATTAAACACTATTAAATTAATCATTAAAGAACCAAATTAAAATTACCAACATTACAGCTAGACAAAAAAATATAAAATATAAAAGCTAAAACGAAAATCTATGGATCTCCCCAATCTATAAGAATCATCACCCCCAATACCAACACTATTGAAAAGAAAAAAATATTAGTAAACCATGTAACATTATAGAAAATAGAAATTTAGTACCTTGATAGGAAGTGAGTTAAATACACATTTAAATAATAGAGGGGTATTTATAGTAGGTAATGTGACCATTGTAACAGTAATATGATTGTTGGAATATTAACCTAACACATGGGAAGAACAACCTGACCGTTGGGAATAATAACCTTACAATTTGAATAGAAATTATAAAGAAAAATAATAAATTATGATATAAATAATATTAATCATGATTAATTTAATAAAATATAATATCATAATTCAAATAAAATAAAATAAAATAAAATATCAGGACTAAAAAAATCAAAGAAAATATTAGCACATTTTTTAATAAACTGAATTTTAATGTATGTTGTAAAAATCATATTTTAAATTAAATATTAAAATTAAATATTTTATAAATTTATTTTGATGAAATTGATGTAATTTATGAAATCATCATGTTGAAATTATACAAGGGTTAATTTTTTTTTATCAATTTTCTAAAATACTTTAATTTTTAGGTGAATAGTAAAAAATATTTTTTCACATAACTAGTGTATCTTAAATCACATAATTCATTATGTAATAATGAAATAATAATTTATAAAAAGTTATATTTGGAAATGAAATTTTTTATTTCATAAATGAGCCATTAAAATACAATAATCTTAATTTATAGACATAGAAATAACTTTCCAAAACCTAAAATAATAAGTGATTCCTTAAAATAACAATTTTTATTTTTTTCCACATTCCTTTTTAATAAACTAATGAAGTAAAATTATAAATGGGATGTAAAGTGTTCATCCCACTATATTATTTTATAAAATGATTTATAATTTCTAGAATTCAGTATTACATGTTTTTCTATTGATATATTATTTAATTTAATATTTTATTCTAAAAATTTCCATCTCTCAAGTATAAATTACCCACTACCTCACCATGGAACAAAAATCCACCCACTAACTAAAAAGAAACATATCTTCCCAAATCATTCCTATTAATCCTATAATAATCCATAGGGTTGTTTTTGATAAATCCAACACAAAAAAGCAAAATAGTTATAGTGGCCTAAAAGAGAATCTACACCGAAGAAAGATTATGTTTTTCAACTCTTCACTCATTTTTATTTTCCCCTCTTTATTTTCAGAAATTATTTAAAAATTAAATTTAATAAGATTTAATTTGAATTTTTTTAAATCATATTAATTAGGTTAACCATATGAAAAAATTATATTTTCAATGTATATATGTTTTATACCTCTTTATTTATATTTGGACAACGATCCCAATAACGACCGATTAACCACCAATAGGGATTTTCCAGTTAGTTTCATATCACTAACCCTCTTAATGGTTAAAATAAATTATTTATGATATATAAATTTACTAATATATTTATTTTATGTTTTTGGAATTTATTAAATGTATTTAATAATTACCTTGAACAAAATATTGAAATCAAAGAAAATATGGAAAGGTTTAAAAAACATAATACTGAAATGATTCAATTTCCTCGAAAAAATTAGGAAACATAATCCAATTGTTATAATTGATAACTAGTTGTATAAGTAACTATATTTCACTGATAGATCAATGTTTTAATAAATCTTTTTTTTATTATTCCAGAGGCAAAAAAGTGATGAAATAAAGTGGAAATAAAGGTGAGGAGATTCTGAAACCCAATTCAGTTATTTGGGTTATTTTCTCTTCCATGGTATTAATGATCATATTATGTTTGGAAAATGTCCATTCCCTTTTACTTTTAGGATATACATGCTCCAAAAATTTCAAAATGTTTTCCAAGGTAAACTCTTTTTTTGAAAGAGGCTTTAATATTTGAAACATCATATTTTAATAGTCTTGAAATGATTTTTGTCTACTCAAGAATAGTGAGTTCTATGTTGAAGTAAGACTTCCATTATTAATTTGGGATCTAAAATGTTTATTCATGAATGTATTATTTATAAAATTCATAAGAAAACCATTCTCTTCCATGGGGTTTTTTCGTGACTATGATTGATATACGTTCTATGAGGAATGAATGATTATGTAAATATTATGATGTGATGGGTGGGACTACAATTATATAGACCTATAATTAATTGGTAAATTTGAAGTATCTCATGATTTTATTTTTATTATGCATTAACATGATTCCATCTTTTTCCAAAATTATGATGTTATGATTTTAAAAAAATGTTATTCCTAAACATGATGATATCTTTGTTCACAGTTAGGTTTAGTATTTGTCTACTAAGACATGATGCTTCATTTTTTTCATTTCCTCATTCCATTCCTTTATCATTTGTTTCCCCCATTATGTAGATCATACTTGTATATGTATTTTATGATGATGACTATTATTCTAACTCATGTTATATTTATTCATGTCTCTTATTAATCCTCTTACTAGGCTAATATCTCACCCCTTTCATTGATGTATATCCTTAGGTGATTACTTATAATAATGAAAATGTGAGGGCCACTAAGAATATGGAGAATAAGTAATTAAAAAATGATTATGTTTTCTTATAAAAAAGTTCAGTATAAGCCTAATTTTAATAAGATACTAATCCATTGTTCTTGGATTTCTAATTCTATTATGTTTTTTTTTTCTTTAAAACGATTTAACAGTTTTGTAAACAAAATTAGGTTCTTTATATTCTACTTGATTCATTTTATAGGTTAATTTCCTCTCCTAGTGGACCTGATTTCCACATGTAAAACACACCACATTCATCTCCTTTCTTCGATTATTTACCTTGTAAATATTGGAAACATGGTTCCTTGGAGACATATTCATAGAATGAATCTTCAAAACATTTTCTTGATTATTCCTTTATTTCTAATAGTAAATATCCTAGGTTTTCATGAAACATTTATTTATCAATATCGGGAATAAAATTATGAATATTCAGAAGTGTCTGTTCATTGATTCTCAAGTTTTAACTCACTTTGAAAATAGAGATGGTTTATTAGAGAATATTGAATGAGATACATGCAGAAATAATTAGTGATTTTTATCCACTAGGTGTATAGAAATTATTTTTCGCCACTCATCTTCATTATATAAGGCCCAACTAGAACAGACTCTCACTAACTCAACATGAACAGTTTGTTGGAGATATACAATTTATCTTGTCTTATCTTATCCTGATAAAGATAATGAAGGAATGAAATGTATTATATAAGAATATATATTCCCATATATATATTTATATGATCACTCATCATGGTTTTTAGAATGAATAATTGGTCATCCATTTTAGGCAGCGAGATACTTCCTCCTCGCCATCATCATTTACAAGTAAATTGGGAAGAGGGGTTTACAACATGTATAATTTCTATTCATGGAATAATATGGCATGTAATAACCTATAAAATAACGTTAAATTGACATTTATGACAAGGTTACCATTCTCTATTATGAATCATAGTGATATAGTTGAATTCATGTGGTTTTCAATTTTGAAAAAATTAAGAGTCGATAATTAATACTTCCTTGGTTACAAAATTCTATTAAAAAATTCTATTTTTTTATTTTTTTAATTGATCAATATTTTTTGAAAAATTTAGTATTATTCACCATTAGTTTTATAATATCTTATTGGATATAAATTCTAGATACAGGAATCTATATCCCCTTATCATAACATAGAGTTAGTCCTAACTAGTTATCTGAAGGGTTTTCTGTTGGAGTAACTTTTTGACTACAATGACTCATATTTCCATGATCTGTTGAGTAAAATCCCCCATCTAGAAATAATAGATAATTATTTCTTCTAAAATTTCCTCTTAGATACCCCATATACTTCTTGGGGTTTCAACAATTTATGTATACCATGTTAAGTCACCCCCAAAATTAATTCTTAATGTTACCCTATAATTAAAATCTCTCTGACATGGGTGGTTAATAACTTTGGACTATGGGTTTCACTCTAACATAATTAGACGATGGATATAATGACATAATATTTTATATGAGGGTTTTTATACACATTTATAAAATACAATTTTTATATTATCACATTTCTCATTATTTTTATGTGTATTGTATGTATGCTATTGACTACATCAGATTAAATTTATATATAAGATGGTTTTATTTTTTATCTGTCATGCTTGTTAATTCATTGGTCAAGTTATCATGAAGAATCAGAAAATAGTAATAATCAACCATGAATCTAATATAAATAAAATATAAGTGGAATGACCATGAGATTATATAATGGTTATACTATATTTTTGATGATAAACTAACTCTCAACATTAGGGTAAAACAAATTGAACCAAATATTGGTTCATATTGCATTATTCCAACATGGCTCCTATGTACCACCTCGATTGGTTCCACCATGGCTATGATACATAGATCACCTCTTATCACATTAGTGCTACATATTTACATAATATATTACTCACACACAGGGGATTTTATCCAATGGATTGGATATATAGGGTTTTACATAAAATAAATGAGTGACATGTAGAATTGTTCTTAATAAGGAGAAGGGGATAAATCATAAGCCCAAATTTTAATTTAATAATAATAAAATAAAATAAAACCAATCACAAACACACACACACACACACACATATATATATATTATAAGATCGTGATCATCCAATTATCAGGAAACAAATACACAATTTAAATCTCGTTATCAATTACATTGTTTTTTATTTAATTATGATAAAATTCCAAAAATCAATGCAATTAATTAAATTTATCTTATTTACATAAATTAATTCTTGAAATTTTATCATCCATAATTATAAATAAATAAAATAAATTATTGTTATTTAAAATTAGTAAACTATACATTTGTACATGGATGAAATGACATTTACTCCTCCAAACGACCCAAAATGATCATTGTGCTTGTGTATTCACATGGAATCCAATTCAAATGAGTAAAAATGACTTAGATAACACATGTTAATTACACCACATGTGATCTTCTTGATTTCAATAGAGTATAATATTTCAATGACCATACACAACTTCAAGATTTGGAATTTTTGATGGAATTTAATTTAATAAATAAACAAAAATCCTTTGATATATCATGTAGTTTCAAATAAATGACACCTAAAAAACATGAGAATTTGTATAATTATATAATTTTAATTCTCTCTAAATTAAATTCAGAAGTCTAGATGAATCATACTACATTATATGTAATAGGATATGAAGTGTTTATTTTTTCTTCATATGTCTACGACATACGCCTAGAGACTTTGAGTGTTCTACTTAAATAGATAAGTATGATGTACACAATATGCAGTCTTCCAACACAATATGTATCCTCATAGGTTCATAGTTTTTTCAGTACCTGTATCATGTACTAAGTACATGACACACTTAATCCCGCACGTAATCAATCATAAGAACATGAAAACTACACATTTTTCATGTGAGTAACATGACATGTTGTTCTTAAAACCACATACATTATTATCTAGATCGATATGGTATAATATTTTGAGATCTGATCTAATAACATTGGACTAATCTGATAATAATGTGAGATACACAGTAGATACATGGTTAAATGTAATGTTGTTTAGTATATGTCTTGTAGTGTTTTTTATCTGACCAAAATTCTAGGAATATCTAGATAACATTTTTGGAGGTCTACTAATTTTGAATTAAACGGTTTATTGGTTATATGAGAGAGAAAACATAAAGGGAAGCCAAAATGATGTTCAAAATCTATGAATAATTAAATTTGAAGTAAAAAATAGAAAGCACATATGATTCAATAAATAAATAATAAATAATTATAAATCAAGCATGTGACCATTATCATCCTACTTTTAAGATTATTGTGTAATGGAAGGGCCTGTTTGGCATGAAAACATGTATTTTATTGGTAATTTATGAAAATTACGTGTTGTACATGAAAAATGAAATCATCACGAAAAGATTTAAATCATAGATTACATATCTTGTTAAAATTCTTGAACTATACGGGAATTATTAACATATAAAAATTATATTTAATTTATAATTATCCTTAGATGAAACTCAACATGTAATTTTTTCTTCATTGATGATTTTATTGACTCGATATAATCATATTATCATTGGGTAATAGGATCTAGGTGTAGAATACATCTATTGGTGATCTACACATGCACCATAATATCTGAATTTGGGCATAGAATATCTAGGTAATTTCATGATAGATATTCATCACTTGTGTCATTCATGGTTAATCACAAGAGAATTCCATTCATGGGAAAATAATTCCTAATGTTCTCTTGAGTACCTGAGAGAGGATGAAGAGATAGAACACTATTGATCTCCATAATTCTCTCTTTGGTTCGAGAGAGCTTTAGTCTATCCATTGTGCACAAATAATCATTCTTAAGAAAGTGATATAAATAAATATATTTTAAAGAGTGTTTAAGGTTGATCTTTTCATATAATCCCCCAAAAGAATACGTTATTTCATTATGACAAAATGAATTAAAATGATTTAATTATTATTTACATGGCATCTGAATCAACTATGAAGAAATAAATATAATTTCCAATAAGACTACAAAACATGTTCCACATATCAACATTATCATTTACAAAAAATTTAATAATGATAATTTGTTCAATAAATATATATAATTTCATTAATCATCAATAAATATTACAAATATAATATTTTTCAAATAATTGAAATAAATATTTTTTATTATTATTTAACTTAAATAGTTTTTTAGTAACTTGTTATTAAATCATGGAGATAAACCAATATTACATATATATTTAACCATTGAGAAAGAACAAAATTTTTATATCTTTTTAAATTCATAATTGAATTCATATTAGAGTCTATATTAACATAGTTCATGACTAGCTATGAATATTTCTCTATAGAATTAGGATGAACTTCCTATAGTCCTTGGTTAAAATCTAGAAATATTCCAAAGAACCCATATAGAAAGAAATTAATATCGTAATGTGAAACAACTTCAAATTAATTCTCACTATGTAATATAATCACTCTATCATGATATAATTGATCAATAAGGATTCATATAGGTGTCATAATCATATGACGTTGATGTATTTTTTCATTGATTTTCATAAAATAACAAACCATAGAACCCCATGGCCATGGATTTATCAAGGAAGATCTATTTCCATCAATGGTCCTGATAAATAAGATTTTATTAAGGGATATAATGGAAAAATCCATTATCAAAATATCCATTAATGCAATATCACTCATGACACAACCAATGAATTATACTTCACTATGAGTATAATTTGTTTTTCCATCAATAAAACATAGTATATGAATATATAAAATTCATTAATGGTAGTATTAATGTCTATGGATCAATATACAATTATTTAGATTGGAATATCTAATGACACAGAAATGTTGATTTCCCATTAGCGAGTTTTATTCTCATAATATCTTTCTCTAGAAATTACTGATGGAGCACACATTTAGAATGTGTGTCATAGTCTTATGAGTCTCCACACAAGATAACCTATATCATTAGTGTCCAATAAAAAATATATTATCTAGTTATATAAAATATGTATTCCATAATAATTTAACGAAACCTCAAGGTTATCTTCCTAGTAAAGAACTTTTAGAATCTTTCACTATGTCTGATATTCTTATGACATTATCACATACTATTATGTGATGATGAATGCATATGATTTGATAAAAATCTTAATTAATATTCAAGTAAATGAATACATGTAATCCTAGAATACTTATAATTTGTTTATATGGAACCAACTGCAAAATATATGACCTTAAACTGTGTTACTCAAACTTTTTAGGCTTCAAATCCTATTAAATAGCTTACATAGGATTCCTCATTGAGGTTTATACCAAAACATCTACCATTTCTATCAATTCTTATGTCAATAAATTCCTCATGAAGAAACTAATATCCATCCACATTGGGCCACATCCCCCGTGAGTCTAGATGTACCCACTCATCGGACCATATTCTATGAGAGACCTTTTAATCAACTAATAGGATTATATTCCCCTCATGAAAACCTTTATTAGGCTATATTTAAAATAAAATCTTGTCCCATCCTATTGTACCATATTCTATTAGTTTTTTTTTATCAAATTTCCTTCAGTGTGTTATATTCCTTAAGAGACATATCCTTATTTAACAAAATACACTATGAGGTAAACCAGATATGGATACTGATGCTTATGTCCCATAATAACCATTTCGATGAATCTTTTTGGGAGTATTCCTTACCGTAAAATGATAAAATCCATGGAAAATTCCTCATCATATGTCATTAAATGTTATGAAATCCCTTTTAAATTTGAGCCAACAATTGAGGTTTCTAATTCCTTTCACAAGGATATGTAATAAGTCCTTATCATGGGTTAGATCCAGACATCACATTCACCTTCCACCTCCCTATAAGATAACTAACTCCCAATTTCTATGTTGTGATGTTTTAAATTAGTCCTCAGAAAGTAATAAATGGAGAATATGGAGAATCTATGATATATATATTGTACCATCATTGGAGAACATATTATACATACATATATTCACATTGATTGAGAAACTGTGATACATAGAAATGTTCACATCAATATAATGACCAATTTATGGAATTGAGATAACCCATTCCACACTATTATATAGGAAATTTTAGAGAAATATATCTTAAATATATCATATATACCATAAGTATGAAAGAGTACACTAAAAAATGTTGGATGATCCTAACCTACAACCGTCTTGGACAACATGTAATCAAAAGATACATTGGTAAAACTGGTTTTCTGGAGGAATGATGGTGTATATTAAAGAAGAGTGGGGAATGTTTTTAGTTTAAAAAAGTAGATATATAATTTTCATCCTCTTTAGTAATTATATGGATTTTAATTTAAAATTAAAAATGATATAAATGGTCTGGGTAACATAAGATAAACTATCTGAAATATAGTTTACATAATAAAAATTAAATGATCATCATTTTACATTATTGAAGAAAAATTTAATGTTATAGTAATATGAAAAAAATATACAATGTATTGATTAGTAAACCAACCACTCCTATAAAAGGATATTTAATAAAATTTATCTTTTAAACCAATGTGAATGATATATTAGTAAACCTGATGTATGCTATCTATGATTTTCCAACATGGTATAGCATCCTCAATTTTAAAACAGTCATAAGGACTATCATCCTTTCCTTGGAAGTCATCAATTATAGTTTTCAATAGAATATTACATCCACACTCCAAATGTACTCGAGATCCACGTTCCTAGCCATGTAATTTCTCAATTATATGATCAATTTATTTATATTCCTATCCATATAATCCACCAATCATGCATTATCGGTAGAATAATTATTACAACGAAAAGAATAATATATTTATAAGCAGAAATTTACACAGTGATATATCATTGTATAACAAATCCGAAAGAAAAAAAACACTTAATTAAAGTACACACAAAAAATATTTCAAAGAATTAAAATGACATATAACATTTAGAATTCATGATGTTGTTGATACATGTGTCTTCCTCTAATGCTCGATGAGAAATTTTTGGAAATTTCATAACAAACTAAAATATAAAAATTCTAAAAAAAACTTAATATTTGTTGTAACTGCATCAATATAAAAATATTTATACATTGATGAACTCAACATGTTTATTTATCTATTAGCATGTAATATTAACACCACTACAATGCTTCTAAATATGATGGATGTAATCTGATATTATATCATCAAATCACCCAATTTTTATAAAATATTTTAGAGCTTAGGTATTTACGTTATCTGATGTACATTATTTATAAGAAAACAACTTAGACAAAATTATTAAGTTAGATTATTTTCATATAACATTTATTGTGATTTCAAAAAAATGAAATAATTCCCCATAAATCTTTCCCTTTTGGGAATGAATGCATAGGACATAAAAGAAGAATTGAATATAAGAAATTTATATAAAAATAATTCTACATTTAATATTCATAGCCAAAAATTTATCTCTCTTTTTTTTGATAGAAATATTAAAAACACTTTATTAAATAAAAAACAGTAATCCCCATTTGAAAATTATTAATTTATTATAACATAAATGAATATGTGACAATAATTTTTATTAATTTTTCCCACTCTGTGATTTTTAAAAATAAATAAATAAGACATATGAAGAATAAAAATAAAACTAAAAATTAAGAAATTAATATATTTTGATAATTATATGATCATATTTTTTTGATGATTTTGAAACTAATAAATATTTTCAAATCTTAAAAAATCATTTTATGATGGATTTTGTAATCAAATTTGTTTACATTATTTTCATTTTGACCATGATTTTGTATCAAAGATTTTATTCTTAGAAGGTGAGTTCAAGTTAAAAATTTTGATCTCCACAATTCCTAATGATCATATTAGGAATATCCATATAATAAAATACATATTTAAAATTTAAACATCACCTTATTCACAAAAAAATTGTGAAAATTATTCTCTAAAATCTGGTGATATTACTAATTTATTAAGACAAATTTTATGATTAATGAGTGGTATTTTTATTATCAATATATTCTTATGTTTAATAAAAAATTTATAAGGATCATAAACTATAATTGAATTAGACATAATTTCTTGTAGATCCCTAACATGTCCTTACCTAGAAAGATTAGTTATAGTCTTGAATTCATTTTCATGAATCGATCCACCAAGGTATGACCCTTGACTACCCAAGGCCTACATCTAATTATCCAAGGAATGGTGACTAGTACAGTGTAAGAAAATGCCCAAAATAAGAGGGATTATCCTAAAGTTACTATAAATAGGCACACATCTCCAATCACATAAATTCTGAAATATAAAACAACTGAAATAATACATGGATAAGTCTATATTCCCGTAATAGAGTATGATAGTAAAGTAACAAAATAGAAAAAAGTATATAAATACAACCCCCACCAAATAATTGTAATGATCCCAACCTAATCCAAGGGAAAGGACTATTTCATATTCAATCTCTTAGAAAAACACCTCATTCTAAAAAGTTCCAGCTACACACTACCTGCTCCCCTTCCTCCGAAGACACCATCAAATGGTCTTTCATCTGTATAAGACATGACACGTATGGGAAAATACAAGGTAGGGTGAGTATAATAATACCCAATAGGAAATAATGAAAACACAAAACATAAAGAACAGGTTTTATTCACCTTGATAAAATATATAATAATAAATGTATAACAGAAACCACCTGATATACATTAGGAAGACACCACACCACCAGGAGGTCATAACAAACTTCTAGACAAAAGATTATACTTCACTAAATTCTCATTCTAGGATAATATACTCTACGAGATAATATATAAATTTAGATACTCATGGGAGAGGCCTCAGTCATTGGTCCCAGCACAAAAAAATCTCACTGGTCTAAGTAGACACTGATACACAGATAGAGGGTAATGCCTAGAACCACTAGGGGACACCAAAAACCAAATATAGATCAACCCAATACATACGCGATCTTTTATCCATGATACCACCAATACTACCAACATGGCCTACAAGATGGAGGATTAAAAACCAACACATGGAGGAAAAACTGATTCTAGAAACCCATTCTAGGGAACAAGGATGACAGAGGATCACACTTCAGTCTAATGGAGGAAAATAAAAAATATATCTAAGACTTGGAATCTAGAGGGTATCACCATCCAGTGATGTGGATGTAATTCCTCACAATACCCTCAAGGAAAATGACCCAGGGAACACACTCCAACTATACTGGTCCAAACTAAGGAAATATAGAATTAAAACACTCTTGAAGGGGTGAACCATTTGTTTTAGGGTTTACACAACATGTCCATCTATCCCGATGTCTAACCATGTGGTAAAACCTCACAAAACATGTATGTATCAATACACATGGTGTGTATAAGGAGTAAATGGTGTGTAGAGAGACATGGTACCATACCCGTGTCACATGGAAGTGTCCTTGTATGGTCGCCATGTCAAGGTGTTGGACCATGTACGACTACCCATGTTTGTGTCTAAGTACATGACGTGCCATCTGGCTTTGTATTTTTTCCCATGTATGTGTAATTTCTAAAGTACATGTCGAGCCAACTATGAAGGGACACATGCCATGTGATAGGAGTCCAACACCAAGTGATCCTTATATTCATCCCGAAACCCAAGACACCAATGAATGGGCCCCAAAAGGCAAGTAATCCAAATTTAAATTCCATGTGTTTTTAGATTTTATAGATCTATATGTTTCTCCTTATATTTTCCTCATGCACCGCATCCAGCTCATTTCATTCTAGAAATATCTACATCGATCTCAGATAAAGGTTGAATGGGCCCCTCTACCGCTTGATCAATAGATTCCAGCCTTCAAAACGAATTGTAAAACATACCCCTATGTCTGATTGTCCACGTGCTTCCCATGAAGATGAAGAACCATATATATGATCTCGTTCACCCTTGATCAATACACCATAATCATAAATATTTGAAATAAAACCACCATCCCATGCTATACCTATGGTTTCGATCCATTGTGTCGAAAAAAGGTCACTAAATGATAAAGAACTAGGTATTGGTTGAAAAAATTTACAAAAATTAGTACAAAAAATGATTGAATGAAGAAATTCAGGAGAAATTCATATTCCAAAAAATGTGTGGAAAAACCCTCTACCATTTATTTCTTGGCCTCAATATATAGTTATAGGAGAAGATGAAAGATGATAAATAAATCAAAATACACAGATAAAAAGTACATGAATTAAATTGTACCGATTGGGAACAGATTGATTCAGTTCATGGAATTTATCCATGTTCATCTGGGATTAATGAATGGGATGTAAATCACAAATTAAAACATCCTACCTAGAGTTTGGATTGATCATTGACAAATACTGGTTCTTCATTTCTATCTTTGATGAGATCCGCAAACTCTGTTGGCACAATAATCTTCAATTTGATCCCAAATTTTCATAATTACCTAAGAACTCTCTCTAATGGTTTTCTAGATCTCAAGGGTGTGAGTGTCCAACCCCAAAGAAATATCATAACCATATATTTAAAGAGTGTGTAGGTTTCTTTTTTGAAAATAAACTAACAAATTAATCAATTATGTTATTTTATTTATTTTCTCACCCGATTAGTTTTTAAAAAACATCCAATGCTGAAAAATATTATGTCTCACATGGGTTAAAACCACTTTCATAACTAAATAGTTCCCTCGTATTTTTTATATGGTCCCCCATTCGGGTGTTATAAAAAATTTTCAGGAAACCTATATGCAAGGGTTTTTTAATATATTTAATATATTTAATATATTTCAAACATTTTTCTAGGAAAACCAAGCCTCTAAATTGTGCACCATCTTAGTGCATGGTATTGAAAATAATCCATATAACCTCAAGGAATTATACACAAAAAATACGAGTCATAATATTTTCCCCACCTAAGGGATTTTGATACTGAAAGGATAAAATATATTAAAAAAGACGAGGGTACTCGTATCATATCTGAGTCTACTACACCTAGGTATTATCCTAAATATTTCCATGTGGGCACCAGACATACAGAATGGGAATTGAACACCCAAAAAGAATCCTCTCCTGGAGATCGTTGATCACCACTAGGTACTCCACAAATATATCTCGATTACTGATTTCAAGATTTCCCCAGTGAGTATCATGTGATGGGTCATGTTCATATATCATCTAAAACACATGGAAGACATCATGTACTCAGTCCAAATGTGGTGGCAGAGCTAATCGGTATTCCATGTCACAAACTCCATGTAGTATCTATAAGGGACCAATAAATATTGTAGATAGCCTGTAACTGTTGCCAAATCTACCTAAACCACATCGATTGAGACTCTTAAGAACACATGGTCTCCCTACAAAAACTCAATGGGTCATTATCATCAGTCTGTATAATTCTTCGATGGATCTGTATAGTCCTCATCTACTATATGATTATCTTCACATTCTGAATAGTAACTTACACAATCTCTGGGGCCATGAGTGCTGGAATTCCAGGATCTTTCCGATAAAGTGGAAACCTGTAGGGTCGTTGGTACAAATCCATGAATGGTGTCATACAAATGGTGAAATGTTAGATATTTTTGTACACAAACTCTACCAAGGGTAGTTTCTCCTCCCAATATTGTCCAATGTCCAACATGAAAGACTGTAACATGACCTCCAAGAATTGAATGATGTGCTCTGTTTGGCCCTCAGTCAAGGGTTGAAACATTGTATAGAAGAATAAATGAGCCTAGAAATCCTCCTAAAATTTCCTCCATATCTAATATGTGAAGAGATCATCACGATCAGAGAAAATAATTGAGGGGATTCCATGGCATTGGACAATATTTTACATGTAGAGGCACCCCAATATCTCTACTAATATCTACACTTGAAGGGATAGAAAGTGGGAAGATATGGTGAGTCGGTATATGACCACTGAGATGGAATTATGTTCCCTAGATATACATGGTAAGACTATCCATAAGATTATGGATATTACATTTCCCTTACACTTTGGTAACTCAAGGGGATGTGCTTAACCCGCTGTAACCTGGTGCTCAAATATCACCAGTTGAAAAGTGAGCCATTGAGAGATAAACTTTGAAAATACTTTCTTCATGCATGACAACCAAAAATGACATCCATGGTCCTAGTATATCATATATAAAACCTGGATGTTCCACCAAAGAGGTTGTATGAAACTTATACATCACCTCCTCCCACCACATCAACGATATCATCATACTTCCTCTAAAAGGGAAAACATGATCCATACCATCAAAATATCTACCTAGAGTATTTATAGTGGATATCTAAGTACATAAGTTCTTATAATTTGTGTCTCCATGCAAACCATCCCTGAAATAATATAAAAGAATTGGGGTAACAACCATTGACTAAATATATAAAGAAACATCCTTGTCTATGATGGAAAACAGCAGTGAGGGTTACTTTAATGACAACTTTCCCAACAATGAAGAATTAGATCACATACTAAGAGTGTATTATAATAGATTATCCATTCCAATATTATAGAAAATCTATAAGTCATATTTCTACAGAAACCATAGCCATCATCTCTAACTCATGTTAAGAACCTTCTAAGAGTATATATACTTGAGACTTTTGTGGTTAGAGTAAATTATAAACCTCTCCCCCATCAGGTAGTGTCTCCACATATTTAATGAGGAGACTAATATTTCTTACTCAAGATCATGGGTCATGTGGTTATATTCATGGGGTCTCAACAAATGCGAAACATAATAAATAAACACCTACCTTTGTATAAAATCATAACCAAGTTTGTTCCCTGATGCATCATAGAACACTATTTACTCGACACCCTCCTCTAGAAATATAAATATGGAGTCCTCTTCAACCATTTTCTTTACTTTGGAAAGAATAATTGGAATATTTACATCCACGAAAAGGCTTCCCATTTTGGTTTAATGATTTCAAGTGTGATTACACTGTAGAGAAATCAAGTACAAACATCTTATAATACCCTTACAACCCAAGGAAACTCCTCAACTTCTTAACAGTGAGGGATGGTTACAGAGAAAGAGCATCCTCAACCTGTGCTGGATCAACTACTACTACATCCTTTGAGATTATGTGTCCTTGTAAGTGGAAATATTGAATCCAAAACAGATACTTTGAGAGAATCATATAAATATTGTTATCTTATAGTGTGTCTAGGATCATCCTCATCTGTCTCCCAAGCTCCACCATATAGGAAATGTATACTAGGATCACATTGATTAAGAAAAAAATTATCTTGTATAAGAAAGACTTAAAGATCTAGTTTATGAGACATGTGAACACTTTTAGGGTGTTTTCACATTAAATTACATCACCATATAATCATAGTGACCATATAAACATATGAATGTCATCTTCATTATATCATCATCGCATCCACACAACTGGTGATAACATGATATGATTTCAATATTTGATAACCATCATTCCCATATCAACAGATCAAAGAGTTAATAGATCCTTATTAGTGGAAAATTATTCATCATGGTCACCTGATTTAAGAACCATTAATCTACACATAACCTTAAACTCCCTTCTGTCATCTTGGAAAACAATACTGGGGCTACATTGGTGGAAACATTGAGGCTTAGAAATCTCTTCCAATGCAAGTCCTCCAATTGCACCCTCATCTCTCAGAACTCTATAGGAACCATTCGATATGATGGGGTAAATATTATTTTTTTACATGGATTCAAGTTGATGTAAAAATAAGTCTCTTGGTGGGGAGGTAAACCAATTACATCATTACAAAATACATCTTCATACTCTACCACCATGACATGACAGATATAGCTCAAAGCATCCACTACTCTAAGAGTCATGCTAGGTAACTTGTTAGTAATAGACTAAAATATCCTATAACTAATCTCATATTGTTCCACCATTATACACCCCATATTTTTTCACATATCATTACATTATTTTAATCATAATAATACATCATATTACAATGCAAGGATCGTAAATTCTAGTGTCCGGGAAGTGTAGGGAAATAAAACTAAAAACATGGGACTAAATAAAACATTTATTTATTTAATATTAATAAGGAAATCCTAACATCCGTTGTTCTCATAAATCCTCATATGATAACATGTGGATTACATGGACAAAGGGATGATCAAAAATCTGAGTAATGGAATAAACACAATAATAAAGCTTTATCACACAAGTTATAAAGCATGACATAATGATATAAAATGGGATGGAAAATATGGAATCATAAAATTTAACCATGGGATTATATAAAAATGGATTCCTAATAATATTTAAGAAACATAAATAATTAATTTAGCATGATTCAAGGCTTGTTTCTCATAGAGGATCACATGTCAAGGTTAACAACCAAGACCGTTGTATATGGTAGCACAAGTCAAGGCCAACCGATAAGACCATTGTACATAACCTCTCATGAGACAGAACTATACCCAATTAATTGGAGAGATACCTGGGCACACCAATCATAACATTTTCATGAATATAATTTCCACATATATAGTCATATATAATCAATCATACATAAACATAAGGCTACCTATGGAATGAAATGTGCATCATAATCATGTTATAAATCATAATAAATGGGTGTATCATATACGTTTCCATGAAAGAAAAGAATTAAAACCCACATGGACATTAATAAATGAATAATGGAATATATTATGGTATGTTATTTCAATTATTAGTGACATCATGTAAAAAGAGTTTACAATAAATTGTAGTATTAAAAATATTAAGTGCGGTTTTTAGGGAAATACTATGGGGCATTTAAGTTAGAAAAAAGAATAATATATTATATAAAACCAGTTATGAACAAAGAAAGTTTTCAAAATAAAAATAGTTTTTTCATAAAAATAATAATGGCTTAAAAACACAATATATTTTGCATTTGAAAATGGGCAGGATTTCTGAATTTTCCCTTTAACCAGTTTTCTTTTTAGGGAGCATTGAAGAGGTAACCATTATAAAACATGTATATACAGAAATGATAATGATGAATGGATCCTGGTAAAAAATTTTTAATCATATATAAATCATTTATAATATGTAAATAAAAATTAAAGTTAACATTATTTGGGTAAAATGATATATAGAACAACCTAAAAAAATAAAGGAGGTTCAGGTAGAATCCCTTACCTTAAGTATGAAGGTGTCCTTAACTTGACCTTAATGTCATGGATAACCTAATTAAATACCTTAATATATATTTAAAGAACCTATTATTCGTTTAATTTAATTATTATATCCTTATTAATTACATTTGTGGCCTTTTGGGTGGTTTAAGAGGATCAATTTCATTGTTTTTGAAGTGTTTGTTTCCTTGATTTCCTTGATTGGTTTACTTATATACACGTAAGTATAAATATGTAAGATGAGAATGGTGGTCCATAAATTATGTTGAATGTTATTTTTGAACATATATAAGATTACATGGTTATAAAATTCATTTGGTTATTTGGATTGAAGTTGAATAATTATATACAACTTTAATGATAACCATTTGTGTTAATTGGCAGTTTTTGATCACATCAAACACATTATTATTTAAAATTAATATCATGTGTACAAAAGATTATTGAACATTAAATTAGAAATAAAACATAAATTAAATTATTTTTAAACCAAAAAAATGTTTTCATGACTAGAATTGATGACAGTAATTGAAATTGAAAACCCGTGGTCCATGAATATGATTAATTGACACATATCGAATGATGTTTTTATTTCTAGTATAAAAGGAGGGTAAAGGAGAGATGGTGATGGATTATTAAATTATAATAAAAATATTATAGTATATGTAAGTTATAGGATTTATCATAACATTTTGTTTAAAGGAGGAGAAAAAAGTAAAAGAAAGAAAGAAACATGGATTAAAATAAAAGAAATGAAAAGATGAATTTATGTCTTGAATATATCTTCATTGAGAACCTCTTTAGGGTAGAGGATTTAATATTTTGAAGAGACCAAGGAATTGTGGACGTGGGAGAGATATTTGGGAGATATTTGAGCATAATTTGGACTAGTCTCAAGGCTTTATAGGAGTGAAGGGAATAGTAGGGGGCATCTGGTTTTTATAGTGGAGGAGAGGAGGGGTTTCCCATTATTTTAATCATTAGTTTCATATTTTATCTCAAGACTATGAATATTATTTATTATTATGAAAACAAATAGTAAATAGAGCATGTGAGTTCTAACCAATAACCATTTACATCATTCATTACTAAATCATGATGAAACAATTGTTTTATTTAGCATTTATCATAAATTGTCATATTTTATTATTCACCAAAAATTCAAGTATTTTATAAAAATCCTAAAAATTTCCCCTAACCATATTTAAACATTTATAATCCAAATATTGACAACATTTTCAAAAAAAATTCAAAATATGAGAAATTTAATTTTCAATTAAAATTATAATTTACTTGAAAAATACACATTTTAAAATTAAAACACTTCATCTAACAAATTGTGAAATTAATTATGCTCTCTAAATATTATCTTATAATAATAATTCATCAAAATAATTATTTATTAAAACATTTTATGAAAACAATGCTTTTCAATTATTAAATTAATCATAAAAATGCAATTAAATATACAAGACTTACAAAAATACCATCACTTAGTTAATAATTTTTCCAATATTTAATTACTTATACTATGATTGTTTTTCATATATCCACTTATATGTTGGGTAAATTTTATTTATACTTTAATTGGTGAGGTTAATATTACAATAATAAGGTTACTATACATAGGGGTCACATTACTATTCCAAAGTTCATGTAATTATTTCTTCATTTTACATTACTTAACTTCTAGAGATACCTTTTATTTCACTTATTATTCATTTATAAAGTTTATATTGTGTTATATAAGTAATATTATGTGATTATAATATAATAAGTAATTATAATAATGGAATTCCATTGATAAAACATTGGGTCATTACATTCTTCCTCCCTTATGAAATTTCACCTTTGAAATTTCCTTTTACATTCAATGCTGTAAACAGGTGTGGGTACATTTCCTTCATTTCCTCCTCTAGTTCCCATGTCACCTCTTCATACCTATGGTTCGACCATATTACATTGACCAAGTGACTGGTATTGTTGCGTAGAACATTATCTCAACAATCCAAGTTCATCGTTGGATGTTCGTCGCAAGAAATATCATTCTCCAACTCTACCACCTCTGAAGAGAGTACATGTGAAGGGTTTGGTATGTACCTCATTAAGAGGTAATGTTGAAATATATCATGTACTTCAGACAGGGTTGGTGTATGTTCTAGTTGATAGGCCACAACTCCATCAAACTAAAGAATCTATAAGGGGCCGATGTACATGAGACTTAGATTTCGTTTCTTCACAAATCTCATGTACTTAATTTATGGATATAAGCGGTGGAATACCATGTCTCAAAATTTGATCTCAAGGACTCATCGATGATTTTATACGTAGATCTTGTGTTGAATTTGGGCTTCCTTGATGTGATGATGAATAGTTTTTACCTTATCCACCACTTCATTAACAATTTTTGGTCCTAGTAGCTTACACTCACTAACATCATCCCAAAATGATGGTTTTCTACAAATTTTCCCCTATAGGGATCTATATGGTGACATTTGGATGCCAGAGTGGAAACTATTATTGTAATATAATTCAACTAGTGGAAGATACTAGTCCTACCCTACTTTTATGTCTACAGAAAATGCTCTCAATATATCATATAATGTATGAATAGTTCGATCAAATGGTCTAGTACGTTGGGGATGATAGGCCGTGCTAAAGTTCAACTCAGTGCTTAGAGAATGTTGGAGACTTTTCCAAAACATCGTGGTGAATCTTGGATCTCAATCAGATACAAAGGTTAATGGTACTCTATGTAGCTTTACCACCACTTTGATATATATCCATTCATGTTGATATAATGATATGTTTGATAAAAATGCAGTAATGTTATATGTCTTTATAAGAGGATCCACAATGACCCATATAGCATTTTTTCCACTTGATGTCCTTAGTAGTCGAGTGAAAAAGTTCATGGTAATGTTCTCCCACTTCTAAGTTGATATGGGTTTTGGTTCCATCATCCCCTTAGAATTTTTTCTTTTAGCCTTCACTTATAGACATATTTGGTAAATTGAAGTATACTCAACAATCTTCTTCTTCATATTGTCCCACCAAAATTTCTCTTGGAGATCTCGATACATCTTTTCACTCCTTGGGTGAATAGGGAATGTTGATCTATGTGCATCAGTTAGAATCTCATTCCTTATATCTGGATCAGATGGTAAGAATAATCATGACCCAAATCATTCAAAACATTCTTCATCCATATTGAAATCAGAGGACTCACATGGAGTATTATACATAACAACTCTGAGTCTATTCTCTTTCTAAAAAAAGATTTCTTTCAAAGTTAAGAAAGGGAAATTCTAGCTACAATAATTCATCTATCTGGACCTTGATCAGGCAATATTTTTCCAATATTATGACTAATTCTAGATGGATGGATATTGTGGACTCTACCCTGATCTTTTGGATAGATAATTGGACTAGAACCCCCTTTATCTCCATGGTCTCTTTGAATTCTCTACCAGATAACACCACCACTACTATAAAAGATATTATTCATTCCTATATCTCCAATTTTCCAAAGAAAATTATTCAATTTGTTGATACCTACGTTTTGCGAATTATGATGATTTCATCTATTGTGAGCCTTCCCACAATGGTATTCTTGATTGAACAAATTTCTATAAACACAAGGTTACTAATTCTGATCTTGTTTTTTATTGGATGAAATCTTTTGATAAAACTTGGATTAAACCCTCACGACATACTCATGTTTGGAGACTTGCCTACAATAGTATCCCAAATAAGGTGTGTCTTCTGTCCTTTAGAATCCAACTTGGCTCCATGTGTCCCTTATTCCACAAGCATAGAGAAGATACTAATCATCTGTTCCTATATTGTGATACTAACTATGCCCTGTGGAATTATACTTCTGACATTTTTGGATGCAGACAGATTCTTACTGACTCTCTCGGCTTATAATTAAAAAGATGTGTGGATCTTGATTTCTCACAAAAAATCAAGAACCTCTTCCTCACTGCGGTTGTTGAAATCCTTCATGTGATTTGGCATGATGGAAAGGCTGTTTTTCACAACAACTTCTCTTCCAATCTCAATTCAGGTAAAATACAAATTCTCATTTCCATTAGGGATGCTACTTCGATACAAACAGCTTATTGTGACAAAACTGTTGATGAATTTGAGATTCTTCGGCGACTTCAGATTTATGGTCTCTACAAATAGCCAAAGCAGACTTTTTAAGTCTTTTGGCATGATCTACTTCCAGGATGGATCAAAGTGAACGTGGATGGTGCCTCTAAAGGCAATTTAGGACCTGCGAGATGTGGTGTGATTTTTAGAGACTACCTTAGTCAGTGTCTAGAATGATTCTATTGAAGTTGTTGTACTACTTTATCTCTAGAGGCAGAAATGATGGGTGTGATACATGCCATCAACTTTTCCCAGACAAAGGGTTGGAAAAATATTTGGATTTAAAGCGACTCAACCACTATTATCCATACTGTTTGGGAGGGTGTGGTGCATCTTTCCTAGACTCTGACCACCCGATGAATGAACTGCCTATATTCACTGATAGGGACCAATTATAATGCCACACATTCCTTTCAGGAAGCAAACATGGTTGTTGATGGTCTTTCTAATAAGGTAATAATACATGACATTACTTGGAAGGACGTCTTGCCAGTTGAGCTTCTTCTTTTTTAGGATAAAGATTGTAATAAGATCCCTTATTTTAGACTCATTTATTTATCTTTTCTTTTTCTAATAAATTGTGTCTTGTTTTTTGACCAAGGAAACACCCTCTTTAAAAAACAATATTGAACTCAAGGGATTTCCCTTTTTTAATATATTTTATCCTTTTCATAATTTCCACATCATTTCTTTGAGCATCCATTATTTTTTCATAAGGGATGGTTGAGAAATTATTTGAATAAGTATTGATGATGTTCCAACCTTAATGATTATCAATTCTCTATAAATTTTATAATATTGTATCTTTTTCCATTCTCATTATTGATAAATTTTCAAGAAACCTTTCTACTTAGAGCACTTGTAACCTTATTTTCTTTACCAGGATGGTAGTGGATTGACCAGTCATAATCCTAGATGAGATCTAACAATATTCACCAAAACATATTATGCCTTTTCTATGTGAATATATATTTTATACTCCTATGATCAATATATATATATCAAAATTATCCCCATAGAGAAAATACCATCATATTTTCAATGCAAGGATCACATCCGCCAACTCTAGATCTTGCATGGGATAATTTTTCTCATGGAGTTTTAGCTGACATGAGGTGCAGACTATCAATTTCTCATTTTTCATTAGAACAAATCCTAATACCTTCTTTGAAGTAGCAATCTACACCACAAAGAGTTCTGCAATAATCAGGAGTGTGAGTACTGGTGTAGTGATAAGCCTCTTTTTGATCTCTTTTAAGCTTTGCTCAGATTCATGAATCTAAATGAAATTCCATACCTTCCATGTCATCATGGTCATCGGTTTTGAAAATTTTAAGAATCTATTCACAAATCATCAGTAATAACTGACTAAACCTAGAAGCCTTCTAATCTCCATTCCAAATGTTTTCATAGGCCACTCAATTACCTTTTTCTTGGAAGGGTCCATCGATTTAGCTTTTTTGATGATAACATACCCCAAGATTGATAATTCCTCCATCTAGTACTCATAATTATTATACTTTGAATAATGTTTCTCTATTTTCAAAGTCGTCTTCATAATATTCAAATGCTCCTCAAGTTCCTCCTTGCTCTTGGATTATATCATAATGTCATCGATAAAAACTTCCACAATTTTGTATAGGTAATATCTAAACACTAAATTCATTAAATCAAGGAATATTTTTTGGATCATTAGTGAGGCTAAAGGGAATCGATATGAACTCACAATTTCCATACCTTATTCGAAATACAATCTTGGTAATATCTTCTTTCCTTACCTTTAATTGGTGATATCCCGACTAAAGGCCCACATTATAAAAATAATTATCCCCACGTAGCTCATCAAACAAGTATTCTATCTGAGGTAAGGGATATTTTTTCTTTATCTTGATTTTATTATTCTCTTGATAATCAATATAGAGGTGTATTTATCCATTCTTTTTCTTAACAAAGAGGACTGGAGCACCCCATGGTTAAGCACTCATGTGTATAATACTGTTTTCTAGATTTTCCTATAATTGCTTCTTCCGATATTCCATCTCAATGATGGCTATTTTATATGGTGTCTTTGTTATAGGTATGGATCCAATAATATGTTACATTAAGATCTAAACCTCTTTATCAGGAGGAAAACTAGGCATTTCTTTAGGGAATTCCTTAGTGTAATATATCATGAAGGGAATATATTTAAGAAATATCATCTATATTGTCACAATCATTTGAGCAAGAAATGTTGGCTCAAAAGTCAACATAATCCACACTTGAGATGATGATTCTAAAGAAGATTGATCTTCCTGATTACACATGTATTGGATTTGAGGATACTCATGGATATGATGATTGATCTCCCTTTCCCAACAATTAATTTTGGATTTTTATAAATATAGAAAGTAAATACCCAAGATAACATTGACCTCCCCTAAAGTAAGTATGATGAGATTTTATGGGAGGTTCATTACACAAATATTTAAGAGGGAGGAGTTATATACATATTATAAAATAAGTTCCCCATTCCATGTGCTAATTGATATCTCATCCTAAATTTTTTTGGAGGTTTTTGAATAGTTCTACTAAACATCAAAGATATGAAAGAATGCATAGAAGTAGAATCAAATAGTATGATCACTATTCTGGAATATTTAACTACAATACCTATCACCACATCATTTTAGGGATCCACCTCATTAGTAGTGATAGCACAATCCCTTCCTTATTCACCTTGTGGTTGTTGTTGATTTCCTCTGACAACCCTATCCTTAGTGTACTTGTTCACGTAATGACCATGCTACTTGTAGTTGAAACACTACACTAATAGCTGAGCATTGATCAAAACATTTATTTATTTTTCTTAATTAGTAGGATTATTCATATCCCTTTAGTAGTTCTTACCCATATATCCCATTCTTCCACATTTTAAGCAATTCATGGTTCCCTTTAGAGATTTCCCGGGATACCTCTTCAATTAATTTTGACATGTAGGATGTTTTATCTTCTTTCCATCATTGGATTTATTTGATGAACCACCCTTATTAAACTCCATTTTCCACCTTTTCTTTTCATAGGCCTACCAGACCATTGAGATTCTCTAATCTACATTTCATCCATGAGGTCCCAACAAACAATCTCATCATAACTATCAAATTCATAAATCACTAACAATTTTTAGAGGATGGTCTTTAGTATAAAAAATAAGTGATCCAGCTTTATTTTTGTGTTCATAATAAAGCAGAAGGTGTATCTTTCAAGCCTTGTGATGTTTTTTAATACGCCATGATGGACTCATCTTCCTTCTACTTAAGTCTGAGGAAATCTCTTTCCATCTTGAGATTGAGGGTTCGAGGAAGATATTTATTGATTTTTTTATGAATTACTCTAAATCCACAGAATCAATTTCCTCCTAAGAATTCATATTCTTTATAAGTGTCCACCACTGATCATATTCCCCATCAATACGACATACATCCAATAGATAATTATATTCTTTTGAGCACTGGGGGACAAAGAATATATTTCCAATGGAGTTAATCCACTATTCCACAAGGTGGGGATCACGAAATTCAGTAAACATGGGAGGCCTTTTCAATGTGAAGGATTCTACAGAAACATACTCTTTCCTTGTAATAGGAGTGATTTCCATATGATTCATGTTATTATTCATAACATGCACCAGCTGAGAAAGAACTATCATAATTGTTTGTGCACTCGTTTCCATCATATTAGGCACATCATTAGGAAAATTGTCACATTGCCTATCACATTGATTGTTTCCATGTGTTCTTCTATTTCCCGCCAATAACTATAAAACATAATGTACAATTATGTGTCTTGAATACTTATCTAAAAATAATAAAAAGGTATATTTAAACATAAAATGATAAAATATTAAAGGATAAGTTTAACCTAACTTTTGACTCCACTGGTTTCAATATATGTTATCCATGAGTTGTTTTGGAAAATTTATTCTTATGGGGTATTTTTTGTTCCCTAAATAATGGTTCTTACTAATATTATTATTTTTCCAAATAATATCCCCTATGAGTGTAAAAGAATGAGTGAAACAAGGCCCATTCTCATGCACTAGTTCCCGTTCCTGTCTAGTTGAAAGCGTTGTTTTCAGGTTTTACCCTAGATACATCTATGTTAGAGCCACATCCCATTTTTCATATCTAGACAGCGTTATATTTTCTAGATAAACCACCTACTCTATACTAACCAAAATTTAGGGATGTTTTATTATACGTAGTCTCATCTAAATGGTTCTTACTAAAGCTCTCAATTCTTAATCTCCAAAAATAACTAAAACCTTTTATGATATAAACTATACTAACCTTACAGTTTACAGATATCATTACATGATTTTAATCCTAATAATACATCATCTTACAAGACAAGTATCGTAAAGTCTACTGTCTTGGAAGACTAGGTACATAAAACTGAAAATATGGGACTAAATAAAAATTTATTTATTTAATCTTATTAAGTACATACTAACTTCTTTTGGATTCATACATCCTCATGGGTTAACCTAGGGAGAACATGGACAAATGTATTAGCTAAAATCCATGTTTGGGAATAAGCACAATAATAATGATTTGGCCCATGGGTTAGAAAGCATGAAATAATGATATAAAAAGGCATGGAAATTTTGGAATAATAACATATAAACATGGGATAATATAAAAAATGAGTCATAATGTTGTGTCGGAAAAACAAAACATGACTTTCTCATGAGACAATGATCGTTGCACATAATGGATCACAATTCAGGTTTAACCACCAAGACTGTAGAATAGGGTAGCACGAGTCAAGGCTCACCGCCAAGACAATTGCACATAAAGTCTCATGAGAATAAACATTACCCAATTCATTATAGAGATATCTCGGCACATCATGAATATTCTTTCTACATATATAATCATAAATAATTGATCATACATAATTATAATGGTAGCAATAGAAGGAAATGGATATCCTAGCCATGTCATAAAGTATAATAAATGGGTGTATCATATAAGTTTCCATGAATGAAATTATTTAATATATACATGGAAATTCATAATTTAAAATAGGCATATATCATGGTATGTGAATTCAAACAAATGTTACAACATGTAAGAAGAGTATTTAAGAAATTCTAGCATTAAAACATTTTAGTGCAGTTTTAAGTAAAATACTAAGTGGCATTTAAAATAGAGGAGGGATTAATATTTTATAGAAACCACATGTGAACAAAGAAGGTTTTAATAATAAAAAAATGTTGTTTTATAAAAATAATAGTGGATTAAAAATTTATTATATAGTGTACTTGAAATGGTGTAAGAATTCAGAAAGATCCCATAAAATGAGTTTTCTTTTTGGGAGGTATTGAGGACGGAACCATTTAAAAACATGTATATCCCAAAAATATAAGGATGAAGGTATCTTGATACCTGGGTTTGGAGCACATATAAAAAAATTATAAGATATACAAAAATTGTAATGTTAACTTCATTTGGGTAAAAATAATGATAGAGCAACCCAATGGAATAAAAAAGGTTCGAGTAGAATCCCTTACCATAAGTTCGAAGGTGTACTTCAGTTGATCATAATGTCCCAGAAAATAATATTACATTAATTATTTTTTCTTTATAGAACATATTATTCAATTTAATGTTTTATTATAGCCTTATTATGTTCATTTCTACCATCTTGATGGGTTAAGGGGTTCAACTTCATTGTTCTTTAGTGTATGTTTCCTTGTTTTTCATGATTGGTTTTCTTATATACATGTATGGATAAACATGTAAGATGAGAATGGTTTTCCAGAATTGAAGTTGTATGTTATTAGTGAAAATGAATAATATTACATGGTTATAAAATTAATCTGGTTTTTTGGAATGAAGATGAATCATTATATAAAACTCTAATGATAACTATTTGGTTAATTGGTTTTTTTTATCACATCAAACACATATTTATTTATAAATTAATATCATGCTTAAAAAAGATTGAAAACCCATAAAATAGAAATAATAAATAAATTATAGCCTAGTTCAAACTTCAAAATGGTTTCATGACTTAATTTAAGATGATAATATAAATTTAAAACTCGTTTTCCTTGAATGTGATAAATTAACATATCTCGGATGGTTTTTTAATTTCTAGTATTAAATGTGGAGAAAAGAGAGATGGTGATGAATTATTACATTATCATAAAAAAATTATAATACATGTATGGTACTTTAGTTATGATAAAATTTTGATGAACGGAGGTGAGGAAAGAAAAATAAGGAAAGAAACAAGAAATAAAATAAAAGAAATGAAAAGTGGAGTGTACCTCTTGAATGTATCTTCTTTGATAACCACTTTAGGGGAGAGGATTTGTTATTTTGGAAGTAATAAGGTATTATAGAAGTGGGAGAGTGTAACACCCTAGGTTTTTGAAAATAAATATAGAATTCAATTTTATAATCTATCAATTAATCACAACTTCTCCTCTTCCATGTTTTGAATTTCGAAAAATGGTCATCAAGAGTTGTGTTTAGTAAGTCATTTGGAGTCTGATAGAACAAACTTGAATCTTGTTGAATAGTAACATAACCAAATGAATATTAATATTAATAGTAATATGTCCCTTATTAATTTTAAATAATAAAATTATTTTATTTTCTTAAGGCAATAAGTTAAAGAGATCATAATTAGTTTTTCAATGAGAAATAAAACTAATTGCACTTTAATATTGTTATTTTTCAAATTAACTATGAACATATTTAAAAATTATATTAATAATATTTAGATAATTATTTTTGAAAAATGGATTTCACTTTTGAATTATATAAGTTGAAAAATGGGGAGGGTGAATTTTTGAAATTTTTCTGAAACATATGATTTTTCAGTGAATAGTAAAAAATACAGTTTTTAGTTTTAGTGTGTTAATGACATCATTAGTGATGTAAATAATGATGTCATAAATATGGTAGACTTGTTTATAGTTATATAAGATGTTAGGTGTCCCATGTGGCTTTAACCGTGGGAAAATACAATGGGCAAGCCCATGGTTTTGCAAATACCTCCCGTGAGGTGTCCCTTTGAATTTATTAAAATAATCCCTCACTTTTCCTATAAATACCAACTCTTAAATTCATTTTATTCATTAAAAATTCTCCCTAAACGATTATATGGCCTACTTACCTTCATAGTAGTCCTACCAAGGTTTCCTCAAGCCCCCAAGGGCCCATCCATCATGTTCTAAGGGTTACTCTACAAGGTAAGAAAATTCTCAATTTCTTTCCTTTTCCTTTCAAGTTCTCTTTTACGTGGTATATCATTCAAGTTCCCATACCATGTTCTTATTTGTCTTCTTATTATTGATCTAATATATATTATGATTCATTTATGGATAGTTTAACTTTTTACCATCTCTTTTTAATATATTCTAAAACCATGTTGCGTAGCCGTTAGGCTGCGGAATTTTTGTAAGCAGTTTCACAATTATTCTTTGATTTTGAGTTCATTATTTATTATTTCATCATATATTCTTACCCAAGAGGAATTAAATATAGAGAATCATTTATATTCTATATGTTCTCATGTTCATGAGAAATTCATCATCAATCTTCTTCTAATACCCCACTTTTTCAAGGAATTAAAAACATTGTTCGTGATGTGTCGAATTACCGACATCGTAGACGATGTGATTTCAATTTGTATTAATAATATCAAGTCTGGTCATAAAACAATTTATATGGTTGAACCAGGTTATAATATATGTGTTATGACTCACCCATTGTTCTATAATTCATGGGTACTCATGGTTATAATTTATAAAACAAAATGATGTTGTTATTATCAAAGAACCACTAAAACGATCTAAACGAACATCATTAATGTTTTAACTAATGAATCATCATCGTGGTATATAAAAAAAATCATTATAAGATAATTTATATCTACATTATTTCTTTGATAATATTTATTAACAATTCTGGATGTTTAACCATGTTTTAAATGAACTTCCATTCATGGAAACAAGTAAACGAACCATGAAAACCAATGAAGAAAATGCTTCCATAACATAAAAATTGAACAAATTGAATGCATAAAAAGGGCCATGAATGAACCTAAAAAGGTTATAATTAATCAATTACATGTATATTAAGTTATTTAAATGTTAATTAATGATGCAAAATTGGATTATTCAGGTCATTAAAACAAATGAGAAACACCCTCGAGCATAAGGTAAGGGGTTTCTCATCCAAGTTTCATTTCTGTGAGATTTCCATTGTTCACCAATTATTCCTTATATTTGGTATATGTGTACTTATATTTGATATATTATAACATTATTCTATTTATATTCATGTTATTAAATGATTCACTTGATGTTTATTATGTTCTTGTCATACGGTTTGACCAATTACATTGTGGTAAAGAACTTTGTCTCAGTTGTCGTTTTTTTGTCACTGACTTTGTGTTGTGCACCTAATAATCCCTATGTGGTGTATCTAAGGACCATTTGAGGTAACTTTTAATTTTAAATAGTACTGATTTTAAATATACATAATCTCATATCATGGATATGGTTTTTTTCTAAACCGTACACCATTTTACATACAGTGTTTATTTGGAATGTTTTACAGATGATGTTTATTTGGAATGTTATTTTAATTATGGAAATATTGGTTAATCCATATACTATATTCTATGCGGTTATTGAAAAGGAATATTTATTTTGTATTGAATGAATTTATAAATAATTCTTTGGACATGTAGTGGTGGGTGGGGCCCGCTACAACCCCTCGATGCATCGGTAGGTCTAATGAGACAAAACATTTTGGCGACAAACCCTTCGAGTTTGTTTCCAAAAATCAGAAGGGTTTTTACCCATAGAACTAAACCATTTTTACCGTATTATGGTTTCACGTTCCAAATACATTATTTCCAATTAATAAGAATTCTCTTTATTCATTATCAGTTATTATTATTGTCTATGAGTTTTTCACTATGACAAAATCTATGGATGCAGTTTCATTCTTAGTTTATTAATGGCATTAGTTATCCATTTATTCACTATGCCATATTGATTATGTTAGATAGATTGTGATTTACTTATTATTGTACTCATGATTTCGCAATTTGTAACCCTTACTGAGCATTTGAGCTCACCCCTCTCATTGTCTACCTTCAACAAGAGATGAAGAGAAGATCTTTTATTGAGTTACTAGGGATGTCGTTTTTAGTTTTTGTTATGTATTGTATTTTTAAAATTTTCCAATGTAATTTGAGTAACATATATATATATATATATCTAGTTTCATAAAAACTATTAAACTGATCATTCCTTCAGGATTTTCATTCCCTATAACCATGCCAATATCACAAGTAATGCACCGACTCTAGCCTAGAGGGGTCAGGGTGTTACAGTTGGTATCAGAGGAAGTTTAGTAGAAAACATGGAAACTAGAGTAGGAAATGAATAGTAGGGAACAAATACATATGGTAGTGTCTGATTATTAACATACAATAATTTCCTGGTATTTTGGTAAGGAATATATTATGTGGATATTTTAAGCAATACGTCCTTGTCTGGATACGGGCAGGTAGAGGCGGCTCTGTCAAAGATGTATCTATCTGTAAAACCTGAAAACAATGCTTTGAGATAGACTCGAACAGGAACTGTTGAACAATAACTGGCCTTGATTCACTTTTGGTTACGACACTCCCAGGGGATATGCATATAATAATTCATATTTTCTTTACAAGTGATTATAAAGGATATAATGTAAATTCTTCCTCAGGGGAACCATGTTTATAAGATTAGCTACGGATAGAATTTCAATCTATGTTGAGTGATTCTATATTTTAGATTCATAAACTAATCTAGTGTATCCCATTATTTAAAAATGGAATATAATGGGAGAAGAGGAATCAATACTCATGGGAAAGGTAGGGATCTCCCTACTTAGCAAGTCAGCACAGTCAACATTGGAGCAGATCAGATCATGACCATATTGGTACAACTGACTAAACTTGTAACTAGTAACCATTCAACACCTATGTTGGATCGTTTCATGTGGCAGAAGCCACCATATTTCAGTGGGACTACTAATATAGTGGTTGTTGAGTAATGGATCAAGTCCCTTGAAAAGATAGTCATGGAGTTAAGATGCAATGAAAATGAAAAAGAAGTACAGGCAGTATATTTTCTCAAGGGCGACTCTGATCAATGGTGGTCCCTGATTCAAAATACCATGGAGGAAGAAGAGATAGAGGATATAGAATTGAGGACTTTTAAGGAAATATTCTTCAAAAAATATTTCCCTCGTGAGAAATGAATAGAAATGAAGAGGAAATTCCTAGGTTTGAAACAAAGGGAAGAAGACAATGTTGTAGAGTATGAGGCTACCTTTACACGGCTATCCCGGTATGCTGTGGATTACGTACATAACTCTGCGGACATGATTGATCATTTATTTTAAGGTCTTAAGCCATGTATTCGAAAGGGAAATTCCTTCTCAATCATTTTCATAATATGATGAAATTGTATCCAGTGCCATCAAAACAAAGAAGGAATTTTCTAGATCAAATTTTTACAGAGGAAACAAAGATAAGAAGCAGTACTCTGATAAAAAAGTAAAAGGAGAAGCACCAAAGAATGGAAGGGGATCGAATAGTTTCCCATTATGTAAGAACCGTGGAATGAATCATCTCAAGTTATTCCTGAAAGGCATGGGAGTCTGCTATAACTGTGGAGAAAAGGGTCATCGATCTGATGAATGCAAGGGGAAGAAACAATTCATTGATATTCAATGCTACAATTTCAAAGAGATGGGAGACTATGAAAATGAGTGTCCTAAGAGTCAAGGAAACATGCCTTAGAAAAATACAAGAGTGAAAGGGAGAGCCTATTTAATTACAAGCATGGAGGTTGAAGTTCTTAATGTTGTGGTGATAGGTACATTAATTGTTTCCTCAAACATAGCCAATAATTTATCTGATTCTGGATCATCACATTCATTTATATCCTCTCAGTTTTCCATGAAAATTAGATATGTCCAATTTGATTTAAGAAAGGATTTATCAGTCAGAACTCCCATGGGATGTATCATTGCAACAAAGGAATGTCAACTAGTCCCTCTCCAAACACCAAAACATGCTTTATTTGCTAACCTTATCATCGTACCCAGGTCTTAATTTGATATAATTATCGATATGGATTGGCTATAAAATTATGATTCAAGGATTTATTGCAAAGAAAAGGTAGTTAAATTTTTTGAAAATGGTGTAGAATCTCTTCTCTTCAGAGTGGATACTTCGCCATCTGATTCTTATCTAGACCCACCCCTAGTAGCTCTATTGAATGTAATTCATTCAGAGGAAGAGAACCAAATATCTATGGGTGAAGAAATAAATATTCAAATTTAAGATGTGCATATAGTGAATGAATAAATTAATGTGTTTCGAGAGGATTTACCAGGACATCCACCTAAGTGGGAAATTGAGTTTTTCATCGACTTAATTCCTAGTGCAAGACCTATATCAAAGACCCCATATAGAATGTCCAGCATGTAGTAATTGGAGTTAAAGAAACAACTAGAAGAGTTGTGTGACAAAGTATTTATTCGACCTAGTGTTTCTCCATGGGGATCCCCAGTCTTGTTTTTAAAGAAAAAATATGGATCCATGAGGCTATGCATTGATTATAGAGAAATCAAAGCTATTACAATAAAGAATAAGTATCCAATACCCAAGATTGATGATTTATTTGACCTGCTTCATGAAGCTCAATATTTTCAAAGATTGACCTTCGATCTGGATATCATCAGTTGAGTTTGAATAAGGAATACATTTCGAAAATAGTGTTTCGAACCAGGTACCGGCATTACCAGTTTGTAGTAATGCCTTTTCAATTGACTAATTCACCCTCTTTCTTCATGGATCTAATGAGCAGAGTTTTCAAGGAATATCTCGATGATTTTGTATTGGTATTTATTGATGATATCTTGGTATACTCCAAAAGCTACGAAAGATCATGAAAATCACTTGCGCATTATCCTATAGACTCTTAGAAGACATGAATTTTATGGTAAGATTAGCAAGTGTGAATTCTGGATTCAGGAGAATTCTTTTCTTTTCCATATTGTATCTAAGGATAGAATCCTAATTGATCCTGTGAAGACAAAGGTGATCCATGATTGGCCCCCGCAAACAATCACAACTGAGGTACGCAGTTTTATTGGCTTAGCAGGTTATTATCGACATTTCATGCAGAATTTTGCTCGACCGGCTAACCCGCTAACGAATCTCACCCGTAAAGGGGTTAGATTTGTTTGGAAAAAATATTGTGATGATTGTTTCGAATAAATTAATAGCATATTAGTCAACGCTCCTATATTGACTCTACCATCTGGGTGTTATAAGTTTTTTATTTATAGTGATTCTTCAAAGAAAGGACTTGGTTGTGTCCTTATGCAAAAAGATAGGGTTATTTCTTATGCATCATGACAGCTAAAAGTTCATGAGCAAAACTATACTACTCATGATCTTGAGTAAGATGCTGTAATATTTGCATTCATGATTTGGAGACAATATCTCTATGGTGAAAAATGTGAGATTTATACTGATCACATGAGTTTAAAGTATATCTTCTCACAGAAAGAACTCAACATGAGGCAAATGAGATGGCTTGAACTACTGAAGGATTATGATTGCACGATACACTACCACCCATGGAGGGAAAATAAGGTGGCAGATGATTTTTATCAGAAAGGATCATTGAGTTTTGAACTAGATGAGACTTGAAAGGGATCATATTTTCATGGATTTAGTAAAGATGAATATGGGAATAACCCTGTAAGGTGAAACATCAATGCGTTTTCAAATAGTCTCCAAACCATCTTTACTAGAAAGGATACAATGTTCTCAGGATGATGATGAGGAGTTTCAAAAGAAGCTTAAAGCTGTGAATGATGGGAGATTGAGTGACTTAGTATATGAAGATGGAATTTTGAAATTTGTGAAGAGACTTTGTGTTCCCGATATACCTGATCTAAAAAGGGAATTGTTGGACGATGGTCATAGTTCCAATTCCACTATACACCATGGTAGCACTATGATGTATAGATATTTGAAGGAACATTTTTGGTGGGACAACATGAAGAGGGAGATTGCTGTTTTTGTGTCAAGATGTATGGTTTGTCAACAAGTGAAAGCTGGAAGGCAACATCCTGGAGGAGTTTTGCAACCTCTTCCCATACCTGAGTGGAAATGGGATAATATCATGATGGACTTTGTCATGGGACTACTAGAGACTCCTAGAAGGAACGATGCAATATGGGTCATTGTTGATCGTCTTACCAAGTCATCACATTTTCATGCTATAAGAGAAGATCTACCACTTGAACATCTTGTAAGGCTATATATTAATGAAGTTGTGTGACTTCATGGAGTACCCTTATTTATTCTTTCTAACCGTGATCCACGTTTTACATCAGGATTCTTGAAAAGTCTTTATTAGGCCCTAGATACTGATCTTCGTTTGAGCACTGCCTACCACCCACAAAACGATGGACAATCAGAATAGACTATTCAAACATTAGAAGACATGCTGAGGTCTTGTTCACTTTATTTTCAAGGCATGTGGGATCAGAATTACCTCTCGTAGAAATTTCCTACAATAATAGCTTTTATTCAAGTATTCATATGGCACCCTATGAAGCATTGTATGAGAGGATATGTCGTACACCAACTTGCTGGGATGATGTGGGTGAACGAAAGCTCATGGGCCCCAAACATGTTGAAGAAACAACGAAGAAGGTGATAAATATCCAGAACCATATCAAAATAGATCAAAGTAGGAAAAAGGGATATGCAGATAGCTGAAGGAAGTATTTAGAGTTTCAAAAAGTTTATCACGTTTTGTTATAGGTATCTCCATGGAAGGGTATTATATGATTCGGTAAGAAGAGAAAATTAAGTCCCAGGTACATCAGACTTTTTGAAGTTTTGGACCGAATTGGAGCTATATCTTACCATTTGGCAATGCCTCCAAGTCTCTCCAAGGTTCACAATGTGTTCCACGTGTCAATGTTAATAAAGTAAATGCCAGACCCAACACATGTACTCACTTATGAAGAAGTAAAACTTAAGACAGATCTATCTTATTGTGAAGAGCCTATCAAGATTCTTGATACTAGAGAACAAGTATTGATAAATCGGTCGACTTGTCTGGTAAATGTTCTATGGAGGAACCATAAGATGGAGGAAGCAACAAGGCAGCCTGAGAAGCTTATGTTATAGACATAGATAATCTTTTTAGGTAATATTTTTTTGAATTTCGAGGATGAAATTTTTGTAAGGAGGGGAGAATTTAACACCCCATGGTTTTGAAAATAAATATAGAATAAAATTTTATAATCTATCCATTAAAGACAACTTTTCCTCTTCCATGTTTTGAATTTCAAAAAATTGTCATCTAGAGTTGTGTTCAATAAATCATTTGTATTCTGATAGAACAAACATGATTTTTGGTGAATAGTAACTTACCCATATGAATAGTAATATGAATAGTAATATGACCCTTATGAATAGTAAATAATAATATTATTTTATTTTCTTAAGGTAATAATATAATGAGATCTTAATTAGTTTTTCAATAAAAAATGAAACTAATTGCACTTTAATATTGTTTTTTTCGAATTAACTATGACCTTATTTATAAATTAAATTAATAATATTTAGAGAATTATTTTTGAAAAATGGATTTCACTTTTGGATTCTATATGTCAATAAATGGTTAGGGTGAATTTTGGAAATTTTTCTCAAACATATGATTTTTTTAGTGAATAGTAAAAAATACAGTTTTTAGTTTCGGTGTATTAATGACATCATTAATGATATAATAATTATGTCATAAATCTGGTTGATATGTGTATAGTTAAATAATATTTGAGGTGTCTCAAGTGGATTTAACCATGGGAAAATACCATGGTCAAGACCATGGTTTTGCAAATACCACCCATGAGGTGTCCCTTGGAAATTATTAAAATAATCCCTCACTTTTCCTATAAATACCAACTCTTCCCTTCATTGAATTCATTCCCAATTCTCCCTCAACTAATATCTGGCCTCCTTACCTTCACAGTAGTCCTAATAAGGTTTCTTCAAGCCCCCTAGGTCCCAACCATCATGTTCTAAGGGTTACTCTATAAGGTAATAAAATTCTCAATTTCTTTCTTTTTCCTTTCAAGTTCTCTTTTATGTGATATATCTTTCAAGTTTCCATACCATGTTCTTATTTTTATTATTATTCATGATCTACTCTATATTATTATCCATTTCTGGATAGTTGAACCTTGTCCGATATCTTTTTAATATTTTCTAAAACTGTGTTGCGTAGCTGTTAGGCTGCCGATTATTTGTAAGCAGTTTCAAAATTCTTCTATTATTTTGAGTTCTTTATTTATTGTTTCCTCATATTTTCTTACCCAATAAATCTACATAATATTTTATATTCTGTATTTTTTCATGTTCATGATAAATTCATCATCAATCTTCTTCTTTTCCCCCACTTGTTCAAGGAATTAAAATCATTGTCCGTGATGTGTCGAATTACTGACATCATAGATGATGTGATTTCAATTTGCATTAATTATTTCAAGTCTAGTCATGAAACCATTTATATTGATAAAAAATGTTATAATATATGTTTTATGAATCACCCATGGTTCTTTAATTCTTTGGTACTCATGGTTCTAATTTATAAAACAAATTGAGGTTTTTATTATCAAAGAACCACTAAAACGATCTAAATGGACATCATTAATGTTTTAACTAATGAATCATCATCATGGTATATAACACAAAATCATTATAAAATAATTTATATCTCCATAATTTCGTTAATAATATTAATTAACAATTCTACATGTTTGAACATGTTTCAAATGAACTTCCATTCATGGAAACAAGTAAACGAACCATGAAAACCAAGGAAGAAAATGCTTCCAAAACATTAAAATTGATCAAATTGAACCCATAGAAAGGGACATGAATGAAAATAATAAGGTTCTAATAAAAAAATTAAATGTATAAGAGGTTCTGTGATTATTAATTAATGAATATAAATTTTATATTTCAGGTCATTAAAACAAACTAAGAACACACTCGAGCATAAGGTAAGGGGTTTCTCATCTCACTTTCATTTTTGTGAGATTTCCATTGTTCGCCAACTATTCCTTATATTTGTTGTAGGTGTACTTAAATTTGATATATAGTAACATGATTCTATTTATATTCATGTTATTCAATGATTCACTTGATGGTTATTGAGTTCTGGTCATACAGTTCGACTGATTACATTGTGGTTAGGGACTTTGTCTCAGCTGCCGTTTTGTTGGGACTAATTTTGTGTTGTGCACCTAATAATACATATGTGGTGTACCTAATGAAAATTTGAGGTCACTTTTCATTTGAAATTTTATTGATATTAAATATCCATAATATCATATCATGGATATGGTTTTTGTCTAAACTGTATACCATTTTACATATAGTGTTTATTTGGAAAGTTTTAAAAACGGTGTTTATTTGGAAAATTATTTTAATTATAGAAATATTGGTGAATCTGTATACTCTAATATATGTGGATATTAAAAAGGAATATTTCTCTTGTATTAAATCAATGTATAAATAATTCTTTGGACATGCATTGGTGGGTGGGGCCCTCTACAGCCCCTTGATGCATCAGTAGGTATCATGAGACAAAATAATTTGGAAACAAACCCTTTGAGTTTTTTTCCAAAAATCAGAAGGGTTTCTACCCATAGAACTAAACCGTTTTTACGGTATTATGGTTTCATGTTCTAGATACCTGACTTCCAATTAATAAGAATTCTCTTTATTCATTATTAGTTATTATTATTATCCATGAGGATTTCACTGTGACAAAATCTATGGATGTCGTTTTATTCTCAGTTTATTAATGGCATTAGTTATTCATTTATTCACTATGCAATATTGATTATGTAAAATAGATTATGATTAAATTACTATTGTACTCGTTCTTATACTATTTTTAACCCTTACTGAGCATTTGATCCCACCCCTTTCGTTGTCTACCTTTAATAGAAGATGAAGAGAAGATCTTTTATTGAGTTCCTGGGGATGCCGTTTTTAGTTTTTGTTATGTATTGTACTTTGTAAACATTTCCATTGTAATTTGAGTAACATATATATATATCTAGTTTCTTCAAGACTACTAAACTGATCATTCCTTTGAGATTTTCATTCCCTCTAATTATGCCAATATCAAAAGTAATGCACCAGCTCCAGCCTAGATGGGTCAGGGTGTTACAGAGAGGTCTTAAGGAGATATTTTAAAAGAATTTGGACTAGGATAAAGGATTTATAGGAGTGAATAGATGATGTTGGTGAGGGTGGTTTTTATAGTCGAGGAGAGGATGGGTTACACATTATTTTAATCATTAGTTTATGTTTTTTTTCAAGTCTATTAATAATCATGATTATTATGAAAAAATATAGAAACGAGAGCATGTGAGTTTGAACTAATGTCCATTTACATAATCCACCACTCAAGCATGATGCAAACATTCATTTATTTATCATTTACTAAAAATTATCATATTTTACTATTCACCAAAATTCAAATATTTTAAAAAAATCTCAGAAATTACCCCTAACCATTTTTGATCTGCATAATCCAAAAATGAACTCTTGTTTCCAAAAATAATTTTTTAAATATGTGAAATTTAATTTTTAATTAAAATCATAATTTACTTGAAAAATATAAATTTTAAAATTAAAACTCTTTTTCTAACCCTTTGAAAAATTAATTAAGGTCTCTTAAAGTTATATTATAATCATAATTCATCAAAATAATTATTTATGAATGAATTTTATTAAAATAAAATTTATTTTAAATTCTGATATTAATCATATAATTTTATTAATTATGCATGACTTATAAAAATACCTAAACATAATTAATAATTTTTAAAATGTTTAAATTATTTTACTATGAAAGAATTATATAATATTTTCACCTATAATATAGAGAAATTTTTTTATACTTTCATTAGTGAGGTTACTATTTCATTACCAATTTTACTATTCATAAGGGTCACATTACTATTTGAAATGTCAATTTACTATTTCATTGGTGTAAGTTCTTTCACTTATAGAGACACATTTTATTTCAATCATTCTTCATTTATAAGGTTTGTATTGTTTTCTATAAGTAATAATAAATGATTACACTAAAAGACATAATTATAAGAAGAGAATTCCATTAATAAGACATTGGTTCCTTACATCCTTGGCTTCCTATTCACCCATATAGAAAAACCTAATGTTTTCACTGTGAGAACACCACATCCTCTATCTAAAATAGTCAATCTAGGCATGAAATGTGGATTTCCAATCTATTCTTAAGGTGACGTTGTATGGACTCATTGCTAAAATGAAGAGATACCACACAAAACTATCACCTCTAAGTATCATATATCACTGTCAGGGAAAGTGTGTGATCACCAAGTCACCGCTTGTTGGAGTCTACAACCACAGGGTTTGAGATAATGGATCAACAAGAATCTCAATGTCTTAAACCAGAGAAGTGTAAAGAAATTAATGAATCTCACCTATGTCTATCAATACAACAGATAAATTAGAAAAGACATAGAGTGTACAATGAAATATACTTATAGCCTCAAAGTCATAGGAATCCATAGCCAGAATATCACCTCGAACATGTCCACTAGCTCCCCGAGCCTTATGCTAACATACTAAGTGTAGTGGTGGAAATAGGTCGAACCTATGACCAGCTCCTTCATCCCTTTAAGAACCTCTACCACATCCACCACCCTATGAAAAAACCCTAATCTTTCCTTTATCTCTATCATGATTTCCCTCAACCATCTCATGATTAGTTGTATGACATGTTATAAAATCCTATTCCAAATGTCTTCAAAAGTTTTAGGAGAAACATCACCACTCCCTTCTCAGATTCAAGGAGATCCATTATCCTTGCACCACTAACCTTGTGTGATATGATCACCTTCGGAAGAATCTGATATGATTGTATTTTTGTGACTACCATCGGCTTCCTACAATTGAGGTATTAGCTCTTTGGTTCCCAATACCAACACCCATTACCGGTGTGTGGTCTGCCAGAAAGCTCTCGTCAACTAAGGATCACTCAAGAAACCCCACATAGGTGTGAATTCAATGAAAAACCAATGGAGATTTGATATATCAACACAATCCCTGCTCAATTTTATGTTCTCTAACAAATTGACCACACACCATATCTAAGGAGTAACGAGAGGGATTAGTGAACCATTACAGTACTCTGCCATTGTCAAACTACCATGATATCGATTCAAAGGCACTTGTAGACGTACCAATCAAAATGTGTCCAATAGAAGTCCTCAATGAAGAGACACTAAAAATATAAAGAGGAGAGATATGTCTTATCAATGGACTGAGTCACTAAGCTCCACCGCCACCCATAAGAGCCTCGAAGAAGACTCACCATAAGGACTACCATATTATATATAGGAATCCTCACAATGTGAATTACATTAGTGACCACCTCTATTCCTGCATCATCTACATGGGGGTTTGGATCACCGTGAAACATTGGAGGTCACTACCATTGAAACTCATGATCTTCTCTCATCCTGTGTGAATCCTCAGCTAGTATGGCCAGCATCAGTTGCTTCTCAATAGGTGATGGTATATCTGGTAAAACACCCTAACGTTGTATCTCGATTATAAGCCCATGTACTAATGTCTCTTGCCTTGAAGAATCATCATAGTGATCACATAGTGGAATCCTAGATGGAAATCTGCGTGGATGCATCCTGAAATAAAATAAGATGTATCACAGTCAAAAGAGTATACCTGGGGTGCTGAATCAAGAAGGACATTGAAAAAAAACCATTCAATATGATTCATTTTCAAAATTTTTACAGAAACAAATGTTTACATGTAAAAAGTCAAAAGGAAGGTGTTCTGAGTCTTGGTTCATGGACACATCGACCCCCACACCAACACTAGAGTCCCCTCCCTAAAATCTGATCTCAAAACATTAAACAATCATGCCCCAATCTAACATAATTGACTCCAATCCTCAGGTCAAACCTAATTATATGATACCACTCTATCATTACCCTACACACCAAGGCCCAACTTGTGACAACCACCGGGCCACCCTAATAGGACAGAGTCTGGAGACTAGTGTTGAGTAGGAATATCCCACAAATGGGAGGAATTAGAATAATGTACCTATACCCACGCACACATATCCAACATTACACAATTCTAATAGGTATAAAAACTAAAAAAACATGAATATATTTAAGATCCCATAATTTTGTATTCTAATATAATACTAAATGTATAGAAAGGGTCCAAATAAAATCCCAAATTAAAAAAATAAATAGTCCAACCTCCTTCAAGGGTGAGGAATAACTTAAAATCATGATAATTGTAAAAAAACATAAGCTTGAAAATATCTATCTACACTCCACCCACTCCCCATCCTCCAAGAACACCATTAGAAGGGAAATCATCTGAATAAGATGTGAGATGTGTGGTAATGACTGTGCATGGGTTAGAATAAAAAAAGCCAATAGGACACCCTAAAAAAATTAAACATGAAGAACCAATAAAATTCAAATAAATAAATTATATGACAATAAATGTATTAAAAAAACTTGTTGATATACTTATGAAAACACCACATAACCAGGAAATCATAACCAATTGCCAACCATATGAGTCTAATTGAAGCAATTATCTTTCATGGAGAATCCACTCCATGAGCTAATCCATCAACATAGATAGTCAATGAAGAATAATAGATATGTGTGCCTCACCCAAGAAAGTTCACTAGCCTAAGAATACATTAATAGCCATATAGGGGGGTAATTCCCATAACTATTACTGGCACCACAAACCCAATATGGATCAAACCACTATGTTGGGGATCAACTATCAACGATACCACCGACCCTCAAGATACATCCCACAAGATGTAGGATAAAATATTTAATTAAGGAGATAATTATGATTCCATTAACCTGATATAGAAAACAAGGATGATATAAGATCTCACTAAAGTCCCATAGAGTGTCACTACAACTCTATCTGAGAGTCATCCTCTGGTGGGGATCAAAATCTAGTGATGTGGATGTAATGCCACACTGCACGCGTGAGGGAAGGAACCAAGGGAATATAATCATTCTAAGATGGTCCAAAAACAAGAATATAAAGAGTTACAAACACTCTTTATGGGGGTTCACTGCATGTACCAGTGGTACAAAATGTGTCCAACTATCCCTTTGTCTGCCCATGTGTTAAAGCCTCAAAAGACAAGTAAGTCTCAATATAAACATTGTTTAGAAGAAGTACATGACATGTAGAGACACATGGTACCATTCCTATGTCACTTAGCCGTGTTTGTGTATGGTGGCCATGTCCATTTACCATCCCATGTTCACTGAGTCATGTATTTGTCCAAATACATGGTGTTCCACCTGTCATTTTATTTTTTCCCATGTCCGTATACTTTCCAAAGTACATGCTGAGTCAACCGGGAAGGGTCACACACAATGTTATAGGGGTCTCACACTGTATAATAGGATTCACACACCATGAGATCCATATATTTATCCCAAAATCCATGTTTTCATTGAACAATACCCACATGGTGTGTGATCCCAGTTTACACATCATGTTTCTTGGGATTTTCCATGTCCAGAGGTTTATCTTACATTATTCCTCATGATTCAATTCTGAATCATTTTGTTTTTGTAAATATGTCCATAAATCTTAGATCTATGTTTACTGATCACCAACACAACTTTCTCAGTATAATCTGGACATAAAACAGATAAAAAAAGTGCCCCTATGTCTGATTCTCAGTGTGCCACCATTCAAGATTAAGAACCCTAGATCACATCTCTCTCTCCTTCAATCCATCCACTATCATCATAGATATTAAAAATGAAACCTAAAAAACCTTTCTAACCCATAGTTGTTGTCCATTTAACCAAAGAATGATTATACAATGATTGGGAACCTAGTATTTTTTGAATCACTGGCCAAAGGAAATATCAATGATGATAGAATGAAGAAATTGGGGTGAAATCGAAAATCCACAAAATTTGAGGCATGTACCTTGGCCATTATTTGTTTGGACATTACATGATGTCACATATGTAGATCAATGAATAGGAATAAATCAAAACAATAATATAATAATACCATCAATTAAATTCTACCGATGATGCATATATCATTTCTGTTCGATGAATTGATCCAAATTCATTCAGAATTAAGGGATGTTATCATTTATTTAAAAAAAATATCCAACATGTATTTTGGATAGATCATTGAAGATGAATGGTTCTATGTTTCTGTCATTGATTAGATCCACAAACCTTTTTTCACAATGATCTATAATCTGATCTTGATCCATAATCGTTCGTAAAGAACAATATCCACAGTTGGCAAGATCTCTCGGGTTTAAAAGGACACCCCAGAAGAAATATCACTAACATATTTTTAAATAGGATGTAGGTTGTTTCATTGAAAATATCAATACAATTTACTTAATTATTTTATTTTATTTACTTACACCTGTGATGAATTTTGTTGAAATGACCCATGATGATAAAGATTATATCACGCGTTGGGTAAAACCAGCATTTTCATCTAATAGTGCCCTCATATTTTTTATCTATGCCCTCATTTAATAGTTATTCAATTTTTATAAAAAAATTATGATCAATTGATATTTAATATATATAAAAAATTATTCCAGGCACCGCGGGACTCAGAATCGTACTCCGTATAAGCACTTGGTCTAAAAAATAATCCGTATAATATCAAAAAATTATATACAGGAAATCCAAGTCATTATATTTTTATTTTTGTACTATCCCATTCTATAACCATGATAATTATTTGGTTTCACATAAATAAGGAAAATTATGATTACCTAATTCTTCTATGCCATGTGTGTAAGTATTTTCTTTCTTATCAGTAGATAAAATGAAATTACCGTATAAATTTTGAGTAGAACAATTTATATTCATGGGGATGAAAATATATACTTTATAAAAAACAAATTATTCTAATAAGTATGTGAGTAACGCCTAAAACATAAAAAATATTTGAACTTAATTTTTTTCTATGAATATAAATATAACAGATTATAGTTATTTCAACCTTTGAGTTATCATATAAATTGAACCTTCCTCATTTATTTTTTTTAATTTAAGATGTTTTACTTGCATCTAGTGATTTGTCATGGACAACCACACTCCTAATACCAATTTCATTCCTCTGCTACTCATATTTTTTCTTAAAAAAGAACAGTTTAATTTCATGGTACGCAAACATGTATGGGTTATGTTACATTAGAAAATAAAATTTTAAAACCGAAACTTTATCCTTTTCTTTTTTGTTTTAAAAATGCTTGTTCTTTTGAAATAAAATAATTTTGAAACAAAATGACTAAATTTTGGTTAAAGAATAATATTTACTCTAGTGAACCACTATTTGAAATTTATTACAAAAATTACAAAGTTATGAGTATGATATATTGATATTAAACAAGGTTATCAAAAGTAAAACCTACTCCGTTTGAAGTTAATGATAGTACTATTTTTTATAAAACTTTCAAACAATTTCTTCACTAGAAGTTATGATAGAAAAATATTTATTTAATCAATAATGTTATTATTTATGTTGAAATATAAAATTATGATTTATTTTATTAAATTTTTGACCAAATAAATTATAATAAAATTCATTCTGATCAGTTAGATTCAAATCAACATAATACGTAAAATAATTAGTTTTTAAATCAATTTTAGTTAAATGTTACGAAATATATGATGTGAATTTTCAATTTATTTTATTATATTTAATAAGTTTTTCTTTGGTAAAATCATAGGTATTTTTTGATTTATTATTTTTTTGATTCTAAATGAGGACATATATATCTATTTCACTTATAATAGGAAAATATTATTCCACTGTCAATGAGTCAACATTTATGAAATTTGATTGATCAAATTTTTCATCTTATAATGATTTTGAATAGTCATATTCATTATTACATGAAAAATTTGAATCAAGACTTAAATATTTGAGCAATTCTATTGTTACCTTTTCCGTGAAGTGTTTTTTTATTCATTGTAATTTTTCCATTGTTAAAGACTATCCTCTTTTATTCTATTAAACATTCATCTAATGTACTATTTGATATTGTGTCACTTTAAATATCTCTTAAATTATCCAAAGCATCCATTATTTTATTACCTTTAACATTGGAATGGATTTTAATCCTTCAATTATTCTTCTCCCTTTAAGGATGGTTATATATGATAGGACCATATTTTTTAAGGTCAAATAATAAAACTTTTGAATATTCTTTCATATAATTTATGTCTTTTTTTTATAATTCCTTAATTTCTAATGAAAAATTTTAATTTTTGAATTTTTGACGAGATTTTTCAAACTTTTTGAAATTTCTGGAAATTTCACTGTTATTATGTTCTGAATCACGTTGTTTGGAATTGCTATAATTTTCCTCTGAAAAAGTACATTTAAAATTCAAATGATATGTTTTAAAAGTAAAATAATAAAGGATAGTTGATATACAAGTGAATGAAAATCCATTCATCATTTTTATATTTTTGAGCATATAGTTTTAGTATGCCTTCATATTGCATCAATGATCCAATAATTCATCAATACTTAACATTTTAAAATATTTAGTGTCATCCTTATCCATACAATTATAATCCCACTCTTTATCAAAGTGTTTATAATATATTAAATTATTTTATCTCCATATAACAATATATGACTCAAGGATTATAAAACATTGAATAATTTCATAACATATTTTTTAATTTCTGTCAATGCTTCTCCAAGATGAAAATCAATGGAATGATATTCATCTTTAACAATAGATCTATGAGTTTATAAAAATTTGGATGTTCTATGTTTTTTTACCTCTAGAATTTTCCAAATTCCATTTTTTGTTTCACATGAAGATATTTAGCTATAGATATTATTAGTCATAGAACATAATAACATATTATAAACATTAATTTTTATCGAGTATTCATGTTATTCATAATTATAGAATTGATTGATATCTTTCTTGAAAACATTATAGTTTTCTTTTAGCATAATAATTTTGTAAAATTTATTATTTACGATATAATATTTTATACAAACACAATAGAAATAAAAATTGTCTCCATAAAAAAAATAGTTGGAATTGTAGGACTTAAATTTGTTAGTGTTCCAACTAGTACTCCTCTAATCAATTGTATTACTCAACCAATATAGTTATTATAAGGTAACTATGTTTCAATCCTGATAATTTAATTAAAATAAAACCTAAATATGTAAAATCTCAGACTCATGGTAAAGGCCTTATATGATACCAAATTTTTTCCTTGGTTATAATGGATAATATAACAAAATAGGGTGGGGGAGAATTGTAGGTTTAAATATATAATTACAATTTTATTCCTATTTAGGTCTTAAATTCATTCGATATCTAATATATTGATGATGTCAAGGGTTGAACATTTAATTTGATTACTAGTGATTTCATAAATTAGGGTAACATTAATACAAAATTTATGAAATAAAGTTAACCTATTATAAAAAAATAATGGTTATTTTAAATTACTGAGGAAAAATTTAACCCAACAAAAATATCAAATCTAGATACAATGTATTGATGAGTAATCCAACTACTCTAAAAAATAATGTTTAATAAAACATCACTTTTCAGTTATATATATATCAATAATGTAAAAAATCCATTACATTTAACCTGTTATAAGGTGTCCTAAATTATATACTTACAGAAAAATCTATCTTCACATCCCCAGAGGCTCTTGACTATACCTATCAGTATCAACTAACTTCAAAATAATATAATTACATGATCTCTATCCTCCTAGCGATATAATACTATGTTCAGATGATCACATTCAACTTATTCTAATCATCATAATCCCTTAATCTTGTAGGATAAGATGAAATATTGCTATAATGTAATACTAAGATATTTTCAAGGAAAAACTCTCATGATTTTAAATCTTATTATAATGAATCATAAATAAAAATTAAAATGATTATATATTATTAAAGAAAAATTAAATTTTAAATCATGAAAAAACATCGAAATTTATGAATTCATGATGTTTTTGATACGTGTGTCTTCTAGTAATGCCAGAAGTGTGAATTTATTTATATAAAATTTTGTAACACAGTGTATAAGTAAAATTAAAAAAATCTCTAGATTAGATGTAACTACATCATTATCTAAATGCTTATATGCAGATTAACCAAACATATTGCTTCGACTACTGATGATAATGTTCAAAACTATTATTGTTCTTCTAAATATGATGGAATTAATATGAAATATTATCTTTAGATCACCATATTTTTATAAAATATGTTGGAGTTTCAACATTGAAGTTATCAGAACATGATTATACGTAATCAAATAGCATAAATAAAAACATCAAGTTGTTATAGTTTTTAATAAAGTGTATTATGATTTCTGAAATAAAGAAATAATTCCTGAACAATAAATACCTTAGTGACCACCTTGATTTAGAAAATAGGTCTGTACTGATAATCCCACTGAAGTGTTTTAGATGTGGGATCCATTGGGTGTTTCTAGTTTCATGAAGATCTATCTCATCTAAAATAGGCTAAAATAGAAATCATAAACACGAAGTGAGTCTTTCTACTATTATACATTATCAGAACTAGTCTTTAGTCTATTAGTATGTAAATAAAAATGTTTTTAACATGAAGTATTTTTCTATGAAAGCAATTGGACAAATATGATTCTTAATATTGATGTTGCATTGATGGATTTTATTTAATGTGTTTTTTATTATTTATAAGACCCACGAAACTTCCCAAAATCATGTTTCTGAGTTCCTTACAAATATGGGTCCCTTTCAAACCAATATAGTTTTTCACATACCTAGGGACTTCAGATCAAGCTAAAAGATGAATTAGTGTGAGAGAATCTACTTAATGGAACAATCCAGATACTGGAGGTCTCACTATAATCTCTACATAGGTTGAATACCCACCATCCATTATACAAAAAAATAGGTTGTTGAAAAGAAGCATGTGTCACCTGTCACTGTTTCCATCCACTTTAATATTCTCTCCAAATATCTTACAAAAACGCATCCAATTTCTCAAGGAGGTTCATTAAGTGGTCTAATATGACTCCATCGTAGTTCAAGAGAATCTTCAGAGAAATATTTTCAACGATATCCATAAAAAATGTGATATAAACCCCTCACCAGCTTATTGATATAACAATACATGAGTGATCCTTAGTTAGGTCACCCAAATCCCATCATCCAATGGATCATGATAAGTGTAGTGAGCTACAAACCGTAGAGAGTGGGCATATATGCCCACTTCCCCAAAAGAATCCTATCAGAATATTGTTGTGGAAAAAAGATAGAATACAAAAATTCCTTCTACCACATACCAAAATTTCCTATATACCATGTTAGAATCAGTGGAAAACTATCAGTATATATAGATAAAAACATGGGGATTTCACATATTCCCAACCCCACCCATTAAAGCAATTAGAATTTCCTAAAGACAACTGGAGGCTAGAAGAAGGAATATATAACCACTCCCTCTAAGATAATAGAAAAAATTATCTTTCAAAATATTGGGTAATGTTTACACATTTTTTAAAAACATGATGGGAAAGACTATATCCCTTCTCACATCATTCAAAATTGTCACCATATCATGTTTATGGAAGCTAAATAAAATTATCATCACCTCTAGAGAGAAAATAGGGTTCATGCCCACATTTCCCTACTTTCAACAAAACAACTCCTTGCCATTCCCCAAGAGCTACTTATGTGGAATCACATATTATTTCTCCCATTTAATTTTATTTTTGACACATAATTGTGTGGAAATAAAAATAAGATTAAGCACACATTCTCATTCAAACTAGAGATCGAAAACCAATTTCAATGATCACTTTAGAGAATACACATATTCTTTACAAATATTTGACTAATTGATAATATATAACTATAGTCATTCAGAAGAATGTATATATTCATTATCACATTCAGTTTATTTATTTTAATTATCATATCATAGGGATGACCGAGAATTATGCACATATTCCTCCTCATTTAGAAGAAGCCCATCGATACCATCAGATTTATACAATAGAGCTACAGAAGGAGGATCCAACCTATTACTTTCTTTATATAAAACATAGGAATGAAAATTCATAGTAAATAGAATCTATAATGAATTATCCCCATTGGAAGCCCCCTTATTATTTCCTTACTAAAATACTAGAATTTTGTAGTCCAGATTTATTTCATTTTCGTTCTGAGAATATCTTGACTAAACAAAAGATAGAGGAAACAAGTAAAATTGTAAAGCTCCTCCTCATAATATTTCAGAAAGAAACTCTAGGGGTCTTCTATAAAGTGTTCTCCATGAAGGCTTTCCCTGTGGGGATATCATGATCTATCATGGGAACTCATTTCATGGTGTGATCCACTAAAATTCTATTTATAACCAAAAGAAAAATGGAATGAATGTCCACCACATTATATTATCCACACTAATTTTATCCCTATGAATTTTCCAAAGTAATATTTTCATTAGAATGATAGTATTAAACAATGGTACTACTAGATATGATTTCATTTACAAATATGGTCCCCACCATAGTGATATATAATTCTTAAAAGAAGGTCATACCCTTACCAAAACAACTTTGAGAAATCCCTATTATCACGATGTACTTGATAGGTTGAGTTAGGTTACACCAAGAAACCCATTTCTAATAACTGATATAGTTTCTAGATGAAAGATATCTTTTGGTAGTGGTCATTATCCAAACTACCTCAAGAAAGATTAACATTCAATACATAATATAATACTCTAATTGATCCCACACCCTTCAGTATGGAATCTAGGAAAAGGACACTATAGTCAATTTTGGTAGAGTATATTATCACTAAACATGAAGAGGAATCCTAGATGATTAGGAAATAACATTCCAAAGAATACTTTCTAGTCATGTTCTGTCCCAGGTACACTTCTCAGTATAACATTATATAGTCCTTGATAGAGGAATGTACACATCATCTTCAACCGAATCAGTGAAAAAATCATTATAAAATAATGGGAAATCACTCCAATACATGGAGTATGAAAACAAAATTATGTTGATAAGAGAGATCAACTATCTAATTGACATGAAAAACCATTCAATGTAATGACACCAAAAATTTGGAATGTATTATGGAAATCAGAAATATAGATGCCTTAATACATACAAGACTCTATGTTATTTTATTATTGAATCTCCATCTGATATTCTCATCATAAGATTGTGTGAGCATGATGTACTACATTTCACTCTAATACCTAGTCAGTAGAGGACACTGTGAGAGACATAAAAAATGTTACTAATTTTGAAAAATTTTAAACATTAAGATCTACACATTCTGTATAGTCTATTTATAAAGATTTTTTCGTGTACAAATCATAAAAATAATGAATTTAGCGGGAAAAATACTACCAAAGACTCCTGCATTAGTCCTCTAAAAAGGATGAATAAGCTTCTCATTTGAGAAAATAAAAAATCATTAGTTTTGGAACTACCTTTAATATAAATTATATCCTGATGCAAAAATGAAATACATATATTAGTTGCTCAAAACAAATCCCATAAATTAGAATGTAAAGAATAACTACATGAGAGATACCTCATCTCAAATGTTTGAGGTAATTTTTACCATAATCACTACTCATGAGAATATGAAATACTCAATGGGTTAAAAATTATATGAAGGTGGAACAAAAATTATCTATATCCTATAATTCTATTGGCATTTTTATCACAACCTTCCCCTAATATATTTAAGTTATAATTCTCTACATTGGGAGACATATCACAAGAGAGACCTATATAGTTTATCTCATTGAATGACCCATCTATTTCTTTATGAATTAACATGAAAAGAGTGTTCTATGGATTCTATTAGGACCACCCTTCAAAAAATGGTTCATGGTGGTATTTTAAGGAGAATGAGAGGACTTACAAATAAAATAAACTAAAATGGTCAAGAAGGAAAGTAAATTCAAACAAACGATGTGAATTTTTGAGTTGGTGTAATTTCTATAGAAACTATTCACTTTAACCATATGATGAGAAAATTAGTCCATTCACACATTACACATAAATTAATGTCATTAAAATCTGTTCCATCAATATGTATGAGAATGATTCTAACATAGTGGAGTGAGATATGGAATTATCTCACCCAAATATGCTCCCCATTGAAATGTTAAAAGAAAATATTCTTACCTAAAATCAGTGATAGACTTATATAATATTATAGTTCCCTTAACTTTTATATTAATCCCACCTAGGTGGGCCTAAAAATTGAAAATGAAAGTGTATTCCTATATCAAACTAACCAACCAAATAAATTGAGCCTTATACTTCCAATGAAATATATACTAAATATGATATGATGATAAATGAATTAAGGAAAGTCAATGTATAATTACTCAATGAAAATATTAAAGCTGAGTATAACCTTCATCAAGAGATTCAAAATTATCCTCTTGATAATATACCTCAAAATGATGTGGAAACATGACCAATTATATTTGAATCCATCCGTATGATATGTTTGGGATCCAAATAACCAGTTTATAAGGACTCGATGAATGGGGAATATTTGGGTCTTCAATTATTTGGATGACATATAGGACATTCTGGTCACTCTAGACCATCCTTTATAGTTTATCAATAATATATGTTTGAAAACTAACCATACTAATATATACCCATTTCGTTTCAATTGAGATTCATATGTCGATCATATAGTCACCCGAAGAGGGGGTGAATCAGGGGTGACCAACTTTTTCCTATTTAATTAGTTTTAAACACTTACTTATATTAAGTGGATAAAATTTATTATACTAATTATAATGTATGAATATTTAAAAAATCACCCTTAGAACTTTCTCCTTATTCTATGTAGATATTATAATGTATGTAACACATAAGGATTTTTATTAGGTTTGGCCCCAATCTGTGAACCAATTCCTTTATTTGTCGACTCCCATCAAGTAGCAGATTCTTAAAGTTATATATCAATAAAATATATTAATTTTTTTTATGTAATCATCCATTTACCATAAAATTAAATATATTATTCAATTTAATTATCTTTATACTATGTTCTATAGATGCGTTATCTCTCAAAAATCACCTCCTATATTCAGATAGTAGTGTTGGTGTTGTTTATACTTGAATTATCTATCATAGAGTAATATTCTTAAACAACCCTATCGATGGTTATTTTAATTTCTCTAGAAAATCTATTATACTCAACACACATACTATTCTATCATACTTCATGGGGAATTTTCTTCAATTGATCTCTCTATTTGGGACCAATTAATCTAGTAATTCTCCATTAAATATGATGTGTTTTATACCCCTTAGTCTATTTCAACTTATTCAATTAATAATTATATCTGATTTTTATATGTATGATGTGCCTCAATCTGGTATTATATGTATGGTATGACTCTATATAGTTCATAACCATCTATTTCCTTTTTAGAACATCTTTTTCTAGAACTCTTCTATCTTGGGAATCTTCTTTAAAAAAGACTACTCTTAATATGAGGATCATATTGAAATTTTAATAAAACACTAAATTTATCCATAAATTAACAAACTATCTCAATTACTATTATCCTATTTATATAAAAAATATTCCTTTAATTGATGCAAGGAATATGTGAGATTTATTTTAAACTAACCACTGACTCCAATTTTGTTTGATCACCTTCAACACAACTAAAACATCAATGAAATCATTTTTTTGATGTTTTCTTAAATCATAATGTTAAATATTTGTTGAAAACATTCTTAAATCTTGATAATATTTATTTATATTTAATTAATAGCTCAGTATCCTGCAGCTGTTGAATTTAAAAAGCTTATTCAAAGTCTCACCAGTCCATTTCCAGTGATATTTAAAATATATCATTTATATATAACTTATTCAATGATTCTATATATTATGTTATTCATGTGTAAATGTTGGTCTGGTATTATCAATATTCCACTTTCAATTTCAAATTACAATTTTCCTCCATCTTATGGACTCATAGAAGTTGATCTATCTTGATATTTCCAAGGAGATATAATGTCTTAATCCGATCATCTTATGTCTGATAAAAATTTTCATTTATCTCGATAAAAAAATCATTTCATAAAAAATTCATAAATTCATATAAATAATGACATAAAATTTCATTGAATAATACTGATCCATGTTATGATCCGTTATGATTTTGTCAGGTGAATTTTTTTCAAAATTTCGTCTGATAGAAATCAGTCCCTCTATCTGGTGAAAAAAAATTCCTTCTGTTCATTGGTCTTTGTCCAATTAGGTTTATTTGATAAAAACATCCCTGAAACATAATAGAAAATATAACTCTATCTAGTATGAATTTTTACATAGTTTTATAGTAACCTTTATATATTTATTCTTCTAATATAGTAACAAAGTTTTTGTGTGATCTACCTATGTCTGATGGAATCATTATGATATTCCGAATAAATCCTAATATGCTTATTACATGTAGCTTATATAATTTATATCTTTATGTTTTTAAATATGTAACTAAAACTATATAACTCTGATAGTTTTATAGTTTTCAACTTCGTCACTTTATAACTAGAAATTTATAGAAATTAGATATTTCATAAAAATTAATTCAGGATCAATGAGAACATTTTAGAAATAATGATATTAGGAACATTAAAGATCATTATTGTATCATCAAAATTAAAACAATTTATAAATAAAACTTTTTTAGGTGATTTTAATATATTATCCTTCAAATTTCTCCATCTAGTGATGTTTTATTTTATTGATTTTTCATATTTATTATTGAAACTCTTAGTTTAAGGTGAATATAACCTTATACTAGTCAAGGATGAATAAAAAAACCTTCTAAATTATTCAGTGTAATTTATTTCTTCATTCACCCAATTTCCTTCAACTTTATTTCAAATTATTTTAATTTCAAAATAATATTCATTAAAAGATATTAAACCTCAATATTTACTGGAATTTACTTCTTTAATACCCAATGTTTTTGATAATCCTTCATAATCATTCATCACAAGTCAGTACATTTCAATTTACTTATAGTTTATCCAGAATTATTTATAGAATAAATTTTAGTTGTGGAATTCCTCCGCAAAATCTAGAGGAATTATTTCCATTAACATACTCATTGAATTTACTACAAACTTCAAAATACAATATATGATTTTCATCATCTGAATATAATATACCATTTTCATCATCTTATAAAAGCTAAAAATATACCCCATTAGATATGGTGTCAATAAAAAATTCTCTTTAAATTTAATTTGATTTCAATCCCCATTATGGAAAATAAAGTTAATTTATACATCATTCAATTGTTTTAAGTTAAGAATTCACTTTCTCTCACACTTAATGTTTTACATTTTGAAATCCCCTTATTAACATTTGGGATGAGGGAGGAAATCCCCTTAAACCTTTTCATATTCTACATTTTATTCTATTAAATTGAATATAAACATTAAACATTATTTAGAAGAATAAAATCACTTTTCTAAAATAAATAATCACTACATCCACTAAATATATGTCTACAGGATTCATGCTCAGTGTATATAAAAAAAGTTGTTAACTCAAACACTAATGATTTGAAGAAATTTTTCCATGTGATGGGTTTTTTGTAAAAAATTATTTTAGAGAAATTTTTATCAAATTTTCATTATATATACTTTCCTATATCCATCTCAATAAATAGATAAAAAAATTCAAGCATATAAATGATTTGTTTTTTCTACATTTGTATGATAATTCATACTTTGTCATTTAAAAATAAAATTTTCCATTTTTAATTTAAAACTAAATTTTAATATGAGAATTTGTTTAGTGTTGAAATCATAACTCAAAGATAAAATTATTTCTATTATGTATAATTAGTATCTAGAGCATATTCTTCATCATCCAAAGATTTTACATCGTGGTACATTAATCTTGAGTTTAATGAATCTTATTTCACCGGATATTGGAACATCATGGTATTTATGATTATAGACTCTATTAATTCAACTTATAATAGTTAGAAAATTAACACATTCATATTCACTTCAAGGATCCCCCAAAATAACATCACCTTACATTCCAATTTACTCAAAAATTAATGCAAAGAATAAAAGTTTCCTTAATGTTTCATTTTACTCTATAGAATTTGTATCTTTTCTTGAGCATGGAACTTTTAAATATTTATTATTTGGTTCATAATTATTCTTTTCTTCCATTATTTATTTTCCATGGAATACTTATAGTATATATTCATTTCAATTTCCTTAATATTTTCGGGCCTCCTAACTTTAAGGTTTGTTACATTTTTTGGTAGATTTTTGAAAGAACTCATCATGACCACATGTTCTAAAAATTCCAAAAAAAATCAACCTTTTTAGATTTTATTGATGTAAATAAATTTTTCTTCATCCATGGAGGTTCAGTATACAGAGATAGTTTTCCATTTTATTTTACCCCCCCTCAATGTTTTCATTATTTGTTTATAAAGCATTATAAAATTTTACTAATAGTTTATAACCATGTGTCCAAACATTATACAACATTAATAACATCTAAAAAGACATTTATTATTCCATTGTATTTTATTTTATCTTGTAGATATTTATTCCATAAATTATTTACCTCATATATTTGTTTTATTCCATCATAAATCTTAATGGAAACTCTTTCTATTTTATTATCTTACATCCAACTTTCGAGAAGAGGATTTTTTTAATTTTCATTACCCATATTTATTTGTAGCTATAACATGCACTAAAATTACATGATTTAGTGTAAACCAATCCATCAGAATATATAATAACCATTTTAATTATCTTATCAGAAGATGATGCTTATTATTCACTATAATTCTACATATAGTTGAATAGATTCAATCTTAAAGTAATACTATCTTCAAAAACATTCATAGTTTCTCTTTTGTTATCTTTATTTAGAGATTCAATTTTATTTGTTTAAATATTTATAAATTTATTTCTTAGTAGATAAACCTCAAATATAATGTTTCTTTCAGATTTTTAAGGCCCTTCAATTCCTCTTGACATTCTACTTTTACCATTTCTAATTTTACATAAAAATTAATAACCTATTTCAAGGAATGATAAAGTTACTGTATTATTCTTTACTTCATCTTCAATTGATTATTATTAACATCAAATATCCCTTTGTGTGTATCCTTTATTTTATAAATATTTTATTTGAAAACATTTATTTTAATTTCTTGTTCACAAAGACTCGTATAAAAACAATCTTCTGAAAAGAAAAAATTTTATTCATTGAATGTTACTGATTGATCCCCAATATCATTTACTTTAGTGAATGTGTCACAAATGTTTTCCTTAAATATTTTCTCCCAATAATTTTACTCCCCCCTTGTATTGATTCTTCTATTTTTTTAATTATATATTTATCTGCAGATTGGGATTTCGTGAATTTATAAATAATAGTTTTTAATGTATGTAATCTTTCCATTAAAAATTTATTTATAAAAATATTCTCAAAAAAACTTCTTTCCAATGCATCTTCCACAAGGTTTAACAATTCTTGAGAACATATTATGTTTCCTTCATTGCATTCAAAAAATATTAGTATGAATATTTTCACTATGAAAACATCATTCCCAATATACCCTTTATCTCATCATGATACATGGTTGTTGTGATATTTACTCTTATCATTTCTTTATATATATAAAAATTTATTTATTAACAACAATACAAATATTTATCATGTAATGTTTTATTATAGAGAAAAAATATTCGACAGTTTATACTAAGTAATACAATTCAAATCTTGAGGAAGATTATTTGTAAAATATATTTTATCAGCTTCAAAGGAATTATTACCACATGATTTAAAATTTTTATCATGAGTTATCCCACCACTTCTTTTAACAGGCTAACTTCCCCTTCCTTTTATTTTTTTCTTCTTTGAGTTCATTAATATTTTAGACATGTAATTATTAATTCCATGACCAAGAATAAATTTTATTTTATTTATCTCTAGATAAATGTTCTTATCTTCTATAAAAATAGTTTCTTAAACTTACATAAATATACACTCTATTTATATAACATAAATATAAATGGGAATAAAAACCTATATATTGAAGTAGATGGTATAATACAATAACTCGTATAACCATATTTGAGAGCTTTATTGCTAAATGGCCTCATGAACACCTCCCTATATGAAATATCTTAACAAAAATTTGAGAGTTTTTGACTTTCATTAGTAGGGAGACTATACCCTTCATATCAGTAATTAAAATAATAAAACTTGGTGATAAAATGAAACAAATAATCAATTCTATCATAAATATAATGGAAAGTCTCTCATTTCATAGATAAATATAATGAAAGGAAACCTAAATTGGGGGATCAGACTAGATTACATATATGGTATGCGAGTAAGTAAAACACTATAATAACCCTCAATAGTTTATCTCGGTATTTCATATGATCACTATGTTATGTATCCTAGGCCCTAGTTTTTGGGGCCTTACACTTTAATCTATTACTGACCATGAAGTATATATGTGTATCTAGATATCAATTTAGGGTGTGCGTATAAACCTATTAGGGAAAATATAATTGATCGTTAACATGAGTACACATGTATAATAGTTTATTCCATGATAATGAATAAATAAACAAGAATCAACATTCAACATTATAATGATCAATCAATCACTTACTAACCCTCAACAAAACCATGACTTTACTAGCATTCGATCTATCACAAAAAGGTATTTATCCCATATCCACAACATGGTTAACAAGACTTTAGTTAAGCTCTATCTCCCTTATTGATTTTCCTAAAAGGCCATCATATCCCAACACTACCTTATTATAGGCCAAAAGGCCATCATATCTTAAAACCATGTACTTTTTTTGATCACCAAAGACCATTACACCCCTTCATTGCCTCCTGGTTTAGATCAGATAATACCATCATACCCCTAAGTTAGGATATAATGTAATCATGACCAAACATATGACTTGATACTATCATCATGTCACATGCAACATATGAAAAATATCCACCTAGGGATACTACTATTGGATGTATCCACTTGTCTCTTTGGTAATATGAATATTACAATAATATAGAATATAGAAATTATATCACATCCTAAAAGTGTCATCACATACATTGGAAAAACATATTTTCAATAATAGGAAACCATAACCAAATATACACACATGTGACTAAACTAAACATGGGAGTTATGAGATACACATCAACAGACATGTGATAAAATATTCAATGTGGTATCATAGAATACACAAGTATACAGATGTGATCAATCTCAACAACGATCTCATGGGAAAGAAACACACACTAATGCAGTAAAACTCTATAATTTTCTAAAGAATATAAGTACATAATGTAATATATTTCTACAATAATATTCATGAAAACTACATGGTAAATAATTTCTTACCTTAAGGTTGTTGAATTATTTTTATTTGTCAATAGTGTCTTAAACCAAACCATATTCACACTCTACCTTGGATAATCATGCATGAAAAATACTCAAATAATTGGTTCCAACAAGGAATGAAAAAGGATATATAATGAGACACAATAAAGAGTCATGAAAAGGGGTAGATCTAACACTTACCCAACATTCAGCACCATCAAGAGAATAATTAGTTCTTATCAAGGAAGGATAAATTCATCATTTAATGAAAGATGAAAAAATAAAAAGAGTATAGGCTCCCAGAGTTATTATTCAATAAGATTATACCCTTTTTCTAGGGTTCAATTCCAATTGTAAGATCGAGCAATGTTGTTGAGAGAATTGAGACCAACTAAAGATATAATCTTAATAAAAGTATGGCCGAACAGTTATTATATCAAATCAATCTAAAAGTCATCTCAATATAATTATAGAATAATGAGAGTAACATAAATTATTTAATATATAGAATAATGAATCTATAAATGAATTAAATATCCCAAATAATGATCACTGATGTTTCCTATTAAAAGAACCAAGATCTTCAGAAGAAGAAAATGGTTCAGTTTGTTGAATTCTAACATGACCAACAAAATGGCCTCTACCATGTTGTGGTGTACTCGAATATGCCATCTTGACCAGAAAAAACCTATGGCGTATTTCCTTTAGGAAAATTTCCCTCACTATGACCCCCAATATGGCCTTTATGATTTTTAAAAATACATGTACCAAATGTATTACTACAACACACCTCTCCATTGATAATACCATTTTCCCCTTTCACATTTCAAACAAGGCTCACTAGGTACCATAACGGCCTACCCCCAAAACGTGTTGTTTCATATTTTTTATCATAAATCTTCCAAAACATCTAAAATATAGATATATTCTATGAAAATCTCAAAATATTTTACCCTATCATGACACAACCCAATTTTTTTTGAAAGATGAAAAAAGGATCAACATGTTTGGATTGTTTTTTTAGGTTTTACTTTCTCCCCCTAAAAGTATTTCTCATTATCAAGAAGCATATTTAGTGACACTATTCCAAAAAAGTATGTTTGTTACAATAAAAAAACTAGATTTCCACTCCCATGAATTCTCTTGGATCCATAAATACTTCCATAAGGCTCTAATAATTGAAATTGTCTTTCCCCACAACACATTCTCACTCTAGTCTATAATTTTTATTTGTAATTTCACAAATATTGTGTGTAGTTACAAATCATAGTACTTATAGTGGATGACATGAGTTCGATCGAGCATGTACATCTAAATATGATAAGGGTTAAACACATCATGAATTCCTTGGGAACATGGTAAAAGGCCCAGTCAATAGATTAGTTCTCTAATATGTTTAATGATATCCAATCTTCAGAAAAACAATGACTCTAGCTTCCCTTTATTCCAAAAATGATGAGGCGGTAACTAAGGAAACACTCAAAAGAAAATAGAATATTTCATGGTTGAATACAAATGTAATCTCCTCTGGCTAGCATATTATCATTTCCCACTATGAGTGGTACCCAAACACTTCCTGATCAACTAAAATTTCATAAAGATCTCCCATAACATGCTCATACCAACACCTATTGCCTCACTCACCTTATGTGAATATAGAAGTGAGTAAAAAATGGTCTATCTCTGTCATAAATTTTTTCCGTATGAGTTAAATCATGGAAAATGTTTTTGTAAGAAAAACTCAACAAGTAAATATGTTTATCCTATTTTACACAGAACACTGTGATTAATGATTGAATTATAACATCAATAATCTAAATCATCCCTCTATGAATATACTTCATTTTAGGGATTATATGATCTATTGACCATTAAGTTAGTCCCCAAATCCAACTATAAGACATTCAAAAAAATGTGGAATAAAATGTTAATCTCTATCCTATACAATAATCCAAGGCACAACATGGTAACATATATTATCCCTAACTTAATGCATTCCCAACCCTTCTATAGAGTGAGAATCTCTAATCTATAATTAGTGAGATACTTTAATTAGATGATGAATTATCACGCAAATGATATTATAGATCATCGAGGTCTTGGGTAGCCCCATCCTAAAGTCTATCGTCTCATCATCCCACTTCCAAATCAGCACCAGAAGTGGATGAAGCAAAACACTAGGATATTGATTCTTAATTTTACCCTTCTTAAATTATGTAATCTTGAAATGAAACCAATGATGTACCTCATAATTCGAATCCAGAAAAACTAATATCATATATCATGGTACATATTTATCACCTCTAGATTCACTACCCATAATGATGAATGAGGTTCTCATGTCTGCTCATCCCACAAGGAAGCTATAATAACTACCCTTCTATTGATATAGATCATGCATTAATCATCTACCAACCATCTAGTAACTTGGTAACTACTATCCCATTATTATTACATCATCATACTCATGGGATCAGACTCTTGACAAGTATTTACATACTCTATAACAAATAACGTCATTACAAAATCCACATCAGTCATAATTCCATGATCCTATTATGTGTCCACTAGACAATTAGCCATCAAACCCATCATAAAAAATTCATCCTATGAGTACCTGTCTCTAAGATCCTATATATCCAACATTTTTCTATTAATTGTATCCTCAATGACATTAACCCTATGTATTGCATAGATAATATCAAAGTAAAATGTATCTGGATACTCTAACCCTTTCCTTTTCCATAAGTGTAGATTCCATTATGTGAAAATTTATCAGTGGAAATAGAATTTTTAAAAAACAAACCCCTCAAAAGATAGATAATGTCACCAATAACTTTGAGAAAGGACCACAACATCCCACACCAATTCATGCATTGTCTAGTTCTCCTCATTGGGTAACAACTAACATGAAACAAACACTACTAGTTGTTCTCTCTACATCAACAAAACTCCAAAAACAATTATGGAATTATAGTAAACTATATATCAACTCCATAGATATAGAAATTTTATAATCATTTCTATCATAAATATTTTTTAGAAATATTAAGGAATCTTCAAAAATATCCATCCACTGGAATATACTCCCACATTTATACTCCCATTCAAAGGAACTACCAAAACAACATGAGTCTTATAAGAACAATCAACAGTACCCATATAAACCAAGGAATATCTTAATAAAAAACACATTTTTTAGAAGATCCCAAGACATCACAACCTCAACCATTTCCCAGACAACGAAAAATATCAAGTCAAAGATCTCAAGATAATGGAATTGAACCTCCAGAATTGAAAAGTGAAACATTGCCAATTTATAACAAAGGTGTTGTTCCGAAAGTGCACTAAGTGAAATTTTAAATTTCATAGTATATATGTGTGCTATATTAGAGTGTATCAAGAGACCATCCAAGAGCACAATGATGAAAGAGAAAAAATATGAATCTAAAATACTATTCATGTGATCCATGAAAACCACTAGAGAGTTTTTCCACAAAAAATTAATGGATAGATACTCATAAAGTATTTACCTAGTAGTTATTATTGACTTTGGAATATCCACTTCTCTGATTAGTTACAAATTATATTTTGAATAATGATCATTCTTAGAGAACCACTACTCTCCCCATAACTGGTAATAGAAATCATAAATCCTCATCAATGTGTATCAATTATTCATGTTCAATTAGAAAAGCTTCCTATTGTTGGGACCAAGTTGGATGGAGAAGAAAGTTATGAGAGTTTTTTGTTACAGAGTGTTGTATTTTGTTGTCAAAGATGATAAATCAAATCACTTTGTAAAGAAAATTGAAAATATGATGACACTAAAGTTGTTAGATCAAAGTATACAAATCATGATACTGGATTTCTTGATAAATGATGAAGAATGGTTATGAGATACAATGAAGAGATAACATGAAAAAGGAAACAATTATCTGGGGGCGACAAAGGATATTGTGCGCAAGTTTGAAGATGGTTCGGTATGTCATGCATAAGTGGTGTTCTAGGATCCAAACATCAAAATCTGGCAAAGGAGTGTCTTGCACAAAAGATTGGGGTTTTTCACACAAGACTAGTTTTTGCAGACAATATTGAAGGTAGTTTTGAATTTTGTGCGCAATGCCCGATTCAAGGTACAAATGCTAAAAAATGGAAACGGAATAAATCACATGAAGGATTTAATAATTGCCTTAAAGAAGAGGTTGGCATGGAAGAGGCTTATGCGCCAATGGTGATATAAAATGGGTTTTTTCAAATTAGGCTTAATTTGAAGTCCAGGCTTCGAAAAATGGTAAAGGCATGGAGTGCGAGAAAGATTCTTAGAAGTGCACGGAAGCTAAGGATTGCGCGAAAGAGACTTACGCGCCCCAAGAGATGGAAAATGTGGTTTTGCACGATGTATGACTTACTCATGTAAGGCGACGTCAAATGGGGTTTTCTGCGACGCGTCAGGATCATGCACGATAGATCGGGGTTTTTGCGCGTAGGGGTTAGTCAGTTTTATAAATAAGATATGACCACCTCCAACTTTGTAGGCTCGATACATAAAGAAATCCCAAGCTCTAAGGTGTAGAAAAATATTAAGAAAAGGAGAGTGCATGAAAGAAATAGAGTTTCCCACAAGAAGAAGAAGTTGCACGCATGAAGAAAGTTGCGTGCAAGATTAGAGTTATGCATAGAAAGAGAGTTGCCCACAAGATTGAAGTTGTACACAAGATTGATGTTTCCCACAAGATATGTTTCCAGAAAGAAGTTTAGTCTTGTTCGCATGGGATAAAAGTTGGGTTCTAGACACCTAAAAGGGTGTACGAAAGATTTGGGGTCTTTGCATGTATTCAGTTGTGTGTAAGACAGTTCTTACCGGATTCTGAGTGAGAAATTGAAGATTTTTACTTTAAAGGATACATATGTTCAATTGTAAAGAAGCACTGAAATACTGTAATGACCTATTTGTGATAAGAGGGTGCACACACACTTGAAGATTGTTTTCCAAGTGCTACATGAGTGTAAGGCTATATCCTACACGTTGTATTCCACATCAATGGATTGTTTTCTAGTGGATTGTGTGGTACTGGATTATTTCTGTACCATAACAAGGATGTAGCTACTATTGTTGTATATTGAAGCTTGTAAATCTTGTGTTCCTATGGTTGATTGTGTTCAGCAGGGAAGAAACTCGTAACAGGAGGGGAAGGTTGTTTAAAAAACAAGGAAACATAAAAAGAAAACGATATCATTGATTAACCCCCCTCTCAGTGATACTAGGATCCTGACTGGGAACATCAATTATAGTATACAAAAAATATAATAAAATGATCTTCCATCATTAAAAACAACACCGTAGCACTCCACATTCATGTTCTCAATCGGATAGAAAATTCACATTCGAATCCTCAAGTTGTACATTGAGTTCCATTAATTCATATGTTGATATGTAATTGGGAGTAATTGATATTGGTTTTACTCCATGAATGGGTTTGATGTCAAAGTAAATTCTCCTATCTAGTGGAATATATAAAAAGGAATCTCGGAATACATCGTGGTATAGGTCCACTACTACAATAATGGAAAAGTTTATGGATTACTCTACTATAATAACTATGCTAACTAAATATTCTATAATGGGTATAATATTTATAAGGTTTTTTTCAATTATTCTTTATCCAACATCCCATTCACATGTCGTGACAACCTTCTCCCTCATAGTCATATAAAAGGAAACACATCTCCTATAACGGTTGATGTGCAACTGATAACTAGTGATCTAGTCCAGTCCAAAGATCACTTCGAAGCTAGTAATCGTAAGGATTGTGAAATCCAATAGATATCCATAGTCAAAAACTGAAATATGAAATCTTATATATCTATGTAGAGGATCCACTTTTTCCCTATGGGTGTACCAAGAGAAATAAAAATAGATGATAAAATGACAGATAGTTTAGTCCCAAAAAATATTTTTGCTAATATAAATTAATAGTAACAACCATGATCAAATATAGTAGTTTAAAGATTAGAGATGATAATGAATGTACATAAAATATTTTATCACCCCTCTCAATTTTCAATTGAAACCCATTCCATTGTATACACTATACTTACCTCAACTCCACAATCATTTCCCTGGTAAGCATGAGTCACCTGATTCATCATCATCTGATGGGTCTATGCCAACTACTGAGGATCCTTTCCTATCCCACAACTAAAATAATTTTTTTGAATCAAACTCCATTGAGACATCATTGGTGTGAACTTCAAAATGAAATAATACATATTAATGGTCTTACTACACTGGTGATAATTGATCTCAGGATTTCAAATAAATTTATGGCAATGACCACTATATCAACTCTTGAAGCACTAATAATATCCTCCACCCAAAATAGGTGTTGAAGAACCCATACTATCCTCTATATATCTTTTGGTACTATAGTACGAATCCTCTACCTTATTGTTCCCACTACAAAAGGTATCTCTTGTTTTCCCACTAAAATTTTAAAAAATACCCACAACGTTGTCCTTCTCCAGAACCTTCTCGATCATCAGAGCCTTTGGAATCACCTTTATTTTTTTTATTATGTAAAAATTCCCATCTTGGCATATCAACTCTGGTTGTAGGCTAATCTGGATCTTCCGGACCCTCTACAGATCATTATCAACTATGAGTGGAGTGAATCCTACAAAATATATGAAATTTTATGAGTAATAAAACACTGTAATCGATCATTATTGAAGCTCAAAAACCCATGGGAGCAATCCCACTTCAGTTTACTAGGAAATAAATCCGTGAAGAAAATCTCCTTAAAGGTCATCCAAGTCAATTGTTGACATCATCTTGCTTGGTTCATGAAACTCCACCATCGCGTAGATAGTCCTTGAAAAATTATGATTTCTTATATTACTAAATGTTATTATGTTTTATCAACTAGGTTGAATATTACCTCAATGACGTTAAACTAATCCACATCATCTTGAGGACCTTTGGTTCCCAATAAGGATAGTGGGTGCTAGAGTAGACATTTCGGTGCATAGCCGACCATATCCTTAACCCCCCCCCCCCCCCCCCCCACATTGAACATTCCCTAAGTAGATGAACCATTTCTAATGTGGAACTTCTATCTAAACCTATATAGAGGGTTTAAGAAAATTATACTCCACACCAGTTAGTATAATAGGAACATCCTACATTGGAGGATAATTTAGGTATTCTCTTCTAAGAAGTACAATCACGTGTCTCTAAGGCTCTATTTTTTGGAATTCCAAAATTAGTTATAAGGCATGTATAAGTGATTTATTTCAAATAAATTATCCAATAATATTTTTTACAAAAATAACATACAATCCCACCAATACTATCTAAGGTTCAATCCCAGTACACTATACCTAAATATTAGTCACAATCTTATATATACAAAAAAAGATCAAGATCATGTTAATATAAGTAATTCCTATATATATATTATAACAATAGATAATTCATAGATATCACTCAATAATTATGAAAAATTATGTAATTTTATTAAATAACTAACACAAAACACTCAATAGGTATATATATTCCATGTGATCCTACATTCCTACACATAAAGCATAAAAAATCCCATATCCCATAAAAATAGTAACAAAAAAATTGTTAGGATAAAAATGAAACTATAAAAACGTAATTGTAAATGAAATCCAAAACATATTAACTTAGAGGTCCATTAAAAATTTGTTGGCCAGGTACACATTAAAATTCCCTTCAATCATACTATTCTACAGAAATCAATTATACCTTTCCAAAAAATATTTTCAAGAAGAAGAAAAAAGGTAAACCTTATTTTATAACACAATGCAATTACCCAGACCAAATCATTGAATCTAAAATCTAGAGTTCCACAAGTCCCCTTGCATTCCTCCCCATGTCAAGAAGTGTCTTACTAGCAGTGAGGATCTAAAAATTGTTACTAGCATGAATATACACACAATATCAATAAAGGAAACAAAAACATAAGATAAATCAATGTAATAAATAAGAAATTCTATAAAAAATGGAATGAAATTTATCTCAAGTAATATATAAAAGTAAAATAAGGACCCTAAAGGGGTAGGTCAAACCACAATGTTAGTAATATAGTTTCGTAAATAAAACACCTTATTATACCTTCAATGTCTATCCTGATACAACCTATGGCACCACAATCCATCTCATAGCTCTCAGTCATTGGGGAGTTTCCCTTTCATGTATCCTTGAAAATGATGTCTATATTTACATTGATATTCCAATACAAAGTGTGATTATAAACCAAGAAGGGAACAACCAATATATAATTAACACAAGTTCACATCCATAAGACAGTATTCAATGATAATAATGAAATTCACATGAAAGAATATATAATCTCATACAGAGTACTTTGGTACAAACCAATTTTCCAAAATCCCCTGACCATACCTTTTTTGGCCCCATTCCAAAAAAACATATTCATAATGGATGTTTTGAATAGTGTAGACCACATTTCCCCCAAATGTATCCCTTGACCACCAATATGATATTGAGTATGAGTTCAAGTCGCCCACACTTAAAAATTATATGATAGGGTTATAATATCCCAACAATACCTCATGTACAACCACAAGGACATCATTTCCCAACACCATGTCCTCATTCAAACCATTGAAGTCCATCATGCTCCTAAATATCCTCTTGTATATGAACTCATAAGCTATTAGGGCCCTAGGCTAGGCTATAAGGCCATATATCCATGCCATGAAACTCAGTCCCATCATCATGTCACATGAAGCATCTAAACATACACCCCCTCCCTAGATACTAATCCATGATGGTTCCACCTACAACATTAGATCCAAATATAGAAAAAAAATAATGAATATAACAAAAACATTAGGAGATAACAATGTTATCTTATACAGAGGAACAACATATAATCTCAAGAGTGTGAAACTGTATCCAAACACATGGAAGCATGATCAAACTCAAATACGATTCTCATTGGATATGAACACATACATATAATTAATCATTAAACATGGTCTCGTGGGTTATATATGAACATAAATGTGATCAGACACTAGAATGGTGTCATCGTCTACACACACAGATGTGGTCAAACTGAACTATGGTTCAAATCATATAAAACCACAATGTAATGCCATAAAAAAATACTCTCAACCTCTATATTATTTAGAACTTCCTTCATTAGGTTTTTCGATATCAATTTCATGATATTTCATGATTATCATCAGTAGATTCACATTCTAACTCCATCTAGAACAATTTTGTATTCTCATAAACTCTATAGCCAGTTCCAATAATGAATCCAAAAAGTTTTAGATTTTCATTCAAGAAGGAATAATTTAAAGTGATATAGATAACACATACCCAATCTTTAGTACTATTGATGTAATAATTTGATTCTGGTTTAGAAAGGAGGAGTTATTTTGTCAATGAATAATGAATAATCATGAAGATGTGAGCCTCCCACAGTTCTAATTCAATAAGTAGAAAATATATCTTCCATGGTTTGATTCTTACAACAAGACCAATCCCATGGGTATAGATAATCATGACCAACCGAAGAAGGATCCTCAATTAAATGAGGGTGGACCAATTCCTCCTTTTTGCATCAAGAAATCATCTTGAAATCATTCATATTTAAGGAAACAACAAGGAGAAGAGTTTTGGATGATTAATTAAGTGGATAATTGATTTAAAAACAAATTAAATACCCCTCATAATTATCACACACATATCTTAATTCGATCATTGAAGATCTAATAAAGAAGGATATAGTTTTATCCATTTGAATTCTGTACCCAATTCCGAAACAACCTCCACCCGGCCATCATGGCCTTGATAAAACCATGAGGAAAAAGTTACACATATAAAATGTTTTCTTACATTATTAGGTTTTTCAAAACTATATCATCCAAAAAATATTTGGTGAGGTCACCAAATCCATGGATAATAAGATTTACCCAAACACATTATTCATATGAACACACCTTTTTTCCTCCCAATTTTTCATATGACTCACTTGGGACCACCACGTATTACACCAAGATAGTGGTGTTGTGTGTTTTGAACCAAAAATGATCAAAAAACATTAAAAAGAAAATAGATTCTATTAAAATCAAAAAACTATCTATGAAAAATAGAATAACCCAAAAAATTAAGGGAATACTTATAAAATTCAAACCATATTAGGGAAAAAATTTAATCCATTATAATGGGAAACTTCTCTGATACCCATTGATATTCCATTGTGGATTATTAAGTCTCTAATGTGGGGGGGGGGTAAACAAGGGTCGGAAAAATTTTATTGATTAAATTCCTATTAATCTCTTACATTCTTTATATTCATCAGACATATTCTATTGGTTAGTTTTTACTGATCTTTAAAAACATACCCTCACAACTTTGTCTTTATTCTATGAATCTAATATAATGTAAAAAACAAAAAAGTATTTTTAAATGTTTCAGCCAATATGTTATAAACTAGTATTTTCCATGTTAACACCCATTGATTCACATACTTTTCAACTTATATATTATCCAAATATTATAAGAGGCATGGGAAGGAATCACCCTAACCCAAATACAACACAATATTATGAAAGTGAATGATATTTATAATGCATAATATAGTTTATTTGTCTCTTAAAATGTTCCTCCTATCTCCCAATAAGAACGTTGGAAATATTTTTATTAGAACAAATAGCCCTGTAGTAATATTCCCAAATCTCCCCATAGATGGTTCATTAAATACCTTAATATGTTCTCTTATACTAAACCAGAACATTGTCCTATTTTACTTCTGTTAGAATGTTCTTTCTGAGCCCTCACTATCTAGAATGAATCCATCGAGTAATTATCCATCTAGTATGATGTATCTAGTACTCTTTAATATATTTCACTTATGTCCAGTAATCCTCCTATATGATACACCTCTATTTGATGTCCCTTTATCTTGTATTCTATGTCTAGTAAGACTATATGATTCATGTCCATCTAGTTCCCTTAAATCCATAACTTATTCATATGAAACTATTTCTTCCAGTTCTTATTCTCCAACTAAGTGGTTTCTTAGTTGGATGTTCACACTGAACTTCTAGTAAATCCCACATTTCAATAGTAAGCACTCTAACTAAATTTATATCCGCCTATTAATATAGTATAGAATCCTCTAATATATATAGGTATCCCTAGAGATTCATTTTGAAAATTATGCTAACTAAACTACTATTTGAAGTCATTTAAAGAAACTAGAACTTAGGATTCAACGATAATCTTTGAAAATTTCTAAAATTGAATTTTAATTATTTCTTAAAAACATCATTAATTATTGGATATATTGGTAAAAGTTGAAATAATAGCACAACATCATCAGAGTTATTAACTTTAACATGTTTATGAAAAGTCTCAAATTAAATTTATAGTGATGTTAACAAATTTTCATCCATTCAGAACTTATTGAAGGCCTCTCCTTCCAGTCTTCATTATACAAACATCTTAGTTTTCTAAGAATAGGATTCATTGTTCTGGTGCAGTTCACATGTTGTCACCATCATATTGACTCATATAATTTCAGTCATCCTAATCCACCTAATGATATAACATGTCTCTATTCGTTCATCCTATATGTAGTAAATCAATTTCCAAGGATCGATCCACTAAACTCAGTATATGACAATTTTTTAGATTTGTCCATATGATAAAATCATTTTTATCTATCTGTTACATATCTATATGAAGATCCACTCAAAGTCTGGATAGTTGAACATATAAAAAATTGCATCCAATAGAATTATATCCCTCAATATAGTGTATTCAAAACCATCTATCTATATAATATTTCTTTTCTAATTATATTTATACAAAAACAAGACATGCATAATTATTTTCAAAATTCACTCAATAAAATGTGTTTTTTTACATTCCAATCTTGTAACCTTAAAATATTTATTCTTCTATAAGAGTCATCAGGTTTTTATGTGATAATCCTATGTAAAATAGAATCTATAAAGACCCATAATTTACATACATTTTTATTACATCATAATTGAAGCATAATTATTACAACATATAACAAAACCATGATTAAACTGTATAGGTATAGTGTCTTTAGGAACTGGGAAACATAAACAACTGGTTCATAAAGAATCTACATTGTCTCCCGTTAATTTCAACATATCTAGAGTCCCTTTTGGAATATCCTACTTAAGACCCTTCTTCCTAACCTGGGGAAAAGAAAAACATACCAAAGGGTAAGATCAAATGCTAAATAAGGGTAAACAAAGGAAATATCAATCATATCATATTCATATTAAAATAACATTTAAAAAATCTTAACCTGAAAAAGAGATCATAATATCATAAATTGGGATAAATCATAGTAGTGAAATGTAATCCCAGTAATCATATCATAAAACATGAATCTTTGTGTAATACACACATAATAATAGAAAATCATTTCATATTAGTCAAGACTATGAAAGCGGACAAAGTCCATTTCTAAACCGAGTTCACTCCTCGTTCCAGTCCGGTATCACTAAACCGGATTAACATTCCATTTCAGCCATGTATATCTCATTAGATATAAATCTTTACCCAATGAATTGGTGGGAGATATAGCTCCCACCCATCTCATAATTAAAGCATTCTTATGTGTGCCGCAAAATCATAAATCATATATCATAGCATAACCCATGTAATAAAATGGGATTCTTAAACTTCATGCCATCATAACATAATCCATATAAGATAAAATTACTTTATAAAAATAATTCCATCATAACATAATCAAATAAATGTAAAAATAGGGACAGAAACAGAACCCTATATTATCTTATATGGAAGATGATTTTGATAAAATACTTGAACTCAATTCTTGAGAAAAACTCCCTTTATACTTCAGAAACTTTTTTCCATTCCTAACATGTCATACAATTCTATACTAAAATATGTTAATTATAAATAAAAATTTAATCATGTAAAATAATCTTCATGTAAATAATGTTCTATGAAATCTTAAAAATTCATTCATGTTGTATAAGTTAAAAACATTCTTCTCGTACTTTGGTCGAAAAAGTAAAAAGTATCTTGTACTGGAAATGAAAACATATTCCTTTCATATATTTTAATAAAAATTAAATAATAGGTAAAATTGTTTTTAAAAAATTATAGGAGGATAGAAATAATATTACATATTGAGGAAACATGGATATGGATGATAAATATGCGTTAGTAAATTCTGAAGTACAAATAATCTCGGATAAAAATGAGATTGTGATATTTTCCCTTACTTTAGGTTCGATAAGCTTAGTACATATCCAAACCTCTTGTATAATGATTTAAATAATGTCATTGACATATTAAGGACTCATATTTATTTTTATGATATCATATATTGTCATATTCTTATCTTATTAATAGTAATATTTCGTTGCTACTTGTTATTCGGGTGTTCATTTCATTATGTTCTTATGCATGTTTTGTCGAATAAATTCTTATTCCTATTTTTAGGTTATAGATACATCATTTACAGAATGTTATTATTGTAATATATATCATATTTATTCATTAAATGCATTTATATAATCATTTTTCCATGAAGATCATGTAGAACGAGTCACATTACATCGTGGAGGCGGTAGGCCATACGTACGCATGAGTACTGATATCATTATTTTGATATTAAAATAGTCTATAATTGGATGGTATATCATATATAAAGAATCATAATAAAGTTATATTTATTATTTATATCATTTATACTCATTATCATACCCATCCAAATGATGAAATGTTTTAATAAGAAACTACACCACGACGTGGAGATGGTAAGCCGGCTGAACACACGTGTGGTTACTTTTTCATTCATAGGATGGATAAAATAACTAATATGGTTGAACCTTTTTTATAATAACATAACTGTATATAGAATATACCGGAGTTCTTATTTTATAATAGAAACAACAAAGAAGGAGGAAGTGGAAGAAGAAAGGAACTTGAAATAGGTGGTGAGATATTTACGTCTTCCTCGGGTTCTTCCTTTTGATTTGATCAAAAGGGCTCCATAGGTCAGATTAATGACTAAAGGAAGGCCTCTAGGTTGAAAGGAGGATAGTTTAGAGGGTATTTGGGCAGGTTTTGGACGATCCAAATGGCTCTGGAGGTGTGAATTAGAGAGAAGGTGGAGTGGCTTTTTATAAGAGGGGTGAGGTCCACCTTAGAAAAAACTTAAAATATTTTTTTATAAGAGAAGCATATTCAGTTTATAATTACTCTTAAGTGGCTTATTTCTAGGCTAGGGTAGGGATGGGTCGAAATCCTCTCAACAAATAGGTTTTAGACAAGTTTAGGTTACCATTTTAACCATATTATTTATATTTAACTCTAAGTTAAATAATTTAACTTTACAGTGTTTTCTTGTATTCTTACACTATATGGTAAATAAACATACTATAAACTAGTAATATAACCCAAATTGGTTCATTAATGTCATATATATTATCATATAAGTCATTTTTCCAAACCTTATATTTTTAGGAATATAATATCAATTAATAATGTAATATTCATTTTAAAAACTCTTTTATGTCAATTTTAACACTATTTGGTATTTTGTTTTTTCTAAATTCATAAAAACATTATTACTTAGAAAACAATTCATATAACCAACACTAATATGTTATATTAACCTAGAAAGTTATTTTAATTCATAAAAAGTCTCAAATTACATTAATTTGGCTATTTATAATATCAATTATGTTAATATGGTAATTACTGCATCAAATTTGTGTCATAAATAAATTAAATTATTTAATGTATAAAAATTATAAATAAAATACTATTACGTAGGAAAAAAATTTATCTTTCTAATTAATATTTATAGGCGAATTTATCTTATGTATAACCCTATATTAAAAATGTTTTACTTATTAAACGTTGACTTTAACTCTTTTAACTCTTCTTTTAATTAAATAATAATAAATGTCCTAATCTAATCCATGTGGACCTAAATGGTAATATTTTATTCCTAAGGTTGTCTTATGTCAAATTACACGTATCCAATAGAATTTGGAAATCTGTTAGGGTAATAATAATATCATTTTTACCCTTAATTACCCTATTTACTTTTAACTGTGGTAAATAAAATTAAAAAGTTACTATTTACCAAAAATTATTTTTACCTAATTGAACCAAATTTTACTTATTAATATCAACCGTGTCTCTCGGATTTTTGAAATTCCACTCACAGAAGTGGTAAAATTATATTTTTTTGTAAATTTTCAAATTCTCTTAGGAGGTGGGTAAAAGATGGTAAAACGTTCAATAAAATTTTTATATATCTAAAATTATTATAAAATAACTCCAATGAATTAGATTGAAATTATATAGGTATTATGTATCTATTTGGACCTAAAATAAATTTAAATAAAATAAATAAATATTTAAATAAATATTCAGTTTTAAACTATAACTCCGTGTTTTTCAATATTCATCAAAAATTGAATGTTTTCAGAAAAATACAAAAAATTCACCCTAAGATAATTTCGATATCCCAAATCCAAAAATGAAGTTAATTTTGAAATATAAATTTTTTAAAATATCAAAAAATGAGTATTAATATTCATAACGACTAGTTTATATAATAATTTAAAATATATATCGTTGTTCAGTGAAACTCATTATTGTGTACAATGCAAGCTATCGAGGAAGGTTTATCTTGTGTGTAACGCAAGCCCAAACAGTGTTGTGTGTAGTAAAAGATTCCTTTGGTTTTGCATAAAACATAATACATAAAAAAAATATCTCATAAAATCTCAGGTTGTTACATTCTACGCCCCTTAAAAAGAATTTCGCCCTCGAAATTCGTCACATTATAACAAACAGATGAGGACACCTCTCCCTCATCATATCTTCAAGTTCCCATGTAGCTTCTTCTAATAGGTTGTTCCTCCATAAAACATTAACCAAGTGAGTGGTCTTGTTTCGTAGAACTTTTTTTCTACGATTCAGAATCTCTATTGGTTATTCTTCATAAGAAAAGATCTTGCTCCAGTGGTACAACTTCTGATCTTAGTACCTATGAAGGATCGGGTATATACTTTCTCAGAACAGATACAATGGAATACATAATGAACTTGAGAGAGATTCGGTGGAAGCACCAATCGGTAAGATACCTACCCAACACGTTCCAGTATTTTGAATGGACCAATATACCTATGGCTCACCTTTCCCTTCTTTTCAAATCTCATTACTCTCTTTCAAGGAGATATTCATAAGAACACTTTATCACCCATTTCAAACACTAGGTCTTTTATTCAGTTGTCGACATAACTTTTTTGTTGACTCTCAGCTGCTCTTATGTGTTGTTGAATAGATATTACCTTTTCTTCCATCTCAAAAACAAGATCAAGTCCTAATAGCTTTCCTTCCACAACGTCATCCTAGCATGTTGGAGTTCTGCATTTCTTTCCATAGAGAGCTTCATAAGGAGCCATCTGAAAAATGGAGTGAAATCTATTATTATAAGAAAATTCCACCAAAGGTATGTTTTGATCCCAAACACCTTTGAAATCCATAGATAAAGCACTCAACATGTCTTCTAGAGTTTGAATTATCATATCAGACTGAACGTCTGTCTGAGGATGATAAGCAGTGCAGAAACTGAACTCTGTATCTAGAGTATGCTGTAGACTTTGCCAAAAATTTGAGGTAAACCTTGGATCCCGATAAGATATAACGGAAATTGGTACTCCATAAAATCTTACCACTTCCATCACATATATCCTGGCAAGATGATCATGATAGAAATATTCTCTAAGAGCAATGAAGTGTTCCGACTTCGTAAGATGATCAACTATAACCCAGATACCATTATTGCCTTTGGATGTTTTAGTAAGTCCAATGACAAAGTCCATAGTGATATTTTCCTATTTACATTCTGGTATGGGTAATGGTTATAACATCCCCTTAGACTTCTGTCTCTCACTTTTAACTTGCTGACAAACCAATCATCAAGAGACATATTCAGCAACATCTCTTTTCATGCCATCCCACCATAAGTACTCTTTGAGGTCCCTATACATCTTCGTGCTTCCAGGGTCAATAGAGAATGAAGATCTATGAGCTTCATCCAATATTTCCTTCTTTAATTCTGGGATGGGAGGAACACAAACCCGATTCATGAACCTTTTTATTTCATCACAATCAATGTGGAATTCAGGAACATTTCTCTCCTTTTTTTGTAACTCTACATCTTCCTTTTGTGCCTCTTAAATCTTCACATGTATAGATGGTTGAACATTCATTTGAGAAAGATAAGATTTTCCCCTTCCATTACAATTACAAGATCCATCCTTTGTAAATCCATAAATATTGGATCTTTTGTGATCCTCATCCTAGATAATATAGCATGGTCTTGTCAACTTAATGTGTCTTCTACCTTGTTTGCTTTCCTAGGGTGGTAATAAATTGAGCAGTCGAAATCCGTAATTAGCTACAATCATCTTCTTTGGTGCCTATTCAGATCCTTTTGTGTGAAAATATACTTTATACTTTCATGATCAGTATAGATATCACACCTTTCACCATAAAGATAATGTCTCCAAATCATTAATGCAAATATTGTTGCAGCTAATTCCAAATCATGAGTTGGATAGTTTTGGTCATGTATTTTCAACTGTCGTTAGGCTTAATCTATCACCATATCGTTTTTCATGAGAAAAGATCCCAATCCCTTCGTGGATGCTTCACTATAGATCAAAAACCTTTGTCCACTACAAGGCAGTGTGAGCACAGGTGCACTGGATAACCTTCTTTTTAACACCTTCAAATTCTCTTCACACTCCTCTGTCCAAAGGAACTTAACTCCTTTTTGAGTAAACCTGGTGTGTGGATTAGATAATCATGAAACATTTTTCCCAATGAATTGATAATATCCATCCAAATCAAGAAAACATCAGATCTTAGTTACCTTTGTCGGTCTTGACTATCTTTCGATAACCTCTGTTTTTGCTAGATCCACAAAAATCCCCTCTTTCGAGATTATGTGACCCAAAAATGAAACTTTTGGAAACCAAAATTCACACTTGTTATATTTGGAATAAAGCTTCTCCTTTCTTTGGGACATTAATACAATTCCCAGGAGATCTTCATGTTCTTCCATTCTCTTTGAATAGACAAGAATAACTTCAATAAAGACTACCACAAACTGATCAAGATAGTCTCTAAAGACTCTATTTATTAGATTCGTGAAGATAGAAGGGGCATTAGTAAAGACCAACTTGCATCAATATAAATTCATAGAGTCCATACCTTGTACAGAAAGTCGTATTTGGTATATCATCCTTTTTGACCCTAAATATATGATACCCTAAATGAAGATCAATCTTGGAAAAGTATTGAGCTCTGCGTAGTTGGTCAAATAAGTCATCAATGTGTGGGAGAGGATATTTTTTTTCTTGATAGTGATCTTGTTAAGTCCCTGATAATCAATGTAGAGTTCCATTGATCCATTTTTCTTCTTAACAAACAGAACATGTGCACCCCAATGTGATGCAGTAGGGTGTATGAATCCCTTTTCAAGATTCTCTTAGAGTTGCTTCTTCAATTCCTAAAACTCAATTAGGGCCATTCTATAAGGTGTCTTTAAAATTTTCATAACACCCGGTATGAGTTCTATTGAAAAATCAACTTCACGATTTGATGGAAGACCTGGGAATTCCTCTGGAAAGACACCATCAAACTCCCGTACAATGGGAATATTCTCAATAATCAGTTTCTCAAGAAGTAATTTTGCATAAAATCTAAATCCATTTAAAAATGTCCTTGTTGTAAACCCTTAAACATTAAGGTACTAATATCTCTGTCACATGATGATTAACTACAAGACACAAGTATTCTATGAATGTCTTTAAATTTAACAAAATAATATCTTAATCAAATGATGTAAAACTGCATGATAATGTCCTTGTCGTATGTTGTTAAACTACCTGTCCCCCATCATCATTTCAAGATACTAAAATTCATAGAAATGTATATTATAAATTATGTTCAATTTTATGAAACTTATACAATGCATGTTCCAAATTATATATTTTGTGTTAAAATTCCCCCTATCATGTTCTCTAATGCAGTATATTTAAACATCAAGTTACCTCTTGTTTCTCACATATATCAAGACTCACAAAGGCTTAGAGATAATGAAAATTAATCTATTTATCACAATATAGAGAACCATGATCAAAATTAGGGAATGATATAGTCCATTCTATATGTAAATAATCTTCTTAGAGTTAACTTTCTATTCAGATCAATATTCTTTCAAAATAATCATATTTGATTAAGAATTTATTGCACAATATTTTTTTTTACAAAAAGATATCAATGCCAATTTTCTTTTCATGTGAGATCAATATATGAAAGGATATTATTTATAAGAACAATGAGTGTATTGATTCGTATTCTTATAGGATAAAGGGTGACATAGAGATCATTTATCCGAGGAACATCATTGAATAAAAAAGTACACATTTTTCTATTACTATAATAATCAACATAGGTTATCTTACACTCTTTCATAAAGACCCAATGGTCATGGATATACTAGATGAACATGAAATTATGGTCTACTTGAACCATGATTTAAAATTCCCTTTTTTCTTATATATTAACACCATCTGTGTGAGGAGTTTTTCAAGAACTATATGTGGATTAATTACTATAACAACATGATAAATAGTTATACTGGGATCTCCTTTCCTGAGCCCAAGAGTGGGGACTCTACCCCAAGAATGAATTGGGCTTGTACTTGGGGATGAGTTAGGGAATATTCATTTTAGACCACCTAGAAATTGTCTTGGTGTCTCTTATTATTTAATAAAAAATTAATGTTCAGCCAACAAAGAAAATTATATATTTTTATTATTGGAGCCTCTTCATTAATACGTTATTTTACCTATTGTACCACACCTAGGTGAATCTTAATTATCTTCCACTATATATGAGTCTCATGTATGGAGGAATATCATCATAAACATTGTGTAGAGATCCATTAATTTTATCAGTCTAATGTATAATATGATTTATATATTGAACCTTAATATTTATTTATCCTAAAAATATATTAAATTAAAAAATATAACTCACTCTCATTTGAGGCCAAAATAAATGAGGGTACTCATTATAGATTTTGTCTCCTATGAATCTATACGAAAATGAATCCAACTATTATTGAATATTATCTTCATAGGGAACACCAAACAAATACTAGATGTGGATTGATCCACTTTCAGACCTGATACACAATGATGAATATATCCAATATTGAAGGACTGACCATTTGTTCGGTCCACCGAAATAATCTCCAGTCTTATGTATTGTCCATATCTGCACATGATCTTCTGACACTGATTCATTTATGAACAATCACTAAGAAATGATTTAAAATTGGAAAAAATACCCACATCCTAGTGTTAACACACAAATTGTCCATATTAGGTCATTTTGAAATACCTATTGGACTATGATATTTTAGAAACTATATATTTATTGAATCATTATCTGGTAATATATATAGTGATTCTAGTATATTCTATCCTAGGAATAATAAAAAATTACTCGAAAACATTACCCTATATAAGGTTTAAAAATGGGGAAATTATCTTCCACTTGGTGCCTTCCCAAGTTGTTTTGTTTTTTTATAATTTATTTCACTTAAATAAATATTTCACATTGTTTTATATCTAAATAATTATGTTGAGATAATTATCCCCATTTTAATATAGTTATATCTATATCCTTGTAGATGACATTAAATTGCATGACATAATGTTCATCCTACGTAACATTAATGTTCATAGATAAAAATCACATATGATGACCAATTTTTCTATATTAGTACAAGATGCTTATAAGGGTATCCAACATGGGGTGATTCTCTCCAAAAATATATATATAGATTTACCTTTATTAGTACTATATCATAATGTATAGAGCCTCTACAATATGATAATGACTACAAATGTTTTGATTTCAATTATATAAAGTACATGTTTGAACTCCATATTCCAGAAATTGCTAGATATCCTTATTCATTTCCATCCCTTCTAAGGGAACTATATTAGTCTATTTGTGACAACCCTGAGTCTAAAATGCCTCCATTTCCATTTTCAATATTTTTTTTCTTATAAATAACATATCATACATTGTGTATCACATATTACCACAAACCCCTCCTTGAATATTGGTAATGAGTACATTTGAATCTATATGAATCCACAAATAGACTATTCATAGTTTTCCAATGATAAAACCCAACTAATGTGCCCCCTAATATTGTCTCTTAACTAGATGAATGTTTAACCTAAAGTCAAGAATCCTATAATTTCTATATAGCCACACAATATCACAAAAAAACCCACCTTCTGAATATGGCCCATGGTCATCCATTAATTACCATGTCCACATCATCTTTGCTGATCCATGAACCACATGTTCTAATTTACAATGTGACCACTCCCTGTTGAAAAGATATTGGTACCTTCTAAGACATTTCTCTAAAGTCAGGTTTTTATTCTCATCCCTATGTCAAATAATCATGACCTTCAACTATGTGCACTTGTTGGTAAGATCTATATGAACTTATACTCTAGACATCATTGATCAGAACCACAAGACCTTAAACTATAATTAAAAAGACATAAAACATGTCATGATAAAAACCATAGAAGTCCTCACATGTGAAATTAAATTCCTCACTCAAAAAGGCTAATTCATAAAAAAATTATGAAAAGTATAGATCGTAATTTAAAATGAACAAAACTTATATAGCCTTTTATATAGTCCTAGAGAAGAAAAATTATTCTCACTAGACCCACTAGTTTTGGAAATATTTATAGTAGAGATATTTCAAATTCTTAAACCCCAATTGTGTGTACCATACATGGTAGTTTTAGATTTAGGGTTCTAGAAAACGTGGTGGATAATCATTTCTCCCACAAAACAAAATTACTTAATATGTTTGTAAATCCTCACAAGTTGTCATGGCTTTCAGTAATGAGCATATTCAACTACAAAAGGGATGTTCTACTCAATAATGTATAATATGCCACTGATTTGGATTTTAATAATCACCAAACATATATCCTATCAACCCGAAAAATCATCATTATATTAATGGGATCCTCTTACCCTTGTACACCCTAGATCCATTACAGAAGAACCCATATATTGAATATTGTTTGTAGTTATACATGACACATGTGCCTAACCTCATCATTCTCAATGTAAAATCACTAAATTATGATTTTCACAATAGAAGATTCATATATTGATGTTGATTTAGTAACATCTATGTTATGATCTTGTGAATCAAGTTCATTTTTCGGAGTGAATGTTTAACATCTATCCCCTTAAAGTTCAATTTTCCTCACATTTTCACCCTAAACCATTTGATATAATGGACTGATCTATGTCAAAATAAACAAAATTCCCCTATTTGTAATATTTAATATATTAGTTAAATGACCCAAGCTAAATATTATAGAAATGGTAATTTACTATCATAGATTTAATAGTACATCTTAGAAATAATCCCTAAAACCAAGGACAAAAATGTTTTTTTTCTTATATATTATCTACATAAACCATTTATTTTAATAAAACAAAAAACATTTATTTATAATCAGGATTCTCAAGAACATTTCTCAAAATATCAAATATTATAAACATATTCATAACCTAGGGAATGTAACTCTATGGAATGGATGATCTCATACTCTCAATAAGGGCGACATATGTAATAATATAAATAAGAACACGAGGGATAAAAAAATATCATTAAAAAAACACAAATATGATAAGTGATAATCCAAAAACATGTTAGAGAAACATTATATCATAAAAATATCATTAATAAATCATAGAACTTATAATATGGAAAAAACCACACCCTAATTATCAAATAACATGTTACTAAAGAAAATAATAGAAGAATTCATTAACAATAATCAGTAACAATGATAACATAACATATCAGGGGTAGAAAATCCATTATAAAGTAATAAAATTATTAGATAATAAACATAGAAATGTGTTACAACGTTGTTCATATAAAATATTTTGATCAAACCATTCCACGACATGTCCAAACAATAACTTGTGAATAAATCTTCCAAAATAACATTAACAGAACAAACATGTGAATAAAGATTTATAAATCTCATTCACACAATAAACTTTTGACAAATATTCTTGAAATAAATTCTTGAAAATTTAATTACAAAATTTGATATTAAACCATAAAAAAATTATTAGGGGTGATATATGACCCTAAAAATCATTATCCATACATTTCTGTTCCACTTAAAATCACTCAAATACATATCTTAATGAACCCAAGGAAAAGGAAGATGTTTCTGTAATATTCCAAAAACATCAAAAAACATAAAAAATGAAAGTTAATTGGATATCTAAAATATAATTTTACAAAATTAATTATATAATAATAACCTATGGAGTTTGATAAAAACATCAAATTATGAAGAAAAAAATTGGATGGTAATGTTTTGTGAATATAAAAGAGTTTTCACCAAACATTTGAAAACATTGTTATAAATGTTACATTAAAAATAACCTTCTGAAGGGAAAGAGAAGACTTTTGGAAATTCAAATATATAATGTTCCAAATAAAATATCATTGAAATGATATAAATTTTATAGAAAAAATATAATTTTTAATATAAAACATTAAAATTTGAATGGATAAAAAATGTTTTGCATATTTTAATACGAGTTTACTGAAAAACCCATGTCTGTAAGAGGAAAATACAAAATTCACTATAAATTGAATAAATGGGAATAAAATATTCATTGGTGATAAAAAAATTGACTTTATATTAGGGAAATTATAACATTTATAGGCAGTAAAAAGTGATATGGAAGAAAAATTCATTAAATGTAATGGGAATAATTATTGTCAAAATTCAATTCAAGGAAAAAATAAATGCATCAATGATAATGAAATTAACACGGAACATGTTTTACATAGAAAATAAGGTGGAAATATAATATAACATCGCCATAGTTTAGAATTGGTCAATATTTAAGAATAATATTTAGGGAAGAGTTATTACAACCCAATGAAAAGAATTAAATAATATAATCCCCTTACAACCATTATTACTTATGAATAAAATCCCAATTAGAGGTATAAATTAAAATAAAAAAATTAAACATATTAAAATATTATAGGATAATGTTATAAAGATACAATATTTTTATTTTTTACACCACATAAAATTACACATGGTGTATAACTTAAACACGTCTCAATAGATTCAAATTTGATATAAAGAAACCCTTAACATGTTTCCCTACTTATCTAGATGCACTCTAAGATACTTTATTAAAACATTAAATTTTATACTAACTTTATTTAGACCATATTTCTACCTTGAAATATTTTTATGCTTCTTCTATATTCATTATCTACAAGTATATTAGTTATTCTTTCCCTTTTTTCCCACATCGTGTGTTTATTTTTTTGACCATTTGTAACAGTTTTGTAAAAACAGACCAAATATTCCTTCTTTTTCAAATAATTATCATTCCGAGTTCATTAATGTTACTATAATAATTTAATTATAATTATTTATTAAGATTAAATTTACTCTCTAGAGTAATTTATTCATTATCCCAAATGATGAAATTTAAAATTGACATTTTTGGTTGTTTTTACCTAAGAAGGGCATTTTCATAATTAAAGAGATAAATAATTATTTATGATTCCTATAAATAAAAATAAATCATTAGTTAAATATTAATATAATATTATAAAATACTTTATTTTTTTACTTACCGTCTATGATATAATATTATAACATTATTCAAGTAGGTTGTTAAAATGACAGAAATATAAATATGACATGGTTATTGGTGATTATGAGGTGATTTAGTTGAAATATTATCAAAATAATATCCCAAAGATATAATATAGTTTTTATTAATTTGATATATCATAATTATAAAAGAATTATAAGAATAATTAATTAATATAGAAATACTACATAATTAAATTAAATATTATCATCATAGTATTATTTTTTCAAATGATTTAATTAATGATAATAATTTTTTAATTATATCCTTAATAGGTTCTATAATGTATCATAACATAAAAATAATGATATCATAAAAATCATATTTATCCATTAATACCATTATCACAACCAACTATTTAGGGAGGTGATGAAATGAAATGAAAAAAAAGCATTCTATGGTGGTCGTAGTCTAGTTGTATGGATAGATGATGATTTAATATTCTATTGAATGAGGAAATTGATTAATATGTATTGTCATTTAAGAATATAAAATGCATCATAAATATCATTATTATATATTAAAATCACTATTATTAAAATATTTATAAGGTGGTGAAGGAAAATGAAACATGTTTTGTTGTTTTGTCTGAACGTAATGTTTTTTGGAATGATTGTAAGTGAGGAGAGTTGTGCTCAACTTATAAGTGAAAATTAGTGACATTGTTTTTAAATACCCAAAAATAATCAATAATGGAAAGTCAACCTCATAAAATGTGGATCAAATTTGATAAATAATATATAAGAGAAGTGATAAGGTCGATCAAGGCCTCAACTGGACATTCCTATACATGTTTTAAACATGTATGAGGTCTTTAACCCTTATATTTTTACTTCTATCATTTTAGCTATTACAGGGGAAAATAGATTTCACCTCATGTAATTTTTTATTTATTGAAAAAAATAAAATCAACCTTATTACATAATATGTAAAAACTAATTCAAAATTTTAAATCCATTTTATTTGATTTAGTTTCTATAGGTGATAAAAAATAATTTTTAGGATGAAATGTACAATGGATTATTTTATTTTTTAAAAATATAACTTTATATTCTAAAAATTGAAATATGGGTTTTTAAATTAAAACAAACATTTTGAAATTTATAAATTGACTCTAAAAATATATTTTTAATATAAAAACTTTCAATGAATTTAAAAATCCAACTTATATAACAATTATGTCCTAAAACTCATGTTATTTGTAAAATAATGATATTTTTTACTATTCACATCAAAATCAATCTTTTTAGAAAAATCCCAAATAATCCAGTTGAGTATATATTATTAGGATTAATAAAAAATGACACCGATTTTTTAAATAAAAATTATATTTCATTATTATTATATATTACTGAAACTAATGGTATATATTTCTTAATATAAAATAGTTGTTGAAATTTTAATTATTCATTATTATTATTTCTAATAAACTAATAATTAATGGATCAGTAATTACTTATTCCAATTATCAATATATTTTAATATTATTTAATCAAAAAATACATAGATTATTTATTTTAAACAATAATTATAATAACTATATATTTAATCATAAAATGATTTTCTATGTTATTTTATATATACTAATTGCATTTAATTATTATTAAATATATTCTATTTTTATTTATTACCACAATTTTATACATTGATTGATCCTATTAATTCTTAAAAATTCAGTACATATTTTGTAATTGAAATTTTTAAGATTTATATTTTACCAATATATATCAATGTTGTTATTTTAGTTTGGCTCTACATGTTGAGATAACGATCGAACATAATATTTATTAGAGGAAAATATATAATGAAATATTTTCTTTCTAAATTATTATGGCCAGAATTTGTTAATTTAGGTAATTTTTTCCCTACCCTTTTCATTATGGAAAACTTTTCACCTTTTGTTTAAAGATATATAACCATAAATTTCATCAACATGTGCTCAAATATGATTGAACTAAAATGATATCCTTATTGGACAAACATGAATGAAATAAGTAATATGAAGGAAAGATACATTGAAGTCACTAGGTTGAAAAAATTAAAATGGAAACATCTGTAATAGTAAAGTCTTCACTTGTTGGATATGTACCTCACAATACTTAGGAAACATCAAGGACTCTGTGATTAAAAGGAACAAAACATGGGTTGTAGAAAACTCATAATTGGTGAAAAAATATAAAAATTTCTTTCCTACAGAGTTTACACAATGCGAAGAATTGGAAAAAATATAAGTCTATAAAAAAAGAAACTCAAATCATGTGGGGTACAAAATTCAACCCTGTTAAAAATCAAGATTTTCATGCTTGACCCCTTCACAGTAGGATTTTTTTTATCATTAATCTATTCCATCATCCCAGACACATTATCTCAAGGTTTTCATATATAATTATTAAAAAATTAATTTCAGGAATTTATTATGTCATTATTATGGTGAACAAGAATATAAAGGAAAAAATATTGAGTTAGAAATTGGGATTTCAATAATTGATTAAAATAAATGAGGGGAGATTCCGCAATCTTGGGTCTCTCCATTAATGGAAATCTATTTTTCATTGTAGAGAACAATTATCATACTCCCTAGGAGGAAAAATTATTTTATATGATTGACTCATTTTTTAACACAGCCTATATGAAATTCTAACCTTTTCCTCTACATCCAGTCATAGTGAATCTTCCCCTGTAACAATGTAACAGTATGACATCTAAGCTCTCATAAATAGATGTTTATTTTCATTAGTTTCTTTTTTAGGGTACAAAAAATCATGATAGATCCAATATAAATCCTGATATAGTTGATAAAAATATTTTTAATGCCTCTCTTGCTAGGACTTGTTCTCCATTAATCATCCTTGAAAATCTAATTCTACTCCAACATGCTCAGAGGCATCACAAAGCATGGTATACCTAGCTGAAACAAAATATTCCATTGTTTATTAATCACTAATCATTTATTGGATAATTCTTATTTATTATCTTATAGTAAAAACATCATTATCTTTTTCATGGATAGCATGGTAATAAAATCCATCATAAAAAAATAATGAGAATATGTGACATATGTTGGGTAGTTTTTCTTATAAACATTATAATAAAATTTTACAGTTCAACTTATATATATCTCTCAATATTGTCTTTTGAGTGATGCATAATCCATTGAGAGTCTCTTTATAATTCTTACTCTCTCCCTCAAAAGACATGATATATTCAGGGACTAGTTCAATTGTTGAATGCCTTATCTCAACACCTCATGGATGAAAATACCTTTTAGCTTTGAGTTTTCTTATAATATATTATGGGATTTTTCAAATAACTGTTTGAAGGGGGTTTATTCATATAACGAAAAACACCTAATAGTTCCTATATCCATTATAAGAGATTTCAAATGGACCTGCATTCCAATGTTAGGTAGTCATTGGGGTTTTCATATCAATCATTCTTAAATATTCTTTTTGGTTCAGAGGGTGGGGGGTTCATCAACCCTTTTTGAGGGGACACATTTATACTATTTGACTCTTTTATATTTAATAAATATTTCGTGAATATTTTCTATATCCCAATGGTAATAGGTTACCCCTTTCCAATGGTTGTTCATTATAATTTTTTAATATAAATATCTCTGTGTATGAGTGGTTCTTTATAAACAAGAACATATGTAATTATCAGAGGTTATCTATAAATGAGATGATATGTATGTTTTTTATGTTCTATATGTCATTTCCTTATTAATTTTGATTCTTGATCTTAAGAATTGATGGACCAAATGAGGATTGGTTGATCTCACAAGGTATGTCGACCAATCACCATGGAACTAACCAAGAATATATCTCGATGAGGGTTATATGATGAGGAAACTTAGTAGAATATAGAAATCTTGGTGAGGTGTATATTCTATCGAGGTTATGGACTGATGGGGTGAAATTACCATAGATTAGGATAGGTTTTAAACTCAAGTGAGGCATCCGAAATTGCTCATCAAAACTGGAATCAAAGACCTTGTAGTTTCATTGATGTAGTTCAGGGAAGTGTGACAAGACTATAACCTGTAGTTTAACTCCATGTGGGAAGTAAATATGCCAATATTATAATGCTATATGATTTTGGAATTGTATTTTATTCTATCAACATGCAAAGAGGATATAGTCATGAAGTATAATGTCATGTGAGTATGAAAGAATCATGAAATTAGTGAAATTAGATGAATGATTAGGGATTACACATATTGTGCAACCCTGGTAAGATTCATTCATAACATATCCCATTGGGTGTGGTATTAAACCTAAGGAGGAGGCCCATGATAAATTATATCATAGTGATTACTCCTACGATAGAGTCTAATGATCAAATCTATAATTGGTCATACAACTAAGGATGAGGTCCATAGAAAAAAGTTTTACTAGGGATAAAATCTATTGAGGAGGCCTGTAATGAGTAATTTAATGGGGATTACACCCAAATTGGAGGCCCACAATGAAATTGAATTTTGATAATGGAACAAACAACTTAGATCTCTTAGAAAACATTATTCGTTCCTTGGAAACATGAGATAGTGGAAGATCAAGAAAATTAAAGAATCATATTTGGATAGGAATTACACTTTAAATGGTATACCAAGATAAGTATATATGTTGTCTGCTAATAGATGAGGGAGGGTATATGGAAGGCATGAAGGAGACAAAATCATATAAGAAAGGATTGTGGATTATACAAGGAGGTGTGTCCTATTTTACCTCTCTTGACATGAAGCGAAGCAATCCATCATTGAGCTAGGAGAGCCACTATAAGACCCTCCTAAAGAGGACATAAATTATCAAGGGAATCCATGGACATTATTCCACATGGGGTTATACCTACCAGGGAGGATAATTCTATAACCTCGTTTTATCAAGTAAATATATGATAAAAGCGGTATAGTCTGATACACATGCCTTCATCATGTGGGTCTATTGGTTTTATAAGGGGTATGTATTAGGAATTAGTAGGGTTTCTAATTTAGAAAGAGAAATACATAGGGATTAATTTGCTTTAATGTGAATGGTATAGGGGTAATAAAAATGCTACATGAGATTATAGAATTAATATAGGAGTATTAAATACTCCAGGAAAGACCCACTTTTGTAGTATAGTTACTATGATAAATGTTAATTCTGTAAAGGGCGTCTATCATGGATGAGGATCCATCATGAATGGATCATTAAGAAGTTCATTCATGAAAGACTTTCAGGGGAATTAATTTATGATGGGATCATGAGGGACATCCATGGAAAGAAACCCCTTTCATAGGGATTCCTTTTTTTATTCCTTATTTCATATTTTATACCATCCTAATTACTTGAGGGTGATTTACAGAGGCCAGTCTGAGTCTCCAATTTCCAAAATTGGAAAATCCTAAGCATATGTTTTCACATTTTATCCCTCTTATATATTCTATTTATAAATTCAAATTGTTCTCTAAATGTAATGACATGTGGAATATAATGAACCAAGGAGGGGAGCATAGGATTTAACTCTTCACGAGAAGCCTTATTGTGGAACTTAGTGATCCTCAAGGATCTATACAATGGGATCAAAATCACGGCCTCTATATTATAATAAAAATTATTATCTTGAAGTTTAAAATTTCACACCATTCCACAAGGGACAATTCCATGTTGGATAAAGGGTTCATGAATAGATCAAAGTAATATGTTGTTACTATGGATTTTCAAAATTTACAGAGTCAAAAATCATATATGAGAGGCCATAAAGAATTCCTTCTAACCAAAAATGAAAATTTCAGGTGGGATAAGTTTTTTTGTGAAGGGTTAAAAGTGTTGAGTATCCACCATACCTTCTTTTTAATCATAGGAATCAATACTCATATATGGGAGGCCATAAAAAGACACCCTAATGCTAAAATTTATAATTCCATACAGGATAATGAAGATTTAATAATTTTTTGATGAGGGACTATTAATAAAGATACTTTTTCATATATCATGGGGTTTTACATATCATGTTACATTTTATACATAATTTTTCCGTTTTTAATTTTTACCTTGACTTTATCAAGATGATCTAAATTTTCATTAATGACTACTTTTTTCAAAAATATCAATATATCATGTCTCAATAGCCCCCCCCATATAATGAGTTATGATTGAAAAAATTAGAGATAATTCTAAGGAATAAACTTTTCCCAATGAGGTTATTTTAATTGGGTCAATGTACTGGGATGGGGGATGAATCCTATTTATAGTGTGTCAACCGACTATATTTTGAAAATGTTGCTAGATGTCCATTGTTATCATCTGAGAGCTCACGAATCCTATTTTTTTCATAGTGATTTTATCATATCGTTGACCTCTTCCTCATATATAGAATATTTCACATATTGGTATATTGAAATATTATTCTTCCACATTTTTAAAGGTATTTATTATATAAAATTCTAATCTCACAAGGTAGTTCGATGGTCTAAATAGTGATTTTAGTGCTATGTTGTTCATATAACATATCTTACGTGATGATATTTTATGGAATTTTTTATTTTATTCTACAAAAAAAATCATTAAATCTACCATATCTCTAAATATTTATAGAAAATGATACCTTCAAAAGTCATTCGATATTCCAGATAGAGGTTGAAGACAATTATCAAGAATATTTAGGATAATGTGACACATCGTACAGATAAAAAGAATAGTTAATTATCTAAAATCATGGGATTAAGCTTTAATGACTACCCAATATTAGATATATTACCTATATATAGATATCATTTACTTAATAATTTTCATTATTCCCATAACACATTGTGGGAGTCAACATTTTTGTTGAATAAATATCTTTCATCATGCACCTTGGGAAAGTATATATATAAAGGGGATATATATCATTGATGAATTTTCTGATTTTTTAATTCTACGAAATTTTCCATTATAAATGGAGGAGGATCTGTAGTGTTTACAATTAGATGTTCATTGCTATAAATATATCCTGAAGAGGGAACCAAGGTTAGTCTCAAAAGTTAGATCTTTGATATGGGGTTTTTGGATGGATTTGGAGTGGGCCTTTTAGGTTCTTCAAAGCTTTAGGGATTTTGATCTATTTTTGACAATTGTGGGACATTATGATTCCATTTGATAGTCAAATATTTTTACCATCATAATAGGATCCTTCTTCCAAAAATACATATAATGTGGATTATAAACATGAATAAATTCCATCTAATTAATGGATATGTTGGAATCAGTTATTGGGATGTTCATGTGATTATATGAGTGTTGATCACTAGAAAAATGTATGAATAATTTTTACCATGATTTTGTGAGGGATGATTCAGTGAGGATGAATCCACTCAGAAGATAATTTCTCACCATAGTGGACAGAATTATAGAGGGTTAACCCTATCTTAAGATAGAGATTCACTTCCATGACTGGGATCAATTTTTTTTAAATAAAATAGACATGAGATAAGGTGGGGAGACCAAAGATTATCTTGAACATCATCACTCAAAGGAAAATAGGTGCATATTATCCAAGATTAGAGGAAGGTTATTTTACAATGAGGGGTTGAAAATTCTCTCATATTATTAATAAACTTTTATGACTAGAAAGGATTTTGGCCTTGCTCTAAATTGGTTATTTAATTCTAGTGAAACAATATCATACTAGTTGTTGGATTGTGACTAATTTCATGGTATACTAGTTTGTAACTAGAAAACATAATAATTTGGTGATCTTGATTCTATAAAAACTATACCATCAACTAGGACATATTACTAGGTTAAAGTCCCCTTTGAGACTTTTTCATCCCATTTTAGGTCCTCCAACGTTATTCAAAATTTACTTGGGGGTAGGAGTTCAATAATGATAATCCAATATTTGGGGGCAGATTCGAGCTATATGGTCAGTGTGTGGGTGGTGTCAACCCAGTTTCATTTGATCCGAATGATACAAAGAGTATTTAAACACAATGCAATTTCTTTTATATGGTCTAAACTATTAAATCCATTCTTTTGGTGAAAAATGCATCTAACACCTATGGAACACAAGGGTATGCCATTTCATTTAATGAAAGTGTTTTAGTTTTTATGATATATGAATATATGATATGTAAGGGATAATATATATTCGTGTTTATTGTTTAATTCCACCACATTATGAAATTTATTTATCCTCCTTTGGAAAATGTGTTAAAGTAGAAACACTATATTATCATCCCCCAAATCTAGCATACATTCACACAAAAGGATATAGAAATTTAGATGTGACTTCCTCCCATTGCTTCTGTGGATAATATTTTAATGTATTATGCCAAGGCTTTGATTCAATCACCCAAAAATAGGTAATATGATGAACCTTATTTTTAATACATATTTTTATCATAATTCTACAATAAGATATTATATTAATTACTTGAAAGGTCCTTTAGAGTTTTAGAGTGATGGAAACTATGTAAATAATACCAGAATTAAATAAGGAATACATAAACATAAATTTTAATTAATCCTATTGGAAGAGTCCTTTAATATTCCATGATAGTTTTCCCCAATGTATGTGTTTCTTAGGGACATATATTAATAGAAACATTTAAGCATAAATATCAGAAATAGCTAAAAAAGAAATAGATCATGAGAGATCATTATTGTTAAATCATGAGGAATAAAATTAGAGTATAATAATATGTATATGATACAAAATATAGAAATGTTCCTACACAAAAAAATTAGATACCCATAAGAATATAAACATGGTTCATCAACAGGTTTTCATAAAAAAATATTACCAAGGTTATTCATAGAGGTATCAAAAACATATCTTAATTAGAGAGTAATTTTTTACCCAATCATTTTGATCATTCCCAATAAATATCCTTTATATTTCATAAATATTTTGTTCTATATAGATCATAATAAATAATCCATTAAAATAATAGGGAGGGTAAATAATGGGTTCGTATAAAATCATTGAGTAAATAAAAGCATAAAGACTTTAACGTTTCATGATTTTTAACCCACAAGAAGGGAATGTGGTTTTCATTAAAGGAATATAAAATAAAAATAATTATTATAATATATATATATATATATGAAAAACATTTAATAATAATAGGGTTGGGAATTGATAATATAAAAACCGACTAATGGAAAATTGAAGGATGCTTTCGGTAGTGTAACAAGTTTTAAAAGTGATTTATAGAATTGGAATTATGAGATATTATTGAATTAAATATTTGATATAAAAAAATTTGGTCAATAATTAAATGATAAAAAGTCTATGAGAACATAATAACTTTGAAATTTAAAGAAAATAATATAATGGAAGAATATAGATAAAAATGGAGAGGAATGGAATCTCTTAACTTGTGAGATAACCTCTTAAATCTTGATGAGAGTCTCTTGGAAACATAGAAACTCCTTGTAAGTGATATATAGATGGAAAATACAGGGAAATATGAAATTAATTGATTGTGTGTGAATGAAGTGGGGGAGGTGACTATTTATAGAAAATGTGGAAGATAATTTGTTAATTTTTAAATATAGGCCTTGTAAATCTAGCTTGTGGAAAATAGAAAACCATTATCCTAACTGTGGTTTTGGATCATGGTTTATAAAATGAATAAGGTTTATTGAATAAAAATATTATTTTTATACTCAAAATTCAATGTTTTATATTACTTTTTCCTTGGGAAATAAACTTTTCCCCAATATGTTGTTTTCAAAATGTTAATTTCCATTTTATACTTTGGAAAGTTATTTTAAGGTTATAAAAATTAGAATAATTCATTAAAATAAAATTTATTAATAAATAATTTTTGTGTATTATATTTTATTAATTATTATTCCATTATTACACATTTATGAAGTCATAAACTTGACTAAAAACAACAATAATGTATTTTTTATTAATGAAAAATAAATTATTTTAAAAAATTATCAAAATTCCATGATAAAATAATATAGATAGAATGGTTTAAAATATTGTTTTTATTTTAAAAAATATTTCTATAAATATAATAATTTTAAATTTTAAATAATAATAATTATATATTGAAAAATAATAGTTTATAAAAGTGATATATATTAAGTGAAGAAGGGTATATATATATGAATAAGTTTTCATATGTATGATTGTTTCTACCTTATGTAGTATATATTTAACTTGTAAATTTCCTGAACAACGTATAATAATTATTATCAAAATTGTAGAAATAATAAATTTAGAAAATATGTAATTTATTTTATATCATTAATTAATTACCCACAACACTATATTTTTTATTCTATTTAGGTGGGATATATCCTGAAATCAAGTAGTGATGGTATTTTTAGCTAATAGGTCATCATACTTTGATACATATTTGTTGGAATATTTCCTTCTAATAGTGAAGGGTAATCTATTTCTTGTTAATTTCTATATCTTGATCACCAAGGAAGAATGAAGTACTTGTTATTCGCCACTAATACTATGGAGACTATTACAAAAAAACAATGAGGACTATAATTAATATTCAAAATAGGAATAATTAAATAAAATTTGGTGAATGCATTTTAAATAAAAAATTATAGACTGTATGAAATTTATTTAGGAGGAGCATTGTTTTGTATCAATGTCTATCTTTGAGAACCATTTATTCAAATATAAAGACAATAAAATTTGGTATTATACAATGAAGTTAAAAAAATATTTAATATCCTAAAATATATTGGATTACACAGTAATTAAAAATTAATTAAATAATTTATAAAATCATTTTAATGGCCCATCCAAGTGGTTTTTAGAAGAAGAAATAATTGATGATATGATATCATTGAGTAATTGTTTCACTAATTCTTCTTATTTTTGCATGATGGTTGAATATATGAGTGAAACATATTTAAACCCATCAATGAAACAAGTAACCAATATGCAATTAATATTAATTCCATCAAATATCTATCATTTGGTTGATTGAAATAAACATGATTTAGTTTCCAAAAACGGATAACCTAATCTAGATAAAAAAATATTATCATTACATTCCAAAATTCTAATACCATTAGATGTACACAATGGTATATTACTAGAATAAATATTTATTTTTTCATGAAATAAATCATATTTTACAGTGAATATAGACATTTTAGGTATCCTTAAAGAGGGTAAAATGTAATAGTAACATGTGTATTGAAAATAAGGTGATGAAAACCACTAGGATATAGAATGATTTTCTTAATATTATAACTAAATTAGTTATAACTCTTAAATATTTTAGCAATAATGTTACTAATAATAAATTTTATGAAAGAAAACATGAAATTTGGGACTTCTATAATTCAATATTTATTGATCGAATATATTGAATAATAATATAATAACAATGTTACTTCAAAAGTCCACTTACCCATTCTACATATATACATCAAATTTGAGAATAACTAATCAGGAAAAAGAAGTAATATTATCCTAATTGCATCTCTAACTATTTTTAGGTTCTTATTTCAATGAATGGAAAGGTAGAACAACATTTATGCGTCCTTATATAAATATCATTATAACCTCAATTATAGTCAGACTATCACCCCTACGATCAGGCCAACATCTAAAGATATATAATTTTATGGGTTGTGAGTTTCATCAATCCATGTTGTAGGATATGTTATACCCTAAAACATTAATGGAAAACCACGTGTGACATAATATTATGCACCAATTATAGAATCCCCTCAAATGAAATAAACAACAAAAGAAAAGCTTTTTATATCAATTAATTTGTAATTTATAAAATTCTATTTTTATTTCTTTGAGGGATTTTATTCATAGATTATTCTAACCATGCAGCTCATAGGTCAATGAAAATGAACTATGACTCAAGAAAAGAATATATTATGATTTATGTTTCTTATATATATTTATAATAAAGAAACTAACCAGGAGAAGGGTATTTAGTACATGATTTTGAATCATATGTGTTTAATTTCCCATACAGATGATGCTAATATTAATTTAGAAAGACCAATGTATAATGAACTATATAGTGAGAAACACCATTATATGACTGGTAAGGGGTCATGTCTAGAAGAAAATGTAAACTACATTTTATCATTAAAATCATCATTATTATATTATCATCATATATTCATAAATTTGATTTATGGTTCATATTTTTATGTATTTAGTTATCCATACACATGGAAGATATATAATGATCATATACCAATGAGTTTCATGGTATAAGAGGAGGTATCTATTATTGATATTTTTTCATCTATTTATATATAGAGGATATTGTAGACCACACCATAAAGACATGTTAATAAAATAATGCATATACTCTGCTGTAATTTTTAGAGATTCATTAATTTTAAAATTACTATAGAAATAATAGTTACAAGGAGTGACTTACAAATGTTGAGAAATTTCCTTGAAAACCATCATTTTTTTAAATGAATAATGATTGGATTAATGTGACCAAAAATTTAAAATATTTATTCTTATTTTAATATATTTTTTAATTTCAAAAATAAATAATTATAATAAATCATTTTTATAATTGGGTTTCTTATGTCAATTGTGCCAATGATTTGTTTTGGGTTAACACCAACCACAATTTCAATGGAAGGCGCTCATTCTGAATTTTCCTAAAATGCATAAGATATTAATTTCATAATCTTTTGGATTTTTTTTCTCAGCATACATGGTAGGGTGGTGGGACTTTACATATTTTGTGGTTCTCTTATAGATTTAAAAGTTTTTTTGAATCATTCCCAAATCCCAATATGGGATATGATAACCATATATTAATGATTAATCATCATTATCTGTTGATGAGATCATGTTTATCTATTAATGGATCTCCATTGGTGGTTTGGTTTATACCCAAGAAGATCAGGAGACAGGCTAGCCAACTCCCATTAAAATTCATTAAAAATTAAAAAATACAAAGAGCGTTATGGAAGACAGTCTACAGAGACGAGTGTAGTACTCACCACGATAATAAGCCTGAACAATGCTATTACAAAACGTAGGTGATATGAAAGACCAACACGAACTCACCTCTTGAATTGCCCTTTTGGAGAGAGCATCCGCAACGTGATTAGCCTCACAGTAGACATGAAGAACTTAAAGGGAAATCGTCTCCACAAGTCGGAGGCAATCAACCCAAGCAGGTAACATCTTCCAAGGCACATTCCTTGATCATTCTCTGAGGATCTGAACTGTAGTAGATGAATCTTAATCAAGCCATAAGTCATGACATCCGTATTGGACAACATATCTAATTGCCTTTATCATAGCCCAGAGCTCCGCCTCAATTGCAAATCCATTGTCAATGAAATGGAAGAAGCATCCTTTGACATAACCTCTATGATTACGGAAGACTCCACCACATCCGGAGGGACCAAGCACCCCAGAAGCCGCTCCATCAACGTTAAGAATAACATATATCCTCATTCATTCAATTATTAATTACAAATATGTTTGGGGGAATGCCCATTCATTTAAAAAGTGAAAAAGAAAAATAGGACCCCTATTAAATTAGGAGGGAGAACCCCCCCCCCCCAAGACAACCAATGGTCCATAGGAACATATCCATTAATATTTAGTGTCCTAATACATAATGGAACAAGATCCATTACAAATATCAAGTCATAGAGACCCACAAATTCCAAAAGGATCAAAGGCATAAACCCAAGAGTAAATGGACTCATCATACCCAACAAGGACTGAATGCATCGGCGACTAGGTTTATACATGACTAGATCTACACCGAGTATATCTGCATCACCAGTGACTATATCTGCACCACCCATGATCCATCAATGCTTCCCCCTACTATGGATTTATTTCCATTTACAAAAAATAGAGTTCCCACCTCTCCTGCCACTGAGGGAAAGTCGTGATATGATCTGGTTCTCCTCATCATGGTCGTGACTAGATCTGAACCCACTCATCTCCTATTGTTGAGGTTCACCCACACCATATCTAGACCCTACATCATTTCCTGCTGCCAGAGCCTTCCACCATCATTTCAATAGAGTTCCACCACCAGTAAGACCCATATCAACCACATCAATGAGTCATCACTGGGGTTCTCCCACCCTGCATGCTCAATTTTTGGATAAGACACCATATCAGCCTCACCCTCCTGATTCCTGACCTGGGGGCTACTAAGTGAAAATAAATTCTTAGTTACTATTGGTGTGGTGAAAACATAGGATAGACCTTATCGGGTTGATCTCCAATTGTATATAGCCTAATGTGGATTGATTTATTTCATAGGGGATATAGACGTAAGAGATATTGTATATTTCTTCCATCAAGATATGACCCACCAATAAGGATATAGCCTTATCAGTAATCTAGAATAATGAGAAATTTTACCTATGTATATTATCATAGTGAAAGAAGTTTTGAGATCATTGGGATAATATTCAAGAGAAGAATGAAAAATATTCATATGATGTTGGGTTTATAGCTCATGGAGTAATCTAATGAAACCATTTAATATTGTAATCAAATACCTTGTAGTTATAATTTAAGAGATTCATGTCATGTGACCAGAATGTACTGTGATATATAATGGAAGGATAAATAGATGTTTTTAAATATTTTCATCTCATGTAAATAAAGAATTTTATCTTGAAAGGGGTGAAAATATTCGATTGACAAGAAATTATACATTTTTCTTCCCAAGTATTGATATACCTAACTCATTGATTCATCCTTATGATGAAATCTTATATGCGAACATGATTTTTTCACATAACTAATATGGAACCCCATTATTTTCAGAATAATTTGGTGGAAATGATATTTAATACTAACAAGTTGAACTCAAAGATAAACTTTTTGATCTAGGGAATACTTCATCATCATCATAATCATGATAATGATCAAAATCATTAACAGGATACATGGTTGTGAGAAATATTAATGTTCTATATATTAAGGGGAATATTTTATAGAACCTTTTGTCATGGAAATACATTATCAAAACTAGTAATAATTGTGTATCCAATTATTAGATCATATATGTACGATGGGTTTTTATATGGTATTTATTTTTTTTCTTCAATGGGTTTGAACAAAGATAAAATAAGTTTTAAAAGTATTTTAGGTTAACATGTTCAATATAGGAGGCTCAAAAAAAAGATAAGACAAAAGGGACATCTTTTTACCAACTATTTGGGTTTTTCATTATCTGTTATTTGGAGGAAAATGGCCTTTGTTAGTGGAGGTAATCAAAATGGTGAGAAAAAATATTTTAATGGGTCTCCCTTTCACGTGGGATAGGTTTCTATAGAAATAGTCATATATGGAGATTGTATTAGGAATGAAAGAAATTAAAATCAATAAGTGTCCTTGTAATCTTTTTTTGTGATGAGGAAGGTTGACCTCTCATTTGAGAAGGGGGGTTTTAAAGCTCCCTTTTGTTATATAGACCAAAGGACTCTCATATGTAGAGGGATATGCAGACCACTATTTAATTAAGGGGGTTTTGAGCCTATAATCCATTAAGGGGTTTCATTATTATCATTTGTAAAAGTAGTTTGTGGTTCTCTCATTCAAAAATGGTCCCATAGAAATATTATTCCTAAGGATCCCAAGAGTGTTTTTCCATTTTTATTTACTATTTTAGGTCTTTATTTACCCAATAATTCTATAGAAATGGAAATCTAGTTCCCATGAAATTTTCATAATGTTTTGTGTGAGTATATGGGAGATGTATATATTAATATATTTTATCTTTTTTTTTGGGTTCAATCGGAAATAAATAGGTATATAAAAGTTACTGAGTACCTTAGATTTTCAATGCGAACAAAATATGTGGCCATAATATGATGGGATATGATGAATTATTTCACATAATTTTTAATTTTTAATTCACTACATGCGTGATCTAAACTCATTAAATCTAGGAAATAAAAAACCAATGGCACTATGTGAGGGGTTTGTGGTGGTTTGAGAATATCTAACTCAAGGATACACATAATGAAGAGTTTATGTATAAGTTTTACATAGTCTCAAGAAAAACACCATTATTATTTAGTGACTTATTCGGTTTGTATCCTATTAAATTATAAATACCAATGATATCCAAGAATATATTATCTTGATTCATTTAATTTTCTTACAATTTATAAATTACAATTGATGTTTCTTTTATCATTTTCCATAATTTGGATGTTTATCATCGAACTGCACCATTGTGGTCTCTAAGAAATTATTTAAAAAAGAATAATATCTCAATGGAATAATGAAGTACCAATTATAGAAAGATAACATAGAATATAAGAGTTATAGGTGGTCTATATATGTGTAGGAAATATTATATATTCTTCCACGGGGCCCTTTATTTTTCAAATGTAACACTAATGAAATACTGAAAATTGGAAGGAGATCAAAAACTAAATATTTATTTTCAAGTAACACCATTCATGATCATGGGATCATAAACCATTAAGAATAAACTGCATATATAATATATTGTGAAGATGCCACTAAATAAATAATATTAATCCACGAAATAACTGTGAATTGTTTTAGTGATGTTGTGTAATATATATCACCATTATGGCTTATGTAGCACCGATAAATCAAGTGTAGGTTCTATGTGATAATTCTGAAATATCATATTTCTATAATTGTCATCAAAACCTCATAAATTTGACCATGTCAATTTCTTTATTTATACATGAAATTATTCAGGAGGAAATAATTCTTATTGTAGAGGAGAGAAGGGGAACTATGAATAATTTTTTCCTTTTTGAACATTTGATTCATATTTATAAAAATAACACCTTCCCACATGACCTATTTGGTAAAATATTTGATAGTATCTAATTATATTCACTTTATCAATTTTTTGACTCATGATTTTTTTGGTGAAACAATCATAACACCACACCCTTGAAATTCATAAATTACATGAATCTATCACCATCCAAAATAATATTTGTGAATAAATTATCTAGGGGAATTTCATTAGGTTGGTAAACCACTATGCAGTGTTTGTCTTGGGGTTTACCCTATTGTCTTAAAAGGAGAAACAATGGGAACTTGGACAAAAAACAAACAACTAGTCATATATTATGATGAAACCTATGGATGATCCTAAAATTGGTTGGGCAGTGAGTAAAGACCCCTTCTCTAGTGTCTCCTTCCACATGCATGGTGGGTGGAATTTTTTGAGATATATAATTTAGGATTTTTATTAAAAACACCAATACAAGAGATTATATAAAGATACATGGGTCGTACAATCATTTTCACCCTACCAGAAACAAATACACATGCAATTTCTCAGTTGGTCCAATAAATAAACAAATTCAATCCATCTTATACACATATAATTTGGTATATTTATTTGGGATATATATATATATATATCGTCATGGGGGGTTAACAAGGGGGAGTGTTTTGTTCATACCTCATTCATACACTTGGGACAATTTTGAGTGGACTAATTTGATTTTATGATATTTACTCATAAATGTGAAAAATATATTTATGTAACCTATTCACCATGTGATCAATATTCATTTGGGTGATTTGGATCAAATATTCATCATAGTAATTGTTTTAGTCCAATAATTAATGAGAACAATGACCTCATTATCCCAAAGGAACCATGAAAATCATGGTGCCTAATAGTCAAAACTAGTAGATTGTAATTTTGTAAAATTTGGTTTGGAGGTAACCTCTGGGGTTGGTAATTTGGTATGAATATAAAAAATCATGAAGATGTTCATGATTTCATAAATACTATTGATGTGTGAGTCCCATACCAATTATAGTGTCACATCATTCATGATAGTATCATAGTAGGACACCAAAAAATACATTACTCAATCATTTCTAGTAATAGATATGTTATATACCCTATTTAAGAATATCATCATGTCGAAGGGTCCATTTTGAATCATTAAAAAAATTCCATGTCCCATGTAGTTGGATATTATCTCACATTGTGGGATAGAAATTCATAAATGTCCAATACATTCTAGGGGCATCCATTATGGAGTATCATGATCGTATAAGTGGATTAATTACACTAAAACTGAGTGTGTAGGATGTAAAAAAGTTTTTGGATCTACATAGAATCATTTTCAATAAAATATAAACATATTTTAATATAATCAAAATAAAAAATGAAAAGAGATGTCACATTGAATTTGGATACACCATTTCCTTAAGAGATGGTATTTTGGATTCCAATAAAGAGTATAAACTAATCCTTAATAGATATTTGAATTATAGTATATATTGATAGTTCAATTTCAATATGAAACAATTTCATAAATTCTCTTATAGTACAAGTGATAAGGAGAATATCATCATTTTATAGTTGATCTAAAAAATATTCATGTTATTGAATATAATAGTCTGATTTATCCTCTCTCCCAACAATAGCATCAGTAAAATATATTGTGAATATACAATAGAATTGATATAGTTATATCATGTAAGAAAATTTTTTATCCTAAAACCATATGTAAAAGAAAAAATATTGACTGAAGAGAAAGAATTGGAGACACCAAAAATTGAAGATATGGGGCCCCACAAATAGGTCCTTCCATGAAATAATCAACTATATAAAATGTTTTCAATGAAATTTTATTGTTGGATGCCACTATATCATTAACTGTGATTAATATTCCTTCATCTAATCCCATTAATTGTTCAATCTCAATTTCATATATAGAATTAGATTCATTTTGAATATCATTATTCATCGATGAAATAATTATAATAATCTATGTAGAATATATTGTATTGATATATTTTAGTCATGTAACTACTCATATAAACATGTCCATAAATGAACACCCTATATATATGAGATCCTACCATTTTATTCTCTTGTAATTGATCTATTAAAAATAATTTAGGGCAATTTTTATGGATCAAGTCGATCATTTTATGACTTTCTAGAAGGTTGAAATTGATGAGGAAAAAAATTTATTTAGAGAGGTAATATAATTTTCACCAGTGCCATATGAGCACAAACTAGAAGTAAGTTGCTAATTTATCTGTTTAATAGTATTATAGGGAAAGGTAAAATTTTCCCCATATAATTCTCTAGATTAGTCAACCACGTTACTGAAAATAACTCTAAAATCACCTATAAAATAATAATCATAAGATTATAGAACCGCTTTTAAGATTGAACATATGTGTGATGCAATTTCTAATCCTATAGATGATATACAAACTCCACTACCCCTAATTACACCTCCAATAGGAATATCCTTGATGGATACATACATTTAGATGTACAAAATATCTTAATGAATATGATTTGAATTGTGAATAGATAATTTGTATTAGACATCATTAATTACCCATTCAATTATTCTTGAATTATCCTATTGATGAATTATTTTTTTGAATGTAATGGTGTGAATCCAAAATCACAATGAAACAAACCATGTACAGAAAACGAATACCCTACTAGAAGGTAAATCCACTAAAATATAAATCGAGTAATTAAATGAAAGTAATGTTCCATATGCAGATCAAGAAAAATTAATTGTTTCACATATATATCCAATGGTAGCATTTGTGATTTTATGGATTCTGAATTTAATTGTATTTTCTCCCTAAAGGACATATAGAACTGGGTTTATAGTTGGGGCACATTTGAAAGTTATTGTGGGTGAAAATTACATAATGATGATACAATGATGGATGACTTTTTTGTGACTCGAAATTTTAGAATACTCACTCCCTATATCCAAATGAGATATTTACTTATATAAAAAATTATTTAATAGCAGTAATAATAATTAGAAATCATAAAAAATTACATCAAGTTGTTGGAAATAATGGATTTCCAATAACACCCATTCCTTCCAAGGAATTGGAGGACCTCATAAATATTAAAAACATGGATTACTATACAACCTCTAATTTAGATGTGGTGAACATATCAGTAGATTATTTTTTTAAAGATTAATTATTTTTTATTCTCATTTAAGATAATGCTAAACTATGTTAACCTCTTTGTGATTTGAACAAAATGGTATCCTATGAATATTGTTTGAAATAAATTAATGTATATTGAGATTTTTCATTCACAAAAAATGATATTATCTTTAGCTACCTGAAACACAATGTGTAATCTGTGTTCTATGCAAGACTAGGTTTAAATGAAATATAACATATAATTAAAACATTATTTCATAATATGATACTTATAACCTAGACACTCTAATGAAGAGTATGAATAGTTTAAACCCTAGTTTTGGAAAATATTCTTGAAACATGAATATAAAATTAATTATTTGGTGACTAGTTAATTAGAAATGAAAATAAGAACAATCAGAGAAAAAACGTGATCTTTTTATGAAAAATTATTTTTTTTGTGAAATGTATATTGCATCAAAAAATTTACCAAATAATTTTTAGTTAATGATATTAATTAAACATAAATATTATATACTCTATATTATAACTAATATTCATCTTTTAATTTTTCTATAGAACATTTATGAAGAGATACAAGTTGACACTTAACAATTTCTTTTTCTAAGAAGCAGTTTTGTAATTTTTTTGTACTTATAAAAAACAAAATTTTGAAATATTTAGAAAATTAATTTTATAAATCAAAAATCATTTTAGTAATATTAATTGAAAATTTATCTTAGGCTTAATATTCGGTATTTTTTTGGAAAAATTAATATCCTGGCCAATAGTGAAAAAATACTATCCTTACATTGTAAATTTGTTTTTCCTTTATAGAATTTTAAAGGACATTTTTACTTTAAAATTCTTTTAAATGTAAAATTTTACCAATTATAAATCTAATGCTCCAATTTTTGGAATTTTAATAAATTTAATATGTAATTTATATATACAATGTTCTTAAACATTTGACTATTTTATTTATGGATACCCACTCTTTCATACCATCTGTGGGTTTATTTTTTAATTATAAATTTTCAATTCAATGAATTGAATTTGGAAAAATATATCAAATTTATTTATAAAAATAAATTATATTTCAAAACATGGTAATATTAAATTTTTTTTCATTCTGAATAGTTAAATTTGTAATAATTAACTATGTTTTCTAATGTAAAAATAGGATTAGTAGGGGTAAAACTAAGAATATAAGGGTAAACATTGCTATAAAACATTCAAAATTAATATTTTATGGCCATATATCAATATTTTATTTCACAATATATAATATGTGGTCATTTCAAAGACATTTCTTTCTAATAACATTATTATGTTAAATTGTTTTGGAAACTTTCTTAGAATATTCAAAGTGGGTTCCTTTCACCCACTTATAAAATAGCACCACCAACCTTCAATTATGCACACCTATAAATAAATATATTTCATAAAAACCTTTTTAAATACCTCCAATAAATCATTACACATGTTATAGAGCTTTTATTCCTCCTAAAATACCAACAATAGGGTCCTTAATTAGAGATCCAAAGGAGGTTCTTCCTAGAGAAATTAATTGTCATCATTTACCTAGTTCTTTTTTCTTTCATTGTTTTATGCCATAAATTATGAATTAAAAATTAAAAAATATTAACACTTGTCACTAACATAAACTGAGATTTTATTTTGTTAACTTAATAATTTATAACTACCTCTATTCCATTAAATGGGAAACTAAACCATCGATAGTGTGTATAAAAGACTAATGCCTCACAAACTGATGTAGTTTTTTACCACCACCTCCATTCAACGAATCATATAGTTATTTACTAAATATATTTATATTATATTTATAAAATTAATATTAATATTTAATTATTTTATCACTTATACCTTCTTATTTTCCATTCCATGAGGGATAAGATAATGTACGTCGTGTATACAAAAGACTACCACCTTGTGAAGCCACGTGATTTGTTTTCACCTACAAAATACACGAAAAGTAGTAAGGATAAATATGAAAAAAAAATATTTATGAAAAATAACAATGATGCTATGGTAATATAGTATTTAGATTTTTTTCGATCCTTTGATATAAATGAAACAATATTTATGGGTACATTCATCCTACCATCTATATGAATGGTGTATTTAATTCTCTATCTCTAACTTTTATAGAATGATATAAATAAATGTCAACTAAATATTAAAATTATTTATAGGGTGGTTAGAATTAAAAATATTATTAAACCACGATCAAATTAAGAAGTCCAAAAAATAAGAAATCAGAATATAGTCGAAAAATGTAGTTATTCATCAAAACGTGACTTTAACAAGGGATTGTTTTAAAATGGAAAAAATTTCATAATAAAATAAAATATTGTAAGATATATATAATTATAGTTCTATAATAGATCTATTATAAACATATATTTATTATATAGGTTTATTGATATTCTTTAAAGGAATTCGAGACTTTTGGTAAGGAATTTCCATCTCACATTTATTTTCAATGAAAAAAATTCGATATTCACTGTGTGTTTCTTTTAAGTCGTGTGCATACTTCTCATGAATGAATGTTTTATTACTCTACTAAATATTAATGGTATTTACATATACGCTTTATGATATCTCTTTTAGGGTGTTTATGGTATCTACTTTTCTAACAAGGTATGGAATTTTTGTCTCTACTTTATTTCTTTTGAATATAAATTATATTATTCACATATAACCTTTTTTGAGATGAAAATACAGCCCATTTTTCAATTAATATCATCAATTTATTTTTTTCTCTATATATTATTTTTCATTTAATTTTATTCTTTCATGGGGATTATGATTCAATGATATCAAAGTAGAAACACTTTTATAAGACATTCTCATCATTTGTTGGTATTGTTTATGTTTATGCTTCCGATGATGAAATAATAAAATCCATCTCTTAATAAACTGCTGAATTTTATTATCCTCCTGTTATTTCTGGATGATACATTTTCCCTTAAATTTACTCTCCTTATTGCTCTGTTTTTGTAAATATTTTTTTAAACAAATATTACTCCTTGATCAAAGAATATATTTTCTTACGTATCCATGTTTTCTAAAAAAATTCAATTTTTTTAACGTTATAAAAAATATTTGTTAAATAAATTTTACCAACATAAGATTTTTACAGATTTTTAAATTTAATTTGAATGTTATATTAAAAAACCATTTTATATTTTATTAAAAATGCGAGTAGAACATTTTTTTTACCATGCATGAAATTTCCTGTCATCATTACCACTCAATGTTTTAAATCATTCTATATATTTTTATATTATTATTTAGGATTAAATTTATTAAAAAAATTATTAAATTCTTGTTTTAAAAAGATATTTTCCAAATGGAAAATATAATTTCCACAAAATATTTATTAAAATATATTTTAAGATTCTTTTATATGTTTTATATGTTACATTCGTTTAAAATCATTTCCCAATTGTTTTATTATTTTTTATTTTTAAAAAATGATTTTCAAAGAGTTGTTATATTCTTCAATAAATGTTCCAAGTGTATTTTCAAAACCATTTCAAATAATCGAGGACAATTACCTATGATTTATAAGGAATATGATCTAAGGATACAATTTATATTATTTCTTGGAATGGATTATGGTTAGGACAGAATTATGTTTATGAAACATGTTTATCTTCAAAAAGTTACAACATGTGTAAATGATTATAAAACTAGCTTCTTTTCAATGGTTATACTATGATGAAATATTGAAATAGTTATGAAACCAATCTCATTTACAATTTTTAAGATATAATGTAATTTTGTGGAACCCCATTTCATTTCATGGGTTATGAAAAGATTAAAATTTAAAAAAAAAATCCACATACACATAAGATTATAATTATATGAAGTGTCGGAAATATACTTCCCTTAAGTGCATTGGATAATGTTTAATATCTAATAATATAGATTCTATTAGAATGTGGAGTTAACCCAATTCAGTAAAGAACTGTTTCCACTGTGATATTCTTTACAGAGAACCATGACATCTATGATGGTTTGGTAAGTAATCTCATTCCCCTATGATAGACTTAGATGTGCTATTTGAATACTATGAAAATTATTTTATATGATTTTGTGTATTCCCTAAGTCCATATCTCATGGAAATGTTATAATCTCATCTATCATGTTCATTTAGTTCCTAATGATCCATGTCTTATAATCTTCCAATACTTGTTCCTTGACTCATGATTTTGATCTTTTCTATACATTTTATCCTTTTCATGTGTTATTCTCATTTTATCACAAACTTATGTTAATGATATGTTTACATATATACCCTGTTTAAACTTTCCAGTCCTTAAAGCTTACCATATTCTATATTTCAATTACCATGTTCATGAAGAAATCTATTATGTATTTTATGTCCAATAATTGATCCAGTTATAAAGAAAATAGTGGGATATGATGTATTTCACATATGAACCATTTATTTATGTTTCCATGTTTCCCATGGGATTATAAATTCCTAATCATCAATTATATATTCGTTTCATGTAATGAACTTTCATCTACAAATACCTAATATAAATGTATTAAAACCCTCGGTCATTATAATTATTATCATATGATACATTTATTTTCCCTTTTGAAACATGGATGAGAAAACTATTGTGAGATCCATATGGACATTTCTAAGGGTATGTCTAGGTATATGAGTAAGGATAAGTTTAAAGATGAGTTAATTTACTAGAAAATGTAATGAAAGTTTTGTAAAGGGTGAAGATTGAGGGTTCCATGAAATTACATACAAGTTCAGATAAAAACAATAAAATGTGGATCTAGAATAGAAGTAACTATGGGTCATAATCCTTAATGGGGGCATTAATCTAGAATTCATCACTACCTAGTTCTTGAAAACATTTCTTCCTGTATACCTGATTTGACACTTCAAGGAGATATAATTGATAAATTCACAAACACTATATGATTCAATATGAATGATTTAAATAGATGACGACTTTGAATGATCTATAATAATCCAAAGGTGTCAGAGATTAAAAAAACTGTTATTATTTAGACATCCTATAAGTGATTTTTTCAAGAATATATGGTCTGCAAGCAATATTATTATTTCTTATACTATGCTTTTTGGTTTTAGTTAATGGTTGTGATAAATAGAAATCATGTTAACACTAAATATGATGGATAATTCTGTTATTATGATAAACTAAATTAGATGACAAAATATATTGTGATAATTTTTAATAATCTATTATAAAACATGATCAAAAACAAGAATATAAAAGAGATTACTAATGCATCAAATAAAAAGTAAGGTAGAATTATATGAATTTTTGTGTGGAAATTAACATTAAATAATGAAAATTAATCTTTCTATATATAAATAATGTGGGTGGAAGAACCTAGAAGAATACCACAAAAGGATGTGAAGATTTTTTCTCTGTGGGAATAAATTTCATAGAGAAACGAGTTTATGAGGAATCCAATGTCTAATATTTGGGGAACCTTGTAATTATCTGTTGACCCTCCCTAAACCTAGGGCTATACCCTAGAACATAGAAATTCATTTTTAATTCCATCCAAATAAGTGAACTGATTGATGTGTGTATGAAGTTGGATTTATAAATTATTCTATGGAAGTATTTCAAAATGGCATTTAAATTAAAATAATAAAGAAATATATATGGATAATCTTAATTTTGGCAACATATATGTCATCATGTAAGATTATCATAAGTTTTATGGATAACATTATGGGTTTATAATTTCAAGGATGATCAAATGTTAAATATAAATTTCACCCCTTTTGTGATTTTCATGTGATAAGATTTTATACTGAATAAAGATATTTTATGTCAAATTTATTGTAATACAACCCTATAGGTTTGTATATGTTTTAGTGGAAAATATTTTTTGAGTAGGAATAACTTTATATTATGAGTGTATATGATTAAATTTTTTGGTAATGCATTGTTTTTATCTTATTCTTGATATATAGGTAATCACCAGTTATTTCAATTATGGAATTAAAATATTGTAGTTTTGTAAAAAGGATAACCTATATGTCAAGAAACAACCACTCATATATGGAAATATCACAAGGCTTTAACCCACACCTGATGGATGAAAAGGGTTTAATTTTTACCATTGTACTATGAAAAAATGTATTTCCAATGGGGAAACATGAAGAGATATATGATGAATGTGTATCTTAATACTTGTTATTTTATAGAGATAAGTATGAGAGAAAAATATTCTTAGTGGACACTACAACCATTATCCATACATGAATGGAGTTGGAAAAACATTGCATAATATTTTTTGGTATGACCTTCAAAAAATTATGAAGTGAACATTTAAAATGGGTTATATTTGATTACCATACTAAGGTATCACACTTCATCTCTATAAAAAAAATGATTTTTTGCTAAATTATATTTCTAGGATATACATTTAGAATGTGGTACGTCTCCATGGGGTACCATATTAAATTATATCTAATCAGGACCTGAAGGTTAATTTTATGTTTTTCCAAAGTCATCATTATTCTATTGATATGGGTTTGAATCTCAACACTTCGTATAATACACAATCATATGGAAAATCTAGGATAATAATTAATAACCTACAGAATGTGATAGGATATTGTTTAATTGATTTAAATGGTGGTTTGGACAAACACCTTACTTTATATAATATTTTATACAAAAAATAAAATTAAATTGAACATTCATTTTTCTTACTTTGAATTCCTTTATCGAATGAACTATTGAAAAATAATATACAAGAATGATGTTATAGAAAGAGAGATATTGAGACCTAATTTAGATGTTGAAATTTAAGAGAATGATAGATCCATTCAACATAATATAAGGGTAAAACAAATTTGATAGAAATTTTATGTTGATAATCGCCGACATTATCTAGAATATAATATTGGTGAGAATGTGTTTCAATGAATTTATCTATTAGAGAACGAAGTTCAATCAAAGAATAAGTCATATCCATAGTAAGATGGTAGCCTATCAGTTAGTTTTTCCAAAAAAAACACCCTAAAGTTTACGATGTGTTCCATGTTTCTATCCTAAGGAATTAAATACATGACCAATCAAATATAAAAAACTGGGAGGTCATACTATTGAATAAATGTCATTATTTTGATGAACAACTATAGGATATGTTAGATAGAATTGATAATTTTCAATAAAAATTAATACTATCCTGGTCAATTTTGTATGGTCAAGCCACCATTTCGAAAAAACTATGTGGGAATTTTAGGATAAAATGAGGTGGAAGTATGTTCCTCAATTTTTTTCAGAGTGACATAATTTCCAGGATGAAATTAATTTTAAGGGGGGTAAAATTTAACACATTGTGTTTTTATAAAATTATTTTTTCAAATAAATTTAACCGTTTAGAAATTTTTTGGTACCTAAAACGCTGATATTATATTTCATTATAATTTATATGAAGTGTTTCTTATTATACAAGCAATAAATAGTTTGAACAAAATGTGACATATTGTTAAAATATTATTACATAATATAAATATTATCACATAGCTTTTGGAATGGAGATTAAGAATAATAATATGGAAAACAATAATATATATTATTTAAAAAAGTATATGAAATTTATTCTATTATGACTAAATAATTATAAATTATATTAAGAAACATCAGAAAATAAATATAATCATTTTCTGAAAAAACTATTTTTATGAACATAAATGTGTTTTATATGGATAAATTTTAAAAAATAATTTTTGGTGAATAATTATGAGTAAATATATATATTATATATTCAATAAATTTTTTATCATTTATATTATGTGTTTTCTAGATAATAGGTATGAATAAATCTAATTTTTCGTTTAAAACTATTTTTTTCTATAAATTAGTTTGGTCCCCTATTACACAGTTATAGTAATATTAATTTTTGACACTTCTAGAAAATATATTTGATAAAATGAAATTCATTTTTTATATAATAATTTAAAAATTATAATAGTGTTAATTTTTTGGATTTTTTAGTAAAGATTAATTTATCAGTGAATAAAAAAATACATGTCTTTCATTGAAAACTACATTTCCATTTAAAACAAATATACATTTATTTTTTAAAAAAAATTTAAATAAATATAAATATACCTAAATTAAATATCAATTAATAAATTTTACTAAATTTTAGTCAATTTATTATTAAATTTAGATCTACAATGTTTGTGAACATTTTTACTTTTTGTATTTGGAAATTAATAATTTATTTACTTCTATAGTATTAAATTAAAATTAATATTTTCCACTTATATGAATTGAAATTTGTAAAATTGATTCTATATTTGGAATAAAAATAATATATATTATATAATAATGTAAAATTATTTTTTTCCATTATGAATTATAATATGAGTAAAAACTATATACTACTGTTAAGGTAAAAATGGATTTATTAGTGTTAAACTAATATGATACAGGTTAAAATGGATTAAACACCTGTAAAATTCCATTTTTTTAGAATTATTTTCATATAATTATTACTAATTTATAGAATATTTAATTTTTCATGTGTTTTATTCTATAATGGCTTTTTTATTTTCAATTCATATGGGAAATGTCCAAGTAGCTTCAATATGGGTTCCTTTCCCCCACTTATAAAAGGCCACCAAATCCCTTCCCTTATTCACATATCTCAATCCATATAATTCTTAAAAACAACTGTAAAAAACCACCCAAACAACTATATCCATTTTATATATATTATGGTCCTCCCAATATTCCAACACAATGGTTCTTAAGAAGATATCTATAAGAGGTTATTCTAAGAAAAGGTAATTGGGTTTACTAAGATACTTTTTTACTTTCCTATTTTTACACCATTAATTATTTATTAATAATTAAAATATAATAACACCAATATCTCCAATATAATTATAATTTATTATGTTAATATAATAAAATTTATCATTTACCTCTTCCATCAAATCCAAAACAAAACTATTTATCTTTTATTTAGAGAACTACCCCTTGCAAACTGATAAAGTTTAGTTTTTATTAAAAAATCAAGGTTCAATATATATGATTGATTTTAAATATATATATTTAATATTTATTTAATTAAAAAACATATTGAATTATAAATCACATATGCCTTATTACTTTCCATTCCTTGGGTAATATGATAACATCACTTGTGTGTAAGGCAGACTACCACCTCGAGAAGTTATGTGATTCGTTTCTTCTTACTCTTTTCATAGAATGTAGTTAGGGTAAATTTAATAAAAATTAAATCTATATATTAAATAATAATTCTTATAGAATAATAATTTATTATTTACCATTATTTTTGTAATCATTCATGAAAATGGAATCAAAGTTCTTGTGTAAATACAACATACCATCTCTACGAACGGTGTATTTCCTTGAATATATCTAAGTTTTATTGATTTATATAAATACATATATTTTTAATATGTATTATATTTATATCATGGGTAATATTTTTTATTTTAAGGAACCATGATAAACAATTATAAAAAATATAATGAATCAAAAAATACATGAAAACGAATGTTATTCCCAAAACCTAACATTTATAAGGAATTATAAATAAATAGGTCATAAAAAATCATAATAAAATATTATATGGTTTGATGTATATATAATTAACATTATTTAATTTATGTATAGTAAAATTATATTTATTATAAACTTTGTTTCAATATGTGAGAAGGAATTCGAGACATAAGATAAGGGATTTCCATCTGACGATTATTTTATATTAGACGCAGACCATATTCACAATTTGTTTCATTTATATTGTGTATATATTAACCATGAATTTATATTATAGTGATTCTTCTGAAATGTATTTTTATTTACATAACCATTTGAGGATATCTTGTTAATTTGGATTATGGTTCAAATGTTACCCATGTGGTATTGAATTTTGGTCCCAATTTTTCCTATTTGGGACATATGTTATGCTATGAACCTATCTACGTTAATATGGATTATATAAATACCCATTCACATGTAATATAAATAATTTATTTAAATTCATTATATGTTATGTTTAATTTTATTTTATTCTTTCATGGGGTTTATGATTCAATGTTTCAAAAGTTGTAATAGTTTTATGATAAATCCTGTTTGTTTATCTGGATTTTTTTATGACTCCAATAACAAAATATTAAGATCAATCTCTCATGAAATTCATTAATATTATTCAATACTGTTGTTTAATGATCATATTTGTTTAACTTTTTTTTACTCTGTTTATGTAATGATGATTCTAAAGTAGTATTTTTTATGTAGAACAACTTTATTTATCTCTTTGGTTAGAAACCCCTTTTTTTATTAATATAGGTATTTTAAGAATGTTTTAAAAATGTTTTAGTTTTCACTAATTTTTTTTAAAGTAATTCATAAATTATTTTTACCTTTAATAAATATGTTAAAATTATTATTCTTTCTATTTTAAAAAAAATTTCCATTTGTATTTTACTAAAAATATTAAATGATTATTTGTTTTAACATCTATAACATTTCCCTAAATCATAGACACTCAAAGTTTCAAATATTATTTGAATTTATTAGAGTTTATTTTTAATTAAATGGATACACCAAATTTTTATTAAATAGTAGTTTAAAACTGTGATTTTCAAAAAGGGAAATATATTTTACTCCGAAATGTTAGAAATAATTATTAAAGATTCATTTACAATTTACCAATATTATTTTAAATGAAAAATATTTTCAATTTGTTTTAAGAATTATTTTTTAAAATTTTATTTTTGAAGAAATTCAATTTTCCTCTATTAATGTTCCATGTGTATTTTAAAATGCATTTCCATCTAAGATGAAATCCATTAATGTTACCTATACCATATTGGGGATATGGTCCCAGGATACAATTATTATTCATTATTTTGATGATTTATGTTTATGAGGTTATGATGTTTATAAAAACTATTTATCACCAATAGGTTACAACATGAAAAAATGATTATGAAAACTGCATCATTTCACCATTTTTACTATCATGAAATGATAAAATGACTTTGAAACATGTCTGTTTTCCACAAGATATCATATAATGAAATGTTTATGAAAACCATTTCATTTCATATGTTAGGATATGATGACTTTTTTATCATCATTTGGAAAAATATATATTATTTTCATTATGTGATGAGTGGGAACTATTTCTCCCACCAATGAATTGTGTAAAGATTTATATCTAATGAGGTAGACATGAATGGAATGGGGAATGAACCCATTTTAGTAAGGGACTTTATATGCTACGATGGTCTTGGGAGTAAACCAATACTATAATGATGATTTAGGGAGTGAACCCAGTATCTTATGATATCCTTGGTAGAGAGACCTAAATACTATTGAAATTATTTAATTTACTTTTGTGCATTTGAAAATTTGATTTATTATGATAATTTTACACAATAATGAATTAGGTTATTGGATTTTATTATGATCAATACCATTTGAACAAAAAATCTATATTCCATGAATCATGATTATGATCATTGATATGTGGGGTATGTTTCGAAAATATAATTCTAATGTTCTCATACCCTTATGTTAATGTTATTTTCACACAACTCCCTTTTTTATTCTTTCTAATAATATGTTCCAACTGTTCTCATTTTTCCTTTACTTAGGTTATGAATAAATATATTATGTATGACATGTCAAAGATGGTTCTAGTTATGACGAACAGAGTGGGAGATGATGTAGTTCACATATGAACTAGTTGATAATGGTTCTATGTTTCTAAAGTAACTAAACCTTTATAAACCTCATGCATGTATTTTCATAATGTAATGAATTCTCATCTATGAATTTCTCAATTATATGTTTTTAAATCCAGGATCCATATTGTTAATCCATCCACAGTGATAATATATTCACACATTTTTTTGTTTACTGGATGTTGCAACAACCATTGAAATGGATTCAGTATTAAAATACCTATAACATGAAATTCCCGGAGGGGATGCACTCATCATTCATTTGATAGGGGATATAATAGTCATTTACATCAACTCTCAAGTAGTTGAAACTGATAATTCATTTCACTAATCATTTAATTTATTTACCCACATAAAATCTAACATGTAGAAGGCTTATATATAAAAAACAATTACATATACCACAAATATTCAATGTATCACTACTTCAATATCCATAAATATTAATGTAAAGAAACATAAACTAGTTTAGGGACGACACATTCAGGGTATGTTGCGACCATGCCCTCAATCAGTGAGCAATTCACTCAATATATTTCACCTTTTAAATGGAACATTAAACAATATTAGTATCAACTTAATTCCTTTAAATTAACCTAAAAATATTTATGTAAATACATATGAAGAAATATACCTAGAACATATTTGTAAGGATTTATGAAAAAAAAGATTCATCATATAATATTGACTCTAGGGTAGTATAAGAATAATTATATAACAATCAATATTAATTTGATCGAGGGGTTGATTTTATATACTTGAAGAGTGTTTTCTATTAAGAGGTCATATTTTTAGAATATTTATACAATTGTTTTAATAAACATTATATACACACTCAAACCTTCATATATGAGTTGGATGTTCTCTAGTGGGAGGTTCAAGACAATTACCAGTAGAATAGGTTTATGAAGATATTACAATAGTTATAATGTATTCATAAAGAGATTTTAAATTATTATAAATCCTAAATTAGGATTTAAAATATGTTTAAAAAGTTGAGATGGAAATATTGGACCCTATTTCAAGTGAAAATGCACTTCTATCTAATTATGAATTAGTGGTTTAACGATTTTTGAGAATATCTATTCTATGGAACACTATGATCATGTAATAATTTAACTTCAAGTTGAGAATTCGTTGTATTAATAGACTCATATATATTATATACTATATATAATGAGGGAGACTTCATAATATTGAAAATCTTACTGTATTATTTATAATAACGCAAATGAATTTATTCTTATTTTCTGTTAATTAATTGACCTCTATTTCGCAATGTAAATCAATTTATAATAGCCACTAAAAATGAAAAATATAACAATATATAATGAATCATATTGAAAAAAAATGTCTGCTAAAATAACTCATATTTCAAAGTAAAGACTTAAATGATATTATCCTAGGATATTACACATTTATGGGTATAGGTATTTTTACCTTCATTATAAATTTATAGTTTCAATATTATGATATATAATATTGTTGGATGACTATGTTGAGAAACATGAAGGATAATTCTGTAATGATGATTGAAATGTTCAATGTGGCTAATGTATCCAAAAAATAATAAATTCATTAATTTTGAATGAATATCCATATGACTATGTCAGAAAAAAACGGATAGTTTTATTTTATTAGTCTAATTAACCTATAGAGATTAACTTGAATTTTGATTGGATCAAATAATTGAACTAATTTTTTTTCCATTATTTATTTATTTTTTGGAACTAATATTTCTACTATGACCTGTTTGGAAATTAATAACTTGGAATAATATTATCTTTTTCATCATCTTCCCTTTGAGCTATTACAATGTGAAAATTTATTAAATATTTTTTTTATGTGATCATATTTCTCATATTCATGAACAATGTATGCCCTATTTGTTAGGAATAAAATTTCTAGAAAGATTTTATTTTTATTTTTTCAGCAAGAAGGATTTAATATATCATATCATGGTCAACACAAGGACATTCAAGATAGACAGTTATAGGTTAGGTTTTAGTCTAGAAAAAATTACCTTAAGTGAGGTTGTCTATTTAAGAACATGATCGATGAAACCTCAATGTGAATTAAGAGGCCAATGCTAGTAATGTAAAAATACTTTAAAATGGGAGCACATGGTTTATGTTTATAATTCCAAGACAATCCTTTTTTGATACTCAATATTATTATGTTATGAAAAAAAGTGATACCATCTATCAAACAAGTAAAAGATTATTCAATGGGAATAGTTAACCCAATGATAGTCTAGACAATCCCATGGATACATTGAGGAAATTATAGATTATGATGCATGTAATATGACATCATGTGGTATTTGGTCTTGTGTTTAAGACTAATTATTTCTAGGGAAAATTGGATGGAATATAATCTATTTGAAAAAGAGCATAGAGTATGAGTATGTAACATTGAGGATATAAAATCTATATGTGTAATTGGATTATAGAATATTTAACTGAAAACTATGTGTATCCCTATCAATATATAATGGAATTAGAAACCTATATATGTGGTCAGTATTCATAAAGTAGAATCCACTATGTTTTTATAGAGGCACATTGATATTAGAGGACATCCCCCAAAGAATGACCATGCCGCTAGATAGTAGTCTCACATATAGAATCACTAATGATTATTACTAAAATAATGAGTATTCAACATATCCCATAAATTATCTACATATGATACCATGTTTGGAATATTATATGTAATAATTTTCTTCATTACATGGGAAAATTCAAACACAAGAAGGGGTGATCTCAAACACTTTGTCTGGGTAAATATACAACTGAGGTAATCATTACATAAACATGGAATAAATATTATGGAAGGAATAAAAACAACGTGAACCCATTTTAAAATGATTCTTAGATATTTTTATGTCTAATAAAAAAATTAAAACATTGATATCAATAAAACAAATCACATACTGAAATAATTATAAATTCTAGATAATAAGAACTTGTATTATTGAATTTTATCCGATACAATATTGTGTCATGGGGATAGGTATATGCAATAAAACAACATGTTTTTCCTCTCAAGAGATATTGATGTATTGAAGTGGTATATAATTTTTAGACCTATCTGTCATATGTTTAAGCCCAGTGAATTATCCAAAAGTGAAAACAATTATTTTAATAACAATCTCTACAGAATATCTTACTGAATTTAACATGGATATATTTATAATTAAACTAATAAAATAAAAATAGATAATAAACATGTTTTATAATCAATAATAATCACAAGTATCATCAAATATCCCCATGTAAATTAAATTGATAACATGGTCATATCCCACCTAAATAATGATGATATATAGAAAAACATTACATATTCGACTATCCAATAGTCATTAAGATTATAAAAAAACATAAAGAATAATAATACATTTCCCAATGTTTGTAGAATAATATTTTTTCTCGTGGAACTACATCAAATCGAAATTATGTAATAAATTTAGGTTTTCAAAATATAGAGATGTTAGTATATCAAAATTTCTATACTTGAAGAACATTATTATAATATTTAAAGGGAAATAATGTCTACGGTTGTAAAAGAACAAATACCAAATGAAAAAAAACTTCAGAAGGGTGTTTAAAAAAATCAAAACATCCCCAAAAAATAGTTCTATAAATAGTTCAATAAATATGGGATCTTGAATAAAATTTTATGATAATAAACTTTAAATCCACTAAATGATATATATATATATATATATAAATATATATTATAGGAATAATAATGAATCATTTACACAAAAAGGGTAAATTATTCTAACATTTTTTTCAAATACAAATTTACGGGTCTTTTTCAATGGTATCTTTTCAAATGTGACATAAAGTATATTGGAAAAACAAAATTTAGGTATAAATTCCAATATAATATCCTTAAAATGATATAAATTATATTTTTGGAAAATGACATGTGGAAGAAAAAAATGAAATTGAAAGGAAAAACAATTTATTTATTTTTGAAGTAAATTTTTTCAAAACAAATACTATAGGATAATTAAAAAACATTCACTTTTATTTAAGAATAAATGTCCAAAATAGTTTTATAAATAATCTATAATAAAATATTTTGGTGGGTCAAAATAAGCAAGCAAAATAAATGTTTAAGATGAATTATTTTAATTCTATAAACAAATTGTTGAGTTATAAATATCCCTTATAGGAAACACACTCTATGATGAATAAAATATTTGCATACATGTTTTTATGGTAAAAATGTAAAAAATTAGGTGATATAAATAAGTAAAATCAAAGGTCATTTTTTTTTGAATTTATAATAACTAAATTCAAATGAACTATCATAAATCTATGATTAAAAATAATTATCCCGAATACTTATGATTGTGGTAATAAATGAGTTAAAAGTCACTTGAAGAATACAATGTAATCTTTCATTGTAATTAACATTAATAAAAAATTATATGATAATTATACATCCATAATTTGTTAATACACCATTCAATGGAAATCATAGTGTGTAAAATTAACATGTCTCAAGGAATTTGAGATTGAGACAAATAACACTTCTGACTTGAGTAACATATTAATTAATACGCCAAGAATATCTCAACATGTAATTTATCATAAAATAACATTATTAAAAGACAAATCATTATATAATATCCCAAATATGGAGTATATACACATAAAAATGAAATTAGGGTAATAAAACAAATCATTTCTCAATGAAATGAATTTGGGATAAAATGTCTATCCTTTGTCCATATTCATTATTCAACTCCATAAAATTTCCATAATAATTAATTTAAATTCATTAAAAACCCATATAAAATTATTAATATTTATAACCATTTTTAATCTGCATTTTTTGTAATTATAAAAATATTTTTTTGTCAGTATTTACTTATTTAAAAAAATGGTGTAAGTAATATTTATCGCAATGAACTAGTTCCGTAAAAGAGGTATTTCTATCATATTTAATTCTTATTTACATAATATTTATGTCATATAATATAATATAATACATTATTCCTTATTTTTTATAATTATATAATTCCACTCTATGTTAGTTTTAGTTATGATCCATGAGGTTGAAACTAAGGATACACATCTTTATTGTTTTCATAATAAACAAATGGAAATTTCTTATTTTATGAATTATATATTTATATAACATCTAAATACTCATAAAAAATAATTATTGATGAATTTATCTTATATTATACAATAAATTATATTCCCCCAATCATTTATGATATAATATTGAATAAGTAGTTAGTTAAACTACATCATACATAGACATACACGTATTTAATTAATGATCATTACATGGTTTTATTGTAATATAAATATACTAAAAAAATATTTGTTTAGTAAATTTTATATAGTTTCATGTTAGAATATTAATTAGTTTTAAATTATTTATAATTCATATAAATCCATTACTCATAATGATGAAATTATTTTCCAATTATAATGCTCATTTTGAAGAACTAAATTAACCATAGTCGTTTCGTGATAGAATCATTAATATGATATCAATTTTTTCATAATAAAAATATAATGATACCATAAAAATAAATTTTATCAATTTTCAGATAATCATAAAAAATTATTTTAATCAGTAATAAAACAAAAAATGAATATCAATCATTCTGTTGAGGTTGTAGTCCAAAAAATGAGAAGTTATAAATATCACTTTCCATAGAATAGAGAAAGGTGTAATATGGGTAATTTTATTCATAATAATAAAACATATATAAATTTCGTAATCATTTATTAAATTATCATATTATAAAATCATAGTTAGGTGGTGAGGGAAAACAAAATGAATTTCATTGTAGAGGCAGTAGTCCACACAATGTCTGAATTATAGTTAATATTTATAAATAGAAATTGGAGAAAGAGATTAAAGAGTTCTCAAATAGAGTAATATAATTAAGTAGATAACCAGAACCTATTTCCTTAAATAATATTTGAAAACTTATATTATTATAATAACATTAAAAAATAAAGATTTTTGTAAAAATGTTTACTCACATTGTGAACGTTGGGATTTCTATGGAAGAACCCTTACAAATGGATGACATAAGCATCTCTATTGTGATCATATGCTCAAGATATTGAAATATTAGTACAAGATATTGGAAAATTATTTTTTTGTAAGGCAACCATTTTTTTTGGAGGGACATTATGGTGTGGTGATTCTCCACAATTATATTTGGTGAGAGTTGGTTTTTTTAAAATATATCAACATAATGTAAAGGCATCACATGAAAACTTGTCATGTGGATCCATAATTTTGAAAATATTTACTTGGGAGGGGTTAAGGTTTATCCACACCTTATCCAATAAAATTATAGACATTAATTTTTATGTTCCAATCTCTTTACAACTTGAATTATTACTTTTACCATTTTATTTGTTACCACGGTAATTAATTTTTATTTATGATATCAAAATCAATATACTTAAAACTAAAGTGATAAGTATTAGATAATTTAGTCCTCTTAATTATAAATTTTAAATATATTATATTAATTTTTTTCCATGGAATATGTTAAATTATAAATATAAATTTCTAATTTATTAAATTCTTTTTTAAAAATATTACATCTTTTCTAAAATATGAAAAATTTGTTTGTAAATTAAATTTGACATTTTGAAAATTAAAAATCCAAATCAGAAATACATATTTCGTATTCTTAATATTTATCAATTATTTAAAAGTTAAATTTATATATTATAATGTCAAAAAACATTTTATTTATAAAAATGATATTTTCACAATTCACATACTAATAATTCCTATTATAAAAATACCATAAAATTAATATAATGTAAATATTAATATGAATAACCAAAATTGTATTTTCCATTTTTTCAAAAATAAATTAATAAATTTAAAAATATAACATTAATATAATATTTTGATATATAATAAGAAACAGTTTTGGTAGGAATGTTTCTTTTTAAAAATATTAACCATTCCCATTCACATTTTATATAATTTACTACATAAATTATAATTGAACAATTATTTATCTCTATTAAATTTAATCATAAATAAAAATTTATTTCTTAAAATAGATATTCATATAGCATGGAATGGTAAAATTAATAAAAATATTTTCCTAATTATAAAATTATCATATTATTCATTTTAGTTATACTAATTAAATTTCATTTATATTGAAATTATCCTTTAATTTGTATATATAAATATTACATAAAGAGGTAGCTTTATTTAATTCCCCCTATTTCTAGGGAATTGTTATAACATTTATACTTTATATTTATATTTTTTCTAATCATTTTTTGTTTTCGTTCGTGTTTTGTGTTGAGTATAGAGAATGCTATCAAACACATTTAGTTCATTTAAAGGATGTAATATATTAAAATATTACGACCTTACAACCCATTCCTTAATCAAATTCATCCATACAATTTCAATCATGTTAACATATTATATTTTATTGGTAAAGCATAAATAACCATACACCTCTAGATGACAATGTTTTTATTTATGATGCGGATTTATATTAATCTATATGGAAAATTATTATAATAAATTTATCAATTCATTTATTCCATTACTAATTTAAAATTTAATAATGAAAAATGAATAAGGTACAGATCCCTAAGGATTAAGATCCCACAAAACTAGAAAATGATTAATTTGATAATCATACAACTATGGGTAATTTTATATAACTAAATATCTAGTAGTTAGTGAAAACATACATGACACAAGACACTTGGAAATCTAGATGTAAAAATAAAAATCTAATTAATTATTAGTAGGTGGATTTGATTTTCATTTTTTACATTTTTTGTGAATATTTCCCTAGCTATCCCTCAGCTTGGGTCATTGAGATTCATAATTCCAAAGTCTCTTGTATTTCATGTAATAGATTATTTGTATTTTCTCTATTTATATTACACAAGTGAGTTTGATGAAATTGGTATCAAAACTTATAGAATTTAATTTTATATTTAAGGAAAATACCCCTATTCAACCGACATTTTTGGAATATAAGAAATTTAATATTCTTTACTTCATCATTTTTATCACTTGATCATTATTGAGACCTAATGATTCTGTTCATTTTTATGATTTAGGGACTCTAGCAATGTTCACATTATTAATAATATTTTGTGACTGATAATATTAAATAATCATAAAGATTCACACTTCTCCCAATTCAACGTGTTGGTCATAATGAAAAAATATCGATTATTATCCAAAAATATGGTTCCATTTTGATCCAAAAATTATAAAACTTTAAATGCATGCAATGAGTTATGAAACATCAAAAATATATATAAACTATCAAAATCGATAACATAAAATGGGTTAAATCATAAAAGCTTTGGCCTGAATAATCTTGTAAGCCTATAATTACTTTAGTTCAACAAACATCAATATTATTTTTACTTAATTTACATTATGTTCGTATATATTATACATATCAAACTAATTATGATAAAAGAGACACCAAATTACGTTGGACACTCTTAATATTTTCTAAACACAGTAATAAATTCCATATGTTCTATCAAAATATAATATATCAATTATCCAAAAAATTTAATATAATTTATGATTTACTTTCACCTTTGAATCTATACATTTAAAATTATTTTATTTGTGGTTATATTTAAATTTTTTTATCTATCCTAAACATATTCAAATCCATAAAAATCATTAATAAAGAGAATATTATTAATCTAAATCCTATCCCTTGATATTTTCTTTCTAGTTGTGTTGTTTAGGCCTATTTACTATATAATACAGTGCATATCATATCAATTCCAAATTATCCTATTTAGGGGAGATTACTCCTTTATGCATTTATTCTATATCCAAATCAACATTCTAGTATCTATAAACTAAAAGAATTTCTTCTAAAAAATACTAAATTCTTTACAAAAACATCTTCATGTTATCATATTCTAAGAATTATCTCTCAGCCTTTTCAATATGGTTTTCAATATTAAACTGTTAATAATTCCTGAAATATAAAGATTATCATTACCATAAGATTAAATTATATACTATCTAATAGGGTTATTCTTTCATTTTAAATTTTGTTTACCCTATACATATCAACAATTAAATTATCCTGAAAATAGAAAAATGTCTATAGTTATATAGATTTCTTTTGATTCCAATTATGAAACCGCATACTTGCACTCCCCAACAAATGCCACAAATATATACTTTTAGTACTCACTTTGATTTCAGTTTTAGAAGAATAGAATAACTATATTTAATTAAAATATCAATTAAAATTTATATATCAATAACATTGTTAATATCATTTGATGAATCTATATTTTCATAATTAGTAAATATATAAAACAAAAAACAATATTCCTTAGGTAAAAAACATTTCCCTTTATATATGAAACTAATTAATCAACATTTTGTCTTTACAATCTCATATATATTCATTATAGAATTTGTCCTTTAATGAATGTCAGGTTTAGTGATTTTCATCATAACATAGGAAATTAGAAACATAAGTATGGTTCAGATCAAATATTCAATAATGGAAAACATAAAATAGTGGTAATCATAGAATAAACATTGAATAAATATTATATTTGGAATCATTAAAGAATATATATCCATAACCAATTAACATCCATTGAATTATGTATCCATGAAAATAAATAAAACATATTTTTCAATAATAATTATCTCATGCTGATCGAATGCATAATGTCCAACATCAAAAACACACTTTTGAGGACTTATGAGAATACCAAAATAGTCTATAGTCCTTGGTATATATAAAAAAACATGTTTTTTCTCTTGAAAAATATCAATGCATCAAGGGGTTATAATATATCAATCCCCACCCATCACATGTTTAAGTCCAATGCATCCACCACAAGGGTAAAAATAAATTTCATATTAGTCCATAAAAAATCTATTTTTAAATAAAACTCTATTTTCTATATAATAAATTATATTGAATTATAATACACAATAAAACTTTATTAGAAGTAAATAATCCTGAAGAGAACTAATACATTTCCCCATTTTATTTAAATGAATAACATGGTCATAACTCACCAGAAGAAAAAGGGTGGATGGTCCAACAATGAAAATATAACTTTCTAGTTATCGTAAATATTGGAATAAGAATATAATTCAAATAGTTTCCACAATTTCATTAGAATAACATTCTATGTAGGTGAACATCATTCTATATAAATTATATAAAAAACTGACATTCACAACATATAGAGAATGACTATATTAATAAGTCAATACGTGAATAAAATGAAGATAAAACATCCATATAATGAATGTTTACGGTTTCAAAAGAATAAATCCTTAGTGAAACAAAGGAAATAATGATCTGTTTTGACAATGATGAAAAGCTCTCAAAAAATAATACTAACAACTGTATCTGTAACACTCCAAAATATTCTGAGATATATTCTTTTTAATTTCTTTGAAGTGTTATGTTGTATGCTACACCAAGATTAGCATGCACTATTTACAAAACCATATTGGATTTTAGTATACACAACACTATGTTGGGCTTGTGTTACACATAATTTTACGTTCTTTTAATATAATTTATTTAACACAAAACCAAATATATGTAATAACTAAATATTAAAACATTGTCACTATAATGATAATTATGAATAGTATTTAATTCCTTCTAAAAAACTATTTAAATGAAAATAAGTGAGTAAATAATATAATAAAATCACATATTATGTATTCAATCTAATATTTAAAATTCATCTTATATTTTTTCTCGACATGATATAAGAAAAAATTCATTTTTTCAGACAAAAGAATTATTTTTCAAAATATGTAGAATTATTGCCTTTTGATGGAGAACCCATTTTAAATATAGTTTTTAACACTTTTATATATTTTATTTAAAAAATATTCTTCTTCGGGATGAAGATATAAAAAATTTCTTTGGATGAATTTTTGATTTTTTTTATATGCTTAAAATTTTTACGAAGAGTAAAATTAATCTAAATATTTATAGAAAATAATTTTTTTCATTGAAATAATTTATGTAATTACATTATATTATTGATTGGGTTTTATGTATAAATTGAATATATTTTTATCATTCAATATAATTTATTTAATTATCATTAATTTTACATTTAACTCAAATGTAAAAACATTTCAATCTTTTGTAATGTTTTAACTTTTAAAAACATGTTGACTTTTTCTAAGAATAGGTATAATTTTAAATTAATTACTGAAATATATGTGATTTGAATTTTGAAATATGTATTCAATATTTGGAACTAGTTGGACCAAATTATTTAAATATATTTAGTTTATTTTTTGGCATTATAAATAGTAACTTGGTAATTGATATTAATATGGAAAAGGGTAAAACGTTTAATTAAGGGTAAAAATAATATTATAAAAATACCATAAATCAATTTTTAATATAATGGGATGAGTTTGGTTCAACCAAAATCATCATTGGGTCAAAATAGAGTGCTTCGTAAGCCACTTGGATGAGATTAAGAAATTTATTTTATTTAATTTAATGAAATGTTAAATATGTATCACTCAAATATTAGCAGCTAAACTATTTTTATATAAGTATATACATAAAATAAATTAGATTATAAATACTTATTTGAAAGTTAAAATGTTTTTATTTATCATGGAAATTTATTTGTAATTTTTAGAGAATGTCAAATTGACTTAAAGACTTATACTTCGATGGTGTACAAATTAATTAATTGATGAGAAATCAATAAAACATAACTAATAACCATTAGAATACCCAAAAACGTCCCCAATTATTATTGTAATAGTATATATAAACCATAATCATCCAATTGGGGAGTGATTTACACTTTTTATACTTATTTATGAGATTACGACACTTGTATTATTTTATTTAATGTGTTGTTAAAGATTTCGCATTCATAATTTAATAAGTATAACATTTTTAATGTTCCATTTTAAAGAATCTAAATTCAACTAAAATTATTATTATGAAAGTTCATATATTTATCTTCTTCTATTTATTTTATTTTTAATTTTTACCCAACAAATAAGTAAATTAAATTATTATACAATACTGAATTAGTAATTATTTTTTTAATGTAAATATGAAATAAATGTTATTATAAATATTAGAATAAATATAATTTTATCTAAATAATATGTAAAATTATTTTTATAGATTACCTAGACCCCATAGAGATATAATAAATTAATTTTTCAATGATTACATCTTATCTTGATATTTTAAAAAATCCACTAATTGAATTGATTCAAAATGAACACTATTGTTGTTTTGTTAAAACAATGTCTTATTAAATTATTTAATAATCATAAAAAAATTAAAAATATATATACTCATTATGATATGGTCCAAAATTTTCTAAATTACTTATTTTTAAAGTAAATTACATCAAATAAATAAATATTACACCGTTATAATTTTAAATATTTATTTTATTAATTAATATTAAATAGAAGAACAAAGTATTAATTAATACGATAATGTTTAAATTGAAATAAAAACATGTCTAAAAATTAACTTTTGATGATATTACAACCCTATATAATCTCATATTTTAAATTGGGATATTTATTTGGTTTTTGAGTGTGATTGCATTTTAATATAAATTAATATTTATGAGGTTTCCAAAGCTGACCCTCACATCAATTATAAACGGGCACCTCCTCCATCACTTTTTGACATCAATTTGATACATAAATCTCAAAAACAACCTACCATTTTTCCTTATAAACATCCCTAGTAATATTCTGGAGGTTATAGTATTCATAAAAGTACAACTCTAGTACTATAAGAGGTGATTTAGAGGAACCATGTTGAAGAAGAGGTAATATCCTCTACAGATTCTTTCAAACATCATTCTTCTTTTACATCATATTCATAAATTATTTAATTATAAAGTACTAAATACAGTATTATATATATACTGAAATATTATTATAATTAATATATAATCATATGCAACATTTTATCTGTCCAACAAAAATACTAAATCACCATGTTTGCGTACAAATAACTTACCATCACCACGCTGTGGAGTAATATGTTTTTCACCACTAAATGATTTGGATGGGTATAATTATGGAAATAATAACTATATATGATTATTATAACATGTTTTCTATTTTTTTACATTATATATTTCTTCCCATTCGATGCCATTTCATAATTAGAGGAATTATCTCATCGCTCGTGTGTACGTACGACCTGTTGTCGCCACATTGTGATGTGATTTTCTCTACATGATATCTATTAAATCATGAATATATAAATGTATGGAATAAATACATATGATATATTCTATGTTAATATAATTATTAATGATATATGTATGTCTTAATAAAGATAACCTGAAATTATTTGACAAAACAAGAATGAGCAAATGAAGCAGTTAATACCCGAATAACGAGTAATAAAGAAAAATTATTACCAAATGTATGATAATATAATCATATAAGATATCATAAAAAATACTATGATTCTAGAATTATATAATTTCATTATTCCAATCTTTATATAGGATTATTGGATATATATAATGGATATCATAGCTAGGATAAGGGATAATTTTGCAATCTCACTATTATTTGATATTTTTTAAATGTAAATATTTATTAGGGAATATTTATCATCCAAATCAATTTTCCCAAAATATGTAATATTATTTTTATTCTTATAATTTTTTTTTAAATTCAATTTTACCAATTGGTGAACTTTTTTTAAATGATTGGAAAGGTATCTATTCTCGTTATTTGATACATGGTAATTTTTGACTTGTCTGGCTACAGTATAAGGAGATTATTTCTTAAAACTTATACAGAATGAATGGATTTTTACATCTTTATAACAGCTTATTTTCAGGAATCAGCCTCTACATGATTTCATGTATATTTTAAAATAAATTTTTTTCTTTTAAAATTACATAATATTTTGAGAAAAAAATTTTTTTTTGAAGAATAAATGATATTTTCCTTAAGAATTAAGTTAAAGTGTTATATAAAAATTATTTTCTATCTAAGATAAAATTTGTTAATAGTGTTATTTCATCAAGTATAATATCCATAATATTTATATGGTTTCATTTTTATTATTGTGAACTTATATTTATGAAATCAATTTTCTTTATATAGATTATTTCATGATGGAATGATGTTTAATAAACCAATTTTATTCTTTCAGTTATTCTATGTTGAATTATTTATGTTTTTGTGGGATACGTAAGATTGATTTCTTAATAAAATGGTTAGGAACTATATATCCCTACAATTAAATGGGTAAATATTTATATCTCATGTGATATATATGACTGGAATTACAATCAAATCTTGTTCAGTAATACTAGTCTGAAATGAAAAGTGTATCTTGATCAGTAATACAGGGCTGGAATGAGGAGTGAACTCAGGACACTAATGTGCTTTGTTCGCATTAATGGTCTAGGATATGATCCTCGGATAATATGGAAATGATTTTCTATGAACTGTTTTTCCATAAGTTCATGTTTTATTCCATTGATATATTATCATGGTTAATGTTCCTTTAAGATATATGCCTTACAAACTACTTTGATTTATTTCATGACTCATGATTATTATATTCAAAAGTTATGTTCATGTTTTAAAATTCATATATTCATATATTGTTTTCTTACCATTACTGAGAATATAAGATCACCTTTCTTATGTTTCCATTCCCTGGGTTATGAAGCATTCATTTAAGTTGGGTTACTAATGGGTATGATCATTATGGGAGATGTTTAAGATCTTTCACATGTTAAAAGAATATATTCCATGTTTCCAATGGAACTAAACTATTATATTCCCCAAGTGATAATTCGTAAAATGAAATTAATATTTATCTAAGAATATGTAATATTCATATATATCATGCTCGGTTCATTATAGTTTGTATCATTTAAAAGGTTTAGTAAAAATATAGAAACTAGGAAGCAAAGATTCTATTGAGATCCCTAGGAATATTTATATGGTATTTCCTAAGGATATGTATAATTATATGTTACAATCCTATAATTACTATAATTATCATGAATAACCAAGGATTAAACTAAAGATGTTACAGATTGAAAATACACACCCTTGATTATGTTTTTTTCCTTGTACGAATTTTTAAATATCACACAATAATTATTTTGATTTATACAATTGATTATACCTAAAGGAAAAATGATAATGATAAATGAAATGGGAAATTCAACTATTATATTCTTGGAATAAAAATTAATAATAGATAGAATGAAAAAAATTATCTCTATTACTACTTATGTTTTGAATCATTCTGGACTTCCAAATGAGTCGAGAAGAAAAAAACATTCTATTGAGTCCTTCTATTGGAAACACCCACCTTCTTTTAGTGGGTCCTTTGATCGACTAATTATAGAACAATGGATCAATTCCATTGAAAATATATTTTCCATCCTTCGCTATTCAGAACATGGAAAATTCTTTTTCATATTTATCATTTGGAATGTGGAACAGATCAGTGGTGGACTCTATTAAAGAAAAATAGTAAACAAGAAGAAACTAAGTCCACTTAATTGGGCATGTTCAAGAATGTATTGTTCAATAAGTTCTTTCCTATTATTCTTCAAACAATAATGGAAAAGGAGTACTTTGAACATAAGAAAAAGGATGATGAATTCAATTGTACTTGTAGGTTCCGGTCGCAGTGGAAGCACGTTGGTGGGAGTGCCCAACATAAATTTTAGCTTTAAAAATGATTAATCTAAGATCCCTCATGATGTAAAACGCCATATCTTAAGAATAGAATGTAGAACGAAAAACAAAATATAGAGTTCGGTAACCATAGATATAGGATCATCATATTTTGGTTATATTTAATTTAATTAATTGGCAAGAATTACCTTGACGGAATTCTGTCTTCGTTGGTGTCTCCAGTCAGGATCCGGTGTGATCCGTCGTTGCGTCATAGAATCCGATTGTCGGATTCCTCTAGCAGTGATCCACACGTGCTCTACGTATCTCTGGATGTTGTTGAAGGGGTCTTTAGGTGCTGGTATGGAAGAACCTTCGCTTGCGATGTCCTCCTTCGATCACCTTGATCCGGTGGTGGTGGATCTCTCTTGGTCATGATAGCATTCTTGGAGGAAGGAGTTCTTTCATCCTTAAGAGAACAATCCATAATTCTTATGCACAATGATTGGGGAAAAGTGTTGGGGTTTTGAAGAAATTTATAATTGGGTTTGAGATTATAGAGTTACGATAATAAATAAACGCGTTACGTGTTTTATTTATTTCATTAATTTTTATTTAAAACCCCCATGTCGAATGATTAATTCCTTGACATGCGTCCACGCTGATTATAATAAATATCATTTAATAAAATGATATTATTTCTTTAAAATGTTGACTGGAAAAACTACATGCCATGTAATCATTAATACCTGGCGTGTACTCGTTCTCAATAAGACAACACGGCATGTATATTCAATATGCATGGTGTTTTATTTTATTTTCTATTTTTCCTTATTTCCTATACCTCATTTATTAGTCCTTGAGTAATGGATATTTATTTCTTAAGTAAATGTAATAGCATTACTCGCTAATAAATATATAATATTTCATCCACAATATATTCTCTCAAACAACTAGTGTTGAGATAAATGTGATCAGGAATCCTTAAATAATTATTAAACCATTGTTATAATAATATTTATTTAACTTGTTAAATTAATATTTATCTGAGACACATGGACAGACTTTGTGTGTGACCCTCTAGGCCTCTTTCTTAGTGGAATTAGGCAGATCCAGCCTAATGTCCAAGGTTAGCCTCTAGCAATATTCCAAGGCACCCATAGAGAAAGAAGTTAACGCTGGAATGACGTGTCACCTCATACGAACACTTACCGTGTAATATAATCCCTTCGTTATGATATTTTGAATCATGTGGGTTGCATGCTTGTCCCATAAACCCATGTGTTGGATTATTATTTCTTTGACTTTCTGGAATTGAACTCGCCCATACCTTACCGTGGCCATGGATTTTAGGCTATATCAATTCCATAAAAGGGCCTGACATATCTACTTCGGTTATGGAATGGAAAGGAAAAATCATTTCTCGCATTATATATTAATGCAATATTACTCGTGACGCACCCAATGTATCCTAGCTCACTACGAACAATGTGTCATCACTGTTTTCATCAGTACATCTATGTGTGTGAGTTATAAAACCCATTAATAATAATCATAAAGTCTAAGGACAAATACACTCATTCGCAGATAGGAACATCCAATGACACTATGAAATGGGGATTTCCGACTGGCAGGTCTCATTCTCATAATATCCTCCTGGATATTACCAAGGGTGCACACAATGAGAAGGTGCCTCAATGTTTTATGAGTCCTCACCCTTAATGGAATGTATTATTTGTGCCCCTAAAACAACATCATCTGGCCATAGAACATATATTCAAGAACAATGTTATGGAACATCCAGGTTGTCATCATAGCAGGGATCCACTATGACCCTTTATTGCAACAACCGTCCTTAGGAAATTATCACAAGCATTGTCACATAGAAGAACTATCAAGATGTTATAAGGAATTTATTAATGAATAATGTAAAAAAGTAGTTTGTTCTAGGCCACAAACTCCAACAGACTCCCACTTGGACTAGAGCCAACTGCTAACAACCTTTAATCTGCAAGCTCTCACATGATATTCATGATTCTACTGAGATAGTCCATTATTCAGGGGGTCCACCATGTTCCCTTCCATGGACACTCTGCTCACTACAACTTCACCCCTCTGATAGAATTCCTTCAAGAGGAGATACTTCCGGAGTATGTTCATTGTCCTTTGATGTAACCTTGGTTCTTTTGCAAGAGCCACCACTGTAGTATTATCACAATACAATTTGACATGATATTTTATTCTAGGAACCACATCAAGATCCTAGACAAGGTTACGAATCCATATGGCTTCCATGTTTGCATTAGAATCCACTATGTATTCAGACTCCACAGTATAATCGGCGACAACTGGCTTCTTTTAACTCTTCCAGCTCACAGCTCCTCCATTGAGATAGAAAGCATATCCAGATTGCGACTTCAGATATTTCAAATCTATCTGAAATCTAGAATCAGTATACCCTATAATGACATGCTCCTCTTCTCCTCCATACACCAGGAAAATATCCTTAGTTGTTCTCAGATACTTAAGGAAAGTCTTAACAGCAGTCCAATGTTGTTCTTCAAGATCTGCTTGATATCTGAATACCATGCTCAATGCATAGGCAACATGAAGCCTGGTACATAACATTGCATACATGATGGATTCTATAGTCAAAGTGTATGGGATCTTACTCATTCTATCTTTCTTGTTTTGTGTCTGTGGACACATTTTCTTAGAAAGATGTAAGCCTTGTGACACTAGATGTAATCCCCTCATTGATTGTTCCATACAAAGTCTCTTTAGTATCTGGTCAATATATGTACCCTAACATAGTCTAAGAATCCTCTCGGATCTATCACGAATGATCTTGACCCCTATAATGTAGGCTACTTCACTCAAGTCCTTCATGTAGAAACACTTGTTCATCCAGTCCTTAACTGACTGTAAAACAGGTACATCGTTTCCAATAAGTAATATGTCATCAACATATACTACTAGGATAACAGTCATATTCCCATTAAACCGCTTATAAACATATGGCTCACATATATTCTTAATGAAACCAAATTGCTCAATGGCTTCATCAAATCAAATGTTCCATGACCTTGATTCTTTCTTTAATCCATAACTGGATTTCTACAACTTGAAAACCCGTTTGGCTTCACTTGGTGTCAGAAATACTTCTGGTTGTGTCATATAGAAATCTTCGTGAAGGTTCCTGTTAAGAAATTCGGTTTTGACATCCATTTTCTAAATCTCATAGTCATGGTAAGCTGCTATGGAAAGTATGATTATTATGCATTTAAACGTGGAAACTTGTGAGAAGGTTTCATCATAGTCAATTCCTTGATGCTGTTGGAATCTATTATCCACTAGCCTTACTTTATAGGTGCTAACTTGACCTTCCATGTCTAGTTTTCTCTTGAATATCCATTTTCATCCAACAAGCATTACATGTAACACCCCGAGCTTCCACTATACGCTTCTCATTCAATAATGCAATAGCTTGCATTGTACGCAACTTCGAGTTCTAAAACACCGCGACTAATCAAAGTAGCCGTTATGAATAGTAATAACCACTTTTTAAAATTATAGAAATTTTATATTTCAAAATGGACTTCATTTTTGTATTCTTAATATCAAAATTATCCAAAGTTGAATTTTTTGTAATTTTCTGAGAACTTCAGATTTTTTATGAATAGTGATAAATACTTGAAACATATTTTTTAATCAAAATAATTTATTGTGAAAAATTATACTATTTAGTGGTTTTAAAGTATAATTAGAATATATTTTTACCATTTTATCCGATGGTGGTCATTAGAATTAATTTAACGTTGAAATTGGACATAAACAATTGCCAATCTTTTGATATAAATTGTTTCATAAAAACACGCTATTTGTTGTGACAGTGGGAATTAATTATAAAATTAATTAATGCAAATTATATGTTTGGAATTTTTTAAAATAGGCATCATTTTTGAATTCGGAATATCAATTATAGCTTAGGGTGAAATTTTGGCCTTGTTCTGAAAAACTTCAATTTTTGATGAATAGTGAAACCACTAAGTGGTAGTTAAATAACTGATTTTTCGTTTAAATGAAATATTACCACTTCTATGATTTGATTTTGAAAAATCCGACATACATGGTTGTCATTAAGAAGTAAAATGTGGTTCAATGAGATTAAAATAATTTTTGGTTAATAGTAACTTTTAAGTTCATAGTCGCGATTAGAGGTAATTAGTGTAGTTTAAGGTAAAAATAATGTTTTAATAATATGAGATGACCTTGACACTTGTCCTAATACTATTGGATGAGTCATGGCCGACCAAGAAAACCCATGGGTCAACTTGGGGACCCCATGGAGCCACTATAGTTGGAAAATGACATTAATATATATTTATTTAATGTTAAAATTAAATTGACACCAACATGAGTTGTTTTACTAAAACAATTTTTAAGTAGGGTTACACAAGTCCCAATTTTGACTATAAATATTTATTAGAAATCTAAAACGATTTCCTACATCATAGTATTTTTTTATAATTTTTAGACATTAAATAAATTAAATTATTTATGACATCATTATGATGCAGCGATGACATCATTATATAACGATTTTAATAAAATGAAATGATAACATAAAATCTAAGGCTTAAACTTGTCCAAATACTAATGGATGGGTATATTTCGAACCCTTATCACCTTATACAAGAATTATATAAGTGTGGGACCGTTAGAATCCGAAAATCATGGTATAATAATGTAACTTCTCAATCTTTCCAAAAGAGCCCCTCCTCTCCTCTTATAAAAGGCCCCCACCTCTCCCACCTCATTTACACTTTCAAGCCATTTGGCTCGGCCAACCTCAGCCCAAATACTCTCCCAAATTCCCCATATTACTCCTAGAAGCCTCACTTTGGGCATAACTCTTTTCAAGGAATCCTTTGGCTCAAATCAAAAAGATTTACCCGATTTTGAGGTAATGTCTTCTCTATGTTGATTTGTTTTATTTTTCTTCTCCAACCCCCTAAACTCTTTTTATTCATTTCTTTTGTAACAACACAAGTATCTTAAATATAATAGGATGTTGTTATAAGAAGTATTCGAGCTACAATTACACACACCTACATCTAATGGTTAAAAAACATACGGTTTCTGTGGATGGCGAATTTCTGCCTCACGAAACGATGATTGTTCAACACTCATATAACACCTTCAAAGGTGACCATTAAGATGTCACTATATTTATATATGATATATAATGTGTTTATGTTTTACTTATTCTTCTGTATTTCTCATTTATGGCATACTTTATGATTTTCATTATGGGTAAAACGCGATAATTTCATTTTAGGAAGTGCGGACTACCGCCCCCTCAAAGTGATTTGAATCGTCAATGCCATATGTGGGATGTATAAAGGATGGAGTAAATGGTATTATACACTACATTATACTGGAATTATATTATACATTTATATCATTATGATTTCATTCCATTAAATACGAAATAGAAATGAAAGTAGCGTTCATGTGTACGTACGGTTTACCGTCTCCATGAACGGTGCATTTCATTTCTTACCTCTAAATGTTACGTAATATTATAAATTAATGTATATACTGGATATATAAGATATATATGACATCTAAATCATGAATATAATTCTGGAGATAATGGATATTCTACCACATAAACAACTTGTAATTATAAGAAGTTTATTGTTGACTCAAGTACCAAAGATCGACAAAATGACCGTTATTAACATAAATAATTAAATAATGATCATATCATCGCAATAAGTGATATAAAAAGGATAATGAAATTTAAAATTGGTTCTTAATAAGGTATATTTTAACTCTAGTTTACTATTCAGGAGGTTAAAGAACAGTTGAGTCAAGTCAGACACGAGGTAAGGGAATTTCTTAACCCAATTTTCATTCTTTGGGTTAATCTCCTACTTTCAAATTATGTCATGATATTATTATGTCCTATTTTGTACTTTTACTTTATTTATGTGTACCTATATTGAATACACATAATAGATCTATTTTATTTTAAAAATGATCTTTTTAAGGACTTCGTCTCAATCTCCTTTTATTGAGGCATATTTGTCTTTATACACAACTTTCTTTTATACGGTGTATAAACCCCTTTGACTTTTATGTTTATTCAAAAGGAATCTTTTTTATACGAAGCGTTTTACTAAACGACAAAAAGGGAATGTTTTTCTTTCCGTACTTATGCGGCAACAACGACTTCTCCGCCGCCGTGACCATTATTTGAGTTTCGGCTTCCTCTACAAGCCATCATTTTTTTTAATGAAAAATAAATACAAAGTTTTAACTTTCTTTTATTTTGGTATTGAAAATGGTTTTGAAAGCGTTTTTATTATATCAATGTGTTGTATTGATATCTTGTGATTGAAATGTGGAAATGTTATGTTTCCTTTATGCATGTTTTATGTGATACGATTATGTTATGGTTAATGATATTTTTAAACCTATTCATATGAGGAATACATTGGACTTAATAAGTGACGGGTGGAGCCCGCTATAGCTCCTCGATGCATCGGCAGGTCTCATGAGACAAACTAGTGTCTTGTCACGAGGCCTTGACAAAATATTATTTGTGGTCTTGGCAAGAGGCCTTGGCTACGTGGTTATGATAGTCTGGCATTATGCATTCCATCATTATGAAAGTGGTTATTGATATTGCATGTGATTATTCGACCAGTAGAATATCCATGTGAAGAAGTGAATGGCATTATCTCATTTTACTTTTGCCATATTATGTTGATGTTCAAGTTTAAATGGCTTTTGTTTTAGTTATACATTGACTTAAATTTTTATGTTTATTTATGAAAGATTCAGCAATATTATTATCCTTACTGAGCATCTGAGCTCACCCCTTTCAATGTTTTATCATTTTCGAGGATGTGAAGAAGTATTTTATAAATGAACTACAGGGATAGTCAGAAGAGGATATGAGTGTGGACTATGAAGACTTTGTTATTAGTTCTTCACTTTATGATGTAATGTAACATTTATGAATGTATCTAGTGTTTCCAAGGCTACTAAACTAATCGGTCTTTCAAGACTTGATCTTTTGTGATCATGACAATGTTACGAAGTAATGCACCGACTCTGGGTAGCTGGGGTTGGGGCGTTACAGTTGGTATCAGAGGCAGTTTAGTAGTAACCTTGGAAGCTAGATTTAGATAAACTCTAATTAGAGCACATAGCCTGAAGATAGAATTTAAGGATTATTATAGAAGAACTTCCTAGAATTTTGGTATTATAGAGATTTTGTGAGTTTTCTGAGCAATACATCCGGGTCGGATACGAGCAGGTAGAGGCAGCTCTAGCACAGATGTACCTAGGGGTAAAACCCGAAAACACCGCTTTGAGGTAGACTCGAATGGGAACTGGTGCACGACAACGGTCCTTGCTGCACTCCTGGTTACGACACTCCCAGGGGATATGCTTAGGATAATTCTCATTTTATTTACAAACCACTATGAAGGGTTATGAGTATATACTTCCTCAAAGAAAACATTTCATTTTATGATTATGGATTATATCCATAAATAGTTCAATTTATGTAAAGTGTTTTACAAGTATGGAATTATGTATTTTGATTCATAAACTAATCTACTTTATGCCATTGTTTAGAAATGGCGACTAGTGGAAGGAATGGAAACCGTATCAATGCACGAACTCCGTGTAGGGATTTCCCTCCTGCTCAAGATAATTATTGTGGATCTGGAGATACAAATGGTGCTGATCAACTTATTACCATACTGGGACAACTCACTCAGGTTATGAATAATAACCTTACTCGTATGGAGCACCCTAATCCACAACGTGGAGGATCAATGCTAGACCGTTTCATGAGGCAACAACCACCAACCTTCAATGGGAGTACAAATCCTATAGTAGCTGAGCAATGGATAAATTCCTTAGAGAAAATACTCCATGCCTTAGGGAGTAGTGAAAGGGAGAGGGTTGTCATGGCAGTTTACCGCCTCACTGGAGATGCCGATCAGTGGTGGTCGCTGATTCAAAACACAAAGGAAGATGATGACGTATCGAATATGGAATGGATGGAGTTCAAAGAGCTTTTCTTAGAAAAATACTTTCCTCGTGACCATCGAGCAGATATGGAAAGGAAATTTCTGAGTCTGAGGCAGAAGTAGGATGAGAATGTCGCAAAGTCTGAGGCTAACATTACAAGGTTAGAGAGGCATGCTGCCGATTATATACATAACCCAAGGAGTAAGATTGATCGTTTCTTTGATGGGTTAAAACCATTTCTCCGTCGAGCATTAGTATCACAATCCTTCTCATCATACGAAGATATTGTCTCATGTGCTATCAAGACGGAAAAAGAATTCTCTAAGTCTTATGACAACAAAGTAGAGCAAGTGAAGAAGAGAACGGTGGAACAAGAGACAGATAAAGGGAAAAAGGGAAAGAAGGATTTTACATTATGTGATAATTGTGGGAAGAATCACCCTGGTACGTGCCTAAAAGGAATGAGAGTTTGTTATAAATGTGGAGAAAAGGGTCACCAGGCTCGTGATTGCAAGGGAAACAAAGAGGCTGTCAAAGTTGAATGCTACAATTGTAGGGAAATGGGGCATTATGCAAATGAATGTCCTAAGCGTCAAGGAAACTTACCTCAGAAAATGCCAAGGGATCAGGGCCAATCTTATGCTGTGACTACAGTTGAAGCAGAATAATTAATGTATTGGTGCTTTTGGACTCAAGGATTATATTCTGGTTATAAGAATAATGTGATATATATATAAAGATTGTACTGTAGTACTTTTTGATTTCAGTAAGGTATTAATATGATTAAGGTAATCATATTTTTAGTATGTGACAATAAGAGATACTTTTCTTTGTTTGGGGAATCTGATGTTACAATTGATTTTGGAATTTAGAGACCTTTTAGAGAAAGTCTGGACGGAGGTATTTTGGATAACTATTAAGGTTGGAATGGATTAAGTTGAACCATGGATAGTATTGTTTAAGGTTAAAGCATTTCTGAAGATTATTTTTGGAATATTATAATACTACAGTTTTAGGAAATTGACAACCTGCAGGGTGGGGAATAACCTGTCGCGTCGGACAAAGCTGCAGGAATTGAACCCACAACCATAGTGCGACAAGCCTTTATTTCCTACCACTAGCCTACAGGAAGTCCCTGGTTATTACAAAATAATTTTACTAATCTAAATGGTATGTGTTAACATTTGGAACCTTATAGAATTAGGATAAATAGAATATTTTTGAGATCCGTTACCATTTGGAGTAAAAGTTGGGTTTGTGGTAAAAATTTATTAATGAATGAAAGTATACATAACAAGTATGTATATTCCCTTACATTCTTGGTAAATCTCCTAAATAAATTCCTCAACATTATAAAAGGTAACTTAAAACAAAAATGTTGTCGGTTAACTTTTCCAACTGGGGATTCAATGACCGTTTAACCAATCACAAGTTTGTGATTTTCTTGTAGTTAAACTTTCTCCTAATCCAGTTTTCTATAACTCTCCATCACACCTTGATGGTTTGTTTCTCCTCCATATCCATATTATCATAGAATCCTAGAATGGGCTATATCGGGTGACCTTTGTACTTATCTTGCTTTCTTTTAATGTTACATATTTATTAACCTTATTTCCGATGTGGGTTTTCCTCTAAGGTATTTTCTCTTTTCAACCTTTTATTTTCAATGAAAAATTTCAAATTGCGAGGACGCAATTTATTGAAGGAGGGGAGAATGTAACACCCCGAGCTTCCACTATACGCTTCTCATTCAATAATGCAATAGCTTGCATTGTAAGCAACTTCGAGTTCTAAAACACCGCGACTAATCAAAGTAGCCGTTATGAATAGTAATAACCACTTTTATATTTCAAAATGGACTTAATTTTTGTATTCTTAATATCGAAATTATCCAAAGTTGAATTTTTTGTAATTTTCTGAGATCTTCAGATTTTTTATGAATAGTGATAAATACTTAAAACATATTTTTTAATCAAAATAATTTATTGTGAAAAATTATACTATTTAGTGGTTTTAAAGTATAATTAGAATATATTTTTACCATTTTATCCGATGGTGGTCATTAGAATTAATTTAACGTTGAAATTGGACATAAACAATTGCCAATCTTTTGATATAAATTGTTTCTTAAAAACACGCTATTTGTTGTGACAGCGGGAATTAATTATAAAATTAATTAATGCAACTTATATGTTTGGAATTTTTTAAAATAGACATCATTTTTGAATTTGAAATATCAATTATAGCTTAGGGTGAAATTTTGGCCTTGTTCTGAAAAACTTCAATTTTTGATGAATAGTGAAACCACTAAGTGGTAGTTAAATAACTGATTTTTCGTTTAAATGAAATATTACCACTTCTGTGATTTGATTTTCAAAAATCCGACATACATGGTTGTAATTAAGAAGTAAAATGTGGTTCAATGAGATTAAATTAATTTTTGGTGAATAGTAACTTTTAAGTTCTTAATCGCGATTAGAGGTAATTAGTGTAGTTTAAGGTAAAAATAATGTTTTAATAATATGAGATGAGCTTGACACTTGTCCTACTCCTATTGGATTAGTCATGGCCGACCAAGACAACCCATGGGTCAACTTGGGGACCCCATGGAGCCACTTTAGTTGGAAAATGACATTAATATATATTTATTTAATGTTAAAATTAAATTGACACCAACATGAGTTGTTTTACTAAAACAGTTTTTAAGTAGGGTTACACAAGTCCAAATTTTGACTATAAATATTCATTAGAAATCTAAAAGGATTTCTTACATCATAGTATTTTTTTTATAATTTTTAGACATTAAATAAATTAAATTATTTAAGACATCATTATGATGCAGCGATGACATCATTATATAACAATTTTAATAAAATGAAAATATAAAATAAAATCTAAGGCTTAAACTTGTCCAAAGACTAATGGATGGGTAGATTTCGAAACCTTATCACCTTAGCCACGAATTATTTAAGTGTGGGACCTTTAGAATCCGAAAAGCATGGTATAATAATTTAACTTTTCAATCTTTCCAAAAGAGCCCCTCCTCTCCTCTTATAAAAGGCCCCTACCTCTCCCACCTCATTTACACTTTCAGGCCATTTGGCTCGGCCATCCTCGGCCCAAATACTCTCCCAACTTCCCCCTCTTACTCCTAGAAGCCTCACTTTGGGCATAACCGTTCTCAAGGAAGCCTTTGGCTCCAATCAGAAAGAGTTACCCGATTTTGAGGTAATTTCTTCTCTATGTTGATTTGTTTTATTTTTCTTCTCCAACCCCAGAAACTCTTTTTATTCATTTCTTTTGTAACAAAACCAGTATCCTCAATATACTAGAATTTTGTTATAAGAAGGATTAGATCTACAATTACACACACCTACTTCTAATGGTTAAAGAACATACGGTTTCTGTGGATGGCGAATTTCTGCCTCACGAAACGATGATTGTTCAACACTCATATAACACCTTAAAAGGTGACCATTAAGATGTCACTATATTTATATATGATATATAATGTGTTTATGTTTTACTTATGCTTCTGTATTTCTCATTTATGGCATACTGTATGATTTCCATTATGGGTAAAACGCGATAATTTCATTTTAGGAAGTGCGGACTACCGCCCCCTCAAAGTGATTTGAATCGTTAATGCCATATGTGGGATGTATAAAGGATGGAGTAAATGGTATTATACACTAAATTATACTGGAATTATATTATACATTTATATCATTATGATTTCATTCCATTAAATACGAAATAGAAATGAAAGTAGCGTTCATGCGTACGTACGGGTTACCGTCTCCATGAACGGTGCATTTCATTTCTTACCTCTAAATGTTACGTAATATTATAAATGAATGTATATACTGGATATATAAGATATATATGACATCTAAATCATGAATATAATTCTGGAGATAATGGATATTCTACCACATAAACAACTTGTAATTATAAGAAGTTTATTGTTGACTCAAGTACCAAAGATCGACAAAACGACCGTTATTAACTTAAATAATTACATAATGTTCATATCATTGTAATAAGGGATATAAAAAGGATAATGAAATTGAAAAATGGTTCTTAATAAGGTATATTTTAACTCTAGTTTACTATTCAGGAGGTTAAAGAATGGTTGAGTCAAGTCAGACACGAGGTAAGGGAATTTCTTAACCCAATTTTCATTCTTTGGGTTAATCTCCTACTTTCAAATTATGTCATGATATTATTATGTCCTATTTTGTATTTTTACATTCTTTATGTGTACCTATAGTGAATACACATAATAGATCTATTTTATTTTAAAAATGATCTTTTTAAGGACTTCGTCTCAATCTCCTTTCATTGAGGCATATTTGGCTTTATACACAACTTTCTTTTATACGGTGTATAAACCCCTTTGACTTTTATGTTTATTCAAAAGGAATCTTTTTTATACGAATCGTTTTACTAAACGAAAAAAAGGGAATGTTTTTGTTTCCGTACTTATGCGGCGACAATAACTGCTCCGCCGCTGTGACCATTATTTGAGTTTCAGCTTCCTCTACAAGCCATCATTTTTTTTAATGAAAAATAAATACAAAGTTTTAACTTTCTTTTATTTTGGTATTGAAAATGGGTTTGAAAGAATTTTTATTATATCAATGTGTTGTATTGATATCTTGTGATTGAAATGTGGATATTTTATTTTTCCTTTATGCATGTTTTATGTGATACGATTATGTTATGGTTTATGATATGTTTGAACCTATTCATATGAGGAATGCATTGGACTTAATAACTGACGGGTGGAGCCCGCTATAGCTCCTCGATGCATCGGCAGGTCTCATGAGACAAACTAGTGTCTTGGCACGAGGCCTTGACAAAATATTATTTGTGGTCTTGGCACGAGGCCTTGGCTACGTGGTTATGATAGTCTGGCATTATGCATTCCATCATTATGAAAGTGGTTATTGATATTGCATGTGATTATTCGACTAGTAGAATATCCATGTGAAGAAGTGAATGGCATTATATAATTTTACTTTTGCCATATTATGTTGATGTCCAAGTTTAAAAGGCTTTTGTTTTAGTTATACATTGCCTTAAATTTTTATGTTTATTTATGAAAGCTTCCGCAATATTGTTATCCTTACTGAGCATCTGAGCTCACCCCTTTCAATGTTTTAACATTTTCCAGGATGTGAAGAAGTATTTTATAAATGACCTACAGGGATAGTCAGAAGAGGATATGAGTGTGGACTATGAAGAATTTGTTATTAGTTTTTCACTTTATGATGTAATGTAACATTTATGAATGTATCTAGTGTTTCCAAGGCTACTAAACTAATCGGTCTTTCGAGACATGATATTTTGTGATCATGCCAATGTTACGAAGTAATGCACCGACTCTGGGTAGCTGGGGTCGGGGCGTTACATTACATCAACTGGCTCATCAACCAAAACCCAGAAATGGTTCTGATACATGGGATCCATCTCAGAATTCATAGATTCTAGCCATTTTGCTTTTTCTGAGCTTTCTACTACCTCCTTCTATGTAACAGCCCGAGATTTTATAAAAAAAATATTCTTTTTAATTTCATTAATGTCTTGTGTTGTATGCTGCCCCAAAAGGAGCTTGCTCAACACACATCCTTGACTTTCCTTGCATTACACGCAATCACGACCTTCCTCGATAGCGTCTATAGTACGAAATACTGAGTTTCACTAAACAAAGATATGCTATAAAAATATTATTAAAACTAGCCGTTATGAATAGTAATAACCACTTTTTGAATTTTTTTAATTTCTATTTTTCAAAATGGACTTCATTTCTGGATTCGGAATATCGAAATTAGCTTAGGGTGAAATTTTGATACTTTTCAGATAAATTTCATATTCTGATGAATAGTGAAAATTACTAAATTTTAATTAAAAAGAACTTTTTTAATTGAAATCATTAATAGTGATAAATTATTAATTTAAGTGGTTTTAAATTATATTTATAATATATTTTTACAATTTAATTCAATGTTGGTCATTGGATGTAATTTCACATTTAAACCAGTTATAAACAAGTGTCAATCTTTTGGTAGTTATTATCTCTTAAAAACACGCTATTTGTTTTGACGACGGGAACTAATTTTTAAATTAATTAATGCAACTGATATGTTCTGAATTTGGTAAAATATTCATCATTTTTTAATTCTTAATATCAAATTTTGCTTAGGCCTAATTTTTGGTATTTTTCTGGGAACTTTCATTTTTTGATGAATAGTGAAACCACTAAGTGGTAGTTAAAAAACTGAATTTTTCATAAAACCTAATTTTACCGCTTCTGTGAGTGGAATTTTGAAAATACAAGAAACATGGTTAATATCAAGGACTAAAATTTGGTTCAATGAGATGAAGATAATTTTTGGTGAATAGTAATGATTTACTTTTTTTAACACGGTTAAAAGTAAATAGGGTAATTAAGGGTACAAATGATATTATTATTACCCTAACACATGTCCTAATTCTATTGGACAAGTGTAATTCTACCAAAAACAACCTTAGGAATAAACTATGACCATTTAGGCCCATTTGGATTAGATTAGGACATTTATTATTAATTTATTTAAAAAAGGGTTAAAATAGTTAAAATCAATGTTTAATAAGTAAACCATTTTTAATATGGGGTTATACATAAGATAAATTCGACTATAAATATTCATTAGAACGATAAAAATATTTCCTACATAATAATATTTTATTTTTAATTTTTATACATTAAATAAGTTAATGTATTTATAACACAAAGATGATGCAGTAATTATCTTATTAATGAAATACTGACATAATTGATATTATAAATACCTAAATAACTATAATTTAAGACTTTTTATGAATTAAAATAATTTTCTAGGTTAATATGACATGATAGTATTGATTTAATTAACTTTGGTCTAATTAATCATTCTGGTATGAGTTTCAAAAAAATCAGCTATTGAATATTGTCAAAATTGACATCAAATAGTTTTTAAAACAAATATTATATTATTAATTGTTATTTTATTCCTAAAAATCTAAGGCTCGTCCAAATGACTTAGATAAGGTTATATATATTAATAAAACACAACTTGGGGGTCTCTTAGATGTATATGGTAAGTTTATTAACTATATAATATAAAAATACAAAGTGACATGGTAAATGTCAATCTACTTAACTAAGAGTTAAAACTAAACAATAAGGTTAATATAGGAACATAAACTTGTATAAATTCTATTGTATCAGGTTATTTTGACCCATCCCCACCTTAGATTCGAATGAAATCAATTTGGAGCTATTTAAAACCGAATTTGACTTTATAATAAAATAATAGTTTTAGTTATTCCAAAGGTACCCCTCTCCTCCCTTATAAAAGGGCACATCCTCCCTCTCTTCCTCACACCACTTTGAGCCTTCAAGCTCGGCCAACCCCTGAAAATTCTCTTATCCAGTTCCCTAAAAACATCCTAGAGTTTCAGGTCTTACTAAAAGACCAATTTTAGTGCCCTAAGAGGAGGACTCAAAGAGGTGCTTCAATGAAGAGGTAATGTCCATTACCGATTCTTTCAACATTATTTCATCTTCCACTTCATCTTCATAGGATGTTTCATTATGAAGTAATAACATCAGTATCACTTATATACTAATATATTATTATAATTATGAAACAACCTTATTTCACCATCTTTCCATCCTACGGAAAATGAAATCACCGCGCGTGCGTACGTATGAATACCGTCTCCACGCCGTGGTGTAATCTATTTTCCACCACCACCTTACTTGGATGGGTATAATGGTGTAAATAATAACTATATATGATTATTATAAAGTGATATTGATTCTGAAATAGTATACATACACTCGAATACAATTCCACGATCATAGTAACAATATCATCACTCGTGCGTACGTACGGAATATCGTCTCCATGATGTGATGCGACTTGTTCTACATGATCTTCATTGCATAATGATTATATAAATGAATTGAATGAATGAATATGATATATATTACACTAATACCATTCTGTAAATTAGGTTTCAATAACCTAAAGAAAAGAATAAGAATTTATTCGACAAAACACGCATAAGAACAAAAAGTAATAAACACCCGAATAACAAGTAGTAATGAAATATTACTAATAAGAAGTTAAGAATATGACCATATATGATATCATAACAATAAGTATGATTCTTTAATAAGTCTATAACATTATTTAAATCATTATACAAGAGGTTCGGACACTTACGAAGAAAATCAGACCTAAGGTAAGGAAAATATCACAATCTCATTTTTATCCGAGATTGTTTATACTTTGGTATTTGCTGGGGTGTATTTTATCATCCACATCCATGTTTCCTCAATATGTAATATTTATATCCTTCTACAATATTTTATATCAATGTTTACCCATCGGTGAGTTTTTAGTAAAAGATATGAAAGGAATCTTTCGTCGTTTTTCGTACGAGGTACTTTTTGACTTTTCTATCAAAAGTACGAAGATTGTTTTTTTAACTTATACGGCATGAATGGATTTTTAAAACATTATTTCCAAGAAGATTCCTTTAAAAGTTTTCATGTTTATTTTTAATCAACTTATTTTAGTTTATAATTGTATGACATGTTAAGAAAAGAAAAAAGTTTTTGAAGTAGAAAGGATATTTTCCTCAGGAATGGAGTTCAAGTGTTTTATCAAATTTATTTTCCATCTATGATATTAATGGGTTCTGTTTTTTTATCCCTATTATTACATTGATTTGATTATGTTGGGATGGAATTATTTTTATGAATTCCTTTATCTTATATGAATTGCTTTATGATGTCATGTTGTTTAAGAATCCCATTTTTATTACATGGGTTATGCAATGATGTGTGATTTAAGATTTTGTGGCACACATTAGAATGCTATCATTATGAGATGGGTGGGACCTATATCTCCCTCCAATGCATTGGGTAAAGATTTTATATCTCATGAGATAGACATGGCTTGAACGGTAGGCTATACCGGTTCAGTGAAACAGGACTGAAACGAGGGTGACTCAGTTCAGAAATGGACTTTGTCCACTAAGATAGTCTTGGAAATGAGTCTTGACTAATAAGATATGATTATCAATGATTATGTGTGTATGCCACAAAGTTTCATGTTTTAAGTTATGATTATTGGGATTTTATTTCACTACTATGATTTATCCCATGTTATGAATTTATGCTCTCTTTTGCAGGTTAATATTTCCAAAATGTTATGTTCTTATGAAAATGATGTGATTGATATTTCTTTTGATTACCCTTACTGAGCATTTGAGCTCACCCCTGTATGTTTTCTTTTCCCCAGGATATAAAGATAGGTTTTAGGTAAAAAAAGGAAGATCTTTATGGGAGATGTTGAAGATCATTCACCATGATTAGAAGATTATATTCCGAGTTTCCAAAGACACTAAACTATTACAATCCTTGTGTGTGTGTGTTTTGTATATACTAAGTATTTCGAAAAAGTAATGTAATGTCCATGTACGTCAAGCTTCAAGTCTCTATAGTTGGTATCAGAGGAAAGGTTTAGTCAACCTTTGGAAACTAGGATGTGAAAACTTTAGTGAGATCCCTAGAGATATTTCTAAGGTATGTCTAGGGATGTCCATAAGGATAAGTATACGTATAGGATATAGTCCTAGAACTATGGTAACGATATTAGATTAAACAAAATATGTTAGATATTGAAGTTACTCCCACTTTATTATGATTTTTTCCTCTCACACTATTCTTTTTGGGTTTTAGAAAATGGCTGGAAACAAGATGATTCACAATAATGGAGGATATAATGGACAATGGAATGGTATTCTTCATGAGAAACCAAATAAAATGGGATTTGGCAGTCCAAACATCATTATTATTCCAAATCAACAATCTCATAATATGATCAATAAAGTAAAATTTGGTAAGTTTCCTGACTCGGCTAATAAGAGAAAGATGGAGTTTCATGATGATCATAGAGGAGAGAAAGTTCAATTTCTCCTATGTAAATAATGTGGGAAGAGGCATCAAGGAGAATGTTTCAAAGGAACTAGAAGATACTTTGGGTGTGGAAAAGAAGGAAACAAAGCCAGTAAGTGCAGAAGAAAAGTTTCAGTTAACACCAGGGATGAGGATAATGGTATTTCTACGATATCAAAAATGGATAAATGTTTTAATTGTGGAATGTACGGGCATTATGCAAACCAATGCCCTAAGAGAAAGTCTAATGAAGAGAATCATTATGGTCGTATGGGTAGTATTTATGTGGATGACAATGAAGAGACTACAAATGATATGTGAGATGAAATAATTATTAAAGCTCGGTCAATGGTTTAAGAATGTAGTGGAATGATTACATGTTTATCATGTGTAATGTTGTATAAGTAATCTCATGGTACTATGGAATAAAGAGACATCTAAGGATTGTTACACTGTTGTCTTTCCTTGAGTTTTGAAAGTGTATGATTAATGTTACCAGTATCCATGAAAGGTGATTCAGATATTTTTGGAATGTAGATGATATGTGCATAATGAAGGGATAAGGAGAAAATTAAATGTTTGATAGTATTCATGAGATCATGAATTATATAAGGAGTAGGCTATATCATGGTTTGAGTATATAGAATTTTTGGATTTTGGTATGTGGAAAGAGTTAACTTTTGACAGCATTCATGTTTTCACTAAGGTTTAATGGGTATTCATTTTTCAAGAGAATACATCAATAAGGTATTCACATGATTGGAATGTGACAAACAAGATATATGGGGGATAAATAATGGTATTCACATTCTTGGTTGACGACATTTCAAGTAATCATTGTCTTTATAGTAAGAGCTTGGACCAAAGTATTTTAGATAAGCCTAAAGATTGGAATGGATTATGTTAACCATAAGTTAGTATTGTTTAAGGATATAACTTTTTTTGATATTATTTATGTGATGTTATAGTAATGTAGTTTTAGAAAAAGGACAACCTGCAGGACGGGCTATAGCCCATCGCGTCAGACAAGGTCCTCGGAATCGAACCCACAACCTATGTGTGACTGGACTTTATCGCCTACCACTGGCCTATAGAAAGTCCCTGGTTAGTAGAAACTAGTTTTATTTTATTAAGCGATATGATATATGAAGTATAAGTTCATTTTAGGAACTATATATGATTAATCTCACTATAGATGTACTTATGTATTTTTTGATAACTTTTCTATACTTTTGTTTGAGACAGATGGAATGACCCATCATTTTATCACATGATCAGCTAACACATCACGAATGATAAATTCAACTTCATTTCATTAAGAGATAAAGTGGAAATTGTCCAAATAATGACCAACGGTGAGACTATACCCAAATCATGAAAGTATTTCTTCTAATTCCAATTTCATCAACTTTAGGAAAATGATATTTAAAACCTAAAATGTTGTCCTACTGATCTTATATCTGATGAAACAGATGGTACCTTATATCGTCACAAATTTATTGCTTTGTGATTTCTGGCTTTTCCAAATCCATGTTCTCTACCACTCCCCATCAGAACATGATGGTTAGATTTCTCTTCTATATCCATATTTTCACCTATGTGGAAAACCAGTGATTAGTTTATTTGGATAATTATTAGATTTCATACTTTAGTTTTTATATCCAAGTTTTGGAATTCCTTTTTACGATGTGGGTTTCTATTAAAGAAACTTTCGAGTATTAAACCATTTATAACCCCGACGAATTTCTGGGACGATATTCATATTAAGGGGGTAGAATGTAACAGCCCGAGATTTTATAAAAAAATATTCTTTTTAATTTCATAAATGTCTTGTGTTGTACGCTAAACCAAAAGGATATTGCTCAAAACGCATCCCTGACTTGCCTTGAATTACATGCAATCACGACCTTCCTCGATAGCGTCTGTAGTACGCAATACCGAGTTTCACTAAACAACGATATGCTATTAAAATATTATTAAAACTAGCCGTTATGAATAGTAATATCAACTTTTTGAAATTTTTTAATTTTTATTTTTCAAAACGGACTTCATTTCTGGATTCGGAATATCGAAATTAGCTTAGGGTGAAATTTTGATACTTTTCGGATAACTTTCATATTCTGATGAATAGTGAAAATTATTAAATTTTAATTAAAAAGAACTTTTTTAATAGAAATAATTAATAGTGATAAATTATTAATTTGAGTGGTTTTAATGTATATTTAGAATATATTTTTACAATTTAATACAATGTTGGTCATTGGATGTAATTTCACATTTAAACCTGTTATAAACAAGTGCCAATCTTTTGATAGTTATTTTCTCTTAAAAACACGCTATTTGTTTTGACGACGGGAACTAATTTTTAAATTAATAATAAAGAAACTGATATGTTCTGAATTTGGTAAAATAGAAATCATTTTTGAATTCTTAATATCAAATTTAGCTTAGGCCTAATTTTTGGTATTTTTCTGGAAACTTTCATTTTTTGATGAATAGTGAAACCACTAAGTGGTAGTTAAAAAACTGATTTTTTCATAAAACTTAATTTCACCACTTCTGTGAGTGGAATTTCAAAAATCCGAGAGACACAATTAATATCAAGGACTAAAATGTGGTTCAATAAGATGAAAATAATTTTTGGTGAATAGTAACGTTTTACTTTTTCTTACCACGGTTAAAAGTAAATTGGGTAATTAAGGGTAAAAATGATATTATTATTACCCTAACATATGTCATAATTCTATTGGACAAGTCTAATTCGACCACAAACAACCTTAGGAAAAAAATATGACCATTTAGGCCCACTTGGATTAGATTAGGACATTTATTATTAATTTATTTAAAGAAGGGATAAAATAGTTAAAATCGACGATTAATAAGTAAATCATTTTTAATATGGGGTTATACATAATATAAATTCGACTATAAATATTCATTAGAAATATAAAAAGATTTCCTACATAATGATATTTTATTTGTAATTTTTAGACATTAAATAAGTTAATTTATTTATAACACAAATCTGATGCAGTAATTATCTTATTAATGAAATACTGACATAATTGATATTGTAAATACCTAAATAAGTATAATTTGAGACTTCTTATGAATTAAACTAATTTTCTAGGTTAATATGACATGTTAGGATTGATTTAATTAACTTTGGTCGAAGTAATCATTTTGTTATGAGTTTCAAAAAAATCAACTATTGAATAGTGTCAAAATTGACATAAAATAGTTTTTAAAACAAATATTATATTATTAATTGTTATTTTATTCCTAAAAATATAAGGTTTGGCAAAATGACTTATATAAGGATATATATATTAATAAAACACAACTTGGGGGTCTCTTGGATGTATATGATAAGTTTATTAACTATATAATATAAAAATACAAAGTGACATGGTAAATGTCAATCTAATTAACTAAGAGTTGAAACTAAAATATAAGGTTGATATAGGAACCTAAACTTGTCTGAATTATATTGGATGAGAGTATTTCGACCCATCCCAACCTTAGCTTCTAAATAAATCAATTTGGAGCTATATAAAACCGAATTTTACTTTATAATAAAATAATAGGTTTAGTTATTCCAAAGGTACCCCTCTCTTCCCTTATAAAAGGGCACCTCCTCCCTCTCTTCCTCACACAACATTGAGCCTTAAAGATCGGCCAACCCTTGAAAAATTCTCTTCTCCAATTCCCTAGAAACATCCTAGAGTTTCTGGTCTTCCTAAAAGACTAATTTTAGTGCCCTAAGAGGAGGACTCAAAGAGGTGCTTCAAAGAAGAGGTAATGTCCGTTTCCGATTCTTTCAACTTTATTTTCTCTTCCACTTCTTCTTATTAGGTTGTTTCATTATGAAGTAATAACATCAGTATCACTTATATACTGATATGTTATTATAATTATTAAACAACCTTATTTCACCATCTATCCATCCTACGGAAAACGAAATCACCGCATGTGCGTACGTACAGAATACCGTCTCCACGCCCTGGTGTAATCTATTTTCCACCACCACCTTACTTGGATGAGTATAATGGTGTAAATAAAAACTATATATGATTAGTATAAAGTGATATTGATTCTGAAATAGTATACATACACTCCAATACAATTTCACGATCATAGGAACAATATCATCACTCGTGCGTACGTACGGAATACCGTCTCCACGATGTGATGCGACTCGTTCTACATGATGTTTATTGCATAATGATTATATAAATGAATTGAATTAATTAATATGATATATATTACACTAATAAAATTCTGGAAATGAGGTATCTATAACCTAAGGAGAAGAATAAGAATTTATTCGACAAAACACGCATAAGAACAAAAAGTAATAAACACCCGAATAACAAGTAGTAATGAAATATTACTAATAAGAAGCTAATAATATTACCATATATGATATCATAACAATAAGTATGATTATATAATAAGTCAATAACATTATTTAAATCATTATACAGGAGGTTCTGACACTTACGAAGAAAATAGGACCTAAGGTAAGGAAAATATCACAATCTCATTTTTATCCGAGATTGTTTATACTTTGGTATTTGTTGGGGTGTATTTTATCATCCACATCCATGTTTCCTAAATATGTAATACTTATACCCTTCTACAATATTTTATATCAAAGTTTACCCTTCGGTGAGTTTTTAGTAAAAGATATGAAAGGAATCTTTTGTCGTTTTTCGTACGAGGTACTTTTTGACTTTTCCGACAAAAGTACGAAGAATATTTTTTTAACTTATACGACATGAATGGATTTTTAAAACTTTATTTCCAAGAATATTCCTTTACAAGTTTTCAAGTTTATTTATAATCAACGTCTTTTAGTTTAAAATTGTATGGCATGTTAAGAAAGGAAAACAGTTTTTGAAGTAGAAAGGATATTTTCCTCAAGAATGGAGTTCAAGTGTTTTATCAAAATTATTTTCCATCTATGATAATAAAGGGTTATGTTTTTTATCCCTATTATTACATTGATTTGATTATGTTGTGATGGAATTGTTTTTATAAATTCCTTTATCTTATATGAATTGTTTTATGATGTCATGTTGTTTAAGAATCCCATTTTTATTACATTGGTTATGCAATGATGTATGATTTAAGATTTTGTGGCACACATAAGAATGGTATCATTATGAGATGGGTGGGACCTATATCTCCCTCCAATGCATTGGGTAAAGATTTTATATCTCATGAGATAGACATGACTGGAACGGTAGGTTATACCGGTTCAGTGAAATAGGACTGAAACGAGGGTGACTCGGTTTAGAAATGGACTTTGTCCACTAAGATAGTCTTGGCAATGAGTCTTGACTAATAAGATATGATTCTCTATGATTATGTGTGTATGGAACAAAGTTTCATGTTTTAAGTTATTATTATTGGGACTTCATTTCACTACTATGATTTATCCCATGTTATGAATTTATGCTCTCTTTTGCAGGTTAAGATTTCCAAAATGTTATGTTCTTATGAAAATGATGTGATTGATATTTCTTTTGTTTACCCTTACTGATCATTTGAGCTCACCCTTGTATGTTTTCTTTTCCCCAGGATATAAAGAAAGGTTTTAGGTAAAAAAAGGAAGATCTTTATGGGAGATGTTGAAGATCTTTCACCACGATTAGAAGATTATATTTTGAGTTTCCAAAGACACTAAACTATTACGATCCTTGTGTGTGTGTTCTTGTTATGTACTAAGTATTCCGCAAAAGTAATGTAATGTCCATGTACGTCAAGCTTCGGGTCTTTATATTGTAGGAGAGAGGTTCATCATTGTCCAACAATAATGATTCACCATCCTCGGTGACTAGGAAACCAAATCTATCTAGTTCCCTTATCTCTCTTGAGCTCTTACATAGTTCTTGTGTTTATTGGACCTTATCCACAGGGACCTGTGGAACATGTTCTTGTACCAACTCCTATGTATCTTGATCATAAACATCTTCAACATCAATCATTCTCCCACTATCCTTCTTGAGGATGTGCTCCCTCTCAAGAAAGAGGGATTGTCTGGTGACAGTCACTTTCTTGTCTAAAGGGTTATATAGGAAATATCCATTCATTTCCTTGGGATATCCTATAAGGATACACCTCGTTCCCCATGGTGCTATTTTGTTTCCTAAGAGGGCCTTGACAAACCCCTTTCATCCCCATACACGTGTGTGCGGCAAAGTGGGTTTCCATCCATTTTATAACTCAGAAGGAATTCTATTTGCTGCCTTCGTTGGTACTCGGTTTAATGTGTATGCTATAGTTTTTAAAGCATATCCCCAAAAGGATAATGGAAGATCTTCCTGACTCATCATTGACCTCACCATGTCCAATATGGTGTGGTTCCTCCTTTCACTGACACCATTCGACTATGGTGTATAAGGAGGTGTGAGCTGAGATAGAATCCCAGAATCCCGTAGAAGATCGATGAACTCTTGGTTCAGATATTCTCCACCTCGATCCGATCGAAGTTTCTTTATCTTCTTACCAAGCTGATTCTCCACTTCATTCTTGAATTCCTTAATTTTCTCGAAGGACCCTGACATATACCTCATTAATTAGACACATACATATCTACTTAAATCATTAGTAAAAGTAATTAAGTACGAATATCCACCTATAGCTTCTTCTAGAAATGTTCTATATACATCCTTATACACCTATCCTAGAATCCCTATGGCCCTTTCACCCTATCCACTAAAAGGAGTCCTGGTCATTTTACCTTGTAAACAAGCGTTACTTCTATCAAGTGGTTTTAGCTCAGTAGAGTCTAAATAGCCATCTTGGTCGAGCCTTATCAAGCGCTTTTGTGTACATGACTGATAAGTTGATGCCACAACTTGGTGATGTATGAGTCATGTGAGTTTGTTTCGTTATTAATTGCCAACACTTGGTTTCGTAATTTAAGACCTACAAACCATTATTTAAATTTTCCATACCATAACATAAACTTTTCTTATAAAAGACACAACCCTTATTTCCAATGATGAAAATAAATCTATCCATATCCAAACAAGATACAGAAATTATGTTCTTCATAACACTAGGCACATAATAACAGTTATGAAAAACCAAAATCATCCCAGTCATCAATGAGAAGTTTTAATCATCAACAGCCAACGCAGACAACCTTGAACTATTGGCAGATCAGAGATCCACCTCTTCTCTGGAAATCTTTCTAAATCTACTCGGTTCCTGCATTTAAAAACAGATGTGATCCCCAAAAGTTTTATATAGTACCCAATGTGTAGAAATAGAAAGATTACACTCGATAAGAAATGCACCTTTAGCGTCCCGATGATTCTAGGTGCAGTTCCACTTCTAGTGGACTTGCTTTCAACATTCAAAACACACCACCTCCCATTCCTTTCCCTACCTCTGTATCTTCCCCTTCATAGAGGGACGGCACTTTGGGGCTTCAGACCATTTATAAGTCTTTGGCCCCTTTGCCTTGTCCTTGTTTTTCTTATTCACCATAAGGACTGTGGGTTTGTCACGCCCCATGTCCTTATCTACCTAGAGAATCATGGTTAGATGTTCTTATAGACTCTTCTCATTATTTCTCATGTTTTAGTTGACAAAAAAAAGCTTGTCAAGGTCTTGGGAAGTGACTATAGGATGAGATCTGTATGCAACTCATCCAAGAATTTAATCCCTAAGATGTCCCGGCATTCGATGTAGCCAATAAGCTTGACTACATGAGGCCTAGAAGGCACAGACTCTCCAATCTTCGTTGTAATAAAAGCATTGGAGATCTTATATCTCTCTCGTCTCGCCTTCTCTTGGTAGAGATCCTTAAGGTGAGACGTCATGCTATATACCTCCATGTTTTTATGTTTCTTCAAAATATCATTAGATATGGCCGATAGCATAAAACACTGGACATATGTGGCATCATCTTTGTGTTTCATGTAAAGAGATAGTTCATCATCACTGGCCTCCTTTCCAAGAACAACGGGAATAAGCTCTTCGAGCACATACACTTTCCTTTCGTGGCGAAGGATGACGTGTAAACGCCTCTTCCAATTTTGGAAATTGGTGACATTGAGAATGTTTTCCTTCTCAATTATGGTTTTCAATGATATGTTTAAAGTCATTTTCTTGTTGTTTCTACAAATTAAGATAAGAAAAGGTTTATTAAATTATTTTAAAATTCAGACAAATAAATAAATTAATGCTTATTAGTCTCACACTATTTTATCAAAATCCAATAACCCTCACAATTGACTTAAGAATATTTTGTTGCCTAAATATACTACTGGAAAGGATCCATATTTTCCTTCGCATTACCCCAACATGGGTTGGTCAAGCAACTTGAAGGGTTTTAGGAAGGTATTCCAAATGCCAACTGCATTAACTCACAGCTCCATGATCCACTGAGTGGACTCACCAATCTTGAAATCCTTTTATTTTGGATTTCCTCAAACTTTGCCTCTTGGTCACACCAAGTCCTACTATGGTAGTCAAACCTTGATGCGAACCATGTAAAGTCAACCCAAAAACATGAATTATAATTCCCGGATAATTTAATGAACCCCAACTAGGGTGGGTCAAGTACATTGAACTATGGTTCGATTCTTACCAAGATTATGGAAGGCTATACTGACTGAATATTTCTTTGAGGGATTTTATCCTTATACATAAATTACCATTTTATTATCTTTGATTACTTTCTTGTTAATTTTAAGTGAGATATATTTAATTGTTTATCATTTTCTATGATAATATTTACGCATAAGCCAGTATTTATTTTAGTTACATCTTGCATGCTTGTTTAATTCATTAATTTTGTGATCTTGACAACACACCCATAATAAATAAACCATGAAACTGAAAAAATAAAATAAATAAATGGTATGATCATGACCTTGTTCTATTGGTTATTTTATCTAGTTGTTGATAAACTAACCAAAGACCTAGGGGAGAAACACCTTAAACCTTTCGGGTTTGTGTTTACAGCTTTCCACCTGTCATCCTTTGTATCTTCTTGGATTGGTTTCACCTTGGCTCTGGACCTGAGCTGACTCCACTAGCTTGGGAGCTCCATCCATTACAAATTCATATATATCACATTCAGGTGAGGGGTAAAAAAGGGGTTTTTACATAAAATAATCCTTGGGCGTGTATGACCTACATATTAATGAGGATAAGGCTCACATGACAATAAATTTAATTTAAATAAATCAATTAAAGAACTATTCATAAATAAAGGTCTTGGTCTCAGTCATGATCATACAAACATGCAACGATATTTACACACAAATAAAACTAGCATTCAATTCTTTAGTCATTATCGGTTAAGATAAATCATGCTCGAATCAATTAATTATCATTAATTAATCAATCCTTTTATCTTAAACCCTTTTCTGAATTTCCTTGAGATTCTCATCCATCATAATTTTAAACAAATAAATTCATTTAAAATTATCTTTGTACGTAACTTGTACTTTGGAGGCAACCGAGTGAATTCATGTTCATTACGCATATGTTAAATTAAACACATATATATAAAACACCTAATACGTGTTGTTCCTTAGCATTATGCATGAACTATGGTATATGTCTCAAGTGTTTTTATAATATAATAATAAATTTTAATAAATCAGCATAATTTGGGCGAGTACACTGTGTGTAGTTCAGACTACATGACATGTACTTTTCTTGACCATCCTTCCAAAGTACATGCCCAGGGACATGACGTGTTGATGTACTTTGGAAATTTTCAGAGTACATGGCATGTTCAGTTGGACACACGCCGTGTAGTATCCGTATTACACGGTTTCTAGTCGAGCAAGTCGTGTATGGGGTACACAGTTCAATCCCAGCCCAAAGGGACTACACACCATGTTTAGTGGACCACACGGTGTGTACTCCAGAAACCATGTGCCACCTGTTTCTGGTCAACACATTGTGTCATAAATGACTTAGATAGGATCCAATATGTGGCCTAATTTTTCGGACCAATCCAATGCTTTGAACCCAGACTACACGGCGTGTACTTCCGAACACACGTCGTGTATTCTGGTATCATATGGCCAGGAAAGTATGGAAACTCTAGATGATTTTCTATATTTTATTTTAATCAAAATTAAAAGAAAAATTCATTTCTATAAGGTGAATGAGAAACGATAGGGGAGGAACAGATGTTGAGATTCAGATTTTAAAGAACTATTAACTTGAACTGAAATAACTAATTTATTAAATGCGTAAATCCGCTATGAAAAACTAAAAAATTATAATCAATGATAAATCCTCTCTATGAAACCACTTGTAGGTTCTGGTCATAGCAGAAGCGCGTTGGTGGGAGTGTCCAACTTTAATTTTACCATTAACAACGATCAATCTGAGCTTCGTCATGATGTAAAATGCTGGTTCTTCAAAATATAATGAAGAACGAAAAACAAAAGAGGGAGTTTCAGAACCATAGAGATAAGATCATCATATATTGGTTATAATTAATTTAATTAATTTCCAAAAATTTCCTTAATTGAATTCTTTCTTCGTTGATGTATCCGGTCACGATCTGGTGTGATCCTTTGTTGTGTCACAGAATCCATGTATAGGATTCTTCTAGCGGTGATCCACACATGATCCACATATATTTGGACATCTCCAAAGTGATCTCTAGGTGCTAGAATGAAAGAACCTTCGCTTTCGATCTCCGCCTTCGATCGACTTGATCCGGTGGTGGTGGATCTCTCTCGGTCTTGAGAGAATTCTTGGAGGAAGGATTTCTTTCATTTTTGAGTGAAATCTCCAGAATTGTGGAGCACAATAATTAGGGAAAAGTGTTTGGTTTATGATGATATTTATAATCGGGTTTGAGGTTATAGAGTTATGAAAATAAATAAATGCGTTACATGGATTATTTATTTCATTAAATCTTATTGAAAACCCCCATGTAGAATGATTAATTCCTTAACATGCACCCATTCTGATTATAATAAATATCATTTAATAAAACATTATTATTTCCTCATAATCCCAACTGAAAAAACTACATGTCGTATAATCATTAATACAGGGCGTGTACTTTTATATTCCATTTTTCTTTATTTCCTCCACCACACTTATTTGTCCTTTAGTAAAGGATATTTATTTATTAAATAAATGTTACTTAATTACTTTCTAATAAATATATATTATTTCATCCACAATATATTATCTGGAATAACTAGTGTCGAAATAAATACAATCAAGAATCCTTTAATAATTATTAAACCATAGTCAGGATTAATCTTTATTTAACTTGTTAAATTAATATTTAATTGAGATACATGGCCACGCTTAGTGTGTGACCCTCTAGGCCTCTTTCTTAGAGGCATTAGGTGGAGCCTGCATAAAGTCCAGGGTTAGATTCTAGTAACATTCCAAGGAATCCATAGATAAAGAAGTTAACATCACAATGACGTGTCACCTCATACGAATGCTTACTGTGTAATATAATCCCTTTGTCACAATATCTAGAATCAAGCGAGTTGTATAATAGTTCCATCAACCCATGTGCTTGATTATTATTTCATTGACTTTCCGAAATTGAACTCGCCCATACGTTATCCTGGTCATGGTTTTTAGGCTATATCAATTCCATTAAAGGGCCTGAGATATCTACTTCCATTATATAACATAAGGGACAAATCCTTTCTTGAATTATTTATTAATGTAGTATTACACGAGACACACCCAACGTATCCTACCTCGCTGCGAACAGTATGTAATCACAGTTTTCATCAATACATTTAAGTGCGCGAGTTGTAACACCCATTAATAATAATCTTAATGTCTAAGGACCAATACACACGTCCTCATATAGGAACATGTAATGACACTATGAAATGTGGATTTCCTACTGGTGGGTCTCGTTCTCATAATATCTTTGTGGATATTACCAAGGGCGCACACCTTGAGAAGGTGCCTTAATGTTTTATGAGTCCTCACCCCTAATGGAATGTATTTTTTGTGTCCCTCAAAATACATCATCCTGCCATAGAACATATATTCAAGAACAGTGTTATGGCACTTCCAGGTTCTCATCATAGTAGGGATCTTCTATGACCCTTTAATGCAACAGGTGTCCTTAGGACATTATCACATGCATTGTCATGAAGAAAAACAATCAATATGTGATAAGGTATTTATTGATGAATAAAGTACAAAGTAGTTGGTTTTAGGCCACTAACTCCAACAGTACATAGGAGGAAAATTTTACAAGACATTCAAGGAATGCTTATGGCATTATCATCCAACTTGAAAGTAAAGTTTAAGGATTCTTTATAGGATTAAAACCATGTATTAGAAGGGAGTTAGTGAAGGATCAAAATGATAGTTATTATAGTATCAAAATAATGTTATAGATGTTAAATATACAAGAGGGGGGGGGGGGTAAAGTGTATACTTTAAAAAATTATTTTGGAACTTTTATAGATGGTAATGTTTAACAATGTTAAACAAGGTAAATTCACAAGACCTCTTAGTTCTACAAACTTGTTTGATTCCAGAAATATGGTTCCGGAAATGAAACTTAATAAAATTTTAAAAAGATAACGATTATACCTTAATGTGTATAGAATCTTCCAAATTAGAGTAAAAGTATAATAAAGTATAAGACAATTATACTTTCCTCAACAACCAAAATGTAGTGGTAAACATGAAACAATAAAAGTAACAAGTAGAAAATATTTTAACCCAAAGATAAGGGTATCCAATAACATTGGATAAAGGTCTTGTGATTTATACTTTCAAGAAATTCTATCTTAACCACACCTAGTTAAGCCCTCCACATGAATATCAGAGTTTTTCTGGCTATCCCTGGAAGCCCTAAAACTTTAAGGTAGTCTGAACCTATGTTTTCCTATCCCCGGAAGCCCTCGAATGTACTCAGCAAAATTCAGAGTCACACAAAGCCATTCTGAACAATATGTTCAGTATGCACAAAGCAATAAAGTCTCTCTATAGAAATCACTTCAACATCATGTAATCTCGAGATTGATCAACCTCAATCAAAGTTGTTGTGAGATCATTCAAATGAGCTCTTATTTATAGGCACATCTTCAACAGTTGGCTCCCTCCTCCAATGGTCATATTTTTCCATGAAATTCAGAGGGGCATGTACACATGTCCCTCAAACAATGGTTGGTTAGAAACGGAATGAACAAGATAATATTATAACACAATCAAGTGTAATAAAAAATATGGTTTCGTAACCAAATCCATTTTTTGGAGTGTAAGGAAAAATAAAAGTTCTGGGTATAGCCAAAAAACCATTTGGTGACTATAATAAATGAATATTCAAATTCTTTCTTTAAAAGAATTCAGAACCGGAATTCTATAGAATTATGGAGTCTGAATTTCAATGAAATTCGGAGTCTGAATTCATAAGAATATGTATTCTGAATTCATAATAATTCAGAGTCAGAACTCATAATGTTCGGAGTCTAAAGTCATAAGAATTCAGAGTCTGAACTCAAAAAGTTCAGATTCTGAATTCAGAGAATTCAGAGTCTGAACTGAGAAAGTTCAAATTCTAAACTCATAAATTTCAAAGTCTAAATTCAGAGAATTCAGAACCTGAATTCAGAACTTGAAAATAGAATGCTCTATATCAATGTATTTATATGATTCCAAGGTTTTAGAGTTGAAACATACTTTTATACTTTGAAACAAAATGTGTTAGATTATAATATGAACAATGAAAACATGGTAAGGATAAATTTCCTTAGGGAAGGAAAATTTACCTTTTGAGGATAAAACATGGGGGAAAATAAATTTCCCTTAAGATAGAGTGTTTGTGATTTTCAAAACAAGAAGGAAAGGAAATGTCATAAGGAAACCTTATTTACTCAACAATCTCTCCCTTTTTGGAAAGCACAAACATCCTTACAAAATAGAATATAAGGACTAAGAAAATATTTTTCTAGACTTTGAAAATAAAACATATCTCCCTTAACACATGGGAAGTGATGAATACGACTAACTCCCCCTTAGGCATTAGAAACACTAAGGATCCTATTTGTGATTTCCAGATTAAGACTTAGCATTTAATTGTATATAAAAATATTCTTGGATAAAAACTCCCCCTAATTTAAGAAAATTTATTCTTTTACATTGTATTCTTTTTTTTAACATTACATTATCCTCCATTGTGATTTTTACAAAGGAAAGCAGGGAATGGAAAAGAAAATATGGTACCTGAAATATCAGTACTAAACAACAAAAAGATGAGTAACCAATAATTTCATTAGGAATGGAAACATTTATACAAGGAAGAAATACAACAAAATATCGATAATGAACAAGATTACCATTCCTTCTCCTTCTGCAACAACTTTATTACTATTGTTTTGAGCTTCTTGAGTTCCATGTAATCCTCCACTACACGTTTGAGAAGCTGATCCTGATTTTTTGTTTTCTTCTCTATGTCTTTGATTTTTTCTTCTTGAGCCTTAAGAGATTTTTCCTAACCCTTTTGAGCATCTTCTTATTTAAAAAAAATTTCTTCAAGTTCGATTCTGAGATCTCATTCCCTCTTCCAACTCTGAGAAACTAAATATAACTTCCCATTCATATCTTTCACTTCATGCATCTGAGAATTCTATTCCAAAGTTATCAATTTTGAGCACGTGTTTTTTTCAACAACACGTAATATTTTTATTAAAACGGGGGAGATTTTTAAGAACAATACATTATCTCTATGAAGATTTTGATTCTCACAAATACACTTATTTTTCGCTAATGATTTTATTTATTTATGTATATTTCATGAATTTCTGATTTATTTTTTATTTCTGAAAGAAATACTTATGTTCTTGAAAAATGAGAATTTATTGCTAAAGTATTATCATTAGCGTGTTCTGGAAACATTGTTCATGCTATATATATTCATGAATTTCTTAAGTGTGATACGGAAACACTATTCATACCCTACGTGGAGAAATGTAGCGTAACAATGAAATGCATTGTATACTTTATGAGATATCAGAAAAGTATGGTTGAACAACCATACATTATCAGAAATGTATGGAAGAAGAACCCTACATTAGGAAGGAACCCTACATTTTGGTTAATAAACAAGTATGGAAGAAGAACCATAAGTAAGTTTTAAATGTTACATTTTTTCCTCAAAAGTATGGTTCATCAACCTTACTTTTGTAAAAAATCTTACACTTCATCAAAATTATGGATCGTGTACCTTATGTTTGGAAGATTTTAAAAGTATGGATCATTTATCGTGTGTTTAGTTATTGAAATGAAAAGTATCATTCATCAAACCTACGTTTGTAATCAACCTTACATTTGAAGGATGTGACATAAACCCTATGTTTGTGTTCAACCTTACGTTTGAAACATGCATTCTATACAGTTCAACCTTACATTTGGCGTCGGAGAATTAAAGACGATATTATTATGAAATGGTCTACAAGCAAGTTATTAGGTAGATTTCAAGAAAGATTTAAAGTTGAGTTTATAGCATGTCATTGATTGATTCAAAGCCATTTTATCTAGAATTCAAAGGATCAATTTAAAAGGATATTTTTATTCCAAATCATCAGGGAAGCTATAACTGCTATGTTATTTTGAATTTTAGAATATTGTGATTCAAAATGCGATCACTATGGATCTAAATTTGTAGGATAAGTGCTCTTTATTATTTAATATAGATGTGATATTTCATTGTAAAAATATATATTCATATAAAATGTATTTCGAACAAAAAAAGGAGAAAAAATAGAGTCTATCAAGATCAATAGATCTGTTGATTACGAAGAGCGAAAAAGATCTATTTATTAAAGAAGAAGAATCACAAATAGAAGATTCACTCATTCGACATCGAAGATCTACTGTGAATCTAGTGCTACTAAAGTTGTGAATTATATTTCTATATCTACTAAAACAGGATCGACTCAAAATGACTCTTACTTAAAGATCATTATTTCTATAGGTGATGATCCATCTACAATCAACTGCATTCTGTTGCAATTGTGAAGAACAAATAGAAATTATTTTCAAAGTAAAAATACCTTTCTTTTCTATTCATGAGTGAATGGATTCTCGTACAAAGCTGTGCAGGTTCTGTGTGTAACGACTCGAAATTTTGAATAAATATTGTTTCCTAATTTTATGTGTTATTTTATTTTAATTTTATACTCAATAAAAATGTTTCATTTGATAACATTAGTATAATTAAAATGAGACTGTTGGGTTTTGACTTTTATATGACCATTGGTCAATATGAACGCTGTAAACTAAACGTTTCGATTATTGTCTCTAAATACAAGTAATCTTGGTTAATTATTATAGAAAGATGATTTGATGGCCTCACCCAGTAGTCTTGGACCGATCGAAGCCCATCTAACAGAACTTGGGAAGGAGGTAGCATGACTTGGCTTTGCTCTGGACCTAACCCAAGGCAAACTTCATCGTGTGAAGCTAGAACAGAATCTCCTTTCTGAGAAGTTCAACCTGATAAAAATTACTACTCGTGTGATGTTGGCCAAACCTCCTTTATATTCTCTCACCTTAGCACACCTTACACTTAGGTCTTATACTGGAATGATAAGGGTCTATTTAAGGAGATTGTAACTGCCTTGTGTAATCCTTGGTTTTAAATAAAAATTGGGATTTCTTCTTATGATGATGTTTATGAATTTTCAAATGACCGGATAAATATAGTATGCATATTTTTGATGAATTTTAGATATTGGATATTTTAAAAATGTTTATGTAAACCTTAAATAATTAAAAATGTGTAATGATTTTTGAAAAATGGTATTCTACAATTATGTTCAGTAAGAAATTTAGAGTCTAATAAGATCAACTTGATTGTTGGTGAATAGTAAATTATGAATAGTGACTTTATGCTTAGGATTAGTAATGTGACCAAATGGATTACTAATCTCACTTAAAAAAGTATTATTATAATCTAGGCACCTTGATTAAGTAATGTGATTCAATAAATGGTTAAATAATGGTTTCATAAATTATTATTCAAGTATTAGTTTTTTCAAGTGAATTGTGTTTTTTAGATTAAAAATTAAATTAAAAATATTTAGAAAAATATTTTTATAAAATGGATTTCATTTTTGAACTCAGAGCATCGATATTATGTTATGGTAATTTTTGGGGTTTTTCTGAAAAAAATGAATTTTCGGTGAATAGTGTATTTAATTAAAAATAAAATTTAAAAGATTTAGAAAATTATTTTTATAAAATGGAGTTCATATTTGAAATCAAAGCATTGATATTTGGTTAATATGAAATTTTGGGATTTTTCTGAGAAAGTTGAATTTTCAGTGAATAGTAAAAATACAGTTTTAGGGTTTCAGTATGTTTAATGACATCATAACTGTGTCATGATGATATCATGAGATATTTCAAGGGTTGGGCGACCTAAGGTGATTAAATATTGTATTGGGGGCCCCATGTGGCCTAACTTCATGGGAAATATCATGGGAGAGCACATGGTTTTGAGAAAACCACTTTCGAGGTGTCCCTTGGCAATTAGTGCCTTGTCCCCACACTTTCCCTATAAATACGAAGCCATCCTCTCATCAATTCGACTCCAAAACCATCCTCAACGAAGTTCTGGTCTCATTACCTCCCAAGGAGTCCTCCCAAGGTTCCGCAAAGCCCTTAAGGTCTAAACCTTTATGTTTTAAGAGTTACATTTTAAGGTAAGGGATCTGATTTCTCTCTTTCTTGTCAAGAAATCTCTTTTATGTAATTTATTTTATGCTCCATGTTATTATGTTAAAGGTTGTTCTTTTATACTCCTCTTAATGACCTTTTCATGTTAATATAATGATAGATCCCCTCTTACTCTCATTATTTTGTTTTATGATGTTTTAAGTGGCGCCATTAGGCTGCCGAAATATTTGTAACGGATTCGTTCTCCTTTCTCTTTTTTCAAGATCTATTTTCATGTAAAGTATTTCAAGTTACTTTTTATTATGTTGGGGTGTGATCTCTAAATTTATCATACTTGTCTCTTATGATGATATGATGAGATACCCCATTCGATCTCTTCAAATAAGCATTTTGAAATTTTAAGTGGCGCCGTTAGGCTGTCGAATTTTTAAGGTATTCTTTCACCCTTCTCATTTTCAAGTTCTATTTTCATGTAAAGTATTTCAAGTTAATTTATGTTGGGGTATGATATATATATCTATCATACTGATCATTTTTGTTCATATTATGAAAGACCCTTTTTGATATCATTAATTCATTTTTGTTGAAGTTTAAGTGGCGCTGTAAGGCTGCCGAATTTTTAAGGGATTCGTTCACCTTTCTCATTTTTCAAAGTTCTAATTTCATGTCAAGTATTTAAAGTTACTTTTTATTATTTTGGGGTATGATATCTATATCTATAATACTGATCTTTTATGATCATATTATGAGATACCCTATATGATCTCTTCAATTCAGTATTTTGATGTTTTATGTGTCGCTGTTAGGCTGCCGAATTTTTAAGTGGTTCTTTCAACTTTCTCCTTTTTCAAAGTCCTAATTCCATGTCAAGTCTTGAATGTTCTTTTTTATTATTCTGGGTTATGATCTCTATATCAATCATACTGATATTTTATGTTCATATTATGAGAGACCCTATTTGATCTCATCAATTCATTTTTGGTTGAAGTTTATGTGATGTCGTTAGGCTGTAGAATTTTTATTAGAGAAATCTTATTTTGTCTTCCTTTAATGTTCTTCATTTCATATGGTATATTTTCAAATTTCATTACCATGTTCTTAAATCCATTATATTCTGTTCCTATACTGTTTTATGGGTCATTTATGAATGTTTGACCAATTTCCTCTCTCTTTTCAATATTTTCTAAATCCCTGTAACATAGCTGTTATGCTGCAGAATTTTTGTCTCAAATTGTCTCTCTCTTTTTCTCAAAATTATTTTATGTTATTAAGATAATACTCAAAGATCTTATTTCTACAGGGGTATTCACATATATATCAAAATGTTCTATTTTAAATTCTGTTATTTACCTACATGAAACCCGCTTTCCCTTTCTGTGGGTTTAAAGTGACATAAAGATCTTGTCTTTAAAGCAGTTTTTAAAACGCTATGATTATGAAACGAACCCCATTTCTTTTATGATATATGGGTTGTTTATGAAATTATTGATGATGATATATGTGGCTCACATTATAATAAAGACATGTCAATGGTGCGCCCAGATTGCGCTCCAATTCATTGGGTAAAGACTTAATCTCTAGAGATGACTTTTTAGACTGATACCTTGGTGAATAACCTTGGTAATTTTTAATGACACCTTGGGGATGGACCTTGGTGAAACGAAATGATTGTCAATATTAAATTTTGCAGCCACATCTTCAAGTTATGAAAAGTGTTATTTTTATTATGATATATCTCATGATTTCTTTCTCATGCCTTAAAGTTCTTTTCATGACCTTATTGAAGTATCTCAAGTTCACATGTAAAGTGTTTCTCTTGTTTCCCTTACTGGGCCTTCTGCTCACCCATTCTTTTGATGTATGTCCCCAGGTTATGAGATGTAGTAATGAACCTAGGATGAACATGAAGATAAGCCTTTCAAGTGTTTAAGAAGAATGTTTTATGTTTTCATGTTTTAATTTCATGGTTTCCAAGACACTAAACCTTAAAAATCCTCGGTTTTGTAAAATGTAACAAAAGTTTATGTGATAAAAAGGCGGGATGCTATAGTTGGTATCAAAGGATGGTTTAGTTATTTGTGGAAATTAGGATATGAATAATTTAGGAAGAAGCCTATGTAAAAGTTTATAAATAGGAAATCTTCCTGGTATTTTGGTGAGTATTGAGTAATGGGTTGCCAAGAAAATACATCCATGTCTGGATACGAGCAGGTAGAGGTGGCTCTGGCACAGATGTATATAGGGGTAAAACCCAAAAACACCACTTTCAGCTAGACTCAAATAGAAACTGGTACACGACAACGGGCCTTGCTACACTCTTGGTTACGACACTCCCAGGGGATATACATTGGTAAATTCATAAGCTTAGTATGAACCATTGTTAATGGAACAAAGATAAAATAAAATAAAGACTCACATAAGAATATATGATCATGGATAACTTAGATGGGAACCTAGGGGATGACAAGTTAGGGTATAATTTTCTTCTACAAGTTATCCTTATATGCTTTAAGTTTCTTTTCATGATTATTGACTAAGTATTTAAGCCCCTAATTATAGTTTCTTTTCTTAGTTAATGGCGGTAAATGGAAGAACATGTCCCAACAACCAATGTGATTAGGAAATGCTATGATTGCCGTATTAATATGACAGAGATGATTAGGGGATTAAAAGATGATTATTATTTTGGAATACGTTCACTATTTTGGGGACCCTATATGATCGAGGTAAATAGATTACTACAGTATTTTCATTGAGGAGTAAGGTTGACTTATATTTTGAAGAATCGATGAATTTAAGGTGGACTTATAGTAATTTAGGTTACTTATGGGAATGATTAACCAATCTTGTGTAAAATATGTTTAGGTTAGATACTTTTGTTATAATATGTTAGGAGTGTTTGATGTTGTTTGGAGATGAAAAATGAAGTTTATTTTGGAAGACTATGTTATCAAATCCTTCTTGTATTTGGGTTTCAATCTTAGTTTGGTTTATTTTGAGGAATTTTAAGGACCGTTATTTATGGAATGGTCTATGATGAACTTTGGGTAGTACCATGGAACTTTGAATATTTAAAAGTAGTTTCCATTCCTATAGGATTATTTCTTTTTGAAGAGTTGATTTACCTTACCCTTTCTGTTATTGGGATAATGTTTAAAGATAGAATAAATAGATAGTTAATCTTTTTAGGATTATGTGATTCTCTAAAAGATTATTCTTGTGTTTTGATGAGACCAAGTAGTTTTGAATGCTCATAGTTTGGATAAAAGAATAGTTTTGGGTAAAAACTTATTAAAGGATGAAACTATACATGAAGATAGGTATATTTTCTTATGTTTTTGTTTTATGTCGTAAATGAATTCCTCAAAATTATGAAAATGAATATAAAACAAAAACGTTGTTTGTTTACGTTTCCTACTGGGTAATCAAAGACCATTTACACACATCATAAGTTTGGGATTTTATTATGGTTAACTTTCTCCTAATAATGTTTTCTATCACTCTCCCTCAGAACTTGACCCTTTGTTTTCTCCTCCATGTCCATGTTTTCCTATATAGAATCCTAGTGTGGTTTAACTCAGGTGACCTTTGTACATCCCTTTATTTCTTTTAAAGAAATAGTTTTAATGACTCCTTTTCCAATGTGGGAATTTCAATAAAATTTCAAAAACCCAATTTTAAAAAATGCGAGGATGCAATTTCTTAAGGGGGGAAGATTGTAACGACCATAAATTTTGAATAAATCTTGTTTCCTAATTTTATGTGTTATTTTATTTTATTTTTATACTCAATAAAAATGTTTCATTTGATAACATGAGTAAATTGAGACCGTTGGGTTTTGACTGTTATATGACCATTGGTCAATATGACCACTGTAAATGAAAAATTTCGATTATAGTCTCTAAATATAAGTAATCTTGGTTAATTATTATAGAAAGAGGATTCGATGGCCTCACCCAGTAGTCTTGGACCGATTGAAGTCCATCTAATAGAACTTGGGAAGGAGGTAGCACCACTGGGCCTTGCTCTGGACCAAACCCAAGCCAAACTTCATCATGTGAAGCTATAACGGAATCTCCGTCGTGAGAAGTTCAACTTGATAGAAATTACTGCTCGTGCGATGTTGGTCGAGCCTCCCTCACATTCTCTCACCTTATCACACCTTACACTTAGGTCATATGCATGTGTGATAAGGGGCTATTTAAGGAGACCATAACTGCCTTGTGTAATCCTTTGTTATAAATAAAAATTTGGATTTCTTCTTATGATGAAGTTTATGAATTTTCAAATGATCGGATAAATATAGTATGCATATTTTTTATGAATTTTAGAAAATGGAAATTTTAAAAATGTGTATGTAAACCTTAAATAATTAAAAATGTGTAATGATTTTTGAAAAATGGTCTGCTACAATTATATTCAGTATGAAATTTAGAGTCTAATACGATCAACTTGATTTTTGATGAATAATAAATTATGAATAGTGATTTTATGCTTAGGATTAGTAATGTGACCAAATGGATTAGTAATATCACTTAAAGAAAGTATTAATATAATCTACGCACCATGATTAAGTAATGTGATTCAATAAAATGGTTAAATAACGGTTTCATAAATTATTATTCAAGTATTAGTTTTTTCATGTGAATAGAGTTTTTTAAATTAAAAATTAAATTATAAATATTTAGAAAAATATTTTTATCAAATGGATTTCATTTTTTAACTCAGAGCACCGATATTATGTTATGGTAATTTTTGGGGTTTTTTCTGAAAAAAATGAATTTTCGGTGAATAGTGTATTTTTTAAAAAATAAAATAAAAAATATTTAGAAAATTATTTTTATAAAATGGAGTTCATTTTTTAAATCAAAGCATTGATATTTGTTTAATGTGAAATTTTGGGATTTTTCTGAGAAAGTTGAATTTTCAGTGAATAGTAAAAATACAGCTTTAGGGTTTCTGTATGTTTAATGACATCATAACTGTGTCATGATGATATCATGAGATATTTTAAGGGTTGGAAGACCAAAGGTGATGAATTATTGTATTGGTGGCCCAATGTTGGCTAACTTAATGGGAAATATCATGGGAGAGCACATGGTTTTGAGAAAACCACTTTTGAGGTGTCCCTTGGCCATTAATGCCTTGTCCCCTCACTTTCCCTATAAATACCAAGCCCTCCTCTCATCCATTCGACTCCAAAACCATCCTCAATGACGTTCGGGTCCCCTTACCTCCCAATAGGTCCTCCAATGGTGCCCCCAAGCCCTTAAGGTCCAAACCATTGAGTTTTAAGAGTTACATTTTAAGGTAAGGGATCCGATCTATCTCTTTCTTTTCAAGAAATCTCTTTTATGTAATTTCTTTTATGCTCCATGTACTTATGTTAAAGAGTGTTCTTTTATACTGTAATTACTGCCCTTTTCATGTTCATATAATGAGAGATCCCCTCTTACTCTCATTATTTCGTTTTATGAAGTTTTAAGTGGCGTCGTTAGGCTGCAGAAATATTTGTAACAGATTCTTTCTCCCTTCTCATTTTTCAAGATCTATTTTCAGGTAAAGTATTTCAATTTCCTTTTTATTATGTTGGGGTATGATCTCTAAATTTATCATAATGATCTTTTATGAACATATTATGAGAGACACAATTTTATCACTTCAATAAAGCATTTTGAAATTTTAAGTGGCGCTGTTAGGCTGCCAAATTTTTAAGGGATTCTTTCACCCTTCTCATTTTCAAGTTCTATTTTCTAGTCAAGTCATTCAAGTTAATTTTTGTTGGGGTATGATATCTATATATATCATACTGATAATTTATGTTCATATGATGTGATACCCTTTTTGATCTCATCAATTCATTTTTGTTGATGTTTAAGTGGCGCCGTTAGGCTGCCGAATTTTTAAGGGATTCGTTCACCTTTCTCATTTTTCAAAGTTCGACTTTAATGTCAAGTCTTTCAAGTTACTTTTTATTATTTTGGGGTATGATATCTATATATATCATACTTATCTTTTATGATCATTTTATTAGACCCCATTTGATCTCTTCAATTCAGTATTTTGATGTTCTATGTGACGCCGTTAGGCTGCCGAATTTTTAAGTGGTTCTTTCACCTTTATCCGTTTTCAAAGTTCTAATTCCATGTCAAGTCTTGAAAGTTCCTTTTTATTATGCTGGGGTATGATCTATATATCTATTATACTGATATTTTATGTTCATATTATGAGAAACCCTATTTGATCTCATCAATACATTTTTTGTTGAAGTTTATGTGACGCCGTTAGGCTGAAAAATTTTCATAAGAGAAATCTTATTTTGTCTTCCTTTCATGTTCTTCATTTCATATGGTATAGTTTCAAATTTCATTACCATGTTCTTAAATCCATTATATTCTGTCCCTATACTGTTGTATGGGTCATTTATGAATGTTTGACTCATTTCCCCTCTCTTTTCAATGTTTTTTAAATCCCTGTAACATAGCCGTTATGCTGCAGAAGTTTCGTCCCAAATTGTCTCTCCCTTTTTATGAAAATAATTTTATGTTATTAAGTGAATACTCAATGCTCTTATTTATATAGGGGTATTCACATATATATCAAAATGTTCTATTTTAAATTCTAGTATTTATATACATGAAGCCTGCTTTCCCTTTCTGTGGGTTTAAAGTGACATAAAGATGTTGTCCTTAAAGCAGTTTTTAAAACGTTATGATTATGAAAAAAACCCCATTTATTTTATGCTATATGGGTTGTTTATGAAATGATTGATGATGATATATGTGTCTCACATGATAATAAATACATGTCAATGTTGTGCCCTGATAGTGCTCCATTTCATTGGGTAAATACTTAATCTCTAGAGATGACTTTTTAGACTGATACCTTGGTGAATAACCTTGGTGATTTTTAATGACACCTTGGGGATGGACCTTGGTGAAACGAAATGATTGTCAATATTAAATGTTGCAGACACATCTTCATGTTATGAAAAGTGTTATTTTTATTATAAAATATCTCATGATTTCTTTCTCATGCCTTAAAGTTCTTTTCATGACCTTATTGAAGTATCTCAAGTTCACATGTAAAATGTTTCTCTTGTTTCCCTTACTGGGCCTTCTGCTCACCCTTTCTTTTGATGTATGTCCCCAGGTTATGAGATGTAGTAATGAACCTAGGATGAACATGAGCAGAAGAATTTCATGTGTTTAAGAATAATTTTTTATGTTTTTATGTTTTAATTTCCTGGTTTCGAAGACACTAAACCTTAAAGATCCTCGGTTTTGTAAAATGTAATGAAAGTTTATGTGATAAAAAGGTGGGATGCTATAGTTGGTATCAAAAGATGGTTTAGTTATTTGTGGAAATTAGGATATGAAAACTTTAGGAAGAAGCCTATAGAAAAGTGTATATATAGGAAATCTTCCTGGTATTTTAGTGAGTATTGAGTAATGGGTTGCCAAGTAAATATATCCCTGTCTGGATTTTATCAGGTAGAGGTGGCTCTGGAACAGATGTACATAGGGGTAAAACCCGAAAACACCACTTTGAGATAGACTCAAATGGGAACTGGTACACTACAACAGGCCTTGCTTCACTCTTGGTTACGACACTCCCAGGGGATATGCTTTGGTAAATTCATAAGCATAGTATGAACCATTGTTAAAGGAACAAAGATAAAATAAAATAAAGATTCACATAAGAATATATGATCATGGATAACCTAGATGGGAACCTAGGGGATCACATGTTAGGGTATAATTTTCTTCTAGAAGTTATCCTTATATGCTTAAATTTCTTTTCATGATTATTGGCTATGTATTTAAGCCACTAATTATAGTTTCTTTTCTTAGTTAATGGCTGGAAATGGAAGAGCATGTCCCAACAACCAATGTGATAGGAAATGCTACGATTGCCTTACTAATACGACAGAGATGATTAGTGGATTAAAAGATGATTATTATTTTGGAAGACATTCACTATTTTGGGGACCCTATATGATCGAGGTAAATAGATTACTATGGTATTTTTGTTGAGGAGTATGGTTGACTTATATTTTGAAGAATCGATGAATTTAAGGTGGACTTATAGTAATTTAGGTTACTTATGGGAATGATTAACCTATCTTGGGTAAAATATGTTTAGTTTAGATACATTTGTTATAAGTTGTTAGGAGTGGTTCATGTTGTTTTGAGATGAAGAATGAAGTTTATTTTGGAAAACTATGTTATCAAATCCTTCTTGTATTTGGGTTTCAATCTTAGTTTGGTTTATTTTGAGGAATTTTAAGGACCGTTATTTATGGAATGGTCTATGATGAACTCTGGGTAGTACCATGGAACTTTGAAGATTTAAAAGTAGTTTCCATTCCTTTGGGATTATTTCTTTTTGAAGAGTTGTTTTACCTTACCCTTTCTGTTTTTGGGATAATGTTTAATGATAGAAGAAATAGATAGTTAATCTTTTGTGGATTATGTGATTCTCTAGAAAATGATTCTTGTGTTTTGATGAGACCAAGTAGTTTTGAATGCTCATAGTTTGGAGAAAAGATTAGTTTTGGGTAGAAACTTATTAAAGGATGAAACTCTACATGAAGATAGGTATATTTTCTTCTGTTTTTGTTTTATGTTGTAAATGAATTCCTCAAAATTATGAAAAGGAACATAAAACAAAAACATTTTTGGTTTAAATTTCCTACGGGGTAATCAAAGACCATTTACACACATCATAAGTTTGGGATTTTATTATGGTTAACATTATCCTAATCATGTTTTCTATCACTCTCCCTCAGAACTTGATCCTTTTTTTTCTCCTCCATGTCCATGTTTTACTATATGGAATCCTAGTGTGGGTTAACTCGGGTGACCTTTGTACTTCCCTTTATTTATTTTAAAGTAATAGTTTTACTGAATCCATTTCTGATGTGGGACTTTCAATGAAATTTCAAAACCCAATTTTAAAAATTGCGAGGACGCAATTTCTTAAGGGGGGAATATTGTAATGACCCAAAATTTTGAATAAATCTTGTTTCCTAATTTTATGTGTTATTTTACTTTATTTTTATACTCAACTAAAATGTTTCATTTTATAACATGAGTATAATTAAAATGAGACCGTTGGGTTTTAACTGTTATATGACCATTGGTCAATATGACTGCTGTAAACTAAACATTTCAATTATTGTCTCTAAATACATGTAATCTTGGTTAATTATTATAGAAAGAGGATTTGATGGCCTCACCCAGTAGTCTTGGACCGATCGAAGCCCATCTAACAGAACTTGGGAAGGAGGTAGCACCAATGGGCTTTGCTCTGGACCAAACCCAAGCCGAAATTCATCATGTGAAGCTAGAACGGAATCACCTTCATGAGAAGTTCAACCTGATAGAAATTACTACTCGTGCGATGTTGGCCAAGCCTCCCTCAGATTCTCTCACCTTAGCACACCTTACACTTAGGTCCTATGCTGGCGTGATAAGGGGCTATTTAAAGAGACCGTAACTGCCTTGAGTAATCCTTTGTTTTAAAAAACAATTGGGATTTCTTCTTATGATGAAGTTTATGAATTTTGAAATGACCGGATAAATATAGTATGCATCTTTTTGATGAATTTTAGAAAATTGATATTTTAAAAATGTTTATGTAAACATTAAATAATTACAAATGTGTAATGATTTTTGAAAAATGGTCTTCTACAATTATGTTCAGTACCAAATTTAGAGTCTAATAAGATCAACTTGATTTTTGATGAATAGTAAATTATGAATAGTGATTTTATGCTTAGGATTAGTAATGTGACCAAATGGATTAGTAATCTAACTAAAATAAAGGATTAATATAATCTAGGCACCTTGATTAAGTAATGTGATTCAATAAAATGGTAAAATAACGGTTTCATAAATTATTATTCAAGTATTAGTTTTTTCAAGTGAATAGTGTTTTTTAATTAAAAATTAAAATAAAAATATTTAGAAAAATATTTTTATTAAACGGATTTCATTTTTGAACTCTGAGCACTGATATTATGTTATGGTAATTTTCGGGGTTTTTTCTGAAAAAAATGATTTTTCGATGAATAGTGTATTTATTTAAAAATAAAATTAAAAATATTTAGAAAATTATTTTTATAAAATGGAGTTCATTTTTGAAATCTGAGCATTGATATTTGGTTAATGTGAAATTTTGGGATTTTTCTGAGAAAGTTGAATTTTCAGTGAATAGTAAAAATACAGTTTTAGGGTTTCAGTATGTTTAATGACATCATAACTGTGTCATGATGATATCATGAGATATTTTAAGGGTTAGCCGACCAATGTTGATGAATTATTGTATTGAGGGCCCCATGTGGCCTAACTTCATTGGAAATATCATGGGAGAGCACATGGTTCTGAGAAAACCACTTTTGAGGTGTCCCTTGGCCATTACTGTCGTGTCCCATCACTTTCCCTATAAATACCAAGCCCTCCTCTCATCCATTCGACTCCAAAAACATCCTCAACGAAGTTCTGGTCTCCTTACCTCCTAAGGAGTCCTCCCAAGGTGCCCCCAATCCCTTAAGGTCCAAACCTTTGAGTTTTAAGAGTTACATTTTAAGGTAAGGGATCCGATCTCTCTCTTTCTTTTCAGGAAATCACTTTTATGTAATTTCTTTTATGCTCCATGTTATTATGTTAAAGGGTGTTCTTATATACTCCTATTAATTCCCTTTTCATGTTTATATAATGAGAGATCCCCTATTACTCTCATTATTTCTTTTTATGAAGTTTTAAGTGGCGTCATTAGGCTGCCGAAATTTTTGTAACGGATTCTTTCTCCCTTCTCATTTTTCAAGATCTATTTTCATGTAATGTATTTAAATTTCCATTTTATTATGTTGGGGTATGATCTCTAAATTTATCATACAGATATTTTATTATAATATGATGAGAGACCCCATTTTATCTCTTCAATTCATCATTTTGAAATTTTAAGTGGCGTCGTTAGGCTACCGAATTTTTAAGGGATTCTTTCACCCTTCTCATTTTCATGTTCTATTTTCTTGTCAAGTCTTTAAAGTTACATTATTTTGTGGTATGATCTCTATATATATCATACTGATCATTTATGTTCATATTATTAGAGACCCTTTTTGATCTAATCAATTCATTTTTGTTGAAGTTTAAGTGGCGCCGTTAGGCTGCCGAATTTTTAAGGGATTCGTTCACCTTTCTCATTTTTCAAAGTTCTACATTCATGTCAAGTATTTAAAGTTACTTTTTATTATGTTGTGGTATGATCTCTATATCTATCATACCGATCTTTTATTATCATATGATGAGAGATCTCATTTTATCTCTTCCATTCAGTATTTTGAAGTTTTATGTGGCGTCGTTAGGCGGCTGAATTTTTAAGTGGTTCTTTCACCTTTCTCCTTTTTCAAAGTTATAATTCCATGTCACGTCTTGAAAGTTCCTTTTTATTATGCTTGGGTATGATCTCTATATCTATGATACTGATCTTTTATGTTCATATGATGAGAGACCCTATTTTATCTCATCAATTCATTTGTGGTTGAAGTTTATGTGACGTCGTTAGGCTGCAGAATTTTCATAAGAGAAATCTTATTTTGTCTTCCTTTCATGTTCTTCATTTCATATGGTATATTTTCAAATTTCATTACCATGTTCTTAAATCCCTTATATTCTGTCCCTCTACTGTTTTATGAGTCATTTATGAATTTTTGACCCATTTCCCCTCTCTTTTAAATGTTTTCTAAAACCCTGTAACATAGTCATTATGCTGTAGAATTTTCGTCTCAAATTGTCTCTCTCTTTTTCTCAAAATTATTTTACGTTTTTAAGTGAATACTCAAATCTCTTATTTCTACAGGGGTAGTCACATATATATCAAAATTTTCTATTTTAAATTCTAGGATTTACGTACATGAAACCTGTTTTCCCTTTCTGTGGGCTTAAAGTGATATAAAGATCTTGTCTTTAAAGCAGTTTTTAAAATGTTATGATTATGAAACGAACCCCATTTCGTTTATGCTATATGGGTTGTTTATGAAATGATTGATGTTGATATATTTGGATCACATGATAATAAATACATGTCAAGGGTGATCCCAGATAGCGCTCCAATTCATTGGGTAAATAATTAATCTCTAGTGATGACTTTTTAGACTGATACCTTGGTGGATAACCTTGGTAATTTTTAATGACACCATGGAGATGGTCCTTGGTGAAACAAAATGATTATCAATATTAAATGTTGCAGCCAAATCTTCAAGTTATGAAAAGTGTTATTTTTATTTTGATATATCTCATGATTTCTTTCTCATGCCTTAAAGTTTTTTTCATGACCTTATTGATGTATCTCAAGTTCACATGTAAAATGTTTCTCTTGTTTCCCTTACTGGGCCTTCTGCTCACCCTTTCTTTTGATGTATGTCTCCATGTTATGAGATGCAATAATGAACCTAGGATGAACATGAGGAGAAGCCTTTCAAGTGTTTAAGAAGAATTTGTTATGTTTTCATGTTTTAAGTTCCTGGTTTCCAAGACACTAAACCTTAAAGATCTTCGGTTTTGTAAAATGTTATGAATGTTTATGTGATAAAAAGGCGGGATGCTAAACTGTGATTGAACCAGAAGGCTTTCTTCTGCCCTAGATTGTAATGATGTCAACTACTTGTACTCAATTGTGAACTGGTCTATTGACAATAAAACTAGATAGTGAAAATCATCAAGCTTGTGGATTAGAGCATTGGTGGAGTGGACTAGGGGCCTTCTATTCCCCAAACCACTATACATCATGTGTCTCTACTATTTAAATTTCTGCTGCATTAATTCATCTGATTAATGTTAAAGGGAAGAACATGAACTTGTAGAGAGTTTTTAAATTCCACAATTCACCCCCCCCCTCTTATGTATATTTAGTATAATCTGATCCAACAATTTTTATCAGAGGTTGAGCTTTCTGATAAATCCTTAAAAAGATGAATGTGATTATACAAAGAGAAAGATGACTAATTCAATAGGGGGAATGTCTATGGTCAGTACACCATAAATCAATGGAGAAAATTATGGATTCAAGAAATCAAGAATGATTATATATCTGAAATTCCTTGGATACAGAGTATAATCTATGATTCTGAATCCATTTGAAATACCAAGAAAAATCTTAGCACATGGAGTGCAGCCACTAAAGAAAAATATGATGTGAACTCGAAGGAAATGAATGCAATTATATGTGGTCTGGGACCTGATGAATTTAACACAGTATCTCAATGTCGGACAGTATATGAGATGTGGAAAACAATTTCTGTTACGTATGAAGGAACTGAAAATATCAGGGAAATGATATATTATATTTCTAAGCTCAAATTTTTTACATTTAGAATGGTTGAAGTTGAAATAATTACTCAAATGAATGGAAGGTTGATAGAGATTTTCAATAATAATACAACTTTTGGGAGACCCAATCAAACAAGCTAATTGGGATTTAAAAGTACTGAGAGTAATACCTACTAAACGGAATGGAATCTCTGCTGCAATCAGACACTCAACACCTGTCAAAGACTTAACCCTGAGAGAGCTGATTGGAACACTTATTATGTATGAAGCTGAGATGGAAGATAAAGAAAATGATCATAATGTTCTAATCAATAGAGAATACACTGCCTTAAAAGTGTCATCTTAAGGGAAATGAAAAAAGATAAAGAAAAAAAAAGTAAAGGTGATATCAGAATGTTCTGATTCTTCATGTTATGATATAGAACTATCTCAGCTAGCCAAAACGTTTAGTAAATTCTACAGAAAGAAAAAAGGTTTCATAAAAACATTCAAAAAGGATGAAAAGGAACTCAGATGTAATGATTGTTAGAAGATGGGTCATATCAGACCTGACTATCCACTGTTAAAAGAAGACAAGAAAAAGATGTTCATCAAAAGGAATGATTATGAGAAAAAAGAAAAAATTAATGAAAGCTATATGGATTGTGTATGAAGACTCCATCAGCTCTTCGGAATCATATTTAGAGAAGGAGGAAGTTAATCTGAAATCCAACATGTGTTTTATGGAAGAAACAGATGAGAAAGAATATCGCAGAAGCAAAAAGACCATATAGTATATAGACAGTGGCTGCTCAAGGCATATGAGTGGAGACTCATCGAATTTCTCTACACTCACTCAAAAAGATGGTGTACCTGTCACTTTTGGTGATAATACCAAAGAAAAAATCATTGGTATTGGAACAGTCGGAGGTTCAGAAGGTATCTTAATCAACAAAGTAATTTAGGTACATGGATTGAAACACAATCTGATAAGTATATTTCAACTATGTGATGATGGTTATGCTATTGATTTTTCTAACAATTTCTGTTCTATTTTCAAAAATAAACTGCTTAAATTTAGAACACCTAGAACTGGCAATGTGTATACCCTGGATTTAAATACCTTGTGTAAACAACAAGTAAACTGCCTAACTACTAAGATAAATGAATCCTAGATCAGGCATATAAGACTTGGACATTAAAATATATATGATTTACATAAATTATTCATGAAACAATTAGTTTATGATTTTCCTAGTCTCAAGTTTGAAAGTGATAGATTCTGTGATTCATGTCTACTTTGAAAGCACAACAAATCTTCCTTCAAATCTCTAAACAAAATTGCTACATCTAAATATCTAGAAATTATCCATATGGATTTGTTTGAACCTTAAAGAGTAGAAATCTTGGCTGGTAAATTATATGTATATGTTTTGGCTGATGAATATTTCATATTTACATGGATTTTCTTTTTTATGTTTTAAAATTAAGCTTTTACATTATTTTAAATTTTTTTTAAAGTTGTTCAAAATGAAAAAGGTTTTAGAATAATTTAATTAAGAAGTAATCATGGTGCAGAATTTGAGAATCTGGAATTCAATCCGTTTTTCCCAAATATGGGTATTAAACACCCCTTCTATGCACCAAGAACACCTCAAAAAATGGAATTGTTGAAAGAAGAAATAGGACTATTCAAGAAATTGCTAGGACTATGCTAAATGAATACTTTCTTCCTACCTATTTTTGGGCAGAAGCTGTAAGAAAAACCTAGTATATAATCAATAAATTTTTAATTAGAGATTTTTTTTACAAAGACACCCTATGAACGATGGAATAATAGAAATCCTAAAGTAAATTACTTTAATGTTTTTGGATGCAAGGTTTACTCATTAAAAACCAAAGACAATCATGGTAAGTTTGATCCAAAATGTGATGAAGGAATTTTCTTAGGATATTCTGCTACATCCAAAGCTTATATAACTTTTAATAAAAAGTCAACGAATGTTGAGGACTAAATTCATGTGAAATTTGATTAATATGATCCCTTTTAGAAAAGGACTGAGCGAATGGATGAGCTTTACTCTAATGATAACATGAGACTTATGAATCTGAAAGATGATTTTGAAAAAATATAAATTAAATTCAGTCAAATCCAGAAGAACGTGACACTGATGAACCTATAAGAGTACTACCTAGACGGTCTAGAACCCTAAAGAATCACCCTTTAGAAACTGTAATAGGAAACTTAGAAGTAGGGATAAAAACTAGAATCAAGATATGAAATCTTGTTGAGTTTTCTGCATTTCTATCCCAATTAGAACTGAAGTCAATAGATGAATCTCTAGATGATAAAATATGGATGATAGCAATGCAAGAAGAGCTAAACATGTTCAAATGAAATGAAGTACGAGAATTATTTAAATACCATATAATTAGCTGGTTATTGGAACCAAATGAGTTTTTAGAAATAAACATTATGATCAAAGGATAATAACTAGAAATAAATTGAGACTAGTAGTTATAGTATATAATCAAGAAAAAGGTATAGATTATGATGAGACCATTGGACCTGTAACTAGATTAGAATCCATTAGAATTCTCTTAGAATATGCATCTCATATGAATTTTAAATTATTTCATATGGATGTTATGTCTTACTTTTTAAATTGTTATTTAATAGATGATGTTTATGTTGAGAAACCTCCTGGTTTTGAAAATTCACAAAAAATAGATTCTGTTTTGAAACTTACTAAAGCTCTTTATGGTATTAAACAAGAACCTAGATCTTGGTATGAAAGATTAAGATCTTTTCTTTTGAAAATTGATTTTACTTTTCGAATGGAAGATCCAAAACTATTTAAGAAAAAAATAAATTCTAATATTTTATTGGTTTAAATTTATGTTAATGTAGTAATTTTGGGATCAACTAATAAATCACGTCATCCTGAGTTTTCAAATCTAATGCAAAATGAATATCAAGTGGGAATGATCAGTGAATTAAATGTTTTTAGGACATCAAATTTATCAAAAATATTTTGGAAATTTTTTAAATCAAATGAAATACATTACTAATTTACTAAAGAAATTTGGACTTGAAAACAACAAGACATATACAACTTCTATGTGTACTAATATAAAACTTGATTTGGTTGAAACTGGAAAATTAGTTGACAATAAGTTATATAGAGGTATAATTGGTATCTTATTGTATCTTACTACTAGTAGGCCAGATATAATGTATTTAGAATGTCTTTGTGCAAGATTGCAATCAAATCCTAAGGAATCCCATTTAACTACTGTTAAAAGAATTTTTATTTATTTAAAAGGAACTATTTTTCAATCTCTTCTTTATCCCAAAATGTCTGATTTTAATTTAATTTCATATTCAGATGCAGAATTTCGAAGTTGTAGATTAGATAGAAATATCACTTTGGTTACCTATCACTTTTTAGGAAAATACTTAGTGTCATGGTCAAGTAAAAAAACAACACTCATTTTCCCTATCAACAGCCGACACAGAATATGTATCTGCTAGAAATTGCGGTGCACAAGTATTCTATATAAAAAACACTTTTATGGATTTTGAATTAAATTTTAATAATACTCCTATTTTATGTGATAATACTAGTGCTATAAATATTTCAAAAAATCCTATTAATCATTCAAGGACATACCATATTGATATCAGACATCACTTTATGAGAGATCATGTTCTTAATAGGATATATCTTTCGAATTTGTAAGCCCTGAAATTCAATTAGCGGATATTTTTACTAAACCACTGCCCACTTCTAGGTTTTATTTTATTAAGGGGAGCTAGGTTTATTTAATTTTAATTAATGTTCTATTTTATTATGTTATTTCTTTATTTTAATACAATTTAAAATAAATTAGTTTTTTTAACAGAATAAGTTTTTTTTCTCGTGATCAATTTTATTCGTTTTAAAAAATTTATGTAATAATTATTAATGACACAAGAATCAAGGCTATCAGAAACCTTTAGAATTATGAATTGTTTCATTTTCTACCAAAAACCCCTTCAAACCTTCATCACTTACCGCTCTATGTCTATTCGAACCTAAACATGAAAAACCCTAATCCTCTTTCGAACGTTAAGAGATTTTCTCGATAGAAATGGGCAATACCAAGAGAACTAATGAAGCTGATACCATAACATCAAAGAAACAATGCTCCAATGGAAGAAAAATGTTTTAAGGAATGATAATAGTCTTGTAATGGATATTTTAGATAAATCATATACTGAAACAAGCACTTGCTTTTATAAATATAGAGGATACCATCAATGGTGAAAAGTATGTGTTTTTTATGAGATAGAAATATGATATTTCTTTAAGTCTATACAATTTTTTCTCTGATACAATGAGGATACTTTGGTAGCTAATATAGAATATCGAGATGTTTTGATATCCTTTATGGAAATTGGTCAGATTATGAACTGCCCTCATGAGGGAGTATTTCATTTTGACTTTCAAAATATAAGAGATTCAGTGCATTAGTCTAAAGATATCATGTATTTTCTTTTTGGTTCTACTCATATAAAGAATATGTTGATAAAGGACATGGAGACAAATTAGAAATTTCAAGTGAAATTTGTGAAAACAGGGACTGCACTGAGGATGTCTGAATTGGAGAAAATCTTGTATCCAGACATGTATATAATGTTTCTATTAAAGAGTGATATAAGGATTAATTTTACTAGGTACATGGTAAATTACATTCATTATTGTTGTCAATCATAAGCTCACATGAAATTTTATCCATTTAGTAGATTCATCTCAAAAATTATGTTCAAAAAGGATATGGTGAGGCTGGTGCAAGCCAGAGTTTGATGTCATTATAGTAACACTTTTTGTGGTGGGACCATGAGGAAGATTGGTTACTTTTGGATCACATTAAAAGTAAAAACTTTTCCAGTAGGTGATGAAGAAGACGAAGAGAGTGCTCTAGATTAGATTGCAAAGTCCAAGGAGGGATATGCTAAATCATGAGTGAGCACTGCTGTAAGAAGAATAATATTGGAAACTGAAGAAACTCAAGAACAAAGAAGATATGAGGGACTTCAGATTCAAATAAAAAGAACTGCTAATGAGGAACTTGTTTCACCTATTTTTACAACAAGGGATTTACTCTCTTGTAGTTTTTTCAGAGAAGCACCTATTGAGATTCCACGAGAAAAGGATACTGGTCAAATTATAGAGACTCGTCATGTTAAAATTGAAATTGAACCTCAAATTGTAACTACATCTGATGTTATAATTGAAAAGAAAAAGTAGGCAGAACCTGGTGAGGAAGTGGCCAATCATCAAAAAAATCAAGAAGATTTTATTTTAGAAAATCCAATTGATGAACTGATTGATGATTTTTGCAATGAGAATGTTTCTAAAGTTCAAATAGAGGTAATTCATGAGGATTTTTTTGTAGAAGAGTATGGAAAAGAAATTGAGGAAAAGCCTGTGGACCAACTAGCTTAAGAGGATGAAAAAGAAAAATCTGATGTAGATTCGTTTCCATTAGTACTAATACATCACATTGAAGCTGAGAATGAGAATCAAGCAGAGGGTGCCTCTGATTTAGTGAACACGGAAGTAGAAGAGCTGTACAGAAAGTTGTCTAACATGGAATCTGAAAATGTTACTCTAAGGAGAGCCTTAGAAACTGAACATTTGAAATTTCAGAGACTTAAGGGAAGTACTGTCTCACGATAAGAAGTTGAAAATTTTATAAAATAGATGTTGATAGTGGATTACGAGCTGAAATCAGAAATGTTGAAGAAGTCAGATCTGTTAGAGTTTTATGAATTTCTAGAGACACATTTTTCATCTATCAAAACTGGTGAATCTAGTGGATCAGGTATTTCACCATATTTAATCAGAAGATTTCAGGCTATCACAGCAGCAATGAGCAATATGAATGAAATATTGTATGATATTCAATGCAACAGTGCTCCTTTATCAGTCTTACCGGATAATCAGATGTTTTTTGTTGACCTGTTGACCTCATGTGAACCAAGTATTAGAACTGTGCTGACTCAATTCATAGAGATGTTAACTTTGTTTATGGAGAAGGAAGAGAGACATCATGAGTTTTTTAGAGTAAACATGATAGAATACATTCGTATGAGTCAAGAGAGTCATGATATTATTTTCAAACTGGGATATGGAATGATGAAAAGGATAAGGGAGAAGTTAACAGAAATCAAGTCAGTAGATCAGAGGAGATCGACGCTATCTTATACTCTTACCTTACTTTGACTCTTGTGATCATCATGATTGTACATATTCCATGTTATCAACGAAAATTTTGATTCATTCTATATTTGTGTGTTTTATTTTTTTTATTTGTTTTACTGTATTTGTTTCGATATGCTGGTAATACATATTTAATTATTTCAAATAGTTAATAATATCATTTACTTAAGTTCAATGATACATTATATGTGTTATATTCCATATTCTTTAATTCTTTTTTAAATCACAAATGGTGGAGAAATTTGGATAAACACAACATTTTATTTTAATTGATTCATATTATATACTTTAAATGTTTTACGTTCTTTTTACTCTTTATTGGGGGAGAAATTAGAGGGACAAATTAAGTTAAATCTAATAATGTATTTATCTTTTCAAAATTCAAAACTATATGTAATTAATTTTGTAAGTTAATTTCATTGGTTATTTTGTGGGTTTTTTAATCATCAAAAGGGGGAGATTGTTGAGAAAGTGTTGTTTTCAACAACACATGATATATTTATTAAAAAGCTGGAGATTGCTGAGAACAATACTCCATATCTATGATGATTTTGATGCCCACAAATACCCTTAATTGTTTTCTAATAATTTTATTTTTAAGTATATTTCATGAATTTATTATTTATTATTTATTTTGGAAATAAATATTTATGTTCATGAACAATGTGATTTTATTGCTAAAGTTTTCACATTAGCTATTTCTGGAAACACTATTTATGCTCTACATATTCAAGAATTGCTTAAGCATGTTCTGGAAACAATATTCATACCCTACGTGGAGAAATGTAGCGTAATGGTGAAATGAGGTGTATACATTTTGAGATACCAGAAACGTATGGTTGAACGACCATACATTATTAGAACATTATGGATGATTTTTCTCAAAAGTATAGTTCATCAACCTTACTTTTGTAAACAATCTTACATTTTATAAAAAGTATAGATCATGTACCTTACTTTTGGAAGCTTTTAAAAGTATGGATCATTTATCATATGTTTGGTTTTTAAAAGAAAAGTATGGTTCATCAAAACTACGTTTATAATCACCCTTATGTTTGAAGGATGTGACATCAACCCTAAATTTGTGTTCGAACTTACATTTGAAATATGCATGCTATACAGTTCCACCTTATGTTTGGCGTCAGAAAATTAAAGATGATATTATTATGAAATATTCTACAAGCGGATTATTAGGCTGATTTCAAGCCAGATTTAAAACTGATTTTAAAGCATGTCATTGACTGATTGAATGCCGTTTTATCTATGATTCAAAGGATCAATTTAAAAGGATACTTTTATGCCGAATCTTCAGGGAAGTTATGACTGCTCTGTTATTTTGAATTTTTGAATATCGCGAGTCAAAAAGAGACTTTTGTGGGTCAAAATTTGCAGGAGAAGGGATATTAAATATTTTATATAGATTTGATATTTCTTTGTATAAATATATACTCATATTCATGGTTTTTCGAACAAAAAATGATAAAAAAACAGAGACTATCAAGATCTATATATCTATTGATTACGAAGAGTGACAAAGATCTATTTATTAAAAGAATAAAAATCATGAATAGAAGATTCACTTATTCAACATCGTTGAACTACAATGAAACTACTACTACAAAATTTTTGAATTATATTTCTATATCTTCTGAAACAGGATCGACTCAGAATGACTCATATTGCATGATCATAATTTCTGATGGCGACGATCCATCTACTATCAATTGGATTTTTTTTTCAATTGTGAAGAAAAACTGGAAAGTATTTTCAAAGTAAAAATACCTTTTTTTACTATTCATGAGTGACCGACTTCTCTTATTAAACTATGTAGGTTCTTTGATTAAACCAGAAGTCTTTGGTCTGCCTTAGATTATAAATGTGTCAACTACCTATACTCAGTTGTGAAGCAGTATGTGACAAAAGGACTAGTTAGTGAAAATCACCAAGCTCGTGGATTAGAGCGTTGATGGAGTGGACTAGGGTCCTTCTATTCCTCAAACCACTATACATCATGTGTCTATGCTATTTAAATTTCTCCTACATTAATTAATATAATTAAAGTTAAAGGGCAGAACACGTTGTAGTGAATTTGTAAAAGACAAAATTCACCCCCCCCCCCCTTCTGTGTATATTTAGTATAATCTGATCCAACCATCTTTTCATCAAAACTATTTGTGAGATCCTTGACCTTCACATCTTCGGTGTCAATTTCATCCTTCACATTCTTGGAATTCATCAATGATTCTAATCCCTTCTAGAGTTTTCTTTGACCAGCTGGTCATCTTTTTGAAAGATCTTTTTGGGCATCGTAGTTTATGAAAAAGGTTTTGAAATCAGCCTCATATTTTACACACTTATCTGTAACCATGGATACTAAATCTGGTTTTTGATTAAAGGTGTGTTGAAGCATCTGGCATCTTGAGTCTATACTGGGAAATATTGGGATAGTTCCAACAAGCTTTTTCAAAGACTGGACTACAAAATCATTTCCAAGAGAGGATGATTCCGAATCAGATATTTTGCATTGTGAGGTTTCTTTTTCTATCTCACTAGATTTCCACTTTGAAGAACCACCAACATCTTTCTTATTTACCACATCCTTGGTAGGTGTGTCAACTACTACCTATTTTCCCTTTATCAACCTTCAGAGGGACCCCCTCATCAAGAGATTCATGTTCACTATCATATAACTGAATGATTTTTTCTTCATCAAATTCTTCCTTTTGGGCTCCTACCTCAGAATCCCCAAGGTGAATGAAATCTTTATTGATGTTTTTCTCTTCATATGGTGTGTATACTTTGTCTTCAGCCTTCTCTTCATACTTCTTAGGTGTAGAAAATTTTGACGATTCATCTTGAGAGGTTCGGAATGATAATTTCTCAGAAGGGCATTACTTCTCATGAAAATCCACTACCTGCTTTATCAAATCATCAGTATCACCACTTATTTCTTCTGCTTCTTTTAGTTCTTTTTCTTCTAATAATTCTTCTTAATGTTTTTCTAGAATTACAAACTTCTTTCTTGGAGTCTCTGGTAAAGGATCTATTAAGAAGGATTCTGGTACCGGAATATTATCTGAATCTTTCTCAGTATCCTTTAGAAGGGATTGAACTATTTCAACCTCAGACAGCTTCTTGTTCTGCTTCTTCTCTTTCTCTTGCTTTTCAAGATCTTTTTCTTCCTTTTCCTTCAAAGATTTTTCCCTAGCAGGGTCCAAGCCAAACATAGGCTCCCCTTATTTCTAATTCTTCTTATCTTCCATCCATTTATCCATAACCTCATCAGGATATGATTTTTTGTTTCATTGGATTCAGTGGTGAATATTGGGTTTCCTTATCCAATGGTTTTTTTCCTTTTGTTCCAAATCCTTCAACTTCCTCTTCCTTCCACTCATTTTAGAGGTCTTAGCCACATCCTGTTTCATTGAAATATATTCAACTTCCTTTTCAAGAAAGTCATATAATTCTTCAGATTCTATGGAAAAGTCAACTTTCATTCTTCTCAAAATGTCAACACTTAACAACATAATTTTGAAATTACTTGACTTAGATCTGCAAGGGATCTTGAAGGATTCTAAACACTGAACAATCATCTTTGGTAGAATAGCTGGATACATAATAATCTAAGCCTTTAGATTTCCATTATTTATGTTATAAATCATAACCAAGATATGTTTAACCAAATTTATCTTCCTTAGGTTTACCATGAAATATAGAATGTACATATCAATTTTTTTCAATGTATCCTTGTCTCCTTTTCTCTGTATGATGAATCCTTGAACCCACAAGTCAATAATATGATAATTTGTAGTTAGGTGAAAAATCTTCCGAATCTTTACTTCTGAGAGACCAAGTCAAGGCATGGCCTTCACCTTATCAAAACATCCTTGAACATCAGGCATCTCATGAGACCAAAACTCATCTTCCCCTTCATATGGAATACCAACCAAGATTGTAGCATTTGTGTAAGAAAGTGAATATTTATTTCTCTAACACTTTAAAGAAAACATACTCCACATTTCTTAGCTGAAGAAAATTACTGGCTCATAGAATTTTGTTAACAAATACGGATAAACCAAATCCTGAGCTTTTAGTTTGGAAAGGAAAACACTTTTCCACCCATTCATCTTTATATTCATATAGATAATAGAATCATACTTTGTAAAAAAAATCAGATCAACTATCCTTTATTTGTATTTATTTTATTTAGAGATTGGTTTGATAGTTGACATATCTTTCTGATAGGAGACCTCGACAGACATTTGAAAGCAAGAAAGATCTGAGAAGACTGGAACGGGCTTATGTAGGAGGTCAGAGCTTCAGCACGCATGAGCATGATGTTTGATATGGGACAACCATCAGGGGTCCCTTATATAAGCTTTTGAGGCAACGATTCAGCTTCAATAATCAATCCAATGGTTGGAAAACCTTCTGATAAGATCTGACGGTTGAGATGATACCATGAAGGAAATTTTGTTAGAATCCTATCTTTTGAGGTTTTTTTAAGAAAAACATTTGTATTCAAGAAAAGGTGAATACGAAAATTTAAAAACTGATGAAAATTCCAAGATGTAAAATATTATTATGAAAATTTAAGAAAGGAAACATACCTTTCAGATTGCTAGAAAGATTTTTCATATTGAGGAAAATTCTTCTTGAAGAGCTTTAGATTCCGAAAATTTTGATTATGAAAATTTTCAATACAAAAATCACTATTACGAAAAATTTAAGTACGAAAATCTTCTTTAAGAAAATTATAAGTACAAAAATCATCATTACAAAAGTTTTAAGTACAAAAATCTTCATTTAGAAAATTTTAAGTTGGAAAATTTTCATTATGAAAATTTTAAGTACGGAAATCTTCATTACGAAAGTTTTAAGTACAAAAATCATCATTATGAAAATTTAAGTACAAAAATATCCATTACGAAAATTTAAGTACGAAAATCTTCATTTTGAAAATTTTAGGCTATGAAAAGTTTTTGAAAATGAAAACTTTAGAAATCTATCAACCAAATATACTCCTCTTATGAGTTCCTTAATTTAAATAGATTGGTTTCAACATGAAGTTAACAAGGAAGATTACCTTACTGTTATCATTTCTAACTTTTATTTAATGTATTAAAATCTATCAGAGGGTAATGATTTTGTGAAAATATCAGCAAATTAATCTTTTGTTTCAATAAATTAGATAATGATGTCTTCTTTTTGTGTGTTACCCCTAAGAAATTGATGCCTAATATCTATGTTTATTGCACAAGAGTGATGTTAAAGGTTTTTACTTAAGGAAATGGCACTAGTATTATAACACAAGAATTTTTGTTTTGGTAAAACTCATGCCATAATCTGTGAGTGTGTGTTGCATCCACAATTCTTGAGAACAAAAACTTCCAGATGCTACATATTTAGCTTTAGCTGTGGAAAGTGCTACTAAGTGTTTATTTTTTCATGAAAAAGAAACTAATCAATCTCCTATGAAATTACAAGTTCAGGATGTTCTTTTCCTATCCATTATACATCCACCAAATTCATCATCTAACAAAAATTTTAAAATAAAATCATTTCTAGAAGTGTAAAAGAGTCCTAGATCAATGGTTCCCTTTATGTAGTGAAAAATACTTTTCACTACATTAAAATGAGATTCCGTAGGATTGGATTAATATCTTTCACATAAGAATACTGAAAACATTAAGTCTAGACGACTAGATGTCATGTAAGGTAGACTTCCTATCATACCTCTCAAAGATGTTTGATCTACTGGTTTCCCAGATTCATCTAGATCAATTGAATTTGAGGTACCAATGAGAGTACTTACACTCTTAGTGTTGTTATAATAATACTTTTTAAGAAGATTTTTAATATACTTATATTAGGATATATTGATTACTTCTGCTTTTTGAGAAATTTGAAAAACAAGGAAAAATGTTAACTCACCTATCATACTCATTTCAAACACATATTTCATTAGATCTACAAAGGAATCAGTTAAAGATTGCTAATTTGAACCAAATATAATGTCATCAACATAAATTTGATCAATAAAAACATTTTTCTCTTCCATATTTATAAAAAGGATTGGATCAATATTTACCTTACCTTAATTATTTTGAATCAAAAGGCATGTAAGTCGATCATACCATACTCGAGGGGTTTTCATAAGACTAAAAAAAGCTTTGGTAAATTGGTAAACATGTTCATGATTTTTTGAATCATTAAAACCATGCGGTTGTTCAAAAAACATCAACCTGTACAAAAACATCTAGGAAATAAAATTTAACATCCATTTGAAAAAGTTTTAAATAGAATAATTCTGCAAAGGCAAGTAGAATATGAATAGATTCAATTTTAGCTACATGAGCATATGTTTCTTCATAGTCTATTCCTTCTTGTTGATTATAGCCTATAACAAACTGTATAGCTTTATTTCATACTATGATTCCATTTTCATCACACTTATTTCTGAAGATCAATTTTACTCCAATAATAGAAGTTTCCTTAGGTCTTTCGACTATGGTCCAGAATTTATTCCTTTCGAATTCATTTAGCTCCTCTTTCATATCTTTAATCCAATCAACATCACCTAAAGCTTCATCAGTGCTTTTTGGTTATAATTGGGAAAGGAATGCAAGATTTTTAACTTCATTTATTAAGGAACTTATAGTCCTTATAGGTTTATTTACATCACCAATGATATGATCACTTTGATGATTTTTTAGAAACAACTTATTTGGGTTTTGTAAAACCAGTTCATCAACAATAAGTACAAAGTCTTCTATGGTAAATGCATCAGAAATATTTTCCTGAACTTTTTTTTATTAGATGGATCTTCTAAATAAGGTTGATAATCAGTTTTTGAAAACATATCTAAAGATGTCGGTTGAGGTTTTTTAAAAACAAAAGGATCAATTTCATCAAATTTGACATGTACTTTTTCTTCAATAGTACAAGTATTTTTAATTGAAAACTTTATAAGCCTTAAAAGTTGTGGAGTAGCCTATGAAAATTCCTCCATCTTATTTTGGAGTGAATTTTTGTAGATTATATTTGGTATTTAGAATGAATACCTCACAACCAAAAACCATGAAGAAGTAAATTCTAGGTTTTCTACCATTCCATGACTCATAAGGATTTTTATTAAGAAAATGTATAATTAGAACTCTATTTATCGTATAGAAAGATGTACTTACAGCTTCATCCCAAAAATGTTTGGCTACCAAATATTCACTCAACATGGTTCTTATTATCTCTTGAAGAATTTATTTCTTCTTTCAACAACACCATATTGTTGAGGTTTTATGGGTGCTGAGATTATAGGAGTAATTCCTTTTCTACTATTAAATTTTTCAAAATCAGAATTTTTAAATTCTTTTCCATGATCAATATTAATAGTTATCAAAGGAAGATTTTTATAATTTTTAACATGGGCTCTAAAACTTATAAAATAATAAAAATCATTATATTTTTTGATAGAAAATAGACCGACGTAAATCTTGTGTAATCATCAACTAAGTCAAATACATAATATTTTCCCCCAATGCTTCCCGTTTTTATTGGACCAAAAAGATACATATGCACTAACTGTAATGCATAAGTGGTTGAGACTTCACCAACTAATTTAAAATATGATTTATATTTCTTTCCATATTGACAAGGATCAATTTTTTTTTGAAGAGTCAAATCTAGGCTCTAGTAGATCCTTAACTAGTATTTTCTCAGAGAGTTTTCATAGGTTCCTAAGGTTATAGTGTCCAAACCTTCTATGAAACAACCAAGAATGATCATCCATTTCACTAAGGAAAGGTAGATCATTGATCCTAAGGTCTTCTATGTTTAGTGTGTATACTTTTTCTTGCCTATGGGAAGAAAGAATAAACTCTTCCTTTGAAATGTGTACTATCCACTTGTCATTCTTAAAATTTATAGGGTAACCTTCATCACATGATTGAAATATGCTAATGAGGTTGTGATTAAGACCTTCAACAAATAAAACATTTGAAATAAAAGTTTTTTCTAGAAGAATAATGTTACCTATACTGATAATTTCTCTCTTAGAATTATCTTTGAAAGTTACTTTTCCTCCTTTCTTCTTGATAATCATTGAAAAGAAGTTTTTATTACCAGTAATATACCGAGAAAATCCACTATCCGTGTACCAAGATTTTCTGTTGGTACATTATTTATTTTCTTGAAAATTGGAGTGTTAGACTTTTAGAACCAAAACATTCTTGGATCCAGAAACATCCTAAAGAAAAATTTTAGGAATCCACATTTTCATTGAAAAATAAGATTTATGAAAACCTAAATATTGGGTTTTGTTTAAGGAAGTTTTTTTAGCAATTCCCACCACACTGACAATTAGTGAAAAATAGATCACTTTGAGGAACAAAATAATTGTTACTAAAAATCGGTTTTGAACTAGTATAATGAAAATCAGAATTATTCCTTAGAGGTCGAATTTGGGAATACATTTTATCAAAATTTACCTTACCTAATGTAATGTTTGACATACACTTATTCAAGGGAAATATTTCTGACTTTAGTCTACTAAAAAATTTCTTATCCTCAAAAACTTTATATTTAGTACTACAGTTAGGCTCGAAAACATTTTTCATAGAAATTACGTTTTTTAGATCCTTTCAAAGTCACTACTTCTCAAAATTAACTTCCTCAAGGTTTCTTTGAAATACATTCAAAATAAAGGATTTTCTTATCATGATCATTAGAAATATCTGATATTTCCTCAGTAAGAATACATATTTTAGAGTTTTCCTTATGATGATTTTTCTTGACATTAGAATTTTTATTCTTAATGAGCTTAGAAAACCTAGAAAATTATTCATAGGTTGGTAAAGTATTATCTTCATTAGAATAAGATTCATAATCTAAGGATTTATAGTATTTAAAATCATAATAATTTGTGTTTTAGGGTACATTGGTGATAGATAATGCATTGTTTACCTTTTCCATTAAACAATTATTTTCAATAGGTATTATGGCTAGTAGACCAATATTCTTCTGTCCAGAAGATTCTTAATTTGAGGATTCATCAGAAGAGTCTCCACCGCTGGAACTCTAAGTTTCATTAGCTTTCAAAACATTGTTAGCTTTATCTTGGTAGTAATTATTTCTATTTCTCTCATAATGATTTTCCTTTTTACCTTTTCTTTTAAGCATAGGACAATCAGGCCTTATATGCCAACTCTTTTGCATTCATAACAAGTGAATCCAGAGTCTTTATTTTCCGTTATTTCATTCTTCTTGTATCTATACTAAAATTCATTCTTCCGAAGTATCTTGTTCATATTTCAAGAATTATTATCTAGTTCATTCTTAGAATGTTCACTTTCACTTGATTCAGATAAAACAGTGACCTTCTTAGACATAGATCATGTAACACTCTCAGGTGTGTCTTGGCTTTCATATGATTAGAATTGGTTGTAAAAGGAACACTTCCATTTACATTCTTCTTCTTAACATTGTCATCATCTCTCTTCATTCTAGTCTCATGTTGTAGAAGATTCCCAAAAAGCTCATCAATAGTAATCTGTGAGACTTTCCTATTCTCATCTATAGCTATTCTCTTGGATTCCCACTCATTAGGCATGATGTCAATAATATTATCTACAAGTTCCTCATCATCCAAATCTTTTTCACCCATGGATTATAAGATGTTAAAAATAGTCACAAATCTCTATTGTACCTTACATATAGGTTCTTCATAAGTAATGAAAAAACCATGGTACTCATAAGCATAGCTATTCTAGTTTCAATAACTTTAGAAGTTCCAAAATGTGCAACTTTTAGCTTCTTCCAAATAAAATTTGCGGCTTCACAAGAAGAAATCTGGAAATATATATTCCTGGTCATGAAACACAACAAAGTATTGTGTACCTTGTATATTGTTGATATTCTAACTTCTCTTGATTAGTAAATGTTCTTTAATTCTTTATGTGGAATCTTGTAATCTTAAGTGGGCATAACGAAGTTTTCCACTCCAATTTTAATAACAAAATTCTTCATACGATCTCTCCAATATTCGTAATCATTCCCATCAAAAATAGGTGGTATAGTAGGATTAAGATTTTTAATTGAACCAACATCCATTCCTCTCATCTAAAAGAAAATATCTTTCCACATAAACTATCTAGTAATAAATTTCTGTAAACATGGATAAAAATATCCTAAGCAAGGAAAGTATAGAACAATGAAAAACTTGAGCAAGAAAACTAATATGTGAATATATGTATTTTAGAGACCTCCTCTAATAGAAATTGTAGGATCAAAATGATATTGATTGTTGTATCTAAATAATGTTGTATATTCTCAATATACAAGAGGGTGGGGGTAAATTTTATATTTTAAAAAATTCCTTTGGAACTTTTAAAGCTGGTAATGTTTAACAAAGCTAATCAAGGTAAATTCACAAGACCTCTTAGTTATACAAACATTCTTGACTTTAGAAATATGGTTCTTGAAATGAAACTTAAGAAAAGTTTACAAAGATAAATATTATACCTTAAAGTGTATAGAATCTTCCAAATCAAAGTACAAGTATAAGAAAGTATAAGATAGCTATAATTTCCTCAACAACCAAAGTGAAACGGAAAACATGAAACAATACATGTAACAAGTAGTAAATCTTTTAACCCAAAGAGAAGGGTATCCAACAACATTTTATAAAGGTCCCATGATTTATAATTTCAATAAATTCTATCTTAACCACACTTGGGTAAGCCCTTTATATGAATATCGGAGTCTGTCTTACTATCCCCGCAAGCACTCGAACTTTAAGGTAGTCGGCACCTCTGTCATCCTATCCCCAGAAGCCCTCAAATGTACTCAGCAATATTTGAAGTCACACAAAGAAATTCTAAACAAGATGTTTAGTATGCACAATGTAATAAATTCTCTCTCTATAAATCACTTTAGTAGAATGTAATCTCTAGATTGATCAACCTAATTCAAAGTTGTTTTAGCTCTTTCAAATGATCTCAAATTTATATGCACATCTTCAATGGTCGGCTCCCTCCTCCAACTGTCACATTTTTCCTTGAATTTCAGAGGGACCTAAACTTGTGTCACTCAAAAAATAGTTGGTTAGAAATAGAATTCACGACATTGTTTAATAACTCAACCAAGAGTACATAAAAATATGGTTTCTTAACTTAATCCATTTTACTGAGTGTAAGGAAAAATAAAAGTTCAGATTCTAACCAAAAAACCATTTTGTGTCTATAATAAAGGAATATTCAAATTTTGTCTTTAAAATAATTCAAATCCGGAATTCTGTAGAATTATGAAGTATGAATTTCATGAAAAGTCATTGTCTGAATTTATAAGAATTCGGAGTTCGAATTCATAAGAATTCGTAGTCTGAACTCAGAAATTTCGGAGTCTGAATTTAGAGAATTCAGAGTCTGAACTCAGAAAGCTCGGAGTCTAAATTCATATAATTCTAAGACTATACTGAGTAAGTTTATATTCTGAACTCAAAAAGTTTGGAGTCTGAATTCAAGTAATTCGAAACCTAAATTTGGATCCTGAAAATAGAATCCTCTATATCTATGTATTTATAAGATTCTGAGGTTTTAGTTACAAAACCGAATTTTATACCTAGAAAGAAAATGAGTTAGATTGTAATATGAACAATAAAAACAAGGTAAGGATAAATTTACATGGGGAAATAAAATTTTCCTTATGAGGATAAAACATGGAGGAAAAGAATTCTGCATTGTGATAATGTGTTTGTGATTTTCAAAACATGAAGGAATGGAAAAGTCATAAGAAAACATTATTGGCTCAAAAGTTTGCTATAATATAATTTAGTTTCTATGATAATATTGTGTTACTAGTTATCAAGGTATAAGTGGAAGTTACTGTTATGTAACAATCTCATGGTTTTGAAATGAAATGAAAGATGGAGTTCAAAGGATAATCTCAAAAAATTGGTGAAAAGAAGATGACTGTTTATTTATGCAAAAATTATGGAAAGTAAAATGGTGGAGAATGTCTTAAAGGGAATAATAAATTTTTTAGGTATGGAAAAGAAGGTCATCAGGAAGCTGAGTTCCGAAGTAATGAGAAAAAGTTAGGTAATGACGTGAATAGAGAAAAGCCTATAGAGAATGCACCAACCACACTTCAATGTTAAATGTTAAGGTAAATGGGGAATTATGATCACCAAGGACCTGATCCAAGGGTTATAAATGATGATAGATTCCTATAACCTGTTAAGGCTAAATAAAAAGGCAAATCACATCCAATCACTATTCGTGATGCTGAGAATGAAAATGAAGTGGTGGCATGATTAAGAATTTATGTAATGGTTTTTGAGAATATTGTTGTATAATAACTCTTATAGAATTATGGATTAATGAAATATCTATGTAGTGTTCCACTATGGTTTCACACATTTATTTGAAATTATATGCTTATTGGTACTGGTAACAATAAAAAGTGATTGTTGTAATAAGGTGATGCTTTTGGAAAACAGGTGATTTAGGGAAGGATGATCCTTAATATGAACAGAATGTTGAGATATTTATATTAGTATAATGGTATTTTTATTAGAATACATAAATTAGATGATATTAGTTACCTTGGAATTGGTTAAGGATTTGTTGACATGTGGGTTTTTCTATCATGGATGGATATTATAGTTTTTTCGACATAAGAATAAGAAAACATGAATAATCTAAATAAGGAGATCTCAAAGTTTATGTTTTTACTATGATTCAAGAGAATAAATGATTATGGTATTCACGTTTTTGGAATGTGACAAGAAAGAATTACCTTATGAGATATGGGAGATAAATTTTAAACTAATTTAATTCACCTCTATCAAAAGTTTTGGATTTTCATCTTTCAGAAAGATTGTAAGGTAACAAATTTATGGAACGTTTTTGTTAAAATCTGGTTGAAGTTTGTTATAATAATTTATTATGTCATTATAAGTGGTCTTATTCATATTTGATACCCCGTGTTATCATTTTTTTAGACAGATGTAATGACCTTTCATTGTATTTATGGATACATGAGTTTCCAACACTTCCTGAATGTTAAATTCAACTTCATTTCATTGAATAATAGATTAAGTTGAAATTGTTCAAGGCATGAACAAAAATGAGATTTTATGTAAATAAAGTAATTATTTATTCTCAAGTTCTTCAAATTTATGGAAATTATCTTGAGAACAAAAAAAGTTTTCTTTGTACCTTCTTATTCAATGAATCAGATAGTCCCTTAAATCATTACAGATTTTCATCCTTCTGGTTGTTAACATTCTCCAAATCTTTTTCTCTATCATTGTATATTAGAATATGATGTTTAAATTTCTCTTCCATATACATGTTTTAGTATCCCACTTATTGTTTCTATATGGAAACCCAGTGATGAGTTAATTAAGGTAACTATTATTTTTTTAACTTTGTTTCTTTAAAATGATGTTTTAGTATTCTTTTTCATGATATTGGTTTCTGTGAAAGAAAGTTTCAAGTAGTAATCCTTTTATAACCCTAAAGAATTTGGAGGTAAAAATTAATTTTAAGGGGTGTGGAATTTAACACCACATTATTTTATGAGATATATTCCTTTTAATTTATTTGTTGTCTTGTTTTTACGCTGCACTAAGATTAACTTGTGCTATATGCAACATTGTATTAGCTTGAAGTATATGCAAAACTATGCATTCCTTGTGTTCAGAAAATTTCATGTTCTTTTTATTGAATTAGTTGCATGCAATTCTAAGTATAAGTGATATCAAAATATTATAACCTAGTCATTATAAAAGAGTATGAATAAAATTAACTTATTTCTAAAAAACTATTTAAATGAAAATAAGTGAGTTGATAAAATAATAAAATAACTCTTTATGGATTCAATTTAATGTTTAAAATTCATCTTATATGATTTCTAGAGATGATATAAGAACAAATTCAATTTTTTTCAAATAAAAGAATTATTTTTAAAAAAAATGTAGTATTCCCACCTTTTGATGATGCCCAAATTTTATATATACCTTTGAAACTTTAATATATTATATTTAACAAAATACATTGTTTGGAATCATGATATAAAATTTTTCTATTGATAATGTTTTTATATTTTTCTAATATGGTTGAAAATTTGATGAATAGTATAATTATACTAAATTTTAATAGAATACAAATTTCGCATTAAAATAATTTAAGTAATTATATTATATTATTTAATGGTTTTAATGTATAAATATAATATATTTTTATAATTCCTTATAATTTATTTAATTATCATTAACATTACATTGAATTCAGATTTAAAAACAATTCAATCTTTTGTAATGTTTTAACTTTTAAAATACATGTTCTCTCTTTCCGAAAATGGGAATAATATTAAATTAATTACTAAAACATATATGTTTTTAATTCTAAAAAAATGATTAAATTTTTGGAATTAGTAGGCCCATATTATGTAAATAGAATTATTTTATTTTTTGCCATTATGAATAGTTACATCGATAATCTTTATTAAAACTATAAAAGGATAAAACATGTAATTAATGGTCAAAATACTATTATAAAATTACAGTAACACGTTTCTTAATATCATTGGATGTGTGTTTTTATACCTAATTAATCCTTGGGTATAAATGGTGTTCTTTGAAAGCTACTTGGATGAGATGATGACAATTAATTTATTTTATTTAAATAAAAGTTAAATATGTATAACTCAAATTTTAACAACTAATCCATTTTTTATATAATGATATATAAAATATCAATTATCTTATAAATAATTATAATAAATATAATTTTTTTTCTATATCATGGTAATTTTCTTGTGATTTTTATGAAATATATAATTACCTTAAAGACTTATACTTTGATGGATAACAAATTAATTAATTCTTGAGAATTTAATAAAACAATAATAATTACCATCAAAAGACCCAAAAACATACCCAATTATTATTTTTTATATATATCTAGACAATAATCCACCAAGGTTCTAGTTTTTGACCATTTGGATCGATATGAAAGTCGTTGGGATACTTATATTATTTTATTTAAAGTGATGCTAAAGTTGTCACATTTATAATTTAATAAGTATAACATTTTTTATGTTGAGTTTTCCAGAAGATAAATTATACTAATAGTATTCTTATTAAATCTCATATATTTATACTCGTTATAGTATTTTAATTTTTACCCAAAAAATAATTATATTATGTAATTACACAAAACTGATGTTATAATTATTTTATAAAAGGGAATATCAAATAAATTTTATTTAAAATATTAAAATAAATATAATTTCTCTATATAATATGTCTGATGATTTCTATATATGATCTATACCTAATATGGAAATAATAAAATTATTTTATCGACGATAACATCTTATCTTAATATTTTTTAAAATCCATGAATTGAATAGTTTCAAAATTGACACTTGTTGTTTTGTCAAAAAAATGTTTTATTTAATAATATAAAAATAATGGAATATTTTAAATATATATATAGTAATTATGATATGTCAAAAAATTATTTAAGTTAATTATTTATATTCTAATTGACAATAAATAAATGAATATTTTACCCTTTTAATATTGTAATATTTGTTTTCATAATTAAAATTAAATATAATAACTACAAGTTAATTAATGTGATAATGTTTATCTTAACATAAAAACGTGCACAAAAATTATTAGTTGATGAAATTAAAACCCTATATCATCGCATATAAAAAATTGCAACCTTTTGGGTGGTTTGGAGTGGGGTTTTATTTATTATAAATTAAAATATCTAAGGATTCCAAAAGTGCCCCTCACTTCAATTATAAAAGGCACCTCTTCCCTGACTTATTCACGTAAATGTGAGCCATCTAGATCGTCCATACCATACCATTTCACTTATAATCTTCCCTAGTTATATTCTATAGGTTATGGTATTCTTCAAAGGAAAAATCTAGTTCTTTAAGAAGATATTTTGAGGAAGCACGTCGAAGAAAAGGTAATATACTCTGTCGATTCTTTTAAAAACAAATCCTTCTTATACTTCCTATTCAAGAGTTTTTTGTTAATAATGTAATATCTAAATTATCACTTATAAACTGATATGTTATTATAATTAGGAAACAACCATATTTCACCTTTTATCCATCCTACAAAAAATAAAATCACCATGCGTGCATACATACGATATATTGTCTCCACACCCTAAGTAATCTGTTTTTTTACCACAAGTTGACATGGATGGGTATAATGATAGAAATAATAACTATATATAATTATTATAACAAGTTATTTATTTTGTAACTATATATATCATCCACTTTGATACTATAAGGGATGACATCATCATGAGTGTGTACGTACGACCTACTGTCTCCACGATGTGATGTGATTTGTTCTACATGATATCCATTAATCCATGAAGTTATTAATGTACAAAATAAATACATATGATATATATTATGTTAATATAAATTTGTAAATATATTACTACAAACTAATAAGGAGATGCTGAACTTATTCGACAAAACAATCATGAAAAAATGTTGTAGTTAATACACTATTAACGATTTATATTCAAATATTATTACCAAATGAATGATAATATGATCATATATGATATCATAAAAATAATTATGATTCTAGAATAAGTCAATAAAATTAATTAAATCATTATACATGAGGTTATGATACATTTAAAGGTTATCAGACCTAAAGTAAGGGATAATTTCATAATCTCATTATTAACTGAGATTGTTTATACATAAGTATTTACTACTGTATATTTATCATCCATCTCTATGTTTCCTAAATTTGGAATTTTTTTTATTATTCAATAACTTTTTCAATTCATTTTTACCCATTGGTTAATTTTTATTAAATGGTATGAAAGGAATCATTGGTCATGATTTGATATGAGGAACTTTTCTGGAAAAAGTAAAAGGATAATGTTTTTTAACTTCTATGGCTTGAACGGATTTTCATGTCTTAGTAAAAACTTATTTTAATAAATATTACTATACACTATTTTAATTTTATATTAAAATTAATCATTCTCTTGCAAAATTTCATAGTATTTTGAGAAAAAAATGTTTTTTAAGAAGAAAGGATATTTTCCTTAAGAATTAAGTTTAAGTATTATATAAAAATTATTTTCCATCTAACATAAAAGTTTGTAATAGGGTTATGATTTTAAGTAAATTATACCTATTAATAATATAGTTTTTTTTATGAAGAAATTCTATTTTTTAAATCCATTTGTTTTATAAGGATTATGTTATGATGGAATTATGTTTAAGAAAATATTTTTATTCCTTGTGTTATGCAATGATGAATGGTTTATATTTTTGTGGCACAAATAAGAATGGTTTACTTATGATATGGTTGGGACCTATATCTCTATAAAATTCATTGGGTAATGATTTATATCTCATGAGATATACATGAACATATTGACAAATAAATCTTGTTTAGTAATAAAGGGTTGTAACAACAAGTATGTCTTGTTCATTAATATAGGGCTGGAATGTGGAGTAAATACAATTCAGTAGTGGAATTTTTATACTATGATGGTCTTGTATATATTCCTTGGATAATATGGAATTTATTTTATATGCATATTTTTTTCCCATAAGTTCATGTTTTATTCCAATTCTATGTAATCATGGTTAGTTCTCCATTATTATTTATTTCTTATGAACTACTAATATTTATTTCAGGACACAAGATTTTGATATTGAAATGTTATGTTCGTGTTTATTCATTTATATGTTTATATATTGTCTACTTACCCTTACTGAGAATATAATCTCAAGATTTATTATGTTTACATTCCTCATGTTATAACAAAATCATATAAGTAGAAGTACTAAAGGGGAAGATCTTTATGCCAAATGTTAAAGAATATTCACAAGTTATAAGATTGCATTCCATGTTTCTAATGAAACTAAACTATTACAGTCCTCAATAATTCTTTTTTAAAATGTAATTAATATTCATATAAAAAGATATAATATTCTTATACATCGTGTTTGGGTTGTTATAGTATCATAAAATAATGGATCAAGAAGAAAAATTATTTGATGACATGCATATAATCTCGCAAATGATATATATATATATATAATAAGATTACACCTAAAAAATAAAACCTATTCAAGTAAATATTCCCAAATAATATGTGGGAAAAAGAAAAAAAATCAAAAAATACCATTTAGAAAACATTTTTTTATCATTTATGTCAAATTAAAATTAAATTTCCCATTCAAATGTATCGTTTGAAATTCAAAAATGAAAGAATTTGAAGACATTTAATTTCAAAAATATTCTCTAAAAACTTATCTTTGATAAGAAATAATTTTTATATTGGAGAAATTAGGAAAGGATGATAGACCACATAGAAGTGAAAGTAAAATTCCTTTTATTATTTACGAATACCATTGTTTAAACCTCGCATTGTAAGAATATAAAATTTATTCATTTTTATTAAAAAATTATTTTCACAAGGAGTATTATAATATTACCTAAAAAATTTATGGTTGTATAATCCATTCATGTAAATGAAAAGATCATGATAAACCATTAATACTCATAAAAAATGGGATATTTAGTTATTAATATCCTTTTCGAAAAACATATTCTATGAAGTAAAAAACATTTGAAAATGTGTTTTTTATGGTAAAAAAATTAACAAATGAGAGGATTCCACACAATACAAACAAAATTTATAATGTACCAAATTTATTTGAAATTAGTTCCAGTGAACGATCATAAATCAATAAATAGTAATTGAGAGACCAAAACCCTTAAAATGTGGGTAGGATTTGTGTAAAAATACATTTTTAGAAGAAAAAAATGATTAGGCATATTATTTATAATAATAAAAAAGCTATGATAAATATACATCCTTGTGAAATGAATACACAATTAAAAGGAAACAATGTTGTATAATATAAACTTATCTCAAGGAAATAGAGTTTGAGACAAATAACCCCTTTGTCTTGAGTAATATTTTCATCAAAACAACTTGAAAGAGAGGTATTATAATTAAAAAAATATTTTATTTTCAAATGATATGTCATGACATTAAATCTCAAAATTTAATTACATAACAAAATTAAATTTTTGTGGTTAATGGAAAACATCTCTCAAATAGAGGAATTTGAGGATAAGCCCTTACCTCAGTCCTAATTCATTATGTATATAAATCAAATATCCATAATAATTGAATTAATTAACTTAAATACATGACCAGGAATATGATTCATAACTACGAAAATTTACAATCTTCATTTATAATCATTATTTATATATATATATGTATATATGTGTATTACCTATTTTGTACACCAGATGTAAGTAATATATATGACATCAAACTAGTTTCATAAAAGAAGTGTTATTATCTTATATTTTTCCAAATTAAGTAACTGATATATAATATAATATATTATAATATATGTGCCTAGTTTGATTATAAATCTATAATTTCATTCCATTGGTGTTTTTATATAATATATGAGAATGAAATTAGTGATGATCTTGTTCTATTGTTTCTTTATAAATGGAGGGTAATTTCATGTTTATAGAATTATAAATTGATATAACCTCTCCACAATGAAAAAAAATATCATTATTTGAAAATTTATATTTTATTTTCATGAATAATATTTTCATATTCATTCATGATATAGATTTATAGTTTTGGTTAAGTAAGTCACTAAACTAAACCAAACATGAACCTCCAGTGATTTAAGGAATCATTATAGTTTATTTGAGTTTTAATTTAAATAAAATAGAAGAATAATGATCTTGTTTATTGTTTTTACTGATATATATATGAATTTAAATTAATTATCAATAATCAAGAATATATATATATATATATATATATTCATTTCAGTGGAAGATGTGATTATTTTACTCATATTATGCTTATTTTAAACCATTGGATTAATAATAAATGTTGGTTGAGGATATGATTTATATGATATCCAAATTTACATACTAAAAACATAATAATAAAATAAAAAACTTAGTTATCCTTTAATATCATCCTTATTACTATCCCTAAAAGGTGATTATTTAAAGGAAAATTGAAATGAATCGTTCCATGGATGTGGAATTCCCCACATACTCATGGAAGAATACTTTGTTTTTCATAGAACAAAAAAAGTAATATGGATTATTTTTTTAAAATCATAAATTATAAATAAATATAATAAATATTAACAAATATATATTTTACACTGAATGCGTAAGGTGTTGAGGGGAATATAAACTTGTGGTGTTGTCATGGATGTAGTCTTCAAAATACAGAAATTACAATTTTATTTTTCATAACAGAATGGGGAAAATGATATTAAAAATTATTACCACTGCATAATTACATTAGGTATATGAACAATAAGTATTTTTTACATAGTTCTTTGAATATTTTTTTTTTTGAAAAATAAAAATAGAAATGAATGCTGTTAATTATAAAAAGATTACTCAAATCAATCACACTAAAATTTCCATACAAGATCCAATGGAAATATATGGAATATATTAATATCATGTGACCAAAAACACAGTAGAGTTAATGAATATAGGTTATGGATAAGTGTAGCAAATCACGATGAATCCTATTTTTAGGAGTAACTTGAATGAAAGTTGAGAGGACCCATTTATGATTTATGAGAATTTATTTTTGGTAAACATTTTAACTTAATAAATATGAAGGACATGTTAAAAATTCAGTGTCTCACAAAAAATGATAAATAATGGTGTACTTAGGATATATAGTTGATACACACCTTATCCACTATATTATTAACATATTTTATCATCTATCAAGACCTTCACCCCATTAAATATTACTATACCATATTGGTTTTTTCTTTTGTAACAAGTTTTTACTAGGGGAAACTTAGTCATTTTGATGTAAACTAAAATGTTCCTTATTATTTATTTTATATACAACAATTATAAATTTTACAGAATCTCTTTTATCAAAATAATATTTATAATAAATTTTAATTTTTTTAAAAAAATATAAAATTTATTAGAAACTGTTTTTTAGAAAATATTAACTATTTTATGCAATATATAGTATGTGTTTTGTAAATCAAATGACAACAAGTTAAAAAAATTATTTTCAAATTAATTATTTTTCACTATTCTATTCAAAAAATATTTTTATAAAAATTACAAAAAAATATTTTGAGTAAATAAAAATACAACGAATAATTAATTTCAAATTAAACACCCTGAGATTTGAAGATATAATTCTCATAAAATAATTTTTTTATTAAATGGATTTCATGACACATAATGTTGAATTTAGAATTTACTCATTATTCTTTTGGAACGTTATTTTATAAATGTGACCATTATAACCAATCCATTGAATTGTAAGGCATGAATACAAGTTACCAAAATATAAAATATATATAATTTTCCTACTCAATAAAAACTTATTGATAAAATATTAGGAAATATGTAGTCTATTTTTATAATAGTCATGTTATGATTCAAAAATAATTCTTGGATAATGGTTTTTATTACTTTATTGATAATAAAAATATAATAAATTTCTGCCAATCATTGAAAATATATTTTATAAAAATTAAATTGTTTTTAATTTTATCGTAACAAAATCATCATAATGTTATGTATTGAGATTTTTTACATAATGCTAAATTTCTATTGTATATTAAAAGAGTCTGATTTATGAATAATTGTAATTTTGTTTTATTTGGTAAAGTAATCTTAAAGCCCTATTATTTTTTTATCTCATCCAAAATTAACAAAAGTATCCTTAAATTATATATATTTTAATTAATTACAAATTAATTATCATTACAAATAATGTTAGTAGAAGTTCATTTTCTTCCCTAATAACATATTTTCACAAAAAATTCGTTATCTTGTTCAAAATTATATTAAAATTCATTTCATACACTTTAAATAATATTGCAACACTATAAAATTATAAAAGAATAAAATTTTATTTAATAGTGTGTATGTAATGGAAAACAAAGAAGAGAATGGAATATAAAATCCTAATACATTATTATATATATACTATTTTAATTAAAATGAACCTATAAAATATATTTCAATGCCTGAAACACATATTTAGCTTACGTTACATGAAATGATGACTTTTTTTGATAGTTTCTGTTACACTGAAGACTGGGTTTTACCAAACAGTATTAATATTACTATTTAAAATTAAAATTACCTCGTAGAACTTAAATTTATACATATTAATGGTATTGAATTACTTATGAAAATATATGGTTGAATTCATTGGTTTCAAATTTATTATAAATGAAAAGAAAAACCAATTGAATATAACAGAAATATTTCTATAAAACTATTCTATGGACTCGAATTTGTTCTATCCTAAATAATTAAATTAATTAACATTATTGAATTAACATAATTAAATATATATTTCATATATTCAATGAATTTTTTAAATCTATACAATATATTTTATAGGTATAAAATAAAAATTCCACTTTTCTACAAAAAGGATGTATTTCTCTAAATGCAGTTTTTCCTCCTTTAATAGAGAACTTGTTTTAAAACTAAATGATGAATATTTTTTATATTTTATTTGAAAAAATAAACTTCATTTTTGAAAAATTAACATCAAATTTTTATTAAAAGTAATTTTTGGTATTTTTTAAGAAGTTTTATTTTGTGATAATTAGTGAAACAAATACTATATTTTAAATAAAAACTCTATTTTTATAAAAAATAATTTATAAAGTTAAATTATATTTGAAATTGATTTAAAAGTAAAAATAGATAAATTATAAATATATTTAGCAAATTTAATTCATTTTTATCATTTTTATATTAAATTTATATATAAAAAATATTATACTTTTGAACTTTTTGAATTAAAAAACCCACATTTTGGTATCAACCACGTGATTAATTTTAAATTAGTTTTAGCCACTAATTTGTATTTTATTTATAAAAAATGATTCCATATATATAATAATAGTATTTCATAATTCATAATTGGGTGAAACTAATTTTTGACCATAATGATTAGTAAAAGCCATTAAAATTAAATAATGAAATTAAGAGAAAAACTAATTTACCATAGAAATATATTATAATATTATGGGAAAAATGATCTATAAAGTTGTCAAATACCCATTTAATGGAAACATTTAGACCTCATCCTTCATAGTATCTATAATTTTACATTACTTTATCCACATGTAATTTTGAAAACATGGGTGGAATTCTCCCTTTTCAAAAATTATAGGAGTGCATCTCACATCATTATAAAAGGCCATCCATCACCTCCCTTATTCACACATTCATATCATGTTAGTTTGAAAAATACTTACCAAATTAACTTCCCAAAATCTGTCCCCAAATTAAATAATCCTTATATTTTTAATGATGGATTCATTAAAAGGGTATAGTTAAAACGAAAGGAAGATACCCTAAGAAGTGGTAATGTTCTTCAACAAACGTCTTTATTTTACTTACTCATCCAAATAATTGAATTATTTTCAAAATAATTTGATACAGAAACTTTATTATAATTTGTATAAATATTGTTTTTATGACCTAAAACCTAACACATTTCCATCAAATGGGTAATGAAATCATCATTCACAAGTAAGACGGACCACCGCCTCATAAACCCATCAGATTCATTTTTACATTACCACCTCTGAAGGTTGGTTATAATTATCAATATAAAGTATATATTTTATATTTATAAAATTATTATTACTTTTGATTATTCATATTATATGACTATTTTTTATCATATATTCTGTAGGAGAGATGATAACATAGCTTGTGTGTACAGTAGATTACTGACTGGCGATGTGATGCGATTTTTCTTTTACTAGTGTTATACATGGAAGATGATATGGGAAAGGATAACAATTATATGTGATATAAATGAAATAATTATGACATTAATTACATATTTATCATTCTGGAATGGTAAAATATATACATATATAATTTTATTTACTTTTACACTAAATAGAAGATGATAATATTGTTTTCTGATGTTTGGACTACCGCCTTTACAAAGAGATGTGACTCTATTTTCATAACCAAAACACATAGATGAAATATATATACACATCTATTATGGTATTAGGATAATCTTGTAAATGTAAAATATTACATATTTATTTTCCATAATTATAATTATAAAATGAAAACATTACTATTGTGTATGTACAACCTACCATTTCTACGATCATACATGCATCATGTTTTATAAACATAATTCAAGAATGGTTTTAAAAGTAAAATTGATGTAAAATAATAAAAATTAATTCATTATTATTAATAAATAGTTAATATAACTATATTAAATTCATATTAATCCAAAAAATTCATAACAAAACATATATGAGGTAATAAGAAAATTAACACCTGAAACAATGAATATAGTGAATGATTATTGACAAAAGGGTAAAAAGATGTTGTAAAATAATCATATGTGATATAATAAATATTGAAATCATTCTATAATAATATAAGAACGTGTTTAAAACCACAATATATGATTTTAACTCACATTCAACCAAAATAAATCGTGAGGTAAGGTATTTCATCTCAATTTATATTTCATTGAGACTAATGTGTTAGTATACATCAATACACTTTTATGTTCTATGTATAATTTAAATTTTACATGTAATGTCAATAAAAATTTATAATTATTGTTGTTTTGAGATCCAATTTGAATTATCTTACGCACATGGATTTTAATTGTCACATTATCAAGTGGTAAAATTTATTGTGAAATCTCACTTTCTTTTTTGATTGTTAACATTCTATTAAAACAATCAAATTATAGAAATTATTATTAATTGGAAATTAATTTGATCCTAGATATCAATATTATTTTTAAAGGATATTATTATTTTCAAACCTATATACCATTTTTACATAAAATATTCACGTTGAATGTTATTTGATTTTCTCAGGAAATATTTATAAATATGTATCCTTTACTCAAAAAAATTATAACAAGGAACATTCTTTTTAATTAAATTCATTATTTGATTCTTGAGTAATTATTTGTAATTTTATAAGATGTTTGGGGGATATTTATTATCGAACCATCAGTGCATGAGTAATTTCATGAGATTATATCAATTAGTAACATGCCTTTTGAGTTTGCAAGTAATCATTTCATCAACTACCTTGTGAAAGGTATTTGAAAATAATATGATAAATCATCTAATTAATGGTCTTGATGGTAAAGCTATCATGTACATGATAAATATTTCGTCTAATAAATAAGGAATACTAGTCACCAATATTCATTTATTATTATCCATGAGATTTAACAATAGAAAATTATATAGATGAATTTAGATCTCCTTTTATTGATTAAATAGAACGTACATTTATTTATTTACTATTAAATATTGATTATTAATTATAAAATTATTTAATTTATTATTTATTTACCTTTCTATATTGATTATTCATTTTTGATTCATGATAGGTTCCACTATACAAAACCCTACTTTATAATTTTAGCTCACATTTTTTCCCATTCCCTAGGATTTCTTGATTATTACTATGACTGATTTGAAGGGATATATTAGATGGAATAAATTTATTCTCAATAAAATTATAGAACACAATTATTCTAAAATTTGAGTATTCAAATTTAATTTTAGACTCATCTAGGCATCAAGTATACCAAGACTACTAAAATAATTGGTCCATCACGATTTGTTTCCAAGTGTCTTATACCAATGTCATGGTAGTAGGAACCAAATTTGGGATGTTAGGGTCATGGTAACTATATTTTTTATCATAGGAAGTATATGGGAAACATTTAGAACTTTATTTGGGAAATTATATATTAGGGAAGATAATCCTATGGTAGTTTTTTAGAAAATTATAGAATATTATACTAGAGTTTCGGTAAGGTAGAGTTTATGTGTGTTTTTCTTGAAATACATCAATGTATGGATACTACATGTATAGAAGGTTCTAGATATATGATTTATGGGGAAATAAATCTAAAATGTATATGTTATAATTAACTTGAGATAAACTTGGTATATGAAAAAATTCATCATATTGAAGCTTCTTTGACACTCCTAGGTGATATGATTTGGATAATTCTCATTATCATGACAAGGAATTATAATGGATTTGAATAGATATTTAAAATTAATAACCTAGGAAAATACTTAATCCAATTAATGACCTATATTAAAATACAAAATATAATGTAGGATTGAAAAATTAAAAATTAAAATTATTTTACCAATGGTTTTTTATCAGAATAATGAATCGACTATGGGGGGTTGTATATTTTAGGATCACTTTTGAATTTATTAACTAAAGAGTTATTGATTCCATGTTGTGTTTATATGATTTAGGTTTATCATAAGATAAATGTCTAAAAACTCTAGTTTAGGTTTTATGGGATGAGATTTTACCACGATTAAGGATATTTTGGTTGAAATTTATGGAAGGTATATATTTTACTAAAAATATTATTTTAGGAATAATTCCATTACATTTTATGGTGATAATTTTAATGGTAATGATAACCTTTAGGGTTGTATCATCATTAATTAAATTTTAATAATAGTTAAATAATATTATTATTCATTTCAATAAATAGGTTGTATTGAAATCCATCGTAAAAGATGATATTTAATGATTAATTTTATTTCTATGATATCCATCATATTCTTTTTTATAATCACATTAATATTTTTTTTTTGAAAAAGGTAAAAATTTATTTTAGGTTACAACCAATAATTTGTGGCAATTTTATTGGTATTGAAAGAAAAAATGATGAATGATAAGGGTTTCACTCCAACCACTAGAAAACGTGATGTTGGTATCAATATGTTATTATTTGAAGTTAAATTTTGGATAAATTTTTTTTAATAATAAACAAGTAGTTCTACTTTATGGGATAATATGTTAATGAATTAACCATATATATGTCTCAAATTATTTAGATACAAATTTAAAGACTTGTCTTATAGATCTTATGAATCATTAAAAATAATTATTGTGATTCAGGAATAAAAAATAATTTTTGAGAACACATTTCTTATAGTAATGGGAATAAATTAGAAATTGATCAAAGAAAAAAAGGAAGAAATTTTTTCTAGGAAATGTAAATTTATGATATAAGTATATTTATTTATATTTCACACTATCAAGATAATTCCTTTACATTGTAAAAGGGATATTAAAATAAACATTTATCCTATTACCATCATTTCTGATCATATTAATGACATTTTCACACATATTTGGTTTACGGTTATATATTTTTTAACCTTCTCTATATAACCCAAATTCTAGTGATCAATTTCCCCTATCACTCTCCATCGGTAATTGGGTGTTATTTATCTCCTATATTTAACTGTTTTCATTTCCCACCAATTGTCGTCTAATTATAATCCTAGTTATGTTATCATTCAATATAACCTTTATATATCATCTTCTACCTTATCAAGAAGATGTTATATTAACCTTGTTATGATTTGAGATTTTAAAAAAAATTATGTAAAAATTTCTAACAGAAGATTTATGAGTTTATGCTTAAATTACGATGATATAATTTATTTAAGGTGGGAGGAATTTGACACCCCGAATTTCAAAAAGAATAAAATTTTATTTAATAAGAATTATAATACAAAAAAACAAGAATAAAATAGAATATAACTTCCCAATAAATTAAAGAATATTTATAATTTTAAATAAGTTAAATCTATGATATATCTTCAAATTTACACAACACTGAGTTAGCTTGTCTTTCCCACAACAATGACTTTATTCAATAATCTATATTACAAACAATACCAAGTTTCACCAAATATTATGAAATTTATTATTTAAAATAAAATTTTTCTCCATGAATTTGAATTTTATTTTATGAATATTATTTAATATGTTATGAAAATATATCGTTGAATTCATTGTTTTCTAGTTAATTATAAATGAAAATAAAAACTTAATTAATATAAATGAAATGTTTTTAAAATAATTATTATATTCCTAATGGATTTTAATCATAATAAATTAAATTAAATAATATTTATGAATTATAATAATTAAATTTATTTATTATATATTAAATATATTTTCTTAAAAAATTAATCTGATATATTTGATAGGCATTAGGTAAAGACAAATAAAATTTTATAAAAAAAAGCTTTATTTTTCTATACGCAGTTTTACAACGTTTTAATGGCCCATTTTTTAATATAAATTTTGTAACATCTATAAATTTTTTCAGAAAAAAAATATTGATTTTTAGTTATTTTCATCAAAATTATCTTAAGGTTAATTTTTGGTATATTTCTAGGAGTTTTCATTTTGTGTTGAATAGTGAAAAAATACAGAATTTTACTTAAAAACTAAATTTTTATCTAAAAAATTTATATTGATAATTTATAATTTATATTTTTTAATATAAAATTAGTTAAATTATAAAACTATAAATCCAATTTAGGTAATTGGAATCATTTTTTTATTAAATATAGAGATGAAATGTTATTAAACTTCTGAACATTTTAACAATATAACAAGCATTTAATCCTTTCTATAGGATTAAATATATATTAATTTTAGCCAAATCTGGAAATTTAATTTGAAACAATTATGACATATATTTAATGAAAATATATTTATATGTATTATTGGGTAAAAATAAATTTTTACCATTACAATTAGTGAGAAAATTAAAATTAATTACACTATTAGAATAAAAAATGAATTTAATGAAAGATTAAATGTTAAACATAAGGGTTGAAATGGCTTAGAAACTTGTCCAACACCGCATTTATATCAATATATAGACCTTATATGTTCTTTTATCATGTTATTTCTACTATTTTCCACTATATATAATAAAAAGGGGTTGGAATTATCAGTTTTCAATAATTATACGACGACCACTAACCTAACTTATAAAAGGCTTCCCCATTTCCTCCCTTGTTGAAACATAAAAAAGAATTTGGTTCATAAATTAGTTGAAAAATACCATAATAATATCAATATAACCATCATTGAGGCCTTATCCTCAGAAAAAATAAATCATTTAAAGGGTTTAGTGTATTCTAAGTGAAGATACCCTAAGAATAGGTATTTCTTTTCAATGTTGCTATTTATTTTACTTCCTTCTACACCTACAAAAAAAAATTTGAAAAAAAAAATTATAATAACCATATTAACATCAATATAAATAGATATTTATTTGTTAATTTTATAAAATTAAACCAAAAACACTTTGATCAAATGGGTTGTGAAATCATCGTTCATGTGTACGGAGGACTACCGTCTCACGAACTGATATTATTCGTTCTTCCATTACGACTTATTGAGATTTGTTATAATAATGGATAAAATTATATATTTATATTTATAAAATTATAATACCTATATATTTTATTTATCATAATACTCTTTCTTATATCTATTCCATTAGATATGCAATAACGTCACTCATTTGTATTGCGTACAACTGCCTCGCGATGTAGTGTGATTCATGTTTCAGAAATGCTTAACATGGAAGGTGATAAGTGGATTATTAATTTGTATGTGTGCAATAAATGACCTAATTATGATATTAAATAAATATTTATAATTCTATAATGATAATATATATATATATATATATATCAACTTCTTTTGAATTAAATTAAAGGGGTAGGATTAGAGAGGTGGGACTTTCTCTCTCAAAGTTTTAGCGCATCTAGGGTTTGGCATGGTGATTGTTGTGCTGTCAGGTGCGGACCTTCTTCCTCGGAGTTGGTTTGAGGGATAGAGACATGCTACGACAAGGGGTGGTGTGAGCGGCATGAGTTTGTGTGCACCCAGATGCACGATGGTGGTTCCTGATTTAGATGACGGCGTTAATGCGGCGATGGTCACCGATGAAGATGGCGTGGGAGGCGTGGCAGTGATTCCATATGGTGATGTGAGAGCAGTAGGGACCATTGCGGATGGTGCAAGTGGCAGGCTGACGTCCGGTGATTCAATGATAATGGTTTTTGTGAATCATGACGGCTGAGTGACGATGCACGATGATGTGAGTAAGGTGGTGATGCTTAGTGCGGGAGGCGTGACTGTACCAGAGTTTAAACCCACTGGATAAGACCAAATCCGTAGCTCGATGGCAGTGGATGTGCCTACTCCAGTTGTGGGAAACGTGCAGCCTTCATTGATGGTGGCTGGGAGGGATAGTGTTGCAGGTGAGCGCCCACATTAGGAGTCCATGAAATTTGATATGAGTAAATGATATTTTACACAGGTTAAATACATTACTCAAAATAGAATGGTTAAGAAAATAGAAACAACTCATGTGACTTCTAGTAGAGAAACAATTCTTGACAGGTTTAAAATTTTTGAACACTTTATAATTTCTAGGCTTGCTCTTCCCGCTGAAGGAAAGCCTTGGAAGATTGTTGATATAGTGTAGAAGCTGACATCTGTATGGGGTTTTTCTAGCTGGATGTGCATTCCCTTGGGTCGGGGTTATTTTTATATCACGTTTCCATCAGAGGAACTAAAATGAAGGGCTTGGGGGATTGGATCAATCACCTTATGTCCAGTTATGTTATGCTTTCAAGAGTGGGATTCCGGCTTTAATACTTTCACTATTAAAAACACCAAAGATCAAGTCTCGATCAAGATTATTGGCCTTAACTGGATTTTTTGGAATCCTAAAATCTTATTTGAAATTTCATCTGCTGTAGGGAACACATTACAGTTTGATAAGAATACTAAGAATTTCTGATTTGGTCATTATGCTAGAGTTCTGGTCGAGGTTGATTCGAGCAATATCTTGATCTATAATGTTGTTTTGTCAGCACTTTATGATGATATTCCTTTAAAGGTGGAATATGAATGGCATCCTGACTTTTTTCCAGTGTGACAAATGATTCGTCATGTCAAGGATAAATTCCACAAGTTTTTTATTTTCTCGTTTTTCTCCTACAAAGGGCACACTAAAGGTTCATATAGAAAGAAATCAAATATTTAGTTTATACAAAAGAAGTAATATCCAATTGGTGTCAAATAACCCACTCTTGAGAAAGGATATGTGTGGACTAGAGATGGTGTGACCACAGAGTTGACATAAGAGACTCATAGGTCTTGGGAGATGTAACCAAAGATCCAAACGGAGGAGGGACATCTTTTGACTTCGACACAAAAATATGATCAGGAAATTGAAGGGTAACAAAATCTGGGTGATGGTAACATCTTAAGGATTTAGGAGGAAATCAATAAATTAAGGTAAACCAATGGGACCCATAGAAGGTGGGAGGACATCGAGGATGATTCCCTAAACAAATGTCATATAGTCATGTAGTATCCAAAGGGAAAGGTGTTGTTATGGATGATGAAGGCCTTCAACCTATTGCTCCCAGGAAAGCAAGGCGGAGGAGGGAATATTTCTATCTCAAGCTGACTATGGTCACCAGGTCTCATGGTCCCTTAGATGACTTTGATTGGTAAGATAATTATGATGATTCGTGTCATTATGAGTATGACTTGTGATGTTTTCTTGTTTATTTTTACATGAGGGAATGATGCTTGTATGACCCCTTCCATATCCTTCATGTACCTCTTTTTTATTTTAAAAAGAGGGCTCTGCCCAAATCTTCTTTCTAAAAAAAATCAGTTTCTTTACATTTACCCTAAATGAAAGATGGAAACATCATTTTTGTATGTGTGGACTACCGCCTTCACAGAGAGGTGTGACTCTATTTTAATCATTGAACCAAGTGTATGTGAAATATAAGTATATTTAACTGTATTATGATAATCCTAGAAATAAAATATATTACTTACCACCTTTCCTAAATGATTATTTAAAAATTAAAACATTACTCATACGTATATATAGAATATCGTCTCCATGAACATACCATCCTACATTTTTCATAACCATCATTCAAGGTTAGATTTAAAAGAACACAATATGTAAAATTAAGATAATAATTTATTTATTATTATTCTATTTCTAATATAACTATATAATATGGGAAAATTCAGCAATTTCATAACAACAAATGCCTGATAAAACAAGGCAATTACGACCAGAAATAATAAAAATAACGAAACTTTATTGAAGAATGGAAAATATTATATAAAAAATGATCATAAATGATATAATGAATATTAATAAGAATTGTGAATTTGTTAACAACATGTTTAAAATAACTATAATTCTTGTAAAATAATGTTCATACAAAAGAAAGAATATGGTAATGGATATTGTCTTAATTTACATTCCAATGGGAATTATTTGTAATTATGAAAAAAATTCACTTTTATGTGAAGTATATATCTCTCCATTGAAATTTAATATTATGAATTCTGTATTATTCCTGGTTTTTAAGTTTCAATTTTGATGATCGCAGCCAAAGTGATTTGAATGGACAATTACCAAGTGTTAAAATTTATTGTGAAATATCACTATCTTTTGTGATTGATAATATTCTTATATGAAATAAATTTATTGTAATCATTTTCAATATAAATTACATTAAATATAAAAATATATTTTATTTATCATGTATATGTTTATTTCTTATACCATATTTTATTTTTAAATACATTTTTTGGATTGAAATTTATTTAATTAGTTAAGGAAATATTGATAAATATGTTTCCTTTACTGAATAAAGGTACATTATGAAATATTTTAAGAATTAAATAGATTTTTAAAGCCCCACACGGTCGTCTGTGGTGGTCGGGGGGTTTGGGGTATGGAATGGAGGTCACAAGGTCAAGTCCTCTGACCTATTTTATTCTTGTGTGCGTTGTAATGCAAAAAGACCATTTAAATAGATTTTTAAATATATTTGGAATTCCTTGGACTGTAATGACATGTTTTTGGTACTTATTGATATAATATTCTTGATGGATCAATAGTCTCATGAGATGAAATCAATTGGGAACAAACCAAACAAGTTTAAAACCACAAATGTGTTAAACTACCTTATGAATGGTGTTGATAGTACTTTGCTAATATTTATACAAAAAATTATTTCTAGTATTGTTATCATTTACATAAGAAAAATGGAATCGAATAATTAATAATTTCCTTAATTCATATTTACTTACCATTATCCACAATATATTGTGCTATGGAATAATCAATAGATGTATTTAATTCATAGTTTATTGATTAAATAGAATGTGTTTCAGTTATTTACCTTTGAATATTTATTATTACTTGTCCAATTAATTAAATGGAATTTTTTTAGTTATTTACATTTCCTTATTAATTTTTCATTATTTATTAATTATAACATCCACCATAATTAACCAAAACATAATATTTGATCTCTCTCTAAATTTATTTATTTTATCTAGGATTCCATGAAGTTTACTATTAATGATGACCATCGATACACTATATGGAATAATATTTTTCTCAAAATAGAAAGGAAAAAATTTTGTTTTTTATTTTACTGTTCAATTGTAATTTAGGACACATATATGTATCTTGTTTATGAAGACTACTAAAATGACGAGTCCTTTGGGATTCATTTCCCAATATCTTATGATAATGTAATGGTTATAGGCACTGGCTATGGGCTACTAGTGTTAGTTTCAATAAAAACTTATTTATGAAAAATGATTTTCTAATTATTAATTATGATGCACAAATTTGGAACATTGGTCCCTTCTATTTTTGGTTATTATGAATAGTAATTGTGGTAAATAGTATTCACATTTGTTTGGAAAAATTGAGTAAATTAATATTAAAACCATGTGATAAGGTATATAAATATATAATAATATTACGTAATAATATTAGATGATGGGACTCCAAAAATTATAATCTACGCTTCAAAAATATTGATACTTTTTTCCCTTTCTCTTTGATTATGACATATAAATTATTTTATATAAAGATTATATCCAAAATGTCACTGTCTATTGTTATAATAACTCTAATATATTACCATATTTATTAAAACAGGCTATTATTTATTTATTTATTTTATTTTAAATATAAATTAAATATTTTATCATGGTAATTTACATTTAATGTTTATTGATTGTCTTATTACCTTAAATGATAACGAGATATTGAAACACTATTTTTTCATGTAACTTAAAAATAAAATAAAATATTTTAAAAATATGAAATGTAATAAAATATAAAACAATTATTATGTTTCATTAACTTTTTAGATACATAAAATAATATATTTTGATTATAAATGTATTAATTTCGATTGTTTTCAATATTTTTGTCATTAATGTCAATCAGAGTAAATAGTCATGAAAACGAATTTCATGGTATATTATGTTAAATATTATTTTATAAAGTGAACTAAAAATATTAGAAATATAATCCTTTTCCAACAGAATGCGATATGATCTATAATATCAACAATATTATACATAGAGTAATATTTTCCAATTATATTAACATTATTTCCCCTAATGAGTAAAAACATTGATATCATGGTAATTTTCCAACAGGTTAACAGTTTTTTTAACACTAAGGGATAAGGGTTAAAATTTCCCCTAAATTCCTCTAAATTATATTATATGAAATTATTAGACTTATTCTCATCATATATTACAAATAATTCTATTTTTACACTCTTTAACAAAAACATTTACATAAAATAGTTTAATATGTTAAGTAATTTTGTGGTTTCTCCTCCCCTCACTAGTAAAAGTGAACATCCTCTCCTCACATTTTCAAAATGGTCAGAACAATATCTAAGAAGGGACCACCAATATTATTATACTACATTTTTTACCCACATCCTAGAACATCTTTCCATGTTACAATACCATCATTTAAATGAGTATATTATGTGTTAAATGATATTTCTCAACAAATAGGTACTGCTCTTAACAGAGAACATTAAATCTTATTTCTTCTTGTAAAACCTCTAATTGTGTTCTATTCATCAAAAACTAAAATATTCAGAATCCTTAATATAATTAAATGTAATTATTTTTATTAATCCACTATTATCCACACACTATTCAATTAAATGAGCAATAAGCATATAGCTCATGCATACATATGGACTTCCACCTCCATATAGAGATATAATTCATTTTCCATTACCATCATTATTTTTTTCTTATTATTATGGATATAATTTTCATATATGATATTTATGATATAATAATTATTCTGGAAAGATAAAATTTAATTGCACTTTATTTCTATCTTTTTTATAGAAAATTTAAGCATGGTTTATGTGTATGAATAGCATACCATCTCCATGAATGGTGTAGATCATTTTTCTCGATATTTATCTTATTGATGATTATAAATATGCATAAATTAAAAATATATGATATTATTATTATGAGATACATTTTTTATAGTACATAAACCTAATCAATGTTCAAGTTCTAGATCTTCTAAACCATAAATTTTAGGAAAAAGACCGTAAACACATAGAAATGATGCTTTTAATAAAGAAATTTTTATAAATCGGTACTAAAATTTTATAATTGTTTATTATATAATATTATATGTATTTAAAATATTATCTTATAGATTTAAAATAAATTAAAATTTATTGTGAAGGATATTAGAGTGCTTATAGTGAATATTATTCTTGTTGTATGTGATTCATTATTCAATCAAGTTTTAGTTGGGATTTTTTATGCTTCAATTTCTAATTATATGAACATTTTTATCATTATATGATAATAATGTTTTTAATTCATCTATAATTATATCTATATATAACATATTTTCATTTCATTATACACTTTTTATGTACCCATGATATTGGAATAATGATTTTACCGAAAACATAATTTTTTTCACTATTCAGAAAAGAATCATTTTCTTCTGTGTTATTTTTTTCATTAAAATTTTCTTTATAATGATTAAATATTATCGTATAGTTGTTTACAAAAATTTTAACTAATATTATATACTTTTTTAAAAAAATAAATTTAATAGTTTTTTTTCAAAATAATTTAATTTTTACTTTTTCCCTGAGAATATAAAATTAATATTTATTTTTAATATACTTTCATGAAGAAATTCATATTTTCATGAATTCTTAATTTTTTGATTCATACATTACATGTTTCCTTATGTCCATTAAAAAAATAATATATAATATTTATCATTTTTCATATTTATAAAAAGTGATTTCAAAATGAAAATAGAATTTTTCTCAACTAATATTCTAGTAATATTTTAAAGATAATTTGTATATATCATAACATCTATTCATGTTACTTATTCTTTACTGGGGATTTTATTCTATGATTCTATACATATCATTTATTTATATATTTTATGGTTATAATGATGAAATATCTATGAAACACATCTAATTTTCCATATGTTATTTTATAATGGAAATATAAATGGTTTCATGATATTCTGGCTTAGAAATGAATAGAGAATGAATATTTAATAGGTAGGTTGAGAAATATATATATTACCAATGCATTTGGTAGTGATTAATTTTTCACGTGATGAAAGGGTACAAATTAGGTTGTCCCAATCCTGAAATAAGTTACATAGGTGGTTATATGAATACCAAAATAGCGTAAATTGTAGGTTATCCAAACCATTAAATTGGGTACATGGGATGTTATCCCAAGCCCCAAAATAGGGTAAATGGGAGGTTATCTCAAGATCGGTGTAGGTACATAAAAATGTTATCCCAAGCCTAACATGTGTTGAATCTCTTAGAGAGTATACACGATAAAATATTTCTAAGATAATGATTATTCCAATATTTTATGAAAATATAATATTCTAATTTTAGGTCTCGATATCTCATATGGTTTAATTAATTTATGATTAATGTCTTATTAACTGCAATAATTTATTCTTTCTCTCATGATTATTGTCTCCCAATTATCAGGTATGGGTTTCAAATGATATTTAATGTTCTCAAACCCATATGATCTAGTTATGGATAAATGTTAAATAATATATCCCTTGTTTACCAGTACTGAGAACATGGTCACACACATTATTAAATTTCCTTTTTACCCAGATATATGTAAATATTTTAAGTTTGATATGTCAAAGAACAGTGCCAATTATGATGATCAAATCCTGAAATTATAATAATAATTTATATACATGTTGTGTATATATCAAGGATTACAATAACACTAAACCTCTATAGTTCATCAATGATTCATAATGTTATGTAATGGGTATTTATATTCTAATATTTAATAATTATTTATGAAAAGATTGGGTCTCTATAGTTGGAATCACTATATGGTTTAGAATGTGTTGTAATATAATATAAGGAATATTTACATAGATCCCTTAAGATAAGACTGTGATTAAGAAAAAATTAAAATTATTAGGAATGAAAGGTGTGTGGTTAACCTATTAATATATCCTATTATATATTTAATTAATGGATGAAGTTTTTGAGAAGATGATTCAAGTGGTAATATTCCAGAAAAGTGTCAAATGACTATATCATAGACAAAATGATTGTGCATTTGTGAATTTTCCCTTTCTACACACATAGTTTGACACTCATGGGAGATATTAGTGGGTTAATTCATAGATTCATTATGAAGGATTTTAATAGAGGATGATCATTGATAACCCATTATAAAAATAATGTATCATATATTGAATATACTTTATCATGATAAATAAACCATGATTGAATTTTTATCCTTATAAGGTTCACACGTCGATTATTATTCATAAAAATATGTTTTTTTTGTTTCTTTTCAATACCTATAGCATGAAGGAACCAATTTAATATTGAATGTAATCGAAAATTAAATGTTTTTAATCTAGAGAAACCAATTATTTTTTTGTGTTGGAATGGAAATTATCATTTCTATGAATAAGAAAAATTATCAAGCTATGAATCATATGACTTTTCCACATGATCAAAGAATGGAAAAATTTTAAATTGAGTCATTTATGTGGAAACATATTCATATTTATAACACATTTGATGTAATAGTTTCGAAGGGAAGAATTAGTACCTTTTATATAATATTTTCCTTTATCTAGTGTTCAGATTAAGGAAAATAAATTTTAGTCGTTATCAATTGGAGGGTAAAAAACATAAATAGTGGACTCACATCATGAATATAGGAAAATATGAAAAAATTATCTTTATGGAGTGGGATAATTATATAAGGTTATTTTTCAATAACTACTCCCCTTGTATTCTTTTTATGAATATGGAGAAGGAATTCATTGAGAAAAAGTAGAAGGATGAGGAATCCATTCATAATTATGAGGAAACGTTTACAGGACATGATATGTATCATTATGGTATTATAATATAACCATAAATAAATATTTATTGACTATTTAATGGATTAAAACCAAGCTTCTAAATGGCATTATCCATAATACCATTTGTAATTTATTAAGAAATAATTTGATGAGAAATCATAGTGGAAATGAAGATTAGAGTTTCCTATCAATATAATGGTTCTGATAATAATAAAACATGTAATTTAAAATAATTTATAATAATAAAAATCATGTATATATTAGTATAAACATTCAATTTTTCTCTAATTGTGGAAGGAATATAGAGAAAATGTTAATTAAGGGAATTTAATATACCTTTTTTACTGTAAATAAATATTATTTGTTAATTAAATGACTAAGTGATGGAATTATGTTAATATTACGAATATATAGAAATATCCATTGAATCTATCACATAAAATCATATGCATCACATTTATTGATTATGGTCATTTTGATAATGGTTTCTCGAACATAATTTTTAATGATGATGATTTACATGAAAAACCTCATAAATTTTTAGAAAATGGGAAATCTCATGATATAACTATCACCAATGTGGGTATGATAACAATGTATTTAATCTTTTACATAGCTTACACTCAAGAACTACAAGAGTAATTTTTGATTCTAGTTCAACCACCTATTTTATATCTAATTTATTATTTAGTGGTGTCATAATTCCACCCTAATGATTAGATAACGCATCTACAATAAAAATAATTATGGTTCGATGATATCTTTAATGGATTATTTTCTAGTTAATGTTTTTGTGAATATTATTACTTTTAATCTTATTATTTACCTTATTGTGTAATTTGATTTTATTTTGATAATTTTTTGGTTCTCATTATATAAATCACATATCAATTTCCTAGGTAGATAAAGAAAATTTGATATTCTGTACCAACCTATGTTCCTCTATTCAAGTGACGATAAATAAGAGATGAAAATTGAAATTACTCTAATTGTATTAGTATTGATTCATATTCCAAATGGGTATTTATCCTATATTTTTAACAAGAAAATCATCATCAGATATATAAATATCATCTCGGATTTTGGTGATGTCTATCAAAAAGTGTCCCCTTGTCTTTCACTAAATCAAGTAGTTAAGATTTTAATAGAACTCCTTAATGATTATATAAATATTTGAATGTATACATATATATTTTCCTAATTGAGTTGAAGAAATTGAAGAATAAAATCTGGCAGTATATTGATAAGGGATTCATTTAGATTAGTGCATCACCCAAGGGTTCACCTGTTTTTTATTGTTAAGAAGAAATAGGGATCAAAGAGACTCTACATTAAATATTTAGAACATTACAAGATTAAAATCATGAAAAATTATCCACTTCCTCATAATAATGATTTTTTCAGTTAATTATGTTGTGGTCAATTATTTCCATGATTAGTGTGTGATATATATATTATCAATTGATAGTCATTTATGAAGTCATACTAATGAAGGAATTTTCATTTTAATTATAGAAAAAAAAAATTAATTTAAGATGATTCCATTTGGACAATATCTATTATTAAATAATATTCATAGATTTAGTTAATATATTCTTTAGATATTACCTTGATTAGTTTTCCATTATATTTTACAATTATATTTTCATATAGTATAAGATAAAGGAAAGAAGTAAAAAAAAATTATAATAATATTGATGACCCTATAGAAGGATAAGTTACGTGAAAAATTCAATAAGTGTAAATTTTTTCCATATACAGTTTCAATTTTGGGTTACATAATCAAATGAATGGGTATATCATTGAGTCCATTATAGGTGTAATTTACATAAAATTGTCTTAGACTACCCATGATGATTCAGATCTATAGTTTACATAATTTGGTGGGATATTATCTATTCTATGAAGTTAATTTCTCATGGATACCTAAATCAATAACTATGTAATCTCTCAAGAATTTATATTTCATGTCATAGATTAATGTGAGAAAAATTTCAATGGGATTAAATAAAAGTTGTTCCATGAACTTGTGATCACCTTACACTGTAGTGGTGAAGATTTATTTATCCATAGGGATCAATCGATGATGTTAATAGGATGTGTCATCATGTAGAATGTTATGGTGATAATATTTGTCTCACATAAATTGATGGATTATTAAAAAAATGTATTTGAATCATGATTTGGGGTAAACTATCTCAATTTTTTCAGAAATGGCATGGAGGCATTATAATAATTGAGAAAAGTGTTACTTATATACTGATTATAATAGTTTAAATTATATACACACTCAGAAAGAGTTGAATATTAACCATAGAAGATGGTTAGAATTGACTAATGATTATGACTACTCAATGTTTTTACTCCCAAGGAAGTTGAATAATGTGGGTGATTCATTGAGTCAAAAAAATCCAGATAGATTATTTATTATGATTAACAGAAAATAATAAATAATTTTCTAGACTGAAGGATATTGAAATCATGAATTAAGGGGATAAATCATATCTTTTTGAAATAATTATTCAAACATAAATTCATGTGAATATTAATGAGGGGCATAAGGAAGATATAGAGATGATAAGGATAATATGAAATGATCTTGAGTTCAATAATAAATTTTATGGAAGGTGTGGATTAATAATTAATTTTACATCCCATCAATACAAAACATGGAGAAAAATAATTTAAAAGAATATAATTACTCAATATTCTATTTTTTCTTTAATTTATGAATATTTATTAAGATATGGTAGAGAAATTATGGTGGGAAAAAATGATGTAGGATATTTTTGAGTTTATAAAACTGTAAGAACCCCTTCCATGATTCCATTCAAGGACTGGAAATGATGAAAGGGAGATGATGACCCCTGAGTCTCTCCTCTAGTAGTTCATAGGGTGGTTACCCACACTAAGGGTATAAAAATATCACAAACAATGGAATAAATTACACCTTTATAGTTATAAAGATATAGATATAAGATGTATCAACCTAAAAACAAATTCAATACATATATATGTATAATAAATCTAAAACCATCCCACATGCATTCATAAAAAAAACTACTGCAAATATAATGAATACTCCAATGTAAATACCCAAAAGAAAATCTTTACAACAAAACAAAAATTATCTTAATGTCTGAGCTAGTATTTCCCATCCCAGTCCCTATAGTCCAAATAAAAACACAAAAAAAGTTTTATAATGTAGGGTGATAATAAAAGTATACTTAGAAGGAAAACCAAAGTCTCTTGTGCACAAGTGGTAGAATCATACTAACGTTCCCATGAAAAAATATAAAAAACAACAATACCTAATAAGTTATACTATCTAACCCAACCTCAATCAAGAAAAAAGAACCAAATAACACCATTTATGTAAAGTAATATAGTGAAAATTGATGATTGGGTACTCTGCACTACTTTACCATCGATTAGATTCTCTCACAGCCTACCGAAAAATGTCGTGGAGCTCCAACCTCTTCTGAAAGAACCAAATCAGAACCCACCTGCACACACCTGTGCCTCTGAACTATGTCTCTCCCATAGACACGTAGGCCACACGCCACAATACATTCTACTTGCACACACCTGGGCCTCATAACTATATATCTCCCATATACATCTAGATCATACAACACATCTCATCCCAAAGACACTAGGGAACACATGAAATCTCAACCCTAAGACACATAAGAACACAATGCATCACATCCCATAGATACCTCAAAAACATAATTCATCCATATAGACATGGGCCTCATGATTCAGAACCATCCTGATGAATCTTGGGCTATCACTTCCTAGAAGAGGGAGCAAGGAACAGTGGCTAGAAAACCATCTGTCCTCATATGAGATATGTGGGAAAGACACCCTCCCCCATAAAAATAGCGGTGTTTTTCACATAGTGCTCATATAGGGTGCGATTCATATATAAATCACAAGAAAATATAAGTATATATATATATATTTGTACCAAACACTAACCTAACCTATGGTTTCTTAAATAAACAACTTACCCATACCACTACCAACCTTTCTTCTATATCTAAAATCATTCACCAACATCTTCAATAGTCATTATAGATGTTGATAAATGAATGCTGCTATATAACTAAACAAAAAACGAGTCATACCTCAATTCAATTCAATTAACCAATTATTATTATTTATTAAACGATCCATTTACTCATTCTATTACTACCTCTGAAAATACTAAACATAAACTACAGTAGGAAACACAACCAAATTAATCCTAGAATGAGAAGATCCATATAAACTAAAGTAGTTTCTCATTATCCTTTACTTAACACTCTTTTATGCTATAGTAGATTAATTATACTGAGACACTAGATGAAGCTGTCAACATGCTACTCATCGAGAATCTTTGGGTGAATTACCCATACCAACCACTACCATCATCATTCTTTAACTTCATTCTTCCCAAACCATAATATAAACCACAAAAAAAATCCCAAATCACAACCACACTTAGTAACACATGTCATCAAAACCTTCTCAGAATCCCCACTACCTAACCACACCCAACCCATCACATATAACAACACAAACATAGCACACCCCAAACCTACATCCCCATTGCCCAGACATACCACACCTAATTACCACATCCACATAACCAACCCTTGTTCATAGTCAAGAACCCAAATAAAACACACAACCATGATTACAACATTACAAACACACAATCATACCAAACATATTCATATTGAATTAGTCATTCGTTCTTCAATTCAACTTGTTAATTTGGGGGTTATTGAAAAATTGGGTTATCCTAGGCCATCTGTTTATTATCCAGGTATACTTTTTCAATAGTTTTATTGTTAAACCATTCACCTAGGAAAAAATTGTATTCATTACATAGGCCGACCCATGTGAAAAAAAGACTCCAAATGACCAGTATTTTTATTAGTCATATAGCCCATATAATTCACAATATCAATAGAAAAAAATGCAAAACATAATTCACTATTAGCATCCCCACATGTTGATCTTAAAATGTTTAAATTATATTTATCTATTTGGTATTGTTCTATCTATATATGGTCGACATTCATACACCCACCCAACAAGATACATAAAAGGAGAGGCAAAGGGATCCCTACTTGGAAGAACAGATGATCAAAAATTCCTTACAATGCTAATGCATGGGGTGAGTATATAGAAGGAAGAAGCGTCTAATGAAACATGATCCAAGGCCATAACACAAACACATGACTCCTTAGGGAATAATTATTCAGGGTTCCTTAGTATTAGGGTATCTAAAGGGCACAAGAAAGGGAAGATATTAGACTTAGTAAATTCTAGATAGAAAATCAATTTGAGAAATGGTTTTTTAAAGCCATCAAAGGTGGATCTTGAATATGATCACGTGGTTTGGAAGTCACGTGATGATTTAGGTTTTTTAAAAATTAATATGATTTTGAATGGCCCCCAAAACCTCTAAATATGGTATTAAACATAATTTATGTCAAATAAAACATTAAGGGGAGAAACTGAAAAAACTAGAGAAAAATGGAATTTTGAAAAACTTTTGGGAATTACTCACAGTTGGGTGAGTCACCATCTTGAGTCACCGGTGGATGAGTCACCGGTGAAATCTATCGGTGGATGAGTAACCATTGGGTGACTCACCATTGGATGACTCGCTATTGGAGGACTCACAGTCAAATGAGTAACCATTAGATGAGTCATTGATGGATAAGTCACTATTGGGTGACTCACCATTAGATGAGCTACCATTAGATGAGTCAATATTGAGTGACTCGCCATGGGATGACTCACTGTTGGATGACACACAATCGAATGAGTCACCATTTGACAAGTAGTCACCATGAGTCACTGTTGGTGACCTACTAGTGTGAGTCACCATTGTGACTCACCATCACGACCTACCATTGGAAATATTTTAATTTTTGAAAACCACTTAAATGAGTCTCTATTTCCTCCTAAAACACATGAGAGACCAGAATTAAAGAAAGAAATGTACCAGAGAGGTCTGGTCCATTAAATGAGATACCTATTAAACTATTCTCACCCATGAGAATTTTAATCCAAACCCACAAGGAAAGAGTTGTTCGGACAACCACCGCATGAGATACCTTTCAAGGATCTCTCTACAGATTGAATAGTACTACCGACGTTATGGTTTAATGACAAACAACCCGATGTTTTTCTAAAGTTGGATTGAAACCTTGATATCCATGAATGCCTCATCCAACATCTTCTACCACAAATAACTAGAAGACACACCACACAAGCACAAAAACCCAACTATTTGAACACTTGAATTTGAGAATGTCATCCTCCATTTCATGTTATTATCTTCTCTGGGTGGCACTAACACACCCATGTGGGTAATCACATCATGATTAATGCATCTCTATTAGAAATCTAGTCTTCGCCTTTTTACATGTCATGAATTTATCACATATTATGGAACAAGAAAACAAATAATCTCATAAAAATACAAGGATCAAACATCACATTATAAAGTAAAAAATATCAAGGAAAAATCAAAACATATCTAGGTATTGCGCATTCCTCTGTGCTTGTCTCTCCTAATTAATCTCCTCTGTGCCTCGATAACTCCACAACATGAAAGAAAAAAAATGGTCCATCCATGAAGAACCCTCTCCCAAAGATCATGGATATATACTTGCTTCTACACAAACATCATTTCATCCTTGATTTCCCAGTCTCCCCAGCTAATGATGTGGGAGTCATTTTGTAGATACCGATGTAGGTGAGAGACGTGAAAGACAACGTGGACCGTCTCTAACTGTGGTGCCAATTCATGTTGGTATTCCACATCACCAAATCACCCCAACACCTAAAAGGGTCCGATGAACCTTAGAGAAATATTACATCCTCTATAAAACCTATCCTTCCAACGTAGAGGGGAATCCTTTAAGAATACATGGTCCCCAAACTACAACTCTAAGGGTCTCCTCCTATGATCGACATATGACTTCTGTTGGTCCTACACTGCCTTCACCTTATAATGAATTATTTGAACATTCGTTGTTATTCTCTTCAATGCCTCAGGGAAAAGAATAACTATCTCACCAACCTATTTCTACAATAATGGTGTACAATACAATCTTCAGTAAAAATCATAAAATAGAGTCATGCCAATGGAAGTGTAACACCCCAGGTAAATAAAGAATATGACATTTTCATATTTATCCATATTTGTGAATAAAATATTAATATGAATTTAAAGGGGACGCTATGCTCGATGGCGTACCCAACATGCAACAACGAGTTTCTTGGGAATCTTACGTTGCACTCTAATAATAAAATAATATTATTTTAAATGGTAGTTAACATGTAGCCATTGTATTGGCAGGAATGGATAGAAATAACTAAAATATGATTATATATGTTTTTTTTAATTTTTTTACATTTATCCAATAAAAGATAAAGTCTTAAAATACGGAAGGAATTCAATTTTAGGCGTATATGCCCTAGTTTTCATTAAAAGTTCACTTATCGCCTTTTGATGGAGAACCATCATTAAATTTAGTCTTTTTCACTCTTATAAATTCTATTGGACCAAATAAAACTCTTCTTAAGAATCGGGACATCAAAAATTACTTTGTGTAAAGTTTTGGTATCTTTCCGATAAAGTTCATTTTTTTAATGAATAGTGTAAAATGTTGTATTTTAATTCGAAACCACTTTTTAATCTAATTTATTTATATTATTAGATTATCTTTTTAATTGGTTTTAAAGTGAAATTAGAATATATTTTTACCATTAAATCCAATAGTGGTCGTTGGAATTAATTTCACTTTGAAATCAGACTTAAACTAGTGTCAATCTTTTGATACTTATTGTTTTAGAAAAACACGCTATTTGTCATGACAGCGGAAATTAATTATTAAATTAATTAATTTGACTTATATGGTTTGAATTTTGTAAAATAGACTTCATTTTTGAATTTGTAATATCAAATATATCTTAGGGTGAATTTTTGGTATTTTTCTGAAAAACTTCAATTTTTGATGAATAGTGAAATCACTAAGTAGGGCTTATAAAAACTGATTTTCCATTTAAATGAAATTTTTCCACCTTTGGGTATTGAATTTAAAAAATCCTACATACATGGTTGTCATTAAAAAGTGAAATGTGGTTCAATGAGATTAAAATAATTTTTTTTGTGAATAGTAACTTATTAAGTTTTTAATCGCTATTAGTAGTAATTAGTGTAGTTTAAGGTAAAAATAATACTTTAATAATATGCGATGACCTAGACACATGTACTACCCAAATTGGATATTTCATGGACGACCAAGAAAAGACATGGGTCAACTTGGGGACCCCATGGAGCCACTTTGGTTGGAAAATGACATAAATACTTTTTATTTAATGTTAATGTAAAAAATGGCACCAACATGATATGTTTTACTAAAACCATTTTTAAATGGGGTTATACAAGTAATATTTTTGATTATAAATATTCATTGGAAAGCTAAAAATATTTCCTACATCATAGTAGTTTTTTTATAATTTTTAGACATTTAATAAATTAAATTATTTATGACATCATAATGATGCAGCGATGACATCATTATTTGACGATTTAACTAAAATGGAAAGATAATGTAAACTCTATGAACTAAACAAGTCCAAAACTTATTGTATGGGTGGATTTCGAACCCGTATCACCTTATCCACGAATTATATCAATGTGGGACCTTTTAAAACCGAAACACATTTTCAAATAAAGTAATATTTCTTTACTTTCCAAAAGTGCCCCTCCTCTCCTCTTATAAAAGGCCCCCACCTCTTCCACCTTACCCACTCTCCCAAAGCCTTTGGCTCGGCCAACCTCTACTCATTTTGTCTCTACACTTCTTTATCTTACTCATTGAAGCCTCACTTTGGGCATATGTCTTCCCAAGGAAGCCTTTGAGCTCAAACCAAAGGGAGTTACCCGATTTTAAGGTAATGTCTTCACTTGAGTCCTTTTGTTTTATTTTTCTTCTCCAACCCCCTAAACTCTTTTTGTTCATTTCTTTTGTAAAAAATCAAGTATCATTAATATACTAGAATGTTGTTATAAGAAGGATTCGAGCTACACTTTCACACACCTACATCTAATGGTTAAAGAATATATTATTTCCGTGGATGGCGAATTTCGGCCTCCCGAAATGATGATTGTTCAACATTATTTTAACACCTTCAAAGGTGGCCAATAATATGACACTATATTTATATGTGATATATAATATGTTTATGTTTTCCTTAAGCTTATCTATTTTTCATTTTGGGCGTACCTTTATGGTATCCATTATGGGTAAACGCGATATCTTCATTTAAGGAAGTGCGGACTACCGCCCCCACAAAGTGATTTGATTCGTTAATACCATATGTGGTATGTATAAAGGATATATTTAATATGATAACATACTGGAATTTAAATAATATTATGTATCATTATGTTTTAATTCCATTAAATATGAAATAGAAATGGAAGTAGCGTTCATGCGTACGTACGACTTACCGTCTCCAAGAACGGTACATTTCATTTCTTATCTCAAAATGTTATGTACTATTATAAGTAGATATATATAATGGATATATATGTAATATATTATATCTAAATTATGTATATCATTCTGGAATTATAACACACATATATATATCTCATATTCTTTTAATTCCATTAATATGACAAAAAAAGAAAATAGTGTTCATGCGTACGTACGGCCTACCGTCTCCATGAACGGTGCTGTTGGTTTTTTATCTCCAAATAATATGGAATAGTATGAAATGAATACTGGATATATATGATATTGTAATCATTAATACTATTCTGGAAATTATTTACATATAACTACATGGGCAATCTTTTTTCAAACATGTTCATTTTTGACTCATGTACTAAACATCGGCAAAAACGTCTGATATGAAATAACATTATTAAACAATTATTATAACATTATAATATGTGATATAAACTGAATAATAATCTCTAATGGAGGTAAATAAGAAATTATTAATTGACCAAAGTTTATTATTCAGGAATATAAAGAAACGAACAAGAAAAGTTGGACTTGAGGTAAGGGATCCTACTCCTCTCTTTCTTCTTAAGTACACTCTTTTATGTCATTCCTTTTAAAGCTCATCTTTCTTGTTATTGGGATGTTATTTTATATTAATATTACTATAATTTTTATGTTCATGTGATGTGAGACCCTATTCTCTCCCATCAAGCCATTTTGGAAGTTTTGAGTGGCGCCGTTAGGCTGCCAAATTTTCGTAAGAGATCTAACCTCTCTCTTTCTTTTTAAGTACTCTCCTTTATGTCACTTCTTTTAAGATCCTCTTTGTTATGTTGGGATATGTTCTCATTTATCTCTATTGATGTAAATTTTATGTCCAAGTGATGAGATACACTTTTTATCTCTCATCATCTCATTCTGATGTGACGCCATTAGGCTGTCAAGGGAACCTTTTAACCCAATTTCGATTTCTTTGGGTTCAACATGTAGTTATTGAATATGTCATCCTTTGAATATGTGTGAATGACCATTTATTGTTTCACACTTAATATCCACTTATATTGGGTGTATTTATATTTGTCACACATAAATTTGAGATTGATTTATCCTTAATTTAAGGATACCTTCTTTATAAGGGATTTCATCACATTTGACATGTCTATTGAGACTTCATTGTTGTTATGCACCAATTCACTCTTATATGGTGTATATACTGTCCCTTGGAATATTATATCATGAATCCATTTATTCTCATGATATTATAAAGTTCTGACTAAATGTTATTCCTCAATTATTGTATTCAAGTGTCTCTAATTTTGGTAAAACCCCTTTAACCAAAATATCGCTTTAAATGTTTTAATTATTTTTTCTTATTAATATCCATGTTTTCAAAGTGGTTTTAAGGATTTATTTATATGGATATTAATGGTTTAAAATTCTAAAAGCTTCAACGTGGTATAGGACACTTTGATTAAAAAATCTCTTTACTAAATGTTTTAAATGGTTTTGGAAATGGTTTCTGTTTGAATGGATTCATTATTTCAATATCCTAAAATGATATATTGTGATTGAAATGTGGAGATGTTATGTTTACATTATGCATGTTTTATGTGATATGATTTTGTTATGGTTTTTGGGCATTATTATGAAGACGGGTAGTTCCGTGATAAACTAAGGGCGGGTGAGCCCGTTATAGCTCTCCAATGCATTGGGTAACGTGAAGGAGGGAAACATTAAGGTTTCTCCGAAGAGAGTTAAGGGAATATACTGTGATGGGTATTCCAAACGTAACCAAGAGGGTTACTCCCTACGTAAGAATGTTATGAATGCCTGAAGTTACCTTTTATGTCATATGATTTCTATGATTTATTCATGATTTGATGAGGTATGTTAAAGTTCCTATGTTTTATGGGTAAAGTATGATTTCATTCTTATGTATATATGCACTCATGTTTCCTTTCCATATTTTTATAACCCTTACTGAGCTTTTTATGCTCATCCCATGTTTTTGAAATGTTTTTCACAGGTCAAGGGAAAGGTACATGATGTGATGATAGTGTCAAGGATGTGTCAAGAAAGAATCCATGTTTTATTTTAAATATGTTTCCGTTGATGGGAAGAATGAATACTGCCTTTTATGTAACCACTTTGTTTAAATGTGGAATTAAATGAAAGTTTCATGATCTAATTATCTAAAACTCTAAACCTGAAAAGATCCTCAATGTGTAATCTTGTAATAACTCAAGATTAAGTAAGGTTTAAGGTTGGGGCCTTATAGTTGGTATCAATGGTCGGTTTAGATAACTTTAGAGGTTAGGGTATTCTTTAAGCATAAGTGGAATTACCATAATGGTTAGGATTTCAGAAAGAGTCCTAGTTTTAGATACACTGAATGAGTAAGTATATCTTAGTGTTTATCTTCCTCATTAGTACATGATGGTTTTTTTTTGATATACTCACACTGACCTTTTTGGTTTTAGTAAATGGCTGGATCTAGAAGGCACCAAAGTAACAGTGGATGTGAAGGAAACTGTGGCAGTTTTTTGAGCAAGAAACTGAATGATATGGGTGCTGCAATGATAACTCTTATGATTATCCTCAACCAACTATCTGGAGTCATGATTGACCACCTAAACCTTGGTGATTTCTCTAAGGAATCATATATGAAAGAAACAAATACCTACGGAAGTACATGTAATAATCATAAAGGTAAGTGTGTTCAAAAACCTATGTGTCAAAGATGTGGAAAGAAACACCTAGGAAAATATTTCAAAGGGACAGAAATATTCTATAGATGTGGAAGTGAAGGTCGTAAAGCAAGAACCTGCCATGGAAAAAGGAAGTATCCAGCTTACTCGAGGAAAGGGAAAGAATTTATTTCTGAGGGATCAATTGAATGTTTTAAATGTGGTGTGCATGGTCATTATGCAAACACATGTCCTATGAAGAAGTTTCGTGAATTGGGTTACCAAGAGCGTACAAATGTTCATTTACCAATACCTAATGCCATTCCGATTGAGGATGAAGAAACTGACAATGACCAATCAAAGGTATGTATTATTTCATGACTATTGTTTTCCTATTTTGGAATCTTAGGATATGATTCATGATTTTATTTGTAGGAAATAAGTATTTCGGAATAAGTTGGAAAGGAATGGTTAATGGATCATGAAGAATGTTTAATGAGTAAGATGTCAACATATAAGGGCTTCAAGAGTTATGGTGAAATTCATAAGAGTATTAAGTCTCTTTTGATGATGGGTTACATTAGAAGACTTTTTATATTATGTGTAACCCTGATGTTTAATATATACAAATTTTATTCAAGGAATAGTTATCTTTTCTTTTGTGGACATAGTTATAACGAACCATTTGGGTTTATATGATCCTTACTTTTGAGGTAATTATGGGTTACTATATATTATGATTGAAGTGAAAGGCATGAGATAAAATTGAGGTTAAATTATGTTATGGTTATTTCTGATGATTTTATCCCTTTTTGGGGAATGATTTGATAATTATATAGTTTTGGAAAAAGGATAACACGCAGACCGTGTGACTACCCATCGCGTCGGACAAAGCTGCGTGAATCGAACCCACAACCAAATTGCGACTGGTATTTATCGCCTACCACTGGTGTAAAGACCCGTAAATTTCAAGGAAATTTTTTTCTTAATTTTCTTTGGAATTTTACAAGAGCTCAGTTTCTAACGGCACCTGATTCCGAGGCCCGGTGTGCCCGGAATCATTTTCCGAAGTTTGGCTCTGGTACGTTCAGTGAACGGACGAGCGGGGTTTTTCTAAATTTTGAACTGGTGCCCGAAATCGAATTCTGAGGGCACCGATGAAATCGCAGCGCCGGTATTCGCCTAGAAACGCCTCTTCCGGAGTTGCATTTGCTCGGGTGTGGTTTTTAATTATTGGGCTTAAAGTTGAGAAATAAAATAATTTGGCGACAACTTTATTTTATTTCACTTAAGCCACATGGAAGCCACTTGAAGCCACTTAAAGGCGGCTTGAACTGAGTTGAACTAGATAGGATACTATCCAGAAATATCCTACCCTCTTGGTAGGATATTTGTGAGGTGGGGCCCGCACGAGCCCCGCCGTTTCTTTCCGCTAAGTAACGCACCTGCGAAAACACGTCATTATAAAAGTCAACTGACGCATTTTCTTGTATTATTAACAGACCATTTAATTGAGCGGTTTATTTCGTAAATTAAATGAGCTGTTTCTTTCGTTGAATTAATTCAACGAATTGATGGGTCGTTACTTACCCGTTTTCTTGTGTTGGCATAATAATAAAATAAGACCAACCAAAATCTTTTGGAGTATTACTCGTTGAGACAGAATCTTTATATCTTCTTCCTCCTTCGCGAAGAACGCAAAGAACGCGAAGAACGCCGAACCAGGAAATCGACGACGTGACGCCGTGATCCGCGACACCGACAACGTTCTTCTGTGACGTCTCTTCCTCCGCGATGGATCTTCGATCGGCTGCTTGAGGTGAGAGTCTCAGACCTTCCTTTTTATCTCCTTCATGATTCTTAACCAGAACATGGATTTAATTAATTAAATTAAATCTATTGTTTCATGGTGCGTTGAGTTTGCCGACTCAACGCCGTGTTCCGCGACGACGCGACGATCTCCACCTTCCACGACGAGCAATTCCGCGAAGAATGCTCACGCGTGATGACCCACGAGGTAGGGATTTATTTTGGGAATTACCCCTTTTCTTTTTATATTCCCGTAATTGTTCTTTAAACAGTTAAAGAACTAGTTTTGTGAACAATTTTAAAATTATTAAAATCGTTGTTTCCATTCAAATAAGGAACCCGTTTTATGAAACAAATTTATTTCATTAAAAATTGTTTCGGATATGCATTCATATGTTGAACTTTAATTCCTCCCATTGTTTATATCTAACGTGGAGGTTGTGGGCCAAACGAACACTGCCCGACAACCCTCCGCCGTTCTTCGTTCTTGTGCGGATTTGACGGGCGACGAAGGAATGTGCCACAACGGAATTCTGATGATCCCGCAGTGAAGAACGAGTCTCAGGAGGAGCAACGGCGTAGACGGGAACAAAATCAGACCACCAGAGCGACCCCGGTGGCCCGAGGAACACGCCGGCGGCGTGAGTCGCCGGCGCGGTGGCGCCGGCAGCCGGGAGCGGCGGAGGAGCGGACCCTCCCGAACGAGCTTCCTGTGTGCGGGAACCCTAGTGCTGGCTGCGACTGCTTCTTCGACAGCGACGACTGTGCAGAGATCCTCCGTGGACTCCGACGACGACCGTGCAGAGATCCTCAGTGGACTGCGGCGACGACTGTGCAGAGATCCTCAGTGGGCTGCGATGACTACGGCACTCAGCGATCCTACGTGGATCAGGGATACAGGTCCTGTGTGGGCCCGGTCCTATGTGGGCCTGATCCTGTGTGGGTCCGATCCTGTGTGGGTCAGCACTCAGCGGTTCTATGTGAGCCAGAGCCTACAGGTCCTGCGTGGGCCCTGTCCTGTGTGGGCCCGATCCTGTGTGGGTCCAACCCTGTGTGGGTCACTACGGGGGTTAGTACCTATTCATCCTTTGTGGGTCCTACGACTTAGATGGATCAGTGATCATCTTTATCGTCATCCGAAAAAGTATACCTGTGTGAGCTAAATCATCTGTTTACTCTCCTTTGTGGATTGTGTTGAGCTATTCTGTGTGGATTTACTGTTTACTCTCCTTTGTGGATTGTGTTGTGCTATCCTGTGTGGGTATACATTTTTCTTTCCTGTGTGGATTGGGTTGTTCTTGGGCTCGGACGTTGGAGCTGAGCGGAAATTGATGACTTAGGTATATGTATGAGCATATACCTAAGCTGTGTCAGATGTTACTTCGTGATTGTATCTTTCTTTTGTGGATTATACTTTGTGGATTTCGGGAGACCTTCGGGGGTCTCAGGGTCCCTACTGAGTAGCTTATACTCACCCCTGCACGGGCTATGCCCGCACTTCGTGGTGTTTGTTGCAGACGACAGACAGCGCTGATCGTGGAGGAGGCGTGCGGAGCAGGACGATACCTGGAGGTGGACCACTGGGCGGACGTACTCGGAGCGGTCGGGTGGACCCGAGGAGCAGTGGAGCTATCTATACCCACCCATCAGGTGGGATTTCCAGTGGACAGCTTGGCGTAGCGGCTTTTGTTTTTCAGTTGCTATTTTCCCCTTTCAGTTGTACTTTACAGTTGGGATTGTATTTTCGTCCCCTTTTACTTTCATCACAGCTTGTACAATTTTTACTTAGTGTCTACTTTTCCGCGTGCTTACTCTGTGGTGCTTGTTTACCTTTCAAAGGAAATGCCTTCCCTTTTTGTTGGGATTTACGCCTTGGTTCTAGTCGCCAGCCCCTGGCCTATGGAAGGCGGGCTTGGGGTAGTCACGGCACGGACCCCGAGGGCGGGTCGTGACAACTGGACTACGTGAAGTCCCTGGTTAGTTTGAATGATTATTTTTAGTTATATGATTTTATGAATTAAGAGTAAGTTGATTTTGGGTTATTTATGAAAATGATTAACCTATCATGGAGGATATGTGATTAGGTTAATTACTTTTCAATATGAGACTTTAGGAGCAACCGATATTGTTTGGAGATAAATGTTACGATTTAACTTGGAAGACTATGTGACTAAATCCTTCAAATATTTGGGTTTCAATCTTAGATTGGTTTAATTTGAAGAATTTTATGGACAAATTGTTTATCGGATGGTCCTCGTTGAACTTTGGGTTTTGTTGGACAAATTTTGGAGATTAAGAATAGATTTTCTTTTTAAAGGGTTATCCTCTTCTGGATTATCTGACCTTGTACTAACCTTTTTTATTTGGTTTTGGTTAAAGCCTAAAGAAATGGGAAGTATATTGTTCTATTTGGTGGAATAGGTGATTCTCTAGAAGTTGATTATAGAACTCTTAATGCGAACAAGTCTCCCTAAATACTCGTATTTTGGAAAAAACATGAGTTTGATTAAGGAATCTAGTAAAAGTTGGAAGTCAACATGATAAGTGATTATGTTTCCTTAAGAATAAATTCCTCAATAAAAAGTAACTTAAAACAAAAAATTTGTCTGTTAACTTTTCCTACTGGGGAATCTAATAACGTTTAACCCATCACAAGTTTGTGATTTTATTATGGTTAACTTTCTCCTAGACATGTTTACTATAACTCTCCCTTAAGAACATGACCATTTGATTTTTCTTCCATGTCCATGTTTTTCTACATATGGGTTAACTCGGGTGACCTCTGTACTTATCTTCCTTTATTTTAAAGTGATTGTTTTACCGACTCTTGTTCCGATGTGGGACTTTCAAGGATGTTTCCAAGCTCAATTTTAAAAATTGCGAGGACGCAATTGCCAAAAGGGGGGAAGGATGTAACACCCCAGGTAAATAAAGAATATGACATTTTCATATTTATCCATATTTGTGAATAAAATATTAATATGACTTTAAAGGGGACGCTATGCTCGATGGCGTACCCAACACGCAACAACGAGTTTCATGGGAATCTTACGTTGCACTCTAATAATAAAATAATATTATTTTAAACGGTAGTTAACATGTAGCCGCTGTATTGGCGGGAATGGATAGAAATAACTAAAATATGAATATATATGTTTTTTTTAATTTTATTACATTTATCCAATAAAAGATAAAGGCTTAAAATACGGAAAGAATTCAATTTTAGGCGTATATGCCCTAGTTTTCACTAAAGGTGCACTTATCGCCTTTTGATGGCGAAACATCATTAAATTTTGTTTTTTTCACTCTTATACATTCTATTGGACAAAATAAAACTCTTCTTAAGAATCAGGACATCAAAAATTACTTTGTGTAGAGTTTTGGTATCTTTCCGATAAAGTTTATTTTTTTAATGAATAGTGTAAAATGTTGTATTTTAATTCAAAACCTCTTTTTAATCTAATTTATTTATATGATTATATTATCTTTTGATTTGGTTTTAAATTGAAATTAGAATATATTTTTACCATTAAATCCAATAGTGGTCGTTGGAATTAATTTCACTTTGAAATCAGACTTAAACTAGTGTCAATCTTTTGATACTTACTGTTTCACAAAAACATGCTATTTGTCATGACAGTGGGAATTAAGTATTAAATTAATTAATTTGACTTATATGTTTTGAATATTGAAAAATAGACTTCATTTTTGAATTCGGAATATCAAATATATCTTAGGGTGAATTTTTGGTATTTTTCTGAAAAACTTCAATTTTTGATAAATAGTGAAATCACTAAGTGGTACCTATAAAAACTGATTTTCCATTTAAATGAAATTTTTCCACCTTTGGGTATTGAATTTCAAAAATCCGACATACATGGTTGTCATTAAGAAGTAAAATGTGGTTCAATGAGATTAAAATAATTTTTTTGGTGAATAGTAACTTATTAAGTTTTTTATCGTGATTAGTAGTAATTAGTGTAGTTTAAGGTAAAAATAATGCTTTAATAATATGATATGACCTATAAACATGTCCTACACTCATTGGATATGTCATGGCCGACCAATAAAAGCCATGGGTAAACTTGGGGACCCCATGGAGCCACTTTGGTTGGAAAATGACATAAATTCCTTTTATTTAATGTTAATGTAAAAAATGGCACAAACATGACATGTTTTACTAAAACAATTTTGAAATGGGGTTATACAAGTCAGAGTTTTTATTATAAATAGTCATTGGAAAGATAAAAATATTTCCTACATCATAGTATTTGTTTTATAATTTTTAGACATTAAATAAATTAAATTACGTATGACATCATAATGATGCAGCGATGACATCATTATTTGACGATTTAACTAAAAAGGAAAGATAATGTACAATCTATGAACTACACATGTCCAAAACATATTGGATGGGTGGATGTAGAACCCGTATCACCTTATCCACGAATTATATCAATGTGGGTCCTTTTAAAACCGAAACACATTTTCAAATAAAGTAATATTTCTTTACATTACAAAAGTGCCCCTCCTCTCCTCTTATAAAAGGCCCCCACCTCTACCACCTTACCCACACTCCCAAAGCCTTTGGCTTGGCCACACTCTGCTCATTTTGTCTCTCCACTTCCCTCTCTTACTCCTTGAATCCTTACATTGGGCATAAGTCTTCCCAAGGAAGCCTTTGAGCTCAAACCAAAGGGAGTTACCCGATTTTAAGGTAATGTCTTCACTTGAGTCCTTTTGTTTTATTTTTCTTCTCCAACCCCCTAAACTATTTTTGTTCATTTCTTTTGTAACAAATACAGTATAATCAATATACTAGGATGTTGGTATAAGAAATATTCGAGCTACACTTTCACACACCTACATCTAATGGTTAAAGAACATACTATTTCCGTGGATGGCGAATTTCGGCCTCCCGAAACGATGATTGTTCAACATTATTTTAACACCTTCAAAGGTGGAAAATAAGATGACACTATATTTATATGTGATATATAATATGTTTATTTTTTCCTTAAGATTCTGTATTTTTCATTTTGGGCGTACCTTTATGGTTTCCATTATGGGTAAACGCGATATCTTCATTTAAGGAAGTGCGGACTACCGCCCCCTCAAAGTGATTTGATTCGTTAATACCATATGTGGTACGCATAAATGATATATTTAATATGATACCATACTGGAATTAAAATAATATTATGTATCATTATGTTTTTATTCCATTAAATATGAAATAGAAATGGAAGTAGAGTTCATGCGTACGTACGACTTACCGTCTCCATGAACGGTACATTTCATTTCTTATCTCAAAATGTTATGTAATATTTTAAGTACATATATATAATGGATATATATGTAATATATTATATCTAAATTATGGATATCATTCTGGAATTATAACATATATATATATATATATATCTCATTTTGTTTTAATTCCATTAATATGACAAAAAATGAAAGTAGCGTTCATGCGTTCGTACGGCCTACCGTCTCCATGAATGGTGCTTTTAATTTTTTATCTCCAAATAATATGGAATAGTATGAAATGAATACTGGATATATATGATATTTTAATCATTAATACTATTCTGGAAATTATTTACATATAACTACATGGGAAATCTTTTTTCAAACATGTTCATTTTTGACTCATGTACCAAACATCGGCAAAAACGTCTGATATGAACTAACATTATTAAACAATTATTATAACATTATAATATGTGATATGAACTGAATAATATTATCTAATGGAGGGACTTAGGCAATTATTAATTGACCAAAGGTTATTATTCAGGAATATAAAGAAACGAACAAGAAAAGTTGGACTTGAGTTAAGGGATCCTACTCCTCTCTTTCTTCTTAAGTACACTCTTTTATGTCATTCCTTTTAAAGCTCATATTTATTGTTATTGGGATGTTATTTTATATTAATATTACTTTAATTTTTATTTTTATGTGATGAGAGACCATATTCTCTCTCATCAAGCCATTTTGGATGTTTTGAGGGGCGCCGTTAGGCTGCCAAATTTTCATAAGAGATCTAACCTCTCTCTTTCTTTTTAAGTACTCTCCTTTATGTCACTTATTTTAAGCTACTCTTTGTTATGTTGGGATATGTTCTCATATATCCCTATTGATGTAAATTTTATGTCCAAGTGATGAGATACACTTTTTATCTCTCATCAACTCATTCTGATGTGACGTCGTTAGGCTGTCAAGGGAACTTTTTAACCCAATTTCGATTTCTTTGGGTTCAACATGTAGTTATTGAATATGTCATCCTTTGAATATGTGTGAATGACCTTTTATTGTTTCACACTTAATATCCACTTATATTGGGTGTATTTATATTTGTCACACATAATTTTGAGATTGATTTATCCTTAATTTAAGGAGACCTTCTTTATAAGGGATTTCATCACATTTGACTTGTCTATTGAGACTTCATTATTGTTATGCACCAATTCACTCTTATATGGTGTATATACTGTCCCTTGGAATATTATATCATGAATCCATTTATTCTCATGATATTATAAAGATGTGACTAAATGTTATTCCTCAATTATTCTATTCAAGTGTCTCTGATTTTGGTAAACCCCCTTTAACCAAAATATCGCTTTAAATGTTTTAATTAATTGTTCTTATTAATATCCTTGTTTTCAAAGTGGTTTTAAGGATTTATTTATATGGATATTAATGGTTTAAAATTCTAAAACCTTCAATGTGGTATGGGACACTTTGATTCAAAAATCTCTTTATTAAATGTTTTAAATGGTTTTGGAAATGGTTTCTTTTTGAATGGATTCATTATTTCAATATCCTAAAATGTTATATTGTGATTGAAATGTGGAGATGTTATGTTTACATTATGCATGTTTTGTGTGATATGATTATGTTATGGTTCTCGGTCATTATTATGAAGACGGGTGGTTCCGTGATAAACTAAGGGCAGGTGAGCCCGTTATAGCTCTCCAATGCATTGGGTAACACGAAGGAGTGAAACGTTAAGGTTTCGCCGAAGAGATTTGAGGGAATATATTGTGATGGGTATTCCAAACGTAACCAAGAGGGTTACTCCCTACATAAGAATGTTATGAATTCCTCAAGTTACCTTTTATGTCATATGATTTCTATGATTTATTCATGATTTGATGAGGTATGTTAATGTGCATATGTTTTGTGGGTAAAGTGTGATTTCATTCTTATGTATATATGCACTCATGTTTCCTTTCCATATTTTTATAACCCTTACTGAGCTTTTTATGCTCATCCCAAGTTTTTGAAATGTTTTTCACAGGTCAAGGGAAAGTTACATGATGTGATGATAGTGTCAAGGATGTGTCAAGAAAGAATCCATGTTTTATTTTAAATATGTTTCCATTGATGGGAATAATGAATAATGTCTTTTATGTAACCACTTTGTTTAAAAGTGGAATGTAATGCAAGTTTCATGATTTAATTCTCTAAAACTCTAAACCTGAAAAGATCCTCAATGTGTAATCTTGTAATAACTCAAGATTAAGTAAGGTTTAAGGCTGGGGCCTTATAAGAAGATTGATAGCTATTATTGTAATAAAACTCATCCATGGAAAAGTTTCTAACTTAAGATCCCCCAAAGTCTTATACACAAGCCCCCAACATACCTCCCAAGAGTATGGGTAGTCCGTTCTATCTGACCATCTGTATAAGGTTGGAAAGCAATGTTGAGGTGTAACTTAGTTCCAAAATCATGTTATAATCCCCACCAGACCCATGAGAAAAAACAATATCCTGATCCAAGAAATTGCATCTTAGAACTTCATGAATCCACACTATCTCATCCAAATATCTCGTTTCCAAAGAATCCACAATGCCCGACTCCTTAATCTCTAAAAAGTGTGACAATTTCATCAGCCAATCCACTAATACATAGACAAAATCATAGACACTCTGATCCCTAGGTAACCCTATGATGAAATCCACCAATATGTCATCATACATCCACTCAAGGATATAAAATGGATTTAAAAACCCACCAAGAACATGGTGATCATCCCTCACCTATTGGGAAACCATGAATTTTAACAAAAACTTTGTTTCTTCCAAATTCATCCTGAGCCACTAAAACTTATCTCTCAAGTGAAAATATATATTTGAAACTCTAGGGTGTACCTCTAAGGGTGATGTTTAAAACTCATATAGTACACCCTCATTCATCGTTGCTGAAACAAATAGCCTCCCATGAAACAATATCTGTTTCCAACCATCTTCTCACCATCCCCACAAAGCATCAATATTGCCAATGTAATCATGAATCCCCTATGACCATGATCTCCCCACTAAGACTCCTCCACTGTTTTCATCAGATATGACTTTTGTGTTTTATAGAGGGAGAGAATGTTTTATAAAGGGGGAGAATTCATCACAACACTTAAAGGAAAATCGTCGAATACAATCCTTAGGAAAGTCCATACCTAAAGGGGAGTTAGTTATATTCAATTTTCTTATTTAGAAGAGTTTCCAATAACTCAGGGGGAGATAAGTATTTCTTTTAGTTTTTATTTTGTGATTTGTGCTTTCCAAAAAGGGGGATATTGTTGAGTCAAAAGTCCTATTTTGACTTCTATTTTTGTTTTGGAAATCACAAATATCTTTTTAATCGTACTGAACTTGTCTATCATATCGTACTGATCATGCTGATCGTACTAACCATAATGATCTTACTGATCATGCTGATCGTACTGACCATGCTGATCGTACTGATCATGCTGATCGTACTGACCATGTGTATCATACTGATCATACTGACCATGCGTATCATACTGATCATACTGATCATACTGACCATGCCAATCGTACAATGCTGATCGTACTGAATATAGAAATTACATTGACTCTTCTACTCATATCATTCATTACATACTTGTTTTGGTACTTAGTCAAAAACACATGTTTTATATAAATCGTACTCATGATTATCTTGTTCATATATCTTGTTTTAACCAATATGATTTTGTTGAGTTAGTTACAAAATAATCAAAACGATGTCGTGCTTTCTATTTCAATATGACCGTTATGATTCTAGGTGTCCAAGTCCCTCCACGTTTTTCAAAAAAATATGATCGTTGGAGGAGAGGTGACCGTTGGAACCCGAGGTCTATAAATAGGAGGTCATTTGAAGCTAAGAGTACAATAGAAAACTGAGATAATTTTGGAACAACTGTGATACTATACTTCTAGAGAGATACACTGTGACTTCTCTCATCTGCCTTGTGCGTCTGATCATCGTATTGAGGTATTTAGAGTGATTGAAATACAGAGGTGCTGATTACCTACAAAATCAAGGGCTGTCGGGGATAGGCAGACGGATGGTCCGATCATCGTATCGAGGCTTCCAAGGAGAGGCAGACAGACATACCAATCATCGTATCAAGGGCTGACGGGGATATGCAGATGGATGAACTGATCATCGTATCTAGGGCTTACCAAGGTTTTGGTGAGACAAACCTTTTATCCTAGGTGAAAGGATAACCCATCTCTTTGGGTCAACAGAATTGTAATACTTTTACTTTTCCACTGCTGCTTGTATTAGAAAGGAATTTGTATTGATTCCTTTCTTCTTTACATATTCAATTGTAATTATTTCAATTACAATCATTCTATTACATATTGTATTGATTTATTATATATGATTTAAGGTAGAATAATTCATCTTTATATTACTCTGATTATTGTGTTCATCTCGAATACAATTGTTTGACTTTTCATTAGTATTACTTTACTTCATACCATTTAGTCTCAATACAATTGTGGGTGTTTGTAATTGTATTAGTTTAAGATCTTTTAAACTAATCTCTTTAAGTGTTTAAACTCTATGTTTTTTAAACCTACAATTCACCCCCTCCCCCCTCTTGTATTGTTCCATCTAATATACATATACATCTACATATTCGATCCAACATTTAGATTCATTTTAAATAAACATCTTATGTCATCATCTACCCTTCCATCTAAGCACAAGGATTCCAACTCCTCCAATTCCCTCTAAGCATAAACAGACTACCGAGCAACCTTCTTTTAGGAAATTCTGAATGAAGTATCATCGAAAACATTCCCCTTTCCTAAGGTATAGGATATCTAAAAATCATAATCCTAAAAAAAATTATCCCCCTCTGAAGTCTGAGATTCAGATAACACTGGGAAAAGATATACCTCAATCTCTTAGGATCTGTGGAGACCATAAAGAAATCCCCAATGTGGAAATGCTACCACAATTTTATTGAAAAAACAACCTCTTATAGATCCAGATCATGGTTATAATAGTTAAATTTATGTGGATGAAACTTCCTATACCCATAATAGATTATACCCCACTATTGCATCAACATGAATCACAAGCTTAGATGGAAAGCACAAAAAAACACCTCAATCATCACCCCTTCCTTTGGAAACTGCAGCACAAACCAACTTCTCCATCAGTTATCTGAATGATACCTAGAAATACTCACTGCACACAAAATTCTAGTATTTCCTAGTCAGAGTTGTCATTGGAGATTAAACTCAAGTTAAATTAGGTAGAAACCTCTGCTAATAGCCTGCAAGGCAAAGAAAGATATGATCCTATACAACATTCTTGGGCACTACCCTAGAAACAACTACCTCAACCTTCTATGGGTCCATTGTTACACCCTGTTGGGACACCACATGCCCAAGGAAATGCACATCTCTTGTCTAGATCATTCCCATGGATTACTTTCCATAGAGCTAGTGGCATCAAAGGACCTTCATGACAGTTTGAGATGATCAACATGATCCTTTGACTTCGAGTAAATAAATTCATCATCAATGAATACGAAGATGAACTGATCCACGAACTTATGGAATATGGAGCTCATGATTCCCATGAATATGGGTGCTGTGTTTGTATTAATAATAAGCATGACTACAAACTCAATGTGCCCATACTTGCATATTAAAGTTGTTTTTAGGATATCTCCCCCCTTCAACATCAACTGGTGATATCCTGATTATAGAGCAATATTAGAAAACCAACTCACCACTCTCAGCTTTTGAAAAAGATAATCTATCCTCAGAAGAGGGTAATGGTTCTTGAACGTCACTGGGTTCAAACTCCAATAGTCTATGCACAAACTCAGACCACCATCATCCTTCTTTACAAATAGCACTGGAGTACCCTCCGATGACAGAATTGGAAAGATAATTCCCTTATTCACTAGTACGTAAATATTAATCCTAAACTCCCACAACTGAAAAGGTGCCATATAATAAAGAGCCATAGAAATTAGACAAGCACTAGGTAGTAAGTCTATCCTAGACTCAATGTCATGTTGAGGGGGTAGAGTCCCAACTTCATTGGGGAAAACATCCACGAATTCCCCAAATACCCTATGGGATTCCACCATCTCAACGACTACTGAATCCACTAACATATTGGAAAAAAGGAAACAAGGGCCTTTACACATATAATTCCCACTTGAGAGCTCCTATCGCTAATTAAAACCACACATTTCTCATCCACATCTGAAAATATGACTCTTCCTCAGTACCAATAGAAAATGACATGGATGGAATACAACCATTCAATGCTGGAAAAAAGATCACATGGCTACATCTATAGTAAGAAACGGTCCTAATGGGACTAATGTGACCCCATCAATAGTGAACATACCCAACACACAACAAACATGTTAGCATGACCTCTGATTGGTGTACTCAAAACAAGGGTAATGAGAATCCTCTCAACGTATATTACCAGAGCATGGGATAGACTGGATTCAGCAAAGGATTGGGAATCTATTGAAATAAACAAAGCACACACATGGGTACAAAATAAGATGATCTCAGATCGAATGAACTCTGGACCTACTAGAACCATTGCCTCATTTTCATGCAACTAACCATGATAAAATTTTCTTCTCCACTTATAACCACCGTCTACATGACCACACCTTGGTTGAGGTCCCGAAGGAACACCCTGAGGTTGGCCTCTACCTTCTCCATCTCCCCCCAGTGGATCATGACCCTCCTATCCAAATTGCTGAAAAATAATGGTGGGAAACTGCTGTAGAGGCAGGGGCCGAACATAACCATTTTCACCATTCAGATTTTGAACGGCTGATGGACACCGGTTCTGAAGATTTCTAAGAAATTTATAAGAGATACACATAACCCCAAAAACCATGACAAACGAATGAGGACCAGAAGGTCGAAATGAAAACTCTTGAGGTTGACTCCCCACTGGATAAAACCTCAAAGACCCTAGAACATGAGACCTAGTCCTAGTAACCTTACCTCTAGAATAACTATGATGCCTCCCATCTCATGGTATACATCCATGAGAGTGCATCCTCTCAACTACCTTTGCCTTCTTCTGTACCTTCAAGTATTTCATCACGGTAAAGCGAGTAACCATATACTAGAGAGAAGGATGAAGTGCCTCATCTAGGTCCCTCACATGATACTCCTCATCCATAATGAGATCCGGAAAAAAAATGAAGGTGAACCGTGAACTTAATCCCCAACTCCTGTACCAACATACTCCCCTGCTAGAGAGAGAGTAACTCCTACTGCTTCTTGGCCTTCATAGTTGATTAATGGAATTGAAATTAAAAATACTTCTATAAATAAAACTGTATAATTTCAGACATCTACCTATCACCTAGGTATAACATCCACCACTGAAGAACCTCACCCCACATCTGATGAAGTGCCAATGGAACTTTGTACCCCATGAAAGTTCAGATCAAAATAAAGATGATCAAAAGATCTTCAAGCGAGATCTCTATCTCCATGTCAAAAAAACTTCCCTCATACATTCCTATGGAATGATGATATAAATCATGTACCTTTATCTACTACTGGTCATCCTCCTCTACTAGATCAACCCTCCTCCGATCAACAGGGTTATCTTTCTGAGCCTCACCTGTAACGACCCAATATTTTTGAGTAGTATATTAACTTACTCTTATTGATTTAATAAGATGTTAATGGTTAATGAAGAAAGAGGATTCGATGGCTTCATCCAGTAGACTCAACCCTTATGAAGCCCACTTATCAGAGCTTGGGAAGGAGGTAGCATCTGTGGGCTTCGCTTTGGACCAAGCCCAAGCCGAACTCCAGCGTGTCAAGCTTGAACGGAAACGCCTGCGGGAGAAGTTCAAGTTAGTAGAGATTACTACTAGGGCAATGTTATCTGAGCCTCCCTCAGATTCTCTCACCATAGCACTCCTTACACTCAGGTCTTATGCCGGTGTTATAAGGGGCTATGTGACGAGACCCTAGTTTCATTGTGTAGTCCTTTCGGGTGAATAAATTGAGATTTCTTCCTTTAGTGATGTTTGTGAAATTTCAAATGTCCGGATAATTTTAGAATGTATTTTATTGATTAATTTCGAAAAAAATATTTTAAAAAATTTATGTAAACCCTAAATAACGAATGATGTGTAATGATTTTCAAAAAATGGCCTTCTACAAAAGTGTTCATTAAGGAATTTGGAGTCTAATAAGATCAACATAATTTTTGATGAATAGTAAATAGTGAATAGTGATTTTACGCTTAGGATTAGTAATGTGACCAAATGGATTAGTAATCTCACTTAAAGAAAGTTTTAAAATAATCTAGGCACCTTGATTAAGTAATGTGATTCAATAAAATGGGTAAATAACAGTTTCATAAATTATTATTCAAGTACTAGTTTTTTTCGGATGAATAGTGTTTTTTAATTAAAAATTTAATTAAAAATAATTAGAAAATTATTTTTATAAAAATGACTTTATTTTTGAACTCAGAGCATCGATATTATGTTATGGTAATTTTTGGGGATTTTTCTGAAAAAATCAATTTTCGATGAATAGTGTATTTATTTAAAAATAAAATTAAAAATATTTAGAAAATTATTTTTATAAAATGGAGTTCATTTTTGAAATCATAGCATTGATATTTGGTTAAGGTGAAATTTTGGGATTATTCTGAGAAAGTTGAATTTTCGGTGAATAGTGAAAGTATAGTTTTTAAGTTACGGGTGTTTAATGACATCATTAAATGATGTATTAAGTATATATTCAATATGGTCGAATTATGAATAGTAAGATAAGGTGTGAGGTGGCCCAAGTGGCCAATACCGTGGGCAAATACCATGGGCAAGCCCATGGTTTTGCCAAAACCACTAGTGAGGTGTCCCTTGGCCATTAATGCTTTGTCCCCTCACTTTCCCTATAAATACCCACCCTTTCCTCCTTTAGTTTTCACTCCCAACTCTTCCCCAAAGACGTTCTGGTCTTCTTACCTTCCAAGGAGTCCTCCCAAGGTGCCCCCAAGCCCTCAAGGTCCAATCCTTTGAGTTTCAAGAGTCACGTTTTAAGGTAAGGGATCCGACCCCTCTCTTTCTTTTCATGTAATCTCTTTTATGTCATTCCTATTATGCTCCATGTTTTTATGTGAGAGGATGTTATTTTATATTTCTCTTACTTCCCTTTCATGTTTATATGATGAGAGATCCCCTCTTACTCTCATCATTTCGTTTTATGAAAGTTTAAGTGACGCCGTTAGGCTGCCGAATGTTTAAGGGATTCTTTCACCCTTCTCATTTTTCAAGTTCGATTTTCATGTCAAGTCTTTCAAGTTCCTTTTAATTATGTTGGGGTATGATCTCTATATCTATCATACTGATCTCTTATGATCATATGATGAGGTACCCTATTTGATCTTGTCAAATCATTTTCTTTTGAAGTTAAGTGACGCCGTAAGGCTGCCGAATTTTCATAAGAGAAATCTAATCTTTTTTCCTTCCATGTTTTTAATTTCAATTGGTATGTCCCTAAAATTTCATTACCATGTCCATATGTCCTTCTTATTCTTTCCCACTACTGTTTTATGGATCATTTATGAGTGGGTGACCCATGTCCCCTCTCATTTCAATGTTTTCTAAAACCCCGAAACTTAGCCGTTATGCTGCAGAATTTTCCCCTCAAAATGCCTCTCTTTTCTCAAAAATTATTTTATGTTATAAAGTGAATACTCAAAGCTCTTATTTCTACAAGGGTATTCACATATATATCAAAATGTTCCTTTTTAAATTCTGGGATTTACATACATGAGACCCGCTTTCCCTTTCCGTGGGTTTAAAGTGACGTAAAGATCATGCCTTTAAAGCAGTTTTTAAAACGTTATGATTACGAAATGAAACCCATTTATTTTATGCTATGTGGGTTATTTATGAAATGTTTGATGATGATATATGTGGCTCACATGATAATAAAGGCAAATTTAAGGGTGCGCCCTGATAGCGCTCCAATGCATTGGGTAATGATGTAACCACTAGAGATTACAATTTTCATGATACCTTGGTGAATAACCTTGGTAATTTTCAAATGACACCTTGGGGATGGACCTTGGTGATATGTTCATGATTGTCTATGTTAAATGATGTAGCCACATCTTCAAGTTATGAAAAATGTTATTTTTATTATGAAATGCCTCATGATTTCTTTCTCATTCCTTAAAGTTCCTTTCATGTCCTTATTGAAGTATCTCAAATTCACATGTAAAATGTTCCTCTTGTTTCCCTTACTGGGCCTTCTGCTCACCCTTTCTTTTGATGTATGTCCCCAGGTTATGAGATGCAGTAATGAACCTAGAATGAACTTAAGGAGACACCTTTCAAGTGTTTAAGAAGATTGTTTTATGTTTTTTTTATGTATTATGATCCTTGTTTCCAAGACACTAAACCTTAACGATCCTCAGTTTTGTGTAATGTAATGAAAGTTTATGTTATAAAATGGTGGGATGCTATAGTTGGTATCAAAGGATGGTTTAGTTATTTGTGGAAATTAGGATATAAAAACTTTAGGAAGAACCCTATAGAAAAGTTTAAATATAGGAAAACTTCCTCGTATTTTGGTAAGTATTGAGTAAGTGGTCTATCAAACAAATACATCCCTGTCTGGATACGAGCAGGTAGAGGCGGCTCTGGCACAGATGTACATAGGGGTAAAACCCGAAAACACCGCTTTGAGCTATACTCGAACGGGAACTGGTGCACGATAACGGGCCTTGCTGCACTCTTGGTTACGACACTCCCAGGGGATATGTTTGGTCAATCACATGCTTTTTATGAATCATTATGAAGGAATTATAGAGAACTATAATTGTCTAAGCACGAAGTCTTAGTTAAAAGATTCATAAATGAAATGAGTTTCTCACTAAGGTTTTAGTCTTTTAGAAAATGGCGGGCAATAGGAGAAACCGTGCCGATGGTGACCGCAATGCACCATGTACTGACGGCCCTCCGATGGAAGCCGGAATGGAAACATTCATGCGAATGATGAACCAACTGACTCAAGTTATGAGTAATAACTTGAATCAAGCTGAGAGGCCGAACTCACCACGAAGGGAACAACATTCTGTTGAGTCCTTCATGCGTCAACGACCGCCAACATTCAGTGGATCTACTGACCCATTGGTTGCGGAACAATGGATAAGCTCCATTGAAAAGATCTTTTCTGTACTTCATTGTTGGGAACAAGAAAAAGTCACCCTTGCTGTTTACCGCCTAGAGGGAGAAGCTGATCAGTGGTGGTCACTGATCAAAAACATGAAGCCACGAGGAGAGATGGAAGCTATGGAGTGGGAAGAATTTCGGGGGATTTTCTTTAACAAGTATTTCCCTCGTTCCATGAGAACGAAAATGGAGAAAGAGTTTCTCGAGCTGAAGCAGAAGGAGAACGAATCTGTCAGAAGCTATGAGATGATCTTCACAAGGCTTTCCCGTTATACCTCAAGCTTTGTCATGGACCCTAATGGTAAGGTTGATAGATTCTTTGGCGGAATACGACCACATCTACGGAAGAATCTAGCCAACATGGACTACGATAGCTATGAAGAAATAGTTCAAAGTGCTATGAAAGTGGAACTAGAGTTTGGGGAGACACAATGGTCTCACAAATCTAATGAGAAGAAGAGAACTCTAGAACCAAGCCTGGGAAGAAGTTTTGATCAGGAAAGAGGTGGAAAGCATATGCAACATGCCACATGCAATAAATGAGGGAAGAAGCATCCGGGGAACTGCTTGATCGGAAGTGGAAAGTGCTATAGGTGTGGAAAAGAAGGCCATATTTCTCGGAATTGTCGTGGTGATGTGAAGCCTCAACTTCCCAACACTAACGACAGAGGAAAGATGGTTCTTGCCCTACCCGAAGTCACATGCTTCAAGTGTGGACAGCTTGGGCACTTTTCTAATCAATTTCCAAATCCGAGGGCGGTGGAGGGGAATCACCATCAACCTCAGCAGAGGCCAAGGGAGCAAGGTCGTGCTTTCGCTATCACAACAGCTGAAGTTGAAGTCCCGAACGATGTGGTAGCAGGTACTCTTGTTGTCCTCTCAAAACTAGCAAGTGCTTTATTTGATTCTGGTTCTACACATTCCTTTATTTCCTCCAAGTTTGCAAGGAATATAGAATCAATCCCCGAACTGCTAAAGGTAGAGTTGTCAGTCAAGACTCCAAATGGGATTATCCTTGCATCAAAAGTATTTAGAGACTCTAGTGTTTACTTTGGTAAGCTCAATCTTATCGCAAATCTAGTAGTCATTCCCATGATGGAATTCGACATTATACTAGGGATGGACTGGCTCTCAAAGTATAATGCTAAGATCAAATGCAGAAGTAAGGAAATCTCAGTAGTCTTGAATGAACGACCTACAGTTATCTTCCAAGGAGAGATATCCCGAACTGATCCCTATCTAGAAGCACCTCCCAAAGATTTCTTTATGGAGTTAATCGGTGATGATGAAGATGGGAAAGGGAGCATACAAATTGAAGATGTTCCGATTGTTCAGGAATACATGGATGTATTTCCTGAGGAGTTACCTGGACCTCCCCCAGAAAGAGAGGTAGAGTTCTCCATTGAACTCGTACCTGGGTCTCAACCGATATCAAAGACTCCATATAGAATGGCAAATGTGGAGCTAGAGGAGCTAAAGAAACAACTCCAAGACTTGTTGGAGAAGAGGTTTATCCGACCGAGTGTGTCTCCTTGGGGAGCACCAGTTCTCTTTGTGAAGAATAAGGATGGATCAATGCGGCTATGCATTGATTATAGGGAACTGAACGGGATCACAGTGAAGAACAGATACCCTCTTCCAAGAATTGATGATTTATTTGACCAAATTCGTGGGGCTCAATTCTTCTCTAAGATTGACCTTCGATCTGGTTATCATCAACTGAGGGTGAAGAAGGAAGATATTCCAAAGACTGCCTTCCGATCAAGATATGGGCATTATGAATTTACTGTTATGCCCTTCGGCTTGACTAATGCTCCTGCTATTTTCATGGATTTGATGAATAGAGTCTTTAAGGACTACCTTGATAACTTTGTTGTAGTTTTTATTGATGATATTTTGATATATTCAAAAAGTCACGAGGAGCATGAAGATCATATGAGGGTTATTTTGAAAACTCTACGGAAGGAGAGACTCTTTGGGAAGTTCAGCAAGTGTGAGTTTTGGTTACAACAAGTGGATTTCTTGGGGCACATCGTAACCAATGAAGGAATCTCGGTTGACCATGCAAAGACAATGGTTGTGGAGGAGTGGCCTCAACCCACAACAGTAACTGAGATTTGTAGTTTCCTTGGTTTAGCGGGATATTATAGGAGGTTTGTGAAAAACTTTTCACGGCTTTCTAATCCACTAACCAAGTTGACTCGAAAAGGGTTAAGTTCATCCGGACAAAGGAATGCGAGGAAAGTTTCCAAGAGCTGAAGAAGAGATTGGTTACTGCACCTGTGTTAACACTACCCTCTATCGGAGAAGGATTCGTTATTTTTAGCGATGCATCTCTTAAAGGGCTTGGGTGTTTCCTCATTCAAAATGACAAAGTAATTGCTTATGCATCTCGACAGTTGAAGATTCATGAGCAGAATTATCCTACGCATGATCTAGAGCTGACGGCAGTTGTTTTTGCTCTAAAGATATGGAGGCACTATCTTTATGGGGAGAAATTTGATATATACACTGACCACCAAAGTCTAAAGTATATTTTCACTCAGAAAGAATTGAACATGAGACAAAGGAGATGGTTGGAGCTTATTAAAGACTATGATTGTTCAATACACTATCACCCTGGAAGAGCAAACAAAGTCGCGGATGCATTAAGCAGGAAGGATCCTGTTGTTCTGGAAACAATGTGGATCTTAGGAGATCCCTTGATTAAGGATCTAGTAAAACTGGACATGGGAATTATAAGGAAAGGGACATCATCAACCCTATTCCAAATGATTTCTCAACCTTCATTACTAGAGAAGATCAAGAAGGCTCAAAAAGAAGATCCTTTGTTACAGGAGAAGTTCGAGGCTGTAAAGGATGGGAAGTTCCCTGATTTCAATATTGATCAAGAAGGTGTATTGAAATTTCGTACAAGACTATGTGTTCCATCTATTCCGGAGATAAAGAAAGAACTGATGGATGAAGCTCATAGCTCTACTTTCTCTATACATCCGGGAAGCACTAAGATGTATAGAGACCTTCGTGATCATTATTGGTGGGATAACATGAAGAGGGAGATTGCCGATTACACTACAAGGTGCCTGGTGTGTCAGCAACTAAAGGCAGAAAGACAACTTCCTAAGGGGGTATTACAACCGCTACCCATACCAGTATGGAAGTGGGATAATATCACCATGGACTTTGTAACTGGTCTCCCGAAAACATCCAAAGGAAACAATGCGATATGGGTTATTGTGGACCGTCTCACCAAGACAGCCCATTTTATCTCTATTCGGGAAGATTTCTCTCTGGATCAGCTTGCCAATATATACGTGAAGGAAGTGGTAAGGCTGCATGGGGTACCACTATCCATCGTATCTGATCGTGACCCAAGATTCACATCAAAATTCTGGAGAAGTCTTCAACATGCTCTGAATACTGAATTGAATTTTAGTACGGCCTATCATCCTCAAACTGATGGCTAATCTGAAAGGACTATTCAGACACTCGAAGACATGTTGAGATTATGCTCAATGGAATTTAAAGGTGGATGGGATCAACACCTCCCATTAGTGGAGTTCTCCTATAACAACAGCTTCCATGTGAGTATTCAGATGGCACCCTATGAAGCTCTGTATGGAAAGCGGTGTAGAACTCCTACTTGTTGGGATGAAACTGGTGAGAGGAAGCTTCTTGGGCCTGATCTTGTGCAAGAAATGACAGAACAAGTTCATGCCATCCAACAACACATAAAAGCTGCTCAGAGTCGGCAGAAGAGCTATGCTGACAATCGACGAAGAGACTTGGAGTTTGGTGTTGGTGACAAAGTCTTCCTTCGAATCTCTCCATGGAAGAGAGTCATGCGGTTTGGGAAGAAAGGGAAGCTCAGCCCTAGGTACATTGGACCCTATGAAATCCTTGATCGCATAGGAGCAGTGGCCTATCGTCTAGCACTTCCACCGAACCTAGCTCAAGTTCACAATGTCTTCCATGTATCTCTCTTGAGGAAGTACATACCCGACCCTTCGCATGTACTGAACCCAGAGGTGGTACAACTGGAACATGACCTCTCTTATGAGGAGCAGCCAGTGGAGATCTTGGACCGTAGAGACATGGTCCTATGAAACAAGACTACCCACCTTGTGAAAGGGTTGTGGAGGAATCATAAATATGAAGAAGCGACTTGGGAGCCTGAGGAAACGATGAAGAAAAAGTACCCTCACCTTTTCGACTAGGCCTCAAGTATAAATTTTGGGGACGAAATTTCTTAAGGGGGGAAGAATGTAACAACCCAATCTTTTTGAGTAGTATATTAACTTACTCTTATTGATTTAATAGGATGTTAATGGTTAATGCAGAAAGAGGATTCAATGGCTTCATCCAGTAGACTCAACCCTTATGAAGCCCACTTATCAGAGCTTGGGAAGGAGGTAGCATCTGTGGGCTTCGCTTTGGACCAAGCCCAAGCCGAACTCCAGCGTGTCAAGCTTGAACGGAAACGCCTGTGGGAGAAGTTCAAGTTAGTAGAGATTACTACTAGGGAAATGTTATCTGAGCCTCCCTCAGATTCTCTCACCATAGCACACCTTACACTCAGGTCTTATGCCGGTGTTATAAGGGGCTATGTGACGAGACCCTAGTTTCCTTGTGTAGTCCTTTCGGGTGAATAAATTGAGATTTCTTCCTTTAGTGATGTTTGTGAAATTTCAAATGTCCGGATAATTTTAGAATGTATTTTATTGATTAATTTCGAAAAAAATATTTTAAAATATTTATGTAAACCCTAAATAACTAATGATGTGTAATGATTTTCAAAAAATGGCCTTCTACAAAAGTGTTCATTAAGGAATTTGGAGTCTAATAAGATCAACATAATTTTTGATGAATAGTAAATAGTGAATAGTGATTTTATGCTTAGGATTAGTAATGTGACCAAATGGATTAGTAATCTCACTTAAAGAAAGTTTTAAAATAATCTAGGCACCTTGATTAAGTAATGTGATTCAATAAAATGGGTAAATAACAGTTTCATAAATTATTATTCAAGTACTAGTTTTTTTGGGATGAATAGTGTTTTTTAATTAAAAATTTAATTAAAAATAATTAGAAAATTATTTTTATAAAAATGACTTTATTTTTGAACTCAGAGCATCGATATTATGTTATGGTAATTTTTGGGGATTTTTCTGAAAAAATGAATTTTCGATGAATAGTGTATTTATTTAAAAATAAAATGAAAAATATTTAGAAAAATATTTTTATAAAATGGAGTTCATTTTTGAAATCATAGCATTGATATTTGGTTAAGGTGAAATTTTGGGATTATTCTGAGAAAGTTGAATTTTCGGTGAATAGTGAAAGTGTAGTTTTTAAGTTACGGGTGTTTAATGACATCATTAAATGATGTATTAAGTATATATTCAATATGGTCGAATTATGAATAGTAAGATAAGGTGTTAGGTGGCCCAAGTGGCCAATACCATGGGCAAATACCATGGGCAAGCCCATGGTTTTGCCAAAACCACTAGTGAGGTGTCCCTTGGCCATTAATGCTTTGTCCCCTCACTTTCCCTATAAACACCCACCCTTTCCTCCTTTAGTTTTCACTCCCAACTCTTCCCCAACGAAGTTCTGGTCTTCTTACCTTCCATGGAGTCCTCCCAAGGTGCCCCCAAGCCCTCAAGGTCCAATCCTTTGAGTTTCAAGAGTCACGTTTTAAGGTAAGGGATCCGACCCCTCTCTTTCTTTTCATGTAATCTCTTTTATGTCATTCCTATTATGCTCCATGTTTTTCTGTGAGAGGATGTTATTTTATATTCCTCTTACTGCCCTTTCATGTTTATATGATGAGAGATCCCCACTTACTCTCATCATTTCGTTTTATGAAAGTTTAAGTGACGCCGTTAGGCTGCCGAATTTTTAAGGGATTCTTTCACCCTTCTCATTTTTCAAGTTCGATTTTCATGTCAAGTCTTTCAAGTTCCTTTTTATTATGTTGGGGTATGATCTCTATATCTTTCATACTGATATATTATGATCATATGATGAGGGACCCTATTTGATCTTGTCAAATCATTTTCTTTTGAAGTTAAGTGACGCCGTAAGGCTGCCGAATTTTCATAAGAGAAATCTAATCTTTTTTCCTTCCATGTTTTTCATTTCAAATGGTATGTCCCTCAAATTTCATTACCATGTCCATATGTCCTTCTTATTCTTTCACACTACTGTTTTATGGATCATTTATGAGTGGGTGACCCATGTCCCCTCTCATTTCAATGTTTTCTAAAACCCCGAAACTTAGCCGTTATGCTGCAGAATTTTCCCCTCAAAATGCCTCTCTCTTTTCTCAAAAATTATTTTATGTTATAAAGTGAATACTCAAAGCTCTTATTTCTACAAGGGTATTCACATATATATCAAAATGTTCCTTTTTAAATTCTGGTATTTACATACATGATACCCGCTTTCCCTTTCCGTGGGTTTAAAGTAACGTAAAGATCATGCCTTTAAAGCAGTTTTTAAAACGTTATGATTATGAAATGAAACCCATTTATTTAATGCTATGTGGGTTATTTATGAAATGTTTGATGATGATATATGTGGCTCACATGATAATAAAGGAAAATTTAAGGGTGCACCCTGATAGCGCTCCAATGCATTGGGTAATGATATAACCACTAGAGATTACAATTTTCATGATACCTTGGTGAATAACTTTGGTAATTTTCAAATGACACCTTGGGGATGGACCATGGTGATATGTTCATGATTGTCTATGTTAAATGATGTAGCCACATCTTCAAGTTATGAAAAATGTTATTTTTATTATGAAATGCCTCATGATTTCTTTCTCATTACTTAATGTTCCTTTCATGTCCGTATTGAAGTATCTCAAGTTCACATGTAAAATGGTCCTCTTGTTTCCCTTACTGGGCCTTCTGCTCCCCCTTTCTTTTGATGTATGTCCCCAGGTTATGAGATGCAGTAATGAACCTAGAATGAACTTAAGGAGACGCCTTTAAAGTGTTTAAGAAGAATGTTTTATGTTTTTTTATGTATTATGATCCTTGTTTCCAAGACACTAAACCTTAACGATCCTCAGTTTTGTGTAATGTAATGAAAGTTTAGGTTATAAAATGGCGGGATGTCATATCACCTTCCTGAGCCACATGTTGACAATGACCAAGTTCCATAGATAAAAATGTAAACAATGAACTCTTAATCCTGAGTAATATGAAATTTCATTTAATATTAATTATAACTCATTTAACTTATATATTTATCTATTTAAAATTCCCCAAAGTGACCCAATTCAGATAAGAATACAATCATAATTATGAATAAACCATTCTTAGGTTCTCTACCTTGCAAATGATGTAGCCTCACATGGTAGTTCGGTTGGCTCATAGTCCTTACATTGGATCATAAGGGACCATAAAAATCACATGTCCTAGCTATTCTTCCTTGGCCAATGTCGCACACCTAGGTTTCCTAACACTATTTCTCTTCCAAGCCATGAAATCCTCACTTCTCCAAACTCCATAATCCATCTTATCTCTCATCCATGACCTCTAATACCATTCTGTTACTAATTCACCCAATAGAGATGACCTTCATTGACTGGAAATGAATAAATGGAGATAATGACCCACATATCCTACCTCTAGTAGGCCCCGAGGTGGAGAGAAACACCAAGGGTATACAAATATCACAAAAATGGAAGTCATTACCCTTTTACAATAAACAAGATTGGGATATAATAATAATTAATGTCAAAAAATCCAAAGATATATGTATATATATATAATAAATCCAAAACCATTCCACATTCATATTTAAAACCAAACAGGTACAAATAAAATGAAAAACATCCAACATAAATACCAAAAAGTAATGATAAGTAGCGACATAACAATTGTCCCAATGAACGAGCTAGTAATGCCTATCACGGTTCTAGTAGTCCTCATAGAAACATGAATTCAATTTTATAATGTAGGGTGAGAATAAAAGTATTTATAGTAGGGAAAATAAATTCTCCCATGCATAAGTGAGAGAATAATTCTAATGCTCCCATAAGAAAATAACATAACCAACGGAACCTAAAAAGAATTACTAGACACCCCAAACACACTAAAGTAATGATCACCAGATTATGAAATTAATGTAAAGTAATATAGAAAACATCAATGATAGGGTACCCCACACCACTTTCCCACTAATTAGCCTCTCTCACACCCTAACAACAAACATCAAGGCACTACCACCTATTCCAAAAGAATGGCGTCACAACTCACATGTAGTCACTTGGTCCTCACAACTTTGTCTCTCCCATAGAAACATGGGACACTTACCACATCACATCCCACATGAAAACAAATAGGCCTCACAACTATTTCTTACCCACAGAAACCTAGTCCACATATCACATTACATCCCAAAACCACTTGGGAACACAACTTGTCTCATGCTGAAGACACATGGGAATAAAACGCAACACATCTCAAAGAAACTTGGGAAAAATAACTCGCCCACACACACCTTGGCCTAAAACTCATTACCAACTCAATGAATCTTAGGCTATCACTGCCTGGAAGAGGGAGTAGGGAAGTGTAGGTGGCCATCCATTCATCCTCCCATTGGGATGTTTGGGAAATACACCCTCACCCATGACAATGGGGGTGTTCGGCACATAATGCTCAATTAGGGTGGGGTGCATATAGAAATAAAAAAGAAAACCCAAGTATATATATATATATGAGTACCAACAACTCAACCCAACCTATGAGTTCTAGAAAAAACAAGTCGCCCACATCACTACCAACATTAATGCTTTATCTAAATGCATTCATCAATATCATCAATATTCACTCCATATATTTATAAATGAAAGTATCTTTACAACAACCCAAAAGCAAGAATCATACACCCAAATAATTCAATAAACTAGGTCAAAATATTTATTAAACTATCCTTTTATTGATTCCATCACTGCCTAAGAAAATACTAAACACAAGCCACACCAGGAAACTGAACCAAATTGATCCCATAAGGTGAAGATCCATATAAACTAATATACTTTCTCATTCCCATATCATTGTCACCCATTAATTCTATAACAAGGTATTGATGCTAATACATGGGAGAATCTTTTTAAATGCTACTCATGGAGAAACACTGGGCCAATTACCCATAACAACCATAACCATCATAATTCATCAAAGTCATTCCACTGAAACGATCATCTCAACCACAATAAAATCCCAACTAAAAACAACACCCATCAACACATCTCATAAAAACAATCTTTGTAGCCCTCCTACAAAACCACACCACACCCATCACCTCCATAAAGACCAAAATAACACAACCCGAACATATAGGCCAACTTCCCTATCATCCCACATCCAATTACCACGTCCCCAGGACAAACCCCAAATGCACAGATTAGTACCCCGCACACAACACACAACCATGCTTACAACAGTACCACCACACAACCAGGCCAAAAATATTAATATTTTGTAGGTCATATTTTATTTAACTCCACTTGTTCATTTACGGGTTATCATAAAAATTGGGTTATCACGGGGCATCCATTTAATATCAATGTATATGTGGTTTACTATTTTCATGTTGAATCATTTTTCCATGAAAAAAATAATTTATTCCACAGATTATCCCAAGCGCAAAAAAAGACCTCCAACAAATATGATTTTCAGTACCCATATATCCCATACAATTCAAAATATCAAAAGACAACATTGAAAAACATAAGACATTTTTACCGACCCCACATGTTGATCTTAAATTAACTCAATTATCTATATTTATTTGGTATTATACCATCTTCACATAGAATAAATTCATACACTGACCCCACATGACACACAAAAAGTGAGATGAAGGGATGCCTACCATGAAGAACATATAATTAGTAATTATTTATTGTGATAAAGAAGGGGTTGCACATGAAATGGGAAGAAGCCTCTAGGGATATGTGATCCAATACCACAACACCAATTTACCACTCCGTAGGGAAGAGATCCTCAGAGAAACTCAGTACCAATAGAAATTGAATCTTCTAAGGAGTGGAATATATCAGCCTTAGAAAATGAAATAATCTGAATTCAATGGGTAAAACTGGTTTTAAAATCCATTAAAAGTTGATCTGGACCACGATCACATGGTACGTATATCAATGGATGCTTCAAGTTTATAGAAAATGTATAAAATTTGAAATGGCCCAAAAATCATTAAATATGGTATTACACTCAATTTATGTCAAATGAAACGTTATGAGGTGAATCTTGAAAAATAGGGGAAAACAGATATTTTAAAAAACTATTAGGAACGACTCATTATTGGGTGAGTCACCATTGCGAGTCACCAGTTGATGAGTCACTGACGCGAGATACTAGTGGTTCATTCATCATTGGGTGACTCACCATTAGACAACTCACCATTGGACAAATCACCATTGAATGAGTTGTAGTTGGAAGAGTCACCGGTGGATGAGTAACCATTGGACGAGCTATTAGTGGATGAGTAACCATTTGGGTTACTCACAATTGGACCACTCACCAAGGGACGAGTCACCATCGGACGAGTCACCATTGGATAAGTCACTATCGTGAGTCACCATTGGCAACTATATTGTGAGAGTCTCTATTACAACTCACTGTCACAACCTACTATTGGAATGAACTGGAATTATGACAAACTCCTAAAATGTGTCACTTTTACCTCCCAAAACACCTTAAAGACTGGTTTTTCGAAATGTAATGGGCTACAGATGTATGGGACATTAAAATCATAGTGTTGGGTATATGAGAAAGTAAAATTTTAGATACAAATGTATAATGTTATTTTAATACCCTTAACAATAATATAATGTAAATGGGGAAACATCACCATGTAATTTGTTTTTGGAATCCAAAAATTGACTAAAGACCATTATTATATTTTTGTTTTAGTCGATCGCCTAATGTATTTAGCATACTTTAATGTTATCAGGGAAGTTTTATTACTTGATAATTAATCCATTATATAAATTATGGAAGTGGTAATTTTGCAATGAGTACCAAATTATATTGTATCTGATTGATATATGTTCTTTAACTCAATGTTCAGAAAAACTATTCAAAAATCTTAGGATATGAAGTTTGGTTCGAGTACTTATTATCGTCCTAAAACATATGGTTTTTCTAAGAGGACCATTAAAACTTTTGGGTGTTGTATGATAACCTATTCTCTCTATTTGAAAGGTATTTTTAAAAAATCATTCCATGTAAAAAAAATTCTTTTAAAAATTTCATCCACTCAACAAATCAAGTGGATCCTTTTGAATCTATAAATTGAAAAAACTAAAAAACACCAATATATGGTGATAATGTTTTAGAAATAAATATATTGGGACATAATATATCTTATAAAATGATAGATATGGTTATCGCTACTCAAAAACACATGAAGGAAGATTAAATTATATATAAATCTTGTGTTTATGATCACCAGTGAGATTGGGAGTTAATTGTTTTGAGAAGTTATTTCTATGAATTTATCCATAGAAGATGATAATGATATTTGGAATGATGGTAAAGATGGTACCTAGTTCTATTAGAGCCTTTAGGTTTCATATTTGTGTATTTGTGATATTTTATCTCATGGATATTCCATTGAACCTCTCTCAAGATCATGATGTGTTCCATGTATCCATCCCGAGGAAGTACATACATGATCCTTTACATGTACTGCAATTAAATGCTATACCAGAAGAGCATGAGATTTCATATAAATATTTTTTAGTATGAAAATTGGATAGTTGAGATAAATACATATGGAACATGAATGTTCACCTATTTAATGTTCTTTAAAAAATCTAAAATTACCATATGCAACATGGGAACCAAAGGATGTGATGAAATAGAAATACCCTAATTGTTTTCTATTGGGGTGATTAAATTTAATGAATGGAACATATATAAGGGGGTATAATGTGACACCCCATGGTTTTATGATTTATGTATCTTCAAATTTATTTTATTTCATTGATAAAATATATTAAATTAATGAACAAGTTTAGATGAACCCTATTATTATATTGAAATAATAATATTTTAGTATGGCTATTATAACCTATTAGTAGTAATAACATTCATTAATATTATAAAACATTATGATAGATATGTATAATGGTTCTAATAAATAAAAATTTATTCATTAATTATTTGTAAATACCACTGAACTTTTATTAAATTTATTTAATTCTTCAAAACACATTTTACATAAAAATAGTTAGTTATATTTTTCAGAAAAATATTACAATTAATTTGTACTAATTTTTGAATATCTATGTTACAAAAATGACATAAATTTTAGAAAATATCATAGAAGAATAATATTATGGTTAAATTGATGTACTTTTTTTAATGTATTATTTTTATAAGAAAGTGAAAAATACTAATTTTGTATAACTGTCTTTTCATTTGAATATATTAATTAATATAAAATTATCCATTTAATTATAATTTGATTATAATTTGAAATTATTCAAATTAAAATAAATATTATATAATTAATTAAATATGAATCAAAATTTTACATTATTTTGATATTAGTTTATTTCTAATATTTATAATACATTTTTTCTAAAATAATTTACCTTTCTGTATTACACATTTATATAAAAATTTATTTCATCCACTTAATTGAATTGAATTGTCAAAGCATGATTTCATATTTCTAAAACCAAGATTTTATAAAATAATAACATTATATTTGATAGAATATAAAACACAAAATACCAACCACAAAAAACCCAAAACCTTATGTCATTATATTTATTATCTTCGGTGGCTTGTGAACATGCAACAATGAGTCTAAACGAACCGTAATATAGTATACAGTTATAAATCATACATTAAATTAGTGTTTGTGAATATTATAAGAAAAATTATTAAAATCTTGTTTTTTTAACATGTAAAAAACTCATCTTGTATTTATTTATTATAAATTAAATAAAAAATAGTTAAAAAAATATTTTTTGAACAAATATAATTTTTCAAAATGAAACTTTATTGTTTATTATCTCACATAATTTAAAATTAATGTTTACCAAACATACAATTTTTTTATAGTATTAAGATTATTTGAGGAATTGTAATATGAAAATTATCTTAGGGTTGCTTTTTTTGGATTTTTATTAAATAGTTTTAATTTCATTAAATATTGGAAAATACTAAATTTTAATTAAAATATACCTTATCATATAAATTATTTATAAATTTAAATTATATTTTTAATATTATTTAATGTATTATTAGTTTATTTATATATCTATTTTTACAATTTATTTCACTAGAATCATTTTCATATTCAATTTGGTTTTAAAAATGTTGTAAACTATTGAACATTTCCTCTTTAAAACACCATGTTATCGTCTTGTTCGCAAGATTAATTTAATACAAAAATTTTATACTTTTGTGATTGGAATTAAAAAAATGATTAAATAGTTATTATAATCATAATTTTTAACTATAATAAGGTCAAATTGATATTTTACCCAAAGTATTAATTAAAACTGAATAAATTATTTACCAGAGTTGTCATAAAAATTGGTTTAATATGGATTAAACTAAAAATACTAGATTTAGAAAAGAACCAATACATGTATAAATCCTAATTTCTAACAAATAATTCACTTAATACTTATCAAGTTTGAATATAGTGTCATTTGGAAGCCTTTATATAAAGACCCAAGGTTTTTAAATGGAAATTACATTCGTATAAATATGTCATATAATCACATGAAATTACAATACAATGAACATATAAGTGCTATGTGACCTTTAAACATATGTTTGTCACTTATGTGTTTTGAATTTTGAAAATCTTACATACCTGGTTGTGATTAGTAAGTTATATGTAGTTTAATATGACAACCTTAATTTTTGTTGAACAGTAACTTACCCTTATGAATAGTAAAGTTGCATTTATGAATAGTGCATAAATTTATAAATAGTAACTTCACCCATGATAGTATATATATTATTGATGTGGAATTATTATGTACCAATATTTTGGAATAAGCAAATAAATGTTTTAAAATTGTCATTTTTTGAGTAAATTATGATTTTAATTAATAATTAAAATTATCATTATTAGAAAATTATTTAAAAAAGGATTTAATTTTTGGATTAAAAAAGTTGATAAATGAGTAGGGTGAATTTTTTGGATTTTTGTAAAGTACATTATTTTTTGGTAAATAGTAAAATATATTAATTTACCGTATAAATACATAGTAATTTAAATCCATTATTCCTGACATCAAAATTGATATAAGCACCCAAATATCAAAATCACATGCATATATTACTATTATACATCATGGAATACTCACTACATCTTTTATTTTGAAGAAATTATAAATTAATGACTATAATATTATGAAAACCCTCCTCCCCTTCACTATAAAAACCACCCTTCCTTTCTTCTTCTCTTCACTCCTCTCCAGCCATGTGCCTTGGCAATATTCTGCCCAAATATTTTCCTAATCCATTACTCATGTCCAATGTCCCATTGACTCTTCAAAATACCAAATCCTATCTCCTTAAGGAGGCTCTCATGGAAGATTGATTCAAGAGGTAAATTCCTCTTTTCTTTTCTTCCTTTTTCTTTTCAAGTACATTTGATTTCTTTTCTATACATACCTATCCTCATAAAAATATTATGAAAACTACATTACCTTAAATTTACTAGTACATTTATATGATAATGGAATATTTTATTATCATCTCTCATTTACATAACATTTATTTGAAAGAAATTAAAACATCGTTTAAAATGTGTTAATTTAGCACATTCAAGGACAACGGTTTATCAATTTCTATTATCATCTTTAATTCTGGTCATGAAACCATATGTTTTATGGTTGAACCAAATTATTATATGTAATATATCATAGTTAAAGTTATTTAATCCTATTTTACAAATTGTATTCAGTTACAAAGATAAATATGTTTGTTGTAATAAAAACCCACCAATTAACCAAAACCGTTATCAATAAGGATTTATATAATAATTCATCGTAACTCTCAATAACTGAATGAATTTTTATAACCATTTAATCTCATGGATGTTCACTAATAGTATACAACTTAAATTCTGGACAACATATTTCCTTATACGTTTTTATCAAAATATGAATATAAGTAAACCAATCTTGAAAACCAGGAAAAAAAACAGTCTTGAACAGTGAAATTGAAAAAAATAACCCTTTAAAAAGGTAATGAATGAATATAAAAAGGATATAATACATCCTTTAAATATATAATAGGTTAGATAATTTTTAATTAATGAACCGAATTTGTTTATTCAAGTCATTAGTAACAAGTGGAGAACAACATCATATTTAAGGTAAGGTGTCCTCTCCATTTCACTCTTAATCACAATTGTCCTCTAAGATTTTCCTTTTTATGTGTAATCCCAAATTATGAGGTATGATTTCCCTCATCCCACATATTTACCTTATGATTTTTATGTTAGTAGAAACCCCATTTCTCTCTCATCAATCTCTCTTAGGTACACCCGATACCATGTTGATAATCTGTAACGAATTCTACATGAACCTACATTATTAATTTGAGTTTCCTTATATTTCATTATATAAAAATGGAGTCAAATTATATATTTATGTGAGTATTATAAATTATATTCCATTGTATAAATTTATTTATCAAGATCCTTTCTTCACTCACTTTCTGGGATATAATTGTTGTTAAAATATTCCCTCCTTAGTACATTCCGATAACTAAACCTGTTTTAAGGGTACTTACCGAATTCATACCTGATATCAGGATCCCTATATCTTATTTTTTAATCCGACATTGTCTTTATAAAATCAGTATTTTTATTATTAAAACCTTCATGGTTCACTTATAGTTTTATATATAATATCTTCCTCTTTTCTATTTTAAAGGCTCTACACTATTTTCCTTAAAACTGCACTCAAATGTTTTAATTCTTTACTTTCATAAATAATTTTTTAAGATTTTTCACTGCTATTATACATAAATTATCAAGATGTATTCATTTTCACCAGAAAAATTTCAATTTATAATTTAATTCCTTTCTTTTATGGACACATTAATTATATTCCCATTTATTATGCCTTTTGACATAATTATGATACCCATTTCTTTCCACGGGTACCCTTATGTTTATGTATGGTTGATTATGTATGATTATATATGTGGAGTGAATATTCATGAAAATTTGATTATGGGAGCACTCATATATTTCTACAATGCATTGGGTAAAGTTAATTCTCTTGAGATGTTATGTGCAATAGTCCTGGTGGTTAGCCATGACTTTTGATACTTTGGGAAACAATCATGAAATTTAGCCTTGAATCATTCTAAAATCATGTGCTATATTACTAGAAAATTTTTATAATATCATGATTATAAGATCTCATGGTCATATTATCCTATGTTAATATGATTCTATGTTTATGTGATCCCATGTTTATATGTTTTGATTCCCTATTTCCTAGGATTTTGATATCATTATGGAACACCTTCAAACTCATGTGATTATGATTTATTATTATGTTAATTACCTTAATGGGAGTTTTATATCAACCCTTTGTTCGTGCATTCCCCAGGTTACCCTATGTAGATGTAAAGGCTCAAAGGAAGTTAGGATCTCTTTATGGATATTTAATATAGATGTTTTATTTTTTTGGTCATATGATTTCAGTTTATGTACCTAGTATTCCAAGACACAGGACTTAATGATCCTTGGTTTGTACTAGGATGTATAATTAGGCTTAAAATCTTGCAATGTTATTTGAAATATTAATGGGTCTCTATAGTTTCTATCAGAATATGGTCTTGTAATTTTTGGAGATTAGGAATGGATCACCATTGTGAGAACCTTAAGGATGAGATGAATTATAAGAAAACATCTCCAAAGTTTTCATAAGTATAGAGTAAATTATTTATCAAGGGAATATACCAATGTATAAATATAAACAGGTAGAGGTGGCTCTGGCACAGGTGCACCTAGGTGTGAAAACTCTGAAAAGGATTTTCAGTCTTGACTTGGGGTATCCTGGTACATGACTACTGGCCTTACTACACTCTTGTTTTGACAGACCAGGGGGATATTCATTGGTAAATTCAAGAGTTTAGTACAATCCATTATTAATGGAATAAAAAAAATCCATACGAATATAAGTTCTAAAATAGATTGAGGATAACCTATGTTCAATCATAAGGAATCGTAAGTTAGGATATACTTATCCTCTACGTGTTTATCCTTTTATATTAAAATGTTTCCTTTTTATGTTCAATAACTATGTATTCATGACCTATAATTGTATGTTCTTTTTCTATGTTAATAGCAGGAAACAGAAGAAAGCATTCCAATAACCAATGTGATAGGAAATGTGAAGATTTCCCTAATGATATGCCCGATATTATGGGAACAGGTGATCAAAACAAGATGAGCATACTTTCGCAGCTGGCTTAAGTTATGAATAATGACATGAATTATATAGAATCCCCTCCTCCAAGGAATGAGAAAGTTTCGGTAGAATCCTTCATGCCGAAAATGCGTCCAATGTTTAGTGAATATTCTAAACCTCTCCTCGTGGAATAGTCGATTAACTCCATTGAAAATGTATTCTCCATCCTCCATTGCTTAGAAGAAGATAATGTTGTACTGGCGATATATTGTTTTGATGGAGAAGCATACTAGTGATGGACACTGATCAAGAATAATAATTCCCAATAAGATATTGATTACATGGATTTAGGGGAATTCCAGAGGATGTTTTTCAATAAATATTTTTTTTAAACCTTATATCTCAAGATATAAAGAGAGTTCCTCAGTCTCAAATAGAAGGAAGGGGAGTCCATTGGGACATACGAAGAAAACATTATAAGGCTTGCAAGAAACGCCTCTGGATTTGACATTAACACCATAAGAATGGTTGGTTGCTTCTTTAGTGGGCTAAAGATGAGTCTATGAAAGGTGTTGGATATCCTAGATTTTGATAGTTATGAGGAGATTTCCCATTGTGATCTCATGATTGAAATAGAGATTGAAGATTCTTAGTGGTCTCATGGGTCCAGTGAACAGTAGGGAAAATGGAGAACCACATAGGTGGTTCAACAAACAAATACCATGATGGAAAGAATCCCAATTATCACACTTGTAAAAGGTGTAGAAAAAAGAATCCTGGTAACTGTCTAAAGGGATCCTATAATTGCTTCAAATATGGAAAGCTTATACATCCGGATAAGAACTACCAAAGGGATTTGAAGAATCCTGCTAATGTGGAAGAAGAAAGGATGGTTCAGATCAACACTCAGTATGTAGTGCAATGTTACAACTATATGGAGTATGGGAATTATTTGAACAATTACCATAAGTAGAGGGTGGTCGGAGGCAATCAACAACAATATCCAAGGAAACAAAGAAGGGATTCTGTTTTCACTACTTCTGAGGTGGAACCGGAAAATGATGTCGGGACAGGTATGCTATTTATTTATTCAATAATAGGGAACATATTATTAGATTATAGTTCTATGCATTATTTCATATCTTGTATGTTTAGTAGAAATTGTCATTAAGCACCTCAACATTTGGATGACAAGTTATCTTTGATAATAGTGAATCGGGAAATTATTGCATACAGGGTATATAACTCATCCCTAGTTAATTTTTGTGGACTGAGCCTCCCTATTGAATCTTTACATACATACTTTAGTGGAGTTTGACACTATTCTGGGAATGAATTGGCTATATTTATATAAAGTTAACATCAACTATCAGGAAAGGGAGATCACTCTTCACATCCTGAAGCATCCTCCAATTCATTACAAGTGTAAGGAGTAAGATGAATCTTATTTAGAATCATCATATCAACGGTGGATATTATGTTATTATGATAAATCATATGTAGCCCAAATGATTTAGAAAAATGATAGAATCATTCTTGAAAACATTCCCATCATGAGGGATTACACTGATGTATTCCCTAAATAGTTTCATGGTATTCCTCATGACCGAGAGGTTGAGTTCTCAATTGAACTTATTCCTGGATATCTTCCTTTATCAAATACACCATACATAATGGCCATCGTAGAGCTGGAAGATCTGAAAGAAGCAGTTACAGGAGAATATGTAGAGGGGTTTTATACAACATATTGCTTCACCATGGGGTGTTCTAATCATATTCATCAAGAAGAAGGATGGATCAATGACCCTCAGAATTGATTATCATGAGCTTAATAAAATCACGATAATGAATAAGTATCCCCTTCCTCAGATAGATGACTTGTTAAATCAGCTTCATGCTGCCAGTTATTTTTCTAAGGTGGACCTTTGATCAGGATATAACCAATTAAAGGTTATGAAAGAGATATTCCCAAGACTGCCTTTTTAACGAGGTAGGCACACTATGTGTTCATTGTGATGCCCTTTGGACTCACTAATGCTCCAACAATTTTCATGTACTGAATGAATAGAGTCTTTAGAGATTATCTTGACAAATTTTAGGTAGTCTTTATTAATGATATTCTAATATAATCCATGAGCAAGGAGGAACATTATTGGAATGTGAATACTATGTTAAAGACTTTGTGAAGGGAGAAGTTGTATGTAAAGTACATTAAATGAGAGTTCTGTATAGAGGAAGTTTTATTTATGGGGCATGTCTTCACCAAAAAAGGGATATATGTGGACCCTACCAAGAAAAAGGAAATCGAATATTGGCCCTGTCAATCACCATTAACAGATATCCATATCTTTCATTGTCTAGCTAGGTATTATCGATGATTTGTGAATAATGATTTACAGTTATAAAACCCAATGACCAAGCTAACATGAATGGGAGTAAACATTTTCTAGAATCGAGAATGTGAAGACTGTTTTATCGAGTTGAAATAGAGGCTAATAAACTATAATAGTACTCACTCTCCTAACCAGTGGGGAAATATTGTGGTGTATAGTAATTTTTAAATAAAGGATTAGGATGTTTGCTAATGTAATTGATAAATTTATATTCTACTTCTTAAGGAAACTGAAAATCCATGAGAAAAACCATCCCACACATGATCTTGAGTTGGCGACTATGATCATTGCATTGAAATTCTAGCGAAATTATGTTTATGGGGAGATGTGTGAGATATATACTGATCACAAGAGTCTCAAATATATATTCACACTGAAAGAGCATAATATGAACCAATGGATATAGATATTGGTCATCATGGATTATGATTGCTCAATCCACTACCATCCCAGTAAGGAAAACAAGGTGGAAGATGCTCTAAGTTGAAAGGATCTTTCATCTTTATCAATGATGAGAATTGAAAAATATATTATCTTATTATATTTAAAAAGTATGGACATGGGAATCATTAATGGAGTAACATCATCAGTCCTTTCTTTCTCAACCATCCTTCATGGTGAAAATAAAAGATTGCTCAAAGAATGGATGTTGAAATTCATAAAAGGGTGAAAGATGTTAAAAATGGGAAATCCTAAGTGTTCAAGGTGGATGAAGAAGGAGTCTTAATATTTGGGTCATGATTATGTGTACCATCAGATCCAAAGATAAAGAAGGAGCTTCTGAATGAACCACATAGCTCAACCTTCTATATTAACCCAGGTAGCATAAAGAGGAATCAAGATCATTAAGAGAACTTTTGGTGGAACAAAATGAAGAGGAGATCACTAAATATATAACCATGTGATTTTTATGCCAGCAAGTGAAGTCTTATATCAAAAATTCTAACTGGATGATAAAACCACTACCCATACCAACATGGATGTGAGAGAACATTACCATGGACTTTATCACTGGATTTACAAGGACATCCCGAGGAAACAATTATATATGGGTCATAATGGATTGTATTATAATTATAGCTCACATTATTGTAATAATAGAGGAATTATAATTGGATTAACTTGCATAGATATAAATCAAAGAGGTGGTAAGGAAATATGGAGTACCACTCTCTATTATATCTGATCATGATCCGAGACTCACGTTGATGTTCTAAAAAAGACTCCAACATTCTCTAAGAACTAAATCGAACTTTAGTACGACCTATCATCCTAAAAATTATGGCCAATATGAGAGAACTATTCAGACATTGGAAGATATGTTTGGAGAATGTTCTATGGACTTCATAGGAGGATGGGAGCAACATTTCCCATTGGTCTAATTCTCTTACAATAATAGTTTCCACTCAAGAATTTGAATGGAACTATACGAATCCCTTTATGGGAAAAGGTGCAGAACACCAGCATGTTGGTATGATGTTAGTGAGAATAAGCTATTAGAAACCGAAATGGTCAATGAAATGGTGGAGAAGCTGAAAACAATTCCACAGAACATCAATGTATTCCAAAGATAAAAAAACGTTAGGCAGACAATCATCGACATGACCTTAAGTTCAAATGTATAGACATGATATTTCTCTATATATCTCCATAGAAGAAGGTCATGAGATTTGGGAAGAAAGGAATGATAAGTCCCAGGTATATCAGCCTCTTCTAGATCATTGATAGAGTCGAAGCTATGTCCTATCGACTGGAACTTACACCTACCATGCCTAAAGTACAATATCTATTCCATGTATACCTCTTAAGGAAGTACATACCAGATCCTGCACGTGTACTCTCTTTGGAAGTGGTACAATTGGAGAATGATATTTCTTATGAGGAGAATCTAGTGAAGATTTTGGATCATAGAGATAAAGTTCTGTGTAACAAGACTACTCACCTGGTCAAAGTACTATGTCAGAACCATACGTACGAAGAGGCCACATGAGAACTGCAGGAGGTAATGAAAGAAAAGTACCCACACCTGTTTATGTCTTAGAATGTAAAAAGAAATTTCGAGGGAAAAATTTCATAAGGGGGGAATAATTTAATGATCCAATGTTTCTAAATGGAAATTAATTTCTTATAAATATTTCATATAGTCACATGAATTCAAAACACAATAAAATATTAATTGTTATGTGGCCTTTAAATATAGGGTTTTCACTTCTGTAGTTTAAATTTCGACAATCTGACATACACGGTTGTGATCTATAAGTTATTTGGTGTCTAATTTGACCAACACAATTTTTTGTGAATAGTACCATACCCTTTTGAATAGTAATGTCACCATTATGAATAGTGACATAACCTTTTGAATAGTAACCTCACCCAAGATAGTATATATACATATATATAATTTAAGTGGAATATGATGTTGATTAGTCACTGAAAGTGGCTAATATTCATTGTTAAGATCTTAATATTAATGTGTTTAAAAGTTAATAAACATCAATTTTAGTCCAATTCAGAAATTGAACTTCATTTCCCATCATTGTGCAATTCATGCTTAAAATGTCAATTTGGGCCCACTCAATAATTTGCTTGTGGAAATTACAATATTCATCATTTTAATTCGAAATTTTGTTATATGATTGATCACTTTGTTTGGAACATTTTATCTTTTAGATCCGATGGATGAATCTTAAAGGAAGAGGGAGAATTTTGCGCCTGAAAGACGAAACTTGCTAGAAAAAGCATAATGGGCCTAAGGCCCATCAAACAAATGTGGGGCCCAGAAACCAAGCCCAATGAAGCTAAAATTTATACAGTAGAAAGATACAAATATGAGGATCATTTTATTCAACTGTGGCCGGAGCTAATTCTGATGTTTTCATGATGATAAAGGGATATGAATTTAAGATTTAAATGGTGGACTCGTCATTAATGCACAGAAATCCGTCCCACCATTGCGACCATAACGTCTAAACGGCTGAGCCAAATTTCCTGAGATTTTGAGAGCTTCTAGAATACACATGGAAAAAGATAATTTATATTTATGGCACCTTCGGATTCGGCCATATGAAGTGTCAAACTCACACGTCCAAATGGCGGACGAATCTGGACAGTTTTCCGGGTCAACTTCGAAACGTCAATTTCCTTTTGATTCTTCACAGTCCTTTTGACTCTCTTAATTTTTGGGGGGTGAATTTAATGTTGTGGGTGGACCTAAGGCTACTAATATGCCTATATAAGGAGATGGTGGTGAATGAAATAATCATCTAACATTTTTTCTTGAATCTAACATTTTCCTTTGAATCCATGTTTTTCTTTCAATTGTAATTTCCCGCTTTCATTTTGTAATGGAATGGTCAAGTTCTCTAATATAAGTTATTCATTCACATTTAGTATTTTAATAAAATTTCTTCTTCTTATTCACCTATTATTTTACTTTTCTTCACACGTTGATACCGTTGAATCATAGTGTGAATTTATTCACACCCGCACTTGTGAGTTCATCACACAACGGTGGAGTGTTCATTTTGATTAATGTTTTTTTCCTTTCTTCTTCAATCCCGCTTCTTTAAGTCAATTACCCGCTTCCATTGATAGAATAGAATAAATGGAGGGATAACCTGTTATGGGTTGATCCTAGGGAGTTGCATGAGTTGGATTGAATGTTATTTGATGTTCTTAAATTCTTAAATTTGTTCTTTATATTAAGAGTTCCTTTCTTTGATTTATTGTCTTCTTTGTCTTCACCGACTTTAACGATGATACATTTTGATTGCTAGTACGATCCAATTCCTTGGAGTGCTCATTTAATTGATCCTCTAAGTGAATTTGTGATTAGCCTTGAAATTGTGTAAGGATTAAATCGAAGAATGATATTGAAGAATTATTTAATTTAATGGATACCTCTTGAACCGATGAACAGAAAATCAAATGAAAAACAAATACATCCAATCAAGCCCAAGAGACAACCTAGGATCAACTCACATTAATTAGTTGTTTTAATTCAAGTAATTTTATTGATTTTGTTCTTTAATTTAAATAAATATTTCTTCAAATCAATCAACACCATAGTTGGCCACTTCATAGCCAATCCCGCATCTAATCAAAGTGTCTCAAGGTTTCTTCTTCGGTCCCTGTGGATTCGACCCCTACATGTACTACATCGACCGCTTTTACCAGTAGGGTAAATTTGGGTGCAACCAAATTTTGGCGCCGTTGTCGGGGACCCAAGTAAGTACCTTAGACACTCATCTTCTTTTCTCACCCCAAATTCTCTATTCTCACCCAAATTTCTCTTCTGTTTTCCCCTTTCTGTTCCTGTGTGTCCAATGAATCCCAAAATCAATTTTCAATCAATTCCAATGGATTATCTTCAACAATAACCATTAATATACCAAGGATATAATCATCTGGAAAATCAAAATTTTGAATCACCTCACATAGAAAATTTCATTGACCAATCCTTAATTGAATACACCACACCAGAAGAGATGTACAATCAATGGGATGCTGAATGTTTACAAGATCAATTTCCATACCTATCAAGAATGATTGAAGAGATCAAACTTAATGATGATGATGATGTAAAAACAACAATTAATCCTAATTCTGAAAAAATTCTTGAACATTTGTGTAAAAAAATGGTTAAAATGAATTCAGAAGTTTCATCACTGAGATTAGAAATACAAAACATTGAGACTTATAAAGAACCCATTCCCACTCAGGATGTCCTTTCCACATCACTAATAGAAGAATCTTGTTTCCCACATAACTCATGTGAATTTAGTGATGAACCCACTTTAGAATCTTGGAAAACAGAGTTGGATAATGAAGTGAATTGGTCAGGTAATTTTGAAAGTCAAGCTAATGAACATGAGGGAATTGTTAACGAGTGTTTAAATCAGGATGAAATTGATTTCATGAATTCACAAGAGGGAAATTTTTCTTCATGGATTGAATGCCCAGAATATTTCTCCAATGATAATTTTTCAGAAACACCAATCATTGAACCATTACGAGAAATCACAAACATCAAATCCATACCAATTCATGAAACTCATCTAGAAAACTTTGGGGTTGAATCTTCAATTCAAATGGAACCAATTGTGTTGGGAAATGCTGAAAATGAAATTGATTTTGATTCTAATTCCTTATCTATGTTTAAATGTCCTATCCAACCTGAACTCAAAATCAATGTCCTTACTTCCCCACCGAGGCATCCCATCATAGGTGATAAACAAGAAATTTTAGTTGTAATTCATCCATATCATGAAATCAATAATATTGGAATGGTCATTGATGTCTTAGGAAAGAATATAAGTTCAAATCGATCAACAATTTCAGATATTCCTTGGATTTTACCAATCATTGTGGAAAATAGGATTTCATACGAAACAAATTTCAAAAAAACAATCAATCTCAATCTTGTTGAAGAGGAGAAAGATGGGTAAATTAAAAAGCTTAAAGTTGGAATTGGATAAGTTGGGGGGTAAAAGTCGAGCCAACGACATTAAACAAAAGCGCTGCATGGGAGGCAACCCATGGTTTTCATGTTTTCTAATTATTTTGAATCATTTTATTTTTCATATAATAAATTACCATAAGCTGTTGACCTGTTCTTATTTAATGAGTAAGGATGGGTATGAAAGGGGAGCGCCATATTCATCCGTGTCACGTGGTGTGATCTCTGAGTAATACCTTACCCAGAAAATATAAAGAAGACAATGTATCATTAGTTTATTTTGTTTTGTTTTATTTTTATGTTTTTATAGGTTTAAAAAAAATAAAAGGACATGTCATAAGCCATAAGGAAAATCCATTCACCACCATCCAAGCCACTGAGAATCGAACCCAGGATTGAAAGGAGACATTGGAATGCACTATCAGCATCAACCACCAGGTGACTTCATTCCATGATTTTCATTTTAAATTTCTTCATTGAACTCCTCTCATACCCCCTTCTAACTTTTCTTTTCTTTAAACACTGGGGACAGTGTTATTCTATGTTGGGTGGGGGGGATAAAAAAATGATTTTTTTTTGAATAAAAACATGCATGAAAAGAAAAATTCCATTAACCATAAACATGATAACACACATTACAAACTCTAAAATTGGATATCAAATAAATTTTGTATTCCTTGATTTTGATTTTAATGCAAGTTTAAGTTCATGAGCATAGTTTTTGGAAAGTTCGGTTGTCCGATGTGATTTTTCAAAGTTTACATTTTCATCCTCTTAATAAAAATGCCACAAAGCATGTCTACTGGATCATGGGTGTAAATTTGAGTTCTTGGGTCCCTTTCATTATAGCATAGGGTTCTGGGGTCACTTTTAGTTAAATTTTAGTATCCAAAAAAAACAAAAAAAAAATAAAATAAAAAAAGACCACATAGAGCAATGTTTTGTCCAAATACGTGGCGTCCGACACTTGGGGATCGTGACTCCATAGTTGTCTTGCCCAGAGTTAGGCTTTATATCTCTATTGTAGAGCATGAAATTGACAAAATGTGTGGTGTCTGGCACTTGGGGATCGTGACTCCATAGTTGTCTTGCCCAGAGTTAGTCTTTTCATATCTATTGTGGTTAAAAAAAATCAAAAAAAAATCAAAAAAAAATGGATACTCATCTTAAGGTTTAATGTGATTCCCAGCTAGCGCTTCCATTTTTTCCCCTTGAACAATAAAATGGGCCCCATATCTTTTATGATGCACAACACTTTATCATGCTTAATTGGAATTGGATGAAATGTGGCGATGAATTTGAATAAAGGAATGGGCTTGGGCTTGGGATATGCTTATGGACCTAGCTTGTTTTAAATGATTTTGATGGGTTTTCATAACTTTTTTTTTGGTATTAGATATTTGGGTGAGTAATGTGTATTTAAATGTTTTTGGAAAAGGGGATTTGGATTTCATATTTGTAACTTATTTTGCTCGGGACTAGCAAAACTCAAGTTGGGGGGTGTGATTAGTCACTGAAAGTGGCTAATATTCATTGTTAAGATCTTAATATTAATGTGTTTAAAAGTTAATAAACATCAATTTTAGTCCAATTCAGAAATTGAACTTCATTTCCCATCATTGTGCAATTCATGCTTAAAATGTCAATTTGGGCCCACTCAATAATTTGCTTGTGGAAATTACAATATTCATCATTTTAATTTGAAATTTTGGTATATGATTTATCACTTTGTTTGGAACATTTTATCTTTTAGGTCCGATGGATGAATCTCAAAGGAAGATGGATAATTTTGCACCTGAAGGAAGAAACTTGCTAGAAAAAGCATAATGGGCCTAAGGCCCATCAAACAAATGTGGGGCCCAGCAACCAAGCCCAATGAAGCTCAAATTTATACAGTAGAAAGATAAAAATATGAGGATCATTTTATTCAACTGTGGCCGGAGCTAATTCTGATGTTTTCATGATGATAAAGGGATATGAAGTTAAGATTTAAATGGTGGACTCGTCATTAATGCACAGAAATATGTCCCACCATTTCGACCATAACGTCTAAACGGATGAGCCAAATTTCCTGAGATTTTGAGAGCTTCTATAATACACATGGACGAAGATAATTTATATTTATGGCACCTTCGTATTCTGCCATATGAAGTGTCAAACTCACACGTCAAAATGGAGGACGAATCTGGACAGTTTTCCAGGTCAACTTCGAAACGTCAATTTTCTTTTGATTCTTCACACTCCTTTTGACTCTCTTAATTTTTGGGGGGTGAATTTAATGTTTGGGGTGGACCTAAGGCTCCTAATATGCCTATATAAGGAGATGGTGGTGAATGAAATAATCATCTAACATTTTTCCTTGAATCTAACATTTTCCTTTGAATCCATGTTTTTCTTTCAATTGTAATTTCCCGCTTTCGTTTTGTAATGGAATCGTCAAGTTCTCTATTGTAAGTTTTTCATTCACATTTAGTATTTTAATAAAATTTATTCTTCTTCTTCACCTATTATTTTACTTTTCTTCACATGTTGATACCGTTGAATCATAGTGTGAATTTATTCACACCCGCACTTGTGAGTTCATCACACAACGGTGGAGTGTTCATTTTGATTAATGTTTTTTTCCTTTCTTCTCCAATCCCGCTTCTTTAAGTCAATTACCCGCTTCCATTGATAGAATAGAATAAATGGAGGGCTAACCTATTATGGGTTGATCCTAAGGAGTTGCATGAGTTGGATTGAATGTTATTTGATGTTCTTAAAATCTTAAATTTGTTCTTTATTTTAAGAGTTCCTTTCTTTGATTTATTGTCTTCTTTGTCTTCACCGACTTTAACGACGATACATTTTGAGTGCTAGTACGATCCAATTCCTTGGAGTGCTCATTTAATTGATCCTCTAAGTGAATTTGTGATTAGCCTTGAAATTGTGTAAGGATTAAATCGAAGAATGATATTGAAGAATTATTTCATTTAATGGATACCTCTTGAACCGATGAACAGAAAATCAAATGAAAAACAAATACATCCAATCAAGCCCAAGAGACAACCTAGGATCAACTCACATTAATTAGTTGTTTTAATTCAAGTAATTTTATTGATTTTGTTCTTTAATTTAAATAAATATTTCTTCAAATCAATCAACACCATAGTTGGCCACTTCATAGCCAATCCCGCATCTAATCAAAGTGTCTCAAGGTTTCTTCTTCGGTCCCCGTGGATTCGACCCCTACATGTACTACATTGACCGCTTTTACCAGTAGGGTAAATTTGGGTGCAACCAGATGCACCTATATTTTGGAATAAGTAAAGAAATTTTTTTAAATTGTTATTTTCCATGTAAATTATGATTTTAATTAATAATTAAATTTTTCATATTGTGAAATTAATTTTTATATAATTGATTTCATTTTTTGGTTCTACACGTTAAAAATGGTTAGGGTGAATTTTGGGGATTCTTCTGATGTAGTTGAATTTTTGGTGAATAGTAAAATACATTAATTTATCATATAAATACATTATAATTTAAATCCACTATTCATGACATTATAAGGGATGTAAGAACCCAAATCTAGAACTCACATGAATTTATTTATATTTTAGGTCATGTAATACTGACAATTTATTATCTTGTAAATAAATAATTAACTAATGACTATAATATTATGAAAACCCTCCTCCATTCTAATATAAATAACCCCATTCTTACCTCTTCTCTTCGCTCCACTCAAGACCTTTTCCTTGCCAATATTCTATCCAAATATCTTTCCAATCTCCTTCCCTACATCCACAATCTCTTATTCTCTTCCAAATACCAAATCATCTCCCTTTAAAAAATATCTCAAGGAAGATTGATTCAAGAGGTAAATTCGTCTTTCCTTTTCATTCTTTTCCTTTTCAAGTTCATTTTTTTCTTTTCTATCCTTACCTATCCTCATCCACATTTTATGAAAACTCTAGTACCTTAAATGTACTTGAATTTTTATTATTATTATTAAATAAGTCACTAACAATTATCATTTCCCCAACTTTTATTTGAATGAAATGAAAACACCATTTGAGATGTGTTAATTTAGCACATTCAAGGAAAACTGTTTATCAATTTCTATTATAATCGTTAATTATAGTCATGAAACCATTTGTGTTATGGTTAAACCATATTATTATATGTAATATATTCTACTTATTTTTATGAAATCCTTTTGAAAAAATGGTGTTAATTTATAAATAAAAACATGTTCGTTGTAATCAAAACCCACTAATTTACCAAAGCATTTATCAGTAAGGATTTATATAATAATTAATATTCACTCCCGATAACAGAATTAATTTTTATAGTAATGTAATCTCCTATATTTTCAATAGTAACATAATACATCAATTCTTGACAACCACTTTCTTCATATGTGTTTATCCAAAAATGAATATAAGTAAATGAATCTTGAAAACCAAGAAGACAAACGGTGATGAACAATGAAATTAAAAAACTTAACCCATTAAAAAGGTCATGAATGAACCTAAAAAAGTTATAAAAAATACTTTAAATATAGAATAGGGTTGGTAATTATTAATTAATGAACCTAATTTCTTTATTCTGGTCATTAGTAACAAGTGGAGAACACCATCAGACTTAAGGTAAGGGATCTTCTCCATTTCACTCTTAATCTAGATTTTCATCCATTCTATGCCTTTTTAGGTGTAATCCCAAATTATTGGGTATGATTTAACAACTCCCACATAATTCCCCAATGATTTATAAGTGATAATAAATCCCTGTTCTCTCTCATCAATCCCTCTAAGGTACACCTGATTCCTTGAAAATAATCTATAACGAATTCAACCTGAACCTCTTTTGTTCTTTCGGGTTGCCTTATAATTCATTAAATCAAAATTTAGATATCATATAATTTTATGTGAGACCTTTAAATAATGTTTAGTTTTAAAAAATTAATTTATCAATACCCTTTAATCACTCTTTTTCATGGATATACATGTTTTTAAAAGATTCCCTTTGTAGCACTTTTCAATAAGTAAACCTGTTTTAAGGTAACTTTCCGAATTCTTACCTGATTTCATTTTCACTATATATTTTGTTTTAAGAGAAAATTTCCTTTGTAAAATAATTATTTTTATTATTAAGGCCTTCTTGTTTTAATTATGGGATTATATAAAATATTTTCCCCTTTTATATTTTAAAGGCTCTATAGTGTTTTCTTTAAAACCGCACTAAAATGTTTTAATTCCAAAGTTTCATAAATACTTTTTTTTACAAATTTTTCACTTATTCTGGTCATAACATATCATGATTTATTCCATTTAACCTTATTAATTACCATTTATAAATTACGTCCTTTATTATTTGGACACATTTATAATACACCCATTTATTATTCATTTTAACATGATTGTGATACCCTTTTTTTCCATGGGTACCCTTATGTTTATGTATGATTGATTGTGTATGATTATTTATGTGAAAATAATATTTTTTAATACTTAAAGATGGGTGTTCCTAGATAACACTCCAATGAATTTGTTAAAGTTAAGTCTCATGAGATGTTATGTACAACAGTCATAGAGATTAGCCTTGGCTTGTGCTACTATAGGAAATGATCTTGGCGGTTAGCCTTGACTAGTACTAAAACCATGTGTTATGTTTGTTCTAAATATTATATAGTCCCATGTTTATGTGATCCCATGATTATTTAATCCCAAATTTATATTATTCCATGTTTATATTATTCCATGTTTATATGTTATGATTCAATATGTTCCGTTCTTTTGATATCATTGTACCATGCCTCAAAATTCATGTTATTATAATTTATTCTTATGTTCATTCCCTTACTGGGATTTTTATCTCATACCTTTGTTCATACATTCCATAGGTTACCCTATGCATATGTAATGGATCAAAGGAGGTTAAGAGAACTTTAGGGATATTAAATAAATATGTTTTTTGGTCGTATGATTTCAATTTATGGACATAGTCTTCTACGAAACTAGAATTAACAATCCTTTACATGTACTATAATGTATAATCATGCTTTAAATAATGTAATTATATGTTAAAATGGTAAGGGTATATATATTTTACATAATTATTACTTTGTTTTTTTGTATTATTTTCTGAAATTTCTTGGTAATTTCAAGAGGATTCATTTTGCCTATATATAAAATGGAACTCTCTCTACTCACGTATTCTCACCTCCCAAGACCATTGGCTCTACCATCCCATAAACTTCTCTCCCAAAAATACATATTAAAAATAAAAAAATGTTATTCTATGAAAATAAAAACCATATGGTCCTTAAGAGGGGATCTAAACGATTTTTCACATAGATTGGGTAATTGTACTAACAATGATATTTAGTTTTAACCTTCTTTTTCCATATGCTTTTATTTATAAAAACATCAGTTATAATAACACCATTATATTACATATAGTTATATTTTATTATATTTATGTAATAATATATATCCATATCCACTTCTGTTAAACATTTTATGAAATATTTGTTCCCATATAGGGCGGACTACCGCCTCATGAACCGATGTCATTCGTTATTAAATTACCACCATACATGGTTGGGTATTATGATTAAAATTATATATATATATATATTATATCAATAAAAAAATTATACATATATATTAATTATATCATATATAACTCTTTACATTACATTCAATAGTGGATATGATACGTCGCTCGTGTGTTTGGAAAACTACCTCTATGCAAAGTGATGTGATTAATTTTGTAATAGTTAATTACATGGAAGGAAATAAGGATAATGGAAGTGAGTATATTTGATATACATGAGATAATTTTTATATTAATTATATATTTATTTTTTTGAAATGTTAATGTACTATTTTCTTCTTACTCTATAAAATGATAAAATCATTCATGTACATGTAGACCGCCACTTTCATGAAGTGATGTGAATCTCATTCCCTGAAATCAACACATCAGTGTTATATAATAGTATATTTAATGATATTATATGATATAAAAATATAATTCTTATTATTTAATGATACTATATTTATGAACACATTTCCATAACGATCATTGGAAAATGTAAATGTTACTCATGTGCGTGTACAACCTGTTATCTCTATGATTGTAATGTATTTCATTTTTCATAACCTTAATTCATGATTTTTTTAAATATAATTTTTAAATAATAAGATAATTATTTAATTATTTTTATTCTTTATACATTTATATAAGAAATACTTTGACTATAGTCAACCTACCTAAGTCATGTTTGACACATAATCCAAATTTCATCGAAACATCTGATATAAATTTATTGACTAAGTAATCATACATAACTAAATAATAAGGTAAATTAAAGGAGTAAATTTTTAAAAAATACCATAGATAAACTATATAATTAGCATAATCATATTATTTAAAAATATAAATAAAAAATGTGATTAGTGAGACTCATAGTAAGGATTTCTCATCTAACATTTACATTTGTGAGACATACTGCATATTAAACACTTATTTCATTTGTGTGGTGTATATATTGAATTTTATAATGTTATATAATGAATTAATTTATCTTATTGGAATTTAAAGTTTCATTTAATGTTATTATTTTCATGGGTCTTAGGATTCAATATATACCAATGTGGTAATGGTTTATTTCACACTCTCATCCTTAATTGGATTTTTTGTTTAAGTATATATTGGTGTATTTATTTAATATTTATAAAATCAAATAAATATATTTTATTATACTATATTCATCTAAGATATTTTTCATAGAATTGTACTATTTTTACTCTCCTTGGTAATTGAAATTATTAAGGAAATGTTTTTATGAAAATCGGTCTTTTTTTTCTCATTGAATGAATATTTTTTTTCATCAAAAGCCATGTTTTCTAAAAAACATTCCTTAAAATATTTATCATTAAATTAATTACTTATTAATAAATGTTTTATATACATTTAACTTTTATAAAAAAAATCATGTAATTGACTTATTTTGTTTTATCTAAGGCACTTTTCAGACCTTTATACAGTGTAAAATGAATGTTCTTTTTATCTTATATGACATGAATGGAATTATCCTCCATAATGACCGTCATTACATTAAAGATTACGTTTCATGTTTAAAGGGTTATTTTTAAAGAATTTATTATTATAATATTCTATAAATCCATAATTTTTAAAAGTGATTTTTAATTAAAATGACATTGGAAATATTTTATGAATTTTATAGTTTTAAAATATAAAGGTGATTTTGAATGAAAGTTTATTTTTATATTTTTTTCAATAGACCTTTCAAAATAATATTCCATAAAATTAGAAATTATGTGATGATAATTATGATTAAATGGGGATATAATCCAATGATACAATACTTAATGTTTCTCTAGATGGTTTAAGATCTGTTTTATTGGGGTTGTACTATGTTTATACAATTAATATTATAATGAATGGTTAATGATTATGTTCATTGACTGGGGAAGTTATTTAAATTTATAATTCGAGTTTAAATACAAAAGTTAATTAACATTATGTTTCACTAATTTCATAAGAGGAACTAATTAGACCATGTTAGTGAAGGGAGGGGCCTAATATATCCCATCAATGCATCGGTAGGTCATATGAGACAAACTAGATATGGAAATGCATGAGGTGTTTACCATTTATTAGATGTATTTTTACAATACTATATAATAGTATAAGTATTAGAACAATAATATATGTGATGTTTTATATGTACAATTTTATGCATTCAATCATAATGAATTCAAATATTTTTATTTGATTAGACTATTAGATTAGTAAGAATTTCTATAGTCTGGTTTTAGGATCATTTGATTATTTATATGGTATTATTTAATCTTATTTTATTACTTCAATTTTATGATAATGTTAATGATTATGTGTAATGTGTTTTTGAAATTTACATTTCCATATTTGTTTACCTTATTTATTCATATATTCTATTATATTTTTACCCTTACTAATAATTTGATATAACCCCTTTCTTATGTTATATTTTTCATTATATAACCCCTTTCATTATATATAGGGATACAAAAGGTGAATAGTTATGTTTTAAATGAAAATTAGTTTCATATTTTATGTTTCAAAATGAAATCTATTTTTCAATTATATATCTATTTTATAATGACTAATAAACTATTAGGTAAATTGTAATGTGATTTCTTGTATATTTTTCCGATGTAACAAATTAGACACTTACTCCAGGCTAATTTGGTTATGTCCCTAAAGTTTGTACTAAAGGATATTTAGTAGAAACTGTGGTAGGTATATTAAGGAAGAAATAGATTACATAACATAATTCTCAAATATAATTTCATGATAGGTATATAAGAACATGAAAAAAAATTAGGGAATAGATTATGCGGAATATCCTATTAAATATATCCATGTCAAGATACTAAAATTGAATTTGGTTCTATAACAAATGTCCTTAGGGGAAATAAATCTATAAAGTGTGAATTGGGGTTTAGATGATCAATATATAGTGCATGGAAACATACCTTACATCACCCCTATTATTAGACTCCTATGAGATATTCTTAAGATAATTTATTATTTCTTCACAAACCATTATGAATGATCTAAAAATAAATATATCCCCATGGAATCCCATGTTTGTCATTATTCTTTTATGGATGTGGAAACAATTCAATTTATCTCATTTGTTTCACTATATATATTAATATATGTTATTTTTCATAACATTATAATCTAATCTAGTGTATTCTATAGTTTATAAATGGAACCTAAATGAAGTAATTAGAACCATATTAATGTACATACTCTAGGTAGGTATTATACTATTATGAAAGATAATAAATAATTAGATGGAGTTGTAATTGGTTCTGATCAAATAATGAGAATATTAGGGAAGCTAAATTGGAATATGAGAAATATCCTTTATCGTATGGCATATATAAATGATCCACCATGTGGTGTAATAATGTTATAATTATACGTTACATAGAAACAACCTTCATTAAGGGGGACTAAAAATCCATTTTTAGTTGATTAATGGATTTGTTCCTTAGATAAAATATTTCTCAAATAAAGATGTAGTTAAATGGAGAAAATTTTTAATGCCATATATAATATCCCATGAAATGAGGACCCTTATTGATCATTGATTAAAAATAATAAGGATTAAGAAGAAATCGAAAACAATGAATAAATTGATTTAAGGTATACTTATGGGAACAAATTTTCTTCTGGATAAACAAGTGGATATATAAAGAAATGTATTGAGTTTAAGAATAAAATAATTGTGAAATGTTCTTATTTATGAAGCCAACATTAAAATTTTACCAAGGAATGATGAAGACTACATATTATTTCCAATAGTAATGATTGACCATGTCATTGATAGGAACAAGACAATCCTTATAAAGGTATTATTCCCATAAGAATTTCATTATATAGGATCATAATATCATTATCTATCAAGATATGGAAATAATTATCCAAGAAAAATTTAATGTAAGGAAAGAAAGAGAAGAAGATGGTATTAGAGAAAAAATTGGATAAATGAAAAAAGGTACATTTGTATTGTATAACGTGTGATAATATTGGATAAAAATACCTTGGTTAATTATATAATTAAAAATAGAATTCATCAGGTGCGGATAAAAGGGCCACCATGATCATTATTTAAAGGTAAAGAAATAATACACCAACATGCATTGCTTCTTCTATAAAGAGATGGAGCACTATGCAAAGAATTCCCTAATTGCTAAGGGGAATACCTCAAAAAGAGTAAAGGGGTACAACATAATATTATGAAATAACTATAGATATGTGGAATAATATTTATAAATGTGTATTTTAATCTAATAAATATGTTCTAAAAAAAATTTTAATGACATTATGAAAGTGTATGGGTATTTTATTGCACTAATTTTTCATTATGTTTTTGAAATCGTATATTGAACTGTACTGATGAATAAGAAAAATGATTCTATGGAAAGTTAAGCTTCATGAAAAAAACATTATTGGGTGAAATATAATCCTTAATTTGTTCATGGTCTTAAGATACTGATTTTGAGATAAATAGTTGATTGTTATGGAAAATGTAAATTATATAGTATTTAATACATTAAAATTGAAAAATGATAAATTTATTTATGGAAATTTCATGAACTTAAATCTAATTTTCTATATCATAATATTTTATAAGGGTCATAAGGTTAACCATTTATTAAATGGTTAAATTAGAAATCTATATGACTTTTGTAATATTATTGTACTAAATCTTCTTTTAGAGATATATATGTATTTTTGATAATTTGGGCTAACTATTATTAGTGATTACAAATCAGGATATGATGAATGACTTATCATTATATTGTGGATATTAAGATATGTTAAAATTTAATTTTAGTGATTCATGAAAAAATTTCTTTTTTGGATATTAATTTCTTAGAGAAGATGAGGAATCAAAAATTTATCAAAGAATAACCAAATAATGAAATTTTTCATATTAAATATAAACTCACAATGTACGTATATTAATAAAAAGTAATAAAATTACCCAACATCAAAAAAGTATCTTGAAATAAATTTTTTTCATTTTATAATCAATATTGATAAAATAAATGACCTTTTATGTAACTTTTTATTTGTTTTAGTTTATTAACCTTCTATTGATCACAAAATGTTTTGTGATCAATGTTCTCTATCAATTTGCTTCATTATTTAGGTGTCAGTATTCTCTCCCATGTCTGTGTATTCATTTCCCATAAATTGTTTCCTATATGGAAGCCGAGTTATGTGTTTTTCCACATTAACTTCATACTTTTTGTCTATCTTAATAATATAATGTTTTATTAATTATTTTATGATTCTGGTTTTAAAGAAATTTTATTTTTAAATTCCAATCCCACAATTACTGTAATCATACTTAAATTGGAAAGAAGAAATTTATTTGATGTGGGGAGAATGTAACACCAATAAATTTTAAAATAATATGATTATATTCAATAGAATATGTGACACAAAAAAACTGAGCATGAACAGCCCTCGAAATATCTTTCTTAATTTTTTTATCTTTGATAACTTATAGAACACGCAACCCTGACTCTATATGAACCGTAATATAGTATAATGTTATGAACTAGATATTAATAAGGTGGTTATGAATAGTAAACAATAAAATAATTATCATATATGTTATTTAAATGTAATAAATAATTAGTAATATATTTATTAGATATAAAACAAGTATCATTGAAAAAGAAAAGTTTCTAAAATTTATTTTTAAAAAAAATGGTTGTTTATTTCTCTTTGTGGGCATAATATAAAATTATTTTTAGAAAATTATTGAAAATTATTTCATAATATGAAAATAATTCATTAAATCATCATATAAAAATTATCTTTTGATGATTTATTTTTATTTTTTAGAAGTAGTCAGTATTTCGATGAATAGTAAGAAATAACAAAATTAAATTGAAAACTAAAATTTTGTATTAATAATTTAAAAGATTTATTATATTTTTAATTTTCATTAATGTTTAACTTTTCCAATTATATATCTATTAATACAATATATTTAATTGGATTAATTTTTATTTTGAATTGTTATATAAAATCTTTATAAACAATAGTAATGTTTTTATTTAAAAATCGTCATTCTCGTTGAATTTGTGGGATAGATTTTAAATTATATTCTAAAACATATAGAAATGTAAATTGAAACAATTGATACCATATTTGTAATCATAATAATTAATATTTTATAATAATTTCAAAATAAGTTTTTACCAAAATAAAAAGTGAAAACGTTAAAAACAAATTGACACAGTTAAGGTATTTATGTGTTTAGCATGGGATTAACTAAGAAGCTAAGGGTCAAAATGTGGGGAAACATGTATAAATCCAATTTTATGGCCATATATCAAACATATCATTATAATTAAAATATATAGTAAAATTTTCAAGTATTTAAATATAAATTACTTTATTTTTTTTAAATGATTTGGGAAATTTCCATGTAATTTCCAAGAGGGTTCGATTTCCCAACTTATAAAAGGGAACTCACTCCACTCACTTATTCACACCTCTCAATCCCATTGGACTGACCCGAACCTACTTAATTATCTCCCCAACATCCTTAGTCATATTATAGAGCTACATGTAACCCCAAAAGTCCATCCATAAGCTCATTAAAAGGATATCTAATAGTGGATTCTCTTGGTCAATATAATTGTATTGACAAATCACTATTGTTTTCATTACTCTTTCAAGCCATTAATTAGTTATTAGAAAATAAAATATAATAAAAATATATATAAAATACACATATATGAAATTATATTTATTTAATAATATTTATCCATCTCCACGTCAATAAAATTGTTTATGGAATCATTATTCATGTGTATAGCGGACTACCGCCTCACAAACTAATGTTATTCATTTTTACAATACCAACATTCATGATAGCCTATAATGATGGGTATGATGTATATATATCATATATATAAACAATTATACATATTTATTTATTTCATCATTCATGGGCCTTTTTATTTTCCATTTTGTGTGGGATTTGATAATGTCACTTCTTTGTACGACGGACTATCGCCTCTCAAAACGATGTGTTTTTTTGTTAGTGACTCTTTACATGGAATTTAATAAGGAAACATTTTTTTAGTATATGTGATATGAAATAAATAATTTTTTTATTAATATAATATTTATCATTCATAGAAGTAAATATATAAATTTGTTTCTACCACTGCAAAATGATAACATCATTTAAGTACCTATGTGTTGCCCCTACACGAAGTTATGCAACACTCTTTTCATCACCACACCACATTGTTGATATATATAAGTATAATTCATGAAAAATATTATATATATGATATTATTATAGTTAATAAATGATAATATATTACTTAAATTTTTCTCATAATCATCTTTGTAACATTAAATTATTACTCATGCGTACATAAGGCCTACAGTCTATATGATTGTAACATATTTAATTTTTCATAACAATTTCTCTTTAATTAATTTAAAATTATAAATAATATTAAAATATTATAATTATTGAATGTTTTTTATTTTATATATTATTAAATAAAAACATCATTTATCATAGTCAACCTACCAATGTCATTCATGACATAGAAACCATAAATCATTGAAGCATTAGATGTAAATTTAATTGTCTAAGTAATCATATATAACATTGTTTTATGATCAATAAAATGTATAATAAACATGTTAAGGGTTATTAATAATGTAAATAAGTAAGATAAGTTTGTTATTTACGAATATAAATAGGGTACATCACAACTCAGAATTAGGGTAAGGGTTTCTCATCTAAAAATTACATATGTAAGACATATATAATATTCACCACTTATTTATTTTTTAGGGGTTTTTTACTAAACCATTTGTATTTAATATCATGAATTAATTTATCTTAATGGTATTTAATGTTTCATTTAATGATATTTCTTTCATGTGGCTTATGTTTTAAAAGTTTCCAATGTGGCTAGGGTTTATTTCTCATTCTCATCCTTATTCTAGAATGATTGGTTTAAGTCATAATTTTGAGAATTATTTGAATTATTAATCATAAAATTAATCAATTTTTTACAAATAAGGATTTTAAAAAAAAATTAAAATTAATAATACCATTATTCATCTCTATTTTATGTAAAACTATTACCAAAATGTTTTTATGAAAAAATGACTTTATTTCTATCCCCAGTCGATAATCAATTTTGATCAAAAAACCATGTTTCCTAAAATTGTTTTCAAAAATGTTTTACCATTATAAAAATGATTTATTAAAATAATTTTTTTACCAAATTTGTATTTTTTTTAATGTTTTGAACGGAATATTCTATTTATTTTATGAATGGGGAGAGTTTTATCCTTTTATAGATTAAGAACAATGCTCTTTTTATTTGATATGATATTTAAGAAATTACCCAACATCATGATTTCTATTTTTTGAAGATTCATTTGGACTTTTGAAATATTCAATTTAAAAAATTCATAGTATTTCCTAAATTCATAGTTTTTAAATATGATTTATAATGAATAGTATTTTGATAATATTTTATTAATTTTTTTAGATTTAAAATAAAAATATTTATTTTCAATAAAAGGTGTTTTTCCTTAATACATTTTCCAAGTGACCTTTTAAAATAATATTACATCTATAATTAAATAGTAATATTATAATTATAATTTAATGGGGATATACTCCAATTATAAAATACATATTACTTATCTATATTTTTATGATCTGTTTGATAAGGGATGTTATATATTGATACTAATCACATTAATTTAGATAATTTATGATTAGGTTGATTAATTTAGGAAATTATTTACATTTCATATACTAGTATAAATATGAATATTTATGTGTATTATGTTTCAAATCATTCATAACTATAATTTATTGAACCTTTTATGTGACGGTAGGGGCCCACCATAGTGCCTCGATGCATCAGTAAGTCTCATGAGGAAAACTTGATTTTTTACGCTATCATACCCATTTATTAATTCAATTTTTAAGATACCTAACATTATTATTTTTAATTTCATAGGCCTAAACATTATTTTTTGGATGTCCATCATTAAAAATTACATCATTTTTAGTACATTTATTAACATTAAATGTGATTATTTGATTACATAGAATCTGCATTGTCATGTTTCAAGATCATGTGATTATTTACAGGGAATTATGTGATCATATTTGATAAATTCCATATTATTCTCAAGTAATTGATTATAGAGAATGTTTTTCAATTATTTACAATTTCATATTTGTTATACATTATTTATTTATAGCTTCTATTTGATGCATACAATTATTGAGAATATGTGATCACACCTTTATTGTGTTTTATTATCCAAATGATTCCATGATGTGTTTTTTATTGATATTAATGGACTAAAAAAGAGAAATAATTCAATTATCAATGAAAATTATATGTATATTTTATGTTTCAAAATTTAATGTTAATTTCTAATATGTATCTAGTTTACCAATACTACTGTGCAATTCAGTCATTAAGAAATGTGATTCCTTCTATCTTATACCAGTGTGAAAAAATTAGACACTAGATCAGGGGTTCTGGGGTTGGGTAAATACAATATTTTTAACTGTTAGGATTAATTTTCTTAAAGGTACATTTTATTGTTTTAATTTTCAATATAAACCATGATTAATATTTATTACTTCAGTAATGATAGAATTTATAAAATAAGGTTATAAAAATAAGATATTGTCTTGAAAACTCAAACACAACTATTTTTTTCTATTTGATTAGTAGAGTATTTAGATGATAATCTTCATTTTACAAATATGAAAACGTGTTTTTAGTATCCTTTTATTATGATATTTAAATTATTTAAAGAAATTATTTAATCTAAAATGTCATTATAATTTCTTTTATAACTATAGAATTATATCATAGGGATCAAATGAGGAAACTTTCAATTTAAAATGGTTATTTTAAATTTAAATAATTTTTCATCATGTTATTTTATTTTTAGTTTATAGTGATAATATTATTGCCCTAAATTCCAACGAAATTATAATAGAAAATTTGATCATGAAATTGAAAAAAGAAAATAAATGATTTTATAAAATTATAATATAAAATACTTATTGATGAATTCATCTATTACATGAGTTATTTAAATAATTATAAAATGTTATTATTCTTTTAAAAAAAATTATTCAGCTTCTATATCATTATTATCTTCATTAATGTCAAACTTCGGGAAAAGTCCGAAAAATGACTATAATGGTATCTTATGTTAAGTAATATTCTATTAATAGATTTAATATTAATGAAAATATATTCATTATACATAAGAATATTATATATTTGATAATATCTATGGGTTTACAATTGTGGTCCACTTTTTCCTTTATAGTATCATTCTTTACTTCTAAAGAGTAAAAAACATCAACATTATGATAAATTTTAAAAGGGTTAACTAGGGATAAAAGTATGTGATAAAGAAAAAGGAATCAATTAACAGTTTGTAAATATTATTTGATGGTATTTTATATATTTTCATTATTTATATATACAATTTATGACAATTTTTCCGCTCATAAACCTAGAAATAAATTTATACTAATTTAATCTTTTATGTAATTCCAATGGAGCTCCTCTCGTCGCATATAAAAGGGAACCAACTATGAACCATTATTAAAAATATTTGATTACTATAACTTAAAAAATATTACCTCTACTTTCATCATTATTTCCTTATCCATATCCAAGAGCTTTTGGTCTTTATGAAATAGAATCCATTCGAGTATTAAGGTTCATTCCAATGTAGATGGATCAAAAAAGAGGAAAAACTACTAAACAAGTATATTTAATATTATTTCCTCTTTTACCACTTATAAATTTGATATTTTCATGGTAAATAAATAACATAAATCTTTTAAATATACCAAAATAATAATATTATTATGTAAACACCACTATCTTCCCTATATTCCATCAAATTGTATGTGAACATTTCTCTAGTGTGTATATGTTTTATACCACTTCTATATAGAGAAATAATTAATTTTCTATCAAAATAATACCTTTTAATCATTTATAACGATATAATTTTTATATTCTATATTTAGGATATAATATTTGTTCTTAAATGATAAAATTTAATTATCTTTATTTCATTCATTTGATTATAAATTGAACACATCGTTTATGCGTGCGTCTCACCTACCATCTCCATCAGCAATGTAAATCATATTTATATATATAAATTTCATGCCTGATTCTAAATTCTTATAAAATGAATATATCATATATTCTTGTTACAATTATTATTGTGAGGATTATTTTAGGATAATAAAAACACAGAGAATGGAAATTGAAAAACAAAAACATCATGAAAAAATAGTTAACACCCAGAGTACATGATTTTAATAAGTAATTATTAATTAATTGGTGTTAAAAACATATAATTGCTTAATATTTGAAATTATGTGAATTTAAATAGTTTATATACATATTTATAAAAATTTTATATTAATTATAAATGAGATTATAGTTCTAAAATCAATTTCTGAATAGAGGTAATAGATTTATGTTGCAATATCATTTAAATCGAGATAGTTTATGCTTGAATTTAAATTAAGATATATCTTATGATCCATATATAATAAACATATTTAGTATAATTGTTTTTCCAAATCTAGATATTACATGTTTTCATTTCATTTTATACTCTTTATCAACTCATGTAAAAGAATTAACAACTTTAAGATAAATTTATTTTTTTACTTTTTTATAGAGAATAATTTTCACTAATATTTATCTTATCATTAAAATGTTTTCAATGTTTTTTTAAAATTAATCAATAAATTTTTAAATAAATTTTTTCACATGAATAACTTTAAAAAAAAGTTTTTCAAATGAAAATTATTTTGGTTTTACGAATAATGTACATTAGTATTTTTAAAGAAAAATTGAAAGAAATATTTTTTTATTGTATATAACATAACTAAAATTTCAAACATTCATGATCAATAAATGTTTTGAATATTGTATTAAATTATTCCAAGGTTATATTGAAATAATATATTTTCTATGAGTTATTTGGATGGAATAAATTTTTATAATTAACTTCATAATCTAAAATATATTTTCCACAAAAGATATTTTAAGGATTTTTAAATGAATTATTTATCTATTGTAACATCCTTTTTTGTTACCTTTCATTAAAATGGGAAATGAATATATGGTACCTTCATTATTTTTTCACTATATTATTTAGTTCTATAAATATAAATTATCGATGAAGCACACTTTTATTTATATATATTATTTTATGAGGTAATTTTAATTTTTTTGATGATCTTTGGGAATACATATGAATGGATAATGAATATGTGATGGGTGGGCCAATAATTATACATCCTTTCACTTAATTGGGTAATGAATAGGGTTTTATGATATCAAATTCTACATGGGAGGTCATACCATGCCCACAAGTGGTTCCACGGGCGGTAATACCAAGCTCAAAAGAGTGTGTATGGGAGGTTATCTTAGTCCCCATAGAGGGTACGCGTGAGGTTATCCCAAAACTGAAGTAGGTAAATGGGATGTTAGATCAATCCTAACATATTATGTATGGCTTCATGAGTAGTTTTGACATAATATTTCATGGAATATGATAATGAGACACATTATGAAGCTCTTTAATGTTATGATCATATTCTGATTTTATTATCTCATTGGTCATTTTAATTGATTTCCTAGTGATTATTTTCACACTGATGGATAAGATTTATTCCATGACTCATCATTTTGATATATTAATTACATGAAATGGTATTTAAATATTATTATCATGTTCCTATTACCATATAAAAATATAATGGCTAAATGAACAATTATATATCAATTGTTTTCCATTACAAATCATCTGATCTCAACCATTATTTTATTTCCTTTTATCCATGATATAATGAATGGTTTTATGTATGATATATCTAATATTATTTCTATTTATGAGGAAATTACTCGGAGATGATTCTGAACTTTTATATATTAGATGTATTTTATTTAAAGTCTCTAATAATTCTAAATCATTACAGTTCCAGCATGGTTCATAATGTTATATAACATATATTATTTAAATAAGATGTAACATTTATATATAGAACGTATGGTTTACAATATATATTTTGAGAAAAAGAATAAATTTTGTAAATTATACATTTAAAAAATATTGTGAGATATTATGAAAAATACTTTTAATAGAAAAATAGATTTTCCCGAATATTAAACCTTTCAATTTTTATTATATATTATTTAAATTTTATTTTAATATTAGCTCATTATTCATCTATGATATTGTTTATCATCATTAAATACAATTTTAATGAAATATAAATTAATATCCCTTAAAAATGAAATATTTTGGAAAATATATTTATATATATAAATTACTATATTAGTCCCCTTAACTATACTGAATGATTTTTATTTATATTTATAGTAGACTGTATTTTCATATTCAAAGTATTTCATATAGTGATAATTAATAATATATATCCCTAATTACTATTATATTCTCTAAAAATAATATATAATTTTAAAATAAATTTTTAATATATCATAGTTCTTTATTAGATTTATTTTCATGTAGATAAATATAGAAAATACATTTATCTCAATTAAAATAAGACACATATTAAAATCACGACATATTAAAAAAAAGGGGAGAGATTAGATGCTCATTAAGGGAAAACAAATGTGGTAACACTAAGAGATATGAAGTGAATATACTATGATCATATGAGTAAAACCAAGATATACAATAAAGTCTAACCAAAAACATAATAGATCAAAATTCATGAGTTTGGATTAAATTATTGAATAATATTGGACATAAATAAATATATTGTGAAAACATATTCCATTAATCATTTTATATAAAAGAGTAATATAGGATTTAAAAAAATAATAAAATATATAATAACATGGAAATGAAGTATCTAGATATGAATTGAAATATTTCATAATCATTTCATGTGAAACTTTTGTTAGAAAACAAATTATACCCAAGACTATGTGAGTAAACTCATAATCCCGAGACATAAAAATGTGAGAAAGCACATTATACACATTCCCAAGTGAATAAACCCATTATGTTAATATAAAAATATATCACAATATATCAACATATACCAATACATGGGATTATCATATAGTACCTCACCCATTTTCCTTAATAAAGATATGTTCCATAAAAATTAAATTATCGTCATATCATAAAGAAGCCATAGGATAACATTAGGATTCATATTCTTCTCAAATGAAATCATGTTAGTAAACAATTCATAATTCCATTATTAATAATAACCTAAAAAACAAATGGAAAATAAATTACTATCTAAATAAATTCTGTAACATTCATTTTAAATAATATTCAATCAAGATAATATAGATTATGGTATCTACAAAAAATATATAATTGGTAAAATATTAATCAAATAAGAATTATATTTATACACTGAATATGATTAACTAAGACAATGGTGGTTGTGGTTCATTCATATTATTGATATTTAATGTGCCTTATTTTTGAAAATATATTCAAAGAATCAGCATATAAATGAGGAATTCATCTGTATGAATAATTTGATTTTCAAAATTATAATCCTGATAAAAATTACTCTTTCTCCATGAAAAAACAATAAAATCAACCTCAATGAATAATAGAAAAATAATTTATTTTTCCAAACAATGAATCAAGGGAATATTCTTTAAAAATTATTGGAAGTCCATTCTTATGGGATCATTTTATACTGATGTATTTATTTTTATTATTATACATAAATTAAATATAGAAACATCCCTATTTTCATTTGAAAAAAACAATTCAGAGAAGAATTAATGAAAATAATTAACATATACTAAAACATTAAATTTTAAAAAAACTCTAATCCTTTAGTCTTTATTGATAAAATACGTTTTTAATGGGAAAACATTGATTGTAATATAATACGATTAGTTTTGAATGTATAGAAAACCTTCTAATTATTTTGAAATATGATTGATGAAATCCAATATTATAAAATGTTTTTTAAATATTCCATTTGAAAATAGTTAATGAGAAGAATATGGATTATATTAAATAATCTATTTTAGTTTTTAAAAAATGTGTGGTGAAAAAAGAAGGATTTAATATATGTACATGAAGAAAATGATTCTATTGAATGAATTATAGATTTACTTTATAATAAAAAATATTAATTGACAATGTATTTCATAATGTGATATCATATTAATGAAAATAATTATATTCCAAATTTTAAAAGATAAAATAATAAAAAGAAGGGTACTTTAGTGGACCAAGGGTAATATAAGATCATAATAATATCGAGAATTTTTTACTTAAGGAGATAGAATTTGAGTTGGGAGATCTATTATGAAATAATAACATTTTAATAGAAACCCCATCAATAAAAGAGATTAGTAATATGAAATTCTATTACAATTAATGAAATTTATTTTTTCATGATTCCTCCCTCCAAAGGTTTCCATCATGGCACAAAAATAAAGGGGGAGAGATGCAATCTATAGAGTCCCACCTCTATATGGCCTCGAGTTGGTGAAAAGCATTGAGGTCATAAAATTGTCACTGATGGAAGACAATACCCTTTATTACAAATAATATTGAGATGTAGGATAAAAAAACAGAAACATCCATGATAAAAAAATTAATCAAAAAAACATCCCAAAATTCATGAATAGTTCTTAAATATACAAAATTAGAACCTAAGTAAATGAAAAAACACAAGTACCACAATAGTTATTTAATGTAAGCTCTAAATCCCAGGCTAGAATTTTCCTTATCGATCCCCAATTTTATCATAGAAACCTAGAAAAACAATTCAATATATTTGGTTAGAATAAACTTATTTTTATTATGATCAAACCAAATGTGTCAATTGTACTTGTTAAAAGATTATATTAATGTTCATGTTAACAAATAATAGAAACAACAAGCAAATAAATAGGTCAACTAACCAATTACAGCTTCACCATGGCTCTATCACCAGATCACGCATCTAATATAGATGTATAAATATAAAATATTCAACAAGGGACACCCAATATCACTTCCCCCAAATTTACCATTCTATCTCACAATCATTGAATGTATTAGTCTCCATCCCCATCCATACATATCAAATCCAAAACTAGTAAACAACCCTAGAGTAAACGTTTTTCTGAATAAAAAAATATTAATAAACTATAAATATATCCTTAGTTTTTCAATAACATGATCATAGGTTTTTTTGGAATATATAATAGCCATGGTTCATATAAAATAGTATATATTACTTCAATCAATAACCTAGGTTTAAGAAAACTGTGGCTATATGGTTCCCACACAATCGTGGGAAAATTATTTTCCCATGGAAAATGAATGGGATGTCATATAGACATAGATTTTAACATATTTCAAGAGTTTATGTATATCTATAATATAATATATTAATACTGGAAAATTTTTATGGTGTGGTGGATAAGAATTTCTTGTTTAAATGTGGTGTTCTGGGGTTTAAATTTTGTTGATCATATTTTATTATGAGCCTATAACCAAGGGATGAAGTGTTAATGTAATAGTTTGAAATAGTACCTATAGGTCTATTTATATGGTTGGAACCATGGCTGTAAATCTAATTTTGTGGTTTTTTAACATTGTTATTAGTCTATTTCCATGGATGGAACCATTTCTATAAGACTATTTCCATGGTTGAAAACTATAGAAATATCCTCTCCCCAATTTCTATGAAAATGTGATTCATACATAGATATATCATTATTGTTAACTATAGTCATAGTTTATACATATTTAGCTACTATTTTTACAGTGACTATAATTGAATTTTATAGTAGTGAACAAATCTCACCCAAATACACTTAGTCCATATCTGATCTGGGTCAAGATGTGTACCTAACCTCTTAATATCTAGCAACTAGTTAAATCATTAGTCATTTTTGCATTAGATATTTCACAAATACACCTAGGCCATCATATTATATCGCTCTTGAAGACACCTAAGTCATCAGATCTCATATAATCTCATAACATGGGAAGTATGGTATAACGAATGTATAATACATTAACCATATTCCCTTCCCCAATAATTAATTACCCCCACCACATGAAACATAATCATCAAATTATGTCATATCACCACTAGGTAATCTCCATAAAAAACAAGTATCAGTGCTATTGATTGATGAGCATGGTAGAGGGTGTTGTAAACCATGTAGATCATCGTTGTCATAGATGTTGGGAAAACACATGGAATTCAGAACCAATTGGTGTGGGTATGGTTACCCAACTCAGGTAGGATAACTATATAAATGAAATACAATACATGATATAATGATAAAACAGAAGACACAACCTATTGGTTTACAACTACTCAACTAGAATACTCCACACTGCCACTGATGAACCACACATCAATAATCACACCCACTGAAATCACTATATAAAGCACACCAGACAAACACAACACCAATAAAAATAATCCCATAATAAATTATATATTTCACCATTTAAAAAACATTACACATTTACATAGTACATTTAATTGTCAATTTGATCAATTATACCACTTAACACATGGTGAAATAATTAACTTCTATTCATTTACCACCCTTGTCATTATATTTCACCATTATTGTTTATTCTGGGGATAATCAAGAAATTATATCAAACACGCCACCAAAATACTCACCCATGTCACTAAACCATCTTCAAAACACCACATTATCCCAACCAAATCAACTAACTAACTACTAATCTCATACAACCCACCAAAAAACCATCACATAACACAACCACCAATCAAAATACCATAATTCACAACTAATTCAAAACTCCCACATTGAATACCATTCTAAAACCATCACATCCCTACCCCACCCATTTAACTAACCAACTGGTCACGGCCATCGGAGAAAAATAAAAAAACCACACAATTAAACACATTAAGCACATCTACAAGAAGAATAAAATCCCATATCTCACAGATTATATTTAAGCTTTTAAATTATTTAACATTTTTATTTGGCATGGGTATTGTCACACAAATCAAATTTCTATGTCTAAACATTTTATTATCCATAAATAAGTTCTTATCATTATTAATCACCATGATATCAGTAATCAATGAATTAATGGTCACCCAAATGAATCAAAATTAGCATAATAAAGGATCCCCATAGTTGTGATTTTATGTAATTATTACAAGCATGAATAATATCATCAATATTTTCACCATAGAATTAAAATCCAAAGACTAATCCCCATCCGCAACAATTTTAGATTATCCAATTCATTATATTTATAAAACCAATGATTAATATCAACTCAATAAATTTAGAAAAATGGAATACACAAAAAAGAAAATAAATAATGTAATAATGAGAGTCTCTAACTTCAATGATAATTTCTAAATTTGTACACACAACACAGTGTTGGAGAAAAACCTAGAAACCACAGCCACATGAATGAAATGTAAAACAAATATTGATATGAAAAAGGGATCACAAAAAATATAATAAATGAACCTTGAACAAAAATAACATCACTATCACAAGTTACCAGAATATAAATTGCATAAAACATGTGGATTAAGGGAAGAACTCAACTCAACATTCCAAATACAATCCTTTGAAACCCAAAGAAAAAATTTAGTTAAAATAGTTGGGAAGATCCTCCAAACATGTATTGGTTTTCCAAAAAATAGTAAAGGGGAATGAAGTGGAATGAGGCCTATTAGAAAAGTCCACATGATTATAATTACCATGAAAAATTCCCCATTCATCACATATATTACACATTTCTATCATGATTTTTCAAATGAAATACAATTATAGTTTTGAGAAATATTCACACCATGAGTTTCTAAAAATTTTAACTTCTACCAAATTCAAGGTTCCTCAGTACTGATTTAGTTTACATTGTGAATAACACATTTATTTCATGGTTTTATTTCTAACTAGAACTCCTTGATAAAAAATAATACAATATTCAGTGGCCACCAAATCTGAAAAACATAAACCCATGTTGTGTATTTCACATTCACATCATGAATAACATGTTTTAGCTCTTATACCAATGAGAACTCTACCAAACCCTCATTCTATTTCCTTTTTACACTTCCAACGTCCAAACTAGAAATGTAAGGGGCCGAGAATGAATGAACCATTATATTTTATACCTATCATATTTTATTATACTTGTTAATTTGTTTCATGAACAAAAGTAAAGAGGGGTGTTCAATAACTCATAGCATAAGGTACCTCTCATAGATATATCTACACCCCAAACACTACCACTGGCCAAAGACTTCAAACCTAAATGTTTATAAAACACCTCATAAAACTACTTTACCATCTATCAGTATCAAAAATAAAATAAAATAATCTGGAAAAATCTCAATACACTTCCCAGACACATAGTTATCAAAATTACAATCCAGACCTCCGCACAATCGATGCCAAACAAAATACTCAACTAGTGCACCCCATTACCACAATCACATGAATCAAGTGGGCCTTCCCTTTGTATTTAGTTATTTTCCTATTAGGGTAGAACTAACTAAAGAAAAAAAAATTTAAAACATTTAACAATATGACATTTCATAATCTGGAATGGGGTTTCTCCAATATAAATATATAAATCCATAACACAAATTCCTAGCAGGGTAAAATATTGAACTTCTCATAAGACCATTAAGGTTCATACATGATGTCAACATTAAAATATTCTCATGGATAAACTAAAAAAACACTTGGAAAGTGGAACACCTAAGAATCCGAAGATTCCAAGTGATGTCCTTTAGGATAATATTTATCTAATGCACAAAAATGAGAGGAATGTAATATATGTATCCCATCTGATCAATGATCATGGATATCCACTTTTTTCTCCTGGAATATTTTTTCAACCACAATATCCAACTATCCCATATCAATTATGTGAGATTCCTCATTAGTATAATGAAGGTTTAGGGGAATAGAAAAGATATAATAGATCTTGTCCAAACCTCATGGAAGTGAAGCCTAATTCTCCACCATAACACCATTCCCCAACACCACACAATGAACAAAATTCTATGGAGAAATATTTCTCCCTACCAATCCTCATCTTCCTCTTGTGAGGGTAATCCTAGAAGAACACATGGTACCCAACATCAAATTCATGGGGCTTTTACCTATGATCATCATAGTATCTTTGAATGACCTTCACTAATATCATCCTTTATCATACCAACTGGATCTTATCAGTATTACTCTATAATACATCAGGAATGAGAACTTCTAACTCAAAAAATAAAGTCCAAGACAATGAAGAATAACACTATCTCTAACAAAACACCTCAAGTTGATAAATGAAAATGGATGCCTAGTAAATATTAGTGTGGGATAACTAATCCATAATATTGTTATTTAAAACTAATATATAAAAATAAAGGACATAATATTCTAATAAATCATCAAGTTTTTGGATTGTACACCATTTCATTACACCCTTCTAAATTTTTAAAGCAGTGTTAAGATGCAACTATAAGACACAGGGATGCTAAAATATCGTCCTGGTTCATGAAGTAAAAAGTGGATCTAGATAATATATGATAATCCTCAATACGTTTTTAATTCGAGTAACATCTTCCATATATTGCCTCACTAATATATCTATGAAACACAACTCAAAGATCACTAGAAAATGAAGAGACTCTATTTTTTATCCACTATAAACCAAAATTCGTCACATCCTCCGTGATCCCAAGGTTACCTAGTGAAAAACCCATTGATATATCCTCCACATTTCACAAAAAAAATGTACAATGGCTAAAAAACATCGATTAACAAGGTTAAATACCTTAAACTCTAGAAAAACTAGAAATTTATCCACAAACTCTACCATTAACCATATCATTGCTGGCCACCAAATTTATCTCTTTATGACATAGTGCATTATAGAAATGCATTGATACACTATTAAAGGTGATATTAGAAACACATGGGGAACATTAGCAATTAATTTTGACTAAATAAAAAATCTACCAATAAACAACATATATTTTTGACCATCATCTGACCATTCCTCTAGTGCCCCACCATGGCCAACATGGTCACACATCTCCTTGGCCTCTATGTTTTCCCCAATGAGACTTTCCCACCTTCTACATCAACGAAAACTCCATGTTAATTTGATTAATAGAACCTAGATCACTAACATCCCCCATGTCATGGTGCATTATTGAATACTCATCCATCTCATTCCAAACATCAACAGACTCCCAAAAAATGTTTACATGACACATATGACTAAGCTCATTATAAAATAAATTCCCCATTCCAGGGGTACAAGATATCTAAAAAATTTAGTCCAAAAGAAACAACACCTACCTCTACTATATTATATTCAAATCTTGTGAGAGAATATAAATTTATGGCTATTGTGGTGTGTAAAAACCAAAAGACACTCACCAATGTGGTGATTTTGGAAGGAATTCATTGAAAAATATCTTTTATTATATTGATAATTGGTGGAATTATTATACACATCAAGATGTAAATTATTAGACCAATAAGAGATCACGACCTCTACTCTATCAAGGAACATCCCAAGACTATATAAAATGTGACCTAGAAAAACTCCAAAATAATATCGTCATCAGGGAATAAAAGCACTAGAATGTTGATAAACATCTCAATAATATAATTTAATGATACATGTAATTGATAAGTCCATATGAAATCCTAGTACATCCTAGTCAATGATTTGAGTGGGGATAGAACCCTATAATATCTGGTTAAAAAATTAAATTAATGAACCTCTTTCATGCTCTTAGGATACCCCAAAGAAACAAATACCATGATTTTTTTAAAATTTTTACGAACACATAATATATAGACTACCCACATATAATGAAATTCACATAAAGGTTCCATATAATACACATGATCAAATTTTAATAGAGTTGGTTGTTTTAAAATACCTTGAATGTAACTCTATATTGTTTATTGTACTCTTTCTCTAAAATTGAGTACATTAAGATATCATCAATGAACATGTTAGAAAACTAGTTATTGAAATCAAATAATATGGAGTTTATAATCCCCATAAAGTCAACTAGTGTAATCATGATAGTGAATGGTATAACTACAATAAAAATTTTACCATAACATTAACTGAATATATTGATTGGGATATCCTAATCTTACATCGTATTCTTGTTTTATCCATACTAATATTAATCATCATAAAAACAAATGGATCCCTTTATCTGTTCCAATAGACCATTTATCCATGGTTTTTGGTAATAGTTCATTAATTTTATCAGATTTAACCACTATAAGTTTAGAAAGATTCTTCATCTAAGATCTGTCTTCTTGGAGAATAGCATTAGAGAACCCGAAACATTAACATTTGGTGAGATGAAAACCCTATACATTATATTATCTTCCAGAAAACGTAACTCACATTACTCTATAGGCTCTATTATATATGTATCCAACAAAATCGATGATGATCACATTTATGACTCATTCAAAGACTAAAACTCGCATGGGGGGTCATTTACATCCAAAAATAGAAAAACATACAGAAAATATCCCCCAAAAAAGGAACATTCTTCTCCTAATCATAAACTAAAATCACCATCAATACTGATAGGAGAGAATCCACATACCTATCACCTAAGTGATAACATCACTCTCTAATGAACTCCACCTGCTTGCCCTATACATTGGAAAATGAAATTATCCAATTGAACCAGTTGATAACTATGTTTATAGAATATAGAAATCCATTCCATGGATGAAATAATATTTATATATATTTAGAAAGAATAAATCTGACACTAAATTGTTTTTCCCAATTAGAAGTCTTTATCCCCAAAAAACCTAAAAAACACAAGGACCACAAACTAATATGGATAACACCAAGGGAACTAAATGACTCTCTACATACAATTACATGTAATGAACAATATTATGAGACAAAAAGTATTCTGAGGGTCATGAATCAAATAAGGAACAAAAACTGATTGATGTTAAACTAATCATACTATTGAAAACCTATAGACCTGTTGTAGCCTCCGCCTCTAATGTGTTAATTTGACCTCTCCCAGTTCCAATGCCTCTCCAATGTCATACTATACTACTATTATATAGAATAGGTCCCTATGGATGGGGACCATCACGATTCTTCCATTTTCTAACACCATATACCTTTAACTTCTAGACATTCACGAGCGGTCTCAACTGCTAAAACTACCATGGAGGAAACATCTATTTATACAGAAAAGGGGGATGAATGGATACATAAAACCAAACCCCATGAGATATCAAAGACTGATCCAAATGGTGTAAATTTATCCATAAAATATATCATGAAATGTGAAATACCATGGAACAATATCTCAATCTACCAACATTTGTTGGATTGGAAATGATCTTTCATAGTCGGTTCCCCACAAGTCGAAACATTGACGTCCTAAATGACCATGTCTAAATTCATAATATTCTACTACTCCAGATTCCATTTTTTCTAATATTCCATGGATCAAATCCTGGATAAACAATAACACACATAAAGTTGAATAAATTACAGTCAAAAAAATTAATTTGTTCTATATTTTTCATTACACACAACAGTTATTAGTTCTTGTGTTATATACAACAACCAGTTTCATTGATTGCGTGTGTGACACATGTCCTTGAGTTTAAGTGATCCATAAAATAATAGAATTATAACATATCCATTAAGTAGGAAGGTATGAATATTTATAAATAATTTTTGAAACATACAAATAAATATATTACTAAATATAAATTTATATATAAATGATTAGTAAATAAATAATCAATTTAATTTAAATTGATTACATTAATCAAAAACATGTTTTCATATAAAAGGTTAATTATTTATTTTCATGATAAAATGTTATATGGTTTTAGAAACATTATCTTTTAAAATTAACTTCATTTTTAAAAAAATCATATCTAAATTAACTTATGGTAAATATTTTTTATTTTTTAGAAAATATTACTCTTTTTAATGAATAATGAAAAATAATCATTTCTGTAAAACAAACAATTTCAAAAAAAATCCTATATAATTTTAAATAATTTTTTATTGTTTCATAATTAATATATATATTTATTTATTTATTTATTTAACTATTTAATTTAAATTATCATTATATTGGATTCTCATATAATTTAATCTTTCGGTTTGAAAATATATTTCTTAATTTATTTGAAAGTAAAAAATCATTATCTATTTTAGTTAATTAACGTGATCCCTAATAGGGATTATTTAAATTTAATTAATAGATTATATATTAGTGAATTTATATATTGATTTATACAATTATTATTATTATACATATATTTATTAAAGAATCATCATGTGATGAAAAAATACACTTCTCAAAACCAACCTTTTTCATTGTGCCTGTGGGTTTGGTAAACAATTTAATTTTTTATTATTTTAGAAAAAATATATTAAAAATATATTTCATTTATTATATCACCATCTTAAAAATATATAATGGGTGATATTTTAATATTTTCTGAAAATGATGTTTTTTTGATGAATACAGAAAAATAATGAATTTTAATTCAAAACTACATTTTTGTTTAATTGAATTATAGATATAATAATATTTTGATTTGATTTCAATGTAAATTTAGTTCAGTTATAATCCCAATTATCTAATTTTTTTCATTGGAATAAATTTAATCATGAAATTTTATATAAAAAATTTATAAACTTCTGAACACATTCTCATTAAATCCTACATTATCATTGCGTTTGAGCGATTATTTTTAAATTATAATTCTGCACTTCTGTGAAAGAAATTTAGAAAAATGGATTCCATATTTTTAATCACAATTATTTAAATTATAAACTAATTTCTTCAAAAAAATTTACGGAAATTAATAGTGAGAAAGTCAAAATTAATTATAATGATTAAAGTAAAACTTGTTTTATGGAGTGATCAAATGAAAATGACATGGGTTAATAATATCCCAAAACATATACAACACACATTGGATGTAAATATTTCCACCTTATCTTTTATATTATTGAAAATGGTACATTATTTGAGCCTTATTAATTGATAATATTGAGGGTGGAATTCATTATTTCAAAGACTTATAATTGTTGCACTAGTTTCACATAAAAATTCAACCTCTTCTCCTATTCTATTAAAACATAATGCCCTTTTTTCAACCAATACCTACCCAAATCACTTAAAAATGTATATAATCACATCCATGAAGACTTATGTTTTGTATTATTACATCTTAGAAACGATTTTGGGGAAAACCAGCTGAGGATACTATGAAAATAGGAAACCATCATCAACAGAAGTTCTTTTATTTCTTATGCCACCTCTATCAATTATTATTATAAATTAATTATATAATAACCACAGAATATACCATATTCTTTGATTTTTTAATTTTAATGGAATTATATATAAACATTTCTTCTTCTATCAAATGGGTTACCAAATTTTCATTCTTGGGTTCGGTGGACTACCGCCTTGAAAATCGATGTCATTCATTTTTCTATTAGCACCACTCATGGATGGATTAAATTATTGATTTATAATATATATATATATATATATATGATATTTACAATGTGAATATTCTTATCAAAATATTTAATCAATGTCACATTATGTTACTATTTTCAATTATTCCTAAACTCTTTTTTTATTGAGCTTAGGCCGGGTTTTATTTGGGGTTTTTTAAGTTTGAAAATTTCAGAATCTTGTGAATTCTGGGATAGTGTATGGTTTTCCCATGTTTAGAACACTGTTTGATGAACCTTACACCATACTACAAGAAAAATTCAAATCTTGGATCGAGATATTTTCATTTCTTTTGCACAGTTATTCATGTCATGTGTCCCATTAGAAGAAACCATGTGACCCATTTATAACGGGCGCATGGTTTTTGCATGGGTTGCCCAAACAGTGTTTCATTTTCCAATAAACCATGAAGATGGTATTTTAAGAAATTAAAATTTTTATTATAAATTCCTAAACCCCAATAATAGGACATCGATTGACCCCCTTTGATCCAAATCATTTTCCCCAACCTTTGAGATCCGAAGTTGGATTCATAGACCCTAAGACCCTCCCGGATGTTATCCCAAGCTAGGAAAATGTCAATAGAACCTCTTACATTATGTTTCCTCCTCTCAATATTTCTATTTTACATTATCTTCCTTCCTATGTAGTATTTCATAAATCGTTATATGTAGTTGGAGGATCTAATAACATATCTTATAGATCTAAACCTATATTTGATTCTTGTTTCTCCAAGATTCTATTTTTGTGGTTCTTCATTGATGAATATAGGCTAAGGTTTGGTGCTTCAAGATCCACTGGTCTATAGGTAGGTGGTTTCATTAGGATTCCCAAAAGATATTATCCCAAATTTCATTGTTTAAATTTAAATATTTTGAACTTAACTGAACTTATTTGGATATAGATTATGTGTCTTTCAATTGGTTGTGGGAAAAATGAAATTCTGGTGAATTAAGGGTTTTTAAGAAAAAATGGGTATTTGGAATGGAATTGAAGATCAGTGAGATTTAAATTGTTTAAATTATATTTAGTTTTTTTATTGAAATTAAATTAATTAAATTATTGAAATTAATTATAGAATTTTATTTGATGTATAATTTGTGAAGAACCACAATTTCTATTAGTTGGGGGTTTGTGATGAAATTTATGGAATTGATTGAAAATTATAATTTTCTATTTAATTGTGTCATGTATTGTTAAATTTCATTAATTTTTATCAATTACTTGTTTAGGAAAAAATAGATAAAAATGGTTTTGATGGAATCCCAGTTGTTTCAACTATTTGAAAAATGGAATGTTTTTTATTACAAACATGTTATGTTTATTAATGGAAAAAATTGGCACATTGAAATGGAGAATGTGATTTAATTTTATTTTTAGCACTCTTAAAAAATTCTTTCTATAGATTTTTTTATAATATAACATGAAATAATTAGCTATTTAGTGTGTTATATTGGATAACACATCAAGACTTATAATGCACTAAAACATTATATCATCACATCTCATTCCTTAGGTGATGTTGATGAATCTTCTTATCCTTAGTTCAAGGTATATATGTACATGAATTTTTGTATTCATAGTGTTGGGACCCTATAGATTGGAACTATCTTACCTACCTATCACATGACCCTATTTTTCATTTTTTTTAATTTGTATATATATTCCATTGTTCAAAATTATTTTATATGTCTTGTAAATTTATATAATATTTTTATATAAAAGTGATTATTTAATCCATTTTATAAAAGTGATATTTAAGTCACCCTTTATTAAAGGTTAATTCCTTCTTTTGAGAGTTAATTCCATCAATTAAATGTGAATAATGAATTGGTAATGTATTTTCATATTTTAAATTGCAAAGTATGATTTTTTAAGTTTGATTTTGTAAATGAAAAACCTCTTTGTTTTAAAATTCAAAGAAAATTATTGGTTAATTTGATATTGTAATAATATTATGGAATCATTGGTGGAATCCTACTAGGATATGGTTCATTCCATACTTGTGCCTTTAAGTATTTAGAGATTATTTCCTTCCAGGCTTGAGAAAGGGAAAATGGTTTATGTAAGGTGGATTTTGATGTTGATCCTTATACATGTTATGATGTGAGCCTATTGGGACTTTTTATGTTATAATCTTCTGGTACATGGATTTTATTACTTTGGGATTGAATGCATTTTTGACTTCTATATATTATTCAGAGTGGAATTTCTAATAATATACATACAATATAATTTCTATTACGTCTTCATTGTTAGTAGAAGAATGATTCCCACATTTAGTTTGTATGATGTCAGGTTGAAGTCCCCAAACCATGGGGATCGGGAACGCCCTTCAGGCTATGTCAAGATTGTTTTGGTTATTGGGTTAATAGGGTACTTAGGATGGTTTGTGAGAAATTGGTATCCGAGATCTAGGTTGATATTATTGTTTTGAAGTCAATATGCATTTTTGAAATATTGTTGGAACAAAAGAGGTAGTTATGATTGAGTGTCTAGCCATCTCTCACCATAATGAACCTTAAGTCTCTAGGGGTGGTTAGGGAATGATATATTGTGGATTTTTTAGTACTTTCCCTATTTTTATTTGGGTATATTGAAATATAAATCTCATTTGTTCTATCTATCTGAATTAATTTCCCTGTTTCTTTGTTTGAGTGTAAATATAATGTCTTCCTTGTGGTCTTCGATGTTATGTTGCATAATTCCTCTTTGAATACTTGTGACTTGGATCCATAAAGAAGATATTGCTAATGTTCAGTGAGTGAATCCTCCAGTGGACCGAAATATAGTAGAGGTTATCATGGACACTATACATGATCTGGCACAATCACCTCTTATAGTTCCCATTCAAGATCATGCCATGGGACCTCAATGAGAAATTATCAAGGGTTTTTCTCAAGAGTTTATTTTCCTGAATCTGTAACTATTAAATGGGCCTAATGATCTCTAAAAGGTTGAGAAGTGCTTGAGCATAATGGATTGTTTTCTTTGATTATTGGACATGCCAGATGAAATCAATATAACGTATACCACCTTGATGTCGGACAAAATGAATAGAAGATGGTGGGAAACTGTGGTAAGATTAAAGGAACATGAGGGCATAGAATGGAAAGACATCAAGATTTTTTTCAACTACTATTTTTATCTAGATTCAATGTTGTTAGGAAATTCCACTAAGATATTCAAACTTGAGTAGGCTGATAGGACCATGATAGAATATAAAAACTATTTTGATGAGCTTGTACATTTCTCATGTAAGATACTATTGAATGATAGGATGATGGATTGAAGGATTTATATTGGAATTAGTTATTAAATTAATTATTAGGTTTTCATGATAAATATTCCTTGTTATTTTGATGATCTAGATAAAGCAATAATGGTTTAAATGGACCTGGCTATAATGTCAGGGTGATGAAGAGATTATTTCTCTTATAGTGGAGGCATGAATTACTTGAAGGGAAAGCAAAACCGTGATAATTCTGGTGTTAGTTCTTGATAGAACGGACATTCAAGACTTCTTGAAGTACATGAAAGAGGTCATTTGGTTTTCTACAAGTGTAGAAAGGTAGGGAATTCGAAGATGGTCAGTACTGAGGAAGCCCAAAATTATGGACCCTCTGTGAGAGGTATTATTACATTAGATTTTTCAAAAGTGACTACTCTATTTTATACTAGTGAATCTCATTAGTTTTTTTCAACTTGTATTTTTCATATGTGAAATATTACATTAAGGCTTTTATCTAGTGAAATGGATATTACTACTGTCCTTGGTATTAATAGAGAGTAGGTTCTCTATAGTCGCTCTTGGGTCTTCCCTCTATTAGGTATTGAGATATCATGGAGATTTCTGATTCTCAATAAGAAAATGCATGGTGTCAAATTCGGGATGGATTGGATAATTTCCAATAAAGACCAGATTGACTATTTATATTGATGGGTCTCCATTAATACACCTAGTGGTGTGTGCCATGTATTTCACGGAGAATGGGACCTCAGGTAGAGCATTGTCCAACCATTTTATATACATTTGGGGAAAGCAATATCAGTATTTTCTATTGATCTATAGCAAAAATCATAGAGTGTTGATCTCTCTCCAGTTGTTATTGAGCTTCCTGATCTATTTACCTATAACTTCTTGAGTTTTTCACCCATAAGGGAGGTTGAGTTTTCCATTTATTTGATGCATGGTACTCAACCAGTTTCTATTAACTCTTACCATACCCAATGAGATGAACTAAAAGAGCTAAATTCCCAAATGGAATCTCTATCAGAGAAATGACTTATATGCCTAAGTGTTTCACCTTGGGAATTGACTATTCTTTTTGTCAATAAGGATTATGGTTCACTTATCCTATGCATTGATTTTAGATAGAAAAATCAAGTAACTGTAAATAAAAAATATTTGATTCAATGTATTGATGATATTTTGATTAGTTAATGGGGGAAAATTTGTTTTTGAAGATCGATAATAGATCTAGTTACCATTAGTTAAGCCTAAAATATTCTAACATTCATAAAACCTCATTTATGTGAAGGTACGACCATTATGAGTTTTTTTCAACTTGTCTAACCAATGCTCCTATAGATTTCATGGATATGATAAACATGATTTTTTATGACAATCGGGACACCTTTGTGGTAGTCATTATGGATTTCATCACTGTATACTCTATGTCTAAAATGGATTATGTGCATCATCTAAGAACAATTATGGGTTTAGAGAGAAATCAGTTACTTTATGAAAAAATGTTGAAAATTATTTTTAGATACATGAAGTGAAGTTATTTGGACATGTGCTGTTAGAACAAGGAATACTTATTTATCCTGAGAAGTTAAAGGCTGTTATGAATTTTTTGCAACCATGAAATGTCTTTGAGATTCAAATCTTATAAGGTTAAGGTAGGTGTTATATCTGGCTCGTAAAGGAATTCTCGATGATGGATTATTCGATGACTATACTAACTCATAAGTAAGTAATGATTTCTTAGGATGAGATATATGATAATTATTTTGTTGAGATGAAACACCTTTTGACAATTGTTATTGTGTTGACTCCTCTAGATGCAAGGTAGGGCTATGTGGTATTTTCTTATACATCAGCTTCAGTAATGGGATGTGTTCTTATGAAAGGTAACCATGAAGTTGCTAATGTTTCTCATTATATTAGATCAAATTAAAATAATTATCCAACACTTGACATTGATATGGAAGATGTGATGCACATGATAAAGAGTTGGCATCAATACCATTATATAGAAAGGTTTATCATGTATTCTAACTACATGAGCTTGAGTTATATCTTCTCACAAAAATATTTAAATCCTTGTTATAGTCATTGGGTGGAATAACTATAGTATTTCATTTTCAAAATCGCCTAGACCCCATGGAAATGGAACATCATTGCATATTCTATGAGTGGGAATATTCCAACAAAAGTCATGAGAGAATCATTAAAATATTTTAACATGATGAATATATTTTCAATGTTGTATATTGGAGTTCATGAGAAGGGGTTCATGTTTCTTTTTATAGTGTTTAGTTGTAATTCTATCTTCATGAATAGATTCTATTGGAACAACATCTTGATGATGGGTTCTACAGCATTAGAGACTATCTATATAGTGGGGAGACAGTTTCCCAATGGTCATTCTCTAATGGCAGAATTCTCTACTACCAGAATCATTTTTTGGTATCATCTTCGGTATGGAAATCTGTGATGGGAGATTACCATGGTTCTCAGTGGGATATGAACCTAAGAACCAATAATATGTTCTAGGACATTGTACAGTAGTTCCGGTGGCCTAGTTTTATATGGGGCATTGTAGAGCCTTTTCCTCAAAATTATACATGCCAGGACGTTGATGCCAAACAACAAAAACCTTTGGGTTTTGTTTAGACATATCTAGTCCCCACGTAAAAGTGTGATGATATATCTATGAAATTTTATGTTTGTTTTCCATATACCGTATGAAAGATTACTACGATATGGATTGAGATCGATATGCTGAAACAATAATCTCACTATTTACTTTTTCCAGATATAACCAAGGTTGAGGACTTGGGAATTCTTTATGTGAAAGATATTGTTCATATTTATGGAGTTAATTCTGTTATAGTCTCTTATATGGATACCCAGTTAACTTCTACCTTTTGTAGAGGCCTTGATGAGGCACTAGGATCTCACATTCATTTGCGTACGAAATTCCATCTGTAGTCAGATGGCCTAATAAAAATATATATATATAATCATAAGGATATGCTTCATGCTATATTATTGACAATGGTGGGGTTTGTGATGATCATTTGGTGTTTTTTGAGTTTTCTTATAATAATAGTTACTATTCCATGATCATAATAGATACTTTTGTGGCCCTGTATGGACAGCCTAGTAAATCTTTATTATGTTGGTTAGAGATTGGTGAGGTTTCCTCAGTCAGACCATGTTTTTTTTAAAGACTCAAGATAAAAGATCTAGTTGATTCATAAAATTATGTTGATATCACTTAGATGATATAAACATTAAGTTGGTTATCTATGTAGACCTTTGGAATTCTTAGTTGGTAACATAGTGTAATTGAATGTTTCCCCATAGTTGGTTCATCGATGACTTGGGAGGAAAGTGACGCCAACTCCTCATTTTGATGGACCTTTTGAGGTTTTTGAGTAGGTTGATAATGTTTTGTATCATTTTGAACTACTACCATAGCTGACTTCGATACATAATTTGTTTCATGTATCTTAGATTCAAAATAATTCACCAAATCCATCTCATGTTTTGAGTTGGGATGATCTTGAAGTGGAACTTGATTTATATGTGACTGAATGACTAATCAGGATTATTGATTCTGAGACCAAGGTACTTCATGGGATGAAGATACCTTTTTTTTCTCATATTTTGATAGCATGGTTCTGATTCTTATAAGACGTATGAAAGAGATTCAATGATGAGATATATGTGGCCTCACAATTTTTGACGTGGAAGAATCTAGGTAGGTATTCTTTGGATAAAATGTTTCTATGGAGGAGAGTTCGTAATATTATATTACATATTCTAGTTATTATTGAAATCTAATTTTTTTCAAGAATTGTTTTTGTTTCCTTTTGGATTATTTTTATGAAATTTTTTGAATGTGGAAAATTTTGGTCTAGTGTAGGATTTCCATATGGTTGATGCATGGGTCACCTAACCGTGCACCCTAATATAAGAAAATATAAAATTTTAGATAGGGAGCTCCACATGTCTTGCACACTGTTAGTCAGGTAATGTGTCCCATTTTCAGAAATTTTCTAACCTATTTAAAATAAGTGCACATCCTATAATAGGTTTCTCCAAAACATAAGCCATTTCAAAGGAAAATGTGTGGATGAGATTTTACAAGATCTATTTTTTTTAAAAAAATTCAAGATCCCTAGTTAATGATCACCAACAGAACTCCTATGACCCAAATAATCTTCTCCAACCATAGATCTGCCAATGATGACTCTTAAACCATCTTTCCCATCCTAGTTGTGATCTCAATATAAGAAATTTTTAACAGATCATCTTCATGATAGTTTACTCTATCCAATATCTTACTCCCAAGTTATCTCCCTTTCTTCCTAGATTTCTATAGGTATTCATTTGTTTTTGGATATTATAATACCCTATTTTATGGATCAAAACCTCGTTTTGATTATTTTCTCTCTAAAATTTTTGTTCTTTTTGTTCTTTTTTTAGGAATTCCAACTATGGTTTGGTGACTCATAATTTGTGGGTCCCAAGGTAGGTGGTTCAATTATGATTATTTCATTATATTAACCCAAATTTCATTATTTAAATTCATATTTTTCGAATTTGAATGAAATTATATGTATTTTTATAATATGGATTTCATTTGGATGTGGGAAAAACCCAATTCCAGTGAATTATTGTTTGTACGAAAAATGGGCCTTTGTAATATAATTGTAAATTAGTGATATTTGAATTTATTAATATAATTTTTGGTTTTTGATGTAAATTAAATCAATTAAATTGATAAATTTAATTATATAAATTTATTTGATGGAGAATTTGTAAAATACCCTAATTTCATGTAAATTGAGGGGTGGTGATGAAATTGATAGAATAAATTGACAATTAAATTTTTGTATTTAAATTTTTAAAGGATTATAAAATTACATGACTTGGATTCAAATCCATGTTTATCAAAAATTTATTGAAAATGTATTTGAAGGAATCCCAGGGTTTAATGTATTTAAAAAAGTCATTTTTTGATTAAAAACATAATATTGATTTTAATGTGAGAATTTTCATATTAAAATGGAGTGTGATATTCAATTTTTTTATTATAATTCTTAAAATAAATTACATATTGTGGTTTGGTACTATAGATCATGAAATCATTAAGTAATTAATGTGTTATATTGGACAACACTTCAGGACATACAATGTTTTATAACTTACAATGTTCTAAAACATCATATCAGCACATCTCATTCCTTAAGCGATGGTAATAAATCTTCATGGCCATAGTTCAAGATATTTTTATATATACATTTTTGTATTCATTTTTTTGTGTCCCTATATCCTAGAAATATCATACCAACTTTACATATGACAATGTTTCTCTCTTTTTTGTAATTCCATTTTATAAATATTCAATTGTGGAAAACTATTTCACATGTCTTGTAAACTTATATAAAAGATTTTATATAAATGTATTTATTTAAAGAAATTTGGGAAATATTCTATTTTTTTAATGAAATTTTTGATTAAAGGTAAATTCCATGTTTTGGAATTTATATCAATAAATTGAAATTTAAAGCAATAATTAATAATGTACTTCCATCTTTTAAATGGAAAGCATGATTAGTTTAAAAATTATTATTTCAATAAAAAACCTATTTTCTAAGATCAAAATAATGTTTTTGTTTAATTTTATATTTCAATCCAATTATAGAATCTTTGCAGGAATCCTATTGGTATTTTTCTCACACCCTAATTTTGCCTTTAGTTGTTTTTAGATTATCTCTTTCTAGGTTCGATCAAGGGGAAATGAATTATTTGTGGAGGATATAGTTGTTAAACATTGTAGTTAGTGAGTTCTGTTCTTATTGGGACTTGGGAAATTTTCATATTTTTGTTCTTGTGTTATAGTAATTTGGGCTTTAATGCCTTTTTGAATTCTGGTACAATAATCTTTTTGGTGTTTCTTATGATATGCGTAATGAATATTTTATTTTACTTCTATATTGTTAGTTGAAAAATAATTCCCAAATTTAATTTGTATGATGCCAGGTGGTAGTCAATGACCTATGGGGATCAATAATGCCCTTAAGGACATGTCATGACTAGATTGGTTATTGGTTTTTCCAGGTACTAGGGCTAGTTCATGATAATGAAATATAGTTTCATGATTTTTATTTTGATAGAATATGATAATGACACTATATTATACTATGGTATACCGCCTAAAAGATTTAAGTGATTCATTCATGTATTGAATTCATGTTAATATGGATGGTTTTAATGAAAATTTGTAAAATATATGACATATAATTAAATCCTGAATTATAATATATCATTTATCATCTTTCTCATTTAATCTTAAAAAAATGGAGCCAATGTCTATAGGTTTGTATGACATACCATCTCAACCAATGGCGTATTTCATTTTCTATATCTATCATTTATAGATTAATATAAATATATATATTTATAATATATATGATATTTATATCATGGATAGAATTATGGTGATTATTAAACCATGATCAATGTAAGGTTGTTGAAAATAAAAAATCAAAACATAAAAAAAACAAATATGTCATTACCCACAATGAGACATTAAAATGGAATTATTAATAAAATTTAAAAAAAATGTAATTGTTAAATCTTATATTATATGATATATATATATCTTTAAAATATTTAAAATACACTTATGTTTATTATACAGTATGTTGGAACATGTAAAATTGAAGCAGATACTTACGGTATGGGATTTATAGTATCTATTTTATTTCTGGGAAACATTTACATATTCTCCACTCCATTAATTTGTGTGGGGTTTATAATTCCCCCATTGAAATGTAATTTCTATAGTCACATTGTTTTCATGATTTTAATAGTTATCATTCATTTTATTATTTATCAGTTTTTTTTATTTAAATTATTACCTAAATATTAAGGGGTATTTGTCTTAATTTTCATTATATAAGGATTATGTTAAGTTACGCACCTATATTTATTCTTGAAGCATATATACTTTTCCATTGACATGTAGTATCATTAATTTATTTATATTCATTATACTTTATATTCCATTTTTTATTCCATCAACTGGATTATGATTCAAAGATACCAAATTGGTATGTATTTTTTGTTAAAATCTCATCGTTTATCAGGATTATGGATGATTATGTTTTGGATGATAAAATATTATGATCTTTATCTCAAAGAAGTCATGAATTTATTTATCATATGGTTATTCAAGATATTTTTATATAATATTACCATTATCCCACTCTTTTGTTCTTAAAATAAATTAGAATTTTTTAAATATTAACTGACTTTATTTCTCCCTTTGATCAGAAATATATCTTCTACCAAGATCATGTTTTTTACAAATGCTTTCAAAAATGTTGTATTATTTTCAAATGTTTTTTTATAATTTTTTTTACAAAATATTAAAAGAATATTAAGGTAATTTTCCCAAAAATTATTGTCTGGATTATATTAAAAATGTGAAAGGAATTGTTGTTTTGACATGTATGATAAGAAAAAAACTTATGTTGTCATGAACATTATTTTTTTTAAATATTCCTTCATATGTTTTCACTTTTATTTTCTGTGAAAGTTATTTTCAAGATGTTTAATGTTTTAAAAAATGGAGTTTTGAAAAGTGTAAATGATATTTTCCTTAAAGGTATTTAAATAATTTTTGAATATTCCATCATATATTTTGAAGTTCATTCTCAAAAAATGGAATTCTAAAATATTTTTTTAAGTTCAGTTTTAAAAATTAATTTTAATGAAATGTATGATTTCCTCAATAAATATTATAAGGGATTTGTATTTATAAATTAATATATATATATATATAAGACGAAATACATTGATATTACTTATGATTTAAAAGAAATATTATCCTTTCATACCACTCTTATTCAATCACTGGATGGTTTATGTTTATGAAGACATTATGTTTATGACTTCATTAGGTTATAAAATGTTAGAAGTGTGATGAAACCCACTTTTTTAACTTGATATTTAATGATGAAATAATGAAATAATGAAATTATTTTTAAACCTGTCATTTTTTCATTAGATAGGATATGATGAAATGTTATGAAAACCATTTAATATCATGAGTTATGATATGTTGAATTTTTTCTGATCTTATGCCACACATATGCATGATTTTAATTATGTGATGAATGGGACTTATATCTACATCCCATGAATTGGTAAATGATAAATGTTATATGAGGTGAATGGGTACAAGAGAAGGGTATCCAAATCCCAAAATAGGGTAAACAGGTGGTCATGCCAATCCCAATGTAGGTGCATGAGCTTTTATCCCATTTCTATAATTTTATAAATATCATTATGGGTATCCTTGATAAAATATTTGTAAATATAATGTGTAAAAGTTGATTTTATTATTCCAATTCCACGAACACACGGATCATGTTCATTTATTACATTATGATTCATGTCTTATGAACATCCAATATTTATTCCATGGCTCAAGATGGTGATTTTTTATATAAAGGGAGTGGTTTTCTAATGTTATACTAATGTTATTTCACCCTTATATTCATTTTATTATTAAATAACTACTTTTTAAACCTTACATAGCATATGAGATCACACTTTCTATTTATAATTTCCCCAGGATAAAAAAACATGGTTTTATGAATGGAATATAAGTGAAGAGTATAAAAAGGGGAAGACCAATATGGGAAACAAGGAATATCTGCCATGAATTTTGAATATTGTGTTCCATGTTTCTAAAGAAATAAACTATTATGGTCCTCATTCATTTGTTTGTGTTTTTTCAAGAATATTCAACTAAAAAGTTTTAATATCCAGGTATGAATATCACAGGTCCCTGTAATTGGTTTCAGAGGAAACATTTAGTCAACATCTAGATACTAGAATTAGAAAAAATTAGTGATAATCCTAGGAATAATTCTTAGGATAGGTATATGGATTTATTTAATGATATTTCTTTGAAAGACTAAATATATTAAAAAAAGTTCTAATTATTTTTGTGAATAATTGAGAAAGTGGTTTCAAAGAATTTACATCCATGTCCAGATACTGCAAGTGGATTTAGGTGTAACACAAATGTAAATAGTGGTAATAACTCAAAAAGGGAACATTCAGCTTGGATTTATCATCACCTGGTTCACAACAATGGTCATTTATACAAACCTGGAATGACACTCCAAGGGGATATTCATTGGAAATCAATAACGTCTCTATATACCACCAGGATGGATTTTTATAGATATTAAATATTAAAAAATGTATATAAACCTATAATTTACTATATTAAAATGAATGTTTCATTATTTATGCATCATATGACTGAATTTTCATGATTTTGTGGTTTTCTACTATGAATAGTGTATATCACACTATGTTTTTCACTTTATTAAATGGTTAGAACATGAAGGAATGATGTTAACAATTCATCTAATGTAATCATTGGTTACTATAAGAAAAAAAATTGAATGATGACTTGATAGGTAGATATTGTGATTTTTTATAAAAATATATCATGATTTATGACTAACAAAATATACTTCTGTGAGATTCCTAAATTTCAAAGAATAGGAAAAAGAAATTTTATGAATGTTCCAATAAATATTAATCGTCATATATATAAAAAATGTGGAAATAATAACCTAAAATAATATATAAAATGGAGGGAAATATTTTATCAGATTGAAAAATATTCTCAAAGTGTGAAAATTTATCATGGAGTTATGTCACTTATTTGTGGGGAACATTGGAATTATCCAACTCAATGTTATACCTCAAGAATAGAATTCTAGAATGAGGAAGTACGTATTCCATTTCAATCATTTAAGTTGAAGGATAATAGTATTTAGTTATTAAGAATCAATGATAATGATTAATGTAAATTTTTACCACGGTATTTGGGTTCTATTACTCATAGAACATCTAAGGATTACGTTTTTTATGGAGGCATATATGTCTCCATGTAAGATCAAATTAAGACTTATAGATTTCTTCATGGGTTTATAAGATTAAATATATTCATAAGTCCATAGTCTTAGAAAACAAAAATGATGTTTTATGTGTTGTGATATAATCAATATTAAGTGTGTTTTAGGATATATTTATGGAAATAAAAACCCATTATTTTGAGGTGGAAATAATTTTTATAGAAATATGATTAAAGGTTTTAGTGGAATTTAGGTATTACCTTATCATTGATGTTAATATAACTATGAGTTATAGTTAATCACCTTATAAATAAAACTCACTTCATTACTATAAAATAATATTTCCATTTGGATCTATTTACTATATTATACATTAAGGAAATGGTAAGTTTTCATAGACTATAACATCCAAATTTATTTGATCAGGATTGGAATTTTACCATATTGTTTTCAAAAAATATGTTGACATATTTTGATATAGAGTATAGTTCATGTAATGTGAGAGTATTTCAAACCCTAAAAGATATTCTATAATATTTTACAATGGATTTCAATGGTTATTGGGATCCACACCTTACACTAGTTGAGTTTTTATACATTAATAATTTAATGTGAGAATTTAGATGGATAATTATACATCCTTATATGGAACGAAAGGTTGATCTCCGAAATGTTGGGAAAAATTTGGAGGAAGACAAAAATTGGGAGGTGAGGTAGTTGTAGAAATTGTAGAGATTTTTTGAGACATTCAGTAACACATCATCGAAGATCAGAGTTTGTAGAAAAGTTATGATAATAATCACTAGTGTGATCTATAATTCAATGTTGGTGAAATAGAGTTTTTAATAATTTCACTCAGGTAGATGGTTATGAAATTCAGGTTAAAAATAAATACAAATCCAAATTTATATTTTTCCCATTAAAATACATAATCACATCAAGATAATATCTTAATATTTGGCTCTTCCATTAATCCTCTCATATGTTGATGATTTCATACATGTATCACTCCAGAGGAAGTACAAACCTGATCCATCACTTGTATTGAACTTTGTTGACATACCACAAAAAAATACGATTCATAAGAGGAAAAACTAGTAGATATTATTGATAGAAAATATAATGTTATATAAAATAAGAACACTCTCATGGTTAGTTTTTTTGTGGCGAAAAAACCATCTTAAGGAATTTATGTGGAAACCTTATGATATAATGAGGTACAATTATCCATAATTTTTTGTACCAAAGTGATGAATTTTTAGGGTGAAATTGATTTTAATAGGTTAGAATGTATCACCCTTTTATTTTTTGAAATAGATTTCCAAATGAATTTTATTTTCCTATATTTTTTATAACACATAACACAAAGTTTTTATTTTGTTACATTAATCAATTACTTTTTTTGGAGTGTGTGACACACAGATTCAGTAAACCATGAAATAATATTAAGATAACCTTGGTGTCAAGTAGGTGGAAATGAATAGTATTAACTAATTCATGAGAAAATCCTTTAAATGTCTAAATCAATATAAATTTATATATAAATTACTAATAAAAACCCAATCAGCTTTTAGTAAAGTTATAATTTTCATCAAAAAATTGTTATTTTTTTAAAAGTGAGTTTTTTTCTCTAAATAACAAAATATTTTTGATATTTTAGAAATTTTATTCTATAAAATGAACAATATTTTTTTAAATCATCATTTCTATATAATCATATGATCAAATTTTGGTATTTTTCTCAAAATATTGATTTTTAGTGAATAGTTAAAATACTATTTTTTGTGAAAATAACATTTTTTTAAATTTGTTAAGTAATTCAAATTCTTATTTTTTTTTTAAATTAACATATACAATTTTATTTTAGTTAACGCACTTAATTACTTTTTAATCAAAATTATATTATATTTTAGTAAAAGATTAATTTTGGGTATAAAAAGTGTCGATCGGAAATCTGTTTTAATGTGCATAATGTTTCTCCATTTTAATGAATTAAAATAAAACCTAATAATAAATTTTCTAAATTAAATTTCAAGATTATATATGAGAAAAAATCAATTGTGGTTCATTAAACTATTATTATTTGAAAAATAGTGAATTTAAAATAATCCTCTTCAAGAAGAATAAACTTCTTGAAAACCCTGATTTTCATCATTTTTGTGAGTTTTTTAAATATAATTTTTTACACATAATTTTATTTTAAAAAAATAACTATTTAAACAATAATTAAATATTATATTAGGATGACGTTTTTATAATTTTCTAAAAATATTAATTTTTTGACGAATTGTTTAAAATAACAATTTTAATTATAAAATACATTTTCATTTAATTATTTTATAAAGATAAATAATATTTTAAATTGGTTTTAATGATAAATTAGATCAATTATAAATCCATTAATCTAATATGGTAAACTCTAATCAATTCAATAATGAATTTATATAAATAGATGTATTAATCATTTGAGCAATTTCTCTTGGAAAATACGCTTTCTTTCTATATATGTGGGATTAATTTAAATTAAACATTACAAAATTATATGAATGAATTTTAGAAAAATTGTTTCAATATTGGGAATTAAAATAAATTATATTATTTAATAATTATAAATTAATTTTATATCAAATTTCATTGTCAGAACAATAGAAATTAATTATAGAAATTAAGGTAATAATTGGTTTACTGAGGTGTAAACTGAGTAGATAAAAGTTAAACATAACCAGAAACATGTAATCCATCCATTGGATGGACATATATCAACCATAGCTCTTTTATTTATTATAATGGTCCATTATTGTATCATTATTACATGAAAAAACATGTCTAGAATTCATTCTTTCAAAACATTACCAGTTTTCCAATAGCCTCACTTATAAAAGGACACACATTCTCCTCTCATATTCACACATTCAAAAAAAATTAGTCATCCAATACCTCCCCAAAAAAATTAAAATGTTCCTTCCTATCATCCTACAAGACATATATTTGGAATAAATCCAATAAAGGAACTATTTTTGTTCAATGCTATGGAGGATACCCAAAGAAGATGTAACATTCATCAAAAAGTGTTTTTATTTTATTTCATCTTACAAATAATTAAATTATTATAAATATTTTATAATCTAATAAAATCATTAACTTACTTATACTTATATGTTTTAATGTTATATTCATGGCCTAAAATCATCTCCACACAAATCAAATAGTTTATAAAATCATTGGTCATGTGTACAGCGGACTATCGTCTTATAAACCTATATCATTCATTTCCCCATTAATACAAATAATGAAATGGAATAATTAACAATTTATTATTTATATCTGATATTAATGATATTATTATGCATATTTAATTATTTTATCACAGAAACCCTTTTGATTTCTATTTTTTGGGAATATGATAACATCACTCGTGTGTATGGTGGACTACCACCTTGTATAGTAATGTGCTTAATTCATGCTTTAAAAAATATGTAATAAGGTTGTATGTAAAAACAATATCTGATATATATGATATAATAACTATTCTTTAATAATAATATATCATTTAAATTTATTCTTTTTCATTCTGATAAGAAAATGGAAACAATGGTCATGCATATGTACAACCTATCGTCTCTATGGCCAGTGTATTTCATTTTTTATATAACTCTTTTATATATTAATATAAATACATATATAATAAATAAATATTAAATTTTTATCATGCTCATAATTTTTGATATATTGGAACAATTATAAACAGAATAAGGCAACAAATTTTAAAACAAAACATATACAAATAATGATATTACATTAAATGTGACATTAATTTGAAATTATTAATAAAAGGGTAATAAAAAGACCTAGGTAAATAATTTATGGTATGATATTTATATATATTTATGGTTCTGTAATAGTTTTAAAATAAAATTTTATTTACTATTCAATATATTTGAGTGTATGCAATGATTTTTGAGACTTAAGGAAAAGGATTTCTAGTTACTATTTTATTTCTGGTACGAATTTTCAAATTTAGCACTCGTTTATTTTATGTGGTTTATATACATCACCTTTAAAATAATATAAGATGAATCCAATTATTTTATGGATATATAAATATCTATTTTATTATATTATTTATTGAGGATTATGTAATACCTGGGGTTTCACAATGTATTTATTTTTTATTGTTTTATGTTATCTTGAAGAGTGTTTTTTCTCTAGTAGTTGGCATGCCAAAATATTTTATTTTTTTAGGATTTTTAGATCTTTCATAGTTACACTTCATGTTTAATAGTAACCATGTTGTCCCATGTATGATCCCACGTGAGTCAATGGTCTGGAGGATGACTCACACCTGGTTTATTAAAACATGCGACAAACCTACAGTTGGGAATTATAAGTTGAAAGTTTCATGCCGCATGATTTGAAAAGGGTTTGATCAACCATATATATTCATATTAATAATCATTCATGTTCTCATGGTGTAGGTAGTGGTCAGTTCATAATTGGCGCACATGTTGGTAAATCGTGCGCAAATAGAAAGATTTTCTTGAATTTTGAAAAAAATTATTTTATTTTGTTTTATATTATTTATTATTTATTTCATCATATCTTTTTTCTCTCCTCTTCTCCAACCTAGCTTCATTTGATGCCTCCCCCCTCATTTACAACAACCAATCCAATGGTTGAGCATTATCTCCACTAGCGATTTCCACCAAATTTGTTTTGATTTAGTGGTTGGTTCTCAACGTAATATATTATCTACTTATTTTCTCCCTCAAGTTGTCATTTTATTTCTCTCAATCAATATTTTCCATTTTCATTAACTCTAGGTCAATGTCTAATTTTATTTTTTGTTTCCATTATTTGTTATTATGGTATGCAGTTTCTCTCTCGGGTCAGCCACATTCAAATTCTATCATTCACTAGTGATGGCTAAAGGGTTTGGTTCATTTTTTATCACCCGTTATTGATTTGATATAGGTTTTCCTCCATTATTTGTTTTTTATCCATTTATATTTGGTGATTTTATAGTTTTTGAGTCTCTGTGGTTTTTTCATAAGTGCATTGGCCTTTCCGCGATGGTTTTAAGTCACCAGAGTCCAAGACGACTTACCGTGTATGCATTGGTAATCATATATTTATATGTAAGAAACCTCATTTTATATATTTATATTTTCCCATTCCAGTGAATATATATATATATATATGTATCTATGTGTGTTTACATATAATATGAAAAATAATATTGGTGTATGTGGGAATGGGTATATTAATATAAGATATAAGGTCCACGTGGTTCATATTCATGGCCATGAAAATATGTATGTAGGGGATAGGTTTTCTATTATATATGTGTAGGTGCATATGCTTGGAGGCGGGATGGAGAAGCTTCGAGTGGGATCTGATGTAAGCACCAAGTGTTAAAGTGTTCCAACTTGATCCTCATCTCCTTGTCATATGTGTCATTATGATATTTATTTCTTTTGAAATTCTAATATTATTGCCCCATTTTAATTCCATTTTTTCAATTGTAAATAAATGTGATAGCCTTTTAATGAGTTAGGCCCATTTTATTATTCATTGTCCTTGGCATAAATCATTGGTTTTGGTAATCCATATTTTATGATTTGCATTGGAATATGTAATTGTAATAAGCTTTTATGAAATTACATTAGGGTTTTTGAAATTGTTTTGAGAAGTGGGTGATGGGTCTCAAACCGTTTTTGGTTTGCGTTAAGTGAAAATAGTTTTTTACGAGAATTTTTTCTTATATTTCGGTGTTGATCTCAAATGACTTTAAATGGTTTTTTTGTTTTATTTCAAATTGTGATTTTGAAATGTGTGTGTAGTTTTCCTATTTTTTAGAATACCCATTGGATTATTTAAGGGTGTTTTGGTGGAAATTAAGAGGTCATGTATCGTATTTTTGTTTTTCATAGAGTATCATGAAATATTTAAGGAAAATAATGATTTTATTTATCCTATAAAAGGGTTTTATGTGGTGTTTTATGGAATTTTTGACTACATAATGTCCTTTGGTCATGTATTTTATTTTCAAATAAGAATGAAATTATGTGAGGGTGACCATGATATGCTTTAAAGTCTTCGGTTCTTCCTTTTAAAAGAATGGGTGGATTATTGGGCATAATGGATTGGGTTTTATAAGTGGATACCTTTTTTTGTTGACGGTTTTACTTAATTTAGAAATCAATTTTTCTTTTGTAAAGTTAAAAAATGATTTTCCAAGTACATATATGGGTGTCCATGTAAGATTTGATGCTTCCCTCTGTTATTGTGGTAAATTTTTACATTGTTTTATAATTGTATTTTTCAATGATTATGAATTTTTTTTAATGCCTTGTTGGACTTTTGATGTGATTTTCAGTGTCCCTCGTTAAACCCTTATGTCTGTATGATTCAGTAATTCATGTAATCAATTTTTTTATGATTTAAATGGTCAGTAATGGTCTGGAATTTCATTCTAAATCGTGATTAGATTCATGTTTTGATGCTCCATGTATTCCAAAATATGACTAATGGTTTTGGGATGTCGGACCGATTCTCTAATCCTCAGTTTTGGGAGAGATAGAATGATGCTCTTGGTGCCCCAGTGCACCATGATTTTCGGTGGATGGAATGATTCTCTTGAATCCAAGGTTATGGATATCACATTATATACAGTGTTTGGGATGGTCAAACATGGATTTCAGAGTCTTGGTTTGGTTCACAGACAGATTCTTAATTCTTTTAGGCTTGTGACAAATAGGTTGGGATGACGAGACATGGAGTTCCAGATCCCTTGGGATGTTTTCTACTTGGTTTGGATTATTCAATTGCTTGGTGAATTTTGTTATTTCCATGTTTCAAATAATGTTTCAAGATATTTTATACCCATTTTTTTCACTGAGCATATGTTTATGATTATTTCCCTTCCATGTTATGATGGATATTTGGGCATGTTGTGCCAAAGTACCCTTGGGTGTTTATTTGGACGTTGATGGGAAATGCTTTAAAGTGAATTTTTTTTAAAAAGAGGTAGTTTGTTATTGAGAAATGATAATGGTGTGTGGGGTTTTTTTCAATGAATAGGCATGTGGATTTGTCTTGATGACACATGTGTCTGGTTTTTGGAATTGTAAAAGGGAGAAATTGTTATCATTGTAGAAACCATAGTCGGCATGCTTTTAGAATTTTTTGACCATGTGTGTGTTCGTTGTTCAATGGTATGGTATTTTTTAAGAGTCATAATTAGAATATTGAACTCGCATTCATATCATTCATTACATGGGATATAATGAATTGTGTTTTGATCTTTTTGTTCTTTTTTGTGTTTTCGTCCTGTGTATGCCCATCTGTTAATCTAGCTAGTCACTTTTTGTTGTCTACATTTATTTAATATTTTACCTGATTTAGGTGTCTGTGTTAGATTTAAATGAAAAATAAAAAGTGTTTTTTAAAAGGAACATTCACATTACTATACATTTGAAATGTCTTAAACGAGGTATGGGTTTAATATATAAAGCATGTTGTGCAACGAAAAATATTTGGTTTTCTATGGAATTGGTCTATTGATTTAATTTGTTTTTCCTTGGGATTTTTGTATATGTAAATCCTAATTTTTAGATTTAATTTCAAACTAGCATATATGATTATCCTTAGGGAACATATTTTATTTTTTGGCTGGTTTTTGGTGACCTATTAGTATTTTAGCTCATGAATATCTCTTTTCCCAGTTTTCATTTGGTTTTTTTCATGGCTAGAATGGGAGAGATTTGTCTAGAGATGTTTTGGGTATTGTCTTAAGTCAGTTAGATTCCCCTCTTTCTTGATTTTAGATGTTTATTTTCGTTATTGTTTTTTCTGTATAGCCTATTAGCCATCTAATATATTTATTATGGACATTTCATTGATATTTTTTACATTTTTTAACTCTATTTGGGGTGAAATAATTCCAAAAAATTTCCAGCGATACCCTTGAGCAAGTCACTAGACTGTGGGGATCGGGAATCCCCTCTAAAAAACATGGAAAATTATCATAGGTGTTAAGAAGAATGCTACCCAAAACCAGTTTGTTACAAATTGGTATAATTTCCAAGTTCCTAAGGGGACGTAGGATTGTTATAACCCACGTTATTTAGGTATTTTTGTGTAGAAATGTAACGCCCCGACCCCAGCTACCCAGAGTCGGTGCATTACTTCGTAACATTGGCATGATCACAAGAAATATCAAATCCCGAAAGACCGATTGGTTTAGTAGCCTTGGAAACACCAGATATAATCATAAAGTTTTACATTACATTTCAAAGTGAAAAACTACTACAACAACATAATGTCTCAATAGACCACACTATTATCCCCTCATAAAATCCTTGCAGGTCATTCATAATTTACTTCTTCACTTCCTGGGAAAAATAAAACATAGAAAAGGGGTGAGCTCAAATGCCCAGTAAGGATAACAATATAGCGGAAACTTTCATAAATAAGAATAAACATTTAAGGCAATGTATAACTAAAACAAAAGCCTTTTAAATATGAACTTTCAACATGGTATGGCATAAATAAAATGAAATAATGCCATTTACTTATTCACACGGATATTCTACTAATCGAATAATCACATGCAAAAATCAATAACCACTTTCATAATGTTGGAATGCATAATGCCAGACTATCATAACCACATAGCCAAGGCCTCGTGCCAAGACTACAAATAAGATTTTGTCAAGGCCTTGTGACAAGACACTAGTTTGTCTCATGAGACCTACCGATGCATCGAGGAGCTATAGCGGGCTCCACCCGTCACTTATTAAGTCCAATGCATTCCCATATGAAAAGGTTTAAACATAACATAAACATTCGTATTAAAACTAGCATACGAAATGTCAATAATTTCACCATAAACTATGAATGGTATAAAAATAGCAAATCCACAGTCAAACATATCACAAAACCTTCAATACAATATAGAAGTTCTGTATCATAATAAATCAACTTCAAATAATCTTAAAATCCATCAAAGGATGTTGACATAGATGAAATCAAAATTCTTTTTAAAGAAGCATCTCCTTTTATTTTGAAATCATTTAAGATTCATATAAAATAAAACATTTTCTTTGAAAATATTCTTATAAGCTTGTAAGGAAAGCTTTGAAGATTTTATAACGGCGTAAAATAACCGCACCCGCTGTATAAGTTAAAAAAAACATTCTTACCTCAATTCTGTCGAAAAGGTTAAAAAGGACCTTGTTTTGAAAACGACGGAAAGATTCCTTTATAAACCTCTTATAAAAAGTCAAACAAGGGTATAAATGACTTTAACCCATATTCTTGTAAATAGTAAAAATGTTTTGAAATACATTTTTAAGAAACATGGATGTGGATGATAAAGAGATCCCAGTAGATTATTACATATAAACAACCTCGGATAATGAAGAGATTGTGAAATAACCCTTACCTTGTACTTTTCCTTGGTTGTGGTAGGTTAACCTCCTGTATAATGGTGAAATAATTGTTATTAAATTATACAAGAATCATATATATTAATACGATATCATATATGATCTTTTTACATTGATTTGTTAATAATATCTTAGAATTATCGTCGTTTCGGGTGTTAACTTACTCATTTTCTTTATATGTTTTGTTACATAAGCCATGGTTGTTGTATCTTATTCATATCCAGAATGATATCTAGTCCTTAAACATCATTTTTAAATCATCAAATGATAATTATACTTGAATGGTTACGATGGAGAATGAATCTCATCGCGTTCATGGAGACGGTAGTCCGTACGTACGCACGAGCGACAATATCATTCTTTTGATATTAAAATAATATATAAATGGATGTTATATCATATATAACGAATCATTAACATGTTATATTTATTATTTACATGAGTTACACATCATTATTATACCCATCCAAATAATAATATATTGAATAACAATTACACCACGACGTGGAGACGGTAAGCCGTACGTACGCACGTATGGTGACATGTTATTCAAAGGGTGGATAGAATACTGAATATGGTTGTACCATATTTATAATAACATCACAGTATATGTAAGATACTGGAGTTATTATTTTAGAATGGTAAGAACAAAGAAAGAGGAAGTGGAAGAAGAAAGGAACTTAGAAAAGGGTGGTGAAATCATTACCTCTTCTTCGGGTTCTTCCTTTTGATTTGATCAAAAGGGCTCCTTAGGTTGGCTTTCTGATCAAACTAAGGCCTCTAGGTTGTAGTGAGGGATGTTGGGAGAGTATTTGGGCAGAGTTTGGCCGAACCAAAAGGCTTTAGAGGTGTGAAGAAATGAGAAGGAGGAGTGCCCTTTTATAAGAGGGGTGAGGGGCACCTTTGGAAAAGTTGGAAATATTAATTTATAATAAATTAATATTCGGTTTACAAAGGCTCGAAAGTTGACTATTCAAAGGATGAGGTGGGGATAGGTCTAAAACAACTCATCCAATAGAATTTAGACAGGTTTGGGTACATATATTAACCTTATCTTTAAGTATTAAATCTAAGTTAATTAGTTTCACTTTTACAATGTCTCTTTGTATTTTTATATAATATGGTTAATAAACTTACTATATACATCCAAGCGACCCCCAAGTGGTCCATTAATGAGGAACCTATCATAATATAAGTCTCTTGGCCGAACCTTAGATTTTTAGGAATTTAATATCAATTAATAATATAATATTTGTTTTAAGAACTCTTTTATGTCAATTTTGACACTATTCAATAGTTGATTTTTGTGAAACTCCTAACAGATTGATTACTTCGAAAAAAGTCAATTAAATCAATCCTAATATATCATATTATCATAGAAAATTAGTTTAATTCATTAAAAGTTTCATATTATATTTATTTGGGTATTTATAATATCAATTATTTTAATTTTTCACTATTATAGTAATTACTGCATCATCATTGTGTCATAAATAAAATACATTATTTAATGTCTAAAAATTACAAATAAACTATCATTATGTAGGAAATCGTTTTAGCTTTCTAATGAATATTTATAATCGAAAATCCAACATGTATAACCCTATGTAAAAATTGTTCTTCTAAAAGATGTAAGCTTATGCCATTTTTATTTTTATTTTAGCTTTATTAATATAATGTGTCATTATCACTTACAAGTGGATCCATGGGGTCCCAAAATAGACCCAAAGATGCCCATGGTCGACAATGTATCAACCAATAGGGTTAAGACACGTTTTAGGGTAATTTAGTATTATTATAATATTATTTTTTTAACCCTTATTTACCGGATTTACCCTTAACCATAGTAAATAAAATATTTACCGCAGTAATTATTCAAAATGTCTAAAAATAAAAGTTACCTATTTACAAAATTTGAACATCCTGATTCCAAATATGTAATCCATTTTCCTAAATTCTAAACACAGAAGTGGCAGAAATTAATTTAAAATTAATTCCCGCTGTCAAAACAAAAAGCGTGTTTTAAGAGATAATAACTATCAAAAGATTGACACTTGTTTATGTTTGGTTTAATTGTAAAATTATGTCCAATGACCAAAATTATATTAAATGGTAAAAATATATTCTAAATATACTTTAAAACTACTAAAATTTATAATTTATCACTATTAATTATTTTGATTAAAAAAGTTGTTTTTAATTAAAATTTAGTAATTTTCACTATTCATCAAAATATAAAAGTTATCCGAAAAGTACCAAAATTTCACCCTAGGATAATTTCGATATTCCGAATCCAAAAATGAAGTCCATTTTGAAATATAAAATATATATGATTTCAAAAAGTAGGTATAACTATTCACAACGGCTAGTTTAATTAGTTGTGGTGTGTGTTAGAACTCGAGGTTGCGTACAACACACGCTATCGCATTATTCGAAGGAAAACGTACCGTGGAAGCTTGGGGTGTTTCATTTTAAATTTTTGATGTCCCCATTTAGTCAAAAAGTTTAAAATATAGTATTAAAAAGGGTTCACTATTAAAGTTGATAAAAGTGCAATACTGAAAATGAATTTGTTCTTGCATTATATCTAAGAAACTCATAATATGGATTCTAAAATTATAAGGATTATATAAACATTAAAATTTATCTAATACTATTCATAACCTCTTTTGAACGGCTTGTTTGGTAAGTCATGGTGTGCTTGAACTTTTTGTTGCATGTAGTGAAAGTTATTGAATTATTTTGAAGAACTAACACACTATGAAATCTTGGGGTGTTACATTCTCCCCTCCTTCAATAAATTGCGTCCTCGCAATTTGAAATTGTTCTTCGAAAATAAAAGGTTGAAAATAGATAATATATTTGTGGGAAACCCCACATCGGAAATTGGGTTACTAAAATTTAGTCTTAATATGAGGAAAAGAGAAATGAAAGGGTCACCACCAAATTATGATCTTGATTAGGAGAACATTGGTGGCAATTATAGACATATAATCGGAGGAAAAACGTAAATATTTATAGGTAGTGATTCAGGTCATCAATCACAAACAAGTGTATAAAATTGAGGTCCTTAAACTCATCAATCTATGATGATTTGAAGTACCATCGGTTCAAAAAAATATAGGGTATTGGGATAACACATTTTTGACGTTTCAAAATATCTTAGTTGAAATCCCACATCGAAAAATGAATTAACGAGGCCTCTATTTAAAATAAAGAGTCGAAAGTATGAAGATTACCGAAAATAACACATAATAGGGTTCCATGTAGGAAAGTATGGATATGGAAGAAAAATCTAACCATCAATTATCTGATGGAGAGTGGTAGAGAACATGGCTATGAAAAGGCCAACAGTCCCAAAGCCATAAATTAGTGATGATTTAAGGTACCATCTAGGAAAACATTTTTGTTCTAAGTTGCTTTTCTTAATATTGAGGAATTTATTTATGAGATTGGCTAAGATCATAAGGAGATATACTTACTTTATAATTATAGTTTTACCACAAACTCATCTTTCACTCTAAAAGATAATACAATGTAAAAAAATTCTATTTACACTATTCGTATAGGGTTCCAAAATAAACGAATTTATAATTCATCTACATGATCTTTTAATAAAAACTACATTATTTAATCCAGGACATCTCATGGGCCAGTGGTAGGTGATACACCATTGTCGCCCTTCGGTTGCGGGTTCAAGTCTCGTAGCCTTGCCGGACGCGACGGGTTGCCGCCCGACCTCCGGGTTGTCCTTTTATGGTAATCCAAAATAATCCAAACTAGAACTATCCAAAATACTTCTGTCCAAACTCACAGTCCAACATTTATAAGGAAGGTAAACATAATATAGATCCTTTTTACCGCGTAATAGCATATGAATACCTTCATCTTGTATTCTTTTAATACACGGAAACATCCTGAATTACCATATTCCATATTGATTACGTTCATGTTCCCCTATTCCATATAGAATGCTGGATATACTTCATCAATCCAAAAATGTTTTAAACCCCAAAAAAAATGATGGAATATACAAATCATTAATCAGTCCCAAGGTAGTCAAGAATATCCAATATAATTTATCCAAAACAATCACATATTATTCCAAAATCACTACCTCAGTATCAGAACTATATTATAATTTATCATTCTCTCAACCATATATTTTCCAAAAATTTATCCTGCTATTGAGTCACTTTTCTTTGTTCCACACAATCTCAAGTCCTTAATGAAATAGTACTGCAGTACAATCCTTATATACTCCATAATTATTATAACAAGTACATTGTTGATACAACACTCAATTGACATAATCAACATAAGAACTCTAATCATTCCTCTTCATCTGTGGTAGTATCATAACTTGATTATTATCCAATAGCATCATTTGCGGCATAGTCTGATGACTGGGACATAGGTTCGCGTAGTGTCCAAACTCCTTGCAAATGAAGCATTGTACATTTAAAACCATTTTCTTACCCTTGCAGTCACGTACTTTGTGCCCCTTTCCTCCACACTTGTAACAAACTCCCATTCCTTTCAGGCAAGTTCCAGGGTGTTTCTTTCCACAGTTACCACATATGGGAAAATTCTTCTTTTCCCTCTTCCCTTTATCCATCTTTCTCTCTTCCATCCTTTTCTTCTCTTGCTTCCCTTCAAAGCCATAGGACTCAGTAAACTCTTTACTTATCTTATCAACACATGATGTTATTTCTTCATATGATGATAATACATGGGAGACTATTTCTCTTATAAATGCTAGCTTAAGACCATGAAAGATATGATCCTTCCTTCTCTTTGGATCATGTGCATTTCTGGAGTTCTCATTCCTTCTACTGGGCGCCATTTCTAAACAATGGAATACACTAGATCAGTTTATGAATCAAAATACATAATCCCATACTTATAAAATACTTAACTTAATTGAACTATTTATGGATATAATCCATAATCATAAAAATGTTTTTCTTTGAGGAAGTATATACTCATAAACCCTTCATAATGATTTGTAAAGATAGTGAGAGTTATCCTAAGCATATCCCCCGGGAGTGTCGTAACCAAGAGTGCAGCAAGGCCCGTTGTCGTGCACCAGTTCCCGTTCGAGTCTAGCTCAAAGCGGTGTTTTCGGGTTTTACCCCTAGGTACATCTGTGCCAGAGCCGCCTCTACCTGCTCGTATCCAGACAGGGATGTATTGCTCGGAAAACTCACAAAATCTCTACAATACCAAAATTCTAGGATGTTCTTCTATACTAATCCTCAAAGTTCATCTTAGGTCTACGTGCTCTAATCAGAGTTTATCTAAATCTAGCTTCCAAGGTTTGTACTAAACTTCCTCTGATACCAACTGTAACGCCCCGACCCCAGCTACCCAGAGTCGGTGCATTACTTCGTAACATTGGCATGATCACAAGAAAGATCAAATCCCGAAAGACCAATTGGTTTAGTAGCCTTGGAAACACCAGATATAATCATAAAGTTTTACATTACATTTCAAAGTGAAAAACTACTACAACAACATAATGTCTCAATAGACCACACTATTATCCCCTCATAAAATCCTTGCAGGTCATTCATAATTTACTTCTTCACTTCCTGGGAAAAATAAAACATAGAAAAGGGGTGAGCTCAAATGCCCAGTAAGGATAACAATATAGCGGAAACTTTCATAAATAAGAATAAACATTTAAGGCAATGTATAACTAAAACAAAAGCCTTTTAAATATGAACTTTCAACATGGTATGGCATAAATAAAATGAAATAATGCCATTTACTTATTCACACGGATATTCTACTAATCGAATAATCACATGCAAAAATCAATAACCACTTTCATAATGTTGGAATGCATAATGCCAGACTATCATAACCACATAGCCAAGGCCTCGTGCCAAGACTACAAATAAGATTTTGTCAAGGCCTTGTGCCAAGACACTAGTTTGTCTCATGAGACCTACCGATGCATCGAGGAGCTATAGCGGGCTCCACCCGTCACTTATTAAGTCCAATGCATTCCCATATGAAAAGGTTTAAACATAACATAAACATTCGTATTAAAACTAGCATACGAAATGTCAATAATTTCACCATAAACTATGAATGGTATAAAAATAGCACATCCACAGTCAAACATATCACAAAACCTTCAATACAATATAGAAGTTCTGTATCATAATAAATCAACTTCAAATAATCTTAAAATCCATCAAAGGATGTTGACATAGATGAAATCAAAATTTTTTTAAAGAAGCATCTCCTTTTATTTTGAAATCATTTAAGATTCATATAAAATAAAACATTTTCTTTGAAAATATTCTTATAAGCTTGTAAGGAAAGCTTTGAAGATTTTATAACGGCGTAAAATAACCGCACCCTCCGTATAAGTTAAAAAAAACATTCTTACCTCAATTCTGTCGAAAAGGTTAAAAAGGACCTTGTTTTGAAAACGACGGAAAGATTCCTTTATAAACCTCTTATAAAAAGTAAAACAAGGGTATAAGTGACTTTAAACCATATTCTTGTAAATAGTAAAAATGTTTTGAAATACATTTTTAAGAAACATGGATGTGGATGATAAAGAGATCCCAGTAGATTATTACATATAAACAACCTCGGATAATGAAGAGATTGTGAAATAACCCTTACCTTGTACTTTTCCTTGGTTGCGGTAGGTTAACCTCCTGTATAATGGTGAAATAATTGTTATTAAATTATACAAGAATCATATATATTAATATGATATCATATATGATCTTTTTACATTGATTTGTTAATAATATCTTAGAATTATCGTCGTTTCGGGTGTTAACTTACTCATTTTCTTTATATGTTTTGTTACATAAGCCATGGTTGTTGTATCTTATTCATATCCAGAATGATATCTAGTCCTTAAACATCATTTTTAAATCATCAAATGATAATTATACTTGAATGGTTACGATGGAGAATGAATCTCATCACGTTCGTGGAGACGTTAGTCCGTACGTACGCACGAGCGACAATATCATTCTTTTGATATTAAAATAATATATAAATGGATGTTATATCATATATAACGAATCATTAACATGTTATATTTATTATTTACATGAGTTACATATCATTATTATACCCATCCAAATAATAATATATTGAATAACAATTACACCACGACGTGGAGACGGTAAGCCGTACGTACGCACGTATGGTGACATGTTATTCAAAGGGTGGATAGAATACTGAATATGGTTGTACCATATTTATAATAACATCACAGTATATGTAAGATACTGGAGTTATTATTTTAGAATGGTAAGAACAAAGAAAGAGGAAGTGGAAGAAGAAAGGAACTTAGAAAAGGGTGGTGAAATCATTACCTCTTCTTCGGGTTCTTCCTTTTGATTTGATCAAAAGGGCTCCTTAGGTTGGATTTCTGATCAAACTAAGGCCTCTAGGTTGTAGTGAGGGATGTTGGGAGAGTATTTGGGTAGATTTTGGCCGAACCGAAAGGCTTTAGAGGTGTGAAGAAATGAGAAGGAGGAGTGCCCTTTTATAAGAGGGGTGAGGGGCACCTTTGGAAAAGTTGGAAATATTAATTTATAATAAATTAATATTCGGTTTACAAAGGCTCCAAAGTTGACTATTAAAAGGATGAGGTGGGGATAGGTCGAAAACAACTCATCCAATAGAATTTAGACAGGTTTGGGTACTTATATTAACCTTATCTTTAAGTATTAACTCTAAGTTAATTAGTTTCACTTTTACAATGTCTCTTTGTATTTTTATATAATATGGTTAATAAACTTACTATATACATCCAAGCGACCCCCAAGTGGTCCATTAATGAGGAACCTATCATAATATAAGTCTCTTGGCCGATCCTTAGATTTTTAGGAATTTAATATCAATTAATAATATAATATTTGTTTTAAGAACTCTTTTATGTCAATTTTGACACTATTCAATAGTTGATTTTTATGAAACTCCTAACAGATTGATTACTTCGAACAAAGTCAATTAAATCAATCCTAATATATCATATTATCATAGAAAATTAGTTTAATTCATTAAAAGTTTCATATTATATTTATTTGGGTATTTATAATATCAATTATTTTAATTTTTCACTATTATAGTAATTACTGCATCATCATTGTGTCATAAATAAAATACATTATTTAATGTCTAAAAATTATAAATAAAATATCATTATGTAGGAAATCTTTTTAGATTTCTAATGAATATTTATAATCGAAAATCCAACATGTATAACCCTATGTAAAAATTGTTCTTCTAAAAGATGTAAGCTTATGCCATTTTTATTTTTATTTTAGCTTTATTAATATAATGTGTCATTATCACTTACAAGTGGATCCATGGGGTCCCAAAATAGACCCAAAGATGCCCATGGTCGACAATGTATCAACCAATAGGGTTAAGACACGTTTTAGGGTAATTTAGTATTATTATAATATTATTTTTTTAACCCTTATTTACCGGATTTACCCTTAACCATAGTAAATAAAATATTTACCGCAGTAATTATTCAAAATGTCTAAAAATAAAAGTTACCTATTTACACAATTTGAACATCCTGATTCCAAATATGTAATCCATTTTCCTAAATTCTAAACACAGAAGTGGCAGAAATTAATTTAAAATTAATTCCCGCTGTCAAAACAAAAAGCGTGTTTTAAGAGATAATAACTATCAAAAGATTGACACTTGTTTATGTTTGGTTTAATTGTAAAATTATGTCCAATGACCAAAATTATATTAAATGGTAAAAATATATTCTAAATATACTTTAAAACTACTAAAATTCATAATTTATCACTATTAATTATTTTGATTAAAAAAGTTGTTTTTAATTAAAATTTAGTAATTTTCACTATTCATCAAAATATAAAAGTTATCCGAAAAGTACCAAAATTTCACCCTAGGATAATTTCGATATTCCGAATCCAAAAATGAAGTCCATTTTGAAATATAAAATATATATGATTTCAAAAAGTAGGTATAACTATTCACAACGGCTAGTTTAATTAGTTGTGGTGTGTGTTAGAACTCGAGGTTGCGTACAACACACGCTATCGCATTATTCGAAGGAAAACGTACCGTGGAAGCTTGGGGTGTTTCATTTTAAATTTTTGATGTCCCCATTTAGTCAAAAAGTTTAAAATATAGTATTAAAAAGGGTTCACTATTAAAGTTGATAAAAGTGCAATACTGAAAATGAATTTGTTCTTGCATTATATCTAAGAAACTCATAATATGGATTCTAAAATTATAAGGATTATATAAACATTAAAATTTATCTAATACTATTCATAACCTCTTTTTAACGGCTTGTTTGGTAAGTCATGGTGTGCTTGAACTTGGTGTTGCATGTAGTGAAAGTTATTGAATTATTTTAAAGAACTAACACACTATGAAATCTTGGGGTGTTACAAGAAATGCGGAAACTTTTATCAGAGCTTGAGAGGTATGTGATGGGAGAATCTTTCTTATCCTGGTCCTCAAGCTATTTGGGAATGTTTGGTTATGAATCATGGATTTGATTTTTTCATGTTTTTTTGATTGTTTTGATTTGATTGATGATTTGATCTGCATTAATAATTTGACTAATATTGGGGGTTTCTCCTAGTCTCGGGGGGGGGGGGGGAATTAAAGGAGAACATGAGCGATATGATTAATAGACATGCTGATATCATCCTCAAAATACAATGATGTGTCATATCTACTACACCTTACCCTGATTTCATGATTCTATTTCGTTCAAACGTTAGTGGAATAGTTTGATCAATTGATTTTTGAATCATGGGTTTTACCAGAGAGAAAAATTGTAGGGATTCAAGATTCCAAACAAATCATGATCTAGATTTCGTTGGAAGATGATTTGATTATTCTTGGTCGAGGGTGGCTCACACCTATGATGGTTCACAATTTCTTCCCATAAAATGGCCATACAGAAATCATATGAATCAATAAACATAATAAATGGTGGTCTGGGTAAGATTTTTTGATCTTCTTCTACCATTTTAAAATCCCTTTATAATTCATATGCTAGGTAATCTAATGGGGCATTACCTTTTCTCATATAGTAGGACTAGAGCCATGTATCATTTGATTTCATTTAGGGTTTGTGTTGAAGTAGATGTGTCTAAGGAACCTATCAAATCTATCTCAATTTATGTTGGTAGAGAATTTAGATATAAGGGATCAGTTATTTCTGAATCATGGTATGATATTTGTTCATCATGCAAGAAGTTGGGGCATAACATGGCAATTTTCATGCACATGATGAGGTAACTAGGATTAGGTTTGGATTATCAGGTGAACCAAACCCCTCGTGTACCTCATGTGGATTGTGTAATGCTCCTAGATATGGAATTTAATGGGTCAATGGAAGGCTATGAAGGATTAGTTCGATGTGTTGGAATGTTGGATGGTACTACGATCTCAATTGGAGCAATGAAGCTGAATCGGGATAAGGTTTTTCCTCTTGGGCCGAGCGTAACATGTATATTAAATATATTGAGATGTGATATGGGAGGTTTTTCTAGTAAAACATTGGTGTTAGTGGATTCACATACTAGTGAAATGGTATATGTTACTAAGGATATGCACAAAGCCTAGGAACATGCTCATGTGGGTTTAGATGGAGATGATGTATTAAATGCTAAGGGCACTGTGATCCCAAATTCAGGCACATAAGAAATAGATGTGTGTGAAGGTTGTAGTATCAACCATGGTGGTACTTCTCCACTGATTGGAACTGGTAGCTCCAAGGAAAGTCAAGAGTGGGATGATCCAAGGAATGTTTCATGCAGTTAGATGAATAACAAATAGGGTTCCACTCCAAGAAGGTATTTTTTCCTATATCAATTTGAACAATCGATTTGAGACCCTAAGTGCCAATGGAGGGGTAGAATATGACACCAATTTTCCCTTAGAATCATATTTCAATGGAGAAAACCCCACAGATTTCAACGTAATAGGTGTGTATAGTAAAGGCCTACACAGCCTAAGGAGGAAGAAGGGAAATAAAGAAAACATGGACTTATGAGGTATATTGTCACCAAGAATAAAAAATCAAAGGGACACACAGACTACTCAAATCTACCTAGTACAATAAAGACATGGTCAGAAAAATAATGTGGTAAACCCATGTAAAGGGAGCCTCATGAATTGGAAGGAAAAAAAGAGGGTTAAAGGGAAGAGGGTACCACAGAAGGAGGCATGGAGGATCAACAATTAAGGGACACTGGTTCCCCAAAGCATGACAAGGATTCTACATAGGCTGAGGGAACATCAAATATTTTGGAGACTCCTTAGAAATAGGCATAAGAGAAGATCGAGGATCTGCATAGGGAGATGGTGTCACATCTAGAGTATGTGCAGCTGGTGAAGGAGGTGGCACACTATTCAGCACAATAGGGAGGGGTAGGGACTCTCTAAGGAACAAAGCGGTAGGATGGTGCAGCTCTATAACTTGACATGGAACTACTCATGCACTAAATACATGAAATGGTTGAGGATGTTATAAATATTTAGAAAATGAAGCATTATATTGATCAAATGATGGGAAGATTTCTCAGAGTGGACACTGCCAAGGAGAAATGTGAGTGGATTGACAAGAAGGTCCACATATTGATTAGAGGGTTTAACATTAGTAAGATAAGAAAATAAGAATACAAGTAATCTTCGGACTACTTAAAATATCTTTATAAATACATCTTAAAGGAAGATCTATAAATCCATGTAAATTATCTTCCATGGAAATTATTAAGGGACATTGATTCAAATGGCTTAAACTCTTCATTAAAAAGCCTGTAGTTTTTTCTCATTTTTGATCTGGTTAGATTTTAGGGTTCTCACTTTTCCCTTAAAAGTGTTTAAAGATAAAAAATTTCATTGGGGATTAATTTATAAAAATGGTTTCTTCCCTTTGAAATGGTGTTTTTAAAAGGAAATTGAGTTTTGAATGGGAATCCTCTAGTACTTGGGCTTAAAATGAAATATAATTTTAAAAAGGTATTCATGTGGTTTTCCTTTTATGGGAAAGGAGTGGGTTCTATGAAAGATGTTTAGTTTCATCATTTTATGGATTAATTTTTTAATGCCTTCGTTGAAGGTGAGTTTTAAATTTTTATGGTGAAAATTATGCTTTCAGTGGAAATGTTATTTTAGTAAAATTGTGGGTGCCTATTTTGAGGGACTTTGTGCACCTTGTTATGGATTAATATTTTGTTTTAATTCCTTCATTCATAAAAATCATTTGGTTGTGACAAGTTGAATAGATTGTTGTGGTCCATGTCAAATGTCATTTTTTTTGTCACCTAGATTGGTTAAAAGGGTTTCTTTGGAACGGGTTCCTACCCTTACTTCAAGTGGAGTAATGGACGTGAGACCTCCCTTTTAAGAGATATTGAGTTTTGTCTTTTCTGTTTTGGTTGAGTATGATGAGTTGAGTTTCATTGGTAAGACATTCTTTTGGTGGTTGTGATATTATTTTTGAGGCTTGGTTTGTGGTTATTTAGATATTTTCGGTTTTATTCTAGTTTCCTCAATGATTTCTTTAGGTTTTCATTACTTTGGAAAAGAGATATGGCTTTTGTGAACAATCAGGTAAAAATAGTGTTTGATCCACCAACTATGTTTGGTATACTAGATGGCGTTTACCATGGCTATTTTGGATGCACCATGTGAGGGTGATCCATTCATTGGACCCTAGATTATCCATGGGTGTTGTGACCCAATGTGTTCCCCCTTTTAGTATATTTAAGATCCATGTGGTGGTTCTTTCTTTCATGGTTCTGGTACTTTTTTGGCTTGAGAATTTGTCTCTCATGGATGTTCAGTTGTGGATAAGATATTTATTCTTGTATTTTTTATTAGTACCACCATTTTAGTGAAACTCTAAATGGAGGGGATTCCATATTTGAGGTTCCTATATAGAATAAGTTTTCTTATTTGAGATTCTTATTCAATTAGTGCATGGAGACATGGATTATTTATAATTAATTGGATCTATCATTTTGAATATTTCAAATGTTTACTATGATGTTAAGCAATTTCAAGTCTTTCTTTTGGTAGTTATCCATTGTCCCTTTAATTTTTAATTTGCATTCCTTCGATTGTTAATTTCATGGGAAAGAATGTTTCATGGTGGAGATTTTAATACCCCCAAGTTTCATAGTGTTTTTATTTTTTATTATTCAATATTATTTTGGAGCGGTGTTGATCTTTGGTAGTTGGAAGATCATAAATTTATGTTTTTAGTGGTTTTTTTAGCTATTTCATGGTTATCCAGTAATCATTGTACTAATCATTCGGTGCCCCTATGGGTTACCATGTGATTCAATGGTGTGGTAGAATGCTTCCAAACGATCTGTTAAACCATTTAACAAATGTGTGGTAGTGATTTATAAGTTGATAGTACTGAGTCACAAGGTTTGATCATGGTTTTCTCAACAGTTTGTCTGCCAATAGGTAACCATTTGATGGTGTGTGGCCGAGGTAGAAACATGTATATGGTTGGAACATAGTTTGGTAAACCGTTCACAAACCATGGAAGTTTTAAAAAATTTCTAAAACATAATTTTATATTATATTATTATCTATTTTCTTATATTTCTCTATTCATTTCTTTTTTTCTCTACTCATATCCTCCCCCGAATGGTGTGGCACATCTCTCTCTCCCCTCTAGTGTCACGCACTAGTACCTCCATCGAGAACCCTATCCTCTAGTAATTTCCACTATATTTCTTCTAGTTTACTGGTCATTTATTCATGGTAAGCCCTTCTCTTCTGCTTTTCTCCCTCTATTTTCATTTTCATTTGTCCCATCACATGGTTTAATTCAGTCAAAACCTAGTTCAAGGGTTAATCCTATTTCTTGTTCTTCTTTTCATGCTTGGATATACACTTGATCTCTCAGGATGCCCTTGTTTGTGTTCTAGAATCCTTTGCCAAAGGAGATGCGATTTTGTTCATTTTGGGCTCCCGCCTTCAATTTTAGGTAGGTTTACCTTTGATCTTTGTTTATTCTTCATTTTTATTTTGTGATTTTTGTAGTTTCGGATACTCTTCTGTTTTTACTTCAGTGTGTTTCCCTTTTTATAATGGATTAGATTCGCAATAATTGAAAGCTACATACCGAATATGCATTGGTAAGAATATATATATGTATTTATTTAAGTATTTATGATCCCTAGTTCTATATATATTCACCCATGGAAGGGAATATATATATATATGGGGCCCGGTGTCTATATGTATAATATGAAAATTCATATGGGTGTAAGTGGAAATGAGTATATTCATATATACTATATGTAACAACCCCATTATTTATATTCATATCCATTAGAATCTGTACATAGGTTATAGGTTTCCTTATGTATATATGAAGGTGGATATTCTCAGTGGAGGGAAGGAGAAACTTCGAGTGGTATCTGATGAAAGTGTCATGTGTTGAAGTGTTCTGGCTTCATCCACTTCTCCTTGAGGATGGTGTCACTATGACATTAATTTAATTCAGAATTCTAATAGGCTTTTGCCTTTTTAATTAAAAGGTTTTGAAAGTATTAATAGATGTGATAGCCTTATGATGATTTGAACTAATTTTATTGTTCTTTGTCCTTGGGATAAATAGTTGGTTCTTGTAATCCACGTTTCATGATTTAAATTGGAATATTTAATAGTGTTAAGATTTTTTTAAATTACTTTTAGAATTTTGAAATGTATTTGGGAATTAGGTGATGGGTTTTAAACAAAATTGGTTTTAATTAGGAGAAATTAATATTTCAAGGGGAATTTGGTCTTAAATTTATGTGTTTACATCAAATTACATAAAAAAACAATCCAATTTTATTTAAAATAAGGGTTTTATATGTCTTCGTGATTTAACTTTTTTTTAATTTCTAATTTTATTATATAAGGGTGGTTTGGATAATGAGAAAAGTTCTTGTACATTGTTTTTGTTTTTTATATGGTATCCTGATAGATTTTATGAAATGAATAATTTTGTTGAACATCTAAAAATGTTGTATGTTGTAATTTATAGAATTTTTGATGGAAGAGAGGACTTTGGTAATGTTTATTATTTTAAAAAAAGAAATTAATTATGTTAGGGTGACAATGATATGATTCAAAGTCTTATGTTATTCCTTTGAAAATAACATAAGGAATGTTGGTTGAAAAGTTTTAGAGTTTGAAATTGAGCTTGCTTATTGTGTTGATTATAACAACCCTCTTATTTATTTTACATTTAAATATGATTTAATAAATAAATCACACTTAAACAAATTCAAGATATTAAGAGGTATAGTGCCTTTGGGGCTTTGGACCATTACATAACAACTTAAAACATGAAATACAACATCATTATTTAAAACATATTTTACATGACCATAACATTCCTTCATACTTAAAACTATATGGGATAATGTGAGGAAATACATAAGAAAAGGGTGAGTTATAAATCCTGGGATGAGAATAAAAATGTAATAACATGAGGAATACAATAAATTTAATCAATAGGAATATCAATGGAATATAAAAAAATACGAACATAAAGGAATTATTTAGCGTGACAATCATAAAATTGAAATGTGGAAACAACATCCAACAATATTTTAGCATGGTTCAATGATCATTGGACATGTAATAGCATTAATAAACACTCATTGCACATGAATTATCGTGAATAAACCCTCATTTCTAATGATCTATCATGATACTAAACATTACCAAATACATTGGAGCGCTATCAGGACGCACCCTTCATAAACAGTTAATTTCATGCATAAGTGTGCCACATAGATCATGTAACATGTAATAATTAAACATAATAAGTTATCTAACAATTATGTAATATATAATAAATTCATGTAAGTCCCAAATCAATAAATTTATGATCATAAAGGTGAATACCGTAGGTAGAAAATGGGTTTGGTATTCACAACATGATGGAAAATTGTTGTACGATTTTGGCAGCATAATAGTGTCAAATAGAAATTCATAAAATAAGTTGATATGAGATGATGGAGTCTCTCATAATTTATACATGAAATTTACAGTAATTATATAATGGGAATTTATACCTCAACAAATGAAATTTAATTTAAGATGTATAATATAAAAGAAGTTCTTGAATGGAAATGATGAGAGAGAAATCCCTTATAGAATTTTGGCATGGTAACAGGTGTAAAAAAGGATCATGGATGGTTGAATGAAATTGTAAGGAAGGTATAATTATTTAAAAATAAAATTTATAATAATAAGAGTATGTATTAACATATCCCAACATATGAAAATTTAAATTATACTGCATATCACAAAAGGAGTGCTTGATAAAAGAGGAGAGTGGAAGATACCTTACGTGGATGTGTGACTCCAAAGTCTTAGGAGAGAATTCTTGGGAGCTTGGGTGAGCCTTGAGAGGGATCTATGGAGTAGAGATAAGACTTTGGACATGCTTCAAGGAAGTTTTGTGAAAAGAAATTATATCATGGGTGGGTTTGTATAGGATAGGAAGAGGATTTCTTTATTATTTTGGTTTTGTAAACTTCAAAATAAAATATTCAATACCACAAAATGTCCCATGGTTTTTCCATTTTTTTTGGAAAATGGGAGTCATATACATTATTCTATATAGATTAAGGCTGAATATATTAAAATATTTCTCTTTATTATGTGGAGGTGAGTCATACTTTCAAGGATATGATTATAAGTTCATTAAATATATTATATGATTTGGAGGATGCACTAAGGATTTATATATTCAATTAAAAATATAATTTGAATTATTTTAAAGTAAATATATATATTCGGCTGAAGATAAATTTTATAGTATTTATTACATCATTATTGGTACATTATGACGTTATAAAACACACATTATATTTAGAATGTATTTCATTTTTACCCAAAAACATCTATTATCTCGGAAAATTATGAAACATTCCCCATTGGATAATTTAGACATAATGATTCAAAAAATAATATTAATTATATCTAAATAATTTTTTAAATATGTGAATTTTCACTTTAGAATAAAAAGTGACATTTATTGAAATTGACGGGTTTCGACAAAAATAGTTTTAAAACCTTAATTAAAACTACATTTGAATTCATAAATTTTATATGATCATTTATATTTATTAAAATTAATTTAATAATAATTTTTTATTAAACTATTATTTATTTAACAAATACATTAATTCATCAAAATTTACTTATTAAATGAATTTAAATATTAACCAAAAATATTATTTGTACTTTAAAAATCATTTTCAAAGTAACAATAATTTGAAAAATATATTATATACTCAATAAAAAATTAATTTACATAATTTTATTTTTAGGGTCTTGATACATATCCATTTATTACACCAACATATTCTTTAATAGTGTGGTGTGTAATGGTTAGGATTTCATGGGTCCGCTCAGTGAACATGGTTGGGGTCGTGATCTCAATGATCTTTGACTTCTCTCGTAAATGGTTCATCTCATGATTATGTTGTTTGATCTCATCTAGGTATTGGACTTGGGAGGTGACTAGAAACTCTATCTCCATTACATGCTTTGATAAATGGGCTTTATTGGGTATAATTCTACAGGTTGAGGCAATCACTTCCTATGTCTGTGTCAAAAAGATTTTTTTAAACTCTATTTTTATACTAGTAACATGATCACTATTAAATTTATATATTATCAATGGTGAAGATACTTAATGTTAATTTAATATCCATATAATTATAATAAAAATAATAACTTAATTTTTCTTCTATATCAATAATACATTTAATCAAAATAGGGACAATTTTATTCATAAATTTTTGGGTCATTTCAACCATTCCCCCTTAAAAGAATTCAACCTAATAATTTAAATTTACCATACTAAACTAGATGGGGGTAACTGTTCTTCATCAAATCCACTTGTTACCATGTTTCTTCTTCAAACATTTGGTTTCTACTCAACACCTTGATGAGAAACATTCTTGTTATTTCATTGAACTTTTCCTCTACGATATAAGATCTTCACCAGCTGCTCCTCAAAGGAAGGGTCATTCTCCAATGGTACCACCACTGGATTGAGTATATGTGATGGGTTAGGGATATAAATCCTCGAGAGGAACACATGGAATACATAATTCACTTATGATATGTTTTTTGGGAGTTCTAGTCAACAGTACAGTACTTCAATGTGATCAGGGATCTAAAAAGTGTCAATGTACCTTGGACTAAGCTTTCCCTTATTCCCCAATTTCATTACACTCTTAAATGGGGATATATAAGGAAATAACATGTCCCCAATAACAAAATCTATTCCATTTAAATGATTTTCATCAAAGATACTTTTTTGAATCAGATGATAATTGAGGTGTTGTTGTATAGTCTTGACATTCTACAACATTTCTTTGACCATTTTCAGACATAGAATTTTCATTCCCTAACGTCATCCCAACATGTTAGTGTTCTGCACCTCTTCCCATAAAGAATATCATATGGATCCATTTGGATGCTTGAATGAAAATTTTTGTAGCAAGATAATTCCACCAGAGGAAGATTTTGGTCCCATACACCATTGAAGTCCATTTAGAAAACTCTCAACATTTACTCAAGTGTTGGGATAGTATTCTCAGATTTTCCATTCGTTTTAAGGGTGATAAAACAAGAGTAAGTTATTCTCATGGTCTAGATCATGTTAGAGACTTTTCCAAAACATATAGGAGAATCTTGGATCTCAATCGGACACAATCGATTGGGGTACTACATATAGCACTACCACTTATCTGATGTATATCTATGCCTGTTGATCTTATGAAAAATCCTCTGAAATTTTAATGAAGTTTCTAAATCTTTGTATGATGATCTATAACAACCTATATAGCATTGTATCCATTTTATTTCTTCATAATTATAGTGAAAATAATCCATGGTGTTGTTTTATCATTTCTATGTTGGTATGGGTAATTATTACATCATCTACTTAGACTCTACCTCTCAGCCTTCACTTGCTAATATACCAGGCACATTGATGTTTATTTAGCAATCTTCGTCTTCATGTTATGCCACCAATAGATCTCCAAGAGATCTCAATATATCTTTGTACATTCTAGGAGAATAAAGAAATTCAAACTATGTAAATCATCTAAAAGTTCTTTCTTTAACTCATGATTTAAGTAAACATATAGCCTCGAACCATATCTTGCAATTACTTCTGCATTCTCACTTAACTCCAAGGATATACCTTTTCTAATAGTTTCCACTTCCTTTTGAATTCCTTATTCATATTTTTTAGCATCCTTTATTCTTTCCAAAATAGACGATTGAGAAATAAATTATGAAAGGATTTATGATGTTCCCTTCATTAGGATTCTCATTTCCATCTTCATAACAAGTATGAAGATTTGATCCTTTTATATTCACATCAATGATTGAATTTCTAGGTCTCTTATACTTTTACAATCGTCCACCTTGTTCTCTTTACTAGAATGGTAGTGGATTGAGAAGTTGTAATTCTTGATGATCTCTAACCATATTCATTAGTGCATATTCTTCTCTTTCTGTGTGAATATATATTTGAGACTTTTGTGATCGGTATATGTTTCACACTTCTCCCTAAAGAGATAATGCTAGTTGATTTTCAATGAGAAGATCACATTTTACAACTCCATATCATCTATGGGATAGTTTTTTTCATGAACTTTCATCTTTCTTGAGGAATTGGAAATCACGTTGTCATTTTTTATAAGACAAACAACCTAATTCCTTCTTTCAAACATCTCTGATGATTAAACAAATCTCCATACTTGTGGGTAGTTTGGGCACAGAGAATGTGATAATCCTCTTTCTCAAAAACCTGATTCTTTCTTCACATTCATAATTCGAATATATATTGACTCCCTTTTGATTTATCTTGGTAATAGGGTTTTAAAATCATGAGAAATTTCTCCCAAATTAAGGATAATATCCTTCAAACCAAAGGAAGCTACAGATATCGTTCATGGATGTTGGCCTCAAACATCACTCAATAGATTTTTCCTTGGATTGATCCATAGATATTCCATTTCTTATGACTATATTCCCCAATAATGAGACTTCTTTCAACTATAACTCACACATTCTCTACTTTTCATATAGATTCTCCTTTCATAAGGCCTTTAGTATTTTTCATAGATTCTCCTAATGCTCCCCTTTGGTTTTGGATTATTTTAGAATATCATCTATAAATACTACCCCAAATTTGTCGAGGTAATATCTAAACACTCTATTCATCAAGTCAATGAAGATTGTTTTGGGAATTAGTGAGACCTAATGGAATCATTATAAACTCTTAATGCTCATACCTTGTTCAAAAAGCATCATTGGAGATATCCTCTTTCTTCACCATTACATGGTAATATCCTATCCACATATCCACCTTGGAGAAGTATTGTGTTCCACATATCTTATAAAACATGTCACCAATTCTTGGAAAATGATATTTTTCTTTATCATGATTTTTTTGAGCTCATAATAATCAATGCAAAGGAAAATTGACCCATCCTTTTTCTTGTTGAAGATGACTAGTGCGGGCCATAGTAAAGCACATGGTTTTATAGAACCGTTATCCAAATTCCCCGATAGTTGTTTATTTGTCTCTTCAAGTTCCACAAAACCCATTATATATAGACTCTTGGATATTTAAAATTCCGCATGTATTAGATAAATCAATAATTAAGCATCTATGGTAGGAGTATGACCAAATAATTCCTCGCAAAACACATCAGTGAATTCCATCACAATAGGCTTGTCATAGAGGATGATTCCTTCCTTAAACTCAATCGTCTAAGAAATATACGTGTGCTCATAAGCAGTATTATCCATGCTTGGGATGATTGTGCCGAAGAATATTTATCCTCCTCCTTGAACTTGTATAGAATCGGGGGTCGATTCCCCATGTGGAGAGTGATTTCCCTCTCACAGTAATTGATGTTGGTTTTATATAAGGAAATTCAATCCATGACTAGAATTTCATGAAATTCCACCAAGTGAGGTATGAAAAAATTAACTATGAACTTCAATCAACACATTTTAACAGTATATGATTTATATTCCTGGGATGAAATAATTTCCCATTTGTCGTTTTAACCAGCATCTCTACTTCCATTATATGTGGTAGTGTTTGAATTGTTCTACTAAACTTTTGGAATATAAAATAATGTGTAAAAGCACAATATAAAAGTAAATTTTTCTATTATTGAATTAATAACTACTGTATACATAACCACTTAATTTTTAGGATTCAATTAGTTGGTAGTGATGGAAAAGTATTTCTATTATTTCCTCGAAGATTGTTGGTTCCCTCCAAAAACCATAGGCTGAAGGAACTAGTTCATAAAGTGCCCTGGTTCATTGTATTTTTATCAATGAAGAATAAATTTATGTTTGACCATAGTGTTCCTTTCCTCTTTAATGTTTATGGGTTTCTCTTGTTGACAACTATTAGCCTAGTTCCCTTATCTTCCACACATAATGCATTTTTTCGATCCCCTTAGGCAATTTCTAGGGTTCTTCATTCCACAACATTGACAAGAAGGGTGCTATAATTTCTTATCATCATTTTATTTTTTCATTGGACCACCATAAATAAAGTACACTTTCTTCTTTTTGTCCCTATGATACCCTTTAGATTCATTGACCTCTATCTCAACTTTGAGGGAACATCAGAAAATTTCCTCATAGCTTTCAATGTCACGAATTACTAGGTATTTTTTTAGGAAAATACTTATCCCACAAAAGAAGTGGTCAACAATGCATTCGGGGTAACAACAAAATCGGAGGTGTATCGTGAATGTATGGGGATTTTTTCCTCATAATCCTTAATAGTTTTGTTGTGATTTTTCTTGAGTGTAGGGAAATACCTTTCTATCTTAGGATGGATGTTATAGGAAAAATATTTATCAAGAAAAATTTTCCTAAATTACTTCCAGTGCATTTCATTGATCTCCACCTCATGCTTTATATTCTTGATCAATTTCCACCACTGATCAGCTTCACTATCTAAATGATAAAAAATCAAAAGAACCTTCTCTTTTTAAGAACATTGATGGATGTAGAAAATATTTTCAATGGAATTGATCCATTTTTTCACAATTAAGGAATTTTGTGATCCATTGAACATATGAGTCATTTTTCACATGAATTTATCGAATTTGGGTTTCTCTCTCTTGGGGGGGTGGGTGGGTCAGGCGATCATTTTGATACATGTTTTTATTTAAAACTTGAGTTAACTGATATGGTATCATAACAATTTTTTTTATTCTCGCACCCATCAGGTTAGGCATCTCATTGGGGTTATCCTCACACTTCCCTTTGAATCGATTGTTAACATGATTCCTCTTTTTACTAGCTATTGGATAGAATAATGGGAATATTAGGGATGAGTATCTTAAAATGTTAAACAAATAATGAAAATCCAATGACATTATAGGGATAACTTATAAATTACATTTATCTCCTTAACTAATGTATTTCTAGGTTTTAGTCTATGTTGTTCATAATCTTATTCCTAGCATATAATTTTATGGGAATTTTTTTGTATTCCCTTAATAATGTCTTTTAATGAGCTCATGAATTTACTAAATCATATCCCCCAAGAGTGTCAAACATGGATTTCAGCAAGGATCATTTTCGTGCAGCAGTTCTTATTTGAGTCTATTTCAAAGTGGAGTTTTTGGGTTTTACCGCTAGATAAGTTTAGGTCAGAGCCACTTCCACTTGTTTGTATCCAAAAATGGATGTATTTTCTTCATAAATACCTTACTCTATACTCACCAAAATATAGGGATTTTTTCTTATATGTATCCTTTTCCAAACGTGTTTCCACCAAGGTTTTCTAATCCAAATCCCAAAAATTACTAAACCTATCCTCTAATAAAAAATATTACAACCCTTCTCTTTGTTTCACAATTAAACATGATTTATTACATAAATTGAACTTAATAAAAATAATATTATTGATAGGTATAGTTTCATTGGGGATTAAGAACATTACATAACAACTAAAAACATGAAATACAACATCGTTATTGAAAACATATTTTACATGACCACAACATTCATTCAAACATAACACTGCATGGGATAACCCGAGGACAAACATAAGAAACAAGTGAGATATAAAGCCCATTAATCGAATAATAATAGAATAACATTAGAAAGATAATACATGTTTTCAACAGGAATATCAGGGGAGAAAAAAACTAAATATCAACATAAAGGTATGATATAACATGATAATCATAACATGGAAATTTGGAAACAACATACAAGAAGATATTATCATGAGATAAGGCTCATTTAACATGAATTAGAATGATTAAACCCTCATTGAAAATTAATTATCATGAGTAAACCCTCACTTCCATGATGTATTATGATACTAAACATTACCATATACATTGGAATGCTATAAGGGTGCATCCTTCACAAACATTTCATTTCATGCATTAGTGTGACACATAGATCATATAACATAGAATCATTCAAAATAATAAGTAATTACATGATCAAGTAATATTGAATAAATACATGTAAGTATCCAATAAATGAGTATATGATCATAAAGGTCAATACCATTAGTAGAGAAATGGGTTTGGCATTCAATACATGATGGAAAATCATAGTGTAATTTTAGAAGAATAATGGTGTTAAATAAAATTTAATAAAATATTTTGATGAGATATGAATGGGTCTTTTTTCATTTATAAATTAAATGGACACTATGTGGATCATAGAATCTTATTCCCCAACACCTGAAATGGAATTCATCATGCATTATATAAAAGATGTTCTTGAATGGGAGTGAGGAGGGAGAAATACTTTACGGAATTTTCACACGGTAATAGGTGTATATATTGGATAATGGAGGGATTAATGAGAGTGGAAGGAATTTATAATTATTTATAAATAAAATGTATATTAATGGGATTATGAATGAATATATCCCAATATATGAAAATTGAAATTACATGGCATGTCATAAAAGGGGTGCTTCCTAAAAGAGGATAGTGGAAGATCTTTTACATGGATGTGTAACTCCAATGGATTAGGATAGAATTATTGGGTGATTTGGTGAGCCTTAGGAGGTATATATGGAGTATAAATAGGAGTTTTTATGAGTATAAAAGAGTTTCAGTGCAGTGGATTGATAGCATGGTTGAGTTTATTTACCAAAGGAGGCATATTTCTTTATTATTTTGGTTTTGGACACTTCATAATAAAATATTCAAAACCACAAATAATTTAATGGTTTTCCCATGGTTTCTGGAAACGGGGAGTGGTATATATTATTTTACAAGGCTATGTTCTAATTATACTACAATATTTCCCTTACTTATTTTCAAGTGAGTCATACTTTCCTGGAAATGATTTTAAAATCTTAAAATATATTATATATTTTGGAGGATTCACCAAGGGTTTATAAAATAAATAAAATTAACAAAATTTTATTTTATTTTAAATGAAAAATATATATCCACACTAAAACACCTTTTATAGTATTTATTACATCATTATTAGTCTATTATTATTTCATAAAACACATCATATTATTATATGGTATTTAATTTTTACCTTGAAATTGGAATGTCTTAGAAAATTATGAAAATTTCACTGTTGGATAACTAAGATTCCCTAATTCCAAAAATTATATTAATTTTATCAAAATAATTTTCTAAATATGTGAATTTTTACTTTTAAAATAAAAACTGAGATTTATTGAAAATAGACAGGTTTTGAAAAAAATAGTTTCTAAAGATCAATAAAAATTAAATATGACATCGTAAAATTATATGATCATTTCAATTCAATAAAAGTAATTTAATGATAATATTTTAATAAAATATTATTTATTTCAAAAAATATATTAATTCATCAAATGATATTTCTCAATTTAATTTGAATGTTAAGAAAAAATATTATTTGTGCTTAAACAATAATTTAAAAAATAACAATAATAAGAGAAGTATATTAATTATTATATTAAAAATTAATTTTCATAATCATATTGATAGTGTTTTAGTACATATCCCATTATTAAACTGGCATGTTTCTTAAGAGTATAGTGTGTGATGGTGGGGCTTTCATTTGGTCGTTCACTGATTTTTTTGGGGGTTGTGATCTTGATGATCTTGAAATTAACCCACAAATAGTTTATATCATGATCAAGTTGTTAGATCTCAACTTGAGATTTCTCTTCATAGATGCCTAAAAATTCTTTCTCCCTTGGAAGTTCTGATAAATGGGATTCATAAGGTATGATCCAACTTGTTGATGCCATCACTTCCTTTTTCTGTATCAAAAGGATTTTCTAAAACCCTATATTTATATGAGTCATTTTATCACAAATAAATGACTATATTATCATTGGTAAAGATACATAAATATCATTTTAAATAAAAATGGATATAATAATAAAAAATAAGTTCATGATTCTTCTATTTCCATAAGGCATTTAATCAAGATAAAGATAATTTTCTTCATAAAGATCCAGGTCATTAAATTGATGGGTTTCCTTGTTTTAATATGATTTTTTTTTATAAAGTTAAAATTGATTTTCCCATGATATATTTGGGTTTCCTATGATGAATTGATGTTTCCATTTGTAATTTTTTTCAAATTTAATATTGTTTTCAAAATGGATTTTTAAATTTTTATGAAATAAGTCAAGGCCTGATTGGAACATGAAATGTAATGTTGATTGTCCCCCATTGATCACTTGTATATATTAATGAATATTTTTTTATTCATGTACTTTTAGTTTGTGATGTGATAAATGTTTTGGGATAGTTGGACGAGTCATGTTGATTCTCAAATGGATTTATGGATTTATGCTCCATGTTTTTTGACCTCTGACTAATGGTTTTGGGGCATTGGAACGATGCTCAACTCCACAGTTTCGGCGGGCTGGACTAATTCTCAAGGTGCCCTAAATCACCATGGTTTTTAGCGTAATTAAAAATTCTTCTAATCATAGGAGTTTGTTCATGACATTCCATAATGAGGTTAGGAATGACCGTCTTGGAATTCCGAGCCTTGGATAGATTCTTGGACAGATGTTCAATGTGTTCTGGCTTATGACCCATAAGTTGGGATGAAAGGACATGGAGTTCTAAATCCCTTAGGATGTATTCTTATTGGTTGTGATTTTTTTCTTAATTTATTTTGTTAGATACAAGTTTTAACTTATGTGTCAAGATATTTTATTCCAATTGTGTTCATTGAGTTTATGTAGATTATTATGGCCTTTTCCATTACTTGTTGGATATTTGGGAATGTTGTGCCTAAGTGGGCTTAGGTGTGTATTTGGCTATTGTTCGAAAATGTTTTAGAGTGATTATTTTCATTTAAATAAAGAAAAATGTTTGTTATTGATAAATATTAATGGTGTTTTTTTACAAGTATTAGGCCTATGGCATTGTTTTCATAATGTGTGTGTCTGGTTTTAGAGGGAAAAGGGGATAAATGGTTTTCATGGTAGAGATATTGGTCCTCATTCTTTTGGAATGTTTTAAGCCTTTTGTGAGTGGTTTATTAAAAGGAATGGTATTTTAATAGAGGTATAGTTAGAGCATTGAATTGAAATTCATATCATTTATTTCTTGGTATGGAATGCCTCATGTGTTTATATTTGTTTGGTTTTTCAATGCTTCTATCTTGCGTCATGCCATCCATTTGTCTACCCATTTTCTTGGGACTATCTACCATTATTTCCTTTGTTTTCTACAAGTTCATAGTGAGTTTAACTTAATGAAAAAGGGGAAATTTGTTTTCAAAAGTGACATTAATGTTAGCACACATTTTAAATTTCTTAAACAAAGTATGGGATTAATTTCTAATATGTTACGTCTAAAGTAAAATGTTTGGTTTTCCATGGAAGTTGGATATGGATTTTTTTTCACTTGATATGATTACGTATGTAAACTTGAATTTATAGATTTATTTTCAATCTATAATTTAGGATTATCCATAGGAAACCGATTTCATAGCTTCAATGGGTTGTGGGGACTTAATGGGATTTTAGATCATGCCTATATCTATACAGGTTCTCAGTTGGATTCCTTTTTTATCTTTATAGATGATGTGGGGGAGAGTTTGGTGGAGATGTTTTTGGACATTTCTTGAGTTGGTTAGTTTTCCTTATTTCATTCTTATAACTAATAATTTTAGTTAGTTTTTTCTTTGTATTTTTATTTATTCATTATGGTTATGGCATTTATGTCATTTTATATAATTTTACTTTGTTTCATGTGAAATCATTTAAAAAATATTTCTGGTAATGCCCAGGTGATCGTTGTCAGCCTATGGTGAGTAGGAATGTCCTTCAGGCCTTATGGAGAATCAGATCGATTATTTATAATGGCATGATACATTGTTTCATTACATTTTTTGATTAAAAATATATCAAAATCAGTAAGTGATTATTTTATCGATTTTAATTCTTTGAAATGTATATTATTTTATGCACATGTATTCCTTCATTAGGTATATATGAAACCAATTTTCTTTTTAATTTCATTAATTTATTTATCCTATGGATATTTTATGTTCCATTTTATGGTATTTCTTCATAGACATTAAAATTCAATGTCACCAAATTGGTTGTTTTTTTATGTTACAAAATTTTTATTTATAATTATTGTTTATGATTAGGTTTTTGGGGATAAAATATTATAATCCATATCTATATAAACATATCCATTTTATTTTCCTCTCGTTATTGATGATATTTTAACGTAATATTACTATTTTCATCTCTTTGGTATGTAATATTTATGATAAAATTCTTTTAATAAATTTGAATTGATTTCCATCTTAGATCGGAAATCTGTTTTATTCCAAAACCATGTCTTAAAAAATTCATTTCAATTTTTTTATAATTCCCCTAAATCTGTATTAGAAATTTTTTGACCCATTTTTTCAGCTCTAAAAAACATTGAGAGGAATGTTCCTATAATATTCCAAACAATCCCCATTTTAATTTTACAAATAATATGAATGGAATATTTTTTAATGTGTATTAAATGAAAAAAACATCCCATCAAAATGACCATTATTTTCTTTAGAGCATAATTTATTTGTTTTCATTGTAATTTTCATGGAAAATGGTTTTCATGACCTTTTATGTTTTAAAACTGGATTTCATAAAATTATAAAGGATATTTTTTGTCACAAAATGATTTAATTAATGTTAAAGTATCCAATATAATTTCAAATTTTTATTTTCAAAAATAAGGATTTAAAGAATATTTTATGAAGTTTAGTTTTAAATAAAATTTTAAAAAAATTATTATTTTCCACATGGAAAATTGAAAGTGATATTTCTTTCCAAACCACTCTCAATGATGGAAATATTTGAGGTTGCTTATTATTTATAGGGAATATGATCCAGGGACACCATTATTATTATTTATATGAATGGTTTATGATTATGATATTATGATGTTTATGAATACAATTTTACTTCCACAGGTTATGGTGTGATAGAAATACTATCAAATCCACTTCATTTCATGTGATATTATATTATAAAATAATGAACCGACTATGAAAACTATCATTTCCATAGTTTCTAATAAAATACAATTTCTGTGGAACCCATTTATTTTCATGGGTTATGATATGTTGAATGTTTTATGATCTTCTGGAATACATATGTTTTATCTTAATTATGTTATGGGTTTGACCTATATATCCCTCTAATGGATTTGGTATTTATTAATGTTATATGAGATCGTAGGATATATGATAGATCAATCCATTCCTAAAAGAGGGCACATGAGAGCCCTTCCCAAGCCTAAAGCAGGTACATGGGTGGTTATCCCAATACAAATAGTTTATAAATGCCTTAATGGTATCCTTAACATATTATTTTCTATAATTATGTGTATTCCAAAATTATATGTCTTGTGAAAATGGTTTTCTATTATGGACCATGTTGTTTGATTCCTTTATGATTCATGTATTATGAAAAAACAATTATTTCTCCATGACTCAATATTATGATCTTTGATATTCATGATATGGTTCTCAAATTTAATCCTCATGTTTGCATAACATCATGTCCATGTTATACCTAAGAATCTCATTTTATACCCATATGTGGAATCCTATAAAACCCTTTATTATGTTTCATTTCCCATGGATATTAAGAATCTTTTCAATTAATGAATTTATAGGGAGAGTAAAAAAATTAGAAGATATTGAAGTTTAACATTGATGGTGTTTAATGAATTAAAAATATTTTGTTCTATGATTACAAAGTAACTAAACTATTAATTTTCATAGGTTTCTTTCTATGTAATGTATTGAATATTCATATCAAAATATTTAATATCTATTTATAAAAATAATGGGTCACTATAGAAATAATCTACTCGATCACCTAAACCTTATTTTGAAACTCCAAGTACATAAGAAGTTTATACATGGTGGGTACATACCCGATCACTTAGTGAGAAGCATCCTAAAGACATGCACTCTATACTCATCATGTGTAAATAAATACAGGGTGAAGCTCAATAGGTATTGGAACAGGATAAAAATCTATCACACACTCAATATCTATTGAATAATGTAAAAATACTCTTCCTGCTTCACTATAATTTTCATCAATGAAAAGGAACTCTAAATTAATCTCCTTATGAAATAATGAAAAAAACATTGTCCTCCATTCGATCCTCGAGATATAGAATTCAACACAATCTTGTAGGTCCATACATCAGAATAATTTTAATCGATAACAAGAACTCATGCCATGGGCGAATCTAACTGTATGATATCTTGAGATCCTCCAACCATTGAACTATCTCCAGATATGTGATTCTCCCATCATAATTCCTAAAACACTTTAACTTAAAGGCATTAGAATCCCTACATCGGGCCTTATCCTTCTCTATTGGGTTGATCCTACGATGATAAACCAGAGTAGTGTCTTGATAATCAACCACATGATCCACTCATGGATGAATACTGGGATCCATTATTGAAAATTAAGGAGGAATACTAATATTTATAGAATTTAATTTTCAAAAAAGGATTAATTAATTAGTTAATTTTTCAATTAACTTCCCAAAATTACCAAATTTATTCTCAAAAAAATCACTCATTTCTGATGGAACTCTCCCTATTTCATACCCTAAAAATAGCTCCACATCACATGGTCATCAAATAAGCTTAGAGTCTTTTAATTTTATAAGAGGGTGGACTGAAACTCACATTTCCTTTCCCACATCCATCGCCTTTGTTACAGACCTAGGTCAACTGGTATTTTTTCAAAACCAACCCATGGAGTCTTCATAGTTTCTAACTCCAAAAACCACCCATCCTCTCATCCCCAATATAATTAAACAATATCATGACACCTCCCTCGAAAAGAACCCCTCCAAGATCAGTAATGAAAGAATAGATATGACGACCCCCTAGTACCACCTCTAATAGGCCATGGGTTGAATAAATCCACATATGGTATAAAATACTTACAGATGGAAAGAATTGTAGTCTACAATATATAGGATTAGTGGATAGGAAAGATAACCACAAAGAAAAAAGAACATATTAAATAAATGTAAACAAAAAAATAATCCCATAATGTTTGTATAGTCTCAACAAACACAATAAAAGTCCCCTTTCATATGATAAAAGATTGATGCTAAGAAATTTTAATTAATAGTTTCCATAGATCCCAAGATAAAAATATATATCTTGTCCCCTAGATTCATCATGGAAATATTAAAAACAAATTATTAATATAGGGTGAGAATACCTGTATAATCAGTATGATCTTACCCAAGGACTCTGATTTACGTGTGAAAATAGTATACCAATTTCATAGGGAACAAATAAAAAACCAATAATCACTTAAATAGGTCATATAACCAATCCCATATTCTATATGGTCTTTATTGTAAATCTCTCATCAAATATAAAAAAATAATATAAAAACATAATAATGCATCCATGCTTCCACTTCCCCACTAATTTGAATCTCTCACACCACAACATTGAACAACATGTTCTCCCATACCATCTATACATATCACAACACATCTCTTCCAAAGAAACATTGACCATATCAGATGTGGGTAATGACTCATACCAAACCACACAACCTTTATATTATTTATAAACTTGTTCTTTCACTAATCAGCATAACAACATTAATTTCCTGAATACACTTGGGATATCACATCACATATCTTTTTAAGAAACCTAGGAAATCATGTAACATATTATCTCAAAACAATGGAAATAGAGTGTCATTAACATTGTTGATACAGAGATTATTTCCTCCTCATACCATGATTAACCACCACCACATTACAAATCCACATCACAACATGTCACATAAAAATTGGGTAAAATCAAACACTAGTTATATCTTCTCTACTGATGGATGAACAATGTGGAATGGGTTTCCAACCTTCATTATCACTATTATCCTAGATGTTCGTGAAAAAACATATAAGAAAAAAGTTTCAGTATTTTATAATGTAATAGATATTTTTTTGGAAACTTATCCAAATAATATAAACTACATTGTAGAAATATTACACACAAGACCCACCATATGGGTCCAAATTAACTACATTATCTTAATCCTTACCATCAAAATTTCACCACACATCAACCATCAAAACTACAAAAACTACTATATGAAACACAAATCAAAATCCACCAAAAAATACACACCTTCAAACATTAAATTATATCATCCACTATTTTACAATAAAAATCATTGAACATTTACACACCCTATTCATTTATCATGAAATTTAGTTACAAAAAATAACACACTATGGTACTAGACCCTTTCATATCATTAATATACCCATGTGATTTCATTTCAATATTATAGTTTATTCCACATTTAACTGGGAAATAAACACAACCAAGACATAAGATAGGTCACAAATCTCACACAACCATCACCACAACACCACATCAACCAAGACACCACATCACAATAACAGCTGATCTCAATAACCACACCACAAAACCTTCTTTAAAAATGACAACCCATATTGATATCCTCACTACACAAATATAACACAGAATTCAACCCATAATCCATGAAAACACTATCACATCACTTCACCACACATTTCAGAGAATATCTAGCCACCACTATAGTTACACAAAAACCAAAACCACACATGGAAAAAATGACCAAAACTACATAAAAATTAGATCCCAGATGCAACAAAATAGATTAAAAGGTATTAAATTATTTCATTTTATTATTTAGAATTTATATCATCTTGAAAACCTTATTTCCAAGATTAATTTATTTATTAGCCATATATATGTTTTTATCGTTCTTATTCATGGGGATATCAATAACAAACACAGAAAGGGTCTCGTAATAATATTAACTATTTCATAAAAAGGCTCTGAATTACCATGATTTTCCTCAAAGGAAACAAAAAAGAAAGTTATAGTCAACCATACCACTGGATAAGTACAAATATATGACCACACCCTATCCCCGTCAATTTCAGATTAGCCAATGCATTATCTTGTATAAGATGACGGTTTAAATCCACCAAATGGAAAGAAAACGAATGAAATACCGAAACATTACAGTTTATATTGAGATAATTTGGATCAAATATCCCAAAAAATATTTCTAAATCTTTTTTCACAATTGGAAAAGGGAAAACAAACTGGAATCCAATACTGCACAACAGAAACAAAACTTTAACCTAGATGACACAAAAGAATAATAAAAAACAACCCTAATGGATCCTCAAACCATAACAACATCACCTCTATAAACCACCAAAATAAGAAATAAATAAATAAAGGAAATTAATGGAATATCTCACCACATATTTATAATTATCAACCTATGTAACCTAAGGATCGAAGGATAAGAAGAAGGAATCGATGATCCTCTGTGAATGTCTAGTGTTTTACCAAAAAATATGGTTAAATGAAGTGGAGTTAGATGTATCAGCTGAACCATTAGACTTCTAATTACATAGAAACAAACTCATTCATAATTCGAATAACATAATAATATCATGAGATTTATTAAGACCTCCCATTATAAGATATTAACTAGATTTATTCTAAGAGTTTCTAAAATTAAATACATGGTTTAAATTTAGGGTTCCTCATCCTAAATTTATTCACCTTGTGGATATAACATTTACATAGTGAATTCCTTCTACCCAAAAGTACTCACTGGAGAAATTTTTTAAAATTTTGATCTACACAAGTCATCAAATATTAACTAACATAATTAATTAATGTTTCACATCATAAATAAAATATTTATGTGCAGCTATTGCTTTAACATCTTTAAAGCCCTCATATAGTTTAGTATGAACACCATAAACTCCCAAACTAGTAATGTAAAAGTCTTTGAAGGAATATCCAATTACATGTTTTCTAGTAAGGAAATAAATAAGAATCATATACTTTATATTATCATAATTTATTCTATAGTAAAACCATTTATTAATGAATAGATTTTATGATAACAAATCGAGACAACTTTCATTACTTTGATTCAAACTGCATGATAAAAATAAAATGGAATTGAAAATTTAAAATTAGGAAAAAAATATATTACTTATAATAATATAAATGCATCAATAAAAATACATTTATAAATAGTATAAGTATTATAATATACAATTTTTCTCAATAGGTGAAAATTATGAAAAGAACCCCTTACATTGTTAATGTTCCATTCTATGCACGGGCGAAACTGCCTGGATGTTATCTCTATGATGATAATATAAATTTGATGAAACCATATTCATCTATATTTAATATCATATAGAAAATTTAAAATCATCTCATATCAATTCATTATATATGTTTCTTATATGGTTGTGTAAAAATTAATTGGTATTGTCCTATTTCAAAAAAATTGTTTATCAAAATTAATATTACATTGATAAGAAAAATAAATAATATAAAATTTATAGAAAAATAAAAAAGACATTATTTTTTTTACAAAATATAGTTACATTAGAATTTATTTTCCCAATGTAATCCTTGATAGATTTTGATTACATTTTTCATGTAGGTGGTTAAGTCGACCCAAACCAGAACAAGCTATAACTCAATGGGTGCATATGGTTAAGGAAGTGTATACATTCAATACAAAATAAGAATAATGATATTATATAAAAATTTTACATTATTTTGGATAATAATTTATGTTTTCTTGATAATGAAAGACAATCATAATGATAATCGAAAAATGTTACTTCATGGAGGTGGCTATCTGCACAACACATAGTTAATATTTTGATGTCCTGGTGGATGAGTGAGAATGAAGGTGGATGATAATGTTTCTCTTAATAATATTAATTAAATTATATATTTCATGTTAATTATTCAATTCCATTTTAATTACCATTTTAGAGATTTTGGGGTGAAAATTTTAATATGTTTTTCTTCGAGGCCGTAGTCAGTAAACTGTATCATCAGCTTTATTCTAATTTTATATGTGAATGGGAAGGGATAAACTAGTGGGTTTCCTTTTTTATAATAACACTATAGAATAACAAATATATTGAGTTAATCATTTTAATATGGTTAATGTATCTTAATAAGAGAAGTATTAAAAACAAAATGTAATGAGTTAGTAATACATATTTTAGGTCCTTGAACGTCCTCTTTATGAACACCTTAGAATTGAAGGAATTTTTATAAATTATAAAGAACAAGGAATTTTGTAAATTCAAGGTACATATAAAATTATGATATTTTTTCAGTGGATTAAGAATTCATCAGTGGTAATATAGAGCATGTAATGGATGGAATTGATCCCCTTTTATATATAATGAAAAAGATATTTGGTCAATATCTAATACCTTCAAATTATATCCTTACACTATTGAAGTTTCAACAACACCATATGTTAAAAATAATGGATTTTGAGGTGATATTGTAGTGATAAATTATAATACACATATTTAAAAAAAATTATACATTTTTTACGTCATTAATTTTTTTATATTTTTTACTTTTAACATTAATTTTTTTTCTAAGGAAAACAATTTTTTATTATGTAAAATTATTTTAAAAAATGATTTAAATTATCCACCATACTATATAAGGTATTAATAATAATAAATAAAATATATATTTTACCTAATGAAAATTATATATAATTTGAAATTTACTATTAAATTAAAACACTTGATATTTTAAAATTTGGTTTTTGTAAAAAAAATGGGTTTTTAAAAAATATAGTTTCATAATCTTATTTATAATTGATTACCAAATATATTTGTTTTAATATAATTAAATATATTCTTAAAAATAATGTTAGTTTCATTATTTAAAAAATATTTTTTTTTTCATAGATAAAAATAATATAATATTATAAAAAGATCCTTCAACATGTCTCGTTCATCATTATCATAGACAGTAACATTATTCAAAGTAATATAATTTTGATGATAAAAAGAAAAACTAAATTTAACCACTATTATTTACAAATTTAAATCTTATAATAAATTAATTTAGTAATTTTTTGTTTCTAAAAGTGATAAAATATAAATATTATTGTATGTTCATAGATACTTTTACAACTGTGAAATATTACTTAAATTAAAAAAAATAATATTGTTCTTTTTATAAATTCAACATACTATTTTAATTTAATTTATATTAATTATTAAATAAAAACATAAAATATAAAAAAAATATCCAAAAACTTTCATGTCACGCTGGTATTGGCCTAATCATTTTTTTTACTATTCACTAAAAATCATTTACTTCTGAAAAAAAAATTAACAATCATTTAAGATAATCAAAATAATTTTAATCAAAAAAGTAGAGAGTTTTTTTAAATTAAATTTAATAAATTTTAGAATTTATCTTTAAAATTATAATATTATATTTAATGGTAAAATTATAGTTTATGAAAAATAACTATTTGAAATTTCTTATCTCTTTAATTTCATTTTATCTATGTTTCTAAATATTTTAATATTGTATTATTAGTTTTTAAATATAAATATTAAGCATTATAATAATCTTATAAATATCATCATTTGATATGTTAAGGTGAAATACTATGTCTTTTTTAACAGTCCTTTGAAAGGCATCCTTTTTTAATTACTAATTATAAGGATGCAACCGTACAACGTTAAATAATATTGAGTAAGGTCCATAATTTTACATTATCTTGGACTAAGGATATTTTTTGTTTTTTAGTTTTAGATAATAAGGCCATAACTCATACATAAATAAAACAATAAAATTAAAATTTAAAACTTCATAAAAGTATCCAATTTTATATAATCTAAAACATTTATAATAAAGTATGGTTTATTTAATGAAAAATCATAATGACTACCAAAATTAATTGTTATAATCCTTTACTCATCCTAAATTCATGTTATGAACAATTAAAACATGGGATGGTCATATAATTCTCAACAAGGGATAAAAAGAAAGAAACTTTTAGTCCATTTAAAAACATTAAAAAATATGAAAAAACACAATAACATAAATTTATACTGTTTATCCCTAATAAGTTGTAAATACATTTCATTGACAATAAGCTCATTTCATACATTATTCATAACCACAATATTATCATAAAACCCATAAAAACATAGAAAATACATAAATGTAACTTGGAAGATCATTTTACATGTCTCTCTTATAAAAAGAATAGTTGTAAAGTCGACTTCAATACATGTGCCACCTATAAATAGAATTTCTAAAGGACCATATTCCCTCCCCAATGCATTGGAGGGATATCACGAACCCACAACTCATTACGTTATCATAGAACCACCCGTAATTTTTTTATTATACAACCACCCATGAAATTTCCAAGTACAGTAGATATAAGAAAAACACATATAAGATTTCAATTTTCAACATTTCACTCATAATGTATCCCTTGTAATCCTAAGAAAACTATTCTAGATATTAGACAACTAAATACATTTTAAATACCAATTTTTAATAAAATAATACCAAAAAATTGAAAATAAGGTTTTTCAATTATGAAAATATGAAATGTTTCAAGGGAATCTAGTGTAAAACAAAACCCATGGTGGTGGAAAATTCTCGATTTCATATACGTAAAGAAAATAACACTATTTTAAATGTATTCTAAAATTGTTATATATAAAGCATATAAAAGGACTCCTTTAAAAAAATATTTTAATGAAATTAAAAATAGATGAAAATTTTCTTTTATAAACATCATTATTTCCATATAAAATTTATATGAAAAATAATATAAAGCATATCAACATCAGGAAATGATTGCATCTTTAAACATTCAAAGCGTCTCATACCACTTTTTATATTTAAATTATAAACTAAATAAAATAATAAAATTTATTAAAACTTTATATTCCATTATAATTGATTACATATAGACATATAATGTCAAATGTTATATATATACACCTAATAAATGAATAAAGTTACATATAATCAAGAAATTCATCAAATAAAAGAGATTGCGGGAAAATCCCTATTGCAGGTCCGAATTATCTCGTGTATCTTTAAATTCATGAATAATAAAAATATATTAGTTAGTTAAATTATTTAGTACAATTTAATAATTTAGTTTTACATATGTTTTACTTATTTATAGTTTTTATACAACTACTTAAACAATTATGTTTACGTTAGTTTTTTTACAATATTTGGTTAATGCGTTAAAACGACTTTTTTATGTCATCTACAATCAAAGTTGTTATCATATGAACATATATTGAATAATAATAATGGAATAATTATAATTTATATACATCTATTTCTGTTTTAAAATCAACCCTAATGGTTTATTATGAAAAATGAACCGATTTTATAATCATGGGGATGGTAGGTCATATGTACACATGAGTAACATTCTCATTTTTCAATTATCATTATAGAAAGAAGGTAAATAACAATATAAAATTAAAAAATGAAAATTATATAATATAAAATATATTATTTAATCATATATAATTATATATATCATTATTTTTATGTAAAAGAAACAACATATCTTTGAGGAGGTGGTAGTCCACATGTCCACAAATGACGATATCCTTTTTTTTCAGTGTGTGAAATTGTGTTAAAGAAAATGATGTTTTATATTATAAAATTTTGTCATTTTAATAATATTATATATAATTTATCTATGTTATATATATTCAATTAAACCCATCCATAATATGTTCAATATAGTGTGTGAAATTATCACATCACTTTGAGGAGGTGGTAGTCTATAATTCCACAAATTATGTTATCCTATTTAAAAAAATGGAATGTATAATGTTATTTGTAATAAAAAATTATAGAAGAATAAAAAATAAAAAATATTATACATATCATATATAAACTATGTTTCCACCATAATTCCCAACCATGAAATGTGGTAATGGAAAAAACGAACAACATCATTTCATGAGGTGGTAGTTCTCTATACACAAGAATAATAAGTTGGTTGCCCATTAGATGGATGAGTGTGTAAGTGTAGGTAAAACTTTTATCATAAAAACAATATATTATATTTATTATACTGATTTTATTATTTATTAATGGAATAAAAGATTTGAGGGAGTGCAGAACGAAAATAAAATAAAAGAGCTTGAAGAAGGGTGTTACCCTTTATTCAGGTAACTCCTTTTAGATTGAACCAAAGGGCTTCCATGGATGGATGTATTCACAAAATGAGGATTCTAGTAATATTTGAGGTATGTTGAATATCTCTTTTGGTAGATATTGGTCGAGATAATTTTTCTTGAGGGGTGTGATACAGTGTAATGTGATAAGGAAATTTATAGTAGAGGACACGAGGTGCTCTTGTAAATTTTGAAAAATGGACTTCCACCCTTGTTTTAACAGTAAATGTGGCTAAAATAATTTGAAAAATCAATTTAAGGGATTATATAGTATAAAAAAGACTATACAATGGCTTTTGTAAAGGTTTATAGGTCATTTCGTCCTTTATATTAAATTTTAGTCTCTTTTTAATCTAATTATTTTCTTAATAATTTTTATTAATTAAAATCACTTTCACTAATTTATTAGGTAAAAAAAAGTTGAACATATTATAAATTATAAATTATTTTTATTCAAAATAAGTAATACATATTTCCAAATCCCAATAACTGGGTTGTCATAAATTAATTTAAATTTAACTATGTATATGGGATGTGACATCAGGTTTTTATTGTAAAAAACATCAAAAGAATTCTATATTTTTATATTCAATTTCAAATGAAAATTTATTCCATTAATCAAATGTCGGTTAATTTATTTAAAATATAATCTAATTAAACCTTAAAACCAGTTAAATATATAATTTTTCCCAGTAAATAAATCAGAAAAAAAGCATTTTTGAATTAAAATTTTTTATTCTTCGATATTCATTATTGTCACGACCCGTCCTCGGGGCCCGTGCCGTGACTACCACAAGCCCCCATTCTATAGGCTAGGGGATGGTGGATAGCACCAAATGCGTAATTCTCGATAACTGGGAAGCCATTGCCTTTATAAAACTAAACAAGACACCACAGATTACAAGCGGAAGTAAAACACTAAGTAAAAAAAAGTGCTGAAAAGTAAATGGGCCCGAATACAAACCCAATAAAAAGTACATCTACAACTGAAAAAAAAAGTACAACAAAAAAAGGCAAGAGCTGGAAGAATGGAAGCAGCTACTGGGTCGTCCTCCTCGGATCCTACCTGATGGGTAGGTACAGATGGCACAACTCCTGGATCGTCCACCACGGATCCTACCTGAAGAGTAGGTACAGATAGCGCAGCTCCTGGATCGTCCACCATGGATCCTACCAGAACGGTATGTACATATAGCCTCCACAACGCTCTCTCTCGTCAACCTCCTCTGAGTGTCGTCTCATCATGAAGTCCACCTTCGGATATTGACTCGTCGTGAGGTCCAACTCCGGGTACCGTCCAGTCCTCGAACACTCGGCTTCTGTCAGCGCTGTCCGACGTCTACAACCAACACAACGAAATGTGGGCATAGCCCATACAGGGGTGAGTATACGATACTCAGTAGGGACCCCGAGACCCTCAAGGTCTCACAAAATCCAACAAGGATAATCAAAAAGAAGGTATCAATAGATTACATCTACTTAGGTATATGCCCATACATATACCTAAGTTATCAAGTAACCCATCTCAAACATGAGGAAACAAAAAGATTATGAAATCAGCGGATAACCACTACCCAGGTATATGCCCATACATATACCTAATTTATCAAGTGACCCATCTCAATCAGGAGGTAAACACAAAGGTCATAGACTCATCTCAAACCAGGATTTTCATTATCGAAACTGTAACTGCTGAAGAGACCTGTCTCTTGAGTGTACAGTGATCCTGTCACGACTCCGAGGTATTTCTCACTAACTTAAGACTGCTGAGGTACTCCTCCTATCGAGTACCACGGGTCAGCCACCCAAACACAGTAGTGCTTCTCGCCGGGGTATGCCACCCAAACACAGTAGTGCATCACCCCTAATAGCCTGCAGAGGTACTCTCCGGATGAGTACCGCGGGTCTGCACCAAAGCTGATTAGTGCTCCATCTACCATGGGTCTGCACCCAAAAAAATTAGTGCTCTATCCACTAGGTATGTCGACTCACTCCAAGTCGAGTCGGTCAACCATTCGTCAGGTCTCAGCCGGCTACACGATCTCCGTACTCCGCATGCTCGTCTCCGGAATAGTCCTCTCCACGAGCTACAAGTCGATACTCCATGTATTACAAAGTCCCACGAAAAAGTATCTCAAAGGACCGCCTCGTCATAGGGGTCTCAACGCAACAGACGACGCGTCAATCGGATGCCCGGTCTGTGAGTTATTAGCCTTTTCGTTCCAGGGGTCCGGTTGGTTTCATGTGCGAACCAACCCAGCCGTATCTTAACTATACCCCAAAATCTCATAGGGTATGCTCATAGGGACCGTTTCTCAACGTGATCACCAACGTCGCTGACGGTTCTTCAAACGGACGTCTGGTCTGAAAGTTATCAGCTTTTCTGTTTCAGGGGACTAGTTGGATTTTGGGTACAATCCAACCCGGACACTATCCAACTGCAACAAAAACTTAGGCGAAGTATGTGAAAAGTCCTGTCTCATCTAGAAGAATCCAACAAAGTCGACGGCACGTTAATCGGGCGTCCGGAGCTCAAGATATAAGCGTTTCTGCTCCGAGGGCCCGGTTGGTTTCGTATCCGAACCAACTCGGCCTTACACAAAGTTCTCCAAAACCTTGAGTGTAATATACCGAAACGACCGACTCGATCCAAGGATCACATCACAGCTGACGGTGCATCGATCGGAGGTCCCTAGCACAAGATATGGGAAAAAGACCGTAAGAGGTCTGTGAATAGGGGGTTCGGGCCCGGTCCGACCCGGCCCAATACCCCCTGGGTCGGCCAGAATAGGGTCGACCCGACCCGGGTCCGGGTCCGGCGTGCTTGGGCACAACCCGGCCCGGCTGGCGGGGCCCGGACCGCCCTTCATGGCCCGGCCCGGCCTGGGCGCGGCCCGGCTTGGCGCGCTCGGCCTGGCCCGCGTGGCCAGGCGGCTCGGTCGTAACGGCCGAGCGGAAGGGGTGTGGGGGGGCGTGCTGCCCCCACCTGTTCATGTAACCATGGCCCCCATGTGGGGGGGGGGGGCGCTCCTGTTGGCCAGCCGGGGGTTACGACCCCCAGCTTTCTCGGTGACTGGCCGGCCCGGCTGGCTGGCCGTGCTGTTGCCGCGGGACCCCACATTCCCGCCCTCCTGCTCCGGCACCGGCGGCCGAAAGTCGGCCCCCGCTCTCTTCTCAGCCGCGACCTTGGTCTGTCTGGCGCGGCGCACCGACGTCGCGACCCTCCGCTACGGCTCCGCTCCAGCCGCGGTCTCTTCCAGGTTCTCCGGCGCGACGCGACGACACCGCGCTTCTTCGCCCAATCATTATTATTTTATCGCGGTGCACCGACACCGCGCTTCCTTGTTCGTGCTGCAAACAAATCGACAATAAAGGGGGGAGGAGGGTCAGTCGTGTTCATTCGGTCTGACCTCCTCCCATTATTGCGATATTAGGCAGCCCAAAAAGGACGATAAATAGTGAATAATGTATTCAGGAACAAAAAGAAATAATCCCCCTACCTCGAAGAAAAATTTTAACGAAGCCTCATCACGGAATTGCACGTCGTGGAAGGAGGATCGTCGCATCGCGGAGAAAAGATTCATCGGCATCGCGTCGTCGATCTCCGAGGATCCGGCATTCTTGTCGACCATTGTCTGAGGTCGGCGTTTTTCGCATTCTTCGCATTGTTCATTGAGGAAGGAGTGCTTCCAGGATTTGAGTGATTTCTCCCCAGCCCTCTCGCACAACGTACCCCTTTAATAAAATAAGACTTTTCTTATTTTATTAACACACAAGCCAAACATTTTGAAATTAAAATTTTGAATCAATCAATTAATTGAATTGATTGAGAAGTTTAAACCACCCAAATTAATGAGGCGTTTAAACATGAAGTTAAACATAAGATTTGACTCTCAATTAAAGGGGGGTGTGGGTGCGTTACCTAATTAAAGGTGGGGGGTTTCAAGGAAGTTTAAAAGGTGGGGATCATGTGGGCCCCACCCCACAAATATCCTACCTAGTGGAGTAACATGTATTGGGTTCCACTTCAACCACATAGATTAGGTTAAACAACATTAAAAGAGGGAAAAACTGTTGTGACACAACACTTAATCTATTTAAGAAGAAATGAAAATATAATTGTAAAACAATTATATTTTTATTCCTTACCTTTTAAAAAAAACTCCTCTTTAGAAAACGCAACTCCAGAAAGGGTCTTCTTAAGCAATTACTGGCGCTACGAGTTCATCGGTGCCCTCAGATTTCAATTCCGAGCACCTGTTCAAAATTTAGAAAACCCGCTCATTCGACCACTGAACGTACCGGAGCTAAACTTCAGAAAATGATTTCGGGCACACCGAGCCTCAGAATCAGGCACCGTCAGAAACTGCGTTCTTTTTAAAATCCCAAAGAAAATTAGGAAAAAAAAATCCTTGAAATTTCTGGGTCTTTACATTACTCCCACCTCAGGGATTTACGTCCTCGTAAAGCTTTAACACAAACTAGGGATACAAAAGCGGTTCTGAGCACGCATCTGAGCCTTCCGCTCCCATGTTCTCACCTGGTGGTTCTCGTACTACCAGTGAAAGCGCACTTGAGAAATCGAATGTCCTCGCAGGATCCGCTCTTGTCGATCCTCGATCCCCACTGGAACCTCCGTGAAAGTCACCCCATCGCCCAAGTCCAGCTCCCCATGGTCGATGATATACGTTGGGTCAAGCACGCATCTCCTCAGTTGAGATACGTGGAAGTCGTTGTGCATCTGGTGCAACTGAGGTGGATGGGTCAAGTGTTAAACCACCTCGCCAACCCTGTTGAGGACCTAGAAAGGTCTGTTGAACCTCAGAGACAACTTGTCTCCTCGGCCACATCTTCGTAAACCTCGTCGAGATGAGCCCGTATAAGGATGTGATTGTCATCCTTAAACTTTAGAGGTATCCAATTCCTATTTAGAACTGAATCTCAAAACCCCTACTACCAAGATGGTAAGATTTACTGACTACAGAGTGATCACCCGCACCCTCCTATGCATGAGTTTATCATGTGCTGCATGGGGTTTCTTTTCACCGACCAAGGAAAACCCATCCCGACGTCGTAGTTAAACAACAACCTTTTTGCCTAATACCGTCAATTTGTGTATGAACTGTGATTTCCAGGTCCATACTCAAACCAACTTCATAAGGCCTCGACGCTGCCACCAAGAGATTCCAACCAAAACTCTCACCTCGTGGGTCAGACCACTCTGTCGGCGTAAGTGTGATTATAGAGACTTATCCCAAGGTATCTCGAAACGTCAGGGTCAAGTCTATGGCTTACCGGAAACTGTAGGTCTGGAAAAAGATTCGTGGAAGGATGGAATGATTCATATCAATGTCTGTTACTACGGCAGCTATTAGTGGACACAGATTGTCCCTTGAATCGTTTTTAGATCCATTAGTTCACACTCCTTGACCGCATGCAGCCGCACTCTTCCTCCACCCTCCAGCTCTTTGAGCCTGGTGGGGACAACTAAGGCGGGTGGTTGTAGCATGTTAAAATGTACACCACCTCATGCTGCTCTCCTAGCTCTGCCTCTATGTCTGCTGCTTCGCAGACTCATCTCTCCTTAAAGCTTCCTCTTCATGAAACATTTAACACACCAGAGTCTCTAAGATTGGAGACAGTTTCCTATTTCTTACTGCACTATGCAGTATTCATACGCTCCTGGATGATCTGCACCTTATTTTCCTACGATTTGTAAGAGCTGATAAGATTTCTCCCTTGCCGAAAAGATAAACTCGGTCTCCTCCCCTGGATGAACCACGCCCATTGCCTAATACAGTCAATCCTGACATGAATGATGCATTCATGTCATGGATGACGTCATAAGGCCTCGACGTAACTACCAAGAGATCCAACTGTCACTCTCACCTCCAAGGGTTGAGTCACACTGTCGGAATCGGTGTGAGGTCACGGGGTCTCCTCCAGTAGAAATCTAGAAATTGAGGGTCATGTCAACAGTTTTTAACCGGAACCTCTCTGTATCAACCGAACAAAAGGACAGGAAAGAAAACATCACAAAGACATGTTTCTTTTTATTTCTTAACCTCATAGTATAAAGACACAAATACAACAGCAACATGGAACTAGAAGTACCAAGAAAAATAGTAATCCACTAGTTCCACTCCTATCCACCTGCTCCTGGAGCTCTACTGCCTTGTCCACTGCTTGGATATTGCTCAAGCACCCTCCACTGCTTCTGTTTCGGTGGCTCCTCCAACGCCTACGGATCAACTGTGCGGGGGGTCGGACAGTCACGTGCGAGGTGACCCTTCATGCCACATTCATAACACTTCCTGCTCCTTGTACGGTGGGATCTGGTCCTCTTGGACCTCTGCATCATCTGTATACTTCCTATAGATGACTCGACTGCTGATGAAAAAATCATGTTGCAAAGGCAGCAGCTCCAGAACACACTTGGGGTGTACAACCACTGGTATAAACTCCACCCTGAAGAAGGTCTCAAAGTCCCCCCATGTGAAGGTCATCCCCTCACAAAACTAGAACAAGTGGGTCCACCACCTACTTGCTGCTGCCTGAAGAAGGCTGGCAGCAAAGATCACCATGAAGTCTGCTGGCGTCCCCACTCGCCTGAAGACTCTCACCACAGCCTCCAGCCAATACTCAGCCGCCTGCGGGTCCGTCTCTCCCCAGAACCTGGGAGGCCACTGGCGCTAGAACACGTACAACGTGCTCAAGTGGCGTGCATCACCTACTACTGGGGCTGGTGGCATCGGTGGCCCAACGTATGGTAGTACTACTGGTGCCTCAACTGCAATAGGGCCATGTACCGAAGCCTCGTCGCTCGGTAGGCTGTCAGTATGCACATCCCTCCGGGCTCTAGCTGGTCATCCGTGGAAAGGCATCCTCAAAGAAACAACATGACACGGTCAAATGATTATACCTGGTGAGCTGACCTGGTTTGAGCTATTTTAAGGCAAAAGCTTTGAAAACACATACACAATCAGTGTTTTCGTGCACAAAGTTGGAAATCAGAAGTACGGGTCCTGGTGTATGGATACATCGACCACCCGCACCAATACTGGACTCCCTGAACTGAAAACCACACTCGGTACTCTAAACAGTTTCGCTTCACAGAATGATAATATTATAGTTATAAGTTCTGCGGTAGAGCCTAACTTCTCTGATACCAATTTGTCACGACCCGTCCTCAGGGCCCGTGCTGTGACTACCCCAAGACCGCCTTCCATAGGCCAGGGTCTAGAGACTACCACCAAAGGCATAATTCCCGATAACTGGGAAGGCATTGACTTTATAAAAGTAAACAAAACACCACAGAGTACAAGCGGAAGTAGAACACTAAGTTCAAAAGGAAGTGCTGAAAATTAAATGGGCCAGAATACAAACCCAATCGAAAGCACAACTACAACTAAACAAAGGTACAATAGAAAAAGACAGAAGCTGTAAGAATGGAATAAACTCCTGTATCGTCCTCCTCGAATCCTACCTGAAGGGTAGGTACAGATAGCGCAGCTCCCGGATCATCCACCATGGATCCTACCTGAAGGGTTGGTACAGATAACGCAGCTCCTGGATCATCCACCACAGATCCTACCTGAAGGGTACGTACAGATATCCTCCACAATTCTCTCACCCGTCAACATCCTCCGAGTGTCGTCTCATCATGAAATCCACCTCCGAAAACTGACTCGTCATGAGATCCACCTCTGTGTACCATCCAGTCCTCGAACACTTGGCCTCTGTCAGCGTTTCCTGACGTCTACAACCAACACAACAAAGTGCGGGCATATCCCGTGCAGGGGTGAGTATACGATACTCAGTAGGGACCTCGAGACCCTCAAGGTCTCACAAAATCCAATAAGGATAACCACAAAGAAGATATCAACGGATAACCTCTACATTGGTATATGCCCATACATATATCTAAGTTATCATGTATCCCATCTCAAACATGAGGAAACACAAAGATTATGAAATCAACGGATAACCACTACCCAGGTATATGCCCATACATATACCTAAGATATCAAGCGACCCATCTCAATCATGAGGTAAACACAAAGTTCATAGACTCAGCTCAAACCAAGATTTTCATTATCGAAACCGTAACTGCTGAAGAGCCCCATCTCTGGAGTGTACAGTAATCTTGTCATGACTCCGAGGTAATTCTCACTAACCTAAGACTGCTAAGGTACTCCTCCTGTTGAGTACCGTGGGTTAGCCACCCAAACACAGTAGTTCTTCCCGTAGGGGTATGCCAACCGAACACAGTAGTGCATCCCCCCTAATAGCCTACAGAGGTACTCTCCGGATGAGTACCACAGGTCTGCACCCAAACTAAGTAGTGCTCCATCCACCATGGGTCTGCACCCAAACAAGGTAGTGCTCTGTCCACTGGGCTAGTCGACTCACTCCAAGTCGAGTCGGTCTAGCAGTCGTCAGGTCTTCGCCGGCTACACGGTCTGCGTACTCCGCACGCTCGTCTTCGGGAGGGTCCGCTCCACGAGTTACTAGTCGATACACCAAGTATCAAAAATTCCTATGAAGAATTATCTCCAAGGACCACCTCGTCATAGGGGTCTCAACGCAACAGACGGCACGTCAATCGGACACCTGGTCTGTGAGTTATTAGCTTTTCGTCCAAGGGGCCCGTTTGGTTTCGTGTGTGAACCAACCCGGCCGTATCTTAACTGTACCCCGAACTCTCATTGGGTATGATCATAGGGACCGTTTATCAACTTGATCACCAATGCCGCTGACGGTTCGTCAAACGGACGTCCGATATGAAAGTTATCATCTTTTTCGTTCCAGGGGCCCGGTTGGATTTCGGGTACAATCCAACCCGGCCACTATCCAACTGCAACCAAAACTCAGGAGAAGTATTTCAAAAGTTCTGTCTCATCAAGAGGAGTCCAACAAAGTTGACGGCACGTCAATCGGACGTCCGGAGCTCAAGATATAAGAGTTTCCGCTTCGAGGGCTCGGTAGGTTTCGTATCCGAACCAACCCTTTCATACTCAAAGTTCTCTTAAACCTTGAGTGTAATATAGCAAAACGACCATCTTGATCCAAGGATCGCATCGCAACTGACGGTTCATCGAACAGAGGTCTATAGCCCAAGGAATGGGCAAAAGACCATAAGAGGTCCGCGAATAGGGGGTTCAGGCCCGGTCCGACCCGACCCGATACCCCCTGGGTTGGCCCAAACCGGGTCGACCCGACTCACGTCCGGGTCTGGCCCGCTTGGGCACTGCCCGGCCTGCGCGTCCCAGCACGGTCTACACGGCCCGGCCCGGCCTGGGCGCGGCCTGGCCCGGCGTGGCCAGGCGGCTCAGCCGTAATGGCCGAGCGGAAGGGGTGCGGGGGGGGGGGGGGGGGGGGGCTGCCCCTCGCCTGTTTGTGTAACCGCGGCCCCCATGTGGGGGGCTGATCTTGTCGACCAGCCGGGGGTTAAGACCCCCGGATTTCTCGGTGACCTGTCGGCCCGAAGGGCTGGCCGTGTTGCTGCCGCGGGACCCCGTGGTCCAGCCGTCCTGCTCTGGCGCCGGCGGCCGGAAGCCGGCCACCGATCTCTGCTCTGCCACGACCAAAGGCCGCGGCCTTGGTCTGTCCGGTGCGGCACGATAGCGTCGCTTCCCTCCGCCGCGGTCTCTTCCAGGTTCTCCGGTGCGGCGCGACGGCGCTGCGGCTTGTTTGACTTCAATGGCGCGGCGCACCGGTGCCGCGCTTCTTCGCCCAATCTTTATTATTTTCAGCACGGTGCACCGGCACCGCACTGCCTTGTTCGTGCTGTAAACAAATCAACAATCAAGGGGGGAGGGGGTCGGCTGTGTTCGTGCGGTCCGACCTCCTCCCGTTATTGCGATATTAGGTGGCTCAAAAAGGACGATAAATAGCGAAGAAAGTATTCGGGAACAAAAATAAATAATCCACCAACCTCGAAGAAAAAGTTGAATGAAGGTTCATCGCGAAATTGCACGTCGCAGAAGGAGGATCATCACATCGCGGAGAAAAGATTCTTCGGCGTAGTTTCGTCGATCTATGAGGATCTGGCGTTCTTGTCAACCTTGTTCGGAGGTCGTCATTCTTCGCGTTCTTCGTTGAGGAAGGAGTGCTTCGAGGATTTGAGTGATTCCCCCCCAGCCCTCTCGCACAACGAACCCCTTTAATAAAATAAGACTTGTCTTATTTTATTAACACACAAGCCAAACGTTTTGAAATTAAAAATTTGAATCAATCAATTAATTGAATTAATTGAGAAGTTTAAACAGCCCAAATTAATGAGGCATTTAAACATTAAGTTAAACGTAAGAGTTGACTCTCAATTAAAGGGGGGCTTGGGTGCGTTACATAATTAAAGATGGGGGGTTTCGAGGAAGTTGAAAAGTTGGGGATCGTGTGGGCCCCACCCCACAAATATCTTACCTAGTGGAGTAGGATGTAGTGGGTTCCACTTCAACCACATTGCTTAAGTTAAAAAAACTTTAAAAGAGGGAAAATGTGTTGTGACACAACACTTAATCTATTTAACAAGAAATGAAAATATAATTGTAATACAATTATATTTTTATTCCTCACCTTTTAAAAACAATTCCTCCCGAGAAAACGCAACTCCAGAAAGGGTCTTCTTAAGCAATTACCAGCTCTATGAGTTCATCGGTGCCCTCAGATTTCAATTCCGAGCACCGGTTCGAAAGTTAGAAAAACCCGCTCGTTCGTCCACTGAATGTACCTGAGCTAAACTTTGGAAAATGATTCCAGGCACTCCGGGCCTCGGAATCAGGCGCCATCAGAAACTGCGTTCTTGTAAAATCCCAAAGAAAATTAAGAAAAAATTTTCCTTCAAATTTCTGGGTCTTTACAATTATAAACAGAAACTTCATAAAAAAATTAAATAAAAAATCACATTAACACAATGAAAATGTTTCTCATTATAAATTATGTTTATTAATACATATAAAATCCATAAAGGTTCCAAAAATATTGTTTTTAATATGTGTTCCCCATTAAAAGGGTGTAAAACTACCTTTTAAAAATATTCATCTTTTTTATGCTTAAAATAAGATCGATTCTTATTTTAAACCTATTAAATTTATTTAATGAATTTAAAATAAATTACAAACAAGGGTAAACATGATATTTTTATTATTTTTCATTCCATTTGATTATATATATTGGTGATAACTACTAATTACAAAAATAATATTAACTATATATTATTTATATATATAACTCATCATTGCAGTCAATGTATGTTTTTGGAAAAATTTCTTATTTGATGTCTGATAAGATATCATACAGAGCATTAATTATATGGTAGAATTAGCATTTAATTCATAAATATTAATTACTATGAAAAGGTATTATTCTATAATTACCTAGGATGTTATATCATTTCTGATTTTGGAAACCTCATCCCCTCAATTTTATTAACTTTTCAAATAAGTGGGGGTATTTTCAATCATATCATTTTCATATTCCAATGGTTCCTCATTAACCATTTATTTTTTCATATTAACATTACCTATTGAATTAAATTATTCCACAACCCATGCTCTATGTTGTCAAGAATTTGATATAGATGTTCTTTATAATAAATATTCTCTTCCAACTGAACAAATTTATGGCTCAAAACATGATTTGAGTCATGAAAAGACATCCATTACATTGCATTATGATATATGTCATATACCTGAGAGAAACATAGAGGAAATTCCACTCATTAATAAATATTTCCAATTTTCTATAATATTTCAAATGGTCTAATGAACCATGATCTCAACTTCCACTTCTTTACCAAACACACGACACATTTCCATGGATAGCATTTTAAAAATGCATGATCACATACCGTAAAAGAAATATTCTTTCTCCATTTATCTAAATAACTCTTCTTCCAACCCTAATTTATCTTCTGGTGTCACTATAGCAACTAAAATTTTTATATTGTTACCTCTACCAACTATAGGCCCATTATATATTTCCTATTACATCATCCCAAAAAATGGTGTTCAACACCGCTTTACATATAATGCCTCTAGAGGATCCATATGAATATTATAATTAAAATAGTTATTGTAAGAATGCTCAATTAATAAATGATGTTAATCCCAACATCCCTGGTAATTCATTGAGTTTGAACAAATAAGATCTTAAAATGTCTAAATTGCATTCTCATACTATCTATTATATTGTTGATGAAAAGTTGTACTGAATTTTAATTCAGTTCCTAAGGACTTCAGAAGTCCTTTCCAAAAACTGGATGTGAATCTAGGATTATAGTCTAATATAACAGGTAGAGGGACACTATGTATCCTTGAAATATCTTTTAGATGAATTTTAAAAAGATGATATATTAACATTTTATCTTGAATGGAATGGACATGTGAAAATTTAGTTAATCGATCAATAAGAACCAAAATCATATTATTTCTAGGAGAAGTGTTTGAAAATCACATTATGAAATACATTAATATAATCATCAATTTACACTCTAGAACTGGAAATGGTTAAAGCATCCCCTATGGTAACTCTTCTCTACATTAACATGTTGAAAATTAAAAAACTAAACACTAAATTCATCAATATATCATTTCATTTCATCTCACTAGTAATACTTCCAAAATACTATGTACATCTTAGTACTACCATGTTGAATGGAAAACATATAACTATAGGCATCAATCATTAAATCCATCCCCAAATTTTAATCACAAGGAACACATAATATTTTCTAAAATTTAAAAAAACATCTTCTTAAATATTTAAATACATAAAATTACTTTCCTTAATGAATTATACATATTCTTGTAATGATTTATCCACCATATATGATGTCTTAATTTTTTTTGAAAAATTCGAATGCACTGAATCTCGAAACAAAAAAAAAGAATATAACTACATCGAAATCATATCAGAAAAAATTTAACAGTCCATTAACCAAAGGGTCATGGCCCAAACTTATGATGGTCAATTTAGCTGTACGTTTTTGGATGAAACCCTCATCAACCATGTATTATATTCCATGATGATAATGAATCAAGAAATAATAATCCTTGACTAGTTCTATGCATATCATGTGTCTCTTGTTAAATTATTTTGAGTGAATATAGACTTAAAATTTATTTTATTTGTATATATTTTACACTTCACTCCTTAAAAATGTTGCCTTTAAATTTTTATAAAAGAAACATTAGTAGCTAAATCTAAATCATGTGTAGGACAATTTGAATCCTAAGTTTTCAAATAACAGAATGAAAGAGAAATTACCTTTTCATTTGGCACTAGCATACAATGAGTTCTTTTTAATGATGTATCACTTTAGATTCTGAATTCACAATTTTTGGAAGCCAGGGAAAAAACTAGAGGATTGAAAAATATTCTTTTAAGTTCCTAAAAATATACATCACATTCTTCTGTCAAGGTGAACTTCATTCATTTTTCAAGTCAACTTACTGAATGGGATAGTTAATCATGAAAATATTTCAACAAAACTTCAGTAATAACCCACCAATCTATAAAAAACTATGAATATCAATAAAAATGGTAGGTCTTGTCCACTCCGTGATATATTTTATTTTAGAAGGGTCAACATTTATTTCATCTTTAGAAATAATGTATCTTAATAATGAAATTTTATGCAACCAAAATTAAATTTTACCAAACATTAAATATTGATTCTTTCCCATTAATGTTTTAAGAACAATCCTTAGGTATCATTCATATTCCCCATGGACTTTAGAAAATACCAAAATATCATATATTAACACAACCATAAACAAATCCAAAAATAGATGTGTAACACCCTGACCCCTGAATCCCAGATTCGGTGCATTATTTTAATACATTGGAATGATTACAAGGAATCAAGTCTATAAAGACCGATCAGTTTAGGAGCCGTGGGAAATATACTACAAATATCAACTTTATATCACAATTTCAAACATAAAATACAGGATAGATATTTCTTTGAGAACTCCATTATTCCCTTTAGCTTAACCCTGTATATCAATCATAATATATTTATTGGAATCCTGGGAAAATAAAACAAAATAAAGGACTGAGCTCAGATGCTCACTAAGGGTAAATAATTTAGCAGAAGCTATAAACTTCTAAGGAATGATGTGTAATAAAAACAACAACCTTTTTAAACATAATCTTGAACATAATATGGAAAAAATAAATCAAACATCACCATATAAACATGCACATAGATATTCTACTAGTCTAATAATCACATGTAATAACAAATTTCATAATGAGGGAATTCCTAATGCTGGAAATCATTACCAAATACTCAAGTAATTATTCCAATACTACAAATAAATATTTTATCAGGGCCTTGATCCAAGACACTAGTGTTTCTCATGATACCTACTGATTCATCTAGGAGCTATAGCAGGCTCCACCCATCACATACTAAGTCCACTTCATTCCTTATATAAAAAAGTTGAAACATAACATAAACATTCATATTAAAACCAGAATATGAAATGTCAATACATTAACCATAAACAATGAATGGTATAAAAATAGAACATCCACAGTTAAACATATCATAACTCATTTAATACAATATCGAATATTGTTTTATAATAAATCAACCTCAATCAAGAATAATATCCAGTAAAGGATGCCGACATAGATGAAAATGATTAGTAAAACGTTTTGAGAGAAATATCGCTTTTTGGAAAATCATATAAAAGTCACAAATTTATAAAGGAAGTAATTTAAAAGAGATTTTTGAATCAAAGTGTCCCATACCACATTGAAACTTTTCAAAATAATTATCATTTCAAAACATTCATGTCCATTTAAATAAATCCATCAAATCATTTTCAAAACATGGAAATTAATTAAAAGGATTTTAAAAGATAATTCTTGGAAACATTTAAAATGATGATCTAGTTAAATAGACCCTACCATTAAACCTCAAAATAATCCTTTTGAAAAAAATTTTAGGAAATATGGGTATCTATGATAAATATGTCTCAGTAAATACTTACACATAGACAATATCAGATGACAATGAGATTAAGGAAAAAACCCTTACCTTGTACTTTTCATTGGTAGTGGGTAGGTTAACCTCCTGTATAATGTTGAAATCATTGTTATTAAATTATACAATAACCATATACATTAATATGATATCGTATATGATCTTCTAATATTGCTTTGTTAATGATAATTTAGTAGTATCATCGTTTCCGGAGTTAACTAGTTCGTTTTCCTTTATATGCTTTGTTACGCAAGTCATGTTTGTTTTAGATAGGATGTATACTACTCATATAAAGAATGATATCAAGTCTTTAAACATTATTTTTAATCATCAAATTAAAATTAGTCTTGAATGGTTATGATGGGGAATGACATCACATCGCATCGTGGAGACGGAAATTCGTACGTACGCATGAGCGAAAATATCATTCTTTTGATGGTGAAATAATATATAATTGGATGTTATATCATATATACATAATCATTAACATGTTATATTTATTATTTACATAAGTTATACACATTGTTATACACATCCAAATAATGAAGTGTTTCAATAACAAACTACACCGCGACGTGGAGACGATAAGTCGTATGTATGCACGTATGGTGATGTTGTCATTTATAGGATGGATAGAATAACAAATTCGGTTGTACCATATTTATAAAAACATCACAATATGTTGGAGGTACTATAGTTATTAGTTTGGAATGGAAACAACAAATAAAGAGGAAGTGGAAGAAGAAAAGAAATTGAAAGAGGGAGGTGAAATTGTTACCTCTTCTTCATGTGTTTCCTTTTGATTTGATCAAAAGGGATCTTTAGGGTGGATTTATGATCAAAGTAAGGACACTATGATGAAGTGAGGGATGTTGGGATGATAATTGGGTAGGGGTTGGCTGTGCCAAATGGATTTGGAGGTTTGATTTTGAGAGAAGGGTAAGTGCCCTTTTATAGGAGTGGTGAGGGTGACATTAAAAAAATATTAAAATATGAATTTATTATACAGTCATATTCGGGTTATAATGGAAAAACAATGAATTTATTTTAAGACTTAGGTGGTTATGGGTCAAAATCCTATCATCCAATAGGTTTTAGACATGTTTAGGTTACCATTTTAACCTTATCTTATAGATTTAACTCTTAGTTAAATTGTTTAACTTTTACTCTGTCTTCTTGTATTATTACACTATATGGTTAATAAACACACTCTAAAATACCAAGATAACCTCAAGAAGTTAATTAATGACACATATAAAATTATTTAATCCCTTTGTCCAAACATTATATTTTTAAGAATATTATATCAACCAATAATATAGTATTTGTTTTAAAAACTAATTTATGTCAATTTTGACACAATTAGGTATTATGTTTTTGTGAAAGTAATACCCACCGTATCACTTTGAAAAAAACTTATATAGTAAGCCCTAATATGTCATATTGACCATTAAAGTTATTGGAATTCATAAAAAGTCTAAAAATTATGTTTATTTTGATATTTATAATATCAATTATTTTAATATTTCATTAAGAATTTAATTACGACATCATCATTGTGTCATAAATAAATTTAATTATTTAATATCTATAAATTATAAATAAAATAACAATATGTAGTAAATATCTTTATCCTTCTACTGAATGTTTATAGTAGAATTTATCTTATGTATAGCTCTATATTAAAAATGTTTTAGTTAATAAACATTGAATTTAACACTTTTAAGTCTTCTTAAAATAAAATAAAAATAAATTTCTTAATCTAATCTATGTGGGCCAAAAAGGATCATATTTTATTCCTAAGGTTTTTTTTTTGTTGAATTACACTTATCCAATAGAATTATGACATGTGTTTGGGTAATTATAATATCATTTTTGCCCTTAATTTCCCTATTCACCAAAAATTATTTTCATCTTATTGAACCACATTTTACATACTGATATTAACCGTGTCTCTCATATTTTTTAAATTCAACCCATAGAAGCGGTAAAATTAAGTTTCATGTAAATTTAAAATGCTCCTAGAAGATGGGTAAAAAACAGTAAAAAGTTCAATAAAAGTTTATACATCTAATTTTATTATAAAATTACTCCAATGATTTACATTGAACATATATAGGTATTATATACCTATTTTGGCTTAAAATAAATATAAATAAAATAAATTATTATTTAAATAAAAAATCAGTTTTAAATAATAACGTAGTGTTTTTTACTATTCATCAAAAATTGAATGTTTTTAGAAAAATACCAAAACATAACCATATGTTAATATTGATATTCCGAATTCAAAATTGAATTATATTTTTCCAAATTCAAAACATAGAAATTTTATTAATTAATTTAAAATTAATTCCCATTGTCAAAACCAAAGAGCGGGTTTTAAAAAAGTAAAAACTATTAAAATATTAACATGTTTTTATGTCAAATTTAAATGTAAAATTACTTATAATGACATAAATTATATTAAATGATAAAAATATAATATAACTATACTTCCAAACAATTCAAATGAATAATTTAACACTATTGATTATTTCAATTCAAAATTTGTTTTCAATTAAGATTTTGTAATTTCCACTATTCATCAAAATAGGAATGTTATCAGAAAAGTACCATAAATTTGTTCAAACTAAATTTTTATGTGAAAATTATAAATAATAAATTAATTTCATTAAATAGAGTATATAAAAGTGTCAAATATTTGTTTTAAAAAGGATTCTCTATTAAATATGCGGTATAATTGCATTTTTTTAAATACTTATGTTTTTGGAAAAATTGAATTTGTCCTTATATTATGTCTAAGAAATATTAAATATTCATTCTAAAATTATATGGAGTATATAAAATTAAAAAATCAGTTAATACTATTCTTAACAGTTTTTTGAATGGCTAGTTTGGTAAGTCGTGGTGCGCTCGAACTCGGTGTTGCATGTAGCGAATGTTATTGAATTTCTTTGAAGAGATAATGTACTATGAAATATTGGGATGTTACATTATCTCCTATTTCAATAAATTTCATCCTCAAAATATGAAATTTTTCTTTGAAAATAAAAGGTTACAATAAAAAAATACCTTTGTGGAAAACCCACATCTGAAATTGGGTTAATGGAATTTAGTTTTATTAAGAGGGAAAGAGAAATCAAAAATTGACCACCAAATAATGATCTCAATTAGGAGAACATTAGTGGAAATTAGAGACACATAATTGGAGGAAAAATGTCAATATTTATATGAAGTGATTGAGGTCATCAATCACAAACAAGTGTAAAATTGAGGGACTCAAAGCCTTCAATCTATGATGATTTAAAATATCATCGGTTCAACAAAACATAAGCCATTATGATAATAGATTTTTGGTTTTAAGATCCCTTCCCTAATGTTTAAGAATTAATTTATTCATATAATAAGAGGGAAAAAATATACTTGACAAGTATAGTCTCATCCTTCAACTAATTCCTACCATAAACTCATCTTTCACTCCAAAATATAATAGAATTTAAAAATATTCTATTTATCCTAATCGTATAGGGTTCTAAAAATAATGAATTTATAATTCATTTGTTGGACTATTTTTTAAAAAACTGCATTATACAAACCATGAAATCCTGTATGTTAGTGGTAGGTGATCAACCCTTGTCACACTTCAGTTGCTGGTTCATGTCTCGCGGCCTTGCCCGATGCGACAGGTTGTCACCGACCTTCGGGTTGTCCTTTTTATGACAATTCAAAAATAATCTCAAGAAATGATTTAACTTTAACAATAGTATCCAATGTCAAACTTAATCGATTCCAACCATTATACTAGTCCAAAATACTTCTTTCCAAACTCACAGTAGAAATTTTATAAGGAAGGTAAACACAATGGAGATCCTTTCTCCTAGGTAATAACATGTTAATACCTTCATCATGTATTATTTTAAAACACTGTAACACCCTAAATTACTATAAAACCTTATAGATTGCATTCATGATCCTTTATTCCTTATAGAATACTAGATATACTTCTTCTATCCAAAAATGTTGTAAACTCCATCAATGATGGAATATATAAATCATTAATCAGTTTCAAGGTAGTCAAGAATATCCAATATAATTTATCCAAATCAATAATATATTATTCCAAAATCACTACCTCAGTATCAGAACCATATTATGGATTAACTTTCTCTCAACCATATATTTTCCAAAAACAATTACCTGTTATTGAGTCACTTTTCATGGATCCAGACAATCTCAAGTCCTTAATTAAATAGTACTACAGTACAATTCTTATATACTTTATAATTCGTATAACATGTACATCATTAATAAAATACTGAAATGACATAATATTATAATAACACATAAAAACTTTAATCATTACTCTTTATCTTTGGTAGTATCATAACCTTATTATTATCCAATAGTAGCATTTGGGGTATAATCTGATGATTTGGACATTGATTCACATAGTGTCCCAACTCTTTGCAAATGAACCATTGTACATTTGAAACCATTTTCATACCCTTGAAATCATGTATATCATTTCCTTTTTATCCACAATTATAATAATTCTAATTCCCTCTAATAATTTTCCAAGGTGATTTATTCCACAATTATCATATATGGGAAAATCCTTCTTTCCCCTCTTCCGTTTATCCATATTTCTCTCTTCCATAATTTTCTTCTCTTTCTTACCTTCAAAACCATAAGACTCAGAGAATTATTTACTTATCTTATTAACACATGATAGCATTTCTTCAAATGATGAGAATACGTGGGAGACTATTTCCCATCTAAATGTTGGCTTAATACCATGAAAGATATGATCCTTCTTAATCATTGGATCATATGTATTGTTGGAGTTCTCATTTCTTCTATTAGGAACTATTTCTAAACAATGGCATACAATAGGTTAGTTTATGAATCGCAATGCATAATTCCAAACTTGTAAAATACCTAACGTAATTTGAAAAGATTGTGAATATAATCTAAAATCATAAAAAAATTTCTTTTAGAAAATATTTACTTTTAAATCCTTCATCATGGCTTGTAATGAAAATGTGAATTATCCAAAGCATATCCCCCATCGCAACCAAGAGTGCATCAAGGACCATTGTCGTGTACCAGGATACCCCGGGTCAAGCTTGAAACTCCTTTTCGGAGTTTTCACTCCTAGGTACATATGTTCCATAGCCTTCTAAACCTACTTTTACCCAAATATTGATGTATTTCATGGAATGTACACAAAATATCTACATTAACGAAATTATAGGAAGTTATTCTATACTAATTATCAATATTTATCTTAGGGTAATGTGTCCTAATCATAGTTTATCTAAATCTAGTTTCCAAGGTTTGTACAAAAACTTTCTCTGATACCAAATATAATTCCCTGACCCCAGTTACCCATATTCGGTGCATTATTACATAACATTAGCATGATTACAAGTAATCAAGTCTTGAAAGGCCGATCAGTTTAGCAATCTGGAAAAATAGAATACATACATCAACTTTACATTACAATTTCAAACATAAAATAAATCATATATATTTCTTTGAGAACTCCATTATACCCTTTATCTTAACTCTACATGTCAATAATAATACACTTCTTGGAATCCTCATAAAATAAAACATAAGAAAGGGGTGATCTTAGATGCTTAGTGAGGGTAAATAATTTAGCGGAAGCTATAAGATTTTAAGGCAAGATGTGTAATAAAAAAAACCTTTTTAAACATAATCTTGAATATAATAAGGAAAAAATAAATCAAACATCACCTTATAAACATGCACATGAATATTTTACTTGTCTAATAATCACATGTAATAACTAATTTCATAATGAGGGAATGTCTAACGCTGGACATCATTGCCACATATTCAAGGCCTTTTGCCCAGACTATTAATAAATTTTTTGTCAAGGCCTTGTTCCAAGACACTAGTTTGTCTCATGAGACCTACCGATGTATCGAGGAGCTATTGCGGGCTCCCCCTTTCACTTACTAAGTCTATTGCATTCCTCGTATGAAAAAGTTGAAACATAAGATAAACATTCATATTAAAACTAGCATACAAAATTCCAATACATTAACCAGAAACAGTGAATCGTATAAAAATAGAACACCCACATTAAGGCATATCATAACCCATTCTATACAATATCAAATATTTTATTATAATAAGTCAGCCTCAATCAAGAATAATATCCAGTAAAGGATGCTGACATAGTTGAAAATGGTCAGTAAGACATTTTGCCAGAAATATCCTTATTGTGAAATCATTTAAAAGTCACACATTTATAAAGGAATTAATTTAAAAGATATTTTTGAATAAAATTGTCCCATACCACTTAGAAACTTTTGAAAAGAATTATAATTTCAAAAAATTCATGTCCATATAAATAAATCCTTAAAATCATTATGAAAACCTGGAAATTAATTAAAAGGATTTAGAAAGGTAAATATTTAAAACATTTAAAATGATGATATTGTACCCTCCCATAAAACCTTATAAGGTTAATTTTGAAAAAAAATATATGAAATATTGGTATTGATGATAAATATGTCCTAGTAAATACTTACACATAAAAAATCTCGGATGATAATGTGGTTGAGACAATAACCCTTACGTTGTAATTTTCTATGGTGGAGGGTAGGTTAACCTCCTGTATAATGGTGAAATCATTTTTATTAAATTATACAAGATCCATATACATTAATATGATATCATATATAATTTTCTAATTTTTCTTTGTTAATTATATTTCAATTGTATCATTTTTTTAGGTGTTAACTGATTCGTTTTCCATTATATGCTTTGATACACTAGTGGTGTTTGTTATCGATAGGATGTATCTTACTCATATCCAAGATGATATCAGGTATTTAAACATTCTTTTTTAATTATCAAATGAAAATTAGTCTTGAATGGTTACTATGGAGAAGGACATCTCATCACTTCTTGGAGACGGTAAACATTATTTTTTAATTATCAAATGAAAATTTATCGAATGTATAACCCTATATTAAAAATGGTTTAGTCAATAAAAATTGAATTTAAAACTGTTAACTCTTCTTTAAATAAAATAAGAATAAATGTTCTGATCAAATCTAAGTCAACCAAAGAGGATCATATTTTATTACCAAGGTTTGTTTGGTCGAATTACACTTATCCAAAAGAATTAGGAAATGTGTTATGGTAATTATAATAACATTTTTACCCTTAATATTCTTATTTACTTTTAATAGTGGTAAATTAAAGTCAAATATTATTATTCACTAAAACTTATTTTCATCGTAATGAACCACATTTTACATATTGATATTAACCATGTCTCTTGGAATTTTGAAATTCAACTCACAGAAATGGTAAAATTATATTTTATGCAAATGTGCAAATGCTCCTAGAAGGTGGGTAAAAAACAGTAAAAAGTTCAATTAAAATTTACACATATAATTTTAATATAAAATTACTCCAATGAATTACATTGAACTTATAATGGTTTTATATATCTATTTTGACTTAAAATAAATTTAAATAAAATAAATATTTATTTAGATAAAAAGTAGGTTTTTAATAATAACACAATGTTTTTCACTGTTCATCAAACATTCAATGTTTTCAGAAAAAATTCCAAAAATTCACCCTAACATAATTTTGATATTCTGAATTAAAAAATTTATTCTATTTTTACAAATTCAAAACATAGAAGTTGCATTAATTAATTTAAAATTAATTCCCACTATCAAAACCAAAAAGTGAGTTTTAAATAAGTAAAAACTATCTAAAGATTGACATGTGTTTATGTCAAAATTAAATGTGAACTTACTTATAATGACCTTCATTGTATTAAATGTTAAAAATATAATATAATTATACTACCAAACAATTAAAATTCATAATTTAACACTATAAATTATTTCTATTAGAAAATTTGTTATAAATTAAAATTTTGTATTTTTCACTATTCATCAAAATATGAAAGTTATCCGAAAAGTACCAAAAATTTATCCAAACTAAATATTTATGTAAAAATTCAAAAGAATAATTTAATTTCATTAAATTGAGTATATAAATGTGTCAAATATTTGTTTTAAAAATGATTCTCAATTATATAGGTGGTATAATTTAATTTTTTTTAAAAATACATCTGTTATCTGAAAAATTGAATTTTTCCTTCTATTATGTCTAAGAAAAAGAAAATATTAATTCTAAAAATATATAGAGTTTCTAAAATTCAAGTTTTTGTTAATATTATTCATAGTCATTTTTTGAATGGAAAGTTCAGTAAGACATGGTGTGAACGAACTCGGTGTTGCATGTAGTGCAAGTTATTGAATTTCTTTGAATATATAATGTACTATGAAATCATGGGGTGTTACAAGATGGAATAATCTTATTTTAATATTCATAAATACATAAGGTGAATTTTATAACCCAGAGGGAATAGCTTAATACTCTTAATAAACATATCTTATCTTACAAGTAGTCTTTGTAATGTCATCCTCCTTTACCTTCAGCTGATGGTACCTAGAACTCATATCAATCATCGAAAAGCACTGATGTTCCTTTAATTGATCAAGAAAATAAGAAATATGAGGCAAATGATACTTTTTCATAATGATATTTTATTCAATGATTTATAATCAATGAAAAATCTCATGAAACCTTCTTTATTTTTTGAAAATAAAACAGCCGCACTTGGTGGTTAAGTGTTAGTTCGAATGAAACCTTATCCAGAAGTTCATTCAACTGGGTTTTTAATTCCACAATTTCTAATTGATATATTCTATAAGGAGGTTTATAAATAGTCTTATAATCATACAATAAATCAACATTAAATTCAAATTCCCCATCAAGAACAACACATGTAAGTTAAACAAGAAAACATATATAAATTCATTAACTATTGGGATTTCACTAATGAGAATTATTTCATTATTTTAATAGAAAAGAGAAAGATAACATTAACATCCATATTTCATCAATTTCTTAACTTCTTAGTTTGTTATCAAAGTTATTAAATCATTATATTAAACCCCCTTGGTTGTGTAATATAGTTTAGCATGATAAACTAAAATCCAATCCATACATAAAAATATATAAACCTCTACTATGGGATATTCCTCAATATTTTTAGCAATGACCATACCACTAATGTTTATATGAATAATCATATAAATATTTGTATATATAACACTTCAAATTTATGTTTTTACCAAAAGATAGATCTTATATTGATGATGTAATATTTCAAATTCTCTAGAAAATTTATCAAAAATAAAAGAATATGAAGGTCCATAATAAAACAAATTGTGGAATAATTCAAATAAACGAGTAACATATCTACCACCACAACATTTTATGGCCCAACATCAATTGAAGTAGTAGAAAAATATTTTTCCAAACCCTATTTATTTTGATATTATTGGTTTCCAACATGGGTAATCTACTCTAGATAGACATTGGCATAATTGAATAACTCATTACAACTAAAACATCTTAACACTTTCCTTTTATTGCTTGTCTGATCATTGTCCTTAGAGTTTCATACAATATGACCAATCTTACACCATCAAAATAACTTCCTAGATAATGAAAGACATTATCCATGGTTTTTTTTACCCCATTTATCATAATATGGGAATTTGGTTTTCATTCCACTAAACTTAATTGATTAATTATTTCTCATTTACTTCCTGTTGGACCTCTTCCACAACTTATTTTCATCAGATAGATAATTATTGGAAAACTAAATTTCAAACTTCTCAATGCATCAAGAAAGTTTCTCATAGCTCTTGAACTCATGAGAATAAAATTCTCTTATATATTTTAGCTTCAATCCTAAGTAAAACAAATTTATCCTGGTATCAATATCTCAAATAAAAATTTCAAAATACCTTGTTAGCCGAGGGAATTTTTCTTCAAAATTAGCCATTAAATCTTCCAGATTGTTTCAATTCCACAAATTGTTTTTCCATCCTCAGTTGAACAACCATAGGAAAATATTTCTCAATAAAAATATACTTAAATTCCTTTTATTCCAAGGAATAAATCTCTTCACTTTCCCTGATATTATAAACCATTGACCACCACTTATTGAATTTACATTCAAAATTATTTATTCTATGAGTTACATTTTTGGGATCCAAATAACTGATGAAATAAAATATCTTTTCTAGGTATTTTATCGATATATAATCTACCATGATTTCAGATGATCCACCAAATAGTGGGGTTCTATCACATAAAATGATTCATTATTATCAATTTCCTCTGTGGTAGATCTGGTTTGTCACTTGCATGGAAACCACCACCATTTATCACTTGATTCAACTTATCCATCACTAAAATATAAAACCCATTTATGATTACAAGAATCTTAGGATTCCCATTTAGAAGGAAACTTTCTTCTCAGTTCCTTCCCATTATATTATTTTTTTTCCTGTATAGAAAACAAATTAAGAGAAAAAATACTTTAGATGATGTAACATGGTTATATTAAAATTTCATATCATTTTAACTTATATATAATGTAAGATATTATATGGTCGTACAACTAATATTAACCTAAACTCTAATGTTATATAAACATTACATTTGATACCAACTATAAGAACTCAACCATAAAACATTACATAATCTTGAGTTAAGTCCATAGTTTTACATTATCTCACATTGAGGATCCTTTATGTTTAAGAGTTTTGAAGAATTAGGATATAACATGTTAATAAAAAATAATAAAATATAATGTGGACACTTCTAAATAGTTTACATTTTTCAATAACTAGTAACTTTTAAAATAAATCATGATATATTTAATGCAAAATCTTCATCCTATCAACATGAATTCATCTAATCCCATACTCATACTTATTTCTTGTGAAAAACAATATAAAATGTGGGATTAGCATAAAAATATCAATAAAGGATAAAATTAGAGAAACCATTTTTTCATTTACAAATATTAAAGACATATAAAAACATTAACATAAATTTATTATTTTTACCCTAATAAGTAGTAAAAACATTATATTGTAAATAACCTCATTTTAAACCATTTTTATAAAAATCATATTACTATAAAAATCATAACAAGCATATAAAATACATAGAGTTAACTTGTAACATCATTGTACTTGTCACACTTATAATGGAATAACCATACAGTCGAATTCTATATATTTCACTCTTAAAAATTGAATATCCATAAAATTTAATTCCATACTCAATGCATTGGAGGGAAATCACAGACCCACTCATCGTTGGTTTATCAAGGAACCATCGGTTATTGGTTTATTATAGAACCACCCAATAATTGTACAATTTTAATATATATAATCATAATAGATAAAACATTGAAATTTTTATCATTTCACTCATAAAATTTTATTTGTAATCACAATAAAACATTTCATGATATTGGAATAATCAAAACAATTTAAAAATACATTGTTAATAACAAAATAACCAAAATAATAAAAATAATATTTTTCAATTAAGAAAACATGAAATCTTATAATGTATGTCAAGTTAAATTAATTCTCACAATAGTGAAATAGTCCGTGTCTCCGTGTACGTAATGAATAGAACAATACTTTTTTATTTTTAGAAATGTTCTCCATAAATCTCATAAAAAGATTCCATTTAAAAAATATTTGAAATAAATTAAGAACTATATATAAAATATCCTTTATAACTCTTTATATATCTATAAAAAATAAATATAAAAACCTATACCCTGAATATCGACATGTGGAAAGCATTATATCTTTAAAAATTCCAAAAATCTCGAACTACTTTGAACATTTGAATTACAATATTAATGAAATAATTAAAATTAATAAAACATTAAATAAAAAGATATTCGATAAAATATGGACATAGAATGTAATATGGGCTGTATATACACCTTATACAATAATAAAGGTGAATATAATCAATAAATGCCTCAACGAATGGAGATTGAGACAAAATCTCGTAACCCAGGTCTTACTTATCTCATGTGCATTTAACTTCCTAAATAATAAACATATATTAATTATCTAATTTTTGGAGAAAATTTTTCTAATTTATTTTTATTTTTATTTCTCTTATTAAAATGTTCTATATGACTAGTTAAAAAATAATGTTTACGTCGGGTGTTCTGACCATGTCCAATTTATGTGTTATGATGACTTTGGTAAGTTATATATAATTATAGGGGTTATTACATGAATGTATCCTGAATAATAATAATTAAATAATTATCATATATATATACAGAAATATTAATTTTAAAAACATATAAATAAATGTGGTTATAAAAAATTAACTAACATTACTATCATGGAGACGGTTGGTTGTACATATGTGTGAGTAACACTATCATTATTTAATGATCATTATGGAAAGAATGTAAATAAAAATTTAATATTCCAGAATGATTTTTCTATCATATAAACCATATTATTTAATCATATAATCATATATATTGAATTGTGGTATTGTAAAAGTAATCCCACTAATTTGATGTGTCAGTAGTCCACCCATAAACAAACGACGTTTTCACTTTTTTAGTGTGTGGAAGAGTGTTAAACAAAATATTTTTCTATATTTATAGAAATATATTTATATAATGAATATAATATTGAATTTATATATATCAAATATTTTTAATTGAACCCATCCCTAATATTTTCCATGAAGTGTGTGAACATATCACATTGCTTTGAGAAAGTGGTAGTCTATACTTCCACAAATGATATTATCATATTTAGAAAAAATGAAGTGTATAAAGGTATGTGTTAGGAATGAATTTTAGAAAAATAAATAAATAATAAATATGATATATATCATATATAATTATTTTGTACATCATGATATTTAACCATGAATGGTGGTTACGGAAAAACAAACAACATCTTTTTATGAGGCGGCAGATTATTGTACACTATAACAAGAAGTTCGTTAACCATAATATATATGTATTTGAACGTATGTATATAATTATTTTCAAAACAAAATTTCTTTATATTTATTATACTTATTTTATTATTTATTCATGGGATTTGAATATTTTATGAATAATTGAATGGAAATAAAATGAACGAGATTGAGTAAGGGTGCTTCCCGTTATTTGAGTATCTCCATTCTCGTTTCATAAAATAGATTCCCTAGACAGAATTAATGACAATTAGAGGCTTATAAGATAAGGGGATGACTTTTTATGTGATATTTGGCCACATATTGGTTTATCTAATATGGCTAGAGATATTTGAGGAATTGAGAGTAAAGGAGGAATTTAATATTAGAGAGGGAATGGCACTCATTTAAATTTTTTTAAAAAGAATTACAACCACCGTTTTCCCATTAAATGTTCTTATAATAATGGGATCAATTATAAACTAAGGAGGATGTGGTCTAAATATGGATAAATAATGGATTTGTGATATGTTTATAGGTCATTTTTCTCTTACATTTAAGGTTTTGTCATTTGTTAAGAAATTGTTTCTCTCAATCATTGTAATAAATTTTAATCACATTGAAAAACAATTCTGGTCAGAAACAATGTTTACCTTATTATGAATTAAAAATTATTCTCATTATAAATATATATTCCATTTATCCAAATTAAAATCATATAAGTGGTACAAATTAATATATATTTAATCACACTTATGGGATGTGATAAAAGGTTTTTAATGTTAAAAATTTTAAAGGTTTTCTATGCTTTTATGTTAAATTTCAAAGTGAAATAAATTCCAATGACCAAAATTAGGTTAATTGATAAAAAACTAATGATACTTTGAAAATATTTAAAAATAAGATATATCCTTATAAATAAATTAGATGAAAATGTAGCTTTTGAATTAAAATTCATTATTTCTAAATATTCATTACAAAATTAAACATTACAGAAAAAATCCAAAAACTCACAGTAACGAAATATCAATTTTTTATATCAAATATGAAGTTTATTTTGGTATAAGAAATTAATTAAATATCCAAAAATTTTATTTAAACTTTGTAATCTATTAAAAAGCAGTAAAACAACCTTCAACAAATATACAAACTTTTATGATTATATTTGGACTGAAAATTATTTTATGCCTAAAACATTTATTGGATGAATGTAAAAACATTTGATAAACATGTGATAACATAATATATTTATCCATATTAATTCTCTATGATACAACCTCTGAGAGATACCAACAACTTAAAATAATAATATTTTCAATATATTACATTTTAGTATAATTCAATCTTTTGTACAACATATGTTTTACAAGAAACTCTTTGTTGAATTTTGGGTATGATATCTAACATAACATTAATTCTAAGTTAAAGTCAATATTTAATTCATAAATATTAATAAATATTAAAAATTCTTATTCTAAAACTACCTGGGATGTTACACTAATCAAAGAATAATAACAATATATAATTATTTTTAATGGATTATCATTTTATTATATACTATTGATTATATTACTCATGAACTTTTGTTATGTTTTTTCATTTTATTTGGGTTCTTTATTGTTTTGGTATGGAATGAAAAAAACAATTTTTAAGATATTATTAATTTAATGTGGTCTAAAATATCACAACATTAGTTTCTAATCGGTTAAATAAACTAAATCCTCATAATTTTAATTATTACTCAATGATTAAAGTATGTGAGGGTATTAATTATCTATTATAATTCAAGATATTTCTTCTAATATGACTTCTACCTTACTGTATTATGAAATTTTTTGTTACCTATATTTTCTTAAAAACATTAATATTTTATAAAATCACATACTCAAGTATGCATATACCCTAACAATATATTCTTCAACATATACCTTTACCCAAACTATTTGATTATCTAATAAATTATACTATAATAAAATGATATATTCATTATGAAATTGACATGATATTTAACCCTATAATTTTACTAATCTCCAGGTTTTAAAATAACACACTAAACCTCAAACCCATAATTAAAATTAAATTACATTGTCAAATTAAATCAACCCTTTATTATCTCAACATAAATTATTATACCAAACATTACCAATAATATCTACCTTACTATTAAAAATAAATCAACCCTTTATTATATCATTATTATATCATATTAAACCTAATAGTTATCCATCCCATAATAATGTGTTGGTTAATTGTTTATCTCAAATTATATAACCTTTTTAAAAAATTATTTTTCATGATTTTTTATACCATTTAATATATTTTTACAAATAATTAATGAAATTATAATGAAAAAATCCATAATGTTTTAACTTAATCCTCATGAAATTTAAAATATACCATTATATAATTGATAAATATCACTTATTGGTAAAAATAGCTATAAGTATCAAGAAATCATTTCTATTAAGATATCATTTAGTCTATCTTATGAAATATTATGAAAATCAATGTTTCCAAATTAACATTAATATACAATAAATTCAACCATTTATTTATTGTCCCTTATTTTATTCTAATACATATGGGTTTTAGGATAAAATCTCTTCTCGTCATTATTTTGTGGTCCTATTTTTGTAATGACTAAGCTAATGTTTTTTAACCATATCCTATATATGAATATGAAAACATATATTTGAGTATTGATTAAACAATGTACCCATCATATTTTGAATGTTAGTATTTTGATTCACGCTATAACACTCATTGTTCAATAAATTTTCATACATTGAAATTTATTTTAGTTTCTCTAACCTAATTAGTTAAGACCATACTTCAATCCTATATAATGGTTCAGTTGATAGACAAAAAAATTACCATATATTATCGTTAAAGAGATTCAAACTAGGTGCATAAATAGGCCAATTTACCTTGGCGAATGTGATGATCATGTTGACAGAAAATACAAATTTTTTATCTATATTACCCTTAGGTAAATTGATCATAGTGCTTTCATTTACTAATAGAATACATATATGGATAAAATTTCTAGTAGAACAACATAATATTTAATTTACAAATTTGTTAATGTTACCCTACAATTATATTTTTACTTTTTCAAATCCTAGGGTGTTCATTAATGTTATTTTATCTTAATTCCTAAAATATTAATTATTACCACAACTAACCTAATGTTGTATCCATACCATTAAAATTATGGTAAATGTTCACCTAAAACTTTTTTAGGACCTTTATAACTTATAGATTATACTCAATTGATAACATAACAATCTATAACAATATTTAAAACCTACTCTAATACGAATAGTTGTACCTCGAAAAAATTAGAATCTATATTACTTTCAATTGAAAAAATTATTACATTACATTTCTATGTTTATTTTTATTTTGTGTTTCTAAGAATTAAGGGAAAACATTAAATAAAAACACTCATGTCTTTTACAAATTAATGAATTTTGTAACCCTTTATGAATCTACTTTTCATTCACAAGTCTTCCATATATTTCACTAATTATCCACATAAGATACCATTCAAAATATTTTAATCTTTTATTATATTCATAACCATGGGAAATAGATTCATTAGAAAGGGTTGAGTTCAAATGAAAAATAATGGTAACTATAATTCATAACAATCAAGTATTATAAGGGATAATTAAAAAATCATATTGGTATCATAATGATGAATTTTAAAATAATATCAAATAAAACATACATTGAAATTCATGATTTATGGTGTAGAGTTTGGCATAATTTATGAAACTTATCATAACTGCATGAAATCATATAGAAGAAATCATAATCCATGGGATAAAAGCATAAGCATAAGAGTAAGCATTAAATTATTTAATAACATAGAAATATAGTATAAATATCTTATTATTAATATGGAATAATAAAATTATATAAAAATGATACGATAAAACTCATTTTTTCAATATTGACATGAATAATCTCATTTTATCCACACATGAAAATATGTGAAAACTCATTTGGCACTAAATATTAAAATCAACCACATTATGTCCATATTTTTATATCTCATGGGATATCAACATAAAAAATTGCATTTAAAGGACAAATATGGCCCTATCTATTATAATTAATATAAATTTGTGGCCAATAAAAATATTTTTCATCATAGCATAGTGAACTCATTGAATGAAAATTGAGTTCATATTATTTTCAAATGGAGTTATGTAATAATATTATTCATGATTCCATCAATAATCCTAACATCATATAAGATTAAAAGATAAATTAGTATCCATATATTTTTAGTAACATTCTCATTAAATTATATTCAACTATTATAATAGACCATATGGTATATAAAATATTAATATAAATTGTATACTGTTTAAAAATTAATTTTCCCATTCAATCGATGTATGTAATATAGGTGAACATCCTACAACAAAAGGAATAAAAATTGTTTTATTCATAGAGGAATGAAATTGGAATAAGGATTATGGTTACATACTAAATATTATTATGCATGAATAAAGTAGTGATAGATAATTTCACTTATTCAGTTTTAATGTTTCTCATTTGTGAAAATGAATATAAATAATAAATGGGAAGATACGGAATTAATTTTGAATAATAATCAAAATTTTATTTGAAACCCATTGTGAAAATGAACCATTTTCAAAAAAAAATTATGTCAATAAATATAAAAATTAATAGAATAAAAATTAATTTTTAAAACAATGAATACTAGGAAAAAAGACTCAAAATTACTACAAATCCATTCCATTGATAAAGTTTTAAAAAGAATTGGTTTTTAATTATTATTTCACACCATTAATGGATATGGATATGTTGGGTGAGAATCTGCTATATATTTTTATAAATCCATGTAATTCTTAAAAAAATTACTTATTCTTCATTGATGTTTTGGATTGGGTCCACCTTGATCCTTAAACTTTTGGAATAAGGAGTGGGTTGAATATGTAGTTTTTTCTTATAAATTTAAATTTGATATAATTATTTATAAAATGGGTGAACAATGGTAGTGAATAAATTTTTTAAACAGACTAAAACATTTTCATTATGTGTAATGTGGATTGTTAATAATTTATTTGATCGCGATTAACATCACATGGCTCATGATTATTGTATCGAATGACTTATTCCTTCATTAAATATGTATTCCATATCAAATGATTTATTCTCCTAGTCATCATGTCTAATTATTATCTTATGTTATGATCATTTACTTTGATTATATCATTATACCCTTATTCTCATCTTATACTCACAGATGGAAAAAAGTTTTTAATATTGTCATTTTCCATTATAGTATATTCGAGAAAACCTTTCTTATGTTTTTCATTTCAATAGGTTATTAAGAATGATGGTAATTGATTTGTGACCATAAATTATTCCTATGTAAAAAATTTTATATGATATTTTGAAGACATGGTGAGGAATATAAAAGGCTTGATATAGTGGTAAAATATTTTTTGGAATACAAGGGTACTTTTATGGAATAGTTTGTGCTAATTTTCATTAATAATAAAAAAATGGCCACTGAATATATAACTGATCCATAATTTTATTTTGATAATTAATTTTTTGGACGGTTGAAATTTGATAACATTTAGTGTTATCAATTCCATAAATATAAAATGTTTTTATGCATTGGATTCTGGTGGTGTGGGTTCAGGTCTGTTATAGAAAATATCAAAGTGAGGCTAAAATAAAATTAATGATTGGTATATTTTCATGTGAGGTTAACCTATGGTTCATGAATACCATCATGGTTTTATAATTATTATGTTAATAAAACTATTAAATTTATATATATGACATTTTTGAGTTTTATATGATGATATTTTAATTTGGTTAATGGTACAATTGGAAAGACATTATTTGGATGAGGTATATGTAACAATTGGGATTTCTAAATACTATTATATGGGAAGAATGTAATTATGTATTTGGATACACATGATAATTGGTTTGAGATATCCCTTAATGTAAAAAAATTCCTTAATGCTGGTGTAATTGTGATTATTTACGATATAGTGCAATCTGTTTATAAAATGATCCATGTTTGAACTTTGTTGTTGTTGTTGATTTTAAATTATTAATGTATCACTTATATATATAAAGTTTTATTACATTTAGATATTATCAAACCATGTGAAAATAGTTTAGTTTTGGTAAATATATATGAAAAATAACGTTTCATCCTTTTTTTGATTATGTGGTCCATTAGAATTGGATTTTTGTTCATCATGTATAAAAAAATATTTAATACTCGCTATTTTGATAAAAAACATTTTTTTGGAAAGTGGTTAATGGATGAAATTTGACATTCCAATTATGTATTTTTTATTTTTTTTCTTAGTCTATTTGGTGTTATAACATCCCAACTCAAGGAAATTGTTTTTGAAACAAAACAAATATCTCATTACCTTCATTTCTTATGAATCAATGGAATTTTTCACACCTATTTGATTGAAATTTATTTTTTTCATTGAAATTATCATAAGAAATCACTTTATTTATTTTAAAATTCACTATCACTATTTTGGAATAAAATTTTCTTACATTTATAAAACTTTACTTCCCATTAATATTCATTAATTTATAAACCTAGTTATTTTTTATTCTGCATGAACATCATGTTTTACAACCCCAATTTGCATAGGGAATTTTTATTATGCCAATTTAGAAAATTTATTTTAAAAAATTATATGTTTAAATATTAAATTTTCATTTCCTTATTTGTGTATGTTTTCAAGTCTTGAGACTTTTAATTTGAAAATGTTTTGCACCCTTTCTATCTATAATTATATAAAATTAGGAAGGCCCAATTTCGAAAAGATAAGAAAATGGAACAGCACTTGTAATGTAAACATTTGTGATTTTTATATCTTATTAATATTCAGTAATTATATTTTATATTGTTAAAATAATTATTAAAATAATATGTAATTTTCCTATCAAAAGGAAAATGATTTATATCAAAATAAATAATTTTTCCTTGCATAATATGGTTTTATGTAAATGAATGATTTCAATATTATATAATTTTAATTCAGAAAAATTAAATTATTTTTTTGAATTCAAAATTTCAAAAATATTTTATGATGAATTATAAATATTTTTGAAATTTATATATAATTTTCAATGAATATTGATATATACTAATTTTTATTGAAATATTTATTTTAGTTTGAATTATTTAAAAATATAATTTCTATTTTTTATTTTTTATAAAATTTTATTTCTCCATTTGAATAACCATAATTGAATTAATTTTGAAAGAATCAACAAATTATTGGAATTATTAATGAAACATATATGTACTAAAACAACATTTGTTTTCTGAAAACCCATTTTCAACACATTTTCTATAATTAAATTAAAATTAAACTCCAAACCAACTATGAATATAATTGAATAAAATAAATCCCATATTTTGAATTTTGAGGTTTATATTTCATAAATGATCCCTTTTAATTGTTTTTCTTCATAAATAGTAATCGTAGAAAAGCCTTTCCCCACAATAATGGTAAACCAGGTTATTAAGGTTATAAATATTAAGATAGTGAATAAAGATATGACATAATATAATATAAGTTTATTTATGTCCTTTAAATAAATATTATAATTGTAGAATTTTTATATAATTTAAAGAATTTGATATATGTTTTAAGAGAACATTAAGAAAATCTGTTTAGGTATTTTGTGAATATTTTAATAGATATGAATCTTTATTCTAATTAAAATTGATTATTTACAATGGTAAATAGCATTCAATTTTTATGTTATATCATAAATAATAATAAATTCTTAAAAAATTTGTGTTTCAAGTGAAATAGATTATTAATCACAAAAGTATTTTTTTATAAAATTTATACATTTATTAAAAATTAAAATCTATAAGTTATTAATACTATTACAACATTTATATTATTGAAAAATTTATATGTATATAGAGGTTTATTAAAAAAATTATTATGAAATTTATTATTTAATAAAAAATATTTTTATAACATATGTGTATAATATTATACTAAACTTATTTTGGTATATTGAATTACTGAAAAAAATTAATATAGAATAGTTGTCTAGGAAAAGAAATTATATTAATGAAATGGATAAAATAAAATAGAAATTATTAGTGATTTAAAATATTAATATTCAAATAAAGTAAATAATTATTTTAGATTAAGAATATTAATAATATAATTAAAAATATTAATTGACTAAACATTATATTTCAAAAAATTATATTCTAAAAAATGGTAATAAGGATGATTGGAAATTGTGTAATGGTTGTCCTGAACATGCCTAAGGGTAAGAAGCGTCCCGCATATGATGATTCCCAAGTTGTGTAGGGGTAATTAAAGGATTTTATATCTCATATAATGATAAAATTAATATATTAAGGATATAAAAAGGTTTTACATTTGGGAAGTGCGACATATTTATGGAATCATAGTGGTAGGCACCCATTGCTTAAGGGATATAACAACTATATATGTGGAACAATGCTTTGGTATAAGGGTAAAATGGCCTTCATTTAATGGTTTGACCTTTAGTTCTCATGTTGTGTAATTCTCATCTCTTCATGCATAAGTGTAAGATGATATCTCCAATGACCGAACAAGATTAATTAGACAGTTTCATATGGGTAACCTGTGACATGTAAAGGCTTTGTACAAGTAGTTTATTTCTCATGTAGGGTAAAACTGAGTTCTCTAGCTCATATAAAGGTATCTTAAAACTATTTAGGAGTAGTCCTCCTAAAATATAACATGCATAAGGGCCTCCAAAACATCACATAGAGTATTTATTTTCATTTAAAACTCCACATAATAGTAAATACCATCTTTTGTAAATGTAAGTGAATACTATGAAATTTAAACCTCTCATACATTCATCATCCATAAGTGAATCCAATAGATAAATTAAAATAATTTATATATAACATGTCATTATCATATCATTTTTCAGGTCATTTTTCTAACAAATAAGATCATTATTCATGAAGTGTGACTTAAAAATGAACATCATAATTTATAAAAGCATATTTTATCTCTACATTACTTAATTTTAGTTTCAATATTTTATAGTAATCTATCAGGGATAAACCTATATGAAATAATCAAATTTATATATTTATTGATTATTAAATAGTTATAATGATCTTGAGTGTGGTTTTCTATGGTTGTAAATGATTATTAATACTTGACATCATAAATTTGAGTTCAATTTTATTTATAGTTGTGTTGTATAGTGAAATTTTTTATGTTTCCATTGGAATTAAGGATTGTAATAGATGTTTTGTTTTATATAAACATTTATATAAAATTTTATTTTTCAATACGAAAGAATTCATCATATGATGAACTAATATATCATATATCTAATATTAAAATATGAATACACGGTTAATTATTGTTAAATAAATTTAACCCTTACATCATGTTACATACTATGTTATGGTCTTATAAATCCATTTTTTTATATTTATAGTATTTTTAAAAAAAATAGAATGTAAGAAATATTAAATTTCTGATATTAAAAAACTATATTCATGAAATAAAGTTCCATATAGGAAAAATTCATGTCATTCGGGGAAGTTAATTCACTTAAATTTCCATTAACTAAGTCATATTATAATATTATTCAGATAATTTATATTATATGTTTTATATACTACACCTCTTACTTGATATATCGTGAATAATTCATATTTCAGTGTGTTATATGTTAAAATTCAATTTATTTTATTATTTGGGATTTGAATTAAATGTTAAAAAGTGTTAAGGATTTCATAATTCAATTTAAATTTATTGAGTTATACTTATTCATTATTGAATTTTTTATTACACGATTATTGTTACATTGATATATAAAATATTTATATCTATATTTCCAATTTTTTTTATAGATTTAAATATTTTTTTCATATTCACCTCATGGATTAATTATCACTTCTACTATTATTCTCTTTGTAGGAGTTTTCTTTTTCTCAAGATCACTTTCTTAATTAATGTTTTATATCATGAACCATGATTTTTATGTGTAGTGTTCTTATTGAGTCATGTCATTTTTTTGACATATTAATTCAAAAAATTCATGGAATTTAAAGATCCCTTATATTCTCTTTATTTTCACGAAATTATGATTAGAACATTACCAAACTGTTAAACGATTTAGGCTACAATCACATTTCATTTTTTATTTTTTTTAATTATCAGTATTTCTTTGTGATAAATAATATGTCTTTTTATTGAGAAACATCTATTTTCTTCTACTCTGACTATGAATGTGTTTTAAATGTTTAATTTTTATTACATACCATATTGATTAATAAAACAACCAGAACATTTTTTGGGACACCAATATGTTATATTATTTTTAACTATGAATGTATCTCATCTATATCATTGTTTTTTAGCACTATTTCCACAATTGTTTTTGAAAAACAAAAATAATTTTGCATCATCCTGTGTTTTTTTGAAAGAGACATTATGTTCAATAGCCTACATAATATACCTTAAGTGAAAAATGAAATATTACTATTTAATAACTAGGTTGTTAAAATATTTGGAATGAAAAATATTAATTTAATTATGAAAAAATGATTACACATGTCTATAATTAATCATTGGGTGCACAATTAATTATATATGAATGTAAACCCCTTTTTAAAAAAAGTAAAGTTTTTTCTCAAAAACTATATAAATGAAAATAAGTGTGTTTATAAAGTAAAAAAATCACCCTTGTTTTGTTTTATTAATTTAATACATATGTAATATATTCAATGTAATGATTATGATTCATATTATTTGTTATCTAATCATGAAATAAGAACAATCCAATTTTTCAGATAAAATAAGTATTTTTCAAAACATATAGTTTTCTCACCTTTTGATGGTGAACCCGTTTTAAATCTAATTTTTTCAAGATTTTTTAATTTTTATTTGAAAAAATATACATCTTCATTGGAAGGGGGAAATTAAAATATACATTGTTAAAAATATTTATATTTTTCGGATAAAATTAGTATTTTAATGAAAAGTATGAAATATAGCGTTTTAATTCAAAACTTCTTTTTTGTCTAATTTATTTATTTTGTTAAAATATCACTTTAATTGGTTTTAATGTATATTTAGATTAATAGTTTTTCATTTAACACAATATTTTTCATTGTAATCAATTGAAAATATAATATAGATACAAAATTATTTCAAACTTTTCAATGTTTCACTTTAAAAACTCACTTTTTGGATTTGTCTATGGAATTAATTTTAAATCAAAACTTCCCAATTGTGTGAATTTAATTTTGTAAAATGGATTAACATTATATAATAAAAACTTCCAAATTAGGTTTTATTGTCAATTTCATTTGTAGATATAAAAAACATATCATCGTAAAAAATTATTATTTACCGTCGTAAAAGTTAACTTTTGACAAGGGTTAAAATTAAAAGTTAAAAGCATAACATACCTAAAAACTACAAAATTTAAAATTATCATTTATGTGTGGATCGACCCTAACTAGAATATAAAACATTAATTTAAATAAAAAGTCCTGAAATTTAATTCCACCCATATATAGTTATCTTTTAATATAAAATAATCATTAAATTAATCGCTTGTACCCACCTCTCCTCAAGTATAAATGACAATCCTCACCTCCCCATTTAGAATCAAAAAGACTTTTGGATCCTCAAATATCTTAAAAAACATTACTCCCCACTCTAAACACGTCCAAGTTCTGATGGGATCACCAAAAGATAAAATCTAAGTCTCTCAAGGGTATTTCAAGGAGGGGATATTTAAGAGGTAATTTTCTCAAAGTGCCTCTCGTGATTTATTTTCTTTTTCTTATTATCCTCACCTAATTCATCTATCAATACATGATTAGTCTAAAATCATGTAAATACTAGTTTTTTATGTTTCAAATTGAATATCTAATTTCCATTTTATTTATCAGCTCCTCTTATTCAAAGAAATTAAAATGTTGTTCAAGATATGTTGGTTACTCACCTCGGTGAATATTGTTTTCATTTTTTATCCATTACTACCTTCATGGTTGGTCATAAAACTATTCTTATGGTCAAATAATATGTTCATATTTTTATTATAACTTATTTAATACTCAATAACTATTATACTAAACATACCTTCATGTTTTCTATATTGTGGTAATATAAAAACTTCGTTTGGGGATGTGTGGAATGTCGCCTCCTCAAAATGATGAGATTTTTTTACACATCACAGGTATTTTACTGAGGATTGTTTTTGTAAACATATATGAAATAAAATATATATTAATTATTATGTAATTATATTATATATATTTACATAAAATTAATTTATATTTAGTGTTTGAATTTCTATAAAAAATGACAAAATGAATTTTTTTCGTAACATATATGGGAAAAATGACTTCTCTGCCGTAATAACGATTATTTGATATTGGGATTCATCTATAAGAGATAATTATTTTAAAAGGAAAATAATTTCTTTTTTTCCCATTTTTTTGTATTTTGGTATTCAAAATGGGTTTGATTTTGTATGGACTATTTCAATATATTGAAAATAACATCTTCTGATTGCAAATGATATTTTTTGAGTGAAATATTGATAATTGAAATATTCTATAGGTTATGATTATATAATGGTACATGTAAATTTTATGGGAGGTTTTTTTATAAACCATATATGGGTGGTTACGTGATAAATGAATGATGGGTGGTTCCATGATAAATCAAGGACGGGTGGTTACGTTATAACCTCCAATTCATTGGGTATGGAAGTCGGATGTATAGTTATTCTATTTAGTGTTATGTTTGGAAGTTTACCATATGGTTAATCAATTAAGTATGATTATATCCCATGTTACATTTATATTATATATTATATTTCTATGGGTTTTATGGTAACAGTTTTATTACAAAACCTATTTACAATGATCTTATATTCAGTGAAGTGTATTTACTACTTATTAAAGTTGAAAATTATTACATTATAATAAATTATTCATGGTTTACATGTTTTCAAAAGACTAATAGTGTTTCTTCATAGTGTATCCCATACTAAGATTTTTATTCTCATTACATGTTTTGAAATGTTTTTATAGGATTTGAAGTAGAATAATATTAACGATGGGATCAAGGAAACATTATGATGATTAACTATGAAAAAACAGTGTTTATTTTTAAATTTTTTTAACGAATAAAATCAGGAGTAAGTAGATGTTTTTTCATTGTAATATTTGAGTTTTTATGTATGGGTTATGGACTAAATATATAAATATCTTAACTTGAAAATATCCTCAATTTGAGATAATGTAAAATTTATGACTTAACTCAAGATTAGGTAATATTTATGGTCGGTCCCTTATAGTTTCTATTATAGGAAGGTGTAGACAAATTTTGAGGATAGGGGTATATTTAATAATAATTTAAATGTTAAATATAACCACTATGGTTAGCGTAATTGAAAGAATCGTAGTTATTTTATATAAATTGAATGAGTTTTAGATAATATGAATAATTATATCATAGTGTTTATCTTCCTCGGAAGATAATATATGATGATTTTATTAATATACTCACACTAGCCATTATGGTTTTAGTAAATGGATGTATCTAGAAATCCCTAACATAATAATGAATGTGAAAGAAAATGTATATGTTCTATGAATAATAAACTAAATGAAATAGAAACATTAATGGGAACTCTCATGGTTATTCTAAACCAACTACCTAGAGTAATGATTAACCACTTGAACCTTGGGGATTTTTTTTATTCATTAAATAGGAGAGAATCAAATCAATGTGTATGTTTATATAATAATGATCATAAAGGTAAGAGGATTCATCATAATATGTGTCACGTATATGGAATTAAACTTATTAGAAAATGTTTTAAAGGGACACTAAGATGATATAGATATGGTAATGAAGTTAATATAGTAATATCCTACCAAGGAAAAAAGGAAGCATTCAGTTGACTCCTAGAAAGAGAAAGAAGTGAATTTTGAGAAATCAATTTATTGTTTTAAATGTAGAGTGTATGGTCATTATAAAAATAAATTTCCTAGGAAGAAGGTTTAAGAATTGTATAAGTATGTCTATAAATATATATATTTAGCAATACCAAATTTCATCCCAATTGAATATGAGAAATTTCAAAATGACATATGAAAGGTATGTATTATTTCTTGACAAATGTTTTCACATTGTGGAATCTTAATACATGATTCATTTTTTTGTAAGAAAGAAGTATTAAAGAATAAAATAGAAAACTATGGTTAGGGAAACATGAATAATTCTGAATGATTAAGAGGTATACATATCATATATTTTAAAGTTATGTTATATCTATGGATGACGAAATATTTAATAGTATTACTGCTCTTTTGAAGATGGGATTTCTTTGGATAAATTTATCTACTTTATTTATCCCAAATTTTTGTTATATGAAAATTTTATTCGAGTAAGAATTATATTTTATTATGTGGAAATAATTATACTATTATGAATAACCTTTAGGGTTTATATTACCTTTTATTTTGAGGTAATTATGGGATATTAAATTTTGAGATGAAAAATTAAAGGCAAGAGATAAACAGAAAGATTAAAATATGTTGTGGTTATTTTTTAGTAATTTATCTCATTTTTTGGAATGTTATAAGAATTATATAGTTTTAGAAAAATGAAAACCCGCAGGATAGGTAACAACCCATATCATCTAATAAGGTCTCAGGAATCAAACCCACATCTAAAGGGTGAAAAGGGAGCATCTCTTACCACTTTCCTATGTGAATTTTCTAACTATAATGAGTTTTTGTTTTTAGTTAAATGATATTATGTAATAAAAATAAGTTTATTTTTGGAACATATGTTTTATAAAATTAATATCTTGGAATTAGAAAATGATAGTAAAAAATGTTATTTTGGAAGACACTCACTATTTTAGAAACCCTATATGCCTAAGAAAAATATAATACATTGGAATTTTATATAAGGAGTGGTGGCTTAATATTATTTTTTAACAATATATGTTTTGATTGTGAACATATGGTGATTTGACTTATTTATGGAAATGGTTAACCTGTCTTCGAGAATATATGATTTTGGAAATTATATTATCGGTATGAGACATTAATATTGATTGATTTTATTTGGAGAAAACTTTAAACATATATCTTGGAAGTCATGTTATCAAATCCAACTGATTTTTGGGTTATAATATTATATTCAATTATTTGGAGTAATTTTAAGGACAATTAATTATTAAATGGTCTATGGTGAATGTCTGGTATTACTTTTGAATTTTGGAGATTAAATGTAGTTTTCATCATAAAATAGTCTTTATTTTTAGGGGATTTATCTGATATTATTCTAACCTTTTTTGTTTTGGTTAATATTTCAAGATAATATTAATGGTTAGTAAATATTTTTTGGATTATGTGATTCTATAGAAGTTAATTCTAGTGTTTCAAGCTTTAACAATATTTGATCTTGAATATTAATTTTTTTGTGAAAAATATGTTTTTAGGGTAGAAAATTATTAAAGGATCAAACCATACTTAAAAAGTAAGTATTTTTACTTATTTTCTTATCAAATGTACTAAATTAATTCAACTACTTAAAGAAAAGGTTCTTAACAAAATGTTTCTAGTTTACTTTTTCCTACTATGAATTATATGATTATTTAACACATTACATATTTATGGCTTTGTGATTATTAACTATTTTATAAAACATATATTTTATTCTCCATCAAAACATGATTGTTATATTTCTCTTACATAGCCATGTTTTCTTACTTGGACCCTAGTTTGAGTTATTTCAGGAAACCTTCGTACTTCCCATTTTTTCTTTTAAAGTGGAAGTTTTGTTAATCCTTTTTGTAATGTGGGTTTAAAATAAAGGTATTTATAAAATTCATACCTTAGTTACCAAACCCAAATTCCAATTGAGGGGATTCAATTTTCAAAGGGGGTAGAATATAACATCATGAGTTTTTTAAAAAAAACACTATGTTCGATAGAATATATAATACCCCATAAGAGAATAACTAGATATTATTATTCAATAACCTAACTATTTAAATGATGGGAATGAACAACATTAATTTAATTATGAAAATACATTTTAAAAAAGTTTATAGTTAATTATTTGGTGCATAATTAATTATAAATGAATGTAAAACCAGTTTTAAATAAAACAAAATGTTTTTATGAAAAACTATTTAAATAAAAATAAGTGTGTTTATAAAGTAATAAAATTACTCTTATTTGGTTTTATTATTGAAATATATATGTAATATAATCAATATATTTTTTTAATTCATACTACTTATTTTATGGAAATGACAGAATAACAAATTCAATATTTTTTATAAAATAAGTATTTTTCAAAAAAAATATAGTTTTTCACAACATGGTAGAGAAATCATATTAAATATAGTTTCCTAATATTTTATAATTTATATTTGAAAAATTAAACTTCTTATTTGGATTCATTATATCAAAATTTACTTTTGCTGAATATTTGGCATTTTTCTGATAAAATTATCATTTTAATGAATAGTGAGAAATACTTTGTATTAATTGAAAACTACATTTTTATCTTATTTATTTATATTTTTAGAATATAGTTTTAATAGGTCATAATGTATATGTATATTATTATTTTATCATTCAATGAAATGTTTGTATATTGGACTCAATTTTAAATTGAAATTACATATAAAAACATTTCAAACTTTTTGAAGTTTCACTTTAAAAACCCGCTTTGTCTGTAGAATTAATTTCAAATCAAATTTTCAAAAATGTGTGAATTAAAGTAGGTAAAATATATTAAATATTTGGAATAATATATTCCAAATTATGTTTTATAGAAAAGTTTATTTTTATATATAATAAATTTTTAATGGTATAAAAATTATTATTTTTCATAGTAAAATAAAATTTTAGACAAGGTTTAGAATTAAAAGTTAAAAGATTAACAGACCTAAAAAATAAATAATTTATTAGGTGTTTTAGGTGTGGATTGACCCAACCCATCCTATAAAAAATTAATTACAAACCAATGTGTTGGAATTTAATTCCATCTCTATATGGTTAGATTATAAAATTAAATAATAAATAAATTATTCACTTGAACCCACCTCTCCTAAAGTATAAATAACAACCCTCGCCTCCATAGTTCGACCAAAACATATATGTTTCCCCAAATATATCTTACAAAAATACTAGTCATCACTCTCACCATTTCCATGTTGTTATGGAATCACAAAAATACAAAATCCAAGGACTTCAAGGGTCTTTCAAGGAGGGGAAATTCAAGTGGTAATTTTCTAAAAGTACAACTCGTAATTTATTTTATTTTTTTACTTTCCACTCACCTCCATTATACATCAGTGAATGGTAAATAAAAAATCTTGTAAATAATATAGTGTTATATTTCTAATGGAATATATCATATCTATTTCATTTCTCACCTCCTCTTAGATAAAGAAACAAAATTTGTTTCCCAATTATACCGGTTAATCACCCTCATGAATGATGTTTTCATTATTTTTCCATTACTGCCTTCATGGCTGGTCTTAAAACTATTTTTATGGTCCAATAATGTTATTATTTTTATTTTATAACCTTTTTAATAATATTTAAGTGTTATATTAATCATAATTTTATTATATTTATATAGTGGTCATATGACAACATCATTTGTGGACATATGGACTACCACCTCCTAAAAATGATGTGATTCATTCACATATCCTAGGGAATGTATTAAAGATTTTTTTAGAAAACATTAATGATAAAAAATAATTATTAATTATTCTATAATTTTATTTTAAATATTTATATACATTTAATTTTATTTCATTCTTTGAATATAACTAGAAAAATGATAATAGAGTTCTTGCGTACATACAACATACCATCTCCATGAAAGGTTTTTTTTATTTTATATTTAAGGATTATTAAAAATAATTATATAATAAAAACATAATATATTTATACAATGTCTTATATTCTTGAGATGATGTACTTTTGACTACATGGACTATTGACATCTTATCATGTTCATTTTCAACTCAATAAAATAATATCAGCAATGCATCTAAGATGATCATAAATAATTATGTAATTGTTATAAGATGAAAATTAATGACATTAAAGGAAAAATAAATATTAAAAAGAGATGAAGAATGTATTCAGGAAGAACAATTAACATAAGAGATGAGTCTAACTTGTGGTAAGGTAATCTCCCAGCCCAATTTCCATTCCATGGGTTAAACTTCTACTTATAGATTATTTCATTCAAATATTATGTGTCAAATGAATTTTGAATATCATATCTTTTATATATATCATTAATTTCATTCATTTTTTTAAAGGACTTAGTTTATGCAGAGTGTTTGAATTTCTGAAGAAAATGACAAAAGGAATGTTTTTCTTTAACATATACAGCGACAATGACTTCTCCACTGAAAAAACTATTATTTGATATTTGTCTTCCTTTATAAGCATTAATGTTTTTAAAAGTAAAAATAAATATATTATTTAAATTTTGGGGGTATTTTAGTTTTTAGAATGTTTTTGAAAGTGGATTGACTATTTAAATATATTAGAAATAATTTCCTGTGATTTCAAATCAAATATGGGTAGTAACGTGATAAACCAAATACATGTGGTTCTCTGAAAATCAAAGCACTAGTGGTGATGTTACACCATCCGATTCATTGGGTATGGAATCCATCTGTATGGCTATTCAATTCAATTATATGTGTGTATATCGATCATATGGTAATTCCATTTAAGTATGATTAATTCACAAGTTACTTTTATATTCTATATGTGATTTATATGTTTTTTATGGAAATATTGTGATTACAAAAATAGTGTGCAATGTGATTATATTTACAGAAGCGTATTTACTACTTATTAAAGGTAAAAATTATTTCTTTATTATAATTTATCCATGTTTTACATGTTTTCACAAGAGTAATAATTTATATATTTATCTATCCCTTACTGAGATTTTTATTCTCATTCCATGTTTTTAAATGTTTTTACAGGATATAAAGGAGAATAGATTCAAGTATGGGATCAATGAAAATTTATGATGATGAAACATGAAAGAAAACCATGTTTCTATTTAAATGTTTATTATGAAAAAAATTATTTGTGAGTAGAAGCAATATCTTCGTAATATTTGAGTTGTTATTTATAAGGTATTCCTTAATTATCTAAATATATAAACATTAAAATATCTCTAATGTTATATAATGTCATATTATTAACTTAACTCAAGATTATATAATGTTTAATGTTGGGGCCTTATAAATTACCTTAATTTATTTGATATGATCACTAATATTCTTTTAAATGGGTTTATAAGGAAATCTCATATTGTTATTAACATGGGTCATTTATTATAAAATTATTAAAAAATAATGACTATTTATAACATTTATGACATAAATATATTTTCCTACTCTATTGAAAAAACATTTATTTGAAGATACCATTATAATGTTCCAATTATATTTTTAGAGAAAATTAATTTCAAAATATTTTGTAAATATAAAGAAGCATAATGATATTTTCATGGTTGAAAGGGTATTTCACTCATAATGTTTTTAATTATATTTTAATGGAAAAATTATTAACCAAAAAATAATCATTTAATATACATATACACCATTAGGTATGTTTTATAATTATACCATTATAATTCATACTCTTGATAGTTTATGGATGATTCAAAATTATTATCATAGAACCCATTTCATTTTCAGGGGTTAATCATGTTATTAAATGAATAATTGTATTTTATATGTTTTTTATTATTTAATGAACTCAATATTTACATTATTACGGTTTTTTATTGTTTTTTTTATGATAATGGGTAGGTCTATTATAAACCAAAGACATGTGGTTCTATTATAGACCATGGATGGGTGGTTATGTTATAAAATATGGATGGGTGGGTCCATTATAGACTTTCAACTCATTACATAATTATTATATTCTCTATATTATTATGAATGAATTTGATTTTATTTTTTATTTTACTTTTTTGTGTTAATTTAATGTTTCTCAAATGAAAATTATCAAAGATACGAACATGGTTTCTTTATTTTTGTTATGTGGTTTTAATGATTCCTTCATTCAAGATTGATAGAACATAGTTAATGATTATTGATTCCTATGAAGCATTCAATTTATAATAAATTGTTCTATGTTACAAGTTCAATAATTTGGATTTTATGGTTTTGAATTATCTTTTGTTATTCCCATATCATATTGATTATTTTAACATACCTATATGATATATTTTTTCTCACTTGGGACATTCAATTGTTAATTATTATGATTACCCTTATTGAGAATTCTATATCTCCATTATTATGTTTCATTTTACCTAGGTTGTGAAGATAGTTTTAATTTTTATAACGACTAAAAATGTTTCTATATGTCAAGAACGTAAAGAGAGATAATGTATATGTTTATGACCCAGTTTTTTATGTATCCCTATTTTCAGAAAATATTTTTCCCTTATTATATAATATTGAAATCCTAAAAGGTTCTTAGGTAGGAAGTAATGAAATTTTTCATTTTGTGTTTGTATTTTTTCGATGGATATAATTGGGACAGATTTATTGGTATCAAATCTTTAAATATAATGATGATTTATTGGCACCATATTAGAGATTGTGAGTCTAGGGGTATCACAATTAGTATCATGAATGTATTTAGATAACATGGAGATTAGTATTTCATCATGTGATGTTATCGTATGTGTTATGGATACCATTATGGGTTAATGATTTTAAGGTTTCTTATTAGTTTAGTGGCATATACACCCCTTTTGATATTTAATCCATTGGATTGTTATGTCATTAATGTATTTTGGGAGATTGTTTTTGTTTGAGGAATATGTAACTCTTTATTGTATTATATAGTTGAATGTAAAGGATCATTTTTGAAGATTGGTACTAATTTTTAGGGATATTTTTCAATGGTTTTGGTATAACCATTAAGGTTAAAGAATGTTTTAATATTGTTAGTATTGTGTTAATTTGGGATAAAAGTTTTATTACACTATGGGAATATACAGATAATCATATTGATAAGAATGAAATATTTCAAAAACAAATAAGATAAATGATGTTGGTATGGGAAACAGTATCTTTTTCCGTCATCAAAGACATATTTTAGGGTTATAGGTCAGTCATGCTGTTTTAGAAGTTCCTTGACTTCAAAATTCTTCTTTTTCCCAATGGTACTACATTAGTGGATCATTATGTTTTGGTGAATCCCTCTCCATCAGATGAGGTTCACAATTCTTTAGTTTTAGTGAAGCTATATTTTCTATCTTTCAATCTAGATCTGGCCATATCTTTGTTGGTGGTTCCCTCTGTGTCAGCATTAGTAGTTCCCACCTTGTTTGCTGGTGTTAGAAATATTTTTGTTATTATGATGGGTTCTAGGGATGCATCAAGATCTACCATTTCAGATCTGGAGAGATCTAATGTTTTTTTACTGAGAACTACCATTTCATTGTTTTTTTTATTATGGTGAATTTTGGAAATCATCTGTTAAAGATTTTGCAGTGGTGATGGGTATTGTGGATGCATCGATGCTAGAAAATCTGGTGGAGTATCGAGCTGATGAATGTCCTGGATCTAAAACTTATATTGATGCAATGAAGAAACCATTTTTAGGTTCGAAGCTAGATGGATCCCTTTCATTATCTCACCTCAAGGAGTCTTATCCTTGTAAAATATTTTATAAGGGTATATCTTCTCATATTGAATCAAACCATACATCATTTTCTAAGAGAATATAAATGGGAAAAAAATTCATTTACTGTAAGAATTATTCATTCCAATGGCGCACAACCATGTAATAATGATGATTTAATTCATAGAATATATATCATGTGAGTTTTCTCTTATTGGAAGTTTGTCTTTCTTGATCGAGGATTATTTTCATTGTATATTTCTTTCCGATGATGTGAAACTTCAATAAAAGAGCATTGGGACCCTGTTTTTGAAGCCTGGGTAGAAAATCTTGCATGAATGGTCTATAGAATTTAATTTATCACACATATGAAATGCCTTTTATTATATCTAGGTACTTTTTCATGGACTCAATTGGTTCCTTTTTCATCCAAAGAGTTTTTATAACATTTTCACTACAATTGGGACCCATATTTTCCTTAACAAGGGGACTGAGGATGTCTGTTTTAGTCACCTTGTAAGTAAGTTTATTTAAGTTGAACTTATATCTACTCTGATTGACATGGTAACCCAGTCTACTCATTCTGATAACATCCAAGTAGACGTTGAGTATGAAAAAACTCTTTTTTGCAATAATATTATGACTATTGGGGACTCTTTGGAGCATTGTCAAAATGATGTTTTATGTGAGGAATGTGGGATGAGAGGTCATCCCTGAAATCTCTATAGAAAGAAGTAAAATATGAAGGATTGAGGTTTTCCAAAAATCATTCATTCAATTAAAGAGACATATTCCACTGTGGATGATCTGTTAATTTCTTGGAAATATGATTCCTAGGTGTCTCACCAAATAGTCAAATGAAAGCTGGTGGATGTGACTCTGAAGAGAGTTCATAATGGCCTCTCTAAAAAATGGGTTGACTTGGATAAAGAGGTTACATAAGTTGAGGACTCCCTCGCATGGTCTAAGGGATTGATAACACTTCCCTTATCGTTGATGTCACCAATGAGAATGAAGCACAAATACATGTTGACTATCACCATGAAATCGAGAAGCACTTTTAGTCATTTGAATTATCTTAGAAATGTGAGAATGTTGTTATAGATGATAGAGGGAATGTTGGGACCCATTTTAGGTCTTTGGGAAGTGGTGGGAATGCCTCATAAAAGGATGAAATCTAAAGTGACAATACATATATGGCTGATAGTAAGGGTTTTACCTATGTTCCATCAAATAGGATACTACCAAAGGATTATTCTAATATTCCTAGGACCGTGTCAACCAGATCATTGAATCTATATATCTTTAATATTTTCAATCAATACAAGTATCAATTTAAGTTGGATACTCCTTGTGACTCTTATAATGGAAATTCTATGTCGTACTATAATATGTAGAACTATTTTTTGTAGATGAGTAAAATTATGTTTTCTTGACCCCATCCATCACTCTGCTTTACTTTTTATTTCCAACTTAATGGTCAGAATCTTTGCATCTGGATGGAATTTCTATGTATATATTTATAAGAATTTTATTTATTGATTAATTGATTAATGTTATTGTCAAATATGTTCACTATTTGTTAAAAATTTTATGATATATGTATAGACATTCAACTAATAAGGGGTTTTTACTTAGGGAAAAAATTCATTATCTTTTACACAAATATATTATTTTTTATCTATATGGTTAGTCAGTTCATTTATAAGAAATAATTGTATATTTTTTAAACTACATAATTACATAATAAAAACTTTTGGAACAAGGATTTATGAGTGACTAATTATGTCACGATATAGATAATAATTTTATTTTGGAAGATTATATGATCTTTTTTTCTGATTTTTTATTTTTTACAATTCATCAGAAATATTCTAACAAATTTTAAAAATATTTATTTATTAAATGATCTATATTAAACCTTTTGGGTTATACATTATGGATATTATATTTTCATTTGCTACCATTTTGGTTTTGTCTAATTTCTAAACACATGATGAATAACATATATCCAATTGTAGGTCTTTTTATTCGATGGATGTTGATTTTTGTGATTTGGTGTTCAAAAAATCATATTGTATAATCATGGTTTGGAGAAATAGGTGATGTTGATGTTTATATTTATTAAAGAATGAAATTATACTTGTCATTTAAGAATATTTTCTTATTCTTTTCTCAACATGGTAAAAGAATTCCTAATATTTAAGAAAAAATCCGTAAAAGAAAATATTATCAAATTACATTTATTTATGGAGAATCGATGGCCTTTTTTCATACCTCATTGATTTATTATTTTTATTTCATTACTTCAAGCATGGTAATTCACTATCTTGTAGTCTATATTCTTAGTCACTCTCTATCATTATTTGGAAAGTTTCTTTTCTTCCTTAATTTCTATATTTATAATTCCCACTAATCTTATCCTATTTGGAATCCTAGTAAACTATTTTTCAAGATGACCATTATATTTCCATTTCCAACTTCCCAACATAATTTTATGTTGACTATTTACATGATTTCAGTTTTCATCAATGATATTTTCAAATTTAAAAAAAATAGTTACCAAGATCATTCTCCAATTATAAGGGTATAATTTATTAAGGGGGTGAATGTGGCATCCAAAATTTTAAACATATTAATGTCCACTTAAAAAATATTATAATTATACTAAATTAATAGAATTAAAACAAAATGTAAAATATTTTTAAGCTTACTTGATGAAAACATGTTTCTATGTGAACTAAATATTTAAAATAATTCCATTTATTATGAAAATTATATATCATTACTATAATGGGAAAAAATATTCCCTTTCGATTTTATTTTATAAATTTAAATTAATACTTAATTAAATTAAATTTTATGTGAATTTATTTATTAATCAAATAAAACAAATTTCATATTTTTATTGAAACATACATTTTTTATTAAAATGAAAAAGACTATGCTCTTATTACTGTTACATAAAAATGTATTATTATAAAAAAATAGATAAGATGTATATAAAAGTTTTTTGGAATATATTCATTTATAAATTTATAATTTAATAAAAATTATTTAATGAACATATATGGGTAAATTCTAAAAAAAATTAGTTGCAACAAAGAATTATTGAGAAATAATAGTTTTTATTATTTATCCTGTAAAAGAAATTATTATTTTTAAATAAATTTATTAAAATAATAATAATGAGAAATGGGATATATTAATATTTTTTTAATGTTTTTAATTATATAAATTATATATATAAATATTGAATAAAAAACTAAATTTTTTATATAATATTTTTTGTATACAAATGAATTAAACGTAAAGTTAATATATGGAATTTTAAGAAATGTATTGGTCGACATTTACTTATGTATATGTAATAATAAAATCATGTAATGGTACACCCAAGTGGGCCATGGTTCGTTGAATGATTTTGTAGAATGTTTAAGGGTAAAGTAGATGTTCTATGTCTATGTAAGTTTTATAAATAAGGGTAGAGTTATAGATTTAATATTATTTAAAGATAATAACCAACTATATATTGATCAAAAAAACTGCGTAAGGGCCACACAACTATGGAGTAAGTGTTAACTATAACTCACATAAAGTTAGGAACTACAACACTCATTTAATTTAAGGATAATATGTGATTTCCAATATCCACATAAGTAAAATATGATAGTTTCATAAGGGTATCATGTGAGTTCTTTATGCTACATAATGATAGGTGGTTGCTCATGTAAGGGTATAGCCATGTTCTAGATCACACAATAAGGTACCATGTAGTTATGTAAGTGTAGTCTTCATAATCTAGAACCTCTGTATGTGTCTCAAAAATTTCATGTAAGGGTAAAAAATAATCATGTATAGAATCACATGTTCATTAAAAATCCATTTAATGTAGAACACTATCTTGAATAATGTGAAGCACACACTCTCCAATTTAATCCTCTCGTTCCATCTTCTTCCTCACATGAAACTTTTATATAAAAAAATAATTTATATACATATATATTATCACAGTATCATATCAGTATATAATTCATTTTAGTTGAAAAATATGATCAACATTATTGAAACACAACTCTAATTTGAGTATCCGAATATATAAAACCATTATTACCTTTGAATAAACTACTAATGGTTTCTAGATTACTTAATAAGATATAATAGAAATATATCCTTGAATGAATTAATATTGGAGGTTTATATAATTTTAATTGGTTAAAATGATCTCGAATGTTTATTTTTGTTATTATATACAACTGTTTATGGTTAACAAAAATGATATATTATAGGGTTATTTTAGGGAGTTATTATATTATTTAATACCGTATGATTCCTTTCATGAGTTGGATAGTAATAGAAATTATATCTTATATAATAAACATTATAATTTTTTTCAAATATATGAAAATAAGATAATTTTGAATTGGTCTTTCATATACGTAATATTTAAATAAGAATATTTAGAAAACTATGGATATTTAAAGGGAACCATTCCTTCAGGTTATATACCATATATTTTCCATATAAGTCATTGATTATATCATTATAGTTTTAAGTGAGAGATAGGTGTTTATAATAAAGGATTGTCTGATGTTAGGAGTCTAACTTTACAAAATGAAGATCTTTAAAAGTAGAGTTCATGAAATTTTGGGATGTGATTTCATCTCAATTTCCATTCATTAAAACATATTTTAATATTATACAACTATGTTTTTATATAGTCTATATACTACACCTTTTACATTTTATATCTTGAATACAGCATATATCATTTTATTTTTTATTGTAACTAAATTATTTCATTCCAGGATATTTTAATTAAAACATACTAATTGATAAGTGTTTTTAACTAAATTCTCATTAAATTAGTTATACTTTTACTTCATTGATTTTTAGGAAATTATTATTTTTAAACTGATATCTAAATTTTTCTATATATTATCACTTGTTATATATTTATTTTTATATTTTCTCTTCATCACTTTTAGTATTAATTATAACATAAAATGTTATAATCTTCATGAGGGTGTTCTTTATTTCAATATCACTTTCATGAGACATGTTTCATATTATGAAACAATATATCATTGCATTGTGTACTTACTATGTAATCATTGAATTTTATATTATTAAATCATTAAATTAATTTGAGTTATATATCTAAGTAATACTCTTTATTTAAATTATATTTTAATAGCATGTTCTAAATCTGTAATGTCTTTATGATACAATCTCATTTTCTTTCAGTATTATATTAATTATTTATATTACTTTTAAAAAACTTATATGATATTATTTTCATTATCCTCAATTATTTTATTCCTTATTGTTCATGGATGTTTTTACATGTTTTATTACAATTTCCTCCTCTATTGATTAATGAAACTAAAATATTTTTTATGATATTGATATTATATATTATTTTTGATTCGAAATCATAATCTTCTATATATATGTTTTAAAAACATTTTTATAGAATATTTATATTTAATAATAAGTTAACTTTTAATTTTATTTTATGTGACTGTTGACCTTTTTTTAAATGGATTTAAAAGTATATTTATTGAATTTTTTTAGATTAGTCAAATTTTTCAAACTTATTAAAACAAAATAATTATTTTTAACATTAATTACAAGAACTATTACTCCCACTATAATGACTGTTATATTCACTAAAGCATGAATTATAATATTCCATGGTAATTTTCCATGAAATTTATTTTCACAATATTCTATTAAATTTTAATTTTCAAAATTCATCTTCAATGTGAAAATGGAATATTCCTTATGGAATTTTTTTAATGATCTTTTAACTAAATTTATATTAACTAATATCAATAATATATGATTATACTTATTTTAAAATAGTGATATTTTTTGTTGATGCAATTATAATTCAACATCTCAATAGATTGTAATTTTGTAGAGATATTTTAATGGAACCTATTTCATTCATGTTGGTTATTCAAGTTATGAATCGAAAACAGTTTTTTCAATCAATTATTAATGAAATGAAATATTTATACAATATATTAATTTTATGGTAGTTGGGAATTATTGATGATGATAGATAAATCCATTATAAACCAAGTATTGTGTATTATATAATAAAACAAGGATGGGTGGTTATTGCTATAAAACAGAGAAGGTTGTGTCTCAAATAGCCCTCTAATACATTGTGTAGTGATTTTTTCTACAAATATTTGTAAAGGAAGTTGACTGTATTAATTATTCTCATTGTAAGGGTTCATTTAAGGGTTCTAGTAATATAAATTTCCATGATACCAATCATTTAATTTTGGTTCATCTTTTAATGGATTCGTTGATTGTGACTACTATCATGTAGTTCAATATTATAGATTCCTATGAAACTATCCTTTATTAATTATTTTTTCTGTTTTTCATGTTCAATGATCTTGGTTTTAATGTCTATAACTTTAATTATTCCATACTAATGCACTATGGTTTTATTATCCTTTCATTATTCTCGTATTATTCTCATTTATTTCATTAAACTATTAATGGTTATGCTTACCCTTAATAATAATTTGAGCTCAACTGTAATGACCCGACGTTTTTAATAATATTTATTTCCTAACTTTTTGTGTAATTTTATTTTATACTTAACAACACTATAACATTTAATTAATGAAGTGAGTATAATTAAATGAGACTATTGGGTTTCGACTATTATATGGCCATTGGTCAATATGACCATTGGAAACTAAATTCATAACGTAACAATTATTGTTTATAAATTCAAATGATATTGGTTAATTAATACAGAAAGGAGAGTCGATGGAATCATCCCATAGACACAGGCCATATGAAACCCATCTATCGGAGCTTGGGAAGGAGGTAGCATTACAGGGCTTTGCTCTGGACTAAGCCCAAACTGAACTTCTACATGTGAAGCTTGAACGGAATCTCATTAGAGAGAAGGTCAAACTGATAGAAATCAACACTCAAGCAGTGTTGTCTGAGTCACCCCATGATTCTATCCCTAGAGAACACCTTACACTTAAGTTTTATGTAGGTGTTATAAAGTGATGTGTAATGTGAGCCTAGATACTTTGTGAAATCCTTTTATATAAATAAAATATTTATTTCTTATTATGGAAAATTTTGTGGATTTCAAATGTCTAGATAAATATAGGTTGTATAGTATTGATGAATTTAAGAAAAAAATGGGTATTTTAAAATATTTTGTTATTCTTTAAATTATTAATAATGTTAGTTTATTTTCAAAAAATGGTCTTCTACAATTATGTTCAGTAAGAAATTTAGATTCTAATAAGATCAACATAATTTTTAGTGAATAGTAAAGTATGAATAGTAACATACTAGTATCAATAGTAATGAATAAGTATTAAATAGTAAATCGGAAAAAAATAGAAACTTCATCCATGAATGTATAAATAAATATTTGATATCTTAAAAGTGAAAAAATGATCAAATTATAAGTTTTGGTATTTATGTATGTCATAAATAATTTATTTACAGTTTTTTAATTAATTTAATAATTTAAAATGGAAATTTATTTTCCAAATATTTAATCATAAATTGTTACTTTATTTTATTATGGTTATACGATAATTTTGTGGGACCTTGATTACTTTCTTAAAGAGTTAAAAAATGAGATATAGTTTTAGAGTAGATTTTTTAAATAAATAATGATTTTATTTGAAAATAAAATTAAAAATATATTGAAAAATATTTTCATTAAATGGAGTTAATTTTTTAATTTAGAGAATCGATATTTGGTTAGGGTGAATTTTTGGGTTTTTTTTAAATAGTTGAATTTTCCGTGAATACTAAAAATACTATTTTGTGTTTCAGTTGTTCAATGACATCATTAATGATCTAATAATGATGTAAGATTTATGGTCAACTTATAAATAGTGAGATGTGATATGAGGTTTCCCAGGTGTCCAAAGCCATGGGCAAGCCCATGGTTTCTCAAATACCACCAACGAGGTGTCCCTTGGAAATTAATAACCTAATCCCTCGCTTATCCTATAAATATCAATCCATTTCCTCATTCATTTCATTCTAAAATCCTCCTCAACGATGTTCTGGTCTCCTTACCTCCCAAGGAGTCCTCCCAAGGTCTATACCTTCACGCTTTTGAAGTTACTCTTCAAGGTTAGGAATCTTTTACCCTCCTCTTTTATGTCAGGACTCCCATTACGTTATGTCTTCGGGTATCCATCTTATTATTTTTGGGTATGTTCTTTAATTTACTTATTAATGTATAATTCATATCCAAATAATGAGAGACCCCTTACACTGTCATCAATTGATTTTTTTAAATTTTAATGTGACGTCGTTAGGCAAACCGAGTTTTTCGTCAATGAAATCGCATTTTCTATTTTCATTCAAGTTTCCTTTTCATGTGGTATTTCATTCAAATATCCACACAACGATCTTATTTCATTTTATTTTGTACCTCTTTTGAAATTGACTCATTGGATACCCTTGTCCCCTTTCTTTTTTTTATTTTCTAAAAACCATGTTATATTGCCGTTATGCTGCAGAAATTTCATGTCAAAATTTCTCTCTATTTCTCTCATGAAATTCTATTATTTTATTTATGTGAATACCCAAACCTATTTTGTTTACATGGGTGCTCATAAATACACTAAAATGATGTATTTTATTCTGTAATTGACATACATATAACCCTTACTCCCTTTCCATGGGTTATAATTGACATAATGAGCATGTTTTTAAAAACTTTTAAAACGTCACGATTTTGAAATGAAACCCATTTATTTTATTCTCAATGAGTTATTTATGAAATGTTTGATTATGATCTATGTGGATCACTTGAAAAAAATTGACATATTAAGGGTGAACCCTGATATTGCTCCAATGCATTGGGTAAATAATTAATCTATAGAGATGACAAGTTTCATGATACCTTGGTGAATAACCTTGGTAATATTTATGACACCTTGGGGATAAACCTTGGTGATATGTTCATGAATGTCTAAATGAAATGTTGTGGCCACATATTCATGTTATGATTCAAGTTATTTTTATTATGATATTCATATTCTTCCATTTATCAAGCCTTTATGATTTTTATCATGTTCTTATTAATATTATTGAAGGTCACATGTCAACTATTTCACTTGTTTTCATTACTGATCCTTATTCTCACCCTTTCCTTTGATGTATGTCTCATGGTTATGAGATGCAGTAATTTTACTTAAGATGAACCTATGATGAATCATTATAAGTGTATTAGAAGGATTTTTTATGTTTTCTTCATGTATTATGTTCCGAATTTCAAAGAAACAAGACATTAAAGATCCTATATATGTAAAATGTAAAGAAAAGTTATATAATAAAAAGGTAGGATGTTATAGTTGGTATCAAAGGATAGTTTAGTTATTTATTGAAATTAGGCTATGAAAACTTTAGGAAGAATCTAATATAAATTTTTAAATATAGGAAAACTTCATGGTATTTTGGAATGTATTGAGTAAGTGGTTTATCATGAAAATACATCCCTATCTGGATATGAGTAGGTAGAGGCCGCTCTGGCACAGAGGTACCTATGAGTGAAAACACTGACAAAGAGTTTCGGGCATGACTCGGGGTATCCCGATACACAACAATGGGACTTACAACACTCTTGTTTAAGACACTCATGGGGGATATATTTGATTAATCATTAGATTTTCATGAATATTTATGAAGGATTTATAGAGAAATGTAATCGTTAAAGAATGATGTTTTAAGAACAAAAATCCTTTATAGTTAAATGATTCATAAATGAAATAAACATCTCAATAAGGTTTTATTCTTTTATAAACGGCGGGAAATAGGAGGAACTATGAAAATGGTGACCGCAATGGACCTTGCACTAATGGCCCTCCGATGGAATCCGGAATGGAAACTTCCATGCGAATAATGAACCAACTGACTCAGGTTGTGGGAAATAACTTGAATCAAGATGAGATACTGATCTCACTGCGAAGGGAACAACATTATGTTGTGTCATTTATGCGTCAATGACCACTAGCCTTCAATGGATCGATCAAACCATTGATTTTTTAATAGTGGATCATCTCTAGATATTTTATGTGCTCCGATGTTCAGAGAAAGAGAAGGTTACCCTGGTTGTATATTGCTTAGAAGGAGAAGTTGATCAGTTCTAGGAACTGATTAAAACACAATGCCATGAGTGGAGGTTGAATCTATGGAGTGGGAAGAGTAAATAGGGAACTTCTTTAGTATGTATTTCCATCGTTCCATGAGAACAATAATGAAGAAGGAGTTTCTCGAGATGAAGCAGAAGGATAATGAATATGTGGGAATCTACGAGATTAACTTCACAAGGATTTCATGTTACACCTCTAGCTTTACCATGGATCTAAGTGGTAAGGTAGATAGATTCTTCAGTGGACTGAGACCTCATCTGTGGAAGAATCTATCAAACAGAGACTATGATAGCTATGAAGACATCGTGCAGAGTGTGATGAAAGTAGAGCTAGAGTTTGGTGAGTCACAGTGGTCTCATAAATCCAACGACAAGAAGAGATCGATGGATCCCAGCATAGGGTGGACTTTTGATCAGGTAAGAGGAGGAAAGAAATTGAAACATCCCATGTGTAATAAATGTGGGAAGAAGCAATTAGGGAGCTACCTGATCAGGAGTGGGAAATGATACAAGTGTGGAAGAGATGTCCATATTGCGAGGAATGCTCATAGTGAGTTGAAACCTCAACTTCCAAACACTAACAACAAAGGGAAGATATAGCAGGACCTACCTAATGTCCATTTCATTATGTGTGGAAAACTTGGGCACATCGCTAATCATTTTCCAAATCCGAGGGCAGTGGAGGCGAACCACCATCATCCTCAACAATGGACAAGGGACTAGGGTCATTCTTTTACTATCCCGACATCTGAAGATAAAACTCAGAATGATTTAGTAGTAGGTACCCTTGTTGTTCTCTCAAATATAGAATGTACTTTGTTTGATTCTGGTTCTACGCATTTTTTATTTCCTCAACATTTGCAAAGAATTTAAAATCAACTCCCGATTTTATAAAAGTAGAGTTATCAGTCAAGACCCCTAGTGGGATATCCAAGCATCATCAGTATTTTGAAACTCTTGTATTTACTTTATAGAGGACAATCTTATCTAAAATCTAGTAGTCATTCCCATGTTGGAATTTGACATTATACTAGGGATGGACTATCTCTCAAAGTATAATGCTAAGATCAAATGCCGAAGCAAGGAAATCTTAGTAGTATTGAATGGAGAACCTACAGTTATCTTCCAATGAGAGATATCTCAACCTAATCTTTGTCTAGAAGAACCTCCTATATGCTTCTTTATGGAGTTTATCTGTGAATAATAAGAAAGAAATGAGATTTTGAGGATAGAAAACGTCCCCATTGTCTAGGAATACGTTTACGTATTTCCTGAGGAGTTTCCTGGACCTCCCCCAAAAAGAGAGGTTGATTTCTCTATTAAAAGCATACCTGGATCTCATCCAATATCAAAGACCCCATATAGGATGGAAAATTTGGAGCTGTAGGAATTAAAGAAACAACTCCATGTTCTTTTGGAGAAGGGGTTTATCTGACTGAGTGTGTCTCCTTGGGGAACACCTATTCTTTTTGTGATGATGAAAGATGGATCTATGCGTCTATGCATTGATTATAGATAACTGAATGGGATCACAGAAAAAACAAATACCGTCTTCCAATAATTGATGACTTATTTGACCAAATTCATGGGGATCAATTCTTTTCTAAGAATTATCTTCGATATGGTTATCATCAATTGAGGGTGAAGAAAGAAGATATTCCAAAAAACTTCCTTCTGATCAAGATATAGGCATTATGAGTTTGTTTTTTTGCCTTTTGGACTAACTAATGCACCTTCTATTTTTATGGATCTAATTAATAGAGTCTTTAAGGATTACCTTGATAACTTTGTGATGGTTTTTATTGATGATATTCTGATATATTCTAAATTCCATGAGGAGCATGAAGATCATATAAGGTTTATTTTACAAACTCTATTGAATGATATGTTATTTGGGAAGTTCAGTAAATCTGAATTCTGGTTGCAACACATTTCATTCTTGGGGCATATTGTAACCAATGAAGGAATCACGTTTGACCCTGCAAAAAAACTTGTAGAGGAGTGTCCCTGTAAGGACCTGACCCTAGTTTCCTGAAGCGAGTGCCTTATTTGATTGTGTTGGAATACATACATATAATTTGAATCTCAAAGAACCAATTAGTTTTGTAGATTTTGGAAACAAGATACATAAATAAGTTTAACGTTACATCATGATGGGAAATAAAATGCTAATGTATTCCACTAGCAACATCATGTCTCCTAGATTATGCTTTCAAGTCATTCGTTATTTACTTTTTCATGTCCTGATAAAAATTAAACATAATAAATGGGTGATCTCAATTGCCCAGTAAGAGTAAGAAATACAGTGGAAGATAGCATAAACATAAGACATGGTGCATAGTTGAGAGCACATTCCTTTAATAATAAACTTTTACACATTATGGCAGGAATGTGTGCTGAGTAAATAATGCCATAATGAAATAGAATAATGTGTTTTCTACTAGTAGAATAACCACATGACCTTTCAATTACTAGCTTCATAATGAGGGAAGTCCATATACCAGACATTATGATACATTTGTTCAAGGCCTCATCTAAGATGTCTAACTATTAAGACCTTATCCAAAATACATATAACACATTGGGAAATGCCTCTACCAATTCGGCGTCTATTTGTCTCATGAGACCTTCCGATGAATTGATGGGATATAGCAGCCCCACCCATCACAAAATAATTCCAATTAATTCCTCATATTATCAGGTATAAACATAAAAAACAATTACATTCATATAGAAACATTCATATGAAATGTAAGTAAGTTTCCCCAATCATTAAACATAAAACTCCAACCATTCTGAGTAATATGGTGAATAGTTTTAGGATAGATCATCCACAATAAATTTATTCATAAACTATTAAATAAAATATTTTATATGAAATCATAAATGATTAACCCCATCAATTCATAAGAATCAACAATAGTGGTGAATCAAATGAGAATACTCTTATAAAATCATTAAGCAGTTCCTGAGATAAATACTCTAATTTAAAAAAAAGTAATTTTGGTAAACAATTTGTATAAAACCATAAGTGAAGTAAGATATTATTTTCAAAATAAAATTCGTGATTTTATAAATATAATGTTTTCCAAAAACATATTATAGTGTGCCTTTGAAAATAGGTATCAATTTGAGAAATTCCCTTGAATCGGGCTTGTATTTTTGGAAACAATTTTGAAAGGTCCTTTTAAAACGTGTAACTATCCAGAAAATAAGGAAGGTTTCTAGTTGGTAAACATATATAGAATACCCTCAAAAATTTTATAGGATTACATAATAATATACAATAATTTCATTGAGGTAATTAGACAATAAAAGCAACCTAGATGAAAATGGATGTTCGGGTGAGAAACCCCTTACCTTAACTCTGAACGTGTTCTGCTCTTGTGCTTAAGCTCCTGGAATATAAAATTATACTTATTAATAACTTATTTCAGAACTTATTAGACATTTATTTATTTTATCATAATTATGGTTAGTTCATGTATGTCTTTATTGATAAGTTAATGTATTGAATTTCGTCGTTCAAGAGTGTTCATTTCATTTATTTTCATATTCAGTTCACTTGTTTTTAAGTAATGAAGTGGAAAGGATGAAAATCTACAGAATTTAAATTAAATATTATTTAGGAAAATAAAAAATTGTTAACAGCCATTTCTATCATTTGGTTACATGGAATGAGTATAAATTATTAGATGACAATCACTTCAATTGTTTGGTGGTATTTGGATTATTATGAACTAGTTTTGTCATATAAATTAATAATATGTACATATACAGGTTCCTGAATTTTAATTAGGTTGTAATACATATATTATAGTCTAGTTAAACCATAAATATGGCTTTATGACCAGAAATTAAGGACCGATTGAAGAACGAAACTTCGTCATCCGCGAAGGTTATAAATTGGAACCTCATGGACGTTGATTTCGTTTATAAAAATAAAAGGGAGGGTGTAAGAATATTGATGATGGTTTTTCCATTCACATGATATAAATCTAGTATATAGATGATATTGGAGTTATATTTCTCATTTGGAAAGAGGAGGTGTGGAGATAAAAATAATAGAAGATAAATTCAAATGAACCTAAAAGAAAAAGAAAGTTGCTTTACCTCTTGAAATAACATCCTCAAGAACCTCCTTAAGGGAAGGGATTTTGGCCTTTCGGTAAGCCCAAGAGCTTCCTGGTAGTGGGGAGTAACTAGGTAAGGGTATTTGGGAAGAACTCTTTTGAGCTTCATGGATTAGAGGAGTGAATAGAAGAGGGAGCGGTGAGGGGTTTTTATAGTGGAGGAGAAGGGTAAATTTTGAATATTTAATTCATTATTTAATTATTTCCCTCAAGACAATCAATAGTGATGTTTCATGTGACCCATAATAGTAATAAGTGAATGTGAGTTCGAACCAAGTGGCCTTACATCACTTATGATGTCATAAATAGTGTATTTAACTGATAATTAGTATATACAGTATTTTATCATATTTCACTATTCATTAAAAATTCTAGAATTTCATAAAAATACCAAAAACTTTCCCCTATCATTTTTTGATGTGTAGAATTCTAAAATGAAATCCATTTTTCAAAATTAATTTTCTAGATATTATTAATTTAATGTTTAAATAAAGTCGTAGTTAATTCAAAAAAAATTGAAGGTGTAATTAGTTTTATATCACATTGAAAAATTAATTAATATCTCATTATCTTGTTGCATTAAGAAAAGAAAATAATATTATTATTTACTATTCATTAGGGTCATATTATTATTCATATTACTATTCATAAATATATGTTACTATTCACCAGAAAAATCATGTTTGTTCTATCAGACTCCCCATGACTTACTTATCCCAACTCTAGATGACCATTTTTTGAAATTCAAAACATACAAGAGCCAAAGTTGAGTTTAACTTTTGGATTATAAATTTCACTCAAAATTTATTTTCAAAACCTTGGGGTGTTATATTCTTCTCCCCTTCAAAAATTTCACCCTTGAAATTGAATTTTAGAATCTAGGACAAAATAGGTTGGGGTACTTTTCCGTCATTTATTCCACAAGTCCCCATGTTGCCTCTTCATATTTATGGTTTATCCATAGTTCCTTGATCAGATGAGTAGTCTTGTTGCGTAGAACTTTTTCCCTATGATCCAATTTTTTCACTGGATTATACTCATATGAAATATCATCCTCCAACTGTACCACCTCTAAAGAAAGTACATGTGAAGGGTCTGGTATGTACTTCCTTAAGAGAGATACATGAAAGACATCATGTACTTTTGACATAGTAGGTGGAAGTTTTCTTCGATAGGCCACAGTTCCAACTCGATCAAGGATCTCGAAGGGACCAATATACATAAGACATGGATTTCCTTTTTCCCCAAACCTCATGACCTTCTTCCATGGAGATATGCGTAGAAATACTAGGTCTCTAACTTTGATCTCAAGGTCTCTTCAACAGTTATCCGCATAACTCTTTTGTCAACTTTGGGTTACCATGATATGTTGTGGAATGGTTTTCACCTTCTCCACCATTACTTCAACCAATTCAGGTCCTACCAGCTTTCTCTCATCAACTTCCTCCCAACATTTTGGTGTTCTACACCATTTCCCATAAAGGGCTTCATATGGTTCCATTCAGATACTCAGGTGGAAACAATTATAGTACGAGAATTAAACCAGTGGAAGATGTTGGTCCCATCCTCCCTTTAATTCCATAGAACATGCCCTCAACATGTCTTCTAGTGTCCAAAGAGTCTGATCTGATTGGACCTCATTTTTAGGAAGATAGGTCGTACTAAAGTTCAGTTCAATGGTTAGAGAATGCTTGAGACTTTTCCAGAACTTCGAGGTGAATCTAGAATCACAGTCAGTTACAATAGAGAGTGGTACTACATGCAGCCTTACCACTCTTTGATGTAAATCTTTCCATGTTAATATAATGAGAAGTCCACTCGAATCACAATAAAGTAATATATCATTTTAATATGATCCACAATAACCCATATAACATTGTATCCTTTGGATGTCCTTGGTAGTCCAGTGGTAAAGTCCATGGTAATGTTACCCCACTTCCATGATTGTATGGGCAGTGGTTGCATCATCCCCTAAGACTTTAACCTCTCAGCCTTCACTTGTTGACATACCAAGAAATTTAATGTTCATTAAGAAATATCCCTTTTCATATTGTCCCACCAAAAGTTTTCTCAGAGATCATGACACATCTTTGTGCTACCGGGGTGTATAGAGAAATTAGATCTATGAGCATCATCCAATAATTCCTTCTTTATCACAGGAATAGTGGGAACACAAAGCCTCTTCCTGAATTTCAAAATGCGACATTCATGTGTGAAGTCAGTCAACATCCCATAATTTATATCTATAATTTTCTTTTGAAACTTTTCATCATCAGCCTAAGAACATTTTATCCTTTCCTGTAAAGAAGGTTTGGATACCATTTGAAAGAGTTTTTATGTGTTACTTTCATTGATAATTCCCATATAAATCATTACTAGATACATGAACAAAGGATCCCTTTCAACTCCCATCTTGTTCATAACTCCGTGATCTTTTCTACTCAAAGCATCTTCTTCCATATTTTCTTTCCCTGGCTTATAGTGTATTGGGAAATCATAGTCTTTGAAAATCTCAATCCATCTCCTTTGTATCATGTTGAGTTCTTTCTATGAGAATATATATCTCAAACTCTTATGATATATATATATCTCACATTTTGTGCCATAGAGGTAATGTCTCCAAATCTTCAGATCAAATATTACCATTTCTAACTCAAGATCATGAGATGGATAGATTTTTCTAGAATTTTTAGCTGCCTAGATGCATAGGAAATCACTCTGTCATCCCGAATAAGGACACAACCAAATCCTCTCTTTGATGCATCGCTATAGATAACAAACCCCTCATTCCATGATGGTAGGGTAAGGATCAGAGCATTCCCTAACCTCATCTTCATTTCTTCAAAACATTCTTCACATTCTTTTTTCCATACGAACTTAACCCCTTTTTGTTTGGCTTGGTCATTGGGTTGGATAAATGGGTGAATGTTTTAATGAAACACCGATAATAACCTGATAAACCAATAAAACTACATACCTCAGTTACGTTTATTGGAGTAGGCCATTATTTCCTAGCCTTTTTCCTCACATGACCTATAGATATTCCATCCTAGAGAAAATATGGCCCAAAAAGGAAATTGATTGGATCCAAAAATCAAACATACTAAACTTCCCATTTAATTTATTTCTTATAAGTGTCTTCAGGATAGTGCGCAAATGAGTTTCCTGATCTTCATATCTTTTAGAGTATACCAGGATATCATAAACAAACACTGCTAAAAATTCATCAAGATAATCCTTCAAAGCCATGTTCATTAGATCCATAAAGACATATGGTGCATTAGTTGGTCCAAAGGGCATTACTGTAAACTCATAATGCCCATACCTGGTTTAAAATATTGTTTTTAGAATGTCTTCTTTCCTCATATGTAACTGATGATGTCCAGATCAAAGATCAATCTTAAAAACATATTGGTCTCCATGATGTTGATCAATAAATCATCAATTCATGGTAGAGGATACTTATTCTTTAAATTATCAATATTTATTTCCCTGTAATCAATTCACAACCTCATAAACCCATCAATCTTCTTAACAAAAAGAATAGGGGCTCCCTATGGAGAAACGCTAGGATGAATAAATCCTATATCACTAAATTCTTCTAGTTGTTTTTTAGCTCCACTAACTCCACAGTGGACATTATATAATGGGTATTTGATATGGTCCATGAACCAGGAATTAAGTCAATAGAAAACTCAATTTCCCACTCTGGAGGATGTCTAGGTAAATCCTCTAGAAAGACAACAATATATTCTTGCACAATAGGTACATCTTCTATTTGAACATTCTTTTCCTCACCCATAGTTATTTCTGTCTCTTCCTCCCTAATAACTGAATTTAGTTGAGCTATTGGGGGTTGATCTAGATAATAATTAGGTGTCTACATTTCAGCTCTAAAGATAAGGAACTCTTTATCATCATCGAAAATTGTAACCTCCTTCTTCTTACAATACATTTTTACATCATGGTCTGAAATCCAATCCATACCGAGGATTATATCAAATTAAATCATGGGTATGACAATGAGATTAGCAGATAAAAAACATTTATATGCCTTAATGGGAACTGATTCAGAAAACTTTATTGTAATGATACTTCTCTTGGGAGTTTTGACTGACAAATCCCTTGTTAAATCTAATTGGAAATATCTAATTTTCTTAGAAAACAAGGAAGATATGAAACAATGAAATGATCTAGAATCTAATAAATCATTGGCTATGTTTGATGAAACTATCAATGTACCTGCCACCCCATCGTTAGGAACTACAATATCAACAGTTGTAATCACATAAGATTGTCCCTGCTCCCTTGGCCTTTTCAGTTGCATTTTTCCTTTATTATTTGGATAGTAATTAGAATAGTGTCCCATCTCCCGACAATTATAGAATTGTACATTAATGTATTCTCTCATACCCTTCCAATCAACAACAAGATGTCCCTTTTGACCACATCTGTAGCATACTTCTTTTCTATTTAAGCACGCACCAGGGTGTTTCCTTCCACAATTATCACAGGGTGGAAATCCAACTCTTCCCTTCTTCCCTATTTCCTTATTTCCTTTCCCAGAGATTTCAGTTGCCCTCTTCTTTCTTTCTTTCCCTTTAAGTAATAAGACTCAGAGTATTCTTTTTCGGCCTTGATAGCACATAAAACTATATCCTCATGTGATGAAAAACTTTGGGAGACCAGTGCCTACTGAAAAAATGGCATTAGGTCATCAAACAGTCGATCAATTTTGCTGCTTGGATTTCGTATGTAGTCCACAACAAATCTTTATAACTCTGTGATGTTATCTTCATACTTTAAAATATTTTCATCTTCTTGCTACCTCAGATTCAAGAATTGTCTATCCATATCCACTCTCTGTTCACGGGGAATTTATTTCTCTAGGAAGATTTCTTTAAAATCTCTCCATTCTATATATTCTATTTCTTCCTCCTCCGTTGTGTTTTGGATTAATGACCACCACTAATCTGCATCTTCTGATTGCTGATAAACTGCCATGAAAACTTTCTCTCTTTCATTACATCCCAAGAAATAAATATTTTCTCTAGAGAACATATCCACTACTCACCTACAAATGGGATTGTAGTCCCATTGAATGATAATGTTTGTTGTCACATAAAACGATCTTGCATAGCTCCTCCACGTGATGGATCTGAATTCTCCATATGGGTAAGGTTATTATTCATAACATGAGTGAGTTGTCCCAGTATGGTTATGAGTTTCGCAGCACCAGTCATAGCACCAGACCCAACATCATTCTCTTGCATTGGAGGAAAATCCCTACAGAAGACACGTGCGTTCGTGCGGTTTCCATTCCTTCCACTAGGTTCCATTTCTAGATAATGGCATACACTATATTAGGTTATGAATCATAATGAATTATCATCTATAACAAAATACTTAGCGCAAATTGAAATCCTAGGCATATCTAATCCTATAATCCAAAAAATGGTTTCTTTGAGGAAAAGTTTTACATTTAAATCCTTTCTAATGGATTGTAATGAAAATGTGAATTATCCTAAGCATATCCACTATGATTGTTTTAACCAAAAGTTCAGAAATTCACATTGTCATGCACCATTTACCGTTCGAGTATAGCTCAAATCGGTGTTTTCGGGTTTTACCCCTAGATACATATGTGCCAGAGCCGCCTCTACCTGCTCATATCCAGACGAAGATGTATATCTTGAATGTTCCACAAAATATATTTCTTAACAAAATACCAGGACGTTCATGTATTTTTATCCTCAAAAAAATCTTAGGGAATCTTCTCTAATCCACGTTTTCTAAATCTTGTTTCCATGTTTTCAACTAAACTTCCTCTCATACCAACTGTAAGGACCCGACCCCAGTTACCTGGAGTCGTTGCCTTATTTGATTGCATTGGAATACTTACAAGGAATATGTGTAACATCCCAAGTAAGTAATGAATAATAGATATTTTTATCTATGTCTATTAATGAATTAGATAGTTTTTTTAGATGCTTAAAATTAAAATAAATCCAATCTTAAGCATGGAATACACTAATATTCTTAAAAGATTGTTTTACTGCCTTTTGATGGAAAACCCTTTTTAAATCTATCTTTTGACAATTTTATAAACTGTGATTGGGACATCAAAATTTACTTTGTGTGAATTTTTGGTATTTTTCTGACAATGTTCATTTTTTAATGAATAGTGAAAAATACTGCATTTTACATCAAAACTGGTTTTTAATCTAATTTATTTGTATGATTAGATTATCTTTTGAATTGGTTTAAATGTGAAATTAGAAAATATTTTACCATTAAATCCAATAGTGGTCATTGGAATCAATTTCACATTGAAATTGGACTTAAACTGGTGTCAATCTTTTGATACTTATTGTTTCCTAAAAACACGCTATTTGCTATGACAGCGGGAATTAATTATTAAATTAATTAATGTGACTTATATGTTTTTAATTTTGTAAAATAGACTTCATTTTTGATTTCAGAATATCAAATATAGATTAGGGTGAATTTTTTGTAATTTTCTAAAAAACTTCAATTTTTGATGAATAGTGAAACCACTAAGTGGTACTTATAAAAACTGATTTTTCGTTTAAATGAAATTTTGCCATCTTTCTGTTTTAAATTTCAAAAATACGACATACATGGTTGTCATTAAGAAGTAAAATGTGGTTCAATGAGATTATAATAATTTTTTGGTGAATAGTAACTTATTAAGTTTTTAATCGCGATTAGTGGTAATTAGGGTAGTTTAAGGTAAAAATAATGCTTTAATAATATGAAATGACCTAGACACATGTCCTTACCTTATTGGTTGTGTCATGGCCGACCAAGACAAGCCATGGGTCAACTTGGGGACCCCATGGATCCACTTTGGTTGGGAAATTACATAAATAACTTTTTATTTAATGTAAAAGTAAAAATGAAACAAACATAATATGTTTTACGAAAACACTTTTTACATGGGGTTATAAAGATCAGATTTTGGATTATAAATAGTAATTCTAAAGATAAAACGATTTCCTACATCATAGTATTTTTTTTATAATTTTTAGACATTAAATAAATTAAATTATTTATGACATAATAATGATGCAGCGATGACATCATTATTTGACGATTTAAATAAAATAGAAAGATAATGTAAAATCTATGAACTAGACATATCCAAAACTTATTGGATGGGTGGAGTTCGAACCCTTATAACCGTATCCACGAATTATATCAATGTGGGACCTTTTAAAACCGAAACACATTTTCAAATAAAGTAATAGTTCTTTACTTTCCAAAAGTGTCCCTCCTCTCCTCTTATAAAAGGCCCCCACCTCTACCCCATTTCACACACTCCTCAAGCCTTTGGCTCGGCCAACCCCTTCCCATTTACTCTCTCCACATCCCTCTCCTCATCCTAGAGGATTCCCTTTGGGCATAATCCTTTCAAAGGAAGCCTTTAGGCTCAAATAAAAATGAGTTACACTTTTAAAGGTAATTCATTCTCTCATGTTCATTTGTTTTATTTTGCTTCTCCAAACCCCCTAAATTTTTTTTTATTTACTTCTTTTGTAACAACACCAGTATCTTCTATATACTAGGATGTTTTTATAAGATTTATTTGAGCTACACTCTCACACAACTACATCAAATGGTTAAAGAACATACGGTTTCCGTGGATGGTGAAATTCTGCCTCCCGAAACGATGATTGTTCCATACTCATTTATCACCTTCAAAGGTGGCCATTATGATGTCTCTATTTTTATATATGATATATAATATGTTTATGTTTTCCTTAAGCTTCTGTTTTTTTTATTTTGGGCATACCTTTATGGTTTCCATTATGGTTAAACACGATATCTTCATTTTAGGAAGTGCAGACTACTGCCCCTGAAAGTGATTTGATTCGTTAATACCGTATGTGGGATGTGTAAAGGATAAATTTAATGATATTATATATGTTATTATACTGGAATTATAATATAATCTTATATAATTATGATTCCATTCCAGAAAATACGAAATAGAAATGGAAGTAGCGTTCATGCGTACGTACGGCTTACCGTCTCCATGAACGGTGCATTTCATTTCTTAACTCTAAATGTGATGTAATATTATAAATACATGTATATTCTGAAAATATATGATATATATGTTATCCAAAACATTAATATCATTCTGGATATAATGAACCTTTGAACAAATTAACAACATGTAAGTGTATGAAGTCTATTTTTGACTTAAGAACCAAATACCGACAAGATGAACATTATTAACTTAAATGATTACATGATGTTCATAACATGGTATAAAAGGAATAATTAACTTGAAAAAGGTTCTTAAGAAAGTATAGATTAACTCAAGTTTATTATTCATGAGATTAAAGAACGGTCGGGTCAAGTCGGATACGAGGTATGGGACTTCGTCTCAATCTCCTTTCATTGAGGCATATTTTATTTTATACACAACTTTCTTTTATACGGTGTATAAACCCCTTTGACTTTTAAGTTTATTCAAAAGGAATCCTTTTTATATTAAGCATTTAATAAACGACAAAAGAGAATGTTTTTGTCGTACGTATGCGGTGACAACGACTTCTCTGCCGTCGTGACCGTTATTTGAGTTTCGGCTTTCTCTACAAGCCATACCTTCTTTTTAAAATAAAAATAAATACCATGTTTTACTTTTCTTTTATTTTGGTATTGAAAATGGTTTTCATAATGTTTTTATATCAATGTGTTGTATTGATATCTCGTGATTGAAATGTGGAAATTTTATGTTTCCTTTATGCATGTTTTATGTGATATGATTATGTTATGGTTCTTGGGCATTATTATGAAGACGGGTGGTTCTGTGATAAACTAAGGGTGGGTGAGCCCGTTATAGATCTCCAATGCATTGGGTAACGCAAAGGAGTGAAACATTAAGGTTTCTCCGAAGAGATTTAGGGAATATACTGTGATGGGTCTTCCAAACGTAACCAAGAGGGTTACTCCCTACGTAAGAATGTTATGAATGCCTCAAGTTACCTTTATGTCTTATGATTTCAATGATTTATTCATGATTTGATGAGGTATGTTAAAGTGCTTATGTTTTATGGGTAAATTATGATTTCATTATTATGTATATATGTACCCATGTTTCCTTTCCATGTTTTTATAACCCATACTGAGCTTTTTATGCTCATCCCTAGTTTTTTTGAAATGATTTTCACAGGTCAAGGGAAAGGTACATGATATAATGATAGTGTCAAGTAAGTGTCAAGAAAGAATCCATGTTTTATCTTAAATATGTTTCCATTGATGGGAATGAAGAATAATATCTTTATGTAACCACTTTGTTTATATGTGGAATGTAACGCAAGTTTTATGTTCTAATTCTCTAAAACTCCTAACCTGAAAAGATCCTCAATGTGTAATCTTGTAATAACTCAAGATTAAGTAAGGTTTAAGGCTGGGGCCTTATAATATGAATCCTGAAGGACAAAGTTGATTAATAGATTTTGGAAACAAGATACATAAATAAGTTTCACATTACATCATGAAGGGAAATACAACACTAATTTATTCCACTAGCTACATCATGTCTCGTAGATTATTCTTGAAAGTCATTCATAATTTGCTTCTTCATATCCTGATAAAAATGAAACATAAGAAAGGGGTGAGATCAAACACTCATTAAGATTAATAAATACGGAATAAGATAGCAGAAATATAATACATGGTGCATAATTGAAATCACATGCCTTAAATAATAAACATGCACACATTATGGTAGGAATATGAGCTGAGTAAATAATGCCACAATGAAACGTAATCATGGGTATTTTAATAGTCTAATAACCACATGAACATTCAATTACTAGCTTCATAATTAGGGAAGTGTATATTCTGGAAATTATGAATCATTTTTTCAAGGCCTCGTCCAAGAATTCTAATGATTAAGGCCTCATCCAAAATCCATATAACACATTGGGAAAGGCCTCGGCCAATTCCATGTCTATTTGTCTCATGAGACCTACAGATGCATCAAGGTTCTATAGCGGGCCCCACCCATCACATAATAAGTCAAATGTATTCCTAGTATGAGTGTGGATAAACATAAACAACATTTACATTCATATGTAAACTTTCATATGAAATTTAACTAATTTTCCCCAATCATTAAACATAAAACTCTAACCATTCCGAGTAATATGGTGATTGGTTTTAGGAACGATCATCAAAAATAAAGTTAGTCATAAAAATTCAATAAAATAGTGTTTATGAAAACATAAATGATTAACCCCAAACTTACATAAGAATCAACAAGTGTGTTGAATCAAACAAGAATACTCTTATAAAATCATTACGTAGTCCTAGAGATAAATAATCATTTATTTTGAAAAAAAAATCTTTCGGTAAAATATTTGTCTAAAACCAGAAGTGAAGTAAGATATTATTTTTATAGTAAAATGAGTTATTTTATAAAGATAATGGTTTCCAAAAACAGATTATATTTTTCCTTTGAAAATAGGTAAGAATATGAGAAATTCCCTTGAATCGGGCTTGTATTTTTGGAATCAATTTTGAATGTTCCTTTTAAAACTTGTAAATATCCACAAAATAAAGAAGTATTATTTTTTTTAAACATATATATAACACCCAAAACAATTTATGATGATTAAATAATAATATAAAAGAATATAATTTGGGTAATTAGACAATAAAAGTAACCCGAATGAAAATGGAACTTCGGGTGAGAAAACCCTTACCTTAACTCTGAACGTGTTCCTCTCTTGTACATAAGCTCCTGGAATTTTAAATTATAATTATTAATAACTTATTTCAAAACCTATTATACAGGTATTTAGTTTATTATAATTCTAGTTATTTTATTTATGTCTTTATTGATAAGTTGTTGTATTGAATTTCGTCGTTACAGAGTTTTTGTTTCCATTATTTTCATATTTGGTTCACTTGTTTTTCAGTAATGAAGTGGAATGGATGTAAATATCCAGAATTGAAATTAAATATATTTTATGAATATCCAGAACTTTTATTTTCCAATTCTATCATTTGGTTAAATGGAATGAGGATGAATCATTGGATGACAATCACTTCGATTATTTGGCGGTATTTGGATTATTATGAACTAGTTTTGTCATATAAATTAATAATATGTACATATACTGGTTCCTGAATATTAATTAGGTTTTAATAAATATATTATAGTTTGGTTAAACCAAAAATATGGTTTCATGACAAGTAATGAAGGACAGATTGAAGAACGAAACTCCATCATCCACGAAGGTTATAAATTGGAACCTCATGGACGTTGATTTCGTTTATAAAAATAAAAGTGAGGGAGTAAGAATATTGATGATGGTTCTTCCATTAACATGATATAAATACAGTATATATATGATACTGGTATTATCATGGTAATTTGTATAGAGGAGTCGAGGATAGGATAACAAAAGAAGATAAATTCAAATAAAACTAAACGAAAAAGAAAGGTGCTTTATCTCCTGAAATAACATCCTCGAGAACCTCCTTAAGTGAAGGTATTTTTGTCTTTTGGAAAGACCAATAGCTTCCTGGTAGTGGAGAGTAACTAGGTAAGGTTATTTGGGAAGAAAATTATAGAGCTTCAAGGCTTAAAGGAGTTAAGTGAGGAAGGAGTGGTAAGGGGTTTTTATAGTGGTGGAGTGGGGTATATTTTGAATATTTAATTCATTATTTTATTATTTCCCTCAAGACTACCAATTGTGTTGTTTCATTTGACCCCTAATAGTAATAAGTGAATGTGAGTTCAAACCAAGTGACCTTAAATCACTTAATATGTCATAAATAGTGTATTCAACTGATAATTTGTATATACGATATTTTGTCGTATTTCACTATTCATCAAAAATTCTAGAATTTTAGAAAGATCCCAAAAAATTTCCCCTACCTTTTTTCAAAATGTACAATTAAAAAATGAACTCCATTTTTCAAAATGAATTATCCAGATATTATTAATTTAATTTTTAAATAAAGTCATAGTTAATTCGAAAAAAATAAATTTAATGGTGCAATTAGTTTTATATAACATTTAAAAATTTATTAAGATCTTATTATATTATTTCCTTAAGAAAATAAAATAATATTATTATTTACTATTCATAAGGGTCATATTACTATTAATATTCACTAAAAAATCAAGTTTGTTCTATCAGACTCCGAATGACTTACTGATCACAACTATAGATGACCGTTTTCTGAAATTCAAAACATAGAAGAGGCAAAGTTGAGTTTATCTTCTGGATTATAAAATGCCCTCAAAAATCATTTTCAAAAACTTGGGGTGTTATAGGCCTCAACCAAAAACAATAACTAAGATTTTTATTTTCCTTAGTTTAGTGGGATATTATAGGTGGTTTGAGAAAAACTATTCACGACTTTATAATCCATTAACCAAGTTAACTCAAAAAGGGATCAAGATCATCTGGACAAAGGAGTGTGAGGAAATTTTACAAGAGTTGAAGAAGAGAATGGTTACTGCACCTGTGTTAACTCTACCTTCAATTGGAGAAGGATTCATTATTTTTGACGATGCATCTCTAAAAGGGATTGGGTGCATCCTCATGCAAAATGAAAAAGTCATTGCTTATGTATCTCGATAGTTGAAGACTCGTGAGCAGAACTATCCTCTGCATGATCTAAAGTTGGTTGCAGTCGTTTTTTCTTTGAAGATATGGAGGAACTATCTTTATGGGGGGAAATGTGATATATACACAGACCATCAAGGATTGAAGTGTATTTTATGCAAAAGGAATTGAACATGAGACAGAGGATATGGCTGGATCTTCCTAAAGACTATGATTTTTCAATTAATTATCATCCCAGAAGAGCAAGCAAAGTCACTGATTCATTAAGAAGGAAAGACCTAGTTGTTCTTTTCATGATGAGGATTCAAATGGATCCTTTGATCAATGACCTAGTGAAGATATACATGGGAATTATAAGGGAAGGTACATCATCAACCCTATCCCAAATGATTTCTCAACCGTCATTACTAGAGAAGATCAAAAAATCTCAGAAAGAATATCCTTTGTTACAGAAGATGTTTGAGGCTTTGAAGGATGGGAATTTTCTTGAGTTCAATATTGATCAAGATGGTGTACTAAAATGTTGTACAAGACTATGTGTTCTATATATTCTAGAAATAAAGAAGGATATGATGGATAAAGCTCATAGTTCTACTTTCTCTATATATACAGGAAGCACGAAAATGTATACGGACCTTCATGATTTTTCTGGTGGGATAATATGAAAAGGTATATTTCTAACTATAATTCAAGGTGCCTAGTATGTTAGCAGGTGAAGGCAGGGCGACAACATTCTAAAGGTGTATTGAAACCACTACCCATACCATCATAAAAGTGGGACAATATCCCTATGGACTTCGTCAATGGTCTCCTGAGAAGTTACAAAGGAAACAATGAGATATGGGTTATCGTGGACCGTCTCACCAATACTGCCCATTTTATATCCATTAAAGAATATTTCAATCTTGATCAATATGTCAATATTTAAGGGAAGGAAGTGGTAAGGCTACATTGAGTTCCACTTTCTATCGTATCAGATCGTTATTCTAGGTCCACATCAAAATTCTAGAGAAGCACTCAACATGGTCTAAGAAAAGAAATGAATTTCAATACGGCTTATGTAGTTGGGGTTTGTCTTAGTGGTAAGAAGCACTTAATTCTACATGAAAAATGGGGGTTCAAACCCCATTGGGCACAGGGAACTGTAGCAGTACTATAGAATAATGTAGGAGCGGTGGCACTGTAGCAGCAGCGGGCACTGTAGCAGCGGTAGGTCACTGTAGCGGCAGTAGTGTACTGTAGTAGCGGCGTGTACTATGCAGTACTATAGCAGCACACTGTATTGTAGTAGTACTATTCACAGAATGGGCTTTGGGCAAAAAAATATGGCCCTACGGGCCATGTTATGTGCTAAATGCCCACTGGGCCTTCGGGCTATATAATGGGTCTCCCTCTACCCAGTTTAAGAGGTTTTTTCTTTACTTTAATAATAATTGAGGCTTTGGCCCTAACCTTTAAAAAAATTCGGCCTATCACCCCCTAACTGAGGGAAAATATGAAAAGACTATTCAAAAACTCAAGGACATGATGAGAACATGGTCAATGGAATTCAAAGATCAATGTGGTCAACATCTCCTTTTAGTTGAGTTCTCTTAAAACAACAACATCCACTCGAGCATTAAAATGGCACCCTATGAGGTTCTATATGGGATGAAATTTATAACACCTACTTGTTGGGATGAAGCTAGTGAGAGAAAGCTTCTTGGGCCTGATCTTGTGTGAGAGAATACAGAATAAGTCCATGACATCTAGAAACACATTAAGGCTGCTCAAAGTCGAAAAAATAGCTATGCCGACAACCGTCTAAGGGACTTGGAGTTCGATATCGGTGACAAAGTCTTTATTCAGATTTCACGTTGGAATAGAGTCATGATTTTTAGGGTGAAAGGGAAGCTAATCCCTAGGTATGTTGGCCCCTATGAAATCCTTGATCATGTGGGAATAGTGTCCTATCAGCTTACACATCCTCCAAATCTATTACAAGTTCATGAGATCTTCCACGTATCCCTCTTGAAGAAGTACATAACAAACCCTTCACATGTGCTAAACCTAGAGGTGGTACAATTGGAACATGACCTCTCTTATAAGGAGAATTCGATGGAGATCTTGGATTGTAGGGAGAGAGTTCTACGCAACAAGACTACCCATCTTTTTACAGTGTTGTAGAGGAACCAAAAATGTGAGGAAGCCATGTGGGAACTCAAGGAGTTTATGAGACAAAAGTACCCACAAATTTTCTATTCTTGGGGTACGATTTAAAATTTCAGGGATGAAATTTATTAAGTGGGGAATAATGTAATGGTCCAAAATTTTTAATTATATTTATTTCCTAAATTTGTGTGTTATATTATTTTATACTCAAAAAAACATTATCCTTTAATTAATGAAGTGAGTATACTTAAATGATACTATTGTGTTTTGATTATTATATGGTTATTGGTCAATATGAATGTTCGAAACTAAATTCATAACATTGCAATTATTGTTTATAAATTAAAATTATCTTGCTTAATTAATACATAAAGAAGATTTGAAGGTATAATCTAGTAGACTCGGGCCATATGAAGCCCATCTGTCGGAGCTTGGGAAAGAGGTAGCAACACTGGGCTTTTCTCAGGATGAAGACCAAGCTAAACTTCAATATGTGAAGCTTCAATGCAATCTCCTTAGGGAGAATGCCAACCTGATAGAAATCACCACTCAGGTAATGTTTTCTGAGCCACCCCATGAATCTATCACCATAGAACAGCTTACACTTACTTTTTATGCAGGTTTTATAAAGGGCTAGGTAATGTGACCTTAGCTACTTTGTGTAATCCTTTTATGTATATAAAATTTTTATTTCCTATTACGGAACATTTTCTGAATTTCAAATGTATGGATAAATATAGGATGTATATTATTAATGAATTTAGGGGGAAAAGGGGTATTTTAAAATATTTTTTAATTCTTCAAATAATTAATAATGTGAATTGATTTTCAGAAAATGGTCTTCTATAGTTGTGTTCAGTATGAAATTTAGAGTCTAACAAGATCAACTTAATTTTGAGTGAATAGTAAATTATGAATTGTAACAAACCTTTATGGATAGTAATTAATTGTAATAAATAATTAATGGGACAAAAAAAATAGAAACTTCACCTATGATGGTATAAATACATTTTAGACATCTTAAAAGTGAAAAAAATGATCATAGTATAAGTTTTTGTATTTTTGTATGTCATAAATATAGTTTTTACAATTTTATAATTAATTTAATAATTTAAAATTGAAATATATTTTCATAAAATGTAATCATAAATTGTTACTTTATTGTATTATGGTTCTACGATAATTTTATGAGACATTGTTTACTTTCTTAAGGAGTTACAAAACGAGTTATAGTTTTAGAGTTGTTTTTTTAATAAATATTGATTTTATTTAAAAATAAAATAAAAACTTATTTTCAAATTATCTTAATAAAATGGAGTTCATCTTTGAATTCAGAGCAATGATTTTAGGTTAGGGTGAATTTTGGGGTTTTTTTAAACAGGTGAATTTTTATTGAATAATGAAAATACAGTTTTGAGTTTCGGGTGTTTAATGACACCATTAATGATATAATATTGATGTAAGCTTTCTGGTAAACTTATAAATAATGATATATTATCTAGGGTGTCCCAATTGGCCAATAACACTGGAAAATACCATGGTAAAGCACATGGTTTTGCAAATACCACTAATGAGGTGTCCCTTGGAAATTAATAATTTATTCCCTCACTTTTCCTATAAATACCAAGCCATTTCCTCGTTAATTTCTTTCCAAAATCCTCCTGAATGAAGTCCTGGTCTTTTTACCTCCCAAGGATTCCTCCCAAGGTAACCTGAAGCCTTTGAAGTTCCCAACCTTCAAGCTTTTGAAGTTAGTCTACAAGGTAAGGGAATCTTTCACCCTCCACTTTTAAGTCATGTCTTCCTTTATGTTATGTCTTCTAGTTTCCATATTATTATTTTGGGGTATGTTCTTTAATATCCTTATTACTGTCCAATTTATTTACAAATGATTATGTACCCCTTCCACTATCGTCAATTGATTTTCTGAATTTTTAAGTGACGTCGTTAGGCTGCAGAATATTTCATCAAAGAAATCGCATTTTCTATTTTCTTTAAATTTCCCTATTCATGTGGTATTTCATTCAAATATCCACACAACAATATTATTTATTTTTATTCTTTAACTATTCTAAAAACTAATCTTGTGATTCCCTTGTCCCCTCTCATTTTTTTATTTTCCAAAATAATGTTATATAGCCGTTATGCTGCAGACATTTCATCTCAAAATTTCTCTCTCTTTCTCTCATGAAATTCTCTTGTTTAATTCATGTGAATACCCAGACCTATTTCCTTTATGTTGGTGATAATAAATATTAAAAATGGTATATTTGATTCTGTAATTGACAAACATATAAGCCTCAATCCCTTTCCATGGGTTATAATTGACATAATGATGTTATTTTAAAGAACTTTTAAAAAGTCACGATTTAGAAATGAAACCCATTTCTTTTATTCTCTATGAGTTATTTATAAAAATTTTGATTATGATCTATTTTGATCACATGAAAAAAATTCATATTAAAGGTTCACCCTGATAGTGCTCCAATTCATTGGGTAAAGAATGAATCTCTAGAGATGTCATGTTTCACGATACCTTAGTGAATATCCTTAGTAATTTTTATGACAACTCGGGGATAAACCTTAGTGATATGTTCATGAATGTCTAAATAAAATGTTATAGCCACATATTCATGTTATTATTCAAGTTTATTTTATTATGATATTATTATTCTTCCATTTCTCACACCTTTATGATTTTTATCATTTTCTTATTAATATTTCTCAAGATCACATGCCAATTGTTTCACTTGTTTTCCTTACTGAGCCTTCTACTCACCCTTTCATTTGATGTATGTCTCCAGGTTATGAGATTCAGTAATTTTACTTAGGATGAACCTTTTATGAAACCTTAAAAGTGTATTATAAGGATTTTTTATGTTGTCTTCCTGTATTATGTTCTTAATTTCCAAGATACTGGACTTTAAAGATCTTCTTCATATAAAATGTAATGAAAATTTATATAATAAAAAGGCAGGATAATATATCAACCATATTATGTTTCCATTTCATTAGGTTGTGATGAAAGTATTTATGTATATTATGTCTATCAAGGTTACTATATATGAATAAATTGGCGGTATATGATGTAAATCTTTAAGAATCATCTTTTCTGTGTATTCAAGTTATTATATAAGAGATTTTCCTAATCTGATTAAACTATAGACCAAAAAAATCCATGTGTATGAATGTGATACAATTTTTCCTTACAATTTTTTATTTCTTAGATGGTAAAAATTAGTACTCATTTATTGGTATCATGGACATAAATATAATTATTATTTTCTCACACTAGATCTAGGATTTTGGGAGAGTGGGTATACCAAAAATACAACATAATGTGTGCCTTTAATTTATTGGTTGAGTGGATTTTTACCAAACGGTTCCAAGATGTAAGTTTATTTCAATTTGTGTCCATTTGTCTTTGAAAATTTATGATATATTATGTTATGTAATGAAAAATATGAAATTTTACTCTCCAGATTTTATATTTCTATTTTATGTTTATATATAGATAAATTAAGACATGGGATAAAATTAAATGATATTTTAATCGTAATGAATTTTTTATGTTAAATGTTTTTAAATTTTTATAATTGAAATCATTACTATATATAATTATGAATTTAAAAAATAGTTCATATGTTAAAATAATAAAATTAATTGAAATGGTTAAAAAATAAAAAGTATTATTATTTATATGAATTTCTATGTCACATGAAATTTATATTTAATAATATTTTTTTAATTATTTTTACACGGATTATAATATAATTCAATTTCATTTGTGCTATTTTAAATCTTAAATTATGTAAATAATTTTAAAGATGTAATTAATAGTATTTTATGTTTAACATTTTTTATTAAATTATTCAAAACCCATATAAATTTATCAATAGGAAAATTAGGATGATACATGTTCTAAATATTCATACCTTGATAATTAATGAACCAAATTTCATCGTATAAGTAAATTTATAACCCCTTTAATATTGAAAAAGTTGAAACTTAGATTATTATTGAAAAACGGTTTATGGAAGTGTTAATCCAAAAAAAAATTTAAAACTATTTTTAAACCAATATATATAATTCTATTATTATATTAAGACCATATTATCATTATATTCAAATACATGTTATTTTAAATCTATATACCAGATTTTGAAACATAATATGTTATAATATTTAATTTATTTCCAAATATTCCCCTCCACTCACAAATATATGGAAACTCTGTCTAATCTCTAATTCAAACATCAAGATATTTTTAGTTTACCCATTACCTAACGAAATCCATTCTAATCATCCCTACCCATAATTATGAGGTAATTATTTTGGCATCATACTGACCATAAAGGGAATAAAGTGTTAATAAAGAAGAGGGGAGGGGTGGGATGGGAGATATATTGTGAGAGAGTCTATCTCTAAAACCATGGGTGGTTATAGTTTATTCTTATTTATTTTTATTCTTTGATCAATTAGTATTCATGGATGTTGTTTTCCTGTGCCTGGGAGATTAAACTCCCATCGTTTCTATGATTTCAACAAGGAAAATGCATTCTAGGTCTGAAGTTGTGATATCAAGATCAAGGGAAAAATTGAGAATCACTCTTTATACATGTTTAAAGAAAAAATTGATTCCTCCATTAAAAGAAATTTCAAGGTTTTAGACATTAATGAATACCACCATGATATTTTAGTGTATATTAAAATAGGTTTCCATTTCATCATAGCCCATCCCTTTCTCTACAAGGGTTCTAATCCTCAGAAATTATAAAAATTGACAGTGAGATTTTCATAAACTTGGGGTTCTTATTCATTGAAATATGTCTTGATAGGGTGGGGTTACTTCCTTATGATATTCCCCTTTAAGGAGAGGAAATTTCAAGCCAGGGGTTTTTGATCAATAGTGATCAAACAAGGTATCATTTTTCTACCTTAGTAGGATAAACAATTTAACCAATTTGAGGCTGGTGGTACCACTACCCAAATATGGGTAAGGGTTTATGGGTTCAACTAGAAACTCTAGAATCTGAAAATACTATATGATATTTCATTGTCAATAGTTATCCTAATTAAAATTTAAAAGGAAACTGAAATGTCCACATTTGGACACTTTTCCATGTTCTTGGTTGAGGTTTAATTTGGTTCGAAATTAGTTTAAAAAGTTAGGATTGCAAATGATGATATCATTGAGTTGGACATTATGTAAGATAAGTCCCCAAAATTCTGTAAGGATTGTAATTTTATTAGTTAAAATTCCTAAAACTGTTGAGTCTCTATAGTGTGTAGTTTATTTTTTATGTATGGGCATGATTTGAATAACTTTTTTAGGAAGACTACTTATTTATCATCTAGAAAGAGTGTCGCTGGTCCTGAGAAAGAGTGCCCTCCTATTGCTAGATATGTACATCATTATGTCTAGTTTGGCATGGTTTATGATGTAATTAATAATTTTATATAGAGGGTGCAAGAATATGTTCCTATTGAGGTACTAAAACTCAAGTAAGAGAAGGGTGGTCTGCCAAGTGATTCACCAATTGCTAAATCCCATACTTATATAAATAAAACATAAATTATTCTTCTACTTCTCTAAAGAAGCTAATGTGAATAATAATGAAAATGATAAAAAATGTATAATTGGTAAAATCATGTCGACTCAAATGGTTACTGATATCACATGAAGTGATATTGAGTTGATGGCTAAACATGTGAATGAGGATGACATATAGGAAAAATTTGATCAACAACTTTCCCATGAAAGGATTTCTATATCAGGTAGCTGAAAGGGTAAGCATATACTAGAAGTAAAATCTATAGTTACCATTAAATATCTCCAATATCCTAAGGAATATTATTCAAAAGGGTAGAAAAACTCTTTTTTAAAATCCATTGTGGAAAAATAGAGCTTCCAACTTGTATCTTATAAGAAGAAAAGAACTCTGGTTACTTCTAAAGTGGTGGACGACACACTAAATGAAGGTAAGATAACTCTTATTATAGATTAAAAAATTGATGATGATAATGAAATATATGATTAAATTCATGGAACTTATGATAAACCAATTGGAGACCCAACACACAAGGAAACACCTCTTCATGCTGGAACTGAGGAGGTTGGAGTGATAACTCTAGTGGCAATAAATTATTTTTAAGAAAATACAAGGGGAAGAATGCTTATATATCAGACACTGATAGTATAAATGTTGAGACAATACTTTATAAGATTATGTCCCTCTATTCATGTAGGGGTCAAAGAAGTGGTCAAGGATGGGAATGTGGAAGAGTTGATTGGAATGCAATTCAGGCGGAAGAATGCAAGCAAGGTTAAAGGTTGAGAAAATGTGAGGTGAATAGCTTTTTTACATTGGGTTTTTTTTCCTTTTTTTATATACCCTTTTTAATATACTATTGCTTTTATTTTTTTCTAATAAAAGAGGATTTTCCTCTATTCTTCTAAAAAAAATTTTAAATCAAGAAGGTTCTGAAAGAATATTTACATCTTTTTACTGAGTGTTTTAGTTATATTTTTTTATTACACTACATTAGAATATATTTCAAACCTGATGAAATAATACCATCAGTTTCATCAACATAGTGATATTATATTATGTTAATAAAATATCCTATATCCTTCTCATCCTATATGAAATATTTAATAAACATGTTATTCTTGTGTACAATGGTGAACTGCCTCGTGAACTGGTGTAATTTATTCTCAATCTTTTCCCCTCATTAATTTTTATAATGGTGGATTTAATATATATATATATATATAATTATTGAAATAATTTTCATTATATAAATATAATTTATCATTTTTTATACCTTTAAAACCATTGGAAAAACAACAACATCATTCATGGATAAATGTAGATTCCCACCACTATGAATGTATGTGGTTATTGTTTCATCACCTCATAACAGGTAAGGTATATATAAGAATATTTAATGAGATTATAAAAAAAAATATTATATAATAACCATTTTTTATTTAAAAATTAATACTTAACTTTTATCTAATATGTTTGTTGAAAAATAAAATTATAACTCATGCTTAAGTACGACCAACTGTCTTCAGTAATGTATCATTGTTCATTTTTCAATAATGTATTTCATGGTTGGTTTGAAAAAGAAAAAATTATTTAAAAATAATTAGTATTTCATGATTAAAATTCTAGATAAGGTGAAACAATTACCTCTTTGATAATGTATAACATACAAAAGTAATTTTGAAATTATGAACACGAATTCCTCAAAACACCCAAAGTGGGCTTATACAATATTGTAATTAAATTTGATATTAAAATAAATGAAAAATGAAATAATGATAATTTTTTAATCCTAGAAATAGTTATTTTGAGATAAAATAATTTTTAAATGATTAGTATATAGGTTTTAAAAGGAATAAATTTCAATTTTGGACTCGGGGCAAGGGATTTCATCTCAATTTCCAACACTGAGGTATGTTTTACTGTTATTCAGCTTATTCTTGTTGTATGGTGTAACTAATTACAATTATAAAAATAATATCATGAATCCTTCATATTTAATGTTATTTTATGTTAAAATTTAAATTATTTCATTCACTGGGATTTGAAACAGAAGTTTCCATGTTGTAAGGGATTTTATCCCAATTTACCTTCAGTACGAAACATTTTAATTTTATAAAAACAATATTTTTATGTGGTGAATCCCCCCCAGTTACATATTATATGACTAATTATTCATTATTCATTTTCTTTTAGGTTTTAATTTTTGTTTTTTATTCGAATGGATTAGACATGAATGTTTCAGTGCGACAAGGGGTATCTTAACTAAATTTCCTTTAATTAAGTTATACATACACTTTATTGACAATATAATGCTAGTATTATGTTCTAATTGGTCAATATATATTTATATTATATAGGTAAAATTTATTTATATGGATTTACATATGTACACACAATCACTTCTTGGATTATTTATCACTCAAATATTTTGATCTTTGTAGAGGGTTTCTTTATCTCAATATCATTTTCTTGAGACATGATTCAGTTTGTTTTCTATGATTTCATTGTTTCATGTACATAATAAGTATTGAATAAAATTTTAAATAATTATTCACAAAATTTAACAGATTCTTAGATCTATATAATATTATTTCTTTAAACTAATTTAAATTTTTAATCTTATAAATGTTATACATGTTTCATGTTACAATATCATTTATTTTCAAGAATTATTCTATTAATGATTACATTAGGGGAAATAATATTCTCATATATTCTTAGACCACAAATCGTTTGTTATAATATATTTATTAATGATATTTAAATTCCAATTTTCCATTAAGTGGATTATTTTTAAAAGATAGTTCAAGAAAGGGTTTTATATTTGATACAAATCATATATCTTATTTTATATCGGGAATCATTCCATTCATTATCAATGTTTTCTATGATTTTTTTAATGAATTTTATTTTTTTTAAATCCATTATTTAATATGGTCATCATTGGTGTAGTCTATACATTGAACATTTTAATCATCCAAGGAAAAAATATTCTTTTATTTCTCATCCATTTTATGGTTTAAGAAATTAAATTCATATGATGGAAGTGATTGTAAATTTATCTACATCTTGAATTCATTGCATGACATATAAAATCAACTACACAACAACCTAATCAACCATGATGAGTTTATACTAAAGTAACCAATTTTATATAGGATATAATTGAGATATCATAAGTCAAAACTATGTGATTGGATACTGTAATACAATCGACTCCCACGTGATTTTTTAGAAAATTAATCGATCGACCACACACCATAGAAAACAACAAAAATTGTAGATGGTGAAACTACATGAAAAATCATACAACCACATAGTCAATTTAAAGTTATTAGTATTAATTATTAATTGATGAATTTACGATATAACTAAGTGAACTAATCATTTTTTGGAAGTCTCAAGATTGAAAATGTATCATATGAATTTTGAGTACAAGGTAATAAACAACAAGCACATGGTGACCTCCAATAATTATAATATGATGTACCAAAATCATTGGATAATATAACATATGAAAATATGATTAGTCGTATAGAAAAATTATTGAATATAAAAAAATCTAATTTTCTATAAAAAATATCAGATAATCTAAAGTACTTATAAGAGGTTGGGTACATTGACATGGAAACATTAAACGAACAATGTATATAGTTAAATATTTTATTTTTTTATATGTAGATATATTAATCTGACCAATATTCTGTAGGAAAATAAATTCCAATAAAAATAATTTAAGGATCTCAAATTTTCTAACAATGTATGAGGATTCCCATTATGATTTATCAATGGATATTTAGAAAGATCTCTATTATTTAAAATCATGATAGAAGATAAATAAAAGTTGTAGTGGGATGCGTATAAATAATAAATTCACGAAAATGAAGAACATATAGTTTATTTTTTTAACATATTTTTATCAAAAAAATTCAATGATATATGAAATGAAATATGAAACATTTTATGCATCCATTCCGAAAACAAATATGATAATGAGTATAGAAGAGATACTTATAGAAAAAACAAAACATCATACTATAATAAATGAAACTATTTTATTTCTCTTACTCTATTTTATTTACTATAAATTTGTTTTTTTGTTATATGTTGTTTATATTCTTTCATTATATCATGAATTGAATGGGATAGTGCAAGAAAAAATCTCTCTAATTTCCCTATTTAATCTCTCACATAGAACTATAGATGTTGTTGTTTATCCTATACTACCATCATGCAATTGATATCTTTTATTTCTCCCATGGAGAATAGTCGAAGAGGCTCTGTGAATCTTGGATAGCCATGTGTTCAATTTTGTAAAACCTAATCCTTGTTTTTGACAAATTATTTTATAAGTAACTACTTCGTAGCAGGTTATTTCCATGAATAGCGGATTATGACTATGATTGAAACTAAAACATGTGTTTATTTCACCATGTTTTTTCTGTTTTGTTTAATATGTTTTTAAATACAATAAATTTTTTAAAATAAAATCTTAATATTTTTTAAAGTATATATATAAAAATTACATTAATAGTAGGCTTCAATTGGATTTTTATATATTGTGTTTGTATCAAGTGATATTTTTAAAAAATTTAGAAACAGTTTTCACCTTAATTTTTAAATGTGTTATTATCAAATTATTGAGAATATTTTTGAGAATTTTGGTTATATAATTATTTAGTTTTTTTTACTATTTAAAACATATAAATTACGATATTAAGTTTTAAATAATTTTTAAATATAAATTTTAATTAGAAACTCAATTCTCCCCTTCATGAGTGTTCCACTTTAACCTACATTTGGTATTAGAGGAATTTAAAAATACATGTTATAGTGATCAAGATTTTTTTATAGATCTTAAACATTATGGTAATGATTAATTTAAGTATTTATGCATAATAATACACAATAATTAACTTCCAATAATTGGACTCGTTCTCTTAAGGGTACTAACTATCCATAATTTATGATCGGGTTGAAATGTTTTTTAGAATAAATATGAATTAATATTTGTATTGTCAATGAATACGAGCATAAAAATAAAAAATATTAAAGAGTGGAGTAAAGTGATTCAAATTAGGACAAATATGATTGAAACCATAGTAAAATTAATTAATTATACATCGATCTAAGGGAATAAATTGTTTTCAAAATATATTATCGTTATACTACATTTGAAAAACAGGGTACAACTGATATATTTCCTGATGTAACTTCATATTTTAAAGAGATTCCATTAAATAACTATACTATTAAATATAATAAATTCAAAATGATTCATGATGAATACATTTATAATATGTATCTAAATTTCAATGAAATTTTACATATACTTAATTCACATGGGAACACAATATCAAATAATGATCTAGTGAAGTGTCTTCATAGATTTATACCTAAATAATTTAGAGTAACTTTTGCTTCAATAATATAATCCTATGTCATTACAACACTATCAAGGAGGGAACACATTATAATGTTCATTATGTATGAGGAATAAATGTAGGTGAACAAATAATAAGGTGTTTAAGCCAATATAAAGTTATTATCCTTTTATAATGGTCAATCCAAAATAAAAGAGAACATAAATTATGGGTATTCAAGTGATGATGAATCACCCATATAATGTGAACAAGAAATAGGTCACCTAAACATATAATTCAAAAACTTATACATGGTGATAAAATTACTCCAAAAGAAAAACTATTGGATATTTTTTGATAGAAATGGAAACTGACAATAGATATTCAATCCTATGAAGAAACCTTCTATTAGAGAGAAAGAACAGGAAACATAAAAGTTTATTCACCCAAACTTGAATAAAACAAGAAATGTAAGGGATAAAGAGAATTATATAAGATGTTTTTGAAAGAATAATATAGAACCTATAAGGATCATTTAAGTGACTCATTTATAATCTAAGAAGATTAAAATGGTTTAGCTAACATGTGTTTTATGAAAAACACATTGGAGGCAATAGATAATGTTTATTTCATCTCATATTTATTTTTAAATCATTTATAGAATTAAAAAATAATTAAAAAATTACTATTTTTGATAAATTCAAGTACTATAACATGACACAAGAAATATTTAATTAACATAATGATTAAAATTAAAACATAAATAAGTAGAATTATTGGATTTCTCAAAATAAATCTGATTTTACTGTTGAGAAAGAAAAATGATCGATTATTATAAGATAAAAAAACATAAAATATATAATGTGGAACCAAAAATGGATATAGAAAGATTATAATATATTAGATACATTATGAAAATAGTTCATAGGAAAAAATACAACACCAATGTTTACCATAGGTATTGGTTACCAGCTAGGTCATAGAACAATTTATAAGAATAATTTGGTTCGTAGTTTATGTTTTAATCATCTTGTTAATAATAATTATTATTTAAATAATAACACCTTTTTAATTTCTAATAGTTTATGTTATATTTATAGGAAACTGGTAAAAAACTTTTTTCCCTAAATATTTTGTCACTGACATTTCTGGACCCTAGATAATTTCTTTATTAAAATATTTTTTGGTTAATATTTGTTATATGAAACATTCTTGAGGAGTAACCATAAATATATATGGTTTTTGGAATGTTTATATTCCACGGACATGAATATTAACTAATCTATAATAAATAATATTATCTATTCTATGGTGTACATTTCATTTCATTTCGAAATTCCTATGGAAAGGTAATTGGACTCTATCAAATAAGTAATTCTAGAACTTTTTTGATCTCTAGAGTGTAAATTTTTATCGATTAGAATATAATTTTTTTTATAATGTCATTATTCTATAATTATGGGTATCATTTTTAATTTGAAAATAGTTATTACATAATTTATCGTTCTATACACGCTTTAGTTTTTTATAGCCTTGGGTAATGACAAAGTTTATGTCATTGATTTAAAGTCACTGTTTTTTTTAAAAATTCTTATTTAATTATATTTTAAAAATATTATTACATTTGAAATAGGTGGCTAGGAAATTGAAGCATTTAATCTCTTATGAAGCTAACTAGTAAAGGATTAATTAAATATCTTTTGTATATTTGAATTCCTGAAACAAAAAGTTTATAAACCTTGTCAATAAGAGAAGAAAAATAAGATATCATTGAAACCAAATAAGAAAGTTTCAACTTATCATCCCTCATAGTTGGTTCACATGGATTTTTTTTATATTATAATGTTTATATTTAAAATTGTGTGAAAGTTTACTATTATCACATAGAATAATATTTTTAATATATCTGTTGAATCTGTTGAAATATATATTGTATCCTATAAATATTTCTTTCCTATATTTCTCTTGAAGAACCTTTATATGAATCTTCTTATAGAATATTTTTCGTTGCCAAGTAATACACTAAGGATGAATATGAGGCCTCCCTTAAATGAAATTATTGACCTCATTTGACAATATCTCTAATAAAAAATTATTAAAAAAAAACTCATGTGATCAGTGAGCATTCAACACATCAAAATGATTATTTATTTTATGATTTTTATTCTTCTCAAGATATATCAGTTCATCCTAAAACTTTTGGAACTTATTGTGCTCAACCATCTTTCGTAACCTCTATATAATTCATTAAATTCAGTAATGGAATTATATAACTAATAAAATAAGTATTCTCAATTATTATATGGGGTAATAATCTTGATCAAGAAGTGGAAATTTCACATACGATACTATGTGTTTAACACATTCAGCCTGTGTTTTTTTGAATATTGACCATATGCTTCTAGATAATTGGTCTTTTAGAAGTGAAGTTGAATGTTCTTCTAAGGAAAATTCAGGCCACGCAAGATGATTTATCAGATATGATGGATTTCATGGATTATAGGTGTCATTGATTGATCATATGTTAATCTAGACCTTCAACTTATAATCCATAATCTTCTCATATTTCAGTCTCTATTTGTGACAATTTAATTAAATAGATTATTGAATAATGGAATTATATTATAAAGTAAAGTCTAATGGATATTATAAACCAAGTTTAAATTAAAATTTCTAATCCTTGTGAAAATATATTTGATTTAATTAAGGTTCAATCAATAAAAACTACCAAGGAGAATAGTGTAATCAAAGTAAAGATAAGTTACTATTTGAGTAGGATTCACACTAAATATGACTACAAGACATTGTTTATATATTTATCCTGATATTTGATGATTAGACCTCTAAAAATTTCATTTAGAACTATAGTATAGAAATTATTTTTAGTGACTCAAACACTTAATTAATTAATGTTAGAAAAGGATGATTTCATCCATCATATGGATGACAGAATAAGAGTAGTAGCTTAAATAAAAATCATTGTGAATTTGTACATGTATATTGTAAATTACTATGTGATACCACGACATTCACTTCCATTACAACAAATTCCTACCTATCCAGTTTGAGAATCAATTAAATCATCATATATTACATATTATACCTAACCTATACCTATAACATGACCTTTCTGTCTCTAAATTTCCCATGAATATAATGTCCCGGAAATTTCCATGTAACTTTTTATTTAAATTATATGGATTATTTTGAAATGAGGTGCTGAGACTGAATGTGATTCTAAGGCTCTAGGTGAATAGAATAATTGTTTGATATTTTTTAATACCATGTGTGTGGGAGAAGATATTATAATTCTAAGAACGGATCACTTCAAATCATGGATAACACTGATTCAAATTCACACAATGTAAACCATCCCGCATATGCAATTGATCTATGGGTTAATCTATTTTTGGGTTGATCCACATTTATCACTCGTGTCAAAGAAAGAGGAAAATAATTAGTCACTTAGAAATAAACCCCTAACTAGGATTGGATCAATTTTTGTTGAAGAATGGAGTTTCACCTCCATCGTTCTTTGATCCGTGATCTCCAATCCATCAATATTGGAAATATATTTTAGAGAATATGGGGTGTTCGTTATCATTAGTAATCTACTATTCGCTAACAAGATTCCTTAAAATAAATAGAGAAAACTCTAGGATCCTCTCTTGATCTTGTTCCCATGTCCATTCATTTAAGGGGGGAACACGTTTCATCATTTCTGTTACACTGAGTCTCAACGTCCTTACTTTGTTTCATTTAAAAAATGAAACAGATGATGTTCCACTGAATGTAGCAAAAATTTTTGAATAAAATCAACTTTCTTAAGTTTATTTTATTTTTGTCATTTAAATTCCAAAAATTTAACTTTTTCCCTCGACCCTTGCTTATCAAGGTTAGGTCCTACCAAACGAATAGTCGATGTTATGGATGAAATGGTGACCTTATATTTTTTATCTTAGAATAAGTTTAGAAGTTATCAAAAGAATTCACACGTTCTATTAAAAATGTTCAGAAAATTATTCCAGTCAACCTGGGCCTTAGAATCATGTGCCTTCTTTTCACCCCATTTTTAAATAATCCATATAACTTTATAAAAATACAACAAAATTTCCAAGACATTATATTCTCCCAAAAAATGTAATTTACATCATTGAAATCCAAAGCAAGAGCGAAAAAAAGTGGGGGTACTAAGCACAAATATGAGCCACCCGCTCCCAAGTTCTCTCCTAGAGACACTCGTGCTTCCACAGAATGCACACTATAGGAATCGAGCACCCACAAAGGATATTATATTATTTATCCTCTTTCCCCACTAGAAACTCCGCCAACCTCACCCCATACTCAATTTCCAGCTCACCCTAGTCAATAACATGTGATGGATCATGCATGTACCTCTTCAGCTACGACACATGAATGAAATCATTCACTCGAAGCACCTATACTGGAATAGCTATGAGGTACTCCACCTAACCAACTCTTCTAAAGATCTAAAATTGGATGATGAACCATAGAGACAACTTTATGCCCTGGCTAAATCTCTACAGTCCCTACTAAGGGGATACCCAAAATAAAATGTTGTCTCCCTCCTCAAACTCCAAAGGCCTCCATCTCCTACCATCCCAATATTTTTTCCTCATTTGTGCAGTCCCCATCCACTCTTGGATGCTATGCACCATCTAGGTGGTATCTTGTACTAACAATGGGACCATGAGTACTGACTCCATTTGGTATGTCTGTCATAGTTTCCATTGTCATGGTCTCCTATAAATGTCCTTGAACAGTTCCATACTAAAGGTGGAGTGATATATATTTTTGTACGTGAACTTCATAAGAAGTAGGTGGTCCTCCCAATGGAGAACAGAGTCCTCGATGTAAGAACGAAGCTTTTCCTCTAAAACATGGATATTCTTTTACTCCTAGCCATCTGTTTGGGGATGAAACATCATAATAAAGCACAACTATGTCCTGAACACTTCCAAAAACCCCTTATAGAAGGGATTTGAAAATAGAATCATGGTCAGAAACGATGGTTGAAGGCACCTCAAAGAGCCGAACTATATCATAAATGTAGAGGCATCCCATGCTCTCTACCAAACCCTGCTCCCAAATAGGTAGTAATTAAGAAAACATGGTGAGTCATTATAGGATCACCTAGATAGTATCATCCCCCTAGATTTATGTGGTAAACTGATCACAAATTCCATTGATATACCACCCTAGTTCGACTCAGGCACCTCGAGTGGCTAATCCAAGCCTACTAGCACCTGATTCTCTGCCTTCACTTGCTGAAAAGTGAGGCACTGAGAAACAAACTTCACCGCTGACTTATTCATCCCCAAACATAGGAATTGATGTTGTAGATCCTTGAACATCATTTCCACTCTTGGATGTACCACCAAATGGGTGGTATAGAACTACCTCAAAACATCCTCTTGCAATGTCACCAGTACTGCGGTGCGCCTTTAGAAAAGGAAAACTTTCTCCCCACCAATCAAATATTCATCAAGGGATTTCCCTACAGATAACTGAGCATGTCTAGTTTCACAATATACATCCCCAAAATATACCTCTATCACTCACTTTAATAGTGGATGGGTGAAAACCATTGACTGATTATAAGATGCTCCATCACTATCTATAAAGGATATTTGAATTGCAGCTAACTGATCTAACGCCTCACTCAGTAACTATAACCCAGATCTCTAGTTTTGCATTACTGCCACCACGTTCCCTTTCCTAGTAGTATAGTCTTTCTTGAATTCAAGATCCTTGAGAAACTATATCCATCACCAGTGCATCATGTTCATGTCCTTTGGGGAGAAGATATACTTGAGACTCTTGTAGTTATAGTAAATAGTAAACCACTCAACCATCAAGTTATGCCACCACATCTTCAAAGAAAAATCCACTTCTTATAACTCAATGTTAGGGGTTGCATAGTTATAATAATTCTACATAAAATATATTGAACTGTAATAAATTACATCTTACCTCTACATCAGGACACAACCTAGTCTTGTCCCTGATGAATCGTAGAACACTATGTACCCAAAACCCTCCTCTGAAAGTCTCAAGATGGGGGCACTCGTCAGTCTCATCCTCAACACCTAGAATCTCTTATGGAACTTATCTTACCACATAAAGGGTTTTCCCTTACCTGTCAAAGCCATTAATGGTGTTTCTACCCTAGAAATGTTTGGCACAAACCTCCTGTAGTACCCAGCCAAACCCAAGAAACTCCCCACCCTATTCACACATCTGGGTGTTTCAAAAGAATGCACCACCTCTATCCTCACCGGATCCACTGCAACTCTAGATTATAAAATGAAGTGTCCAAGAATGTGGACTTCCTGAATCTAGAACTAAAACTTAGATAGCTTCCCATATAGCTGGTACTCTCGAAGAGTATCCTAGACCATCTTATGGTGTGTCGCGTGCTCCTCCTAAGACACCAAGTACACCAGGATGTCGTCAATAAATACCGCAATGAATCTGTCAAGGTAAGGCTGCAAGATCTTGTTAATGAGTCACATGAACACTGTTGGGGAAGTGGTCATTCCTAATGAAATATACAAGAACACATTGTTTCCATACCGAATTCTAATGTCTTTCTTTGGTCCATCCTCATCTCATACATGAAGATCCTGATATCCAAACCTGTGTTCTATATTTGATAACCACCTTCCTCCCACCAGTTGGTTAAATATTTCATCAATTTTTGGTAGTGGATATTTATTCTTCATAGTCACATAATTCAGTCACCAGTAGTCCACACATAGTCTCATGTTTATATATTCCTTTTTGGAAAACAGAACTACGGCTGCCCAAGGTGATACACTAGGATCCATGAAGCCCTTCCTATAAAGGCCCTCTACCTATACGATAAACTCATGAAGCTCTGCAGAAGCCATCTAATATGCCAGTGTGGATTTCAGTCCTATCATGGGGTACAATTAAATGAAAAAGTCAACATACCTGTGAAGAGGTGATCCTAAAACATCCCCAGGGAAGATTTTTTCATGCTCATCCACCACTACAAGAAATTAAGGACTCCTCTCATCAACTACATTGAGGGTAAGGCTATCCAAATGTTGAGTGATCAGTTTCAACATCCTCCCAAAAATTCCTTCCTTCACTGAAATTATTCCCTTTCATCCAGTAAAGAAATACACGGTCCCATATCTACAGACAAACCACACCCTACACCTAAACAAATCGACCTGAGCATGCATTGTGGATAACCAGTCGATGCCCAAAATGTTGTTGTAAGGCCTTGATATTTCTACTAAGAGATCCCAGCTAAAAATCTCACCTTGAAGAGTAATCTTGAACTGCAGTTACTAGTGTGTGATCATTGAATCCCCTCTAATTAGAGTCTTTAAGCGTAAAGATTGAGTCAGTGGTTATTCTAGATTATCATAGCTTCAGACAAGGTTCACAGTAAAGGCAGAACGATTGGAACCTGTGACTATAAAAAATTTAAATAAGGTGGAGAAGACACATATCGTACCTCTAATGATCTCTAGAGCACTAGAATCATAGGACTCTATCACCTAGATTTGGGCTCGCCCCGGTCCACTGGCTCTCAGAGCCTGTGGCGGACCACCTAGGGGTGGTGGTGTTAGTACCACAAACATACGCTCACCTTATGCCACTCTTCCTACTCACCTACCACATCTACCACCATGTGGACCACCCTACTTGACCCAATGCCTCTTCCTTGTTAGTTGCTCGACCGTCTGTTGATCATCCGTGCGGCGAGTCGAGTAATCATGAGCCATATGCTCTTGACCGCCGAATGAGTAGCTCACCATTATCTTCTGACAATTTCCTCAACCTTGAGAGCCTCATACTATTGACCTTGTGTCCTAGGGCCATCCCCAAGGAGGCTTGACAAGCTTGGGTCCTTGCATCTGTTTCCTGCTACCCACTAATAAAGACTCTGCCACCTAGTGTCTACTGGTATCTATTGCTACTAGAACCTGATCTTCCAAAAATCCATCCATAAGTATAGCTCCCTCTAGAACCCCAGCCTAAGTGTGGATGCTAAGAGACAACATGGACACCCTGATTTCCTGTAATAGTACCTGCTCAAAACCCCCAATGCTGAAGATTGGGTCTCGCACCATGTTTACGGAGTACTAAGAGTGCTCTATGAATCTCATTGAGTACTACACTATTGTCATGATACCATGTTGTAGGTGTTACAACAACTATATACACTTAGAGAGTAACATTACAGGAAATAAGTCCTCCCTAAATAGGTTCCTAAAGTATAACCCATTAAGGGTCACCTCATCATGCATATAGATCGTCAAGCTCCACCATCTCCCTGTCGATCCCTAGAGAAGGATCGTAGCTACAACCGCCATCTGGTCAATAGGCATCCTCATTATACAAAAGACTCGTGTAACAGCCTCGAGAAAATCCCCAGCCACATGGGGCACAGTCTCAGCCCTAAACCAAGGAGGTCTCTACCTCTTGAACTCATGTAATTCACTGAGTGTGTGTGTATCATTTATCTGTAGTGTTGGTAGAAACAACTAATCGACGAGTAGTGGTAACATTGATGCCCCCACACGGTGGGGATACCTCTGGTACTCATCCTTGACTTGATTACACATCTCTTGGCATACCATCCTTATAGTCACACAACAAAATACTAGCCGGATGGTTGCATAGAGGTATCCTAAAATAGATCAAGGTGAACCATGGTCAATAGAATAAACTTAGAAAGTTGACTCGAGAAGGATTAAAGGACACACTCAAAATCAAATATGATTTATGAACCATTTTTTTCCATAAAACTAGTTTTTTTATTTACCATGTCAGAAAGTAGGCTTCTAAAGTATTGGTGTATGGATACATCAGATGCTTCACAAACACTAGATTCCATTGACTAAAAGCCAGACTCAACATACTTATCATTGTTTCCCGAAAAAAAATCTCACAGACTCTTGATCTTAATGTGGAACCAAACCTATCTTGGATACCACTCTATCACGACCCTTATCAATGGGGCCTATGACATGACTACCCCAATACCACCTCTAATAGGCCAGGTTCTGGATACTAGCACCAAGTATGCATATCTCACAAATGGGAGGTAGTGCCTTTAAACCTGTATATACACACACATGTACCATCCCACAGATGTAGAAAAGTAAACACTGAGTAAACCATGCATACCACTAAGAAAAACACTAAGAGTAACATTTCAAAAATAAATGTAAAGGAGTCTATATACAATTCCAATAAAATAAAAGTTGTAAATAAGAGAGTACAAAATTCTCAGGAAACCCGTCTGCAGAAAACCCTACTTAAATTGTAGGTGAAGGGTAGCATCCAAAAGTATAAGAGTACGTCGCACCTATCTAATCTCATTGGTCTCCACCTATTACTAGAAAACCTAGGTCTATATATATGCATTGATCATCTGCACAATACAGGAAATGTGTGGGTGAAACCCATACAGGTGTGAGTAAATCAATACTCAATAGGACACCCCAAAACCATAAAAGAAATACCCTAAAGGAAATACCATAAAGGAATAAAGTACACACGAGTTATTTTCAACTCACATGGTTGTAAATATAATGTATGAAATTTAATACTATCAAGAAAAATCACAAAACACCTAGTACTATTGAGCCACTTAGACCTGTAGAGTCTCTTAGACCCAACGAGTCACGTAGACCTACTGAGTTACATAGACCTATTATGTCACTTTGACCCACTAAGTCACTTAAAACCACTATGTAATGTAGACCCACATATTCACTTAGACATTCTAATTCACTTATACCCCTAGAGTAACTTAGACTTGTAGTCATTGTCTTCTCGTCACAGCCATTAAAAGGATTCCCTCTTTTAGAGTAATTATTCTGGGAGTACATATTTGTCATGCCAAATGGAGTATAACAACTTTCTTAAGAACCCACTAAAAGTACATCAATTAGAATGTCTTTTCGTACGGTTCCTAATGCCAAAACGGCTCATCAATCAGATGTACGGTTTGAATGTTAGGGGAAATTAATTTTAAAGGGGTTTGTTGGGTTATGAGTTTGGTCTGACTGACCAGACCAGACCCAGCCTGGGTCCTACTGGCATGGGCGGTCAGGTGTGACCCAAACCATTGAAATAACCCAGACTGCTAGGACTAGCCTTCTCAATCGGGCTGGCTCAGCTCGCCTGAACGCAGCGGTAACCGCATCCTCTCTCGGCCAACACGACAGGAAGCTTATCGGTCACTTCCCCCACATGTGGTCCTGCAAACCCCATGCTAGATCACTCATGTGGCGGACCCTTGGGTCTACTATCCTAACGTGGTGCCGCAACTATGGCACTACTCCATGTTGATATAGCCCGCCTATCTGTCACTTCCTCTCCTTTCCTGTGATGGTTGTTGTGGGCTCCTCCACCCCTAGACTTCGACCCATCAGCCTCCACCACCACTGCGTCCCACCTTCCCGTGACCTCCCACTACTGTCGCAGACCTCCTGGCTACGATATTCCACTGACACCCCGGTCCACCTGGGCATGGCTTTACCCACCTAGCACTGCCATATCCTGAAACCTCCTACTACGTACTGATGCCCCGCCGCGATTCCTCGTGGAGTACGGATTCTTGTCATCGCTTCTGTCAAGCTGGATGCCTAGATCATTGCGCCTAAAAGAATGGGAAGAACACAAGAACACCAAAAATGGATGGATATGGGCCTGTTTAATTTTATCCCTGATCCATACATGTTATAATTTAAATCAAGGTGGATGAGATTATAATTCTTATCATGGATCATATCAAAATATGGATAACCCTGATTCAAATTCCCATAATCTAAACCATCCCACATACACGATCAAATTATTGTTTTACTCAACCCTTCATGGTATTTTCTCTCATAGGTCATTCCTTTTTCATAAGAATGATTTTTTTATGAAGACCTAGATGGTCCAAGACCAGGTGGTGCCTAGTGAGATCAGATAGGAATGGCGTACTCTTACGGATTCAGGCAGAAACCCTTCACCTACCCTTCAGGTTGGGTTTTCTACAGAGTGGTTTCTAGTGACTTTTGTGCTCACTTGTTTATAAATTTATTTTTTTTGTCTTGTATACTATCCACTTACTTTCAAATTTAATTTTTACACTCAATGGTTGTCTTATTGTAATTCATTGTTTACTCAGTGTCACTTTTTAGCATTTGTAGTCTTGTAGCTATGTGTGTTCATATAGGTTTAAAGGAATTGCCTCCAATTTTTGAGATATGCCTACTTGGTGCTAGTCAAAAGATCATGGCTTATTAGTAGCTGGGTTGGGGTAGTCATGGCCAGAGCCCCACTAGGATGGGTCGTGATAATGACCTAGGCCAGATCCTACCAATTTCCAAAGAAATATCTATTCCTAAACATCCTGAAATTCCTTGGATTGTTGCTCCTACTCCAGTTCCAATTATGGACAATAGGAAGGATCCCATTAACAATTATACCCATCATGATGACACTGATTTGAATTTTTCTATGATAGATATAATATTCATTTTTTTAATATTTAATGAACTATCAGTTTGTTCTTCAATCAATTCTTTTTACTTTTATTCTTTATGTTACATTTTTGTTTACTAACACTTTATCCTTAAAACGTTATGAATTATTTTTTATAATTCAAATAGGGGATTCAAATATATGGAATAAATAAATACTAAATAAATTATTTTAAAAAATGGAATGTTGATAACAAAATAATAATCATTCATTAATTCAAGTTTTTATAAAAAAAAATCTAATTTTTAATTTATTATTATTAAATTCTATTAATAATAATTTATTTCATGATTTGTGATCATCTAAAAGGGGTATTTTCTTTCCTTAGTCTATAGATTTTTTTTTTTCTAATCCCAAATAATTTCAAAATTATTATCAATTCAATTTATGTTGTATGGATGTAAATTCATTTTATAGAAAAGATTAAAAATATCACGAAATATAGAATTTTTCAAATGACATATACAATTAACCTCATGACCACCTGATCACCTTTTATGATTATATGATAAAAATTTAAACAATTGACTATAAGATGGACTTGAGTGGCCCTATTTCAAAAAAGAGTGAAAATGCATTGTAATACAACTGTGAGTCAAAATATTTTTTCAATGGAATTTATAGACAACACACATAACAAATTGACCAAAAAACTGGTTGGTTTTACAAAATGAAAAACCATGAAACCGCAAGTAGAAATGAGAGAATCATTTTTGGATTTTCAAATGACGAATTGACCATAAGACAAAGTTAAACTACCATGGTAAGAAGAATCAAAACTCAAAAAGTGTTGGATCAACCAAAAGTATAAGGAAATCGACCAAAAATATAATTAGATGGAATTAATGTTCAATATGATAGACTACACATAAAAAATAATCCACCATAAGAAAAAGCTTTGGTAAAAATATATAATGATTGACTATAAGGCAATGTGTTTGACCATACAACATATCTGTGACCCCAAAAAGTATGGAAGTAACCATGGATATTGATGTGGAAAATATAAATTTAATATTATAAAGTTATGAATAATATTAATTCATCATTAAATATATTAAGCTAAGTAATTTTATTTTCATAATTAAATTATATTTAGAATAATTTATTGTTCTTAGATTTCTTTCTGAAAAATGTTTATTTTTTCAATTATTTCTCTTTGGAAATTTCAATATAGTGGTTTCTTTTTTAAAGGACATTCAAATGCGGGGAAATGTATTTCATGGAAGTATAAGAAATATTTACACATGAAAATGATGAACATATAATCTATTTTAGATTATATACAACATATTTTTCTCAATATATCTCCATGGAAATATCAAAAGATCATATTAATTCCATCACACATCAATTCCAAATAAAAAGGTGATTTCTTGAAAAGAAGATATACCAAAAACATCATACTCTACTATAGAAAATTACTCTATTTACTATTTATTGTATGATGTTTATATTTTAGTACCACTTACTACACTGAACTAATGAGAGGAATACCCACACTCACTCTCATTTCTTTGTTTATTTTCTCACATAGAACTATAGAATTGAATTTTCATATTTTACTTCCTGTGTCTAGTTTATATCATCAATTTCAACCATGATAAACTGTAAAACATCATCTTCAAGTCCTGTACTACCTTTTCTATTTTTGTGTCCAACCCAATCGAGGACTGAGAGAAAATTATTATAAAATAATTATTTCGCAGTAGGCTTTTTTCATGTTGAGGGGAGTAGGTCTTGATATAAAACTAAGAACATTGTTTATTGTACATTTTTATATTCTATATTTGAATCTCCTTAAATACAATATAGTATCTATTTTCCAAATAAAAAATCTGAATCTATTTTCAAAATTATATTAGAAAATATTACTTGGAACGTAGACTTTAACTATTATTTTATATGAAATTTCCAAAATTTAGAAAGTATTTTCCAAAATATTTTTATCTGGGTTTTGATCACATTTTTAAAAAACTTTTTTAATTACCATATAATATAAATCTACATTTTTAGATAATGGTTAATGTTTTCTAAATAGCGTTATTTAGTTATAAATTAAATTTAAACATAAATTTCAACTAGAAATTCAATTAACCCATGTACAGAGGGTTCCAATCCAAATAAAAAATGATTATTAATTATTTAGAAAATATTAAAATATCTATTTAAAGTAAAATTTTCATAATGTTTTCCAAAACATTCAATTTTTTATTTTTCAAAAAAGTGCGAAAATAGGTTTTTATTTCCACATATATAACAAATGTTGATTTTTATCTTATCATGCATGTTCCTTTCAATTAAGTTTCCTTTACAGGATTAAATTGGTCAATTTAATGGATATTGTTTATATAATATTCTTTAAATATATTGTTTATAAAATTGTTTCCATAGTTGAAATGGAATTTTGATCGAGAATTATTTAATTTATATTTAATGGTATTTATATTCACCAATGGTACTAACACTTTATTTTAGTTATTATCTCCAAGGAATATATTATTATTATTCTATTTAAATTATTTTTTTATATTTAAAATTAATTTTTTATAGATATTATCCTAGAAACTATTTTTTTTCATTGGTAAATCATGTTATGAAAGAAAAATAATTATTATTATGCTAAAATGTACACGATTTTAAATTTTTATCTTGATATAATTATTGAAAATTATAGATGGTCATGGGTAATCCCAATAAATATTATATGATGAGTTATACCAATCCAAATAATATTATTTGGGGGCCTGATATATATCTATAATGAATTTGGTAATGTTCCCTTTTATCAATGTAATGAAATAGAGAATTAAATATTTAGATTTATCTTATGGGTTTTAATGAGCAATATTTATTTTTGAAATGAGACAATATGGGTTATGATGATAATTAAATAAGATACTAACTCATTTTATTAATTCGAGTAATGTATTTAAAATGTTTCCTTTGATTTATATTTTCACCACATGACTCGTGATTTATTATTACTATGACTATTTCCTTTATCATGATTTAATCTTGTTCAACCGATTCATGAACCTTGATTCCATGGGGTTGGTTTCTATTATACCATTATCATTAATAGTGATTATGTCATTATAACAATTTTTTACATTATACTCTCTGATTACATTAAATTTTTAATGCTTAAGTTTACCCTTAATGAGCATTTGAGATCACCCTTATTATGTTTTTCTTTTACCTCAATAATGGAGAATGGTTTTATTTTAATTTAAACTATAAATTTTTTATATTTAAATTTTTTTTGTTGTATATAATGAATATACAATGTGGAATAAAAATTCTGGGATTAGAGGAAGTTATTATTTAAAGACATGAGTACTGTAATGTAATATTTTTTCCTAATTCACTAAAACTCTAAATAAATTGGTCCTAAGGTATATGAAAAGTCCAATATTTACATTGATGGTGTATGTGTTTAATTATTTCTATTGGATGGTATATATTATTATCAATTTTACAGATGAAATGATTATTGCTTAATCATAGGATTTTGGGAGTCTGTGTTTGGGAGTGATATACTATAATGTCATTATATTAGATTAATAATGATAAATTTAGATATTTTTATAATCCCAAATTATTTTTTATTATTATTAGAGAATAAATAAATATATTCATAAAAGACAAAAAAATATTACTTTTTGGAGGTGGTAGTCTGTACGACATTAGTTAACATTTTAATTTCATAATGAACGTGTGGAAATAATGGTGGGTTATAATTTAGAACTTCATTATAATCATTATATTATATATTTTAATTTCTTTTCCATAACACCATTCGTGTAAATACTTGTCTTAGGCATTGTGAAAAAGGAATATTTGGCATCATGTAGGTTATAGTCTTCACATTTCACTATAGATGTTATTTTAAATTTATTATTAAATTGGATAGAATAAATAAGGGTTTTTAAATTAAGATAATACCACAAACAATAGCAACGGGGTTGTTACATTAATATGCTCATGGTTGTATTAGAAGAAAATGTTTATGAAGAATTGGTAGAGTAAGTAGTACATATACTGATACATTTAACTTCCTCTGGATTAACTCTTTAGAATTTAAGTGATTATGATATCAAATAGTGACTATGGGAGTTAGGTAATGCATGGGACATCTAAGATGAGAATATTGGGATGGATTTAAGGATATTTGAGATGTATATTAGAGAATTTAATGGGTGGAATAATCCCATAATAAAATTTTATAGAAGATAAATTTGATGAATACACTTTTCATTTTAATTATATCATTAATATATTCATGTGTTAATGGAAAAAATTGAAAATAATGTAATGTGGAGTTAAGTTAGGTTGATAAATCCTCGAAAAAGTATTTTCATGGATATCTTAAAATTTTTTGAAATCATTTACACTTATATATTTAATTTTACATTAATTTAATTTTTTAAAATGATTATTATAATTTACCGAAGAAACATATGTTTTAATTAAAATATATTATAAATCTTATTGAATAATTTTAAAATAAAGAAGAAATATTTAATCATAATCTAATTTAATATTAATTCATTATATTAGAAAATTTTCTTATAAATTAAAACATTATACATACATAAATATTGTTTGTTGTATAAACAATATTTTTCCATTACAAGATCATAAAATTGTTTAGAATTGAATACCAATTAAATGTGTTTTTATATATTATATTCAAAATAATATAAGTTTTATTATTTAAAATAGATAAATTTTAATTTTTAGATTAAAAAGTAAACAGCTTTAATAGAATATTTCATTGAAAATAAACCTTCTACTATTATCATGGCCATTAACTTTTATCATTGTAACATCATTTAAATGGTAAAAATTAAAAATGAATTAATCAATTAATATCTATATTTGGTCAAAAATTTGAAATAGTTTTTAACATATTTAATTAGTATAATTGAAAATATCTAATGCTTAATATAATCACATAAAAATAGTAATTTCAGTAAAATATTATATAAGTTTAAATTCTATAAAAAATGTATTTTATAAAGTCAAAATAGTATTTTTAATTTTTTTATATTTCTTATGAAAAGAAAATTAAAAAAATATTTTATGTACTTTTATAATATAAAAATGATGTTATTCTAAAATTTGGTATGTATTTCACTATTCAAGAAAACATAATTTATTTTAACAATTCTTAAAAAATCATGCAATGATAATATTGACATATATAATTAAAAAACGACTCAGTATATTTTTCACTGTTCAAGAAAACCTCATTAATATTATCAATTCTAAAAAATAATGCTAACATAATATTTAATTGTATAATAAAAAATAATGTAAAATTAAAATTAATTTTTTTTATTTCACTTTTAATTTAAAGAATATATATATATAATAAAAACTAATTTTATTAAGAAAAATAACATTTTTAAACATCATGGATAATGATTTTTATTTCATATAAATTCCTAAATAATTTATTTTTCATAAAGTTATTTATTAATCAAAATGTTGCATGTTATAAAAAAATTAACTATAGAAAATATAATTTAAAAATAAAAGATACAATACCTTTATTATTCATTCTTTGAAACCCATCCTTTTAATAGTATTAAATAATGAAAAATACTAATTTTCAGTCATAATATATTATTATTACCTTTTATATTATAATGGGTATATTATCCCCCTAATTTTAATATTCCATTTCTTTCAATTTAAGTTTTAATTTAGTGTTTCATATGTTGAAAACTATAAAGGATAAAATCAATTTAAATACTTCTCAATCTTAGGAAATTTTTTGAACTCAATATGATTATGTTGTTTAAAGATGATGAAAAAGTTAATGTGGGTGATATCTTGAATTTGAGCCTGAATTATATTGTTTATATATCAATGAATATTAATATATAGGTGGAATTGAGTCAAGAAATGTTCTAATAATTACAATCCCTTTCATCAATATCATACAAATTTGTGAGAGGTTAATATTTGATTGCATATATATTATTAGATAAAAAACTATCACCAATACAATATCCCTAAAAAAACTAATACATATAAAATATGTTTAATGTCTTGGAATATTTTGTGTATTATAGTAAATATTTTTTGTAATTATTCTGAGACAAGGTACCGGGATGGTGTGTGATTCCAATGTCTGGTATGATCAGACTAAATGTTTTAAAAATATTAAACATTAAATAAAACGCATGAACAATTTTCATGAAAAATTGGAATATCATTTAAATAGGTGCCTAGATCAAAACCATAAGGGAAAAATTTCATTCAAAGTAGTGATTTTACCCTAGGAATGGAATATCATTGGATTATGTGGGTCGTCTCAGAAAAGTAGTTTTTGGATGTAATAAGAAATAAAATATTTTAATAAAAATATTTTTTTTCAAGCTGGTGTTGTTTTCCAAAAAAATAATCATTTTCATGAAATTAATGGTTATGACTATAACCCTTGAATTTTTATGTGGTGTGGTAAAAAACCTTATTTGAAAATAGTGATGAAGGATCAATAAAATCATGGATCCTCACGTCAATAGAGTTGGAGGATCTCATCAAAGGCAAAATAACAATCGTTCTTCATCAAAGATTGATCCAAACTCAAGGTAGTACGTTTTTTTATGATTTTCCATAATTTCATTAATATAGAATAGACGTGGATAAATTCAAAGAATTATCATTGGTGGGTGTATCACTAGTAGGATTAAATTATATGGAATTGTTTCTCTTCGTTCATCCTTCTAACGAAAATGAATCGAGGCTGACACGAACAAAGATAGAGGCCTTTTCCTTTGACGTTCTTGTGATTTTAACCATCCATTATTTACATTTATCATTATTGGGCACTGTGGCCATGGGTTTACATTTTCGAGCTGCAACAAGCATGATGAGATCCCCTATATTCAAAGAGAATTGATATCAGAGGCTCAATCTGTAAATATCAAGACCTAGAAAAACTATAATCTTCAACCGATTCGAAATCTGGGAACTGAAGGTGGCCCGGTGATCTGGGGAAGGTACCACCAGAATTTGTTTGGTGTGGTATTCTGTAGATATGAAGCAGTTTTAGTGTAGTGGCTGGAGGTAGTGTGTGGCAGCGTGGAGCAGTAGATGGAGGTGGTGTGTGGTGGCACAGTGTGGCGGCTCGAATCAACAACATTTAGGGGTTGCGGTACAACATTCAGAGTTGGCGAAGCCGTGTAGACACGGTGACAGGACCATGTGGGAACTGCAAGATTTGGATGCCGAATTAGGCCAATGGAGGGAGTAGACCACTTGGGGATCGTCTGACACAGAAAGGCCATGGGGTGCGGTGGGTCAGGTGGGTCGACCCGGAGGTGAGGCAGGCCGAGAGAGCTGGCACATCAGGCCTGTGCGGAGAAATCCAGGAGGGCTGGACCAGGTGAACTAGTCCATTCTAGACATCCTATAGGGTTGGTCCAGGAGTTCTAGTAGACTGGTTCTGGTAGGGTTTGGGGGTCGGGTCAAACTCAGACCAATCCCGAGTAAGATCATTTTACTAAAACAATCATAACATTCAAATGGAGTGTTTGTTTGATGCGATGTCAGTGGCGTTGGGACCCTTTAAATAAGTAGGTACATATACAATAAATTTTGGGTTTTAACTTGGATATATTTCTAGTGAAATGGTCTTTTTACATGGGAAGTATTCGGGGTCAAGGTGTACGGTGGGTGTGACTTCTACTCACTATGCACCCTCTATTTTATACGTGAATTAATTCTCTCATCCACCATCTCATGGTTGAGTTTTGTGAGGGTTGTTTATTGTTATTATTCCATGAAAGTTTTTGGGTATCATTTTATACTCACAAGATTATGGTCCCTTCAACAGGACTTCCAAAATTGATTTCTCAGAATCCAATGAGAGGCCTAGATCAGATCCTTTATTCCTTATTATGGGCCTAGGTAGAGTCTTCAGCATTGATGTGACCAACATCACTAGGATTTGATCCACTACATAGACTGGTTTGTGTTAGTCTTCATTGAATATATCATTTTGTACTCTGTATCTAAGTAAGAGCACGTGAGACACAAAAGGATGCTTCTAGATGTACTCTAAGTGCACAAAAATTATGGGAAACTCTCGAATTGATAGTTCTATATTTAGGTGTTACAAATTCTAGGACATGTTATATAAGAAAATGGAGTGGTAGTGGACCCATAAATGGTTGAGTTAGTGATTTCATGGGAGCCACCTAAGAGTATGACAAAGGTGTGGATATTCCTTGGCCTGGAATGCTATTCCTAGATATTCTACCTGATTTCTCCAGGATTTCAACACCTATGACAACTATGACTCGAAAGGTGCATCCTTTCATGTGGATGGAAAAGTGTCAATAGTATTTTTAGAAATTGAGGCAGTGTTTGATGTTCACCACGATTGTGATATTACTATAGGAGGGTGTCAAGTATTTATTGTTCTGTGAAACATCAAGAATCTGGCTTGGTTGTGTTCAAATTCAGAGGAAAGAAGTGATTACCTATGGTTCATTCTAGTTGAGAACACATGAGAAGAACTATGAGACCCATGATATTGGGTTGGTAGTTGTATTCTTTAGGTTGAAGATGTGGCAGCACTACCTAATGGGAGAGTGATTTATCATCTACTTTGATCACAAGAGTCTCAAGTATAACTTCTCTCATAAGAATATACAATTTATATAGAGTTAATGGAATTATTTCCTCTCAGATTATGAAATTGAGATCATTTATACTCCTAGTAATGGGAATGTGGTATTGGATACTCTCATAAGGGGATCAAGTTCATAGTTGTTGGATGATGCATCATAGTAGTTGGATTTATTACAATTATCTTTTGTGGATGGAGATGGGGGAGCTCACCTATAGTCTATGATTTTCACCCCTTAAATATTATAGTGATTTAGGGAGGCACAAATTGGATATATCGACGGTGAGACTCTATGTGATCATTTATCCCAAAGACATACTCCTGATAGATATTTGAACGGTGGGGAGTACATCATTCTTTTCATAAGATGCCTAGTTGTATCAATGGGATTATAGGAGGAGGTTTTGAGTGAGTTCCAAGCATCCCCTTTGGTAGTGCATCTAGGTGTGGTGAAGATGTATGAGGACCTCTGATGTCTGTTTAGATTACAAGGAATGAAGATGGGAGTTGTGGAGTTCATTTCTCGATGCCTTAATTGTCATCAAGTGATGGCTAAAGACTATGTTCAAGAAGGTTTAGCCCAACCCATTGAGGTTTCAGATTAGAAATTGGATGGGATATCGACGGAAATTTAAATAGGTTTAAAACGTATGTACAAGGGATATAATACCATCTATGGGATCTTTGACCGACTAAAAAAGTCATCACACTTTATACATATCCAAGAGAATAGTTCAGTAGAGAGCATGGGACACCTCTAAATGCAAGTGATAGTTTGGCTTCATGGAGTTACATAGATGATTATTCCATACTATGATGCTTTTTTAACATCATGTTTAAGGAAGGTGTTGTAGGAGGCATTTGGGATGCAGTTACACTAGATCACGGTGTTTCATTCTCATACAGATGGCCAAACAGAGAGGACCATTCAGGTTCTAGAGGACAGGATGCGGGTTTTCAACATGAACGCCAGTCGTAGTTGGGAAGACCACCTACCACTGATGGATTTTTCATACAATAATAGATACCATACCACAATTGGTGTGGAACCAATCGATGATCTATACAAGCGACCCAGCAGGTCACCAATTTTCTGGACTGACCCAGGAGATTCTGCACTCATCGGCCCAGAGATGGTGCAAGAAACATTTGAGAAGGTAAAGTGCATATAGTATAGTATGAAGACTGTAAATAGATGGTTGTAGTCTCATACCTCTATAAGATAGAGTCCTCTGGAGATCAAGGAGGGAGACATTGTGTTTCTTCAAGCCTCACCTCGATGTGGGTTGCTGATATTTAGGAATGTGCGGAAACTTATATATGAGGTTTATCGGCCCTTTAGAAATACAGCATAGAGTTAGTGAGGTGGTGTACTACCTAGCTCTACCCCCAAAATTTGATCAGGTACTTTATTTCTTCCACGTGTCACAGTTGAGGAGGTACATTCTTGACCCATCGCACATCATCGACTGGGTTGAGCTGGGCATCAATGATAGAGTGGCATTTTTTGAGTACCCTGTGGTGATCGAGAATCTATAGGTGAGAATAAATCATGGGTGAGTGATTCCCTTGGTGTGTGTTTGGTGTCAACACTGGAATCTCCATGAGAGAAAATGGTAGCGGGAGGCTCAGATTTGTGCACAGTACCCAAATCTCATTGAGTAGTCTTGTTTTTGGATTCTCAGGAAGGTAAATACCTAAGGTGAGTAGAATGTAGTGTCCCCGATTTCTCTATGAATTATTTTAAATATTATATTTAAGTATACCAAGACTAGACCCATAGAAAAAGTGTGATTCCGAGTAATGGTGTTCCCAGAATAAATGTTTCAAAAATATAAAACTTTAAATAGCATGTGTGAGAATTTTTCCTAAAAAAGTGTAACAACATCTAAACGGGTGCCCAAATCAGAAATCGAATGGAACCATTGTAGTCGAAGAAGTGATTGAACCCATGGAGAGGCCTAGAATCATCCAGTGTAGGTCAGTTATAAAAATTAAATTTTCGACATAATAGGAATAATTTTTTTAAATAAAAATATTTTTATTAGACATGGTGATGTTTTTTTAATAAGCCTTTTCAGGAAATTTAGGTTTATAAACATAACCCTAGAATTACTCAATATCATTGTTAGAAATCATCTTAGTAAATGGTGATGGTGGATCGAGGGGATCACTAATCGTCGTACCAATAGAGTTGGAGGATCTCATCAATGATGGAAATGAAATTGTTCCTCATCAACTATCAATACAAACTCCATTTAGGATGATTATTTTTTGTTTTTCCCTCACATTATTAATTTAGGAAGAGTGGATATCAATAAAACGAATTAGAATTTATTTGAAAGTCATCACTAGGATTAAATTAGATGGAAATGTTTCTCCCCATTCATCCTTCTAATGAGAACGAATCAAGGCTGACACAAGCAAAGGATGAGGTCTGTTCCGTGGGATTTCATGTGATTTTCATCCTTTGTTCATCATGTTCATTGCTTCCAGGGCTCGTGGCCATGGATCAATGTTCCCGAGTAGCTCTGAGAATGATCATACACCTAGATTTAAGATGAATCTATATCAGAGGAAACTCTGTGAATATTGTGACATTAGAAAACTAGATCTTAAACCTTTTAAAAATTCAGGCATTGGAGGTGGCCTAGTGTTCCACAGAAGGGACCACCATCACGGGTCAGGTGTGGTGGTCCAATGAATTTAAGCGGCGATGGTGTGGTGGCCGAAGGCATTAGTGCAGGGTGTGCAGCCGGCAGAGCTACATGGATGCAATAGTGGGACCGCAGAGCATGGAGGCTGAAAGGAGCTGGTGGAGGTGGAAAACCACATGGGGACCATAGGAGGCAGAGGGGGAATGGGGTGGTGTGGGCCATATGGGGAGAGTTGGATTCTAGTAGGGCTGAACGGGAGGCCCGGCGGGCTCAACGAGCATGCCATGCAGATTAGTGTAGAGCAGAACAGGTGGACTCAACTAGGGGAATCGATCCATGCCAGGCATCCCAATAGGCTAGGATAGTTGGGTCTGGTCAAACCCAAACCAGACCTGGATCATATCGTTTTACTAAAATGTCCATAACATTCAAACAGAGAGTCTGTTTAATGCACTGTCAATGGAGTTTGGATCTTTGTTATGAGAAAGTTCTTATGAGGCCAATGGTGGGTTTTAAATTGGATATATTTATGGGGAAATAGGGTATTCATATGTTCATTACCTAGGTTTAAGGGGTATAGTGGGTGTGATTTCTACTCCCTAGGCACCCTATCATTTCTACATGAATTAATTATCTCTTCCATTGTATCATGGACAAGATTTATTAGGTTTTGTTCCAAATATCATTCACTGAAGGTTCTTGGGAATTGTTTAATAATCACAAGAGTATGATCCCTTCAGTAGGACTTCCAGGATAGAGTTGTTGGAATCACCTGAGTGGATCGAATCATACCCTATATTACTTATTCCTTACCTAGGTAGAGCCTTCAGTATTGACATGACTAACTTCATTGGGAATAGATCCTCTACTTAGAAGGTTAATCCAAATTGATTTTCTGGGATAACCCCATAACCCAAGCTTTGATACTCATATGATGTATCATATCTCTCTTCAGATTCTTCGGTTTATATCTCTCTCATGATAGCTTCCAATGAATGGTACTTCTTGGACAGACTTCATCAGTGGCTATCGGGATCAAGAGTGTGTTTTCCAAAATTTGTGCTTCTTGAAATCTTCAAACTAAATACTTTGTGTTAATATGTAGTGGTTATGACTTACTCTAGGATATGTTTTATGGATGGATTATATCTAGATATTCTTGTTTTATGTTTCAGACATATACTTTTGTAGAAATGACAGTACTTTCCATTGTGTATTGATTTGTGGTTTCAGGGTGTCCTAGTATGTATTTTTATCTTCATCCCTGCACAAGATTTGCACACAGGTTTCATGTATTGTGTAGACATGTGACCTTTTGATAGTGTCCAGGGATGTCCATGACCAGATGGAGCCATGTGATATCAGACATGTTGAGGTGTTCCTACGACTTCAGACAATAGCCACAGAATCATTCCTTCATGTTGGATCAGGAATGGTTTTTTATGGATGATTTTTAGAAACTTTTTTACAGACATTATTTCTTCTAGGGATTGTATTCTGTACCTATTTACTTTCTAGTACATTCATTGTTGAACTCTAATTTTGGGATATTGTGGTTTTCATGCATGGTTTACTTAGTGTTTTTACTATTAAACATTTGTGGGATTGGATATGTGTATATGCATATAGGAACATACAAAATTCCTCCCATGTAAGTGATATGCCTACTCAGTGATATTCACCAGCCCCTTTCCATTTGGAGGTGGGATTGGGGAGTCATTGTATGGCCCTACATGGATGGGTCATGAAAATATGAATGTAGGGAGCATATAAAATAGTAATTTTAGGGACTAAGGGGCATTTAAACTAGTCATATGACCCCATATGATGTGAAAACTTACATAGATTTAGTTATCAAATATGAAAAGGGTTTCGTGTTTCACAAACCACACCTAATATTTTAAATTCATGTACAATGTATTATATGGCATATAATTTATTATCATAAAAAATGAAAAGGTGATTTTTAGTGTAAAATAAAATGATGACGACTTGTATGACATAGTTTTATATCATATGGAAATGTTGAATTTGAATTCCCTAGGAGTTTGGTAGAATATGATCAAGGGTACTTTTCAGGTCAAAATTTAGATTATAAATTACTTTTTTTGATAAAATTATGATCCAAACTATATTATGTTTATAGAAATAGCTATATTGTGGATGGAAACATTATTTGAATTATATTATTTTTTAAAGAAAATTACACTGGAGGCTTCTATAAATATCCAAACTTGGAATATGATGTTTACCAAACCAATTTTTTCATACATAGATCATACATATCAATAAGATAATATTCATTTTTTTCTACAGATACATGTCTAAGGAATGAAAAGTTTTACTGTCATTGGAATATTGGATAAATAAATAATTTGTACATAAGTGAACTACATCATCTCCCAATAATATCATCATAAATATAACCCCTATTATACATTTTATAGATAAACATTTCTCATTTCCTTAGGAAAGGAAAAAAAGAAATGGATACACAAGTTCTCAATAAGGATAAACAAGGGAGATATCAGAAAAACATGACTATATGGTAGTAGAACACTAGAATAACATTAGAAAAACATACCTTACATATCATATATCATAAACACGATTCAAAAAATAAATCAAGGTTATTCATAAGTGATGAATCATAAAATAATCATTGAATATGATCCATTTATGAAAAACATTGTCATAAGAAATAGAATTTTGGAATTCACATAATAAATAAATAAAATATTTCTTTAGTGATCAAGGATAAATTTCTGGTCTACCACAATGTATTAGATTCACTCCAAAAATTATCATATAATACATTGGTCATATCTAAGACAATAAGTGTGCACAATTTTCCTAACTGAACATGGTTTAATACCCATTCTCATCATGTCTATCTAATGAGATATCAACCATTACCAAATGGATTAGAGGTATTTACAATTCTGATAACATAATGAAAATAATGAATGGAATACATATGTATAGAACATTATCATAAAACATTCATCATGATAGAACCCATTAAAAGAAATTGGTTTCATTACCATTTCCATATAGTATAACCCATGGAAATAAATAAGTTTCATTAACATTTCATCATTTCATCATAGCCTAAACCATGGAAAGGTAATGTATTTCCTAACAATATTGTTTTAATAAACAAAAACCATGAAGAGAAAAAAATAATGATGGTACCATTTAATCATATCCTTAGTAAGGCTAATGAGACAAAAAGATTTTCGGCATAGATGGAAAATGATTTCGAAAAATTACATAGAAAATTTCTTGGTGAAAATATCATTTTTAATTCCAAATCACATATTTAAAATATTAAAATTTCCAAACTATTAATTAAACTTTCATAAAAAAATAACCTTTTAAACATGTAAATTATGATCTAAAACATTAATTTTTCATGATGGAAGAAAATATCATTCATGTTTTATGTTATAAAAAAACAATTCCTTTAACATTTTTTGTAAAAAATAAAAATTAATTCATATAGAAAATGACAAGAAGATTCATTCAAAAAAGTTTAATTAAAATTCAATACTGAGTAGAAATTTCATAATGAAATCATTGTAGAATATTAGAAATATTCATTATATCATTTTTAGAATATAAAGTCATGGAATAATAAGTATTTTCGATAAAAGTGAGATATAAATTCAATTTGTTTTAAAAATATTATTTTAGTATCTTGAGTACATATATAGAGGGAAAAAATGTAAATAATTATTCAACATAAATAAGAATTATTGGAGAGTATAAATGAGTTACATGGGAGACAGATCATAACATTTAATCATCGTGATATTAATCATAAATATTCATGATAAGATATGTGATTTTTTCATGAAATCCTTACCACAATTGTAAATTTTAAATCATTAGCCCCATGAAATAAAGAAAAATTGATCGTATAATCTACTGAATAATAATAATATATATTCCTAGGTATTTGTTTCTGATGATTTCATCAGGGTGTGTCCTCAACATTCACTAAATGTGATGCTACTGTATCTTTCTTATTTCACCAAATTCATTCTTTCCAAAGGCGGGAAACAATCATCAAATTATTCGGAAATTTTTTTACATTGATTAAAATAGGATGATGGGATATTGGTTTCTTCTTCCATGAATTCCTTCTTAGAATGCGTAAACTAGGCTAGGTATCCTTCAAAGATTTATGTATGTTCATGTAACTCATTCTTCATTAAATATTTATGGATCTGGTCAATTATGTCGCATCTGTCTAGACATTCATAAGGGTATTGACATGATAGAAACCTTTGTTCAAGAGAGTAGTTTGGATGGGAATCACTATCATTTTTGGACACATGGAACATTGTACACATTTATTCTTCCTCATAAGAGGGAAACTCATGGAGTAATATTGGGTAAGAAACTGAATGCATCTCGAGTCAATCATGGGTTATCTGATCCTAATGAAAAAAAATATTAGGATTTCACCTCAGGCATCTCATGTTTTTTATATGGTAGAATTATGAATAATTTCATGAGTTTACCATCTTATGGAAATAGAGTGAGACTAATCAAAATTCCCCCACAGATTCGAATTAGGGAGGTTTATCCCTAGGAGGAAACACCAGAATGTTCTACCAATGGATGGATCACAACACCCCATAGAGGTGGACCTAGTGTGGTGTGTCCCCTAAAGGGAATATTTAAAACTATAAAGGTTGATCTGGACACCCCTGTAGTTGGATTAAAGAATTAAACCCCTTTAAAAGGGGCACCAAGGATTACCATTATTTGGTATTGAACCTCGAAGAGGCATACTATATACCCTATTTAGAATATAGGGATAAGACACCACACTGTTCAATTCCATGTTTTAAGGACGTCTAACAAGAATGATCAATGGATTTTAACATCATGTAGTAAGGATGATCACAATACAAAAGGATCATCAAAAAGTGATGGTATGGGTCAATACAATTGGAAACTAACCTTCACAAGAGGATTTCTATTGGTTGTATTATGGGGTGTGCGGCTTATAAATTGGAGCTTCCTAATTGGGCGGAATGATCTCACTAGGATCTGGAATCCCATGTAAAAATTAAAATGGATTATGGGTGTAGTGGATGGAGTGGATGGAGTGCATTTATTGTACCCAAGGGAGGCTTCCTACATATCCAAGTTAGTTGGGAATAAAATCCTATAAAGTTTAGTTTTTCGGTGTGGGGATTACGTGTGAGATCTACCATATAGATCGAGAGTGTCATGATATTATTGGGATTTAGCAGCCCAGGCAAAAACTAGGATGGTTATGGTTGTCTATATTAGACCATAGAGTGGATTTATATGTATCCCAGTTGGATAGAAATCAATGTCCACATTGTTTGTGATGGATATTGGGGCATACACCTGAAGAGGAGGCTCATGTAATTAGAGAACGTGGTTGGGGATCATGCATAGGAGATTCACAGTAAAAGGTGAATACAAGGGATTAATCTAGGAGGGATTCCCATGATGGGGAGATGGATGGTTTTTTGGTCACTAATAACCTCTATGTGCATGTCAGTTAATCTCGATGTGAGAAATAAGAGGATGTAGTAGATCCGATTCTCGTGTTATGAAACATGTGTCAATGAGATATGTTGTGGGGGAATACACATGGATGTTTCATGTGAGATTTTTCATGACCCCCTTGGAGGTAGAACGTTCAATCAGCTACTCGTGAGTGTATTCATGTCTCCTATAGTGGAGGCCATGAGAGTTGTCACATCCCTTGTGGAAGAAGCTATCAGAGTGGTCATGTCCCCCATGGAGGAAGGAGGAGGAATCACATGATGATCTTATATAGAGAATCATGTGTGCACTGCATTGAGTAGGACTAATGTTTAATGTTCTATGCTTAGGATTTTGGAGATAATATTTTTTACGTCATGGAATATGGATGTCATAAACTCAATCCTTAAACATTTTTCTTACTTAACCATCATACCTGAAACCATAGGTGGGACATGGCTTCGAAAAATATTTATTGGAATTGTATGGAGGAGTGTTCTGTCAAGAGGTCCACATTAGAATCCATATTCTAAGAGGTAATGAAGATTATTGTACCTATGATAAGAATAAAAATTTAAATGGGATTCTTTGGCCACAATTGAAATTGAGTGGGCCACATGAACATGTGGTACAGGTCAAGTGAGGATTGAAGGTGCGACTAAACCAATCTTTGATTTATGTAGGAGTTTTAGGAAATCATCCCTCATATAAGAGGTTCCAGCAAAAGGGAGTCTACATAGAGGGTCCTAGGATGGGTCTTCTCAAATAATATTTCCTCACATATATTTTATTCATGAGTCTTAGGAAATTAGTAGTGTACAAGGGATTCATGAAGGAAGAGGCTTTGATAAACATGGTGATCCATTCTTACGATGATGTACTTTTTTGGGAAATGAGTACCCAACAAAGGCTTAATTCTTCACAAATTCACATGTACCCCTAAGTGTATACTTTCTCTACGAAGGGGATAGGCCTTTTTTAAAGGCATCCCAACCATAGGTGGAGTTATTTTGGATCACAAGAAAGGGGCTTTCACAAATCTAGGATACCATGGATGAGGCATTTTTTTGGTTTATAGTTTTCAGGTTTCTTAACAAATCTAGAGCAATTCCTAAGTCCAAAGGTCATGTAGTTATCCCTATAAGGTAGAATGAGCCCCGTAGTTATATACCAATGGGGTTTGTGATGCTGATAAGTGGTTCACAAAGTGAATGGAATATTTGTGAATGGTCATGGAAGCATGAGGATCATGGAGTGCAGCATAAAAACATTAGAATGGTTGAAGAGAACCATTAAATTGACTAAGAATTTAGTCAACTCCTTCTGCATTTAAAGATTTTAAGGGACTACATAGAATAGATTCTTAGAGAAAACGCATATATGGTTTATTGGGCAGTTTGAGCTTATATATGCTAATGAATAGTTGTGTATTCCTCTAATAATGTCATGTAATGTATTTTAGTTCTAAAAAAATTCCCCCCATAGAATGGGAGTTGATGGGAAATGGAGGGTCATATTCTGAGGGAGAATCGCCAAAAAAATCACAATATGGTCTCTCTCATGAAGATCCTTTAACCTGCACCTTCTCGATGTTTCCATGTGGTGATTACTAGAGTGGAGCCCATAGAAAATAACATGTTGTTATATGCTAATAAATAGCATGGTTGGGGCCCAAAAATGAACCTTGGTTCATGTAAATAAAATATCCCGCACTCTATTTCCATGAAGCTATTAACCTATATGATTGTTTCATAGTGAACAATTCATTGAAAACTAGACTTTTATTCTTTTTCTCTAGGAAAGGTTCATAGAAAACTAGAAATTGTAAACTATAGTTTATAGAAGTGGGTAGAGTAACTCAATACATTAGTCTCCATTAACAGGCTTCACGAATGACCACTGTGAACCAATATTCAAAAAATACTATATCCTAGATTTAGTGGATGCCCAGGAAGATTCTTGGAATGACCTTGAGGATTCCTCATAAATAAATAAAATGAGAACAACATCATGATAGAGGAATAAACATGAACCACATCATAAAAATAATTCATTTTGGGACTACATTCAGAGTCTTAGAGGGAGTATCCTATGTGAAAGAGGATATCGTAGTATGGATTAGTTATTAGAGATGAATCGAAATACTATTTTAGTGGCATAGTAGGAAAATACCAGTTGAATAGGGACATTTTTCTCCATATATGGGAGGATCATACCCCCATTATGACTGACTATATTTAAAATAATATTTACAGGTAGATGCTGGAGAATGTTTCATTTCTACCATAGTACTAAAAGATAATCAAGGTGGGATTTGGGAACATTTAGAATGGATAGTCTCATAAATACGACCTATATAAGGGTAGAAACTTCCCATATTAATTGGTATGGGCCTACTGGTCATGCATGTCATGTAATTAATTTGCAGAATAACTAAGGTGGGTAGGCCTCAATGTAGTATCACTGACTACTTAGTTATATATTTATAAGCCCCAAAAAATCATGGCAGGGCTATTGATCTGGATGATTCCATGGATCAAAACATTCCACCTACACCATGGAGAGTTCGACATCATCCTTTGGGATCTCCATGAAATCTTTGGAATTCCAATTCGAGGAGTGATGTATAAAATGTTTCTCCCCAAAATAAAATGTGTTAGAAGATCAGGAGAATCTATCAGCTCTTACGAAGGGACTTCTAGATCTGGTGTAGGACACTAGTGAGGTGAAGCTTGGGAAAAAGGAAGTCCACTTCAAGTACTATTTCAATTATTTCTTGAACTTCTCGGCAGAGGATCCTTTTTCCAAACTGCTGGATGATATCCTAGATTAGGAGCCTATAGATCTTGAAGATATGCATGTAACTGAGATAGATTTGTCCAAATAAAAAGGCATAATCCAACTTAGGTCATGGATGTGAATCCAACACTTCATTGACAGGGCCCCAAAGCTGCAACTGGGGGACAGATGGGGGCTCTCTGCCACTATATGCACAATCTATGCACTGGAGTTCCAAATGCTCGTAGTCTTCACATGCTTATTTGTGACTTCCTATCTAAAAATTTGCAGGAAGGCATCCATCACCTATATTTCTCATTGTTTTAAGATAATTATTGAAACATGTGAGAGATACAAGAATTCAATTAGGATATCCAACTTTAGGAAGAATAATCAGATGAGCATTCTACCTTCATCTCCACTCAAAAATAACACTTCACACAAATGAGGGCCTAGCTAGCAGAGGCCGAATCGAAAATAAGTTTGGTGGTGCATCTAATGGACTATATACATCTAGAGTGGGATTGGGCACTAATCTGGGTAGATGATATTCATCCTATGTATGATGAAGAGGAAAGAGATCTTGGAAGATTGTAATAGATCCTAGAGGCCATACCTCAAAGTGTAGCAACACTACAGTGCTCAATCACTAATGTAGTGCTATAGGGGAACAGTTTTCAAGACCCATATGAGGATCTAATATGTTGATGTAACAGCTATTATAAAAATCTATTTGTATTCTTTAAAACTTTTCTAGTATTCCTGAGCACATTTCTTTTCTTTTGGATTTAATTACCACATATCCATCATATTTTTGAGACAACCAATGATCAATACCTAAGTCCATGTGGGTCATGACTTGTTTGAGGAACAAGGGAAAAAAAATTATTGCTAATTTTTATTAGTGTTCCATATAATCATTGAAGAGTTGGGGTCTTTCGATGTTGACTTAACACTAAGGGTGTTTTGTTTGATAGAGGTTTTGGTAGAAGAATGAGGTTCTGGAAAAAGATACATTACTTTTCTAAGATGCACTAGAGCAAGAATGGGATAACACCAAGAGAATAATAAATTATCCAAAAAAAATCATGAGGAATGTGAATCACAAAGCCTAATATTTGGAATTTTAGTAGAGTGGAATAGTGGTAAAGGATAAAATATGACCATGTTTGAAACACAACATCCTTAAGTTAGCCTGAAATGGGGACATACATGTGAGGGTCAACTACAAAGCATGTTTGAGACATGGAACTTATCTCAGATTGTCATCAAAATTATTCCAGGACGTTGGCCTCGAACAGTTGGTGAGCCATAATCACATGAGACCAACCCATTATGTGGTTCCCTTCTGATGCGGAAGAGGATGAGGATCTAAATAAGGTGCATGTGAAGCATAGAAAGATAGTGATGGAAAGTTAAACTAGATTACAACACTCTCTGTATTATGCCTCTATAGTTTATAACTAATTGGTGTATATGTATCTATTTGAACAAATATGAAAACCTATTTTCTAGGTGATCATCACCTCGAATGATGAGTTACCTTCGAAAATGTGACAAAACCTATATATATCTAGAATCATGAAATAACCTTTTAGGTGAGGTACTAGAACATTTGGTAGTTTTATGTCATAAAACATTGGATGATAGACACAAATTTTAACATCTTGTTCTGGGGACAATGTTTGGTATAGTTTAACATCATGTGATTAGGAAATGCCATGTAGTTTAACATCGTGACCGGGGCATTGAACACAGTTTAAGATTGTGCTTCCTGGACACTAAAAATATTTTAATTTCTTTTTAATTGACTATAGAAATGTCTATTCTCAATATATATTTTTTCTTAGAGTATATATATCTGGCATTAATGATCCAATGATTCTTTCCCACTACATACATATTAGGAAATAGGAGGATGTCGATGTGAATTAAGAATGAGGGGTCCATGAAGCACCAAACATCCCTAAAGTGGGGAATATATAGTTTCATTTCTTTCCAAGACATATAATTATAGTTCAAGGTCATATTTTTTTGACCAAATGGATGGAAGTATCCCATAAAAGACATATGTTGTGCGATATAGTGACAAATTCAATGTGAATGAGGCCTTAAGTGGCCCGGTTCCAGAACATTTTTTCCCTTTGAGGCTCTTAGTTTATGTTCATAGATTTAGGACCGCAAGGGGTTATTTTTTTCCTGACCACATTGATACATACAATAACATAACTCTTATTCCCATGTGAGCCATGATCGAAGTGGGGACCAAGAAACAGTACAGGGGTTCTACCTAATATGTGGTCGAACATATTAGGGGTGATACTAAGGTTATAATTCCACTATGATATATGAGAGTGAAAAAGAGGTGAGTTGAGACTATAATAGTCCAGATGATGGGGAAACTGCTGATATGGGATCAAGTGATGACCGTGTTTGAAATATAAGAATCACAACCTCACTAGTCAAGAATGTGGTGATAAAACATAGGACCAACTATTGACAGTGTTTGAAACATAGTAGTTTATGTTTTTTTATTATGATCCATTAGGTATTTGGATAAGAATTGGTGGTGAGCCAAAAAATGAAATGATATTGTCACTAAAAGGGATTTCATTTAGATTAAATAAATAATGGAAATCTAAACCATGAAATTCTCGTAGTTTGTAATGGTCATATCATAGGGTGAGATTCAAACTCAGGTGTTCTAAATAGGTCAAAATCATATTGGATGGACCATGGAAGGTATTTTAGAGTCATATTTCTGAGACTATAAGCTTTCGATTTATGGTCATGGAGATCAGGCCAAGGGGTAGTCAGTTTAAAGTACTAATTTATAGACTACATGAAAACATTCACACCAAGCGTATATATATATGGAACACAAGAGGTAATAATAAACAAAAACGGTTCCAAGGAAACTCACTTTCTACATAAAAATATTAAGATAAATCATCATGTAGTTTAATTTCATTAATCATGGACTGTAATCAAGTCCATGGATACAAAATTTTGAAAGACATGTAGTTGTACCTAATGAAAATGTTTCTAGGCATTGTTTCATATCCCATAAGTATGAGAATCTAGCAACATGTAGTTTTACAACACAGTGTGGTAAGATACCAACATTGGTGGGGGTAATCCTCTATGGATAGTAAGCTAAGGCATCCCATGATTACCATGAAGCATTTTTAAATTGTTTAGGGTACATTCATAATTTGACATCGTGCATTTAGGATGCTCGAAATGAGTTTATGTCAATAGAGTTCAAACCATGGGGTGATAACTCCAAAAGGGATATGCGTAAAGTGGTTGGATAACAATCCTAATGTGAATAAGGGTTATGAATGTTTAAAAACCATGAACATTCCTAAGGATGTCCTCACATAGTTTTATGTCATGAAGTGGAGTCTATATTGAGGCCAAGGGGATGAAATATTGGTAAACATGCAGCCAGACCCAGTAAAAAAGTGTATGGGGATCACTATGTATCCCATAGTGATGGTAATCAAGACATAGGTAGTTCAGGAAAGAGATAACCCTATATAGGTCTCACCCGTATATATGGGTGGTATTTATTGTTTTTTTATCGGGGTGTGGCTGGTCTAGGATATAAAAACTAGAAATCACTAAATATCTTAAATAGATAGAAATCAATCCATATATAGTTCTAAAAATATGGAAAGGTAGGTGTCCAATGTTGGGGGAAATGTCCTCTTAAGTCATAATTTTATGATGTTTTGTATCTCATCATCGTACAGCCATGATGATGGTTGTTATGTAGTTTATCATCATGCTTCTTTGTTGTTAGAAGAATAGTTTAACCTCATTATGAATGACTGATAGGAAAAACTCTATCTATGGTGATATATATAAAAACCTGATGTGAATAGGGAGTAAGGAGTACAACACATTATCATAGACTCTAAATGAATACATTCATGTATGTTAGAGTCATGATGTCTGGACTTGGACATTTAGGTTAAGGTCATAAATCACAAACAATAATATGGTTACAATTTTAAGGTATTAAAGCATATATTAGTTTACTAGCTTAACATCATGTCCCTTAGAAGATGGTGATACATATTTTAAATTTATGCAACTTAGACTGTAAGGGTTGTAAATAGATTAAGGACATAATTCTTGGACATAATGAAAACACTATAGGTTCGTATAGCCTACACTATGATTTCTTAGTTTAAGGTCATAGATTTTGGACCAAGGAAGATGGGGATTAAATAATATGTGTGAGGTTAAATGTTTTGTAAAACCCTACCTTAATGGACTACTATGAGGCCTTCCTGTATAAGAAACCATCTGAAGAAAACATGCATAGAGTTTATTGTCATGATTCTTTGACTAAAGATATGTTGTTTAATGTTGTACAACTCAGACTATAGAAACATAATTTAACATCATGTTGTATGGATGATAGGGGATCATTGTGTGAAGTATCTCTTGAGAAAATCCATATTGGTTGGAGGAGTGATTCTCTCTCCATCCTAAGTGATCGAATCTTATACACCAGTGGGATGGACCTTATGAATGATATAAGGTCCATACCAATTGAGCACCAACACTTGCAACTTTTTATTAGGTATCATTGGAATTCTAAGGGCCTGCACCATCTTACCCTGGGAGAAAAAGTGGAGGTTAACCTTCTTATTCAACGCCCATGATGTCTTTTTATGGTGCCTCTATATATTAAAAAATGATTAGAGATTGTTTTCTTTGAGAGGTTAAATCTTATAAAAATAGAATTATATCATTCCATTTGGTATCTAATGATCATATAAATATTTTCAGAGCAACGGCAACTGAATCTTGATGGGCAGGAATACCTCTTTTCCATAAAATAGGGAATATGGAGTCACCTTCGTGGAATTTCGAGCTGACATTCAATAATCCCATAGAATGTTAGGGAACTTGTCCAACATATTTCTCTTATTTTGTCCCACCAGCTTCTATTGATTGTTGGAGACGGTTTTTCTGAATTCCTCAATCTTTCCATTTTCATGTTTATGGTATCTAGAAGTATGGTTTGTCTAGATTTTGTACACAGCGTAAAACATCTACAGTTAGGCTTCCCAAATGTTTGTGTTGTTGTCATTGAGAATAGCGTGAGGGACTTCAAACCAATAAATGATATTGGATCTCATGAATTCATGACTTTATCCTGCCTTGGCTTCTTTTAGATGAATTTCTTCTTCCTAGTTGGAAAATAAATCTATCATGGTTAGGATGAACCTGCATTGGCTAGCTGTTGCTAGTGGATATGGTCTTGTGACATTGAGCCCTGAGACTAAAAAGGTCCTAGAATAAAATGCAGTATGGAGGGGCTCTGGTGGTCGATGGAAAAAATTTACATGGATTTGGAATGCATGGAACCTCTTAGAAAATGTGATGAAATCTTAGATCATGGTGGGCCATAAGTATCCCAACTTACAAATTTGGTGGTAGAGCTTCAAAACTTGCTAATGAGAACCAAAGAACCCAACATGAACTTCCTGCATAACCTAAGGGATCTCATATTTTTAAATATAGTGGGAGATAATTGCATAAGACCCAATTCTTTTGACAACATTCTCAAGTTTGGGCCCACTCTGGAGGGCGAAGTGTACTTAACATTGATAGATATTCTTACATTTGTCTCAATCTAGTGGGAGAGTGTCATGCAAGAGATACTACATTAAATGAGTTATCCCATTGATGTATTCTTCCACTATTAGGGGATCTGGAGGTACTAGTGTGGAAGCACATATGGTCATGTGGTTTTCCTTCTAGACATCATTTTCAATCAAGATTGATAGTAGTGATAACCCTTCGATGCACCACATAAAGTATTAGATCATCATGATCAAGATCTGCATGAGTTGTGCCTAGAATGGGCAGGGTATCATCTTGAGCATTATGTGAATAGGGACCATGAGTCACCTATAGCTATGAAGGTAACTAGGCCATCACAATGATAGTTCACTATATAAATGACACAGGCTATAGCTTCCTGATGATATAGTCACCATTTTTTTCTTAGTGACTAACTAAGAGTCTCACTTTACAAAAAAGTATCAGATATCAATATCAGGGACCGGATCGAGATCGGTAATGAGATCCTAATAAATAGACTCATTTTTTGTGTATCCTTCTGATTACAGGAATTGGTAGGGTAGGAAAATTTATTTTGTGGTGATGAAGATGATTCATAGTACTAATATATTGAGCTTGGATCGTTGATCATTCTACTGGTTGGGCTCCAAGAGGCACCATAAAAATGAATCTTCCAAAATGACATGACCTGATCCACTAAAAGAATGGCCTCATCTAAGAAATCGATATCCAGAGGTGATATTTTAGGGGTCTTATGGGAAATCGGATATTTTTCCAGTTTCTGAACCATGATGTCCTTCTACAGGACAATGTTGATGTCTAACTACTAAAGGATCACTTCCTAGCATGCTAGACATCCCATTAACATCAGGGGAATTGGGATATAATTTACCATATTGACATGGTAAACTATACGTATCTCTTCATCCTATGAATAATTTCATAACTTCTACAATGAAAAAACTAGTGCAAGGTAGCTCTTCTCATTAAGAGAATATCAGAACTCTATCTAGAGGAGAATGTGACTAAGACAGTATAACCTATTTTATATCGCCTCATTATTCATCTGAAATATCTAGTCCCTAAGGGGTCATTATAGGGTGATAACATAGAGGAACAGAGGCTTCCCTAATATGGTTTTCCTTAGATTTGGATGTTAAATCATGTACTAATTTATTTTTTTAAATGATTCATTAAATTCTTTATCCCACTGGTAAACGGTTCAATTCTTTATGAGCCCGTAAAAGGGAATACAATTTCTGTCCATATATTCAATGAATTGGAATATTTAGGTTAAGTGTCCTTGAGGACCTCATAGATCTTGGAGGTTTTGTATATTAGGTATCTAACAAATTAATTTTATCTTCTCTGGGTCGACATCAATTCCTCTGTATCTAAGGAAGTAACTGATAAATTTCCTAAAGGTGACCTGGAAAGAACAATTCAAAGAGTTCAGAATCATATGACGGGAGGATAGAAAGATGAACACTTTCTTTATATCCCTTAGATGGTCCTGACACTAGAATTATTTAACCACTAAATCATCTATGTTGAATTCAACTAACATCTGAAATATTGGTTGGAGAACGTGGGGTGTGGATCCTTGATAGGTGTCTCCAGAAATCATTACACCTAGGGGAATTACATGATAATAGGATTTAAATTGTGGAACATGAAATGATATTGAATCCTCATCATTATTGGAATTCTAGATCTAATTATACTAAAATATCCAACAATTAATGAGAGATCCATGAACCCAAATATGGGATCAATCAATAGCATTGTCATTGGAAGAGGAAAATCAATCTTTAGAACAAGACGGTTTAGGTATCAAAATTTGATTAAAAATCTGATCTTCCAATACTTCATCATGAATATGATGATATTGTATATATAGTTGGTGTACTGAACATCTTTGATGAATCTAGTTTTGGTAATCTTATCAACTTCAGCCTCTACCATGGCACCATGAGAAGGTTTCATTTTTCTGGGAGGCTACTTGAACCCACGGTGACTCACTGAGAGGCCAAGATGATAGATGGAGACCTAAGATTAAATTCTAGGAAAAGTTTAATAAATCCAAGAAAATACAACACCGTCTAGCTTTAGGAAATCCATGTATAGCTAATTTTCCTCTACATGCATCGTTTCACTGATCATCATCAGCCTCAGGTCATCTCTGGTACCAACATTTACCTAAAACAGATCATCAAAAGTGGTGGAGATACCTTATTCAAGCATAGGACAAGAGTCTTACTAAGCATCTTCATCATCTAAAGCAAGATAATTATTATGAGGAAACTATTCTTAAAGGCTGAATGATTCTTCGAGAATACTGGTGCCATCTTGGGAAAATGTAGAATCCTAGCTAGGAGACTCATGCTCTGCTAAATCCATAGTAGTAGGGGTTGTCGAACCTATCCCATCAGGCCTTCAACAGTGGCGTACAAGGTTGATATTAAATAAATGGTGGTGGGTTAGTTATTTTTGGTTTAACCCATCTCGGTGAAGTAGGAGGGTGTGACCCACAATTTTCGCCATTACCCTTAGATCTCAGTACCTCATATTTCTAGGAGCGTCTCGTATCACTCTAGCCTAGACTCTGTATGATTAATAGGTAATCAACCAAATTTCCAAAAGATTAGGGGCATGGAACCCTTTCTTATGGAAATGGAAAAATTATTTCCCATGTCTGGTGTCACAGCCTCCAACCAAGGATTTGTGAGGATTAATGCATCATCAAAATCTATTACAGGGTTAGCTACAATGGTGGTATGATCAACCTCATTTTTTAACATACTAGTCTCTAATATTATAATAGATATCATCCATATAGCAGTCCTCACATGAATCAATGGGATATTTTTCACCTAGGATCACACATGAATGGAAATTGAGGGATTACATGACGAATTAGTGATATTAGGATGGAACTGGTGTAGATAGACGGATCCATGGACAACCCATCAATGAATTGTCGGTGGAATCTTTCAAGAAAACAATGAATTAAATATTTACTACCGAACTACTAAAATGTTTCTTCAAATAGATTCTACCACACAACCACAACTATGTCCTTTCATAACCCTAAATCTTCATGTCAATGGGACTCATGTCTACTTTTTTCAATCCATGTATAAGATGTTTCTGTGTCGGGATAAGATAGATCCAGGAACAAGTGTTGAACAAATAGTTATAAAAATCCATTCAATTAAAATGATATTTGATTTATTACATGTTAATTTTCACCTACATGAGGGATCCCTCATCTTTAAAAGAAAATGAAATTATGGATTAGAACTCTACTCATTCAACCTTCTAGGAATTGACGGTCTTTGTAGCTTCTACCTCTGTTTTAAAATGGAAGGGGATTTAGTGCATTTATCCTGATAGGTGGACAGTCTTGAGGATTGATAGCTTCACAGGAATGAGGAATAAGTTCTTTAGAACATCTTATTTTTATTCGAGATACACATTGATTCCTATATGGGATTTCAAACTGGAAGGAGGCAAAACAGGAACATTCAGATAAACCACTTCATTCTGGATGGTGTTGAAAATGCCTTTTTGTTCATCAAATAACTCTCTAAAAAAACACTACTGGATGATTTTCAGTCGGTTGAGGCCTTGATGTAGCTGGATGTAGCTGATCATGGTGTGGTCACAACTATTCTGTCTCATCAAGTAGCCCAGTCAGTGTTGGTGGTGAGTCTGAACAAATGGGCTAGGAGGACTATGAATACTGAGCTCTATATAGAATATTATATCTACTCTCACTGGAAACACAAATTGAATTATAGAACGGGACTTATCATTCCTTTGATTCACATTTCCTATACTCGTTATTCGATGATATCGATCGTAGACACTCGTCGGACCTTCCTAAAATTCTTTATCACCAGGAACCATGTAGGGATATTCCAAATCAATGGTACTCTTGAAGGATTCATCCTAGAAAACATAAGTGGAGAATTACAATGCTAGATGAACTCTTAGGGTGATTTCATTCTCTAGAGGCATGAAATCGATATGATTACTGGGAGGATTTAGTGCTATCAGGTGGGTTTTCTCTCCCATTCATTCTCGGCATCTTCTCTTTGGAGACATGGAAGGATGTGAAGTGGATGTTAATGCATCATATAGATAAGTAGCATGGACTGCATAATTCTTTGTCAGACTAAACAGGCATGAATGACACTGTGGACATGAGCGACTGCCTAGTGAGCTAACCTGCCATCATACTTTATGGACCCCAGTTGGAATCCTATTTCCATTCACCATCCTTGTCTCACTCTATATTAGGGGAGAGGAATTTTTCCTATTTTAGGATATAGAAAAACATAAAAACATCATTTTACAAATGGTCTTAGATCCAATCCTTGAACACATATCATTTCTTAATGGTCTGCTAATAAATCCTTTGTTAAGGGAAGTAATCAGGGTGATTAGTGAGTTTTGGAATCAAGGGGATTCCAACATTCTAGCAATATTAGAACCTCGTGTTCCAAGGCATAATGAAAATAACTAGGAACCTAAGACTCTTTAATGTAGTAGGTTAGTTTTCCCTGGTTCGGGAAGGAGCTCTAGGAGCTTTTCCCAGATGAGGGCATAGATCTTGACGAGGTGTTCGAGTCACATTATCTCATCTAGGAAATTGCACTTGGTGAGGGTGTGCCTATCGATTCTGGACTGGGAGAGCATAGGAATGAAGGGGCTTATGCACTTAGTGAGGATATTATTTGGTAGGATCTATTGGTAATAGATCTAATGGATCTAAAGCCTCTACCTATACAATTGTTCCAGTATCTATTTTTTGGTTTTTCTTGATAGAGCATAAAGATGAAACAGAAAACCTTTCTTGGCCTAATTCATGAATTATTCTAGGTGTTTCCAAATTTCATAGAAATCCATAAATCTACCTAGGAATATCTGAGTGATTAGAGTGGGTGCCAACCTAGTCTTGATGTTCTCCAATAATATTTTAAAAATATGATCTTGAGTCATTGGCATGTTGACTGATTATGTGAGGTCATTCTACAAGGAAAAAACGTCTTTGACAGGCACATTTGGATGTTTCTTGAACCATAAGTGGTCAGAAATAATTGTATATTTTGTGGTGGAAATAAACTAGTAATGAAACTATTTTTTGAGGTCCTCTCAACCATTAATATAACCTATGGGTAACTGGTTTTACTTGAAAAACATATGCCCTTCCAATTTCTAAACAACACATCAGATCTTGACAACTTGATATTGCTCTCTGGTTTCCAACATGGGTCCTCACCTTGAGATAAAGTGGGCTAGACTATACAGAGGTTCACTCATCTTATTTAGGGGATGAAGGTAGGATTCCCTAAATTTGGGGGTGCTCGCATATTGCCTACCCATTCCAGATATAGCATTCCATTTGGTATAATTGCCAACTTTCATGTCTCAAGGTCTCTGAGGTTGGAAGTGATAAAATATATCAAATCTTCTTGGAAGGTGTTCATATATTGATTGCGATCTCATACCACCAATTCATTAATAGGCTCAACAACCATGTCAATTGGCTTGGCATCTCATGGAGCACATTGATGAGTGGAATGAGGAAGATCTTGTGGTGATGCTTGATCAGGATCCCTAGGGAGATTATCATGTGACTCATGTAGATTTGGAGTCACACAATGTGATTGTTTTCCATAAACTTTAATATCTACTCTTTCGGGATGCACAGGATCATCAAGATCAATTGAGAGAATATTGGTGTGAATTACATGTGGAAACTAATGCTACCCATGATTCCATCATGGAGAATGAACATGTTATATTTGAATGACAACATAATCTGAGTGCCTGTCATTAAGGAGTTCTTCAATGATGCTATTATGATCTTTAAACTATTGAATATGGGTATAAATTGTGGGATCATACTTTTTTATATGAAATATCATATGGACCTATGTTATTTATTGCTTCATTTTTCTTCTTGAGGTTACAACAAATGGAAAATGACACATAGGGTTCCATGACTCCAACTGCATGTCTTTGCATGCATATGAAAAAAACCGTATGAGGGTCCACTGGATACTACCCAGCCCCATGGGGTAGGATATCATTGTACAACCCTACACTGGTGTCCCCATCCTTATAAGATATATCAAGGACAACCATGTTTACTATGATGGTAATTGAAGTAATATCCTTGGTATCATAAGGTAGGTTAGGCTAATGTATTATTTGATTGAATTGGAGAGTAGTGTATTCTCCATAGCCACATATTTTCACATGCAAGTATGCCTCTTAAATTATTATTTAGAGAACTGTGAAGCTTTGGATGTTTATATTTTGGAGGGTCTGATGGTGTATGGGTGACACAGGGTGCTAATACACTAGGAGTTATTCCTACTCGACCAAGAGACATTGGCGATTGATGTCGTCAAAATTCTCATGGATCCATTGGTAGAAAAATTTATGATCATGGTGGGGAAAAGTGTCACCCAGATTGTTTAGCATAGGCACAAAACCTGGTTCTTGATGAGGGACTTAATTATGTAAATGTTGGGAACCAAATTCAAGAAAAACACCACTGGAAACTGATTGGGGACCAGAGTATCCCATAAGATTCCTTGTCAAGAAGCAGGCCCTAGCTATTGGTTGGACCATGATTCAATCAATGATGGTTGAGATGATATCAGTTACACTGATGTAGATCAGTACAGTGGTGGACTGGCCAGTGGAGGAGTCGCTGAATGAGATGGCAGATTACTGCACACTAGTTCTTCTCTAGAGTGTCGCACCTTCTGCAACATCTATCCTTTTAAGACTGGGAGTTTACCACCACCTCATGTTCAAGGATAGAGGTGGTCATTTTTTGGTCTACCAAATTCTCATTGTCTATCAATCCCATGAATAAATCAGCATGTTCTTGAGTATATATATAGAATTAAACATGTGAAGATAGTGATGACTTTCCCATGAGACCCTAGATTGGAGACAAATCCTCATCTTCCTACATGAAACAGAAAATGGATTCATGGATTTGGTGCATCTCATCTTTTGAGATGACAAATCTCACATACTAGGATCCTTCAGAAGAATCTGATACAAATGACCATGGTGAATTTAAATCATTAATTCATAGTCAAATTCAGAATCGATGTGGATAATTGGATTGAAATTAACTTATCTCTTCTTAGACTTATTCCTTTCATGGTGGTGGTTCACCGTTATAGAACGAGAGGATGATGAATCATTCAGAGCTCTCAATTTTCCTCTCTCTGTGAGTCCTAGGGTATTTTTTTAGTGCTTGTGATGCTTGACTCAAATCATTTTTGATCTGGATCATCATAGAATCTTTTGATCCTAACTGGGAAAGATCCATTGAAACTCAAAAAATCAAGGTGAAAAATAATGAAGTCCTTCTTGTTGATATGACTAAAGGGATCTCCTTCATTTAAGCTCTTAAGGGTTCATACTTCTGCAAATCTTCCTCATTGAAAGACCCTATATTCATGAAGCTTGATGATGGTCATTTTGCGGTCAAAGATGATTATAAGGCACTTCAACAATGTATGATAATGTGTAAGTTCTCTTTTATGGGTCATATTTCATATATTAGAAGAGATAAACCATGGTCAGCCTCTGATCTCATGTCTAGGATTTGTCATGTTTGGGGTTTATATGATTGGAATATTGTTCCATTAGGAAGAGGATATTTTCACACACTGTTAAGATCCCACGATGAGCTCGATCGTGTTTGGAAATTAGGAAACCTAAAGCTTAAATCATCTATTCTTAGAATATCTAAATGGGATTTCATGTTAAATACTTATACCATTCGGAACAACACGGACCAAATTTGGGTTCATCTGCATGTACTAAGTTGGTTTTTTGGGCACCCCAAAATCTTGAATGACATCCTTTCCTGTCTAGGAAGTCCCCTCAAAATTGACCAGTGAACATTAAATGATGATCTTGGATTTTATGTGTGTGTTACGGTTGAGCTTTATCTTGATTCTAAACTCATGGATGCTATCAATTTCAATGAAATTCACTAAAAAATAGATGTTCATATTGATTTTGAATGTATGCCACCATTATGTGAACTCTGGAAAATTATTGTCCACTCTTTATTGAATTGTCGTGTTAGGAAGAATAAAACCTCCTAGAAAATGGATGATGGATGGACCAATGTTGGGAAGGGAAAGAAGGATAAAAATACTACCTCTGAGAAACCTAAACCTTAGATGAAAAAAATTAGAAGTTTGGGATAAGAAGGAAACCTTTTTGGGAGGCACTTCAAGTTCCACATGGGCTGAGCTTGTTCAATAAGAAGAGCTCTCTCTTGTTGATCATATTATTATTCAAGATATTGAAAATCTTTCCATGGATGCTTGTGACCAGAATTAATATCCCACTACTTTAGATGACACTTGTGGCCTAATTATCCCCAAATCTGGACATGTTTTTTCTAACCTTGCAGGGCCACCCAATAGAGGTGATACTGGTACTAAGTCAAGAATTCACATAGGCTCATCTCCTGTTTTCCAATAGTCTCCTCCTGCAAGTCCAAAAAATGATGTACAATCTTTAGTTGGCAGAAACTCAATTGTTTTGTCTTTATTACATGATAAGGGAAGCACTAAGAGCTTGGTGCACCATGCTTATATGAATCAGTCCTCCGAGGACACTAATCTGGTTCTTCTATATGGTCATCTTGTGATGGCAGAAAACGTGGCTCTAGATCACAATTCAAAATTTTTCCAGTCCACTAAGAAATTCATAATTAATCCTTAGTTTTTTATTCCCATGATGGAAGAGAGAATGAAGCCTTTTACTTTGGAGATTTTCACCCACATGACTCCCTTGTATGGTATCTCAGGTATGGAATATTAATCTAACAAGAATATTTCTAATGAGTCTGCCAACTCTGTGAGAACACAGCCTACACCTTGCACTATCTCTCATACACATGAAAAAATCCATTAACTATTTCATGGGGCAGTCTTATGTCCCCCCTTCCGAATGATAATATTTCTGAACAAAAGTATAATATTATTAATGCAGGTGTTACTAATAAATATTTTGTTTCTACTATGATAAAATAGCGAAAGAAACCTTTTTCGACCTCCTCTCAAAATTTTAGATGTTCAGTGAGGAACAAAATCTCAGGTAATTCAAAAAAAGGGGGTTCTAATAACAAAAACAGGTTAAAATAAATATTTTATTTTGTTACTGTCAAGGCATTGCAAACCTTGACATGTATATTGTTCTTAAAATATTTCTCATGACTCATAAACCTAAAGTTTTTTTCTATTTCTGAACCTAAAATCAATTTAAATCTGAAATTTATGCATCTTTTTTCTTATGGTTATAATTTATTTGTCACTTGTGAAGATGGTATGGCTCTAGAATCTCTTTGGGTCTTTTACCATGCATCATTGCAAAATTTCAATGCCTTCAAAATTTTTGATCAATGTTTTAACTTTAATTTTTCTCTTGATGACATGAATATTTATTGAACCTTGATATATGTTAAGAATAGATACCAAGATAGAATATCTCTTTGGAGTGACCTTTATGGATTAGCTAACAACATCTATGAACCCTGGTTTTTGACTGGTGATTTTAATGCGATTCTTCCCTCTAGTGAAAAAATTGGCCCATCTCACCTGTCCATCTCCTCTAGATAATTTAGATCCTCTGTTGTATAGAAGACACTACAATTGGGATATTTCTAGTAAACTGGATAAGGCTTTCATTGACATGACAACTCCAGACAATTGGGACGCCATCTCTAGCATCACATTACCTAAACATAACTCTGACCATCACCCCGTCATTGGAAATCTTCTCATCAAAAAGATCAAACACATCCTCCCTTTTAGATTTAATAATTCTTGTTCTTCTGATCAAGATTGTTCCAACATTATAAAAAATTTCTATATTTCTATGAATCATCATAGTGATTTTTTTTCCTGTATCCCCAAGTTAAAACACCTGAAACAGTGACTAGAGGGTTGGTGTAGTTCTAAATACAAACTACTGGGCAAGGACATTTCTACTATTGAGAATTATTTTACCCATATTCAAAGAACTACTACTAGCTCTAATTTTTCTTTGGATCCCCAACTAGAAATCAATACCTTGATGAAACATAATTCTCTTCTACTCATTAAATAAAACTTGTGTAAGTAAATCTTCAAAACCAAATTTCTCTTGGATGGTGATAGAAATACTAAGTTCTACAATTCTCTCTAAAGAATCAAAAAAGTTTGTAGAACTCTTTCCTTCCTTAGGGATGAAGATACCATTTTATACTATGAGGAAGATATTTATAGTCATGTTATCTCACACTTTGATAATATTTTCTATGGCTCAAATATCAACAAGGATCTTCTTCCTGATGTCATTTAGATCATGGTAAATGAAGAGGCAAATGCTTATATATTAAGCATCCCTCCTGATCATGAAATAAAAGAAACCTTTTTAGCCTTAATCCTAATAGTTATTTGGTTCTGGATGTCTTTTAAAATGGTTTTTTCCAATTCCATTGGGAATTAATATGCTTTTATGTTTGAAAACTTTTCAAATCGTTCTTTTCAAGTGGTATTCTCCCCCATGGTCTAAATGTTCAATTTCTCACTTTAATCCCTAAAGTTAAAAATGCCTCTGAGGTACATCTCTTCCAGACTATTTCTCTTATCAATTCCCTTTACAAGATCATTACTAAACATCTGGATAATATACTTGCTACTATATGTAAAAAAAATTGTTTCCTGGAACCAATTTGGTTTTATCAAGGGTTGGTCTATTCAATAGTACATTTGTCTTGCTTCGGAGTATACCAACTCCTTAAAATTGATATTATGAAATCCTTTGATACTTTTTATTGGAGATTCATTTTTAATGTTCTCAAATCCTTTTTATTTAATGATAATTTCGTCTGTAGGATCAACTCCTTATTTAAATCAGCATCCATCTCCATTTTTATTAATGGTTAACCTAAGGGTTATTCTAAATGCACCAAGGGAGTTAGACAAGGTGATCCCTTATCTTCTATCCTTTTTTCTATTGCGGAAGAATATGTAATCAGATTGATAACTCATCTTGTTGACCAAAATAACCTTAAACCCATTTACGATGCAAGAAACTTAATTATTCCCACTAATGTTTTATATGCTGATGAAATCATTCTACTTAAACAAGGTGATGAAAAGTACATTCAAAATTTAAAAGATGCTTTGTCTCATTATGAAGAAATATCTGTCCAAGATATAAGCAGGAATGAAGCATTAGTTTTCTTTGGTAAAAATTTCCCTAATGCTAGAAAAAAAATATTATCAATAATCTTGTAATCAAAGAAGGTTCTTACCCTCTCACCTATCTTGGAGTACCACTTTTCTAGGGAATTCCTAAATCCATTTACATTTCCAATGTGGTTGATCTGGTCATCAATAAATTGTTTTCCTTGAAGTGAAAATTTCTCTCTATCTCTGGTAGAATCAGTCTGGTAAATTCTACTATCATCTCCAAAATGGTTTATTCCTTGATGGTTTACAAATGGATTATTGGTCTCATTAAAAAAATTAATTTTTACATAAAAAACATTTTTTTACAAGAATTATTATTGAAAGTAATCTTGTTACCATCCCATGGGCCACTTTATACAAACCTTTAGAGAATGTTGGTCTTTTTAGCACAATCCTATAGCTTTTCAATGATTTACTTCAAGTTAGACTCACTTGGTGGATGATCCATGAATACTTTGACTCTATTTCATTCCTTTAAAAGATATTTCTCATAAAATTGACGAAGGGAAATCTGAACAATATTAATTCCTCCATCTGGAATTCTATTAGGAAATCATTTGAAAATATCATGAACAAATCTAGATGGATAGTTTGCACTGATTCCTCAATAAATTTTTGGTTGGATTTTTGGAATGGTCCCCTCTCATCTCTTTGATTTATCTTTATTCTCTTCCTAAAAACACTGATAGAACTATTAAATATGTTATTCAATCTCATATATTTAATCTTGTTGATAACATCACTCAGATTATGTACAATATTTCCTACTCTAACGATAGTTATTTTTTTATTTAGAAGGCTTCTCACAATGGTGTCCTTGATTCGAAAAGTTTCTATAGGAATATTTTTTCAAATTTTTATCATTATTTTTGTTGGTTGAAATTATTTTATAAAACATGGATTAAAATATTGAGAATTATTCTTGTTTGGAATATTCCCCACAACTGTGTCCCCACAGAGGGTTGTCAACAGACTTTTTGGATTGAAATTTTATCTAAGTGTCATTTTTGTCACCAATATAGAGAATATACTAACAACTTGTTTATGTCTTGTTCTATGGTGTCTACCCTTTGGATTTATATTACATACATTTTTTACTACATATGGATACTCCTTGATACTATCATCTCTCTATTAAAAAGTTGTGTGGATATCAAAACCACACAATAAGTCCAGAACCTATTCTTAACTGATGTAGATGGGATTCACCATGTGATCTAGTGTGAAAGAAATGCTATTGTACACAATAATTACTCTTTCAATCATAATGCAGGTTGGATATGGATTCTCAATACTACTAGAGATGTTTTCTCGCCTCATAAATCCTATTGTGACAACATCATTAGAGACTTTGAGATCCTTCACTTACTTTAGATTAATGGTCTTTACAAAATAGTCAAGGTTCACTTTTGATGTTATTAGGTGAGACCCGCTCCCATGATGCATCAAAGTGAATGTTGATGGTTCCTTTAAATGAAACCCTAGTCCTACAGGCAATGGTATGATTTTTATATATTATCTTGGTTAATGTCATTGATTCTTTTATGGTAGTTGTGGAACCCTCTCGTCTTTGGAAGCAGAAATGATTGTTTTGATTCATGCTATTAACTTTTCAAAGCAACAGGGCTGGCAACAATATTTGGATTCACAGTTATTTAAACACTATTTTCCAAGCCATGTGGAATGGTGTGGTGTATCTAGCATGGACTCCTACTACCCTTTGGATGATCTGCCTATATTTTATTTAGGAGATCAACCACATTGCCACTCATGTCTATCATGAAGCCAATATGGTTGTCGATGGTCTCTCCAAAAAGGGGCCCAACTTGAATATTACTTCGCAGGATGATTTTCCTTGTAATAGTATACATTTTTTGATAAATATTATAATAAGATTCTGTCTTTTAGACTCATGTAATCTGCTTTTTTTATATTCAATAAAATGTGTCGTGGTCTTTGACTGAGGAACCATCTTAACAAACCATTCCCGAATGAGATGATTCTTCAGGGCAAGGATATTTTTCGGTATGGGTAGGACCATCAATTTTTTTGATGATAGTGAAGGGCGGACCAACTTCTTTAATTGGATGGGATATAGGGAGGGAAAATGTATAAGTAATAATCAAATTGGGGAGGACCTCTACTCTGGGTATTGATGTATAAGTGAAGACATACGCTTTGGTCAGTGGGAACATGGGGAGGAACTACATATATATTGTGAGAGTTGGGAGGAACTCCAATTTTGTGGGATGAATTATGTGTAGGGACTTATCAATAATCAAACCAGACATGTGGAGGATCTCTAAAATGATTAGTACATGTAAGAGAAAAACCTCCATATTGGGTGTCGTACATGTGGGGAGAACCTCTGTTGAGGCTTGTTGAAACATGGGGAGGGCCTCTATGTTGTTTGTCTATTTCAAGGGGAGGACCTACATTTTATATGTTGGTTGAATGGAGAGTACCTACATACTGGTTTTCAAATAAGTGGGGGTTTAACTCTAATTATATCTCTTCTAGAGTGGGAAAAATCTATGTTTGAGCTGGTGGAAACATGGGGAGTGCCTCCATTTTGGCCAGTAAAGAATTGGGTTGGAGCTTCACTCAGGTTGGTTGTTATATAGGGATGAAATCAGTGTTGTTTGGAACTGAAGTGGGGAGTGCCTCCACAAGATATGTTAATGATATTGGGAATACTGCCACACTAACAGCCTGTGACATGTGAAGGACCTCCATATCGGGAACCATATGTATAGGGAGGACATAGGTATTAGATGTCTACAAAGCGGTGACGACCTCCAATTTGATTGATACTAGAAGAATGGGGAGGATCTCCATTCTAAATGTGAAAGTGGGGAGGGCCTACACATGGTTTTGTTACTATATGAGGAGGACTGTATTACTGAGTCAAATTGTCATGGACTAGTCTGAAACCACTATTGGTGATGTCAGTGATTAACAAAGTCAATCCAACCTATCTGTAGAGAACCTGAGGCCTTGATCCCAACCGACCATTGATGGGACCCTACTATGTTGTTGTAAGTATTTTGTGGAATATTCTTAGTGTGGCATGATCCATTGAAGTTGTGGAAGATTATGCCCCTTCTCTCGAATCCTCTGGAGCTTCCACCTGACATTGGCATCTGGTCAATCAGAATGAGGTTCATAGAGTGGGGGTATAGTCTACCCATAGTCAGCCTAAATAACAAGTCATTGTAAGATTTTATGGCGTGTAGTGTGTTTCCTCCTTAGAGTCTCATGGGAAGTAGTCACAGTTGGTATGATAGAACCATCCCCTACATCCTCAGCATAGGGAAGAAAGTCATAGGATCACTTGGGGGAGAGGCTCCTGAAGTGGTTCACTATTGTATTAGGGAGTAGTGGGTCCCTAAATGATACTAGGGGGTGGTGGTTTCAAGGAGGTACATAAGATTACAAGTCTGGGTAGTAGATTACCCCCTCCTCTGAAGGACCCTGGAACACCCTAAGAGGGGAGGGGTTATTTGGGGTGTCAACCTTTTCTTTTTAAAGTTGTGGATCTTGTTCTCATGTTGGTATGAACATTTTAAATATATCAAACAAATGAAAGATGGGAGTTGACCTGACACTTTTACGTGGTTCACCATAAAGGGCTACGTTCAAAGAGAATACGCCAACAGTGTCTCGGTTATACCAAAATCCACTAATTTTCACTCGTTTATGGATTACAAGTTTCAGTCACAGACACTCTGTGATAGGAGCACTTCCTTTAAAATGGTTTAGAGAACACTCAATTCATTCCTCAGATCACTTCCCTAAACTCCCCCTAGATCACTTCCTTGATAGAATTCAAACCCATTTTATTGACTTGAAGGTCTCCTCAATATATTTGCATTGAAGTCTTTGTCTCTATTCGGCATGACACCCTACTTGGAGTGAATTCCTGGATTGATGAACTTGAAAGCACTGAACCACTAAACCGAATAACAAGAATCCTGTTAGAAGCATAACACCACACTTGAGAGCAATACCCCAACTTACGCGGAAGATTTGGGAATTGTCATGAAAGATGAATTTCATTCAACACCAACTTTCCACGCAAACCTTATCTTTCATGCAACTGCATTAAAGGTTTCACTTGGTACTTTCATACTAAAGGAACACCATGCACACATGATTTACCCTCTTCAAATATTTTAGGTGAAAATCATCCACAAGACTGAGCTATTGGATTTTCAATGGAAAATTCTTTAGTCTTCATTGGGGGTAGCCGCATATTTATAATTCCTTGATGACCCTACATGAAACATCCCGATGAGTTTTTGTCGGCGCACGCAAGATTCTTCATGAGCGCTCAAACCCCCTTTTGACATCGCATTGGGTGCGCAAACCCTTTCACAAAACATCATCTTCCATGCACTCCATGAGTTTTCCATTTTTCAGCGTTATGATCTTGAAACTTGTCTGGCATGAAAGTTCCAAAAACACCTTTAATATTGCATGCAAAAACCAATCGTTTGTGCTCACATAAAATATTTTGTGCACCTTCTTCTACCAAAAACACATTACTCCATTTTCTGATTTTCATCACCAAAAATTTATCCAACACTGGAGAATGGAGCCACCTTTAATATTGCTTTCAGATCAAACTATATAATCCATTTCCATGAAATCTCCATGATCTTAAATGAAAGGGTTGACAACAAGAAACCCAAACCATGATTATCCCAAAGTCAATTGATAACAAACACAAACCGAACACCTTTTCTAGCAAAGGACAACCTTGGTTCCAACAATATCATTATTTGGGTTTTTTGGAAATCACCAGATAAATTCAATAGAGAAAAATCCATAAGAAAACCTGAAATACAAGAATTAACTCATCCAACACTCTAAATCTATGTGAGAAATTATCAGTGTATAAAATAAGAGATAATACATGAATTGTGTTCACAAGAGTTTAAATGAAAGCTCTAGATATTTCCTTATAACACTAGATAGTTTTCTCCCATCACTATTCTTTCCATCTTCAGCCATGATTATTTGTATCTTCTCTCATCCAAAGACATGAATTCTATCCATTTCTCCCAATTTGAAATAAACCCAAAGACAGATAACCATCCATTGAAAAACTCAAAACATTCTCCCCATGGATTTTATCTCCCCCATAAACCTGAAACACTTCCATAAAATAGATTAAAATAGTTAAAACAATTGGGGAGGGGGGAATTTTGTAAAATCCTTATGCACTGGGAGGTGGTTGAACACCGAGGGCAACTGATGTTTCTTATACAGAGCCACTAACAGTGGCTTGGTCAAGATATCAGCCACTTGCTCATCAGTTCCCACATGATCCATTCTAACCAAGTCATGCTCCACTTTTTCCTTGATAAACTGATATCTGATTTCAATATTTTTTGTATGATAATGTTGAACAATATGCTTCGTAAGATCAATTGCACTCTTGTTATCATAGTATGTCACCATTGGTTGTTTCACCTCATCACCAATATTTATAATTTATTGCTTCATCCGTAGAAGTTGAGTGCATTCCTTTGTAGAGGAAATATACTCTGGTTCAGTAGTACTAAGAGAAGTACATTCTTGTTTCTTTCTCAACCAGCCAACACATTTTTCCCATTATAGAATACCGCACCACTAGTGGAATTTTTTTCCACTACATTTCCATCCCAATCAGCATATGAAAACACTGATAATTCACAGTCCCTTCCTGCAGTGAAGTATAACCCAAAATTATGCGTACCTTGAATATACCTCATGATTATTATTTTTTCCACCATATGTTCCTACATTGGATTACTCTAAAAGAGGGATGCTAAGATTGTCACAATGATGATTTCTGGCCCTATTGCTATCAGGTGCAATAATATCCCCATGATTATTTTGTACATTGGTGGATCTATTGAGGTCCCATCCTCATGCTTTCCAAGTTTAGTTCCAACTAAAATCATAGTTGACATTTTTTTCGAGTCATGCATATTAAATTTTTTTCAGAAGCTATATTGCATGCTTTTCTTGAGAAATGAATGTGTAATCCTTCATTTTAATCACCTACAGTCCTATGAAATATGTGAGATCCCTAATCATAGACATTTATGATTCCAATTTCATGTGATTGGTGAATTCATCTGCTGATTTCTACCTACTACCACCAAATATAATGTCATCAACGTAAAATAGAGACATGAACTGGTCTTTTAGGGAAGTCTTCACATAGATATTGTGATATACTCCCCCAATTTTGAGTTCCAACATCTTGATATAAGAATCCAATTAAGAGTACCATGTATGTGGTGCCTTTTCTTGCCTTAGAGTGATTTCTTTAGTTTGAAAACTTTCGTTTCAGTAGTACCAAGAAGAAAACCCACTAGTTGTTCAATGCAGACTTCTTATTCGAGTACACCATTCAAGAATGTTTTCTTGACATCCATTTGATATACTTTAGATCCTTTTTTGGAGTTCTATGGCAAGGAAAGGCTTGATTGGATCCAGTCTAGACACTAGAGAAAAGGTTTCTTCAACATCAACACCTTTAATATGGGAATATCCTTTACATACTAGTAATTCCTTATTTCAAATAACACTTCCATGGTCATCAAAAGTTTTCTTGAAGATCCATTTTGTTCCAATCACATTGTGACCTTCGAGTCTCTTGAAAAGATATCGTGTCTGATTCTTTTCAATCTAATCTAACTCTTCATTCATGGCATTCATCCAAGATTCATCCATTACAACTTCTTAAAATGAGGATGGCTCCAAAATTGACAAAAATGTATATTGTTTGTTATTCCTCATCCTCCTTGTTTATGTGGTTACACTACTATCCCCAATTATGTTAGATGGATCAATCTCATCTCTTAGATTTCTCCTGTAAGGTTCAATTGCATTCTCTCCATCCAAGGTTTCCTCTTTAGATTCTACTTCTAATTCAACATCATGATGTTATTCCTGAGTGTTTTGTACACCTTCCTCTATTTCTATATTATTTACTCCAAGTTCACTTTCATCTTCACTTTCTATCACATCATCATATGAAATCCTTAAAGGATTTGTGTTTTCCTCTTCAATGACATTAACATCAATACTTTCCATATTCCTTCATAATTTCTAGTTGAAACACTTGTAGGATTTTCTGTTTATTGAGTATCCAATGAAAATTCTTTCGTCTTCATTGCCACCATACTTCCCTTGATTTCCTTATTTGTTTCTGATGAAGCATTTACTTCCAAAAACACAAAAGTATTTCAAAGTGGGCTTCCTTCCATGCCACAATTCTTATGGTGTCTTCATCTCACACATATAAAGACCTATTCAATTTTGAATATACACTACTACTTGAACAACCTCTTTCCAGTAATGTCATGGAATATGACTCTCAGTCAGCAAAGTCCATTCCATGTTGTTCACATGTTGATTCTTACATTCAACAACTCCATTTTATTATAGATTTCTCACTGCAGCTACCTCATGTTGTATCCCATGTCTCTCTAGGTAGTTTTTAAATTCAATCGACATGTATTCCCCTCTATTTTTAGATCGTAACACTATAATTGTTCATCCAGTATCATTCTCAGTGATTCAAAGATATGTTTTCATGCAGTTAAGTACTTGTTGTTTCTTATGTATAACCATTACACATTCCATTATACTCTAATCATCTATGAAAAGCATGAAGTACCTTTCTCTATGAGTTCTAGAAACAATTATCGGGCCACATACATCTGTATGAATGAGATAAAGAAGATTAGATTCCATTTTCTTCTTTGGCCAATATAAACTGCATAATATCTTCCCACGAATGCAAGCATCACAAGACTTTTCACATTCACATTTCAGGTTAGGAATATCCATGACAATCTTTAGTTTTGATATTTTCTCCATATCTTGTTTATTGATGTGATCCACTCTCTGATGCCACATGTTAGTTTCTTCTTCAACAGTCATGTAACAAATGTTTTCTTTACTATCAAGCTGATACAGGTTCTCTTCTATTCTACATACTTTGATAAGTGAATTTCTTGTGTTTCTTTTTATATAGCAGCCATTCTAATTGAAAGTGACTATAAGTCGTAAGTTATAGGGTTGTATCACAATTAGAATATTATAATGTAGACCATCCATATAAAGAACTCTGTTTTTCTTCCACTCTCTTTTATCTAGCTTAGTACTTTTACAACCTTTTATCGTCAACGCACCATTGTTACCTAACTGAAATTTTCCATTGACCTTTTTCTTGATATTCGTTAATAGGTTTTCATTACTCGTCTTGTGAGTAGAACATCCACTATCAATAATTTATGTTCCATTATTCTTTCTAGTCTTGAGGGATATTTCTGCAATATTGGATTTTTCAATTTTCTTCTATTGTTTCCATAAGTTATTGAGTTGAGTGTAAGAAAAAGCTGGCCTTGCTACTATCTCTTCCATGTACATGGGTTCTTAATACTGAAGATGTTATTACCGAGGGGAAAACATATTTACAATAGAAACATAGTTTGTTGATGAACATTAACTTTTCTCTTACTTTGATATAAGATGTCTATTTTACTCCTCTACCTGTAATAAATAGCTTTATGGCCAAAGTTAGAACAACAATAACAATATCCAAAGAAATATTTTATTCTAAAAGAAGTTGGATATGAATTTCTTCTATTTTGTTAAACACCCATCTTTTCTCCCTTAAAATAGATCCTTGACTATTTTCAATAAGTAATGGTATGGCCTAGATATCCTCATAACTAACACTTCATGAGGGTAAATTTATTATCACTTCGGTTTATCTTCATTCCTTCATCAGTGGGATAGTAATTTGACTTACTCTTATTTTTGGAGGCTCAACAATAGTCTTCTTTTTTTCTTTCCGATTGAATTGGGGGTTTCTTTCTCAACTCTTCAGGTGATTTTTTCTACAACACCCACTTTAAACTTGACTTTATTTTTTCCACCTTTACTTACAGCATTTGATGACTCGGCCTCACAACCAATTCCACTATTTTCCATGTAATTAGGTCTTTGATCATTCAAAATATTTTCAACTCCATTAGAACCACATTTTTCTCTCTCCAACATCTCAGCAATTGAGAGCCATCCAAACTATATTTTTTCCCTTGATTATTTTGAAATTCATTAACTCTCAAGTTTACAACTATGAGTAACAACGTCTTCTTCAAGAACCTCAATAGACTTGGCTTCTTCTTCTAGTCTAGTGGTGAGGTCATTGATGACCTTTTACTGCTCTTCAATTCTCAACATTAGATCCACTATATAATTAGTGATTTTAATAATTTTAGACTAAAATTTCACAAATTCATCCAGTCATTCAATTTCAGCTTCAAGATGAGCAACATAATCAGATGATTCTTCTACAATTGATTTCCACTTATTGAAACTCTTACATTTGATCTTAAGCTTACTAACAAAATATTTAAGTTGAAAATTGAGATTGGAATTAGTTTTCAACTGATTTTCTATGCCATTATATTTTGATGGTTCTGATTTTTCAATAGTGCCCATCATGGAAGCATGGTTTCCAGTTTTAAATTTGCGTTCTTCTTTTTCACATGATTCATCATCATAATCTTCATCTTAATAGATAAAACTCTTCTTCGGTACTTTCTTTCTATATTTGAAGTCCCCCTTTTTGAAAAACCTTTTCTAAGGATTCTCAATGTTTTCTTCTTCACTATCTTCATCATTGATCTTTCTTAAGCACTGAGAGAAAATGTGCCCAACTTTTCCACAACGAAAGCAAGCAAGAGGTAACATCCCTTTGAATCTCCATTTTCCCTTCTAAAACATCTTGGAAATGAGAGAAAGAATTTATTTTTCCTCATCATCTTCACTACTACTATATTTTGAAATTTTTAGTTTCTCCATGGTGTTAAACATCATTTCCTTGATCACTCGAGTCGTGGCATCTTCTGTTTTGACTCTCATTTCACATGCCAACAAGTTGCTCAGCATATCATCCAGAGAAAGTTTGGAATGATCTCCTTTCTCAACGGTTGACACCATTGCATTGTACAAGGGTAGAAGCCTTCTTAATATTTTCTTTACAATATCAATGTCTTTGATTTCATCGACTAGACCCCGAATTGCATCAACCACTTTATTAATTTGATTGAAGAAGGATCATGCATTCTCATTTGTATGCATCTTCATATCATCAAACCTATTGTGAAGGAATTTTAGTGTCACCTCCTTCACATTTCTATCTCCTTCATAAATATTTTCAAGTCTATCCCACATGGATTTTGAATAGGTTCGACTCATCACCATTAGATATATCTGATCAGAAAAGGCTGCGGTGAGTGAATTATGTGCTTTAGCATCTACATCAAGAATTTTCTTTTCTATGTTATTCATAGCTAGGCCTATTAGATTTGTGACTTTTATGCCTTGCATAGTTGAAAAAAGGACTTCCATTCCAAGAGATCTTGGATGTGATCTCATTCTACTCTTCTACATCTTAAAATTACTTCCATCGAAGAGGGGGACTCCCCTAACATTGGATTAATTCCCCATAACGGTATATGACAGATCAAACACAAGTGAACCTCCCTCTAATACCACTTAAAGTACCCCAAAACACCCTGAGAGGGGAGGGGTGAATCATGGTGTGAAATTTTTCTTTTTAATGTTTTGGATCTTGTTTTGACATTAGTAGGAACTTGTAAAATCTTTCAAAGAAATGAAAGAAGGGATTTGACAAAGCACTTTTAATTGTTTCACCACAAAGGGCTACATCTAAGGAGAATACACGAACAGTGTGTCGGTCGTACCAAAATTATCTAATATTCACTAGTTTATGGATTAAAAGTTTTAGTCATAGAAACTTTGTTCTATGAACATTGCCTTTATAAAGGCTCAGAGAACACTCACTGCATCACTCTGATCACTTCCGTAAACTCCCACAAGATCGCTGCCTTTAGAGAAGTCAAACTCGGATTATCGACATGATGGTATCTTCAATAGATTTTCATTGAAGTCTTTGTCTCTGTTTAGCATGAGACACTTCTTTGAATGAAGTCCTAAATATATTCACTTGAAACCACTTAACTACGAAATCTGATAACCATAAGCTTTTCAGAAGCATAACACCATACTTGTGTGTAATACCCCTACTTGCGCGCAAGATTTGTGAATTTTCGTGAAATATGACTTTGGTGCAACACCTACATTCCATGAAATGCTTATATTTGACGCAACTATACTAAAGGTTTCACTTGGACTTTTCAGACTAAAGGAACACCTTGCACGCATGATTTCCTCTCTTCAAATCTTTCACGCACAGATCTTTTGCATGGATGATCTATCATATTATCAATTGAAAATTCTTCTGTCTTCCTTGGGTGTAGACACATATTTATAGTCCTTTGATGACCCTGATCAGAAAATCAGAATGAATTTTTGTCGGTGCACGAAAGATTCTTCATGAGCGCACAAACTTCCTTATGACATCGCCTTGGGCGTGCAAACCCTTTCATACAACATCATCTTCTATGCACTCCCTGACATTTACATTTTTTGGCGTTCTAATCTTGAAACTTGTCTTGCGTTCTAGTTCCAAAAACACCTTCAATCGTGTGCACAAAAACCAATCTTTCGTGCACACTTCAAATCTTTTGCACACTACATTTCTCCATTTTCTGATTTTCAGCCCCAAAAATTTGGATTGAAAGTGATTTGAACACTATTATCGAGACCATCTAGAATAGTGTGGTACATCATTCCTGGCCACAAACCACCCTTTGGATGAGCAGCCTAGATTTTCTTCATGAGATCAACCACATTGCCACTCATTCCTATCATGATGCCAATATGGTTGCTGGTGGTATAGCCAACATGGTGGTCTATTAGGATATTACTTGGAATGATGATTTTCCATGTGATTTTCTACCTTTTTATGATAAAGATGGTAATAAGATTCCATCAATCAGAATCATGTAATATGATTTTTTTATATTTAATAAATTGTACCCTGGTCTTTGACTGAGGCACCACCTTAAAAACCAATATAGCATGAGGTTGTTATTCAGGGCATAGAATTATTTCGGTATGGGTGGGACCATGATGTTTTTTGATGATAGTGAAGGGAGGACCAACTTCTTTAATTTTATGGAATATATGGAGGGACAATGTATCAGTAATCATCATATTGGGGGGGGACCTCCACTCTAGGTGTTTATGTATAAGTGAAGACATATGCTTCGTTTGGTAGGAGCAAGGGGAGGAACTACATGTATATTGTGAGAGTTGGGAGGCACTCTAATTTGATGGGATGAAGTATGAGGGGGGACTTATCACTAATCAAATTGGACATGGGGAGGACCTCTATACTAATAAGTACATGTAAGAGGAAAACCTCTATATTGGGTGTCGTATGCATTGGGAGAACCTCCGTTGAGGATGGTTGAAACATGGGGAGGGCCTCCATGCTAGTTGTCCATTTCAAGGGGAGAACATGAATATTATATGTTGGTTTAATGGAGAGGACCTACATACTGGTTTTCAAATAATTTGGGGAGGAACTCCGATTAGAATAATTATTGAGTGGGAAGAATCTACGTTTGAGCTGGTTGAAACATGGGGAGGGCCACCATGTTAGCAAGTAAAGAATTGGGTTGGAGATCCACTTAGGAAGGTTGTTATATAGGGAGGAACTAAATGTTGTCTGGAACTGAAGTGTAGAGTGCCTCCACAATAGATGGTAATGATGCAGGGAAGACTGTCACACTAACAATATGTGACATGCAAAGGACCTCCAAATCAGGAACCATATGTATAGGGAGGAATTCTGTATTGGATGTCTACAAAGCGGTGTGGACCTCCAATTTGATTGATGCTGGGAGTATTTGGAGGATCTCTATTCTGAATGTGAAAGTGGGGAGGACCTACACTCGAGTTTGTTACTATACGAGGAGGGCTTTCTTACTGAATCAAATTGTCATGGACCAGTTCGAAACCAGTACTGGTGATGTTAGTGATTGATAGAGTCAATCCAACCTATGTATAGGGAACCGGAGGCCTTGATACCAATGGACCATTGATGGGACCCTACAATATAGTAGTAAGTATTCTATGGGATGTTCTGAGTGTGGTAGGATCCATTGGAATTGTGGAGCATGATTCCCCTTGTCTGTAATCCTCTGAAGCTTTCACCTAATGTTGGAATCTGGTCATTCAGAATGAGGTCTGTAGAGTGGGGGTATAGTCGACCAATAGTCATCCAAAATAACTAGTCATTGTTAGATTTTAGGGGTCATAGTGTGCTTGATCCTTGGATTCTCCTAGGTAGTAGTCACGGTTGGGATGATATGAGCATCCCCTACCTCCTCGACATAGGGAAGCTAGTCGTATGATCACATGGGGGAGAGGATCACGAAGCAATTCACTATTATAGTATGGAGTAGAGGATCCCTACACGGTACTTGGGGGGTGGTGGTTTGAGGGACGTACAAAAGCTTACAGGTCTGGGTAGGGGATGACCCCCTCCTCTGAAGGACATTGAAACAACATAAGAGGGGAGGGGTGAATCAGGGTGTCAACTTTATTCTTTTTAAAGTTGTGGATATTGTTCCCACGTTGGTAGGAACTTGTTAAATTTGTCCAAAAAATTAAAGAAGAGGGTTGACAAGGAACTATTACTTGGTTCACCACAAAGGGCTACGTCCAAGGACTATATGCTGAAAGTGTGGTGGTCATACCAAAATACACTCATCTTTACTAGTTTATGGATTACAAGTTTTGGTGATAGACAGTCTATGGAAGGCACACTACCTTTACAAAGGTTCAGGGAAAACTCACTACATCCCTCAGATCACTTCAATAAACTCCCCCAAGCTCAATGCCTTGAGAGAAGTCAAACTCGATTTATCGACATGAATGTCTCTTCAATAGATTTTCATTGAAGTCTTTGTCTCTGTTTGTCATGAGACACTGCATGCAACGAAGTCCTGAATTGATACACTTGAAAGCACTGAACTACTAAACCAGAAAACAAGAATCCTATCAGATGTATAACACCACACTTGAGCACAATACCTCAACTTCTATGGAAGATTTGGGAATTGTTGGGAATGATGACATTCGTGCAACCACTACTTTTCATGCGACCCTTATGTTTCGTGAAACTGCCTTGAAGGGTTAACTTGGTATTTTCAGACTAAATGAACACCTTGTGAGAAAGATTCACTCTTTTCAAATATTCCACGCAGCTGACCTACCAGATTTTTGATTGAAAATTCTAGAGTCTTCCTTGGTATTAGCCACATATATATAGGCCCTTGATGACCCTGAGTGCAATATCTCGATGCATTTCTGTCAGTTCATGCAAGATTCTTCATGAGCGTGCAAACCCCCTTTTGATGTCATGTTGGGCGCGCAAACCCTTTCACACAACATCATCTTCCACAAACTCCATTACTTTTCCATTTTTCAACATCATGATCCTGAAACATGTATTTCACGCAATTTCTATAAACACCTTCAATATTATGTTCAAAAACCAATCTTTCATGCACACTTAAAATCAGTCGCGCACCTTCCTCTACCAGAAACACATTTCTCCATTTTTCTATTTTCAGCCAAAAATATTTGGCCAACACCGGAGAACAACGCCACATTCAATATTTCTTTCATATCAAGCAATAAAAAACATTTCCAGGAAATCTCCCTGATCTTTAATGAAATGTTTGAGTACAAGAAACCCAAACGATGATCAAACCAAAGTAGATTGATAACAAACACAAACTGAACTCCTTTTCTATCAAAGAACAACCTTGATTCAAATGTCCTCTACGTATCATTATACAATGGTGTCTATAATCCATATATGAATTATTTTGTAGGGTGATATGAGGCATGCTTCCCAATATAAGAAGTCGGGGTTGAATCTGTGGTGGAGGTGGTGTCGTGTTGTATTTTCATGTTGAAATTTATCCTACCCTGAGTTAACAAGAACTTTTTGATTGATTTCCTATAATATGGGTCCTACAATGTAGTAAGATTTAGTATTTAGTATGGATATAGAGAAATAAATTCCCAATTACCTATAATCATACAATCTTCGTTGATGGATTGATAGATCTTCATTAATGACTTTATGGTTTGGAATGATAACATTTAACTGCACCACTCTCGGGTGAGTTCTATGATAGGATAACTGTTTACATAGTGGGTACAAGAACTGGATAGCTGGATCAAGTGGCATGCCAATTTTAAAATGTCTCAAACACTACTAGTACCCATTTTGAGGAGAAGAGTTTCACAATGAGTTCACCATTTATTTTTACAACACATTCATTCGGGAATGGACACTTTTTTGTTTGATGTAATGATGGAGTCTCTTTTTTGTTACCCTACATTCCTTATTTTTAATGGTGGGCATCATTAATTACCTTATTCAGTGATTCCTACTCGATGATCAAAATGGGGAGATGGTTTGACGGTTCCTCCATCCCCGAATTAATCATTATAATTCATCACTTTTATAAGCCTCCCTCATAGAGTTATGTATGTTCATCGAATTCATTCTTTGTGCCATATTTTTAGATGTGGGTAAATTATTCTTATCCTAACATGGAATTTGAAGGGGTCTTGATAGGGTAGTGACCTTCAGTATGGAGATTTTTCACACTAAGAATCCTTGGCATTTCAGGATACTGAGAACATTGGTCACATGTGTTATTCTTTATAGGAGGGGTCATCATGGATACATCTTGGTTGTGGAACCTGATCCATGATGTTTTAATCATAGATTAGATGATGCAAAAGGAATATTATCCCCAAATTTCACCATAGGAATCCCATTTTTATCATGAGTTTGAATTGTGAATCAAGTCACAAGTTTGTCATCTTTTAGAGATGGAGTGAGACTAATCAAAATTCCCCATACAGGCAGATCAGGGAGGTGAATACAAATAAGGAAACACCTATAAGTTTTACCGATAGATATATTAGAATACTTTGTATAGGATGATATAGTGAGGTGTGTCCAAAAATATGAAGAAACCCTACTGTGAAGGATGGTCTAGACACAACTGGAGGTGGATTAAAGAGGTTCACTTCTTGGAGAGGGGCACAAAGTTTACCATCGTTCAGGATTAAACCTTGTAGAGGCATCCTACTTTCCCTATTTAGATTACATGGATCAAAACCCATGTTGTTAAATGGTTCGGATTATGTTTGTGTGACCAGAACGATCCATGCAGTTTACAATGAAGTTTAAAGGATGCTTTCTCCATAAAAAGATCATTAGCGATGGACGGTATGGGGCTTATTAGTGGAAACGTTTCCTCAAAATAGAATTTATCTTTATGGAATTTGGTGGTGTTGGGATTATTTGTAGGATATGAAAGTGTGGGAGGCATGATATAACAAGGATATGGAGGCCTAGGTAAAAATTGGATGGACTACCAGGGGAGTGGATAGAGATAATTTAGTGGATGGATTGCTAGGTTTGGACATCATGAAAGATTATTTTATATCAAAATTAGTTGGGAATTTTATCCCATGTAGTTTGGGTGGTTGGTTTGGGGATTACACAAAAGGTCCTCTATGTGGATATGGAGGATATCAGGCCCCTCTAATGAGTGTCATTATATTACCGAGACGTGGCAGTCTGGGTAAAGACTAGGATGGTTATGGTTTTCATGATTCAACCACATAATGGGTTTCTACGTATCTGAGTTGGTTTAGACTATGTAGTTTGGGGTGCGAATTGGAGCTTACACATGAAGAGGATTCCCATAGAAATAGAGCATGTTGTTGGGGATTATGTACAAAATCATTCATAGAGAAGTTTAGGATTTGGGCTTACAATAGGAGGGATGAACATGAATAGGATATGGATTTTTTTAATTTTCACTGCTAACCAATAATCCCATGACAGTCATGCTCCATGTGAGAAACAAAAGAAAGTAGTGGACCTGATGACCGTGTCATGAAATATGTGACAGTGAGAGATGGTGTGGAGCTGATTCATGGAATCTTTTTGTTAGATTCATTATTCCCCCCATTGTGAGAGGAGGCAACATCATGTTCTAATGAGAGTATTCATGACCCCCATTGACGACTCCATTATAGTGGTCTTGTACCCCTTGTAGGAGGCTATTAGAGTGTTCATGTTCCCAGTGGAGAAAGGAGGTTACATCCCATAATGATCTTACATGGATCTTTCAATGTTCATTGCACGGTGTAAGACTATAGTATAATGTCATGTGCAAAGTATGATGGTTCTTGGTAGTTTAATTTCATCCATTATGAACATGGGGGACTCCCACAATACCCCTTTAGCTTACATAACCATCACACAAGAAACCCTAGGTTGGACATGGCTTATGTAATTTCAAGTTAGAATTTTGTGGAGGAATGGTCCATCATGAGGTCCATGTTAGCTTCCCTATTTTGATATGAAATGGTATTAGCGTACATATGATGAGAATAAAAATATAAATGGTACTCTTGAGCCACACTTGAAGTGGAGTGGACCACAGGAATGGGAAGCACATATTACATAAGGACTGAAGGTGTAGTTGATCTGATACTAGATTCACGTGGGAGTTTTTTGGAGTTAAACATCACAATAAGGTGTTATCATAAACAAGGAGACATTTAGAGTCCCATGGGAGCAGCTTTATGAAGCATAGATCCTCTAAGATATGTGATTTGTGAAGCTCTGGTTATTCACTATGGATAGGTGATACATGAAGAAATAGGCTTCTCAAACCATAGGGACCCCTGTATAGGATGATTTCATAGTTCAAAAAATAAGCGCTTCTTCAAGGATTAATGATTTTTGAAGCCTCATGTAACCATAAGGGTCTTCATCCTCCATTAAGGGAATAATCCTTCTATTAATGCATCCCCACCTTAGTTGGAGGTCATTATGAATAAATTAGAGGAGGTTACACAAAGCATGTTACCTTGGATGATTCATTTTAGTTGAGTTCATGACACCCATGGTGTGTCCCAAATCAAGTGCATTTCAGAAGTCTAATGGTCGGGCTTTCCTCCCATTATGTTTGAATGATCTTGGTATTTATTAGCCAAAGGTTTTCACAATGATGAGTAGAGATTCATAAGGTATATGGAGATTTAGGAATGGTTAGGGAAACATCAGACTCACATATCATAGTATCAACCCTTTATCATGGTCACGAAGCTCCGTCAGATTCACAAAACATTTTGACTGCACCTCAAATATTCGAATAGGATGATGAACTATGTGAAAAAGCATCGAAATGTAGGCCCTTATGAGTTTTTCTGGGAAATATGAGTTTGGAGTTTTTTTTGGAAGGGATGTGGATTCCATGATTAATCCTATGGAATGTATTTTAGCACCAATAGTAGTATATACAATAAAAAAAGAAAAAGATGTAAATATAGAATTTTTTTCACAAAAATAAAAGATAGATGAAAATCCCTTTTCTCGAGTCTCAATTTTCGTCTACATATTTGAACCGACATTTCCTTATTAAAAACATTGTGTTTATCCATATAGTATTATTAAGAGAGTTTTATAGTAAATTTAAGGCCTCTAGGAAGTGGTGTGGTATGTATGGAAGGGTCTTGGTCTCGTCCTGGTCAATCCAAAAGGATCCTAAGGGGTGATGAGTATTGGAGTGGGGGTGTCACTTTTTATGTGGTCGAGAAGAACATCATTGGAAATAGTTGGACATTTTCTAAAATAATAAATAATGATAAATAATTTTCAATGAAAATGGTTTAAAATTTTCTTAGATTTGAAGGTGGGATAGGATAAATTCAAAATATATCCTTAGAATAGGATTTTGAAAACATTATTTTCTGATCTTACCATTATCATTTTGTTTAACAACACCCCTACAAACCCATTTTAACCCTATACACGGTAACTATTTTCTAATTGTATTATTATACATTATTACCAAAATGATGTTTTTTACTATATAATATTGATTATTTTTATTTAAATTTTGGAATCAATTTAACCAAAAAACATTCACAGAAGTAGCATAATTGTTTATAAAAATAAACCTGTTGAGAGGATGTAAAAATTGTTTTCCAAAGAAAAATGCCTCATAAGTAATAATTTTTTTATAAAAAAATTATTAAAAAAATATTAATTACAATGAACTAAATTGAATTAATAAAAATATTATTAAACATGTATTATTTTTAAAACCTTTTTAATATATAATATAACATTTTAAATACTCTTAATGACACATAAAATTTAAATATAAACACTTAATTTTCATTATTAATCAAAAAATAATCTTTCATAAAATTCACAAACATTAAATGTAAGATAAATGTAAAATTATTATATGAAAAATTAAGTTACTTTTGAAATTAAAATTTCAAAAGTTTAAAAAATCATAATTTAATTAGTTTTTTAAAAAATGATATAATTTTTTTAGAATCGTATGTTTTTGAAGACTACAAATACCTCACAAAAAATTAATTACTTGTTTATAAATATATATTCATTATCTAAAATCATCATCCGGAATTTTTAAAATGTTGATATACTATTCATACTTCAAATGTTCATTTCTAGTTGATAAATCTAAATTTTAAATAATAATATCATTAGTATATTGTGGTTCATTAAAACTCGATGTTGTGTGGAACACAATCTGTCTAAGAAAGTAAATTTATTTGAAAATTAAATTTATAAAATATCATGGTGTTATAGAAGGGGTAATGTTTTAATTTTTTAATTAGATTACAGATAAGGATCCATATGATGGTTTAAATATAAAATTGTTGTGTCTCTCATTCAAATAATTAAGCTATTATAATATTTCCAAATTCAATTATTTAATGTTTTGTTGGATGGTACACGCATTGTATAATTCCTTATCATGAATTACAGAATTTATTACACACAGTTTACAATCAAGTGTCTAGAATATGGATAACATGAAATTTCAATTTCTAGTACTATGATGTAAAATTTCATACTGTTTTATATCATTTTTTCAAGACCTAGGAGTCAATATATTTTTATATATTTAGATCATTTGAGAAAGTGAAATCACTTGTACTCCATGTTGGACACCATGTAGAAAAATTAGACTTGAATTGATAGGTTTAATCATAATGAATCTTATATTGGAATAAATAAATCCATTTTTATTTATTATGTGTGGTTTAAAAAACCTTGCTTTATACTAAAATTGGAGAGTAACCCATTTAAAAAGAGAATAGGGATCCTGGTACCAATATCATGTGGAAGAATTATTTTAATTTATCTTTGGTAGGGACTGAGATATGTGATTTCAATGTCACTATGTTTTTTTTGAAATTTATATTAATGATGCCATATGTAATTCAATTAAAATATGAACTTTAACTTATTGTAATCAATTGATTTACATCAAATTCATACATAGGTTTTTCTCTTTTTTATGAAGAATTTATCTCACACACATATAGACCCAAATAGTTTCAGTGTTCTTATATAGTAGATATTATGTTATGTAGTTTAGCATAATGTGGTTAGTATAATGTTGTTCTATGAATTAAGGTAATATTATGAGGATCCTCCATATACTGTTTAACATATAGAAAGAAATGTGTGGGAGTATTAAATTTGGGTGTTTTATCATTGTTCAAAGATGATAAAAATGGAAAATTCACACTGGGAACTCATCCATTTATCTATATCTTCTGTAAGAGGAATGGGATTGAATTTTTTGGAGATTCATATCAGGTACTTGGGTAGGAGGTCCAGAAATAACTATATATTATTAAATACCATGAAATAGGATAGAAAAGGTTCAGATGAGTACATATGTATAAATCAATCTCATATATAGAAATAAATTTTAATAATATAGTGGTTCCCCTATTTTAGAATGAATGGAATAACCAAAAACTAAATATTAAATGTTCCCACCTCCAGGGAATAACCAATATAAATATTGTATGCAATTGGATCAGAATTATTGGATATAATAATAACTACTTGTTTGGAATCAGTATGATATAAAATAGAAATATTTATTATGATTAATCCATTTGAAAATCATGATTATTCACACATTCGGTCAATGGGTTTAGTGAATGATAACATAATGAAGATTCCATGAATTGAAAATTTCTTACAATGATCATACTATCATTTACAGTAAATGATGTCATATAAAATTCACTACCCTAAGTACTTTAATTTTTTATAGTGTGGAATTTCCATTCTAAATTTATAATAATTAAACAGGGATATATCTCCCAACCAAATATGAACCTAGATCACGGTAAACATAGAAATCATCCCTTTAATTTAAGAAAATATGATTGATGCTCGGTGTGACAAACAAGATGAAAAAGGAAAATTTTATGAATCACTTGAGATACTATAGTAGGGTTGAGTTGCATTTTTGATGTTTTTTGACATACAATGGGGACATACCATGTATTTTGTGTCATGTGATGAGTATGTTGGTGGTATGTAATTAAATTATAATCTATTGGGATAATGTGGACCCATCATGATGTCATGGAATGAATTTCATTAGAAAACTCACATTATTAGATATAGTGATACACTATTTTTCAATTATTGTTAGATAATAAAGTCTATTTGTGTAGATATTCTATAAGTTGTTAGGTCCCTCCAAAATAAGTTCTAGTGTTTCAGTTTTCATCCCCTATATAATTAGAGTTTGAGTTTCAAAAAATTATTTCTATGTATAAATGGGTAAATGTGAAATTTCTTATTAAAATTTAGTGAAATCTTGTTCTTATGTATATCTATGTTTCTCAATGTTCATATCATTTTCTAATCCATTCATTAATTTTCAAATAATAACTTTTAGGACTTCTCATATTCAAATTACTGATGTAGATTGTGTTATAAAACATGGGTAGTTAGACCATAATCATTAGGAAATCATCCTTCCCATATTCAAGAATGTATAAAAGTAGTTTCATAGAAGTAATGGTTTTTAGAGGATAATATCATAATAGGATAATAAGTTCATTCATACAATAAATATTATCCATTTTCACCATATTAGGTAGCTTCATTATATGTCTTCGTTTTAAGAGCCTCTCTCTAGGGACTTTTCTATTGCAAGGTAGTGAGATGATTGGTTGTATTTAATATCAAATTATATATAAATAATTTTCAATTAAAAATTCCATAAATTGTTTTTTTTATCCGTCATTAATTTTTGAAGGACATCCAATACGATAATTTATTTTCACTTCAAAAATTTAATGACAGCATTTCTTCTAATTTCCATTTGGTACATTTCCTCTGTGAAAATAGAGATGAAATTGTTTGTAGAAAGATCTAATTTATCTTTTTATTTATTTTTTAGGGATATGTCACCATTTTATATATTACATATATAAAAAAAAATATGAATATATTACATAATGAAATATAAGAGGGGTTAGTTAATGAAATTTCTTATATATGAAAAAGAAAATAACAACAATGAATACTTTATGAAATATTGTATCATATATTGAAATAAGTATCAAAATATATTATTAAAATGAGATATAATGAATCATTAATATTGATCATTATAATAAACTAATTTAATTTATTTTATAACAATAATGTATTCTCCTCCTTTGATGCAAATGAAGAGGATTCAATAAAAACCTCCAATGTAAAGAATATTTCATGATTTCAAGTAATCATAAAGGGTTGTTGACGCTCCTTTCGTCACATAATCTAAAGATCGGAAAAGGGAATATCTGAGCTCAAAGTGATTAAATCCTTTGAAGAAACATCAAAAATCGACAAAGGGATGGAAAAGGAGAACATTGCCCATTGGTCGCGCAAGTTCCCTCTTGGTCGCGCAAGTACACTTGCGCGCCGCCTCAACACTTGCGCGACCCCTCATGGTCGTGCAAGGGACTTGCGCGACATATCTGGTAACCGCCCAGTAACCGCCCGGGGTCTTCTTTTGCCTATAAATAGAACCTGTGGGCCCCCCATTCGAGAGGATATTTTTTTCCAGAAACTCGGCTTGAAGCTCCCGACGCCCAAGTCTCTTCTCAAAGCTTCCAGAACACTTCTAAGGTAATTTCTTACCTAGAATGGAAGATCTAAAGGGAAGAAGGAAGGCCTAAGTTTTGAAACTTATCAAACACTTGCGCGCCTACTTAATTCCTTCAATATAACTTGCGCGTCCCCTCTCTGGAAGAACCTCAAGAGGATTATAAAGGGTTTAAAAAAGAGTCGCTCAAGTATTTCAACTCTGGTTGAAAATCGCGCAAGTATCCCTCATGTCGCGCAAGTATACTTGCGCGACCAATACTTGCGCGCCGCCGCAGGACTTGCGCGACTTTTAATACTTGCGCGCCCCTATCTTTTTGGGTGCCCATATTGCCCATTTTACCCCTCTTAAGCCATTTCACCCTTCCTATTCAAGATTCAGTCTTCAAGATACTCTTCAAAGCCATTTTATGGCATGATTTCTTGATTTGACATCCTTATCTGAAAGGAATTCTGTGAAATATCTCTCAAAACCTAGTGATTTAAACATCTTTATGTCACCAAATATTGAGAGTTCATTCATTCAACCTCATCCTTTAAGATGAGAGAATCCTAACCTGGGTCTCCTTTTCAGGAATAAGACTCAGTCATAACCTTGGGCTTCCTTTTCAGGAGTAAGCCCCAAGTCCCCTAACCTGGGCATCCTTCTCAGGAATAAGTCCTAGTCATAAATCTTGGGCATCTTCCTCAGGAGTAAGCCCCAATCAAGTTCTCTAATAATGGGCATCCTCCTCAGGAGTAAGCCCCAAACCTTAATCCTTAATCTGAGTCTCCTTTTCAGGAATAAGACTCAGTCATAACCTTGGGCTTCCTTTTCAAGTGTAAGCCCCAAGTCCCTTAAATTTATCTTAACCAGTCCTAATTTACCTTTGATTTGGGTTTCCTTTTCAGGATTAAAACCTAATCATAAGTCCCCTCCTAACTTGGGCATCCTCCTTAGGAGTAAGCCCCAAGATTAGAGTATTCAAATCTCCATGAAGCACATATAACTTCATGGACCCTGTTCATGGATTTTCTCCCTAAAAGGTAAATCCTAAACCTTCATCTATCTGGGCAGTCATCCATACATAAGCCCCAAATAAATTCTTATGATTGCATCCTTCATGGCACAATTGTTTAATTTTTACCAATACCTCTTGTTTCTCACACCGAGCATGACTCACGTGAGCTTAGAGTGTAAAAGTAATTATGACATTCATCTTTGAGCCATCAATCATAAACATCATCCATTTCTCGAACTACGTGGGTTCTGATTCCTTTTCCAAAATAAAGGATACGTAGGTAGCCCATTTGTGGGTTCGATCCCAACTTTGAAATAATCTCCGTCCTTCTGAATGACGATAAACTTCAAGTGCCCCACTGAGTGGCTTTAAAACCAGCCTGGTCATCAAAATGACCAAGAGACTTTTATATAAATATTTTGAAGGATACCATTGATCAAGAATCTCTAAAACAAATATAGATGATTCTATATTGATGAAGAACCTCGAATACATATAAAAGATTCTCTAAATTTCTTGCATATTTAATCATTGATTGTTAAAACTAAAGGAAAGCTCATTTTTGTACTTGGTAATGTAATAAGGATTCACGAACTTAACTTAAATCTATAAAGAGAGTCCCGGAGTAGACAATAATTCCCCTCAAAAAGGTGTGATGAGTCCGACCTCCCATCCTCTCGACCAATGCAAATTCCTAAGCCTCATTAGCCCACAAGCTAATGAGCGCCTGCCTTTGGAAAGTAGGTCCAAACGGATGTGGAATCATTGGATGTTTCCGGTTCTACGAACAAACCCGTTAGAAACCGATCGGAACGTTTGAATCTCCCGTCCAGGAGGTCATCCCCGGATTCCGTGCGAAACAAAAATGGTGAACCCGACGTGAATCCTTAACCAAGTTAAAGTGATGTTCTTCTTATCTGTTAGGCCCCTTGGGCCAACAAGGCAATCATTGACATATGATCATCCAAAAGATGCAGTAGCCAGATTCATCTTGATTATGTCTGTTACATGGAACAGGCACTCTTTTCTCAAGATCTTCTGCAAAAATGGCTTTCCTTAAATTCACCCCTGTGAATAATGCTGCTGTGAACACCTCTACTGTGAGGTCTGCTGCTGTGAAAACCAATGCTGCTACTCCTGCTGGAACGTCATCCGCTCTGAGGATGACATCACCAACTCAGCGTCTTCAACGCTGTGTTTCAAATGCACTGGTTAAGGAGTACCGTCGCAATGGTACTATCCCAACTCTGTAGGCCGCTCGTCAAGCCCTCCAAGTTAACAATTCTACCTGGTCGTCCGGACAACGGCGACCAGCAATCAAGAAGCAGGCGGTGCTGACTACCGTCTCTAACCGTTTCGGGTCGTTATCCCCAGAATGCAGTTTCCATTCACTCCCTTACTCCGAGGAAGTGAATGAGCAGGTCTCGCAGGACCTTAATTCAAAAAGACAGGAGTCCTTCTCAAGGGCTCCCATCAACAATCGCCGCCAGACTCGTGCGGTAGTGCGTCCTCAACATGATGAGGGTACCAACTCCAGGCATTCAGCTCAGGTTCCTCGAACCCGAGCAGGCAAGATGAACCGCCAGAGATGGAATCCGGTTAACAATAGGCAGGTTTTCATCCCTGCCATCTCCGGAGAATTCCACCAACCTAACTTGGTGGCAAACAACGAACAGTCACACACACCTGCCCGTTTTAATCCCGCTGTCCAGCAGACTCGTCTGGCAGCATCAAGCCGATCCCGCCAGGCAATTCTGGCGGAGTACCATAGGCAGGAACATACACCTGCTTATACATCAGCAGTTAGTCAGCAGGCTCGTCTGACTACATATGATGGATCTCGTCAACCGTGTTTGGCGAAGTGTAATCAGCAGGCACATACACCTGCTAATACTAATCAAGCCTACCAACAGTCTTGCTTGGTAGCGCACGGAGAAGTCAGTCGGAAAGTCCCGACAACAAACAGGAGGCAGACTAAACTCTCTGCCTCCACACTTGAGTACTGTCAGGATTCACTGACAGGAAAAGGAGGACAGGAGCAGGCACATACACCTACTCCAAGCCCGGAATGGACGTATATCCCTGTTCCGGCGGCTGAAGTCACCAAACATATTTTTTCAATGGTGAAAGAGCAGAAGCAAATTCCTGCTCATATCCTGGATGCTTGCCAGGATATCATAACAGCTTCAGCATCATCTCAGGGACAGACACATAAATCTATCCCTAGCAGTGGAGTGACACATCAACAATTCACTCCGGAACAGACACACACATCTGTTCCAGTCCAAGAGGGTTATGGGGCATACTCCCCCATATCATACGGACAACCAAGTCAGGCACATACACCTGATTTGAGCGATGATTGTCAGCCTAACCTGACCATCTTTCCTGATCAGGCACATACACCTGCTCAGAGCAATCACTTTCGTCATCAAGTGATTTCTAAAGCGAGTAAGAAGGCATCTAAGAAAAAGATCCGCCCAGCACAGTCAGGAGATCAAAGGCCAATCTGCAACAAGGCCTTGCTCGATGCTGGAGTTCTTGAAGCCCTCAGACATTTATCTGTCGAAATTCAAGATTCTACTCCCTCAGTTCCCAATAACAGGAACATTAATCCCGAAGGTCTTCAACAGACACTTCCTCATGAAGACTTGCTTCATGAAAATTCGGTCAATCTTGAAGTTTCTTCTTCAGATGAGAGCCACAGGAACCCTCTGTGTGGTCAGAAGACCAAGGAGCAAGAGATTTCATCTTTTGCTGTAACCCATCATGATGGTCCTCCTCATGGTGATGAACTTCGCTGCGAAAGTCCTCTCCACAGTAGTGATTCACGTTGTCTCGAAAATTCTTCAGAAGGCAATGTAGTGACGAGAAAGCCCTCCTATCTCGAGGCACTTGCAAACGTAAAACCAGTCATGTCTGATGCGTTACTATCGGCAGGTGAAACTCTTTCTCCATCAGAAGATAGCCTGGGGTTCAGGTTATTCTCCGAACCTTCCCTGGGTCATTCATCTTCCAGCATGAATAGTGATTCCCCTACCAATCTTGTTGAATCCGATGAAGCAACAAGGAAACACCAACTCTGGTCCAAACAGGTAGAAGAATCTTCATTTAATGATAAAGAGGAAATGCTGAACATGAGGAAAAAACTGGCAAAAGGTGAAGTACCAGTCATGTTTTGGCCTTTGGCTAACTCCCAGTACGACATTCCAAAAATATTGACGGATGATGGAATCCATGATATTCGTCTCAACATATGGAAAACTCTTTTTCAATTAAAGAAGAAGGTATTATCTTACGATGAATATGAAAATCATCTTAAGATAATAGAAGGGTTACAACGCCAGATTGATTTGGCATCTCTATCAGTCTCTCGGTATCCGAAGGATGAAAAGCAACAGAGAACCCTTCAACGTTCATGCCTTGGCGCACTAAGAAGATTGCGTCAGTTAATTTCCAATGCTCCATCTAATGTTCATATCAGAGGATGGGGTGTTCACGGAGCACTACATTTCACAGTGCTTTCCGGTCAGCAGAGCCCGCCGAAAATGGTCTCATGCAATGTTATTGCCCATGGCCAGCCACAGTCAATGGGCTTTGTTCATAATCAAAATCTTGCTCGAGATCAAGCTTCAACTAGTTCCTCTCAAAATCAAGTATATAGAGAACAGGTTGTTGAATTTCTCCTACATCAAGCAGGCGAGAATATTGCACAAGCCTCTCGTCTCGAGCAAACACGTCATCAAATGACAGAAGTTTCGGAAATCATCCTACGGTCTGTTGAACCAGGTGATAAAAGTGGATACAGGTTAATGCATCCAGCTAATTTCCGAACTAAGATTCGCAAGATCAAGAGGGATTTCAAGAAGATCTCAGACATAGCATGTCAAGAGACACCCCAGCTTGCCAGACTGGGGACTTCTCTAACCCAACCCTCAGAGTCAACAAATGGGATTCGAGGAGTTGAGCGGAAGCAGCAGGAACATCCGCAGTCCACCGGACTGGGGACTTTTTCAAATCCTCAATCCCTCCCTCAGAGAAAGTCAGTATTCTCTCGATTAGGGAAGAAGCCTCAAGAGGAACGAAGAGCCAAGCTATCAGGAGATTCTCTCCAAGTGACGGTTCACAAAGAAATTCCTGAGGGGTCAAGTCAACGGAATTCCATGTTTCATCATGGACATGGAAGAAGACAATATCATAGAAATGTTGATAGAAAGGATTCTATGAAATATGCATCCATTAATGTCATCACTGCCGTTGCTGCTGATTCACCAGATGAGGCTCAATCAGAGGGGTCAGACGAAGAGGTTCCTGCTCAAGAATTTGCGCACACAGACCTAAATGAAGAAGGTGTGCGCACACGTAATCAAAGGCTTACCCAAAATCTGGGTATTCCTTCAAGTAACCCACTTCCCCCTCTCCGAAAAGGATCCAATAAAGGGAAAGAAAAGAATCAGGTTACTTCTCACCCTTCCTCTGAAGGAGGTCCATCGCTCTCATTAGAGCAAAGATTTGCACAACAGGAGGAAGAAATGAAAGAATTAAGAAGGTTGAATGCAGAACTACTTCAGAGTAGTCTTCTTCTTAAGAATGCTGAAGTCCGACAGCCGAAGGAATTTGTTGTAACTACTGAGATGGATCAAGAATATCCTCCTTTGTCAGTACACCCACAGAGGTCTAATCCTACGGGTCAAACGCAACAACGGTTGGCAACACTACCATCAGTTGCAGCACCAACCTCCACGGCTGTCCAAGCTCCATTCATTGCACCTACCCAAAACCAAGTTCAAACTGACGTTTCTCAAAAGTTAATAACTACTATTGAGTCATTAACAGCTCGGTTAGAAACTATGGAAGGGAAACGGGCGCAAGTTCAACCTGAAAAGAAAGTTTACCCTGAATGGGTAGATTCAATTTCTCCTCCATCCAGTTTTGGAAACCCTATTTTCCCTACTTTCAATGGATCAGGCGACCCTGAACAACATTTGACGCATTACGTGTCTTGTTGTGATCCTATGATGGGAACTCCAGAGCAACAAGAAGCAGTGAAACTCAGATGCTTCGTGCGAACCTTGCAAGGACCAGCTTTTGTCTGGTATACAAGCTTGAAATCCCGGTCAGTCATCGGATGGGAGGATCTTCGTCAAAAATTCCTTCTTCAGTTTAGCTCAACTTTGCCAAAAACGACAGTTTTCGATCTTACAAACTGCAAGCAAAGGGAGAATGAAAGAGTCTCTGATTTCATTGCTCGTTGGAAGGGATTAACGTATTCCTTGAGTTTATCACTCCCTCAGGAGGAATTGTTGCCAATCTGTGTGGCAAATTTGCGTGACGAATTACGCACGCCATTGATCCCTGTGAAATACACAGGAGGGTTTCGAGACCTTACTTCAATCGCTCAACAGATTGAAGATTCCCTTATACAGGCTAAGGTCAAATCTCGTGTAATTCCATCAGCTCCAGGAAGAAGAATGGGTAAAGCAGAAACTGCTACAGTTATGCTTAAACAGGCACCTGTACCTATTTCTACTTCGAAACCTTCATCTTCTCGAAGGGCTCCACCTCCTGAACGCCAACAACAAAGGCTGTTTCGTCCAAATGATCAAAAAGATCAACGACGAAAACAATTTGAGGATATGAAGAGTAAAACATACTCTTTCCGAAGTGAGCAAGTTCCTGGTTACTTCATTTCAGCTCTGGAAAATAATTTGGTTCAATTACCAGTGCCGAAGAGACCAAACAAGGAAGGAGATGAAGACCGTCCCAATTATTGTCCCTTTCATCAAATGTTGGGACATCTCATCCAGGAATGTTTTGTCTTTAAAGACCTCCTGCAAAAGATGGTCGACTTGGGACAAGTCAAATTGAAGGGTTCTTCAGCTCATGTAGCGTGTATTACCGCTACAGATCCAGAAGAAGGAGGCGAGTGGCAGGAAGTCAAATGCAAAACTGCGAAAAATTATGATGATTGGATGGTCAGAAAGACAATCAATCGGACCCATTCCATTTTGTGAACACAATTGAAGAAGCCAATTGTGTCTCCTACCAAAGCTACAATAAAGCCTCCATCAAAGGACAAATCCTCAAAAGGGCAGCACAATTCAAAGAAGAAAGAGGAATCCGGAGAAGATGAGTATACATCAAAGCCTAAATTGTCTTTGACTCTGGCAGATTTCATGCCATCTACTTCAAAGCAACGGGCACCGTCCCACCAAACGGCACAGCCTAAACAGGCCAACTAGGAAGAGTCTTTATCAGACGAAGAATTGATCTTTGGTTCTGTTAATATGATTCAATTAACAGATTCATATTCCAGTCTTGATGAGCCTGAATTCCCTGTATCAAATAAGGGAACCCGAGGAAGTTCTAGAGGTTCAGGATATAGGGGAAGACGTGGATCTTTCCGAAGCCACTACTCTAATTATACCCCTGTTAGCACTGTATATGCAGCAGAAACTCGTGGTAGAGCCCTTCAGCGATCTCAAAATGAACAAGCAAGTTCTTCTGCCAATGGCCAACACAGCTTCGGCACAGTTATTTTGGAAGACCGATTAAAGGTTCCATCTTCTTTATCTCAGCAAGTAAATGGATCTAATCAGTCTAATTTTCCAAAACCAAAGATGTTGCCAACTTCAATACAAGATGCATCAGCTTCCAAAGCATCTGCTTCCAAGACAAATTATCAATTTTGGATGCTTTGAATCTATCAAGAGATCTTCGGGAAGCACTCATCGAAGCTTTGTCAAGTCCTCAAGAATTTGAAGCTGAGATTGCTGCAGCTGAAATTTATCACATAGAGAATAATCCTGCAGAATGCCATGCAGTGATATCTTTTACTGATAAAGATGAAGATGATGTTGTGCATGGGCACATAAAACCTTTGTACCTATCTGGCAAAGTCAATGATATAGATGTTCGAAGAGCTTTTATTGACAATGGTTCAGGAGTCAACCTCATGCCCATTCGTACACTTCGTCGATTGGGCCTCACGGAATCTGATTTATCTCCTTCTACCATGATGTTGCAAGGATATGATAAAAATGAACAAGAACCACTGGGAGAAGTTACGCTCAGAACTCAGTTTGGAGATCTTGTTTCCAATTCGGATTTCATGATTGTTGATCAAGACTTAGCTTTCAATATCTTGCTTGGAAGACCCTAGCTACATCAGCATGCAGCTATTCCATCGTCATACCATCAATGTCTCAAATACTGTTTCGATGGTCAAGTTGGAACATTGTATGGTGATAAGGCCCCGTTCAAGACATGTGAGTCTCAATACATTGAGGCGGAATTTTATCACATGAAGGGAAGAGAAAAATCTACAATGAAGGAAATTACCAAAGTTAATGCTCCATATGGTCTGGAAAAAATTCCAATAAATCCATTTTCACATGTGAGTACAGATTAGGTGTTACCTATCAGTCAAATTGACAAAATAGGCCCAAATCAAAATACTCTTATGAAAAGATCCATAATGTCAATTACGGAAATCGAGCCAGACAACATGGGAGAAATTGGTAACTTACCAAGCAGTGATGAAAGCATAAGTGGTGACGTTTTCATTTCGTCTGCTGAAATCCAACAAGTATATACTTCGCTAATCAGGCCAGAAGAAGTTATAGCAACACCAGAGGTGAATATTGATGTCGATTCTCAATCCATCATCTCCTCTTTGATTCCCAAAGAATACCCTTTATCATCAATAGGGTCGGAAATGGAAGCTTCTTCTTCAAAATGTGAAAATTGTGACATCTCTTATGATCATGAGAATTTCGTTTTTTCATCTACTTTGCAAGTAGAAACAGAAGAAATAACACATGATGAAGAGGAAGAGGAAGATCTTAGAGATGCTCCTCCAGCATTTGAAGAGGGTATCTCTACCACTGTGGATGAACTCAGAGAAGTAAATCTGGGTACAGAGAAAGATCCACGCCCCACTTTAATTAGTGCGGCCATGAACATTGAAGAGAAAGAGATGTATATTTCTTTTCTAAAGCAAAATAAAGATATTTTTGCTTGGAATTATACAGAGATGCCTGGCCTTGATCCTGATGTTGCCACCCATCATTTGGGTTTGCCAAAAGAACATCGAGGATTCAAGCAAGCCGCGAGAAGAACACACCCGACCTATGCTTCCAAAATTGAGGCTGAAGTGGATAAGCTTATCAAAGCTAACTTCGTCAGAGAAGTTCAATATCCCAAGTGGTTGGCTAATATTGTCCCTGTAAAGAAGAAGAATGGACAAATTAGGGTTTGCATCGATTTTAGAGATCTTAATCGGTATTGTCCTAAAGATGATTTCCCAGTTCCGATTACAGAACTCTTAATTGATGCGACGGCTGGCTATGAAGTACTTTCTTTCATGGATGGATATTCTGGATATAATCAGATCCGAATGGCCCCAGAAGATGAGGAATATACAGCCTTCAGAGCTCCTCAAGGTGTGTTTTGTTACCGAGTGATGCCCTTTGGTTTAAAGAATGCAGGTGCAACATATCAACGCGCCATGCATCGTATCTTCAAACCTTTTCTAGGGAAGTTTGTTGAATGCTATGTAGATGATTTGGTGGTTAAATCCAAATAACGTTTTGATCACTTGGCTGATTTGGAAGTCGTATTCCACAAGCTTCGACAACATAATTTGAAGATGAACCCCTTAAAATGTGATTTTGGGGTAACCTCAGGAAAATTCCTCGGCTTTGTTGTACGCCATCGTGGTATTGAAGTCGATCTTGAGAAGACCAAATCAATCCTTGCTATGTCACCTCCTCAGAATTTGAAAGAATTAAGAGGACTTCAAGGACACTTAGCCTATATTCGGCGTTTCATCGCCAATTTGGCAGGCAAAAGTTTACCCTTTACCAAATTATTGAAGAAAGGAGTCACTTACCAGTGGACTAAAGAATGTCAAGAAGCATTTGATGTTCTCAAAAAATACCTCTTGAGTCCACCAGTACTCATGCCACCTTTTGAGGGTAGGCCTCTTATCCTCTATGTGACAGCTTTAGAGCGATCATTGGGTGCCTTTCTTGCTCAAAAGAATGATGCTGGGAATGAAAATAGTCTCTACTATCTCAGTAGAACTATGCTTGAAGCAGAAACCCGGTATTCAAGTATTGAAAAATGCTGCCTAGCATTAATCTTTGCAGTTCAGAAACTGAGACACTATCTGCAACATCACGAGGTCCAATTGGTATCTCGTAATAATCCACTCAAATTCATCCTTAGTCGTCCAATGCTTACAGGATGTTTGGCAAGGTGGGCAGTTATTCTACAGCAGTTCGACATCCAATATGTGTCTCAAAAGGCAATTAAGGGCCAAGCTCTGGCTGATTTCCTGGCTGAACACCCTTCAGTAGAAGACACGTATTCAGATATCGAACTCCCTGATGAGGAAGTTTTTTCTATTCAAGAGAGTCCTCAAACATGGGAAATGTATTTTGATGGTGCTTCTAGAAGTCCAACAGGGAAGAAAATGGAAAATCCTAAATTCAACAAAGTTGGTTTAGGAATTGTGCTCATTTCTCCAGATAAGGCAGTGTTACCTTATTCCTTTTTGTTGTGGGAAGGTGGTACCAATAATGAAGCTGAATACCAAGCTCTCATTGCAGGCTTGGAGTTAGCGCTTCAAGCACAAGTGAATCACTTAAAAGTGAAAGGTGATTCAGACCTGGTAATCAAACAAATCAATGGGGATTATGCCATCAGAAAAGAAGAATTAATCCCTTTGTATGATTACGTCAGAGAGTTAATGTCGGAATTCCCTATAGAACCGACATTTTCTTATGTCCCAAGATCACAAAATGCTCAAGCTGACGCACTGGCTAATATAGCCACAGCTTTAGCAGATCCAAATCGGGACGAGACAACCATTTGTATTGCCCACCGTCGTGCAATTTCACCTTATGTTCAAGTCAGAACAGAGGAAATTAATGAAATTAGTCCCATTCCTGAACCATATGGTCATACTACAGGATGTATGTCACCTATCAAGGAATACCTTCAAAATGAAACACTTCCACCTGATAGAGCCGAGAAAGAACAAATTCGGCGACGTGTGGTCAATTTTACTCTTTATGATGGTCCAAACCACCTCGAGAAAATTCTCTACAAACGTGGTTTTGATGGAGTTCTCTTCAGATGTATTGATGGTGAAGAGACAATGGCTGTCATAAAAGAAGTGCATGCAGGAGTCTGTGGTGCCCACCAGTCTGGACATAGATTATCTGATCAAATTCGAAGGCTTGGATACTTCTGGCCTTCAATGATACAAGATTGTGTTAATTTCACAAAGAAGTGTCATTCATGCCAAGTATATGCCAATTTCATTCATCAACCTCCAGAGTTGCTTCATACAGCTAAATACTCATGGCCATTTTCCACATGGGGAATGGATGTGGTGGGACCTTACCCTTCAGCTACGGCCAAGCAGTTTAAGTACATTCTTACTGCTACTGATTTCTTTTCCAAATGGGCAGAGGCAGTACCTCTCAAAGAAGTCAGTTCTAAATGCATTGTTAGCTTCATCAAGTCTAACATCATTACTAGATTTGGTGTCCCTCATACCATATTGACGGACAACGGCACCAACTTCTGTTCTTCTGAGGTAAAGAGATTGTATCAAGAATACAACATTAAGTCCAACCATTCATCTCGATATCATGCAGCGGCTAATGGCCAGATAGAGGCCTTCAACAAGACTCTTTCAAATATACTGCAAAAGATGGTGGATAAAGATAAGAGGTCATGGCCTGATAAACTCTTTCATGCTTTATGGGCTTATCGGACTACCACTCGCAATGCAACGCGGTCTACTCCATATTCATTAGTATATGGAACAGAAGCAGTCTTGCCAATTGAAGTTCAATTGCCCTCACTCAGAATAGCCATTTGTGATCAGTTATCGACAGATGAGCAATCCCAAAAGCGTTTGAATGAATTGGAACAGTTAGATGAGAAGAGATTGTGCACTTTGCACCACTTGGAAATCTATCAGAATCGAATAGCACGAGCTTTTAACAAAAACGTTCGTCTTCGTTCATTCATTCAGGGAGAATTGGTATTGGTTCTCAGAACACCAATGATACCAGGAAAGAAACCTCCCAAGCTTGAACCAAAATGGGAAGGACCTTATTCAATACATAAGGTCTACTCCAATGGAGCGTATTCTCTAATATCAATGGATGGAGAACACATCACAACTCCAACTAATGCTAGATTTCTGAAGAAGTATTTTGTATAAACACAAAATATTGTTCCCAGAACCAAGACTCTTACATTCGGTTCATACGGCAATGGTCCAGTATGACCTTAAACTACAACTTGGTCCAGTATGACCTTAAACTACAACTTCGTCCCACACGACATTAAACTGTGTCACACTTCTGTCCGAGATGACATTAAACTATAATACGTCCAGCATGACGATAAACTGTATGGTCCATGCATATGACCTTAAACTATTCGCACTTATGTCCCTGCAACATGACACTAAACTGTGCAGCACCAATAGTCCTAACTGCAAGACTTTAAACTGCATAGTCCCTGATTTTGTCCTACATGACAATAAACTGTATAGAAGTTCCTATATTTTGTCCGAGATGACATTAAACTATATTGTGTCCTAGCAACATGACATTAAACTGTGTGGCACTTTCATCGTCCAGCAGGACATTAAACTATAAAAAGTCCCCAGAACTGATATCCTCATATTGGTTCACCTTAGTCCTAGCTACATGACTTTAAACTGTACAGCACCAGTTCGTCCTTGCTATATGACGTTAAAATATACAGCAATGGTCCAGTATGACTTTAAACTGCAACTTCGTCCCACACGACATTAAACTGTGAAAAAATTCCATGAGAGGTCCAACATGACATTAAACTGCACCATCCCTGGTCCAGGTATATGACCTTAAACTATTTGCAAATCCCTTATGTCCAGCAAGACGTTAAACTGTGACGTCCTAACTACATGACGCTAAACTGTATAAAAGTCCCTCACGTCCGGAAAGACGTTAAACTACATAATCATCAAAAGTCCAGCATGACATTAAAACTGCACAATCCCCCTTTCGTCCAATATGACGTTAAACTGTATTGTCCCCATCGTCCTAACTACATGACACTAAACTGTACAGAAAGTCCTTGATATGTCCTACATGACATTAAAACTGTGCATCGTTAAGGTTGTTATTACCTCTTGTTTCTCACACCGAGTATGACTCACGTGAGCTTAGAGCGAACATCAACCATAACACTCCCTTTGGGCCACTAACCATGTGTAAGTCCCAACAACATTTTTTAGATCATTGTCTACAAGAACAACTTGATCATTAATTCATTCTTTAATTGAACTACACAGACTTTGATCCTTGCCCTCCAGGCTGGGTATGTAGGCAACCTCCCAAGGTTCAAGCCCAAAAACAATCTCTTCACATCGGTTCACCACCATCTCATATGATGATGATTTGTGAAACCACCCCTGGAATCAATATCTTCACATTGATTTACTTTCGTCCTTGTTATATGACGTTAAACTATACAACACTTCTGTCCGGTATGACAATAAACTACAATATTCTTTGATCTCCTCATTTGAGAAGGAACCATTATTAACATTGATTCTTTTTCAATCATGGTTTTCATTTTTAAAAGACTACGTGCATACATGGTAATGCCTAAACTTTTTATCTTAGGTTAAAACCATCATTGCACTAAAGTCCCCTTTCACCCTTCACATGTACGAACCAAATTTGTACTAAGGGTAATTCTAGAACTACGTGGACTTGATTCCCATCCTTACGGGATACGTAGGAACATTCGAGTGTCCCTCGAATCCAGTCCCAAATCTTTTGGGCCTAACCCCAAATTTCACTTTCAGTCCCTTGGCTGAAAAGTCCTCATGAAAACACACACTGTGTATTCATTATTATGGTCCGAATTCTATGACCTTAAACTAAGATTACTCATACTTTCGTCCTGCACGACGTTAAACTGCATTTTAAGAACTACGTATGGCTTGATTCTCATTCTTATGAGATACGTAGTGAAGTCCAAGTTTCAATTCAGAACCCAGCCACAACATGATTATGGTTTTTCATTGACCTATGTATCTCTATATACATTGGAAAATACCCATCTTTATGTATTATAATCTTAACCTTAAATATTTTCAGATCTTCATAACCCTTTTCATGACTTCTAGTCACAAAAATGTCAAACTTATGAGAATTCTTTTGCCTGACTATGCAGCACGTGCCCATAGGTGGCCTTGCATAAACAGTCCACATAAAAGACTTGTCAGCCAAGAGATGCTATTTATTTGACCATGCAGCCAATGCCCATAGGTGGCCCTGCATGTTTTCAACCCCCTAACGGGTTTGTTAAATAATAGTAACTTCATTCTTGGGAAGAATGCCTCTTTTGTCCTTATTTGTCTTAAACGACAGTATGTAGGGATCCGCAAAAATAGCCATCCTTAACGTATTTGTCCCATATCCTTTTTCATGATCTGAAAGTATTCAAGTCTGTGGTTTAATCTTCTTCCCTACGTTTGGGTCAGACCTTCGTAGGAGTGATATTCATCCAGTTCTTCGATATTCTTGTTTGGAAATATCTTCTCCATATTCAAGTACCTTTTTCCATACAACAAACTCTATGCTTTAGAAAATTTGAATCTCCATAATCTTTCACTGGCTTTTAGCACTAGGAAAGTAAATTTCTGGGAGTTCTTTTGCCTGACTATGCAGCACGTGCCCATAGGTGGCCTTGCATAAACAGTCCACATAATAGACTTGTCAGCCAAAAGATACTATTTTATTTGACTATGCATCCAATGCCCATAGGTGGCCCTGCATATTTCAACCCCCTAACGGGTTTTGTTAAATAATAGTAACTTCATTCTTGGAAACTACTTCTTCTAATGCCTTTTACCTCTTTTTTCATATCATTCCTCAGATTCAAATATTCTTAAGCCATAGTTTACATTTTTTCCCTCATACTTGAGTATGGTAAATATGTTTTCAGATAAATTGTCATGGAATTGAATCCATTTTAATCCATTTTCGATCAAAGCTATTTCGACCTTAAACATTAGCCCCTTTATGTCCGACGTGCATGACTTTAAACTGCCCACACAAAAGACAAAGGAACTCTGAATAAAAGTCAAGTTCCAGCTCACTAAATATACTTTTTTTTTGTATGATTTAGGTAATATTGAGCAGTTAAAAGGTTCAAAGTTTGTAGGGTTATTTGTAATAATCCTAGTAAAAATCAAACTGTGATTACTAAGCCCATTGGCTTAAGTAAATTTGAAGCAGGTAATGAAAGAATGCAGGTACAAATGATTGAAGACGAAAGTGTTTTTCATTGATACACAAGAGTTAGAAGGACATCCACAGACTGGAGTCTCTTCTCTTTTTCAAGAATTACAAGAGGCTTTCAACATAACACTTCATTTGATTTACGGCATCCCGAGCTTCATCAGCAACCATCGGGAATTCTTTCATTCAACTGGATACAATAAGAGATGTAGTGATACTAGCTCTTCTTGGAACAATTGTAAAAGGATATTCTTGAGTGCGGTTTGAGAAAATTTTCTGCTAATCAAACAGTGACTCTGTTTCTGTCCAAGAGACTTGGAAGATGGATACATGGATTTGAGAATGGAGCATTGGAAGTAAAGAGCCATTTGGAGAGAGTACTCTTTTCAGATATTGCTCTAATACTATGTTTGTCTTCTCTCCACCAACCATTAGTGGAAAACATTTCAGCCCATGGGTTTGCCATTTTCATATTTGCAAGGAAATGGCATAGAGGAAGAACTTGATAGTTCACACCATTGTTGTTGCTCTTAATGCACAGCATAACCGAAATAGAGAAGTAGCAATGCAGCTGCATCTCAGAGGTATAATTGTTTGCATTTTGAACATTGACTCCTTGCAGATGACCATGACCACACAGAGGCAGATGGATGCTCTGTGGAAAATTAGGATGATATTTCTTCAAGTACTTAGCCAAATCTAGGAGAGTGCTGTTGCAGATATCATAGTAATCATGGCCTATGATGTCCATCATATCATCAATCCGCTTGCTAGCCAGTCCATCAGTCGTTCCAATTCCCTTGGGAACCACTGAATCTGCACAAAAGATGAATAAACTAACTCTTAAATGGGTTTATTTTCATAAAATTTGTGAAAGAAATTTGGAAAAAATGGCTAAGGCATTAAGGCGCGCAAGTATGGAGATGTCGCGCAAGTAATTCATGTGCCGCGCTAGTTTTTGACGCGCAAGTGTAAACCGCGCAAGTACAAATACCTTTACAGGAGCGCGACATCAAGGGAACAGTGGAAAAGAGACTTGCGCGGCTTAGGTGACCTGCGCGGCGAGAGCTTGAGAAGGGATGATGTCCGGAAAACCGGATACTTGTACGGAGGTGAGGCCGTATATTTATAGGCTCGGAAGCCTATCTGTGCGCCTCACCCAGAGCGCTCAATACCTGCGTGACGAAGACTTGCGCGCCGACCTCTGCGCACTGAAGACTTGCGCGCCTCCCTTTTCCTTTGGAGGGATTCGATTTCCTCAGAGTCAAATCCTCATTTCTTTCCAGATCCAACTCTGAGGGGGGACTTTTGTTGACGCTCCTTTCGTCACATAATCTAAAGATCGGAAAAGGGAATATCTGAGCTCAAAGTGATTAAATCCTTTGAAGAAACATCAAAAATCGACAAAGGGATGGAAAAGGAGAACATTGCCCATAGGTCGCGCAAGTTCCCTCTTGGTCGCGGAAGTACACTTGCGTGCCGCCTCAACACTTGCGCGACCCCTCATGGTCGTGCAAGGGACTTGCGCGACATATCTGGTAACCGCCCAGTAACCGCCCGGGGTCTTCTTTTGCCTATAAATAGACCCTGTGGGCCCCCCATTCGAGAGGATATTTTTTTCCAGAAACTCGGATTGAAGCTCCCGACGCCCAAGTCTCTTCTCAAAGCTTCCAGAACACTTCTAAGGTAATTTCTTACCTAGAATGGAAGATCTAAAGGGAAGAATGAAGGCCTAAGTGTTGAAACTTATCAAACACTTGCGCGCCTACTTAATTCCTTCAATATAACTTGCGCGTCCCCTCTCTGGAAGAACCTCAAGAGGATTATAAAGGGTTTAAAAAAGAGTCACTCAAGTATTTCAACTCTGGTTGAAAATCGCGCAAGTATCCCTCATGTCGCGCAAGTATACTTGCGCGACCAATACTTGCGCGCCGCCGCAGGACTTGCGCGACTTTTAATACTTGCGCGCCCCTATCTTTTTGGGTGCCCATCTTGCCCATTTTACCCCTCTTAAGCCATTTCACCCTTCCTATTCAAGATTCAGTCTTCAAGATACTCTTCAAAGCCATTTTATGGCATGATTTCTTGATTTGACATCCTTATCTGAAAGGAATTCTGTGAAATATCTCTCAAAACCTAGTGATTTAAACATCTTTATGTCACCAAAGATTGAGAGTTCATTCATTCAACCTCATCCTTTAAGATGAGAGAATCCTAACCTGGGTCTCCTTTTCAGGAATAAGACTCAGTCATAACCTTGGTCTTCCTTTTCAGGAGTAAGCCCCAAGTCCCCTAACCTGGGCATCCTTCTCAGGAATAAGTCCTAGTCATAAATCTTGGGCATCTTCCTCAGGAGTAAGCCCCAATCAAGTTCTCTAATAATGGGAATCCTCCTCAGGAGTAAGCCCCAAACCTTAATCCTTAATCTGAGTCTCCTTTTCAGGAATAAGACTCAGTCATAACCTTGGGCTTCCTTTTCAGGAGTAAGCCCCAAGTCGCTTAAATTTCTCTTAACCAGTCCTAATTTACCTTTGATTTGGGTTTCCTTTTCAGGATTAAAACCTAATCATAAGTCCCCTCCTAACTTGGGCATCCTCCTTAGGAGTAAGCCCCAAGATTAGAGTATTCAAATCTCCATGAAGCACATATAACTTCATGGACCCTGTTCATGGATTTTCTCCCTAAAAGGTAAATCCTAAACCTTCATCTATCTGGGCAGTCATCCATACATAAGCCCCAAATAAATTCTTATGATTGCATCCTTCATGGCACAATTGTTTAATTTTTACCAATACCTCTTGTTTCTCACACCGAGCATGACTCACGTGAGCTTAGAGTGTAAAAGTAATTATGACATTCATCTTTGAGCCATCAATCATAAACATCATCCATTTCTCGAACTACGTGGGTTCTGATTCCTTTTCCAAAATAAAGGATACGTAGGTAGCCCATTTGTGGGTTCGATCCCAACTTTGAAATAATCTCCGTCCTTCTGAATGACGATAAACTTCAAGTGCCCCACTGAGTGGCTTTAAAACCAGCCTGGTCATCAAAATGACCAAGAGACTTTTATATAAATATTTTGATGGATACCATTGATCAAGAATCTCTAAAACAAATATAGATGATTCTATATTGATGAAGAACCTCGAATACATATAAAAGATTCTCTAAATTTCTTGCATATTTAATCATTGATTGTTAAAACTAAAGGAAAGCTCATTTTTGTACTTGGTAATGTAATAAGGATTCACGAACTTAACTTAAATCTATAAAGAGAGTCCCGGAGTAGACAATAATTCCCCTCAAAAAGGTGTGATGAGTCCGACCTCCCATCCTCTCGACCAATGCAAATTCCTAAGCCTCATTAGTCCACAAGCTAATGAGCGCCTCCCTTTGGAAAGTAGGTCCAAACGGATGTGGAATCATTGGATGTTTCCGGTTCTACGAACAAACCCGTTAGAAACCGATCGGAACGTTTGAATCTCCCGTCCAGGAGGTCATCCCCGGATTCCGTGCGAAACAAGGGTGAACTTGAATTCTCATTAATGGATGTGTTATTTCATGGATCTATCTACTGGATGAATTATGAATCATATATATTCAATAAATAGGGGAATAAATTTTGTAACAATATATGTTTTGAAGGATATAATATAACCATGATCAGAGGTGGTGTTGATATCATTGATTTCTTACATTTTATTATCCAAGAATAGAGATACCACCATGTGGATCATGATGTTGATAACTATTTCATCATTATATGGATATTAATGGGTTTTTTTGTATTATCCAATTAAATTGTGTGATTATTCATGTACATGTGATATAGGAAAACATTGCATCAGAAAATAATTATCTAGTATCCCTCATATATAATCATGCAGTGGGATCTATTAATCAATCTTAATAGAATACTCATCAATAATATTAATGACATAGAACAGTAAGTAAAAATTTATATTAATTTGGGATAATCATATATATTGGCCCAAATCAAAATCTATAATTAGATCATGGTAAACTACTTCATTATTGGTGTATAATTTAGACAACGCAATGGAATATGGTGGATATTGATTTTTTGGACTGATACGGAAACATTAAAAGAAAAAAGGAGTCTCTAAATTTCTATTTATATTCCTATTTGGATTCTAGGATCACTAAAGAATTTAATCTCCCATGTTAGTGGAGTGTGAAGAATAGATAAAACCCTTTTATTAGGATGTTTTTATTCATTAGTGGTTGTTTTGGGTTAGGGTGTTCTGGCATAAAATCTTCTAAATCCAACCCTTTTTACTTATATTAAATGAAATAAATTTGATATTATTATATGATTACATCCCAATATGAAATAATTCTTGTCTACATAGGATAAATGATGATTTATTTGAGATAATAAATAATATATAAAATTGAATATCATGATTTTTCATGTATTATCTCATATTATTAAATACATAAATTAATGTATGGAAAATATTTAATATGTGAGAGTATGATTCCTCTATATCAATCATTGACCACTAACATTATATTAATTATTATCTTTCACATCATAAATTTCCAGTTACAGAATGGATCCATGAGATCTCTATAATATTTCCCTAAATATAATAAACATATTTCCTTATATTAGAAGAAACAATACAAGAATGCTTAAGAGATATTGTTCTACATTATCTAAATCCTAGTGAAAAATCCTTTACCCACTAAAAGTTGATTACATTAATTTTCATTTTCAGGAAGATAAAATATTTCAAAATTTGTTTTTTTTTGAAACATGATATGTATTTGATGTTCTCAATCATCCTTGTTAGCATATTAATGTCGTAATATGGTATAATTTTAAGTAATTACTTTTACATCATTAGATAAACATGGATATCACAATAAAACGATATGATGTAGAGAAATATCATTAATGTTCCCCAAAAAAATTTTAGGAAATTCAATTTTAGGAAATTTTTTCAGTGTCTGTTAATTTATAATTAAATATTAATAATATGATAATAGATCTTTTTTTTATTCAACTGCCACATAATTAATGTATCATTCCTTATTCATCACTAAATAGGTCTTTAAGATATTATATATATAATTTTAATATGAATTGGAATAAAAATAAATGAAAAAGCAGATTACCGGATAGAACTATACTTTATATGGTTCATTAATAGTAGTGAACTCATCAACTACAATGAGTATTCAAATATGGTGTTATCTTTAATATCATCCCATGAATAAATAATATTTAAAACTAGTGTTTTTATTGATTATTAGATCATTGATTGGGATTGGGAAATAATATATATTGAAAATCAAGATGATACCTCTTTAATAAATGAATACTCAGATACTCGTAGTTATATTATAGATAATAATTATATTATTGATCCATTTTGGGTAACAAAACTCAACGTAATTTTTTTCTCAAATGATCTTATCAAATTCATATTATTCCATGAATGTATTTGTTTGATGCATCCTCTAGGAAGCCTTCTTATATCTATGACAACCATTAAGAAGAAATAAAAGATTCATGGAAAAATCAATAATGTATTTGATCATCTATTTTTTTTATATGAAAATATATCTTCGTAATTATTCAAGAAGGTGATATATGTTTCCTACTCTTTGGGGGATAAGTAAGGACAGATCCATGTAGAATTTGTGTCTTCCCCCCTTAATATACCCCCTTAATATATTCACCTATATAATCTCATAAAAATATGTCGAGTTTCCTTATTCAAATTATATATGGTAGTATAATTTATTATCTCCCACTTCTACATTTCCATAAAAATCATTTGAAATGAGAGATTAATGGAAATTTCATGATCCAAAAATGACAAAAAAACCATTTCATATCTTATAAATTAATTTGATATGTAATTTAATGATAATATGAATGACATAGGGATATCTCTATCAATAGATTACATAACTATTTATTCTGCATCCCTACTATCATCGAAGGAATAACATATTTTGACATCCCTATATTCTGGACATCAATAATAGAAAATTTAATATTTTTTAATATATAATGTAAAATAAGATTCTAATAGATAAATGAATCCATCATTAGGTCATAAATACATTGATGGGTCATTTTTTCATATGGTGTTATAATATTCACAATAATAATATAAATTATTTTTGTTATAGAATCCAGTTGACACAATTTATTTCTTGAGGATGATATTAATCTACCAAAACCATTAACCTCCAAAATATGTGGGGTTTTAATTGATCTAGTTAATGGGAAATACATATTCCATGTCAATCCCATTCAATGAGTTAATGTAATCTACTTCCAATATGATAAGGTAATTTAACCTGGGGGAGTTATTTCTCACTTTCTATTCTCCCTCTAATTATAGAATCCAAAATTTATTTATTGATATTTGGGGGAGTCCAAAGGGTCCATATTAATATACAAAATTCCAATTTTTTTTATAGACAACATGAGACACTAATGTTTTCATTAAGAAACTTCCATTTTCATATAGATTAATATACTACATAGAATGGAAATAAAACTCATCACATGGTATAAGATGATGAATTTAAAGCTAGACATATAGTCCCCAAAATGGGAAAAATATTATTTCATATGGGAAGATTATACTAACTCTTTTCATAAACATGAATTTTCAATTTTTATGGGGGGAAATCCAGTTTCATGTTTGAACAAAACTTATAGATTTTCATAATGTATTATATTAGTTATGGATCCATTACCCATCAAATCCCAAAAAAGTTTTTTTTATAAGCACCTTATTTATATTTATAATCCTCTATTGTGTACCTTGATGGTAACTTCTCAGTGCTGAATCAAGAAATGTTTGACATTATTTATTCCCTATATTTTATTACACCATGATGCACCTTATTTTTATAAACTTCTCACTTCAAATACTAATGGATTGAATGGGGCTCAATATGTGTTTTCTTGAGCACATTTAAAAAGAAAAGTGAATCCAAAAATGAGATATTGGATGAGATGATAGAATTATATTTTCTTATATAATATTTATGGAATTGGGTTCTACATTACCCACACTAAGAATTCAACTACTCTAAACCTTATAATTCAAGGATTCCTATATTGGTATTTAATTATTATTATAAAAAACAAGGTGGAATTCTTGGGGTATTCAGGGTGGACTGGGTTGGATGTCATTTACTACAATTTTAACTATTTAGATTCAAAATGTTTTGTTGATATTATTTTGTGATTAATTTTGAATAAACTCTAGATAAATAATGAGTTGAATGTAACTCCCGTTGATCTAGGTGATGTTTTTTCTCTTCATCAATGTTTTACATTGAGACATTTCAAAAATATTAATTTCCATGTCATCCTTTTCTTCACAAACTCATTATTCCTTTTTCCCTCTTCACTATCCCCCACGGTTACGTGTAGAAAATTTGGATTCACATTCACCACATTCATCTAGGAATGATTATCCCATGTGAATCCCATTTATATAACTATAATTTGATTCATTCTAATGAGGTTCTCATTTTGTGGGGTGGTTCACATAGGTCCATTTTATAGAATTTTCTATTTCCTCCAAATAATGGTGATATGATGTACTAAAAATAATATCTACCATGATGTTCCATGATTTGAGACAACATTACTAGTGGTCTTGTACGCGGCATTCGATTACCGATTTTGTATCTCAATTCCTCAAATGTCAAAAAATAATGGATGAAAAACATATAACACAATATTATTAAAACTATTTCCTATTCCAATGTGTATATGGAATTATATATCCATATAAAGTTTTTAGGCAACCTCAGAATCATATAGGTGAGGATAGGATCTGGGATATTAATTATTGAATCATGAAGTGTATGTTTTTCAAAAATATTAAGGTATTTATAAAGGTATAAGATCCTTGTAATATTTTATTGGGGGATGTTTCTAGAATCCATAGTGTTCCATATGCTATTATTTTTTATAGTGAACATCAAATTAAATCCTATTTTTTGAGTGGATCATAGAATATGATGGGTCCTCAATGGAAGTTGATCAAGTATTATCATCCATAGATGGATGGATAGATTGATATATTCATCTAGATTCTTGAGGAGATGCTCTGAAAATGTTTGGTCGGCTTCAGTTATTCATAGGAGAGACATGTACTCTAATATAATTTTTATATAACAATAGTTATTGGGATTTTTTCAATATGGTTCTGTTTGATGAGTTTTATGGGAGGACATGAATGTCACCTCTTTATTTACTGATGTTTGGATAATGATCATAGGTTAGGGTGAGAATCATTCAAGAGATGATGGATATCATGCAGTTTATCAAGAACAGGTCATAGATATCTTAGTGTAACCATAAAAATTATTATTATCGATGTTGTTATCTGTTGTAAGTTTTTATAGGTGTTCAGTTTTTTTATCATGGTTTCATGTCTATTGAAATACAAGTTCATAGAGAAGTATGGTAATTAGTAACATTTACGTGTAATCCAATTAAAAATAGGGGAGAAACTTTGTATGGTGGCTTTCATTTGGTCGAACATTCTCATTTCATTTCTATATATGTTGTGTTAATTATTTCCCAACTGAACAAGTGTTAACTACAACCTTCTCGGAATATTGAGTAAGTTTATATTGAGATTGATAATAAAACAACAGTCTCTATGTTACAATTTTAGATAATATACCGATAATATAAGGTTTTATATATTAATATAATTCGATTGTTTCAAGTTAAAAGTAAGTGTGGTAGGGACAATCAGGATACAAGGGAGTGACATTGAATGATGATGTATAAATTTAATTATATTTTATTCTATTTTTGATCTTGTGCCTTCCTATATATAGAAAAAAAATTATTTTTGGGAGAATTCTCACAACCAGGTATGTGGTACCATGAATGTAACAAATTTTTGTTTTTTTCATGTTCAGGGTCAATTGAGAGTGGGGAGTTGGTTTTCGGATTGATTGTGATAGAAGGAAGTCACTAGCTAGGTGTTGATGTTTAGTAGAGAACCTGCAAGACTATAGGTTCCATAATATCACAATTAGGATTCCTATGACTAGCTGGTGTGCTACTAGTGGTTTTATTCATTCTTCATGAATCCACAATATAGTTAGTGGTGTTTCTATGGATGTGGATTAGTGGGGGCTTAACTATAATATTTTTCTTTTATGTTTCTATAATTATCATTAAACCATCTATTTGATCATATATAAATTTATTATTATTTTAGAATATCCTTTGTGGTTTCAGGGTTTTTTCCCCCATATAATTTGGAAAATAATTATGTGTATTGAAGCCATGGTTCTCTATTATTAAAAATCTAGAAATAAGACTCCTTCTTATCAGTTTTATTCGTCTTGTTCTACATGCTCAAGATATCAATTAGGTCTCGTTCTCTAGATCTAACATGAAAATGGATAACATTAGTATATTACATAAGATCTATATTCTATATTATTTTATCATGTACTTACTTACAACATGATTAATGTTTCAATCTCATTTTATAATTCTATTATATATGTCCTGATCCTATGGAATAACCCTTGTAATTTCTTATTCTCTGTGATACTTCCCTTTAGTATTGATTACGAAATTGATTTTTGAGAGTAGAAATGATCATTCTGGACTTTTTTATATTTTTTTAAAGGGTATTATTAATGGAAAACATTGTATATATGTTATACATTCCATTTATTTCCTCAAAGTTGTTTTAAAAAATAAAATTTGGGTTTGAATAATGGGAGTGGGGATTCCATGCTATAAATTTAATTTTTGAAATACCTTATTGGTTATGAAATTATATATTCATTGGAAAACTATTTATGAAACTATTTTAGATTATATCTTGGATATTATTAAGGATAATTTATTTGGTGTAAATTAATATAATAATGAGGTAACAACACACATGGAAAACCATAGCTTATGAATAAAAACTATAAAAATACAAGACCTTGTGAAGTTGACTATAACATTAGGAGGATCCCTTTATTTCAATCTAACTAGGGGGTATCCATTCTATGGGACTAGGGTTCCTAAAATTTGGGATTATGTTATGAAGACTAGTGATCCTTTGAGTGTCTTAGTAGTTTGGTTGTCTACACCATCTTTTCATTTATAGAAAAATTGGGTTATAGAGAATATTTAGATGCATAATCTTTAAATATGATTATTTTACCCATTTTCTCTCTTTATGGTTATTAATTATTGAAAAAAAAATTATTTATCTATTTATTCCCTTGATCATATTGTATTTTATATTTGATTATGAATTTTAATATGCCATGTTTTTCAGAGGAAAACAAAATAATAATTTATAAATATAAAATCATTTATTTTAATATGAATTTGAAATATGTTATAAATATGATCTAACATATGCACATGGTAAGACATTTTATCGATTCTTTGTTGAATCCTATTGGTTCCATGAGAACAAATACTACTTTTTCGTTTTTGTGTTTTTAGCTGTGGTTTTAAAGGATGTAGGTAAAGGGAAGATTTTCATATAGAGGTAAAATATACTTTCACATATTTCCTAAAGGTGGGTTGGGATAGAGGTTCTTAATGGTCACATCGAGATGTACCTGTGGATTTTTTTCCATGTTCCATGTAATTGATATTTTTTTTTCAGACCATATTTTCTTGAGTTTGGATGTCACATTTAATGTGGTTGTTTTTTACTTGGGATATATTTCGATTACCTATGATTTAATTGCTTTTATTCAATTATATAATATATATATATATATATATATATATTGCGGGTGAAATAATTCTCTTCTCCTATTTTATGTTAATCATGTGCATGTTTCCATCACATGGTGATTGGGAATGCACTTCGGTTCTTATGGTGGGCTATTTTGGGTGAACTAATAGGTTTACCTAGGATTGTCTCTTATTTTAAATGTAGAATTAATCATTGTAATTTACATGTATAAGTTTTTATAGATAAAAAAACTTTTGAAATAGGTTATTAAGATGGTTATTTTTTTTATAATGGAGGATAAAGTGTGTCATACTTAGTGGGAATACAGTATAAGTTTTTCATCATATCAATTTGTCTTCATTGAGATATGATGTATCTTCAAAAAAAATTCCATTAATTGGTGTATATATTTTTATTGTTTTTTATTATAATAATTTATGAATTAAAAGGTATATATAAATCCATCTCATGTTCTTCCTTTAATGGGTTATCAATTCAAAATTCAATGATGATTTAATTATTTCTTATCATAAATTTAATTTTTTGAGACTACTTTCTTATTATTGACCATGTTTTATTTGGAATTTTTTAAATAAATTTCTTTAATAAATTTACATCAGGATCCTCTAATATATAATGATATTTAAATATTCATTAGAAATCATATCCCACAGGTGAGTTTTATTTGAATTATTCTAATATCATAAGGCTTTATTTTTCTCATTTTCAAACCCAGAAGACATGTTTTATGTTTTTCACCATTATTTCTATTATATGTAGTACTCACTACCAAATTTTCTTAAAATAAAATTAATGTCACTCATTTCATGATATTTTAATGTCTATTAAATGGTATCCCCATTAATTTTATTAATTATTATATAACCATTATTTTAATGGTTTTTCTTATCTCAACTACTTTTTTTGGGATGAAATGCATCATTGGGAACATCATTACTTGATGATTAGTTGTTTCCATAATTTGATATTATTCAATGGTACTTAGTCATTCTATATTGGGAAAATGAATCTATTTATTCAAAATCTTCCCCGTCATTAAATATTTTTCCCATATAAGTATATCATTATAGATATTAATTCAAATTCTCTTTAAATATGGTTTTTTCTGTATAAACACAATTGATCTCCATTGTATATCGAAATCATATTATCTATTATCTCATGTGACCTTATAATTTCCTTACCAACTTCTCTGATTATATTTTTGGTTTTATTTTAAAATATCAATTTCAAAAAATATATTTAAAAATATTTTAAATGTTTTCGATCCTTTAAAAATAAATTGTATTATATTCATATTAACAATTATTTATGAATCCCTTATGTAATTTTTAGGGAAAAATAATTGAAGCTTCTATTTTAAAGTAACTTTTTTCAATTTTTCTTCACATCACAATTAGGAAACAATTATTCTTTTTCAAGTATCCACTTTTGAGTGTTCCATTTAAAAGTTAATATTTTTCAAAGGTTTTCACTTCCTTTTTTGTAAAATAATATTTTCAAGGAAACCATGACATAATTTTTTACATAAAAGATAATACAATTTTCAGATAAATATTATTTACATTATTTTCTATTTTAATAATTTTAGCTAATTTATTTATATCATTATATAATATTTTTTATGAACCACTCTGTTTATGTTATTATTAATAACTATTTAGGGTAATTGAATTTCTTTTATCGAATGTTTATATTAGATATATTGATTTAAGTGATATAATTTGTAAATTAAATGAAAAGAAATTTCTTTTCTTGGGTTATTTACATTATTTTATTAATTTTATTGTGTTTTTGGAATACATGTGTATATAATTTCAATGGTGATATGGTTTGGTTCTAATAATAACCATTAACAGTTTGGGTCCAGTGAAACTCTAAGATAATTTTGGACTAATAAAACTGAAATACTATTGGGGTCTGATAATATCCTATAATGGCTTGGGTCTGGAAAATCCATGAGATAAAATTGGTTTAATAAATAATTTATATGAATTTATTTCATTTAATCCCCCAAATTCATTATATTATGATTAATACTCATAGAATTGATATATTAACTCTAATTTTTTTGTTTCCACCAAAGATGAATCATGGATTTTTTTAAAAACATGATGCTTGGAAATTCAATTTTTTAATATGTTATAATTTCCATAAGTTTATATGTGCTCCATTGTTCTGTATTATTTTATATTAAAAGGCCTTGGAATATCTCTTTTTCTTGTAAATATGATTATTTTCCAGGGATCATTTTTACAATCACATGATTGCGCACTCTTTCTTCATGTTATATGGATATTCTATATGATATTACATTTTTATAGAAAATTAATTCAAGATGAAAATGGTTTTTTCATATTCTTTTAAAAAAACAAATTTCTCCACAACCAATTATTTTTATATTCTAATGATCTAACCCTTGATAAAATTTTGACAGCTTTTCCCTTACAGGTCATTTGATATCACCACTTTCCTATGTGTCAATTACCCTTATAATGAAGATAATTATTGTCTATGAGAAATATAAAATGTATTCTAGTATTGTTTTTTTGTATAGAAATTATCCCGTGTTTTGGAAAATACGATTCATAGGTAACAATAAATCAAAAATAAAAAAATCTAAAGTTTCTTTTAGAAGTGTGATATTACTGTGACATGTAATACTAATTTTAAATTTAAGAAAATTTATCTTGCTTTATCTCATTAAGTATTAATGATAATTTTTAAACATGTTTGTTTTTATCACAAGACACATGAGTGTAGGTTTTGAGAATATAACTAACTTATTTGAGTCATAGATGTACTACGTTGAACTTCTTCCCAAATATCTAATAAACAAGAATTGGATTTTCATTGTTTATTATTAATTTATATTCTTTGTAATACTACAAGAACCAATTTTATATGTAATTTGGATATTATCCTTCATTATATATAAAAATATTAAAATTTATTTTTAATACTCCATATTACTATATTCAACAATTATTAAATTCACCAATAATTATAAATAATAATATTTTTTCCAAAGAAATTATTTTGAAAACAATTAATGTGTAAAATAAAAACAATTAATAACCATATTATCATCATTATCCTAATATTACTTCACTAGTTTTTTTATTTCATATAATTATTTAGTGGAAAGGTTAATTTTCATGATTTATATATAGTTATCTCTTTGGTGTTACATTTTGATTTAACCTTATATGATAAATCAATTATATAAATAGATATATAAACAGTAGTTCATAGACGGTTCCTACATATTAAAAGGTTGTGAAATTTTTTATCAAGGTCGCTTTCATTATTTTATTACTTTTATGAAAAACTTATATCAATCTTGTCACTCAAACAAGACTCTACATTATCATTTATTCTAGGACCCTATATAAATCATAAAAACTAAAGGAAAAGTAAACCATTGTGGATGAATTTCCTTTTCATACATACTTATTAAATTTATTATTCATATAATTAGAAAAACTCAATCAAATATTCAATATAATATTAACAAAATATTTTCTATTTTTGACAGAAATGAAATTTATTATAACACAATATTAGAAAATTGATATTAAAAACTCATTTCATATATTAGGGTAGAGAAACAAATCTAGGTGGTTATAATATTTAATTGAAATTATAAAAAAAAATCTAAATCCTACTCGAAGTATATAATCCATAAAGTTCCACAAAATTTCATGAAATTGCCTTCAAATATTTCTCCCTATGACTAAAATCATATTTGGAAATCCATGTGGGGGTACGCACCTCTATCAATATTTATACACCTAATAAGTGTAAATTTTAGTGCAAATAATTTTATAGATATAATATATTTAAGGATAGTTTTAAAGAATAAATATTCAATTAATTTTATATATAATATATAATTTATCATAGTTAAATTATAATTTTATTTTATAATCAAAAATATTATTTTAGAGTTTTAATTTTTTTTATTTATAATTAAAGTAATTTCAAATTCTTTATGTTTTTATTGAAATTAAAATAACTACGATATTAATGAAACCATGTCATTTTTTATAATGGAAAAAATAATGATATTAATAAGGTATACAATAAGGAATGTTTAATATTTGATGTTAGGGTTATTGTAATTTTTGGAGGAAATTCAAATGGACTAAATTATTTCTATTTACAATTGATGGTTGCGAGTGAATAGATGGTGGAATCAATGATTTTTTAATGACTAACATGTCTGGTTTGGATGATATATTAAGGCATGTAATATCAAATTAAGAATTATTATTTATATAAATGGTCTATACATTGAATATATGTTCTCTAGTTCTGCTGAAAATATGTTATATTTTTTAACATAAATCAATGTTTATTGAGTATTATTAGGAAATTTTATGAAATATTATTTCAATTGGGAATCATTTAAAGAATTATTATTTTAGAATAAAATGTTTCATTATTTTTAATTTATTATTAGGTGGACTTTGAGTAAACCTTTAGAAGTTTAAATTTTAATAAAGGTCATGTGAATGAAACTATAAATAATTCTAAATTTATTTGAAACTGAAATATCATATTCACCATTTTTTCATGTTTCATGATTTATATATCTTTTAGGATTTGATAATAATGTCTATATCTATGATAATAACATGACATGTTTGCAGGGAATGTAATAATTTAAAATTTTAGTTGATTTTGATGATTTTTTTCTATGAATTAAATTTAATATTTAGGTTTTTTTATAATGATATTTGGTTCATCCTACTCATATATAATATATATTTTAATTATATTTTACAACCTAAAATTGGTTATATGATATGTGCTCATATAAGATATATTTTGGTGGATTTCATAAATTTTCAGAGGCCTTTAGTATGAAGATTTATAGAAATAAAAATCAACACATAACCATCAAGTGGATGATAAAAAGGATGGATGTTTTAGTATCTTTATGGTTGTGATTTTCATTTAGATTTTAATTTCTCATTCCCTATTCCATGATTAGAATTATTAAAAACGTTTTTTAGAACATTGAGGGATTAAAATAATTTGCTGGGTTTCATAATAAATGTTGAGTGAATGATTAACTTAGTATTTTTTTAAATAGTGTTTTTTGTTTGGTTTATAAATTCCCATATTCATCTACAACCTTTATCACACCATTGTACAGAATTATTTATTCTTAATTTATATATTTCCATTTGATGCATGAAATAGATAATTAAATACAATTATGAAAATGGATTTAATGTAATTACGACATTAATAAATGGTTCTTAGTATCGTCATATTATTAAATATATTGATATACATAAACTTATAAAAATTGAAATTAATTGTTTGTGGATTAAATTATATTACCAAGGATTTATTGAAATCCAATTATAATGGTAAGTATAAATATTTTAATTGAAGTTGTCTTTTGGAAATTGATTTATAAATTCTGAGAATTCATTCATAATTAATTATATAATTAATTTTAAATATTTTAATTTATATTTCCTGAGATTTCAGAGATAAAATTATAATTGATCATTCATGCAAATAACAAATAATCAATCTATTTTTACCTCAAATATAACTTGTATTATACTTTTGTATTTGTTGTTTAAAAAAGTGTTGATATTTATATTTATAAAAATGATTTGTGTTATCATGACCAGCCAACATTGGTAATCCCCCTAGAACTATAGTAAAGATAAATTTGACCCTATAGGACAACCTCAAATTGGATATGTGTTAGTGACTGAAAACACAAATATAAAATTTATAAATATAATTTATTTCACTAATATATACCATGAATAAGGAAAAAACCACTGAACAATGACATGATATAAATAGAGCATGATTCAAAATAATCCCAAAATGCATATATAATGTCAAAGAAAAAAAAATCACAAAATAAAATACCAAGAGAACTCGTAGGTTGTGACTATATAGTACAATCCAAGTTCCAAGATAGTATTTATATGATTGGTATGCATCACACCCATGAAACTAGAAGTAATGGTTTATATATAAGTGTAATGATAACAATAAAATTCAATAGAATCGTACCAAAGACCTAATGTTCAGTTATTGAAGTATAATAAAATTGAACTAGTGAATAAATAGCCAAAAATTAAATACATAACATGTAAAATACTATCCAACTTCATAATATATCACTCATAAAATAGTTTGAAGAAATATAATGTGGTACTATCAAATAATATTATATGTCAGTTACCCATAACCATTAATCCCCTTATATTTCAATCTAATTCCCCATCATCAATCATCTTTCACTACTAATCCTTTCCACAATTTGGTCATAGAACCCCATATCTCATAGCTAATACCATAGGGTATAGTAAACCTGAAGGAAATCACCCTTGTGAACTCCTCCTACCATGCATGAAACCCACCTTATAATTCTATATCTTCCAATAACGTCTATGGAATTTCAATATACAATGTACCTCCACATCATCTCATTGTAGAGTCTTCCAGTGCATCAAGCATTTATCATCACTCTTATACCCTATTGGGATTTCTAGTGCATCGTGTAGACATCAATTAAATCTAATGTAAAATAGGGTATTGTAGTACCTTAATTACCTCTCATCTCAAACCTAGAATAAACAATATGAAATATATACTAGTTAATAATTTTTTCCTTTTACAACCAACATGATAGGGGAAAACACCAGGTATGAAATAGAATATTGTCCTCTATTTAGGGTATTTGAATCGGGTGTGGTGATAGTATAATTCCCAAAAAAATACATCATACTTATAATCCACACAAAATTAAAACATAAATTAGTTCACATAAACCAACACTACCACACTCTTGAATATCACACCACAACCACCAACCCATACTACCATCATTGTAAAATATAACACTGCAACCAGCCCCATATCCTATGGAAATAGCCATAACAGACATGTTGATTAACCAATTATCATATAATTAGTTCATTATAATATTTATTATTTACCTAATAAAATTACATTAATTTCACCCTTTGATTAAAAATTTAAAGAAAAACAACTCAATCCAACACCCATATGAATTTCATAAATTGTATTTTATTTAAATAATAAATATTTCACTTTTATCTATGAGGTCATTAAAATTCAAGCTAAATCTTATTTAAATATATCATTACCAGATATACTGGTAACTTTCTAGAAAATATAAAAGGAAACACATCATCCATACAATCAATCACCCAATAAAACATAGTTGTTCCATCTTACCAATCATGGAATAAAAGGCCTAAAAACACAGCATAAATAACTACCATACCTAGATCCTATTATGCTCCCATGGTATTTATCATAGAACACACTATACTAATTCATTATGAACCATCACAAAAATCACACAAACATTACCAAAACAAAACATTTTTCGAAAAAATAAAAACAAATCATCATCATAAACAAAAATAGTAGACCCCTAGATAGAAGGAGATCCCTACCCAGCATTCTCAAGATTGTCTTGCCCAATATTCACTGAAGATATATTATATTCCACTTCCCTAAATGGGAAAACTAATCGAAAAGTCTTGAAAAATATATCCTTGTATATTATCACAACCAAAAAAACCTTTGGACCATTTTGATGAATATGTATGGTAATTAAAACATGCTGAGGTGGACTACCTTCACCATCCACATCATAATCTAATACCAAATTTTAATAATCCAAATGAGAAATACATGATATTGGGGAATTATCCCCCTTAGGTGTTATATCCATTATATTAGATCTAATTGGTCTTCCACAAACATGACCCAAAAAATAACATTATGAGTTACTATCTTTATAACCACTTATTTTATTTCTCAAATTAGATCTAGTAATGAAAGGATTTTTTTTCTCCATCCCCATATACTCCATCAACATCAATATAGTTTTCATTTAAAGGAAAAATAACATCTTATAGACTACTAGAACCAGATCCCTCAAACTGAGAAATATTATAAAAATCAGTTTTTTGAGAACTCATCATCTTCTAGGGATCATTCCTCATAATATAAGGTTAGTGGAGATTCTATAGGTCCATAGTAGACATTCTATCTTTGGAGAGTGTCGTAGTCACTTCCAGAATGAAAAAGTAATACAATTTATTCCTCTTCCCAACCATTAATATAGATTATTCCTCATCAACCATTTTATTAGACTCCTCTACTTCATTATAAAAATAATATTTAACAAAATCATCTAGATCTAAAACAATATTAACCTAATCAACAGGTCTAGTGTATTTTTTCACTGGATTCAAATTTTCTCATCATTTTTCACTATCTTCAATCAATGTAATTATATTGGGGACCTAATTTATATTCATCCACATTATATTATCTTATCATAGATAGAATAAAACACACATAATGGCCTTTAATTATTCTTTAGGTATTGTTTTTCTAGAAAGAATCATAGTTAAAATCAACTTTAGATAATTTATTGAGTTTTAACTAAAAGAATGACAACAAAAATCCATCAAATTAAATATGATATATCTATATAGATTTATCATAGACCCTCTCTTCATAAAAAAATATAAAGAAAACATATTGAAATATTAAAACACAAATGTACTTATTCCCAAGACTTAGATAATGTTGGAAGACATGAAGAGATTCGAAATATCTCTATCATATTATGTAGAAACTAGTCATATTTGGTAGAATATCTTGTAATCTCCAAGAGAATTCCACTACATAAAAAATGTATGGTTTATATGATAAAAATTTTTTTAATCCTCGTAATCTCTTTCATGGGGAACTCATAATCATTTTTTATTATTCTTCTAAGAGAAAACGGGCTCATTCTTTCCAACCCTAGTCTTTATGAAATCATTTTTTTATCAAAATTCATATTCAATATTTATATTGAAATCCTAATTCATTATAGAATATAATGGAAAAAAACTCATACAGAACCATGTTTCCCATCCATGGTTTTGAATAACTCTCCAAATGAGTGACTTTCTAGATATCAACACTAAATCTACAATATAATGACCCAAAATTATATCAATTAAATTTCCATTCTTATAATTATATTATATGTTAAAAATAACATATACATAACATACATAATCCAATGAAAACCTAATAAATGAATAATCAATAACATTAGAGGTTTTTATATAAAGTAAACAACCTAAAACAATGGAAGAGTATCTTCACCATTAGAATAGTAATATGACCGTTGGGGTTAGTTATACGGAAAATAGAATATTAACTGACCCTATAAAAGTATAAATAAAATTTAGGTATCTTATAAATGAGAATATGATATGTTTATATCATGGTATAAGAAAATATATTTTTAAAAAATTATATGCTATGTGTTTGTATTTTGGTAAAACAAAATTGTTTGTTTAAAATTTTATAATTAATATAATGATTTAAAATATAATTTATTTTCAAAAAATAGAGTCATAATTTAATATTTTATTATCTTATGATTGTAGGATAAGTTTTTGAGAACTTAATTATAATTTCAAATTATTATAAAATCAATTATAATTTTAAAATATGTATTTTTCAAATCAATGACTATTTTAATTGAAAATTAATTTTCTTATATATATATAATTATTTTCATAAAATTGCATCTATTTTTTAAATCTAAAAATTGAAAAATGGATAGGGTGAATTTTTTATATTTTTCTAAAATAGTTTAATTTTTTTGTGAATAGTGAAATATGGTCATTAATGTTTTTAGCTAAATTCCTGAATTATTGACTCATGTATGATGTAAGAACCATTAGTTAGAACTCACATGAACTAGTTACAATACTTAGTCATATGAATCCACAATATTGGTATTCTTATGACAAAATAGTAAATAAATAATTAAAATAATTAAAAAACACCCCCTCCTTCACTATAAATATCACCCCTTATCACCTCTTTTTCTCACACCTTCTAAGACTTGAATATTATCCAAATTAATCCCAATAATCTAACCAATTATCTTAAACAAAGTCCATGAGACTATTTTCTCAATAAAATACCAAACCAAGTTCCCTAATGTTAGCCTCACTATGTCAAATACCCTAAGCGGGGGTGGGGGGGTGGTTAATCAAGGAATGATATATTAAAACTAATGACCCATAGAATCTTCTTTCTTTATTAAAAAACACTATTCTCTATTACTCCAACAATAATACATGAAAAGATATGAAATAATTCATTGCAAACAATGATTTTACTTGGTTCACACTCATTGGACAATGCCCATAGTGCATACAATGGTGATGTGTCGATGTACCAAATACACTAAGGCTCACTACTGAAATACAATGTTCAGGATAGATCAAATCTTTAATTAGGATCACTACCTTTACAAGGTTTAGGTTTAGCTCAGTAATTTCCCAAGGGTCACTCCATGAGTCTGTATCTATGGCTCACTATTGGTGAAAAGGATCACCTTCTTCTTCTTCATTTTATCAACGCTTTTGGAAGGGATTCACCCCCGGTTTAGAGACTTGTAGGTCCCTTCATTACAAATAATGAATACATCAAAAGTGGTATATAGAAAATCTATTGAATTTATACTTTCATCCAATCATTGAATACCAATTTACTGACATTTTCTAGGAAATCCATTTTAATACACTATTATAATATTCACTACCTTCACAAATCTCCTTATTTTGTAATGCTCAAATAGCTTTGCCGAAGCAACCACCTTTTGCGAAGCTCGCTTTTTTTATAATTCTCAACTAGCCTTATCAGTGGTAAAATTTTTCCGTTGTAATTTTAAATCATTCAATAATTCCTTTACTTATGTGATTCTCAAAACATCCAGTTGGTTATCATAGCCTTCAGAAACATTCTCTATAAAAAACCCTTCGCAAACCACCTACATGAATCCGGAAACTTATGATTTTCATTATGTCTCACTAATTATTTGAAGGGGAATAGACCTATTTATATGAATCTCCACTTATTCCATATGATTCCATCAACATAATCACTATTTTATGATGTTCCCTCTTTCACAATTCTCCAAGATAATTGTTTGTTCACGATGCTCATCTATATCATGGAGACAACCGTTAATTTCTTTGATCCTTCAAAAAACATTTTTTATGAATACTATTCATTGTGATAATCATTCCTTTACCATATTTTAACAATACCTTCAATAATATCCAACTTTAGTGATACAATAAAAATCCAAATTTTTTACCCCAAAAATTTGGCAAACACTAGGAAACAACATCACCATGTGTGCGTAATTTTTTGGTATGTTTCCAGGGAATCCTTCCTTTGTCTTGGATATTTGTATACATACCTTGTCAATGATATCTCCATATTTACATAACATACCTTGGAAACCCACATTTTCAACAAAAACACTCAAACCCAAAATGTTTATATGTTACCTTGATGGAAATTTTCCCAACACCGAAGGATGTTCTCAATGAGATAAAGTTCAAGAGATAAAATCCTATTTTGTTGTCTTTAAATTTTTCTTCAATTTATTTTATTTTCATATCCTATCCTAACCAACATATCCTAAAGTGTCATGATAACTTTATTTTATTTATATAATGTATGTTTTTTATGATAATGGAAAAATCTATCTTCAAGTCAGTTCCCTCTTCATTTTTTTCTAAAAATGAAAACATTGTTTGTGATGTGTCAATTTACAACCATCGTGAATGATAAGTTTTAATTTACCACTACCTTCTTAAATTATTATCATAAAACAATGTTTATAGTTAAAAGAGATTAAAATATATGTCTTAAAACTTATTTAATTCTCAGAAACAAGTATATAAACATATTATGAAATAAAATAATACAAAATAATTATGGTTGTAAAAACCACCAAAATAAACTATTCATTGTTCATTAACGTTTTATCTAATGAATCATTCTAATTTCAAAAAATAAAATGATATATAGAACCATTTTAATTTATGAAAGTGAATTAATAATAAATAATTTCACTTCTAGAGAGTTCTTATAATTTCAAAAGAACAAACATGTTAAAACTCAAGGGAACAGATCTTGAAATCCATTAAATGAATGCTCCAAGAATGATAAAATTAAACACCATAACTGAAGAAAAAATTCTATAAATATACATAATAATATTATAATAAATTAAATATATTTTCAATATATTATGAATTCAATTATTTATAAATTTAATTTCATTATCTAGGATATTAATTGTAATTGAAAAACACTTTCGGGCATAAGGTAAGGGATTCTCTATGAACGTTCATTTTTACTTTAGGTTTTGACATCCCTCTCTTAGACCTAATGTAATTCTAAATTACTCATTTTACTCCTTTGAAATTATATGTTCAAGTTCCCTACATATTTTTGTATCTCAATTCTTATTTCTTTAACGGGGAAACACATGTTTTATAATGTTCAATCTTTAGTTCCTCCCTATAAGAAAGCCCGATTAAATTGAACTTCCCAATTTCATACTCATTTTCTAGTAAAATCCATAATAAATTTTAAGAAACCATTTCTTTTCTAAAATCAATCATTTTATCATGAAAAAATATCTTAGTTTATTTCTATATTTTTGAAAACAATTATTCTTTTTTACTCTTTAAAGTTTCTTCTATATTTTCCCTTAAACTGCACCCAAGCAGACCATTTCTAAAATTTCTGATGCATTATTTTTTACAAGTATTTTTTTAATTTAATCTTAAATTACCATGATATATTCTATTTTTACCTTGTGAATTTCCATTTATGATTTAAATACATTCTTTAATGTACACATATTTTTTATGCCCATTTATTATTATCTATAACATACCTACAATTACCATTTATTTATATGGTAAAACCTTATGTTTATTAATTTTGATTGACTCTTAATATAGAACACATATCCAGGAACATTTAACGATAGGATTTCCTAGATATTAATCATGTGCATTGGGTAATTTGTTTTCTCATGAGATGTCTTGTTGGGATAAGGAGTGACCCTAATTCCTTAATAGAACATTGTATTCCATATACAATAGTCTTGGCAGTTAGCATAGACTCATGATTTCATCATGATGTATTTTGTTTCCACATTTCTATGATTTCATGAATAAATTATCCAATGATAAACATGTTACGCTTGTTTATTTTTATTCATGTTCCATTCCTTTTTTATGTCAGCATGCTATGCCTTCTTATATATGTGCTATGATTTATTCCTATGTTTATTCCCTTAATGAGATTTGTAGCTCATCCATTGTGTTCATGTATTCTTTAGGTTATCCTATGTAGATGTAATTTCAATATGGAAATTATTATCTCTTAATTGATATTAAATAATATATTTTTAATTTTTGGGATTCATACTTTCTAATTATGTATCTAATCATACAAAGATGCTAGAATTTACTATCTTTTGTTTGTATTTGATGGTTAATTAGGCTTATTATATTATTAAAATATGATTAAAAGGGTTTCGTAATTATTTCTAGTATAATATCATGGTCTAGTTATTTTTAGAAATTTGGACTATAAAATATTATTATGAATGATAGTGGTAATTTTATCACCATGCATAAAATAGATTGAAAAATAGGGAATCACATATTGGGATATACTTTTCATTCTCAATTTTATCCTTTGATGATCAATGATTTTTTTATATTCTTATGAGCTAAGTATTCAAGCCACCCAATTTGTTCTTTCTTTTTCATATTTAACAACTAAAAAAAGGATAAACCATGCCAATAATAAATTTGATTGGAAATGTGATGATTACCCAAATGAAATTCCAAATTTTATGGGAATGGGAACTCAAAACATCATGGAAGTACTTTCTCAACTATCTCTAGTTTTGAATAAAAAAATGAATCATGAATATCTCTATCATTATTTAAAGAAATATAATGTTTTGGTAAAATCATTCATGTATCAATGGCCTCATATACATAGTGGATCTCTTGATCCCCTCATTGATTAATAATGGATAAACTCTATTGATACAATATTCTTTATACCCCAGTGCTTAGAAGAAGAGAATATTTTGATGGTTGTCTATCATTTTGATGGGAAATATGATTAGTGGTTTAAAATGATCATGAACTTGATGTCCAAGGAAGATATAAAATCCATGGAATTTGAATCAATCATGAAAATATTTTTTATTAAATATTTTCCCTAAACACTCCATCTTATGAGGGAATGAGAGTCCCTCTACCTAATGATAAAAGGTAGATGAGTATTTCAGGGTGTACAAGGAAAACATTTCTAGGGTTTCAAGAAAAACCTTCATATTTTTCATGAAAACTAAAATAGATATGTATCACATATTTATTGGACTAAGTATGAGTCTACAAAAAGAATTTTTGATTCAATACTTTTATACTATGTAGTGGTTTCCAGTTGTTCCCTTAAGGTTAAAATAGAGATTAGAGACTCTCAATGGTATGTTAGCCCAGTGATAAAAAGAATTAAATCGAGTTTAATATGTTAGGATCAATAGATAAACATAATTATGAAATAAAAAACAAAAATCCCACATGTCAAAAGTGTGGGAGGAATCATACCAAATCCTTCCTCAGTACAACTAGCAGATTCATCAAATGCGGAAGAGAGGGGAATATAGTAAATTACAAATGGAGGGATATGAATAATACCAATAATGTGGAAACATAAAGTAGGGATCAAAAGACACATATCATGTAGTGAAGTGTTTAAAATATAAGGAACATGGGACTTTTTTGAGCCATTATCCTAATCCAAGGGTTGTTGGAGGAAATCAACAACAACAACCTCCAATGCAATAATGATTGAAATATTCTATTACTAATACTAAGGTGTATCCCAAAAATTATGTCGTTGCAGGTATTCTGGTTATTCAATAAATAATAGTGAATGCAATATTTGATTTTGGTTCTTATTATTATTTCATACATTGAAATATTAGTAGAAAAACTCAAACACCACCTCAAAATAAGGTTGTTGAGTTATCTGTGAGAATATAAAATGGAAAAATTATTTCATCCAAAGTATATAAATCATCCCCAATAAATAATTATTTAATAATCCTCCCATAAAACCTTATCATACTTACATTTATGGGTATTTATGATACTTTGGGTTGGATTGGATATCCTTAAATAAATCCAACATAAACTGTCAAGAATGGGAGATCACTCTTCACATCCCGAAGCATCATCCAATTCTTCAAAAGTGTATGGAGAAAGATAAATCTGCTTCAGAATCATAGTCTCAATTGTGGATATTTCTTCCATAAAATAACAAAAATATTTCATAAATTATTGTGACAAAGTAGAGGGTCATGATTCTAAACATGCACATTTTGAGGGACTACACTAATGTATTCCATGGAAATAACATCTTCTTCCTCCAGATCGAGAGGTTGAGTTCTCAATTGAACATATACCAAAATCTTTTCCTATATTGAGGAAACCTTATAGAATGGACACTGTTGAGTTGGAGGAACTAAATAAGTATTTATATCAAAATGTGGTTAGGGGTTTAATATACATGTGTTCTTTACCATGGGGGGCACCAGTCCTTTTCATTAAGAACAGTGATGGATCAATATACCTCTGCATTAATTATCACAAGCTAAAAAAAATAAAATAAAGAGAAAGTATCCTCTTTAACTGATATATGACTTGTTTGATCAACTGTTTGGGTCCAAGTATTTATCAATGGTGTACCTTCGGTCATGATATAATTAATTAAAGGTAAAGAAGGAAGATATTCCCAATGCCACCTTTCGAGAAACGTATAGACACTATGATTTCATAGGGATTCCCTTCAGTGTCACTAATTCTATAAATATTTTCATGGACATAATGAATAGAGTATTTAGAGATTACCTCTACAAATTTCTGGTAGTATTTTTGGAATATATTCTGATATACTCCAAGGCCAAGGAGGAACACAAAGAGAATTTGAATACTATAGTGATGAATTTTTAAATAGATAAACATTATGATATGTAAAAATATGTGATTTTTGGATGGAGGAAGTATCATTATTGGGGAATATTATCACTAGTAAAAGAATATATGTTCACCCTTCCAAGACATTGGAAATTGAGGAGTGGCATAGACCAACATATTTATTATAAATCAATAGTATCAATGGTCTATCGGGGTATTATTGAAGATTTATGAGGCACTTTTCATGATTTTCAAACCAACTAACCAAGTTAACATGGAAGAGAGTATGGTTTATCTAAACTAAAGAATGAAAACATTTCAATAAAGAGTTGAAATAGAGGTTTGCACTATTCCATTACAAACATTACTGATATTTGGGGAACTATTTATGGTATATAGTGATTCTTCAAGGAACTTATTAGGATGTGAACTAATTAAAGATCATATATGTATATCTTATTCCTCAAAGAAGTTAAAAATTAATGAGAAACATTATCCCAAATATGTTCTACAGTTTTCATTTGTGATATTCCCATTAAAAATTTAGTGGTATTATCTAAACGGGTATAAGTGTGATATATATATTGATCATAAGGGACTCAAATATATATACACATAAAATGAGATTAATATGCACCAAATAATATAGTCAGTAGACATTAAGGATTATGACTATGCAATCCACTTCCTTCATGATAAAGAAAATAAAGTTGCATATTCCCTAGGAAGAAAATATCATACAGCATTAGGAATGACTAGATTCAAGAAGTATCAAATCTTCTTTAGATATAAAAAGGATGGAAATTTGAATAATTAAGAAATGAAAATAATCAATGATTTCTCAAATTATTTCCCAACCATCCTTTGTAGAGAAAATAAAGTATTCTAAAAGATATGATGTGGAAATTTAGTAAATAGTTAAAGCTATCATAAATAGGAAATCCTCTGAGTTCAAAAGTGATTAAGAAGGAGTTGTAAAATTTTGGTTATGATTATTTGCAATATCCAATATAATGATAAAGAAAGATACAATGGATGATTCAAATTTCTCAACATTATCTATTTTATTTGGAAGACAAAATATGTATCGAGATATTCAAGAGCACTATTGGTCGGAAAATATGAATAAGGGTATCACTGAATATAAAAAAAATGTGTCTACCATGTCAATAAGTGAACAATGAAAGGAAAATACATAAGGGTGTGATAAAACCATTACACATACTGACATTGAAATGGGAAAACAACATATTGAAATTTTTCACTAGACTTCTGAAGACATATAAAGGTGATAATTCAATATGTGTCATTGAGGATCATCATATTAAGACAGATCATTTTATCTCAATATTAGAGGAATTCACACTTGATCAACATTAAAGGATATGGATCAACGAAGTGGTGAGGCTGAATTAAGTACATCTATAAATTGTATCTAATCAATATTTAATATTTACCTTAATTTTTTGAAAAACACTCCAACATGATCTAAACACTAGGTTAAACATTATTACATCTTATCATCCTAAAATTGATGCCTAATCAGAGAAGAATATTCAGAAACTAGAAGAAATGTTGAGAGAATGTTATATGGAATTCCTGGTATTATGGATCCAACATCAACCTATGGTTGAGTTCACCTACAATAATAGTTTCAACTCCATCATCCAAAGGGATCCATATTAATACCTTTATGGGAGAATATAGAGAAAATCAGTATATTGGGATGATGATGGTGAACATAAACTGCTAGGACCTGAAATGGTAAAACAAATGGTAGAAATGGTGAAAACCATTTTGTAGCATATAAAGGCATACCAAAGTCTATAGAATACCTTTTCAAGCAATCATCAACAAGACCTCTAGTTTAATATTTGAGACGTTATATTCAACCATCTACTCCCATGGAAGAAGATCATGATATTTGGGAAGAAAGGAAAGCTAAGTCCCTAATTAATGGCCCTCTTTAAGATTCTTGTTTATGTAAGAGTTTTAGCCTATTGAATTGCACTTCCAAATCATATGTATCATGTACATGATAAATCACATGTATCCTTCTTGATATAGTACATACCAGATCCCTCACATGGGCATAATCTAGAAAAGGTACACCTAGAGAATGAACTATCATATAAAGAATAGTTGGGAAAGATATTAAACCATAGATATAAAGTAATACAAAACAAGATTACTCACCTGGTAAAAGTACTGTGGTGGAAGGATAAATACAATGAGGTAAGCTCAGAACTAGAGAAAGCAATAAAGGATCAGTATCCTCACTTATTTTCCCCATAGTTTGTAAAACAATTGAGAGGGAAATTTCATAAGGGGGGAATAATGTAACAATCCAGAATCCTATCAATGAATCTTCCATTTTTATAATTATTTCATATAGTATAAATAACAATTATATAACATATATAATTCTAAACAAACATTATAAATTAATAATGATAGAAATAATAGGTATTTTTATAATGTAAGGAACCTATACCTGTGGAATAGTAATGTGACCATTGGAATTGTAATATGACATCGTGGAATTATAATCAAACCAATAGAATATTAACCTCACCTTTGATTCTATAAACAAAATTTATGTATCTTATAAATGAAATTATGATATATTTTTATCATGGTATATGTAAATAAATGTTTTAAAAATGATTAATTAAGTGTTAATATTTTTCTAAAATGCAATTGGTTATTTACAATGATATAATTAATATATTTATTTAAAATAAAATTTATTTTCACAAAATAGATTCATAAATTAATATATTATTTTCTTATTATTATAGGATAATTTTATAATACCTTACATTATTTTTCAATGTATTATAATATTAGTTATAATTTTAAATTTTTTATTTTTGTAATAAATAATGATTATAATAAAATATTAAACTTCTCTTCATTAAATAATTATTTCCATAAAATGGCCTCCATTTAAAAAATATATACATCAAAAAATGGATTAGGTGAATTTTTGGTATTTCTATAAAATAGATGAATTTCTGGTGAATAGTGAAGTACTATAATTTACTTTATAAGTGAAATACATGAATGATTGAGTCAAAGGTAAACTATGGATGATGTAAAACCCATTAGTTGGAACTTATATTAACTATTTAGTTTAATGTTTCAAAATAATACACTCTAGTGATAGTCTCTAGCCAAAATAATAAACAAATGAATAAAATAATCAAAAACACTCGTCTTATTGACTATAAATGTAACCACTCACCACCTCTTCTTCTCATGCCATATAATACTTACTGATTTTCCAAAATATAAAAGATTATAAAAAAAATAACATACCCTCACATCTATAAGACTTTGGTCTAAATAAAAAAAATTATTCTTAATGTGGAACACATATTCATGAATCTATTTTTATGGGTTAACCGAGATAGAGCTCCAATGCATTGGGTAATGTTTAGTCTCATGAGACGTGATTTAGGGAAATGAAGTGAACAGGAATCCTTTATAGGGATTTTTTCACCATGTGAAAATGTCTTGGCAGTTATTGTAAGACCCCAAGCTTCCACGGTATGCTTCTCTTTGAATAATACAGTAGCATGTGTTGTATGAAACTTCGAGTTCTAACTCACACCACAACCAATCGAACTAGCCGTCATGAATAGTAATACCTAAATTTTGAAATTTTATAAATTTTATCTCTCAAAATGGTCTTCATTTTTGGATTCAGAATATCGAATTTAGCCTAGGTTGAAATTTTGGAACTTTTCGGATAACTTTTATATTTTGATGAATAGTGAAAATTACTAAATTTTAATTAAAAACAACTTTTTTAATCAAAATAATTAATAGTGATAAATTACAAATTTTAGTGGTCTTAAAGTATATTTAGAATATATTTTTACCGTTTAATATAATTTTGGTCATTTGACATAATTTCACAATTAAATCGGACATAAACAAGTGTCAATCTTTTGATAGTTATTATATCTTAAAAACACGCTTTTTGTTTTGACAGCGGGAATTAATTTTAAATTAATTTATGCCACTTCTTTGTTTTGAATTTGGAAAAATTGATTTTTTGTTTGGAATCAGGATGTCCAAATTGTGTAAATAGTTAACTTTTATTTTTAGACAGTTTAAATAATTACTTCGGTAAATATTTTATTTACCATGGTTAAAGGCTAAATCCGGTAAATAAGGGTACAAAATAATATTATAATAATAATAAATTACCCTAAAATGTGTCGTAACCTTATTGGTGGATACATTTCTGACCATGGGAATCTTTAGGTTGATTTTGGGACCCCATGGAGCCACATGTAGGTGATGGGGACACTTTATATTAATTAAGTTAAAGTAAATACAAAAATGACATAAGCTTATATCTTTTAGCGCATAAATTCTTACATAGGGTTATATATGTTATATTTTATATTATAAATATTCATTAGAAATATAAAAATATTTACTATATAATTGAATTTTATTTATAATTTTTAGACATTGAAAAAGTAAAAATATATATGAAACAATAATGATGCAATATTTTCCTTATTAATGAATGAAACAAATAGTTGTTATTATAAATGTTAAAATAAACATAATTTGAAAGTTTTGATGACATAGACGAATTTTAATGGTTAATATGAAATTTTGTTATTGCATAAATTAATTTGGTTCGAATTAATAAAGTTGTTAAGACTTTAACAAAAATCAATTATTGAGTAGTGTCAAAATTGACATATATGAGTTTTTAAAACAAATAATATATTATTAATTTATATTATATTCCAAAAAAATCTAAGGTTCGGCCTTAGGACTTATATAATTATTTTTGTATCATTAATGGACCACTTGGGGGGTCTCTTGGAGGTATATAGTTTGTTTATTAACTATATAATATAAAAATAAAAAGTGACATGGTAAGTGTCAAACTAATTATCCAAGAGTTAAAACTAAAAGATAAGGTTAATATAATGACCCAAAATGGTCTAAAATCTATTGGTTTAAAGGATTTCGACCCCTAACCACCTTAGGATTTGAATAATCCACTTTTGAGCCATCAGAAACCGAATATGAATTTATTATAAAATAATACATTAAGTTTTTTCTAAAGAGCCCCTCCTCCCCCTTATAAAAGGACACCACTTCTAACCAATTAATCACACCTTCAATGCCTTTTGGTTCGGCCAAACCCTGCCCAAATATTCTATAAATGTCCCTAAATTAAACCTATAGTCCTCAGTTTGATCAGAAAGCCCACCTAAGGATCCCTTTTGATCAAATCAAAAGGAAGAACCCGAAGAAGAGGTAATGTTTTCAACACCCTTTTTCAAGTTCCTTTCTTCTTCAACTTCTTCTTTCTTTGTTATTCCTATTATAAAATAATAACTACAGTATATTCTATATACTGTGATGTTATTATAATTATATAATAAACAAATTCATTATTCTATCCATCCCATAAATGACATGTCACCATACATGTGTACGTACGGTCTACCGTCTCCACGTTGTGGTGTAATTGTTATTCAATATAATATTATTTAGATGGGTATAATAATGATGTATAATTCATGTAAATAATAAATATAACATGATAATGATTCTTTATATATGATATACCATCAAATTATATATTATTTTAATATCAAAAAATGATATTGTCGCTCGTGCGTACGTACGGACTACCGTCTCCACGAATGCGATGATATTCATTCCCCATCGTATCCATGCAATTATAATTATCATTTCATGATTAAAAATAATGTTTAAGGACTTTATATCATTCTTCATATGAATAAAATACAACCTATTCATAACAAACACGTCTTTCGTAATAAATAATATAAAGGAAAACGAGTAAGTTAACACCCGAAAGGACAATAATACTAAAATATTATTAACAAAGCAATGTTAAAAGATCATATATGATATCATATTAATTTATATTATTCTTGTATAATTTAATAAAAATTATTTCAACATTATATAGTAATTTAACCAACCCTCTACCAAGTAAAGGTACAAGGTAAGGGTTATTTTTTAATCTCTTCATTATCCGAGGTTGTTTATACGTAATTATCTACTGGGACCTCTTTATCATACACATCAATGTTTCTTAAAAATGTATTTCAAAACATTCTTACTATTTTACATAATATGGTTTAAAGTCATTTATACCCTTGTTTGACTTTTTATAATAATTTTATAAAGGAATATTTCTGTCATTTTCCAAACAAGGTCCTTTTTAACCTTTTCAAAAGAATTAAGGTAAGAATGTCTTTTTAACTTATACGGAGGATGTGGCTATTTTATGCCATTATAAATTCGTCGAAGCTTCCCTTATAATCTTATAAGAATATTTTCAAATAAAATGTCTTTTTTAATAATTATTTGAATTTTAAATGATTTCAAAAAAAGAGATATTTCTCCTAAATAGTTTTGATTTCATCTATGTCAACATCCTTTAAGGGATTTTAAGCTTATTTGATGTTTATTTATTATGATATAAAACTTCCATATTGTATTGAAGGTTTTGTGATATGTTTGACTTTGGATGTGTTATTTTTATACCATTCATGGTTTATGGAGATAGTATTGACATATCGTATTCTAGTTTTAATATGAATGTTTATGTTGTGTTTCAACATGGTCATATGAAGAATGAATTCTACTTAATAAGTGACGGGTGGAGCCCACTATAGCTCCTCGATGCATCGGTAGGTCTCATGAGACAAGCTAGTGTCTTGTCACGAGGCCTTGACAAAATATTATTTTTAGTCTTGGCACGAGGCCTTGGATACGTGGTTACGATAGTCTGGCATTATGCATTCCATCATTATGAAAGTAGTTATTTATCATGCATGTGATTATTAGACTAGTAGAATATTAATGCAAATAAGTAAATGGTATTATTTCAGTTTATCTTTGCCATATTATGCTGAATTTAATGTTTAAAAGTCTTTTTTTAGTTATACATTTCCTTAAATGTTTATGTTTATTTATGAAAGTTTTCTCTATATTGTTATCCATACTAAGCATATGAGCTCAGCCATTTCAATGTTTTATTTCTCCCAGGATGTGAAGAAGTAATTTATGAATGACCTGAAGGGATAGTATGTAGGGATATGAGTGTGAACTATGGATACTATGTTGTTTTAGTTTTCATTTTTATGATGTAATGTTAGACTTATGAATATATCTAGTGTTTCTAAGGCTACTAAACAAATCGATCTGTCAAGATTTAACCTTTCTTGTGATCATGCCAATGTTATGTTATAATGCACCGACTCTGGGTAACTGGGGTCGGAGCATTATAGTTAGCCTTGACTCATTCTTATGACATGATATATATTGTTGTCACGTTTATATGATTCTATGATTAAATGATCCCATGATATACATTTTATACTTCTTTATTCTTATTCGTGTTCCATGACTTTTTATGTCATCATGTTATGCCTACAAACCCATGTGTTATGCTTAATTCCTATGTTTATTCCCTTAATGGTTATTTTATCATGTCATTTTTGTTCAAGTATACCCAAGGTTATCCTATGAAAATGTATAAAATAAATGGATATTACAAGCTCCTTATGGAGAGTAAATAAAATATGTTTTATTTTGGTTTCATGATTTTTAATTATGTGTCAAATCTTTCAAGGAAACTAAACTTTACAATACATGGTTTGTATTTTATAGTTAATTACTCTTAAATCAGATAATATTTTTTTCAAAAGAAGAGGGTTTTTATAATCAATTTCTTTCTTTAAAAACTACTCATGAAAATAAAATGAGATTATATGTCATGACCGATTAACTAGATTAATACTTTCATTTATTTCCCAATTGTGATTCTTCAAGAGAAATAGAAAAAATATCCCATTTCATTTTCACCACTATATAACAAAGTCAAAGGTTAAAGGATGAAGGTTGGGTTTGAGAGATAAAGGAAGATGAGGTTCCAAAGGCATCTAAATAGAATGATATAATTTGGACTTTAAATAGGTATTTAGATCATTTGCTATATGAATTAGTTTTCCAATGTAAAAAATAGTTTAAGTCAAATAATGATTTCAATTGTAATGATAATAAAAATTGAAATGGTACTAAAAGATCATGAATTTATATCCATGATAGCACCAAACAGTACCATCTAGGGATGAAAATACTCGTAAGACCTAACTATATTATCCAATGGATGATCTCAACAGCATTACCCAATAGTAGAAACCATTAGTAGTAAAGAAGCATCTTTTGAAACAAAAAATAGCATATAGCTCATGAATTTGACATTACTAGATTCTAAATTATATTGCGAATAAAATATTAAGATAAATGTATCATACCAAAACCAATTTTTATATAACCTAATATCTTTATATTTAAAGTGGTTTTAAAAAAATTGGCAAGATAATGTTCAGCGCTTATGAAATCAATAGGTATATCACATATTTCATAATGATCCCTCAAAATTTTTTGTATTAAATAAATGTGTTCTATCATTAAATGAGATACATGATTCTTATAAATAGAAATATTATCTATATTGTAACACTTTATATAGGTATATCTAAAATTATATTCAAAGTTTATAAATGTGTGTTTCATAAACAATTCTACCTATAAGAGATTCCTGTAGCTATGTACTCATGATCTAAAATGGTTAATGATACAAAATTCTACATTTTTTACACAATGACACTTGATAATTTTCAAAAAATGACACATGTTCCGATGGTTATTTTTTCATCTAATGTAAAATATTCTAATTAGTCACTAGAATGGATAATTAAATAAAAACAACGTCCTCAGGAATTTAATAATCTTATTCTAGTTTTACTTTTGGGTTATCTAGAAAATCATGAAAAATAATTCAACTGAAATTCCTGTCTATTTTCATGAAAAATAAATAATATACCCTTACTAAACATATTGTCATGGAGATTAGATATTATGTAATGTAAACTCATAATTAAACCTATGTAAATGGATTATTCAACTAGTTTTCATGTTTCATCATGTTCTAATTTGTACATAGTGTATAATAGAGTATCCCATCATATTCATCTATCCATGCCAAAATGATTTAAAATATAATTTGTGTAATTAATTGTTTTTGAAATAATTTAAGTTTAATTTAATAATATTTGAAATCTAACCAATAAATTTAGTTCACACATAAAACTCATATCAAATTAATTTTTCATTAGTTTATAAAATTATGTACACAAATAATTTATGGATGGACTAATGATGAAATAATTAACATATAATTTTGAAACCTAAACTAATTTTTAAGTTATTTTGAAAAATTGGTTAGGATAATAAAATAGTTTTATTCAACTAGTTGAAATAGAAAACTATCATAACATAACATTTGAATCTCTAAGAGATTCTTCTAAACTGTAATATTCTATTTTCAATTCAAAAACATGATATTGAAAATATTAATCTAAAAACCAAAGGGTTGTTCAATGAAAAAATTTACAACAATATAGCCATTTTGAAAAGAAATATTTACATCAATTTGATATAATTGGAAATATATATACACTAAATAATAAATAAGTATCCCAATGGTTTAAATTCTAGCTATAGTGAAAAAACAATTCAACATAGTAAATACATACTCCTTGACTATATCTGGGTGCCACTACTAAGAGTGTATTTCAAATAATATTGTTGGATTCATCAACTATTACACCTTAATCCAATTTGGTGCCAATGGTAAAATATTCTCTAGGATACTCAATAAGCTAATAGACTTTTTTCCATTCAAACAAATTAAGTTCTTCTTATAGATCAATTTCTCAATGTTCATCACTAATTTCAAAATTGATGTTCTTAGATTCAAGAAGCACTATGAATTATTATTGTTCGAACTATATCCTATATGTTAATTGATTTTGAGTTCATTTTCTAATATAAAAAATAGAATCATAAGGATGGTCTCTAGATTTTCTAAAGGTTCAATATATACTAATTTCTTCTATGTTTTCCATTGAGGTTGGTTATTTTAATTCGACATTTCCAGGATAATTTTAATGTAAATTGACCACATTGTTATTAGAATTTGAAAATTTATTGATATTTAAATTGGAAATATAATCCTCCAGTTTTTCAATTTAAATTTATGGTTCATGTGGATCTTTCATATCAATATTAAAATGAACAGATTCATCAACCAACTTTGTAATTTTATTAATTAAATTATAGGATTTAGTAGTTGTAGAATATACAAGAAAACTTCCCTCATATATATTGGATGGAATATTGTCTTTATTAACGATTATACTAAGAATGTAAATTTTTAATCCAAAACCATTGATGTTATTTTCCTTGGTATTCTCACCATTCCATTATTCATATGATTTTTTCTATAATAATGGTCTTGAAAAATCAATTTTAATTAAATAAGAAACTATATTTATAGCTTCAACCCAATAAATTGAATGGTAGTTCAAATAGAGTAAGAACTATCCAAGCTATTTATTTAAGGGAAAAATATATTATTTCAAACACCCCATTATTATGTCACGTTCTAAGAGCTTAAATGTTATAATTATATCCATGTTGTAAAAAATATGAATTCAAAATATTGATTTTCACACTCACTTCATTTATCACATATAACAATATTAATAGAATGTCTGTAAGGATATATATACATTTTCAACAATTTCAGAAACATTTGTTTTCCTCACTTTTTTGATTTAGAAAATATACCCATGTAATCAATTAATAATCATAAAAAATAAAAATCATTGTGATTTCTGTAAAAAAATTGAAACTCTAGATGGTCTAAAAATTTCCACATGAACATTTTTTACTGTCAGAAAGGTAAAACCATTTTAATTTCTTTTTAATGAATATTTATATTTCCTTCACTTTTTAATAGAATCACAAAATTTTTATTCTAGTAAATATAGTTTATTTAGATCTAAGAATAAACTATTTTTTACTAGATTTATATGATAGTTTACACTATAATTACCAAACCATTTTTCACATAAAAAATATGTATAATGAATGAAATCTAATTAATATAATATTTTATAAAGTATAGAACTTAAATCAATTAGAAAATCATTTTCATTACTAAATATAATAAATATTAATTAAAAATAGAATCATAAATGTTACCAGAAATATTCTCCAACATTAAATGGGAATCATCACCACATAATTTAGATATGTTATGAAACTTCTATTTTAATCCATGAATAAAAAAAATTGAATTTATACAAGTATTAGAATTTCAAACTTCACTAAAGACAATAATTATTTCATTTTAATTACCAAAAAGATTACATGGACACCATTTACTCTGGTCAAATTTTTTAGGCTTGATAAACCTCATACTATGTGTCTAGAATGCCAATTTTCCAAACACCATATCTTCTTATCGGAAACTCTTTAATAGATATTATTCATATCAATTAAACATATACTGATTTATGTCCCTGAATATTTTTGGGTCTATAAATTATAAAAATTAATTATTTTGGTATCTATATATATTTAACAGATTTATTCTAAATCGAAAAACATATTTGAATAAAGTATGAAAATATGATATTTTTTGTTTAAAATTTATTACAATGTATTTAGATGTTCATGTTTTATGGTTTAATACATGTATACTAACAATATTAATAATTGGAATAAGATAATTTTTATAGATCTCTATTTTTTATCCTGGATGATAACCAAATCCGACTGTTCATTCTGGTATGTCATGACATCAGGGAACAAATCCGAGTTTTTTTCATTCTAAAAGTACATCAATATAATTTTTAATTTACTCATTTACTATCTTTAACTCATTATTTTCATTAAGAATAATTTATGTTCAATTTTCTAAAATAATGATCCTATTTAACATTATCATATAAATCATATTGATTTGTTAAATTACTATATACATCCTTTATCACTTCCTGAAAATTTTTGTATTAAAAAAAATCATCACAAGAAATATCATTTTCATCATGAATTTAATTTTCAAAAAGATTATCAATCATATGTATTACTTCGAGTGAAATTATCATAAATCATAGATTTTATTTTTCTGGAAAATCAACTCCAGATAAATCTGATTCATGTCAAATATCGTCTATATTAATCCATGTTTGTTATATGGATTTATTTTATCTCTTTATTCCATCATCATATTTCAGATTTTATTTCAACTTTGGATAATTATAATTGATGTTTCCATTTTTTGTACACTCATAACAGGTAACTTTACCAAATATATCATCTTTATACTAGTTTTTTTCATACATTTCATTGAAATAATATTTCCTAGAGAATATATTCTCCTTATAAAACAATATTAATCTTCAATCAAAATTTTTCATTTTCTTATCTCAATAAGATTCACCATCAGTTCATTTAGTGTTTTCATCTTTGATTACCTCACTATATTTTGAGAGATATGCTTTTTCTATAATTGACATTTTGGGTTTGAAATTTTCATCATTCACTTTATATTCCTCCATGTAAAATATTTTTCCCTTTCATACCCATAATAGGTTTCTTTTTTACATCACATGATTCATTAATGGACTCCATATAGCCTCTCCATTAGTTAGAAGATCAATTTTTAGTCCTCAGTTCATGAGATAGGTCATCAATAGTTCTCCCCAGCGCATAACTTGTGTTTATAATCTCACTTTACCTGATATAAATATCAAAAATAGAGTAATTGTGATTTATCTTATATTTATCATACCTAATTGTATTTTTTTAATTCATTTCATTAAAATTATATTTTCCTTCATGAGACAGATGTATGGTATCTCAAATTTCATATATTTTTTCACATTAAGATAATATGTTTATTTAATACTAATTAGGTTCATAGTATAATTAAGGAATTATTTTATAATTACAATATTAGTCAACCTTAGTGATATCAATCATGTCTACTATAACAGATTTTGGTTTATTATATGTATCCTCTATCATAGTCCATATTTAAAATCCCACACATTCAAGTTGTATTTTTATTTTAATATTCTATTGAGAATATTTTCTACCATAAAAATATAGAGGTCCATTAGATGTAGTCACCTTATGTATGGGTTTTCCAATAAATATAGAACCATAAAATAGTAATAAAAAAATAGATCTCTTTAAACATTATCATAGTTAAATAAATATAAATAGAAATATTAAATGAATAAACTTCATTTTTATAAAATGTTGGTCCTAGTGGATTTCTCAAGAGTGTGATTAATTGTTCTTCAAATACAAATTTCTATTTAAAAAACTATACCCCCCCCCCTTTTAAATTAGTTGAGTTAACTAAAGTATTAGAAATATATAATTTGATTTTTTATGAAAGGTTTCTCAACAGCCTAATCATAACATAGCTAAAAAAATTAATAAAATGTATCATTGAAAAAAAAACTAATCACCTTAAACTATATTAACATGAAACTGATTAAATCCATGTATCATTTTATATTTTAATAAGAGTCTTAAAAAATATTCAAATGTCAAAAAAAGTATAAAACAAAATAAGTCTCAAGAAAAATAAATACAAGATTCTCAGTCTCAATATGAGACCTTGTCCTCTCAAATTTATAGACACCCACTACCAATAACATATATCAAATATTAAACATATACAAAAATTTGATTTGGTTCTACAAATACAACTGTACACATGGTATTCCGGGCAAAAACTGGCCTCCTCTAATGCAATATGTGGGATAAAAGATATAAAATAAATTAGAAGAGAGTGTGTGAGTAATACATAATATAGTATATAGGTTGTGCTCTATGTATTAAATTATATATCAATAAATACTAAAAAGTAGAAGAAAAAAAACTGAGTAAAAGAGGCAAATAACATGAAGTGTTTGTGATGTTCCCTTTCACTAATCAAGGATAGATAGTCATCAATGACTTTATTCTCCTTTATGGTTGCCTTTAAATCTATACATGGATTAACCTAAACCAATCTTCATATAGAATTCACAAGGATTATTATTTCATCAAAAATAGTGTGTCATGTATAGGATAGAAAATTATACATTCATTAGGCACAATAAAATTTTTAAATCCACTAATCAGACTGGCTTATCATCCAACCAGTCTTTTATTCATAAAATTATCAAGTCCTTGTTCACATGAAGTTCCTCATATGTAACACCCTTAGAATTTAAAATAAGAAAATAGATTTCGATAGAGTTTATTATACACAACACCATTAATATAATAAAATATATCACCTAATAATTTACAATATATATTAATATAGTTAATCTCTCCAATAGCTTGTATTACATACAATATTGGGTCTAGCTTGTGTTGTACGCAGCCCCACTTATAAACAAAATTTGTCATATTATTAAAATATTAATATTTAATTTGATAGAAATAACATAGCTGGTTAATTAGAGTTTATTAATAACACTTTAAAAATTATGAAAAAAATTGTATATTGATTATAAATAAAAGAATCATTTAAATGGAAAAGAAATAGTTTCTAAAAAACATTATTTTTTCTAAAAGAATTTTAGTCATGAATTGAGAATATAATTTAAAATTACTTTTTGCAAATTTTCAAAAATGTACTTGATAAAAAATTCATTTTTAAATAATAATATCAAAATTATCTTTGTGATATTTTTTAGCATTTTTTTCAAATAAGTTTCATTTTTTTATGAATATTGATAAATTATGAATTTTAATTGAAAATTACATTTTTTTTAAATAATTTATAGTTGAAAGTTTTATTTTGAATTAGTTTTATTTTAAAATTAGTTCAATTATATATCATGTCATACAATCTGGTTTAGTGGGATAATTTTAAAATTTAATTTTGATATAAAAACTTTTTAAATGTTTTGACATTTACACTTTAAATAACTGATTTCACATTGCATCTGTCAGATTTATTTTAATTAAATTTTATTCATGCTTGATAATTGAATTTTTAATTTTGGATTCAATATTTTTAACCTGAATAATTTATAATATCATAAAAGGTCAAATTAATTTTTGACCAAAATGAACAGTGAAAATAAAAAAAAGTTTCCACATTAATGGTAAAAATGGATGTACCAGGGTGTTAAACTACAAATATAGGTGTTAAAATAACCTAAAGACATTAATTAAATATATTTTATGGAAATATATGGAATGTATGCCATAAAGTCTCAAGTTGTTTTGACTATTGGAGCCTTCTGACATGAATAAACGTGGGTTGAGATTATTCTTTCCAGAAATTACATGTGTTCCACATAACTAACTTATGAAAGTCCACCCACTCTGCTCTATTATTCACACATTAAAAAAGTTTTTATTCAAACAATATCTGTACCAATAAAATCTATAATTATCTAATATCGTACAGGGATATTTATTTTGGTATGAAATTCCACCTAGTAAGTTCTTGGGGAAAACCTAAGAATGATACTGAAGAACAGGTATTGTTCATCAACAAGAGTATATAAGTTATTTATTTATCCACATATTTCATTGATTATTAAAAAACTTTGATATATTATCCCCCTTATATTAAATATACTTATGTATTTATGTGTAGTATTCATGACTTACATCCACACTCTCTTGCATCAAATTTGTTAAGAAATCATTATTCGTGTGTATAGTAGACTACTGCCTCACGAATCAATGTCACTCATTTTTTCATTTCCACATCTAACAGTTGGGTATAATGATGTATATAAGTATTATATATGATATTTATAACATAATTATACCATTTTAATATCAATTTTGGAGGGGATATGATATTATTGTTCACGAGTACGGCAGACTACCACCTCGCGAAGCGATGTGGTTCATCTTTCAATAACACTTTACAAGGAAGGTGATAAGGATATATATAATGATTATATATTATATAACTATAATAATTATGATATTAATGAATATTTATCATTTATAACATATAGTATATATCATTTTATCTCTTTCCTTTTAACTCAATGAAAGATGATAATGTCTTCTATGTATGTGTAGACTACATCCTTCATGAAACGATGTGGCTCTCTTTTCATCACCACACCACATGGATTATATAAATAATTATATTTAATTAAATAATGTGGTATTTTTTATATTATTATCATTTTTAAAATTTTAAATATTAGTTACCACTTTTCCATAATGATCATTGTAAAATGGAAACATTACTAATGCGTTTGTATGGCTTACCGTCTTCAAGACTGTAATGTACTTCCATCTTCAAATACATATCTCATTATTGGTATTAAAAGTATAAATGATATATAAATATGAAAATTATTTAATTATTATTTTTATTGATATTATATATCTATATAATATTTTCAATAATTGGATCTTTCATGATGAAACATGCATAAGAAAACAAGGGAATTAACACCTTAAATTAGAAAAATAATGATAGATTTGTAATGGAAGGGTTATAAGAAGTTATAAAAGGATCATTTATGATATTATGTTATTAGTATTTTTTTAAGATAATAAATTTTTAAAAAACAATATAAGTGGTCAAATAACACGCAACCAAAATGAATCATGAGGTAAGGGACTTTATCTCAATTTCCCTTCATTGAAGAATATTTTAACCTTATATACCTAATTTCTTTTATATGGTGCATATTCATTACATTGAAATGAAATTTGATAATTATTTAATAATTAATTATATTGTATTTTTTAATTTTAATTATTTCATCCAAGTCTTTTTGGCATTCATATTACCAAGTGGTAATAGACATCATCTAAATTTCACTTCGTTGTGGAATATGAAAATGTTATACAACTAATTTATTTGATAAATTTTATATAATTACTTTTATTGAGTAATTTAAAGACTCATTCATCATTTATGGAATTTTATGTTATAATTGTATGTATTTCATCCATGGATATTTTCCTTGAGAAGTTAAAAGAAGTTGATGTTTTTGTGTAATATAACTTTTTTTTTGACTGTTAACATTATCTAGAAGAAATAAATTTTTTATAATAATTTTTTATTTGAGATTAAATTTATATTAAATATCCACATTATTAATTATGGATATGATTATTTCTTAAACCATATTATATTTTAAATTATAGTTTTTGTTTTTAATATAATTTTATTAACTGGGAAATTTTGGATAAATATTTATCCCTTACTAAATACAAATATTTCTTGATAACGCACATTTTTCATGAATTAAATTGATTAACTGATATTTTATGAATTATTTATAACTAAAACACAATGGTGGGGATTATTTATAGAAATATAATCAATTAATTAATATTCTCTTGAGAGGAATCCATTATACAAATCATAAAGTTTTTTATCTAGTATATTTAAACTGTATTGAGGAATGATCTTGATGGTAAAATTATCATTTCCCTAGAAAACCTGAAATCCAATAATTTTCAACTTATTTCAATGATAATTCAATTAATATTATTATCCATGATATTCTATCTATTATATTACATTTCATTATTATTTTTTTCATAAAATGGAATTTATTTTATGTTATTTACCTTTCCATATTGATTCTATATTATCTTACCATTAGAGTCGGGTTATTTAATTGGAATGTGTGTTCAGTTATTTACCTTTCCATTTTTAGTATTATTATTAATTCATTATGACTTTCTATTTACTTATCCCTTGCTTAGAATTTAAAATAACTGCCATTTTTTTCTTTTCCCAGGGATCCATGAATTGTACTATGAAAGATATGAATCAATATTATAGTGGGAATAATTATATTCTCTAAGAAAAATATTTTTTAATTTGTGTATTTAAATGTAATATGGGAATAATAATTGTATATATTTAAAATATACTAATAAACTATTTTTTCCATTATTATGTGATTCCTTATATGTTATATTAATGTATAAAATTATAAATTAGCTCCAGGTTTCTAGGGTAGTTTTCGATACAGTTTGTATCAAAGGGTTTTTAGTAGAAATATTGAGAACTATATTAAGGAAAACATAATTTAGGAAACAAAACCCTATGAAATACATTGAGGATATGTAGAGAAGATAATCCTAATATTTTGGTAGGGAATATATTATCTGGTTTTCTTTTGAAATACATCCCAATATACATACAAAAAATGGATGTGGTTCTATAATAGACGTACCTAGGGGTAATAAGTCTAATGTTCTATGAAAAGAAATCATTACCATACACCTGGTTTGAAACTATTGGGAAATATTCTTAAAATAATTAACATTTTCTTTACAAAACATTATAAAGGATTTGAAAATAGGGATATCCAAAATGAATCATTGTTTATGATTATGAGATTATATTTGAATAAAATTTTCAATATATGTAAATTATTTCACTAGTTTAGGGATTATATGTGTAACATACCATTATTTATTTTTAGGTACTCCATGAACCACTTTTTAATAAATATGCAGCTTGGGTCTACCTTGGGTTGTCTCTAGTGCAAATTTGAAATTTTATGATGTTTCTGGGTTGTGCATGGTTAGTACACAGTTTCACCAAACCATTTTCCCACCCTGTGCAAATTGTTTAGCCCTAGAAAGTGGGTGTATTCACAGCTGATAATGATTATGAAAACCTATGCACCCACCAATTCTAAATAGTGCACCATAGTATTGGGAATATGATTTTATAATAGTTTCACCCAACCTATCTAACTATGAATGAAATAATTCATTTTCTAAAAACTTTTTTTAAAATTTCCTAAAACCCTACCAAAATATTCCCTTAAACATAACTAGAGTATCATGAATTCATATGTCCTGGAGAATCTCAAAAACCATTTTTATCTCCTCTAAACCCCATATTTGATGAATCAATGAATGATTGGAAGATTGTATCCCTATCTATCAAGTGGATCTCATATAATTCTTTCTCACCCACTCTCTATTTCTTTCCTCCATAAATTTTGTTATATATTCACTTGTTTGATGGTTATAAACTATACTTATACTTATCTCGATTCTATGTTTGATTTATTCACTTACTTTCCCATAATTCAAAAATGGAAAATCCCATATTGGGTCTTTCATTTTGATACCATGAATAAAGGTAGGTGGTTCTATTTTAGTTTCAACATATGATGGAAAGATTAATTCCCTGGTTTGATTTATATTACTTTAGATTGATTTATGAAAATGTTATTGTAACATCCCAAGTAAATAAAGAATAATAAATTTTCATATTTTTGAATTATAAGTTTATCTTACTTTAAAGGGGATTATATGTTTGATGGTGTACCTGACATGTAACAATGGGTTTCTCCAAAGTTTAATGTTTCACACAATGCTGAGTCATACTGAAAAAAAATAATATAATATTATTTTAAGTGGAAGTCAATGACTAGCCATTGTATTGGCAGGAATGAATAGAACTAACTAAAAAATTATTATACATGTCTCTTAAATGTTTTTACATTTATCAAATAAATCTTAGAGGCTTAAAATAAGAAAGAGACCAATTTTAAGCATAAATACTCTAATATTCTTTAAATTGTTGATTTACCGCCTTTTAATGGTGAACCCTTTTAAAATATAGTTTTTGTCACTTTTATATGTTCTATTTGACAAAATAATATTTTTATTTACAATCAGCACATCAAAATTTTCTTTGGATGAATTTTTTGTATTTTTCTGAAAATGTTCATTTTTTAATAAATAGTAAAAAATATTGAATTTTAATTCAAAACCGCTTTTTACTATAAATTATTTACATTCTTATATTATATTTTTAATTGGTATTAAAGTTTAATGGGATTATAGTTTTACCATTTAATCCAATTTTGGTTATTGGAAGTTATTTCACATTGAAATTAGACACAAACACGTGTATATTTTTTGATAGTTATTATTTCTTAAAAACACGCTTCTTGTTTTGACAACGGGAATTAATCTTATATTAATTTTTGCCACTTCTGTGATTTGAATTTGGAAAAATGGATTCTATATTTGGAATCAGGAGGTATAAATTGTGTAAATAGGTAAATTTTATTTTCAGACATTATGAATATTTACTTCAGTAGATATTTTGTTTACCATGGTAAAAAGGGTAAATCTGGTAAATAAGGGTAAAAACAAATATATATTATAATAATATTAAATTATCCTAACATGTGTCATAATCCTCTTTGTTGATACATTTCATACCATGGGCGTATTTGGGTCTATTTTGAGACCCCATTGAGCCACTTAGGAGTGATAATGACACTTTATATTAATTAATTTCAAGTAAAGACAAAAATGACATAAACATATAACTTTTAGTAAATTGATTTTAACATGGGTTTATATAAGTTATCTATTTGACTATAAAAATTAATTATAAATATAAAAATATTTCCTACAACATTATGTATTATTTATAATTTTTAGAAATTAAATAAATAAATATACTTATTACATAATAATGATGCAATAATTGATTCATTAAAAAAGGTTTCAAATAAATGATATTATAATTGTTAAAATATATTTATTTTGAAACTTTTTATGACTTCCATGAATTTTAGGGATAATAATGAATTTTTATATTTAAACTAATGATGGTTTTTTGAATGAATAAAGTTGATAGAAATTTTTTAAAAGTCTTGATATGAATAGTTTATAAATTGACATAAATGAGTTTTTAAAATAATTAATATTTTATTAATTGATATAATGATCCTAAAAATATAGGATTTTTCCAAATGAAATATATGAGTTTTAAAATGTCATTAATGAACCACTTGTGGTTCGATTGTTATTTTATAGTAACTATATTCACCCTATAGAGTGAATATACAAGAAGACATGGTAAGAGTCAAATTCGTTAACTAAGGGTTAAATCTAAATGATAAAGTTATATTTGAAACTAAAACATGTCTATAACATATATTTTGAGAGTATTTAGAATAATATTCATACTATCTTCAAATTTAATAAATTTGGGACCTTTTGAAACCAAAATTTAGTTTGTAATAATATAATATTTTCAAAAATTCCCAAAGATCCCATCCTCCCCCTAATAAAAATCCATCACCTATAACACATTACTCACACCTATCAAGCCTCTATTATCATCCAAAATATGTCCATTTATGATTTCTACATCCCTCTATTCAACCTACAATCTTTACCTTAGGCAGAAGGCACTTCAAGAAATTCTTTTGGTTCAAACCAAAGGAAGTTACCTGATTTAAAGGTAACGCCTTTTCTTAAATTCTTTCCTTTTATTTTACATCCACAACCCCCTAATATATTTTTATTCCTTTATTTTATAACAACACCAGTATCCTTAATATTCTAGGTGGTTTTTATGATAATTATTCTAACTACACTTACACACACGTCCATCTAATGTGTAAAGAACATACTGTTTCTGTGGATGGCGAACTAACACCTCGTGAAATGATTATTGTTCATTATCTACTACAGCCTCTTATGGTGGACATTAAGATGAAACTTTATTTATATGTGATATATATTATATTTATATTGTCTCTATAATTCTTTATTTTTCATTTATATTATACCTTTATAGTTTCTATATTGTGTAAATACGGTAATTTCATTTGAGGAAGTGTGAACTACCACTCCCTCAAAGGGATATGACTCGTTCATTCCATATGTAGAGCCTATAAAGGATGGATTTAGTGAAATTATATATATTATATTATACTTTAATTATAATATACCTAATTATCATTAATTTTCCATTCCATTAAATACGAAATAGAAATGAAAGTAGTGTTCATGCGTACGTACGACATACCCTCTCCATGAACAGAGCATTTCATTTCTTATGTTTTAATGTTATGTACTATTATAAATACCTATATATACTGGATATATATGATATATATGATATCTAAGTCATTAATATCATCCTGGAGATAATGTACTTTTGACCACATGAACAACTTGTAATTATAAGAAGTTCATTTTTTACTAACGTACCAAATATCGAAAAATGTTCGTTATTAACTTAAATGATTACATAATGTTTATTACATGGAAATAAGTGATATAAAAATAATAATAAACTTGAAAAGGTTATTAAGAAATTATAAATTGACTTTATTTTTTTATTAAGGAGATTAAAGAATGAATAGGTCAAGTCGGACACAAGGTAAGGGACTTCTTCGCAATCTCCTTTCATTTAGGAATATTTTGATTTATACACAACATTATTTTATACAATGTATAAACCCATTTGAGTTGTTATTTCATTCAACCTAAATATTTTTATTTGTATCTTTTTACTAAACAAAAAAAAGGAAGGTTACGTTTTAACGTAAGTGGTGAAAATGACCTTTCCACCGTCGTGAGAATTATTTGATATTTGGATTACATAACATGCCATAATTTTTTTAAAAGGAAAATAAATACCATATAATATTTTTACATATATTGGTATTGAAAATGTTTTTTATGATGGATTTAATATTTCAAAATATTTAAATGATATATTTTTATTGCAATGTGGAATTGTTATCTTTCCTTTATGTTTGTTTTTTTTCTTGTGAATATGTTATAGTTCATGGGAATTGTTTATGCATATGGGTGGTACCATGATAAACCTAGGGTAGGTGAGCGTAAGATAACTATCCAATGCCTTGGGTAATGTGGTGGAGGTAAACGTTAATGTTTCTCCTATGATATTAAAGGAATATTCTGTGATGGGTATTCCAAACATAACTCCCTACATAGCTATGTAATCTATAATGTAAGTCTGATATGGATGCCACAAATTACCTTTATGATTTATGATTTCTTTGTGTTATTCATAAATTTTTTTTTATATTGAGGTAAGTAAAAGAGCTTATGTTTTGTATGTGTTGACGGACTAATTATTTCGGTCATTATTTTATAACCCTTACTAAGATGTTTATTATCATCCCAAGTTTTTGAAATGTTTTTTACAGTACTTAAAGATAAATAGGTTCAAATATGGGATCAAGGAAAAGTCATGTTTCCTAAAACATGGAATAGACATGAAACGTTTTTTTAGAGTTTTTATTTTATGAAAAAATAGAAACTGAGTAGAAGTGTCTACTTTGTAATTTTTGAGATGTAATGTAATATTTATGGCCTAATTATATAAAACTATAAAATTGAAAAGATCCTCAATTTTATTATTCATTTCATTCAAGATTTAGTAATTCTTAAGGTCGTGTCCTTATAGTTGGTATCTGAGGTCCATTTAGACAACTTTAGGTGTTAAAATAGTGTTATATTAATGTTCATAAATTAATTTATGCTCAAATTTAAATGATATAGAATTTAAATATTACCATGTTTCTTCACCTAAGATATTTCTGTTTTCAGAATGGTTTTCCGTAGAGGAAATAGGGCAGTTATGATGGGACGACATTAGAAGGAAGACAACCTTCCAAATCAGAAACCATAGATGGTTGGAATCAGAACTGAATAGTTTGTTGCAGTGATGGAATAGTTGACTCAGGCGATAAATGGTGGTAGTATTCAAGCATGAAATAAACTAGATCAACAATAGATGAACATGTCAGTAGTCGATCATTTCATGAGGCAACATCCCCCATCATTCAAAGGATCATCTAAACCTGTGCTAGCTGAAGGGTGGATTAAAGAACTGAATAATATTTTTGATGTCATAGGGTGTTTAGAACATCAAAAGGTTACTCTTATTGTTTACCATTTTGAAGGTGAAGCTGATTTGTGGTGGTCTATGGTGAAAAATATCAAGGATATTGATGATATTCATGTACTTGATTGGGATGAATTCAAAGGTATGTTTCTTAAGAAATATTTTCTTAAGGTGTTACATCTTAGGATGGATAGAAAATTCTTGTAATTGAGGCAGAAGGATGACTCAGTGGCTGATTATGAAGAAACATTCTCTCTAATGGCAAGGTATGCTCCAAATTTCATATGAGATCATGATAGTAAAATCAACCATTTTTAATCAAGATTAAATCCAAATTATCATAGGGATTTATCTTCTCGTGACTTCAAAAGTTATGAATTGTTCTAAGTGTGGATAAGGTGGAAATAGAGTTTTCCGGTGATCAGGTGTTCTTTGACAAAAAATAGAATAAGAGGTCAAGGTGGAAGATGAAAGGGAAGAACTCTTCAAAAAAAAATTGATGGTAAGAAACTTAAGTTTACAGTTTGTGAAATTGTGGTAAAAATCACACTGGGGAATGTCTTTTGAATTCTCGTAATTGCTACTGATATGGTAAAATGGGGCCTAATGATCGTAATTGTACTGAAAAATATTTGTAAAATGGTAAGACAAAAACTAATTTACAGTCAGTTAAATGTTTCAAGTTCACTGAAATGGGTCATTATGAAAATGAGTATCCAATGAAGAACTCACATGAGGGAAAGTAGCTAGACTGAAAGAAGAAAGGGGTAGTGAAATCATTTGAAACTACTTCAACCGATGTTGGGCCATCAAATGAAGTAGTATCTGGTACACTTTTTGTTTATTCAGATTATTCCAATGTGTTTTTTGATTCAGGGTCTACACATTTGTTTATTTATGAGAATTTTTTTATTAAATAGGGAATTCCATATCAAGATATTAATCATGAAATTATGGTAAAAACACTAGGAGAAAATTTTGATACAAAAAGAAATTATAAGAACCTTCATTTCCTTGTGTGCAGATAGAATCAACATGAAAACTTTATTATTTTTTCATTAGTAGAGTTTGGTGATATTTGGGGTATGGATTGGATTTCTATTTATCATGCTATGATTGACTGTAGAGATAAAGAGGATTCTTTTCAGAAATATTTTCAGTTTGTGTACAAGAATAAACCCTTAATTTTGATAACATATCAGGAAGCTGAGAAACTAATAAAAGATGGAAAGGAATTTTACCTTGCCCATATTGTTGAAAACAAAGGAACTTTTCATATTAATTATGTGCCAGTGGTAAATGAGTATCTTGATGTTTTTCTTGATGATTTTCTTGATATTATACCTGATCGAGAAGTTGAATTTACTGTTGACATAGTTCCTGATGCTAAGCCATTTTCAAAACCCCCTTATCGAATGGATCAAATTGAACTTTTAGAGTTAAAGATACAATTGCAGAAGTTGTTAGATAAAGGTTTCATTACAACCTATAACATCACCATGGGGAACTTCAGTCTTGTTCGTTAAAAATAAATATGGTTTAGTGAGTCTTTGCATTGATTATAGAGCATTGAATAACAATATTGTTAAGAAGAAGTATCCTTTTCTTCATATCGATGATTTGTTTGATCATCTCCAGGGAGATCAGTATTTTTTTGAAGATTTAATTGAGGTCGGGGTACCATCACGTGAAAGTAAAAGAAGCTGACATTCTGAAGATGAAGTTTTGTACAAGATATGCACATTATGAATTATAGTTATGCCTTTTGGGTTAACCAATTCACCTGTTATATTCCTGGATATTATGAATAGAATTTTCCGTGAGTTCTTGGGTAAGTTTGTGGTTGAGTTCATTGATTATACTTTGGTTTATTCCAAAAGTAAAGAGGAACATGAAAGTCATTTAAGGGTTGTCTTGCAAACTTTATAAGAAAAGAAACTCTTTGGGAAATTCATCAAGTGTGATTTTGGGTTATAAAAATTTCATTCCTTGGTTACATTGTTTCCAAAAATTGCATAACTATTGATCCTTCTAAAACAAAAGTTGTGGAAGAATGTCCAAGACCCATACATATAATCTAGATATATAGTTTTCTTAGTTTGGCAAGTTATTACCAGACTTTTGTTGAACATTTTTCAGGATTATCGAGCCCACTGACTAAATTAACTCAAAAAGGTGTTAAGTCTATCTGGATAAAACAATGTGATGATTTTTTAAAAAAACTAAAAAGAATATTGGTTAATGATCCAGTTTTGGAACTGCCTTCCAGAAATGGTGAGTTTGTTATCTACAGTGATGAATTATTGAAAGGACATGGTTGTGTCCTAATGAAGAATGATCAGGTAATTACTTATGTTGCACATTAGTTGAAACCTCATGAGTTAAATTACCCTACACATGATTTGGAATTACCTACTGTTGTTTTTGCCTTAAAAATTTGGAGGAAACTTCTGTATGCAATAAAATGTGAAATATATACTGACCACAAAGGTTTGAAGAATATATTTACTCAGAAATAATTAAACATGAGACAGAGGAGATGGTTAAAATTAATCAAGGATTATGATTACATGATCCATTACCATCCAGGAGAGGAAAATAAAGTGGATGATGATTTGAGTTGAAAAAGTAATGCTTCATTAACCATGATATATTTGGAATGAGATCCTTTTGTTTTTGATTTGATAACCTTTTTCATAGAAGTTTCTGGTGCATTAAATTCCTTTGCATTGTTTCAGGTTTCAGTACAATAATACATATGAGACAGAATTAAGAAAACAAGAAGGAAGACAATGAGTTGTATAAAAGATAGAGTTGGTTCAGAAGGGTAAATTTCCTGAGTTTAACATTGATAATGATTGTGTTTTGATGTTTGGAAAGAGATTATGTGTACCTTGTGATTCACATTTGAAGAAAGAGTTATTATGTGAATCTCATATTTCTCTGTTTTCAGTTCATCCTGGCAGTACTAAGATATATAGAGATCTTCAAAAGTATTACTAGTGGGATGGAATGAAAATAGATATTTCTGAATTTACTGTGATGTGTTTGACATTTCAACAGGTTGAAGTAGAGTGGTAGTTACCAAAATGGATACTTCAGTATTTACCGGTTCCAGATGGGAAATGTGAATATATATCCATGGACATCGTTGTGGTATTACCGAATACATATCAAGGTAACAATGTAATCTGGGTTATTATTGATTAATTTACTAAATATGGTCATTTCCTTCCTATTCAAGATACTTTATACCTAGATCAACTTTCTCTATTGTATGTTAATAATATAGTCAGGTTGAATGGATTTCCCCTCTCCATTGAACCTGATCGTGATACAAGATTTACTTATAACTTTTGGAAAGACCTTCAAAATTCATTGGGTACTAAATTAAATTTTAGTACAAATTTTCATCCGCAATCATATGGGCATTTAGAACAAAAGATTCAGACCTTAGAGGATATGATAGGTTCTTGCTCACTGGATTACCAGAGAATTTGGGACTAACATATTTCTTTGGTTGAAGTTTCTCATAATAACATTTTTCATTCTAGTATAATGATGGGTACATTTGAGGCATTATATAGAATTAAGTGTTGAACTCCAGCTTTTTGGGATGAAGTAGGTGAAAGGAAGTTGATGGGACTAGAATTGGTAGAAGAGATGGAAAAAAGGTTCAGTTGATTTAAAAGAACATAAGAATAGCTCAGAGCAGGCTGAAAGGTTATCTGGATAACTGGAGGAAGAATATTTCATTTGAGGTAGTTAATCATGTCTTTCTCAAAGTTTCTCCATGGAAAAGTGTGATGTGTTTTAGTAAGAAGAGAAAGTTGAGTCTCAGGTTCATTGGATCCTATGAAATATTAGAGAATGTTGGATCAGTAGTATATAGAGTTTCTTTACATCCAGTTTTATCCCAAGTACACAATGTTTTTCAGGTTTCAATGTTGAGAAAATATATGCCAGATCAATCTCATGTTTTGAGTCCAGATGTAGTTCCATTGGAAGATAATCATTCTTATGAGAAACAACCAGTCCAAATTCCTGATCGAAGAGAGAAAGTGTTGCGGAATAAGGTAATTCATCAGGTCATGGTTTTGTGGAAAACCCATATGGTTGAAGAGGAAATGTGTTAATCTTAAAATGCTATAAGGTATAAATACCCCCACTTATTTGATAAATGAATAAAAATTGTGAGGACGTAATTTCAAAAAGGGGGGAAGGATGTAACATCCCAGGTAAATAAAGAATAATAAATTTTCATATTTTTTAATTAAATATTAATTTCACTTTAAAGGGGATTATATGTTGACACTTAGGTGTTTTGAATTTGGAAAAATGAATTCGATGTTTGGAATCAGGAGGTCTAAATTCTGAAAATAGATAATTTTTCTTTTTAAACATTATGAATATTTTCTTCAGTAAATATTTTATTTACCATGGAAAAAAGGGTAAATCTGGTAAATAAGGGTAAAACAAATATATATTATAATAATATTAAATTACCCTAAAATGTGTCCTAATCATATTTATTGTTACATTTCTAACCATGGTAATCCTTGGGTCAATTTTGGGACCCCATGGATGAAGGATCCGGGTGCAGTGGAAGAGCATGGGTGGATGTGCCCACATGACTTTTTGTCGTTAACAATGATCAATCTGGGGTCAATACGATGATAAAAACCAGTCTCCACAGATTGAATCACAAAAATGGACAAAGAAAAGGAAATTCTTGGAACCACAAAGTAGGATCGTTACAGGTTGATTATAATTAATTTAATCAATTGAAAAGAAATACGTTTTGGGTGTTCTTTCTTCATTTATGTTCTTGATCACGTTTTGATGTGATTCGTCATTGCATCACAGAAGACAAGTGTAGACTTCCTCTAGCGGTGATCCACACATGTACCTCATATCTCGGGACATCGCCAAAGGAGTCTCCGAGTGCTAGCTTGGAGAAATATTTGCTTGCGTTGTCCACCTTAGATCGTCTTGATCTGATGGAAGAGGATCTCTCTCAGTCTTGAGAGCATTCTTGGAGGAAGAGGTTCTTTCGGCCTTGAAAGAATTCTTCAGAGTTGTTGTGCACAATGATTCTCTTGTGTCTGTAAGGAAAAGATTTGGGGTTGTGAGGATATCTATAATTGGGTTTGAGGTTGTAGAGTTATGACAATAAATAAACACGTGACGCGTTTTATTTATTTCATTAACTCCCTTTTGAAAACCCCTTGTTGAGTCATTAATTCCTTGACATCAGCCCACACAGATTACAATAAATATCATTTAATAAAACTATATTTTCCTCAAAATCCCAACTGGAAAAAATACAAGGTGTGTATTAATAAATACACAGCGTGTACTTGTTTTTCATTGAAAACTACACAGCGTGTACATTCAATGTACATGAAGTGTATATCTTGTTTTCATTTATTCATTTCCTTTCCATAAAGAAAACTACACAGTGTGTACATTTAATAATACACGGTGTTTACTTGTTTTCTAAATAAAACTACACAGCATGTAATCATTGATACACGACATGAACTTGTTTTATTTTATTCTTCCTCCAAAATTAAAACGATTTTGGCTTCCTTGAATAATTATTAAACCATGTATGGTAATATCTTTATTATACTTGAGATACGTTAATACACATAGTGTGTGACCCTCTAGGCCTCTTTCTCATTGGCATTAGGTGGGCTTTCCTAAAATCCAAGAATACTGTCTAGCAATGGGTCAAGGCACCCAAGAGAAAGAAGTTGAAAATGCATTGACGTATCACCTCATACAAATGCTTACTATGTAATTTAATCCCTTTGTATTTATATCTCATCAAGAAAGTTCCATTGCAGTGTCATAAACCTATATGCTTGATCTGTCGTTCTTTGACTACCTAAAATAAACTCATCGTTTACACCATTGCCATGGAATTTAATGCGACAGTTCTATTTAAATCAAAGGGACGAGATATCAACTTCCATAAATGGAAGGGAAAAATCCTTCCTCGACTTATACATTAACAACATGTCACTCATGATGCACCCTACGTACCCAACTTCCCGCCAATTTTCTGTGTGACGATTTTCATCAATAAATCTAAGTGTGCGAGTCATGACATGAGTTAATGATAATCTTCCAGTCTAATGACCATTACACACGCTCGTAGATAGAAATGTCTGATGACACCAAGACATGCAAAATTGCTATTGGAGGGTTTGTTCTCATAATCTCTCATCTTTGAGATTACCAAGTGAGAACTCCATGGGATAGTGTCTTGTCTTCTTACGAGTGCTCACACATGACGGTCTGTATAATATCTGTCCTATCATAGTATGTCATCCAACCGTATAACTTTATTTAAGAATATTGTTATATCATTTCGAGGTTCTCATCATAGCGGGTATCTTCCATGACCTTATCAATGAAACAAATATTCCAGGACATTATTATATTATAGTCATGCAGAACAATGAACAATATATAAAAAGATTACATTCATGTAATCAAAGTACAAAACAGTTGGTTCTCAGGACACCAACCCTTACAATCTCCCACTTGGACTAGAACCAACTGCCTACGACTTTTAGTCTTCTATACCTCGCATAATGATCATGTTTCTGTTGAGTCAAGGCTTTAGTCAAGGGGTCTGCCACGTTGTCTTCTGTGGAAATACTGCTCACTGCAACTTCACCACTCTGAGAAAAATCCCTCAAGAGATGATACTTCCGAAGTATGTGCTTTGTCCACTGATGTGACCTTGGCTCTTTTGAAAGTGCCACCACTACAGTATTATCACAATAGAGTGTGATATGATCTTTACTGTTTGGTACTACATCCATCTCTTGGACGATGCTTCGCATCTGTACTGCTTTTTTAGCTACCTCAGAAGCTGCGATATACTCAGACTCTGCTGGAGAATCTACCACACACATTTCTTTGAGCTCTTCCAGCTCACTACACCTCCATTCAAACTGAAGATGTATCCAGTCTGCGACTTCATGTCATCTTGTTCAGTTTAGAAACTAGTATCTACATGTCCTCTGACGAATAGTTCCTCATCTCCTCCATAAACTAAAAACATATCCTTAGTACACCTTAGATACTTAAGGATAGTCTTGACTTCCATCCAATGGCGGTCTTCTGGATAATCTTGATATCTGCCTACCGTACTTTATGCATAAGCAACATCTAGCCTCATACATAGAATATCATACATGACAGACCCAATCGCGGATGCGTAAGGGATCCTTGCCATTCTCTTTTTATCCTCATGTGTCTGGGGACACATTTTCTTGGAAAGATGAATTCCATGTGACACTGGAAACAATCCCCTATTGGACTATTCGATACTAATTATCTTCAGTATCTTGTCAATGTATGTACTTTTACTTAGGCCCAGCATTCTCTTGGATATATCATGATGGATCATGATCCCAAGAATATATGTTACCTTTCCCAAGTCTTTTATGGAGAATCATTTATACAACCATGCCTTAACAGACTGTTAGATAGGTACTTCATTTCTAATTAGTAATATGTCATCAACATATACTATTAGGAAAATGACTGCACTTCCAATAAACCTCTTGTAGACACAAGGCTCACATTCATTCTTAACAAAGCCAAATTCCATTACAGCTTCATTAAAACGAATGTTCCATGACCTTGATGCTTGCTTTAATCCATAAGTGGATTTCTACAACTTGCATACCTTATTGGCATCCTTTGGAGTCACAAACCCTTTAGGTTGTGTCATGTAGACATCTTCCTAGAGGTTCCCGTTAAGGAATTCTATTTTGACATCAATTTTCCAAATTTCGAAGTCATTGTAACTGGAAATGGAAAAAAGGATTCTGATGGATTTCAGCATCGCAACTGGTGAAAAGTTTTCATCATAGTAAATTCCATGATGTTGTCTAAAACATTTTGCGACCAGTCATTCTTTATAGGTGAGGACTTTCCCCTCCATGTCCAGTTTCTTCTTGAATACCCATTTATTACCAATAGGCTTTACATAAACTGGAGGATCTACCAAAATCAATACTTGATTTTGGTTCATGGAATCCATTTCAGAAATCATGGCTTCTTGCCACTTAGAAACGTATGTGCCTTCAACTGCTTCTTTGTAGGTAAGAGGATCATCATTGTCAACCAATAATGAGTCATCATCCTCGGTGACAAGAAAACCATATCGTTCTAGTTCTCTTACCTCTCTTGTGCTCCTATGTAGTTCATTATCTTTGGAACAGATTGTTCTTCCACAGGGCTTTGTGGAATCTGTTCTTGTACCAACTCCTCTGTATCTTGAGCCTCGACTTCATCGAAGTATATCTCGCTCCCACTATCGCTTTTGGGGATGTGCTCCCTCTCAAGGAATATGGCGTGTCTTTCCACTGTAACATTTTTGTCTGAGGGGTTGTATAGATAATATCCCCTTGTTTCCTTGGGATATCCTATAATGATACACTTTGTGCCTCGGGGTGCAAGTTTGTTACCTGAAGAGGCCTTAACAAATGCTTCGCTACCCCACACATGTAAATTTGATAACATGGCTTTACGTCCACCCTATAACTCATATGGAGTACCATTTATCGATTTAGTTGGTACTTGGTTTAGTATGTGTGATGTTGTTTGTAATGCATATCCCCAAAAGGATAATGGAAGACTCGCATGAATCATCATTGATCTCACCATTTCCTACAGGGTGCGGTTCCTCCTTTCACTTACACCATTCCACTGAGGTGTTTAAGGAGGAGTGAGTTGAGATAGAATCCCAAACTCCCTTAAGAAATCAATGAAGTCCTGATTAAGATATTCTCCTCCTCTATCTAAGCAGAGATTCTTAATATTCTTACCAAGCTGGTTCTCAACTTCATTCTTGTATTCTTTCAACTGATCAAAATAATCTTACTTATACCTCATTAAGTAGATATATCCATATCTACTAAAATCATCAGTAAAATTTATGAAGTAGGAGATCCCACCCCTTGCTTCAACTGGAAATGGTCCAAACATATCTATGAGAACTAATTATAGAATCTCTTTATCTCTTTCACCATTCCCATTAAATGGGGCTTTGGTCATTTTTACTTGTAGACACGCATGACAAACACCAAGTGGTTTTAGTTTGAATGAATCAAAATAACCATCTTGATGTAATTTTTTCAAATGTTTCTCATTGACAAGACCTATCCGGTGATTCCAAAGTTGGGTGTGGTATGATTCATGTGAATTTACTTTTTCATCGATTTCCAATACTTGGTTTGTGTAGTCTAACACATAAAGGTCGTTATATAAATGTGACCTACCAAAATAAATGATATCTTTATAAAAGTAGCAACATCCACTTCCAAACATGAAGATGAATCCATCAGTATATAATCTGGATACTGAAATAATGGTCTGGTTACAGAAGGCACATAATAACAACCTTTTTACACCAAGATCATTCCAGTTGGCAATGTGAGGTGGTAGTCCCCAATAGCTACAGTAGCAAGTCTGGATTCATTGGATACTCATAGATCTACCTCCCTGCAATCAATATTCTTGAATCTACTTGGTTCCTGTATTTGGATACATATGTGAGCACCACAAGCTGTATCAAATACCTAATTTGTAGAAATAGATATATTTCATTCGATGACAAACACACCTGAAGCTTCCCCTTGCTTCCTTGGCGGGGTGTAGTTTTTCTTCTAGTGGCTCTTCTTGCCACATGCGAAACAAACATCATATTATTTCCTTGCCTCCCCTTTGATCTTCCTTTTCATGGAAGGTCTTGAAGAAGCATTGGGCTTAAATATCTTCACCATCCCTTTCCTTTTATTCACCCTAAGGACAGAAGGTTTTTCACGCTTCATGTCATTATCCACTTGGTGAATGAGGATAAGAAGATAGGATAGAGACTTCTCAATGTTTTTCTTGTTGAATTTCAAAACAAAGTTTGAGAAGCTCTGGGGAAGGGATGCAAGAATGAGATTGGAACCCAGTTCTTCGGAGAGTTTAAATCCTAGAACCTCCAAGCACTCAATTCAGCCAATGATCTTGAATACATGAGACCCAGATGGGGCACCCTCTCCAAGACTTCTCTTAAATAGAGCCTTGGAGATCTCAAACCTTTCATGTCTTGATCTCTCTTGGTATAGACCACGGTGGTGGTCGAGCATGCTATAGGCATCCATGTCTTCATGAGATTTCATGAGCTTACTAGACATTGATGAAAACATCAAACATTGAAATTCAAGTGCATCGCTCAAATGTTGATCATTGACCAAGAAATCTTCATCACTCACCCCTTGGGAAAGCGGATCAGGAAGTGAGGACTCCAGCATGTAAAAATTTCGTTCATGGCGTAGGATAACCCGAAGGCACCTAAACCATTCATGAAATTTACTGTCGGTTAGGATATTGTCTTTATCTAGAATTGATCGTAGAGAAAATGTGGCTGACAAGTTTTTCATTTCGATTCTACAAATTAAAAGAGTAGATTTATCAGTACTTTCTTGATTAAATTTTTATAAGAAATAATAAATGAATTTATTAATTCTCCCACTTATTTTATCAAGTCCCAATGGCCCTCACCATTGAACTCGGAATGTCCAGTTTCTTTGACATTATAGTGGAAAGGATCCATATTCCCATTTTCATAACCCCTAAAAGGGTTGGAAAAGCTATTTAAAGGTATTTAGGTAGGCATGTCATTGCCAACTGTGAGCTTACAGTTCCTTGATCTGTTGAGTGGACTCCCCAATTCTGAAATCCTGACTTGGATTTCCTTAACTCTTACCTCCAATATTACATCAAGTCTAGCAAGGGATACTCCTCTTGATTAATATGGTTAATTCAACCCGAAACCTTTCATAATGGATTCCTTTATAAAAGTAAGTGTCCCAACAAGGGTTGGTCAAACACATAGTTTTATTTAGTCTTTCCCTTAATCATGTAACGGAAGGCTTGGTCTGACTTAATATAGTATTGAGGGTTTTTAATCATTTATGCATAGTTTTACATTATCACATGCCTGTTAATATTAATTGATTCTAGCTTAAGTGATTAACAATGTTCTGATAATGTTTACGCATAGTCCAGTTTTTATTTTACTCCAAATTTGCATGCTGGTTCATTTTATTAATTATGTGATCGCGACAACACATACATAATAAATAAACCATGCAATCAGATAGAAATTAAATAAGATGGCATGATCATGAAATTCTATTGGTTAACTTATCTAGAGGTTTTGATAAGCTAACCCTAACCTAGGGAAAACACCTTAAACATGATGGTTCGTGTTTTGAATCTCCCACCTGTCCACCTGAGTATCTTCTTGGGTTGGTTTAGCCTCAGCTTCAGATTTCGAACTGTCTCCTATGGCTTGGGAGATCCTCCATTACATGGGGTTTACATTAAAGAAACCATGGGCACGCAGGCCCTACATTTTATTTGAAGAAGGCTCGTAGGCCAAAGAATTTAAATTAAACAAATTTAAATGAAACCATACACACATACAATGGTTCTTTGGTCTAACTCGTCATCATCCATAGCATGAAATGACATTTACGCAAATTTAGAATTCAAATTCTTTTAATAGTTATATTATTCAAGATAAGTCAAGCTTGAATTCAATTAATTATGATATTATAATTAATCAATTCTTTACCATAAATTCCTTTCTGAATTTCCTTGAGATTATTCTCATCCATATCCCTTGTACAAGTCTTTGTACTTTTGGAGGAAACCTGGTGAAATTTATTGAAAGTACATGGCATGTAGTTCATATTTACATGGCGTGTATTTCTTTTCACCTTTTATCCAAAGTACACACCGGGGGCATTGGCGTGTTCTCTGTAATTTGTAAATTTTGGAGTACATGGCGTGTAGATAAATCATACATGGTGTGTACTTCCTTTTTACGCGGTAACCAGCCTTGTGATCCCGTGTAGGTGGTACGTGGCTTCTCTTTTGTACACGGTTTCACTTGGGCAGGATCGGACTACACGATTTGTTGCTCCAACATACATGCCATGTATTCCGGTTCCCCCACGTCGTTTAATTCTGGTCCACATGTGGTGTTAAATACTTAGGAGTAATCAATTCACACGGCGTGGTTTAGAGGACCAGTACCGGTTCGTTGAACCTAAGTACACAGCATTTAGTTTTCATTACACGTTGTGTATTACCGTGTTGTACAGATAAAAGAGCGGTTCCTCTGGATGAGATCCTCATTTTTATTTTAATCAAAATTAAAATTAAAATGTTGTTTCTGTGATATGAATCGAGAAACAAAGTAGGAAGAACTGATCTCATTTATTCAGATTTATAGAATGATTTATTTCAAATTGAATCAAATATAAATGCGTAAATCATCAACGAAAATTAAATAACTATAATCAATGTTTTAACCTTGCTCTGGTACCAATTGAAGGTTCTGGGTGCAGTGGAAGTGCATGGGAGGATGTTCCCACTGGGATTTTTGTCATTAAAAATGATCAATCCAGGATTAATACGACGATAAATGCCAGTCTCCACGGATTTAACCAAAGAAATGGACAATGAAAAGGAATGTCCCAGAACCACAAAGTAGGATCATTACAGGTTGATGATAATTAAATTTATCTATTGAAAAGAAATACCTTCTGGGTGTTCTTTCTTCGTTGATGTTCTTGATCACATTCTGATGTGATTCGTCATTGCGTCGTAGAAGCCAAGTGTAGACATCCTCTAGCGGTTATCCACACGTGTACCTCATATCTCGGGACGTCACCAATGGAGTCTTTGGGTGATAGCGTGGAGATACATTTGCTTGGATTGTTCGCATTACATCATCTTGATCCGATAAAAGGGGATATCTCTCATTCTTGAGAGCGTTCTTGGAGGAAGTGGTTCTTTCTTCCTTGAAAGAATTCTCCAGATTTGTTGTGCACAATGATTCTCATGTGTTAGTAAGGAAAAGAGTTGGGGTTGTGAGGATATTTATAATCGGGTTTGAGGTTGTAGAGTTATGACAATAAATAAACGTGTTACACGTTTTATTTATTTCATTAACTCTATTTTGAAAACCCCATGTCGATTCATTAATTCCTTGACATGCACCCACACTGATTATAATAAATTTCATTTAATAAAATGATATTTTCCTCAAAATCCCGACTGAAAAAACTACACGGTGTGTATTAATAAATACATGGTGTGTACTTGTTTTTCATTGAAAACTACATGGAGTGTACATTCAATATGCACGGCATGTATATCTTGTTTTCACTTATTCATTTCCTTTCCATAATAAAAACTACATGGCATCTACATTTAATAATACACGGCGTGTACTTGTTTTCTAAATAAAACTACATGGCATGTAAACATTGATACACGGCGTGTACTTGTTTTATTTTATTCATTCTCTAACATTAAAACGATTTAGGATTCCTTGAATAATTATTAAACCATGTATGGGAATAATCTTTATTCTACTTGAGATACTTGAATACACTTGGTGTGTGGCCCTCTAGGCCTCTTTCTCGTTGGCATTAGGTGGGCTTGCCTAAAGTCCATGATTACTGTCTAGCAACGGGTCAAGTCACCCAAGATAAAGAATTTGATGCCGCATTGACGTATCACCTCATACAAACACTTGCTATGTGATTTAATCCCTTTGCCTCGATATCTCATCAAGAAGGTTTCATGTTAGTCTCATGAACCTATATGCTTGATCCGTAATTATTTGACTACCTGAAATAAACTCGTCATTTACACCATGGCCATAGAATTTAATGCGACAGTTCTATTTTAATCAAAGGGCCTAGAAATCAACTTCCATAAATGGAAGGGACAAATCCTTCCTCGACTTATCCATTAACAACATGTCACTCGTGACACACCCAACATATCCTACTTCTCGCCAACTGTCTGCAAGACAGTTTTCATCAGTAAATATAAGTGCGCGAGTCATGACATGAGTTAATGATAATCTTCCAATCTAAGGACCATTACATACGCTTGTAGATAGCAATGTCTGATGACACCAAGACATGCAGAATTACTACTGGCGGGTCGGTTCTCATAATCTCCCATCTTGGAGATTACCAAGTACGATCTCCATGAGAGAGACTCTCATCTTCTTACAGGTACTCACACATGATGGTCTGTATACTATGTGTCCTATCATATTATTTCATCCAACCGTAGAAATTTATTTAAGAATATTGTTTAGCATTTCATGGATCTCATCATAGCAGGTATCTTCCATGACCTTATCAATGCAACAAATATTCCAGGACATTATTATATTATAGTCACGGAGAACAATGAACAATATATAATAATAGTACATTCATGTAATAAAAGCACAAAACAATTGGTTCTCAGGACACCAACCCTTACAATTGAGCCACATAGGAGTGATAACGACACATTATATTAATTAATTTAAAGTAAATACAAAAATGACATAAACATATATCTTTTAGTAAATCAATTTTAACATGAGGTTATATAAGTTATCTATTAGACATTAACTATTCATTTGAAATCTAAAACAATTTACTACATCATTATGGTTTATTTATAATTTTTATACATTAAATAAATAAATTTACTAATGACATAATAATGATGCGGTAATTGATTCATTAATAAATGATTCAAATAAATGATATTTTAATTGTTAAAAACATTTATCTTGAAACATCTTATGACATTCACAAATTTGGGGATAATAATGACTTTAAATCTTTTATGTAATGATGTTTTTTCAAAATAATAATGTTTTTATATATTTTTAATAAGTTATGATATGAATAGTTTATGAATTGGCATAAATGAGTTTTTAATATAATTAATATTTTATTAAATGATATCATAATCCTAAAATCTAAGATTCAACCAAATGACATAGATGAGGTTGAAAATTTCATTAATGAACCAATTTTGTTTCTATTGTAATTTTATGGTAACTATATTATCTTTATAGAGTGAATATACAATAAGACATGGTAAGAGTAAAATTTGTTAACTAATGGTTAAAGATAAATGATATGGTTAAATTTGAAAACAAAAAATTGTCTCAAACCTTTTGGTTTAGATTATTTCGAATAATAGTCATCTTATATTTGAATTTAATAAATTTTTGACCTTTTAAACTGAAATTTAGTTTATAATAAAATAATATTTTCAAACTTCACTAAAGAGCCACTCCTCCCCCTTATAAAAATTCAGCAACTCTAACCCATTTCACACACCTCTCAAGCCCCTAGTATTATCCATCCTCTTCCCAATTATTCTCCCTACATACATCTCTTCCACATATGAGCCTTACCTTAGTTATAAGGTACTTCAAGAAATATTATTGGTTCAAACCAATGTGCGTTACCCTATTTAAAGGCAATGCCTTCTCTTAAATTCTTTTCTATTATTTTACTTCTCCAACCCCTAAACTCTTTTTATTCCTTTGATTTATAACAAAACCAGTATAATCAATATACTAGGATGTTTTTTTATAAAGATTCTAACTAAACTTACAGAAACCTCTATCTAATGGGTAAAGAATATACTGTTTCTGTGGACGGTGAACTAACGCCTCACAAAACAATAATTCTTCAATTATCTCCTACATGCCAGTTATGGTGGCTATTAAGATAGTACTGTATTTATATGTGATATATATTATATTTATATTGTCTTTATACTTCTGTATTTTACATTTATATCATACGTTTAAGGTTTCCATAATGGGTAATACGATAATTTCATTTGAGGTAGTGCGGACTACCACCCCCTCAAAGTGATATGAATCGTTCATGCCATACATTGGACGTATAAAAAATAGAGTTACTGATATTATATATATGATATTATAATTTAATTATAATATGCCTATAAATTATTATGTTTTCATTCACATGAATAAGAAATAAAAATGTAAATAGCATTAATGTGTACGTACGGTTTACAGTCTCCATGAACGGTACATTTCATTTATTATCTCCAAATTTTATGTACTATTATAAATAAATATATATATATACTGGATATATATTATGTAACACCCCAATATTCTAAGTTATGCTTCTTTTTGAATAATTCAATAGCATGTGTTGTATGCAATATCGAGTTCTAACACACCACAACCAATCAAACTAGCCGTTATGAATAGAAATACCCACTTTTTGAAATTTATAAATTTTATTTTTCAAAATTGAATTCATTTTTGGATTTGGAAAATTGAAATTATCCTAGGGTTAATATTTGGTATTTTTCTGAAAAACTTCATTTTTTGATGAATAGTGAAACCACTAAGTGGTAGTTAAAAAACTAAATTTTTCAAAAAACATAATTTTACTGCTTCTGTGAGTGGAGTTTCTAAAATCCAAAAGACAAGGTTAATATAAAGGAGTAAAATTTGGTTCAATGAGATTAAAGTAATTTTTGGTGAATAGTAACTTTTTACTTTTATTTACCACGGTTAAAAGTAAATAGGGTAATTAAGGGTAAAAATGATATTAATATTACCCTAACATATGTCCTAATTCTATTGGACAAGTGTATATTGACCAAAAACAACCTTAGGAATAAAATATTATCATTTAGGTCCACTTGGATTAGATTAGGACATTTGTTATTATTTAATTCAAAGAAGAGTTCAAAGAGTTAAAATCAATGTTTATTTACTAAAAAATTTTTAATATAGGGTTATAAATAAGATAAATTCGATTATAAATATTCATTAGAAATCTAAAAGGCTTTCCTACATAATTATATATTATTTATAATTTTTAGACATTAACTAATTTAATTTATTTATGAAACAATGATGATGCAGTAATTACCATAATAGTGAAAAATAAAAATAATTGATATTATAAATACAGAAATAAATATAATTTGAGAATTTTTATGAATTACACTAATTTTATAGGTTAATATGACATGTTAGTAATGATTTAATTATCTTTTTTAGAAGTAATAATTCTGTTATGATTTTCACAAATATCAATTTTCCAAATAGTGTCAAAATTGACATAAAAGAGTTTTTAAAACAAATATTATATTATAAATTAATATTCAATTCCAAAAAATATAAGGTTCGGCCAAGAGACTTATTTCATGATAGGTGTATCATTAATGGACAAATTTGGGTATCTTGGAGGTATATTATATGTTTATTAACTATATAATATAAAAATACAAAGTGACATGGTAAGTGTCAAACTAACTAACTAAGAGTTAATACTTAAAGATAAGGTTAACATAGTGACCCAAACCTGTCTAAATTCTATTGGATGAGTGGTGTTCGACCCATACCCACCTTAAATTTTAATGAATCCACTTTGGAGCCATAATAAACCAAATATCAATTTATTATAAAATAATATTTCTAACTTTTCCAAAGGTGCCCCTCCTCCCCCTTATAAAAGGACACCACTTATAACCAATTATTCACACCATAAAAGCCTTTTGGTTCGGCCAAACCCTACCCCAATACTCTCTAAACTTCCCTCAATTAAAACTAGAGGCCTTATTTTTATCATAAATCCATCCTAGGGAGTCCTTTTGACCAAATCAAAAGGAAGAACCCGAAGAAGAGGTAATGTTTTCACCACCCTCTTTCAAGTTCCTTTCTTCTTCAACTTCTTCATTCTTTGTTATTCCCATTATAAAATAATAACTATAGTATATTATATATACTTTGATGTTATTATAAATATGGTACAACCATATTCAGTATTCTATCCATCCTTTGAATGACATGTCACCATACGTGCATACGTACGGCTTACCGTCTCCACGTCGTGATGTAATTGTTATTCAATAAATTATTTTTTTGATGGGTATAATAATGATGTGTAATTCATATAAATAATAAATATAACATGATAATGATTCTTTATATATGATATAACATCGAATTATATATTATTTTATTATCAAAAGAATGATATTGTCGCTCGTGCGTACGTACGGACTACCGTCTCCATGAATGCGATGATATTCATTCCCCATCGTATCCATTCAATTATAATTCTCTTTTGATGATTAATAATAGTATATAAGAACTTTATATCATTCTGTATATTAATAAAATACAACCTATCCATGACAAACATGGCTTATGTAAAAAAACATATAAAAGAAAACGAGTAAGTTAACACCTGAAACAACGATAATACTAAGATATTATTAACAAATCAATGTTTTTGACAAAAAAAGACGGATCCATTAATGATGGAGATCAGCAGAAATACAGTAGCATAACCACGAAGGAAAATGATTGAACCAAAGCAAATCCTCGTAAGGAGGGCCAATGCCTGCCATCTTGTGAGCGGCTTCATTCGCTTCCCTTGTAATAAATGAGAAATTGCAGGAATTGAAGCCTTGTCTCTGCGAGTGAATACACCGGATAATGGGGCCGAAAGGTTGAAGCCCGCCGTCAGTGAGATTAATGGCATTGATTACAGTGAGACAGTCGGATTCTATGTGAATGGAATCCCAACCGCAATCTTTTGCGAAGTTTATCCCAGCAAGGATGGCGGCGGCCTCCGCGACTGAGGGCTCCCAAAGTGCATAACGTGCTTCGTATTTGGCAGCGATAAGATTTCCCAGGTTGTCTCGGGCCAGTAACCCTAGTCCAACTGGGCCATCCTTAGGGAGAGAGGCATCCACATTGATCTTAACAATCCCTTCCGGTGGGGGGCACCAATGTTGGGGAAGAGGAGGGGGGGGAAAGTCTTTGTTGCTCAGGGTGGTTCTGCCAAACCGCAATCCATGACAATGCCCGGTCAATCCAAAATCTGGGGGGCCTCCGGAAATGATTGAAAATGGCCTCGTTCCGCCTATCCCAGATAATCCACGTCAAAATGCACAGGGCACCTGCTTTAGCCGGCGAAAAAGAGGAGCACCATCGCATCAGGATAGATGTAGGATCTGAGGCGGCGTCCAGGGACAGCTCCATAGTTGATCCCCATCCATTCCAAACCTCCTGAGCCCCGGGACATTGGAAAAGAGCATGGAGAGGGGATTCAGTCACAGAAGGGCAGAAAGGGCATGAGTTGTCATTTGAAACGTGTCTGTAGGCAAGGATACTCTTCGTTGGGAGGATACCGGAACACACCTGCCACCAGAAAAGGCGGACTTTAGGGGGAACATAAAGCTTCCAAATTGAAGTCCAGGGCCTCGCATCTCCTTCTGGAATTTGAGCAGAAAGAGCTCGTCGGTAACCAGCTTTCACCGTATACTCTCCTGAGCTGTTGTTTGTCCAGTAGAGATGATCTGGCCCTGCTTCTGGCATACAGGGGATACTCAGAATAATTCTCATATCCCTCTCATTGAACCATGAGAAGAGTTTTTCCAGACACCACCCCGCCCCTTGATCATCAAAAAGACAACAGACTGTGGCATGTTCAGATCCTGGATAAACAGGGGATGACGCCTTTGTGCCTGTCTGATCAAAAAGCCAGGGATCAGTCCAAATCTTGACCGTAAAACCATTCCCAATCCTCCAGCCTAGTCCTTTCCTCAGCATATTACGACCACCCCAAATGCTTCTCCAGAGAAAACTGGGTCAAAAGCCAAGATGGGAATCCAAGAAATCCTTATGTGGGAAATATTTAGCCCGGAGAACTCGCGTGCATAGCGATGATGGGTAATTAATCATACGCCAACCTTGTTTAGCCAGCAAAGCATCATTAAACAGAGGAAGGTCCCGGAAGCCCATTCCGCCTTCGGATTTTGGTTGACAGAGAGCGGGCCAGGCGGTCCAATGGATTTTATTTTTTCTGTCCTTTCGACCCCACCAGAAGTTAGATATACTGGATTGAATCATTGAAAGCACCACATCAGGAAGTTTGAAAATAGACATCAAATAGCTGGGGACAGATTGAAGAGCCGCCTTGATGAGGATTTCCTTCCCGGCCTTGGAGATTTTTTTAGGGGTCCAACCTTGAATTTTTCTTTCAATTCGATCCACAATAGCTGAGCATATTTCTTTCTTTGACCATCCAACCACCGTCGGGAGCCCAAGATACTTCTGGTGCTTATCGACCCCAGGAATGCGTGCTAAAGAGCATAGATCTTCTCTTTTCGGCTGGGGGACTCCAGAGCTGAAAGAAATTTCTGATTTACTCTGGTTGATCATTTGTCCTGAAGCCCGTTCATACTGTTGTATCGCCTGGCAGATTGTAGTACACTCATTAGGGGTAGCTCGAGAAAAAAGAAGGCAATCATCAGCGAAGAAGAGGTGGGATATCGAAGGGCCACTGCGGCACGCTTTCGCCCCATGTATTATGGAAAGTGAAGCTGCCCTGGAGAGGAGGTTAGAAAACACATCAGCTACTAAGATAAAGAGGAAGGGTGAAAGAGGGTCTCCCTGGCGAAGCCCACGGGATGGGGAAAAGCCTCGGGTGAGTATCCTGTTGACATTAATACAGAAAGATACCGACGATACGCATTGCATGATCATGTCAATCCATTTGGTGCAGAAACCCATCTTGAGAATCACAAATTCGAGGAAGTTCCATTCCACTCTATCATAGGCCTTAGCCATATCCAATTTCCAAGCCATGATCCCTCTCTTTGCTCGTGTTCGTGTTTTCATGGAATGGAAAATTTCATGAGCAATAATGGCATTATTAGTAATTAACCTTTTCACCATTATACAGGAGGTTAACCTACCCTCAACCATGTAAAAGTACATGGTAAGGGTTTATTTCACAATCTCTTCATTATCCGAGGTTGTTTATACTTAATAATCTACTGGGATTTCTTTATCATCCACATACATGTTTCTTAAAAATGTATTTCAAAACATTTTTAATATTTACAAGAATATGGGTTAAAGTCATTTATACCCTTGTTTGAATTTTTATAAGAGTTTTATAAAGGAATATTTCTGTCATTTTCCAAACAAGATCCTTTTATCCTTTTCGAAAGAATTAAGCTAAGAATGTTTTTTTAACTTATACAGAGGGTGCAGCTATTTTCCACCGTTATAAAATCTTATAAGCTTCCCTTAAAAGCTTATAAGGATATATTCAATGTAAATGTTTTATTTTTATAATTATTTTACTTTTAAATTGTTTCAAAAATTAGATATTTCTGTCAAATATTTTTGATTTCATCTATGTCAACATCCTTTGATGGATTATAAGATTATTTGAAGTTGATTTATTATGATACAAAACTTCCATATTGTATTGAAGGTTTTGTGATATGTTTGACTGTGGATGTTTTATTTTTATACCATTCATGGATTATAGAGAATGTATTGACATTTCGTATAGTAGTTTTATTTCGAATGCTTATGTTATAAACATGTTCATATGAGGAATGAATTGGACTTAATAAGTGACAGGTGGAGCCCACTATAGCTCCTCGATGCATCGGCAGGTCTCATGAGACAAACTAGTGTCTTGGCACAAGGCCTTGACAAAATCTTATTTGTAGTCATGGCATGAGGCCTTGGCTATGTGGTTATGATAGTCTGGCATTATGCATTCCATCATTATGAAAGTGGTTATTGATATTTAATGTGATTATTTGATTAGTAGAATATCCATGTGAATAAGTAAATGTCATTATTTAATTTTATTTTTTCTATACTATGTTGAAGTTCAAGATTAAAAGGCTTTTTTTAGTTATACATTGCCTTAAATGTTTATTATTATTTATGAAAGTTTCCGCTATATTGTTACCCTTACTGGTCATTTGATCTCACCCCTTTTCTATGTTTTATTTTTCCTAGGATGTGAAGAAATAATTTATGAATGACCTACAGGGATAGTATGAGGGGATAATAGTGTGGACTATGGAGACTATATTGTTGTAGTTTTCATTTTATAATGTAATGTAAACTTTATTAATGTATCTAGTTATTTCGAGGATACTAAACTAATCAGTCTTTCAAGACTTGATCTTTCTTGTGATCATGCCAATGTTATGTAATAATGCACCGACTCTGGGTATCTAGGGTCGGGGCATTACAGTTGGTATCAGATGAATTTTAGTACAAACTTTGGAATCTAGATTTAGATAAACTCTGATTAGAGAACATAGATTTAATATGGAATTTGAGGATTAGTATAGAATAACTTCCTAGAATTTTGGTATTGTAGAGATTTTGTGAGTTTTCTGGGAAATACATCCATATATGGATACGAGCAGGTAGAGGCGGCTCTGGCACAGATGTACCTAGGGGTAAAACCTGAAAAACCTACTTTGAGATACACTCGAATGGGAACTGGTGCACGACAATGGGCCTTGCTACACTCTTGGTTACGACACTCCCGGGGGGATATGCTTAGGATAACTCTCATTTTCATGACAAATCATTATGAAGGGTTTATGAATATATACATCCTCAAAGAAAACATTTTTATGATTATGGATTATATCCATAAATAGTTCAATTTATGTTAAGTGTTTTATAAGTATGGAATTATGTATTTTGATTCATAAATTGATCTAGTTTATGTCATTGTTTAGAAATGGAGCCTAGTGGAAGAAATGGAAATTGTATCAATGCACGCACTCCATGTAGGGATTGCCCTCCTGCTCAAGATAATTATAGTGGAGCTGGTGATGGAACTGGTGCAGATCAACTAATCACCATACTGGGATAACTCACTCAGGTTATGAATAATAACCTTACCTGTATGGAGCATACTGATCCACAGCGTGGAGGATCAATGTTAGATTGCTTCATGAGGCAACAACCACCAACATTCAATGGGAGTAAAAATCCATTGGTAGCTGAGCAATGGATAAGTTTCCTAGAGAAAATATTTTAGGCTTTGGGAAGTAGTGAAAGGGAAAAGTTATCATGGCTATTTACCGCCTCACTAGAGATACTGATCAATGGTGTTCATTGATTCAAAACATAAAGTAAGATTATGAAGTATCAAATATGGAATGGAGGGAGTTCGAAAATCTGTTTTTAGAAAAATAATTTCCTCGTGACCATCGATCAGATATAGAAAGGCGATTTCTGAGTCTGAGACAAAAGGAGGATGAGAATGTCACAAAGTATGAAGATAACTTTACAAGGTTAGAAAGGTATTCTAGAGATTATATACGTAACCCAAGAAATATGATTGATCATTTATTTGATGGGTTAAAACCATTTCTCTGTCGAGCATTAGTCTCACAATCCTTCTCATCGTATGAAGACATTGTCTTATGTGCTATCAAGACAGAAAAGGAATTCTCTAAGTCTTATGACTTTAAAGAAAAGAAAGAGAAGAAGAGATCTGATGATCAATCTGGGAATGGAAATAAGGAGAATAAGGGAAAATTTGAATATCCAACCTGCACTAAATGTGGGAAGAAATACCCAGGTACTTGCTTAAAAGGAATGGGAGTCTATTACAAGTGTGGTGAAAAGGCCACAAAGCTCGTGAATACAAGGGAAAGAAGGAAGCTAATGATGTCCAATGATACAATTGTAGGGAGATGGGACATTATGCAAATGAATGTTCTAATCATCAGGGGAATTTACCTCAGAAATGGCCAAGGGATCAAGGCCAAGCTTATACTGTCACTACTGCTGAGGTAGAAGCTCCGAAAGACGTGGTAGCAGGTAATTTAATGGTTTCCTCAAGCTTAGAAAATGCATTATTTGATTCTGGATCATCGCATTGCTTCATATCTTCCCAGTTTTCTAAGAAAATTATATATTTTTAATTTGATTTAACAAGGGAGTTGTCAGTTAAAACTCCTAAGGGAAGTATTTTTGCAACAAGGTTTTGTGAATCAGTCCCCATTAGAGCACATAAATGTTCTTTATCTGTTGATCTCATCATCATACCTATGATTGAGTTTGATATAATCCTTGGTATGGATTGGATTTCTGACCATGATGCGAAGATTTATTTTAAGAATAAGGACGTTATGATTTTTTATGATGATGATAAGGAACACCTTATCTTTAGAGCAGAATCATCACCACCTAATTCTTATCTAGATCCACCCCCAGTAGCTCAACTAAATTCAATTATTGTGGAGGAATAGAATGAAATTATATTGGTTGAGGAAAATAATGTTCAAATAGAGGATGTACCTATTGTTAAAGAATATGTAGATGTGTTTCTGGAAGATTTACCTGGACTTCCTTCAGAACGAGAAGTTGAGTTTTCCGTTGATTTAATTCCTGGATCAAGTCTTATATTGAAGACCCCTTATATAATGGCCACTGTAGAATTAGTTGAACTAAAGAAACAACTAGAGGAGTGAGTAATAAGGTATTTATTCACCCTAGTGTTTCTCCATGGGGATCACCTTTTCTTTTTGTTAAAAAGAAAGATGGATCTATGAGGTTATGTATCGACTACAGGGAGATCAATGCAATAATAATAAAGAACAAGTATCCCCTACCTCGCATTGATGATTTAGTTGACCAACTGCATGGAGCTCAATACTTTTCAAAGATTTACCTTCAATCTTGATACCATCAGTTGTGTGTGAATAAGGAAGACATTCCGATGATAGCATTTCGAACTAGGTACGGGCATTACGAGTTTACAGTAATGCCTTTTGGATTGACTAATGCATCCTCTGTATTCATGGATCTGATGAATAGAGGCTTCAAGGAATATCTCGATGAATTTTTGGTGGTATTTATTGATGATATCTTGTTATACTCCAAAATCTACGAAGATCATGAAAATCACTTGCACATTATCCAGAAGATTCTGAGAAGACATGAATTATATGGAAGGTTTAGCAACTGTGAATTCTTGCTTCATGAGATTTCTTTTCTTGGCCATATTGTCTCTAAAGATGGAATCTATATTGATCCTTCTAAGACCAAGGCAATCCAAGAATGGTCTGCACCGACAAGTATAACTGAGGTACGTAGTTTTATTGGGTTAGCAGATTATTATCGACATTTCATCCAGAATTTTGCCCGGTTGGCTAACCCATTAACAAAGCTCACACGTAAAGGGGTTAAATTTGTATGGACAAAAGAGTGTGAAAAATGTTTCAATGAACTAAAGAGAATATTAGTCAATTATCCTATATTGATTCTACCATCGGATAATGATGGGTTCATTATTTATAGTGATGCATCGAAGAAAGGACTTGGTTGTGTCCTTATACAGAATGATAGGGTTATTGCCTATGCATCACGACAGTTGAAAATTCATTAACAAACCTATCCTACTCATGATCTTGAGTTATTAGCTTTGATTTTTGATTTGATGATATGGAGGCACTACCTCTATGGTGAAAAATGTAAGATTTATACTGATCACAAGAGTTTGAAGTATATTTTCTCACAAAAGGAACTCAACATGAGGAAAAGGAGATGGCTTGAATTACTCAAGGATTATGATTGTACGATACACTACCACTCAGGTAAATAAAACAAGGTGGAAGATTCTTTGACCAAAAAAGATCATGGAGTTTTGAACAATATGAAAATTGAAAGGGATCCAATTTTCATGGATCTAGTGAAGATGGACATGGGAATAACCAGGGAAGGTGAAACATCAATGCTTTTTCAAATTGTTTCCAAACTGTCTTTACTAGAAAAGAATTAAGAGTTCTCAGACCGATGATGAAGAATTTCAAAAGAAGATTAAATCTATGAATGATGGGAGATTTAGAGACTTTGTGTATGAAGAAGTAATTTTGAAATTCGGGAAGAGACTTTGTGTTCCCGATATAGCTGATTTAAAAAGGGAATTATTGGATGATGCTCATAGTTCCAATTTCTCTATACACCCTGGGAGCACCAAAATGTATAGAGATTTGAAGGAACATTTTTGGTGAGACAACATGAAGAGTGACATTTCTGATTCTATGTCAAGATATATGGTTTCTCAACAAGTGAAAGCTAGAAGGCAACAACCTGGTGGAGTATTGCAACCTCTTCCCATACCTGAGTGGAAATGGGATAATATCATGATGGAATTTTTCATGGGACTACCAAAGACTCCTAGAAGGAATGATACAATATGGGTTATTTTTTATCGTCTTACCAAGTCGACAAATTTTCTTACTATAAGAGATGATTTACGTCTAGAACATCTAGCAAGACTATATATTTATGAAGTTGTGAGACTTCATTGAGTACCCCTATCGATTGTTTCTGATCGTGATCCCCGTTTTACATCAAGATTCTGGAAAAGTCTTGAGAAAGCCTTGGATACTGAACTTCATTTGAGCACTGCCTACCATCCTCAAATAGATGGACAATCAGAACAACTATTCAAATCCTAGAAGACATGTTTAGATCCTGATCACTTGACTTTCAGGGTATGTGGGATCAATATTTACCTCTGGTAGAATTTTCCTATAATAATAGCTTCCATTCGAGTATTCAGATGGAAAATATGAAGCGTTATATGGAGAGAGATGTCGCACACCAACCTGTTGGGATGACATTGGTGAAAGAAAACTTGTAGGCCCAGAATTTGTGGAGTAAACGATGGAAAAGGATGAGGTAATCCAAAACCATATCAAAGCAGCTCAAAGTAGGCAGAAGAGCTATGCTGAAAATCAAAGGAAGGATTTGGAATTCCAAGTTGGTGATCATGTTTTCTTAAAGGTATCTCTATAGAAGGCAGTCATACATTTAGGTAAGAAAGGTAAATTGAGTCTCAGGTATATCGGACCTTTCAAAATTCTAGAACGAACTGGGGCTGTAGCTTACCGATTGGCAATGCCGCTAGGTCTCTCCAAAGTTCACGATGTGTTCCACATATCTTTGTTGAGTAAATACATGCCTGACCCAACGCATGTACTCACCGATGAGGAATTAGAACTAGAACTCGGTCTATCTTATTGCGAAGAGCCTGTCAAGATTCTTGATACGAGAGAACAAGTACTGAGAAACCGGACGACTCGTCTGGTAAAACTCTTGTGGAGAAACCATAATATAAAAGAGGCAATGTGGGAACCCGAAAACTTATGATGAAGAAACACCCAAGTCTTTTCATACGGTAGTATTCTAGAAATTTCGAGGACGAAATTATTTGAAGGAGGGGAGAATGTAACACCCCAAGCTTCTACGGTACACTTCTCTTTGAATAATGCAATAGCGTGTGTTGTACGCAACATCGAGTTCTAATACACCACAACCAATCAAACTAGCCGTTATGAATAGTAATACCCACTTTTTGAAATTTATAAATTTTATTTTTCAAAATGGACTTCATTTTTGGATTCAGAATATCGAAATTAGCCTTGGGTGAATATTTGGTATTTCTCTGAAAAACTTCATTTTTTGATGAATAGTGAAACCACTAAGTGGTAGTTAAAAAATTGATTTTTTCATAAAACTTAATTTTACCGCTTTTGTGAGTGGAATTTCGAAAATCCGAGAGACACGGTTAATATCAAGGAGTAAAATGTGGTTCAATGAGATGAAAATAATTTTTGGTGATTAGTAACTTTTTACTTTTATTTACCATGGTTAAAAGTAAATAGGGTAATTAAGGGTAAAAATGATATTAATATTACCCTAACACATGTCCTAATTCTATTTGACAAGTTTATCTCGACCAAAAACAACCTTAGGAACAAAATATTATCATTTAGGTCCACTTGGATTAGATTAGGACATTTATTATTATTTAACTCAAAGAAGATTTAAAAGCGTTAAAATCAAAGTTTATTTACTAAAACATTTTTAATATAGGGATATAAATAAGATAAATTTGATTATAAATATTAATTATAAATCTAACAATATTTCATACATAATTATATTTTATTTATAATTTTTAGACATTAAATAATTTAATTTATTTATGAGACAATGATGATGCAGTAATTACCATAATAGTGAAAAATTAAAATAATTGATATTATAAATACACAAATAAATATAATTTGAGACTTTTTTTGAATTAAACTACTTTAATGGGTTAATATGTCATGTTAGGAATGATTTAATTAACTTTTTTCTAAGTAATCATTCTGTTATGATTTTCACAAAAATCAATTTTCGAAATAGTGTCAAAATTGACATAAAAGAGTTTTTAAAACAAATATTATATTATTAATTGATATTCAATTCCTAAAAATCTAAGGTTCCTCCAATAGACTTATTTCATGATATTTGTATCATTAATGTACCACTTGGGGGTCTCTTGGAGGTATATAGTGAGTTTATTAACTAAATAATATAAAAATACAAAGTGACATGGTAAGTGTCAAACTAATTAACTAAGAGTTAATACTTAATGATAAGGTTAATATAGTGACCCAAACCTGTCTAAATTATATTGGTTGAGTGTTTTGCAACCCGCCACCACCTTAACCTATAAATAATCCACTTTGGAGCCATTATAAATCGAATATGTATTTATTATAAAATAATATTTCTAGATTTTCCAAAGGTGCCCCTCGTCCCCCTTATAAAAGGACACCACTTCTAACCAATTCTTCACACCTTAAAAGCCTTTTTTTTATCCAAAACCTACCCCAATACTCTCTCAACTTCCCTAAATTCAACCTAGATTCCTTATTTTGATCATAGATCCAACCTAAGGAGTCCTTTTGACCAAATCAAAAGAAAGAACCCGAAGAAGAGATAATGTTTTCCCCACCCTCTTTCAAGTTCCTTTCTTCTTCAACTTCTTCTTTATTTGTTATTCCCATTATAAAATAATAACTCCAGTATCTTATATATACTGTTATTTTATTATAAAAATGTTACAACCATATTCAGTATTCTATCCATCCTTTTAATGACATGTCGCCATACGTGCGTACGTACGGCTTACCGTCTCCACGTCGTGGTGTAATTGTTATTCAATAAATCATTATTTGGATTGGTATAATAATTATGTTTAATTCATATAAATAATAAATATAACATGATAATGATTCTTTATATATGATATACCATCCAATTATATATTATTTTAATATCAAAAGAATGATATTGTCACTCGTGCGTACGTACGGACTACCGTCTCCACGAACGCGGTGAGATTAATTCTTCATCGTATCCATTCAAGTCTAATTCTCATTTGATGATTAATAATAGTATCTAAGGACTTTATATAATTTTGGATATAAATAAGATACAACCTATCCATGAAAAACACGGCTTATGTAACAAAACATATAAAAGAAAACGAGTAAGCCCACACCCGAAACAACGATAATACTAAGATATTATTAACAAATCAATGTTAAAAGATCATATATGATATCATATTAATGTATATGATTCTTTTATAATTTAATAACAATTATTTCACCATTATACAGGATTTTAACCTACCCTCAACCAAGGAAAAGTACAAGGTAAGGGTTTATTTTTCAATCTCTTCATTATTTGAGATTGTTTATACGTAATAATCTACTGGGATTTATTTATCATACACAACCATGTTTCTTAAAAATGTATTTCAAAACATTTTTAATATTTACAAGAATATGGTTTAAAGTCATGTATACCCTTGTTTGACTTTTTATAAGAGTTTTATAAAGAAATATTTTCATCGTTTTCCAAACAAGATCCTTTTTATCCTTTTCGACAGAATTAAGGTAATAATGTTTTTTTAACTTATACGGTGGGTGTGGCTATTTTCTGCCGTTATAAAATCTTAGAATCTTCCCTTAAAATAATATAAGTATATTTTCAAAGTAAATGTTTTTTTTATAATTATGTTACATTTAAATGGTTTCAAAAATTAGATATTTCTCTGAAATAGTTTTAATTCCATCTATGTAAACATCCTTTGATGGATTATAAGCTTATTTGAAGTTGATTTATTATGATACAAAACTTCCATATTGTATTGAAGGTTTTGTGATATGTTTGAATTTGGATGTGTTATTTTTATACCATTCATGGTTTATGGATAATGTATTGACATTTCGTATACTAGTTTTAATATGAATGCTTATGTTATAAACCTGTTCATATGAGGAATGCATTGGACTTAATAAGTGACGGGTGGAGCCCGTTATAGCTCCTCGATGCATCGGTAGGTCTCATGAGACAAACTAGTTTCTTGGCACAAGGCCTTGACAAAATCATATTTGTATTCTTGGCACGAGGCCTTGGCTATGTGGTTATGATAGTCTGGCATTATGCATTCCATCATTATGAAAATGGTTATTGATATTACATGTGATTATTCGATTAGTAGAATATCCATGTGAATAAGTAAATGGAATTATTTCATTTTTTTTCATACTATGTTGAAGTTCAAGTTTAAAAGGATTTTTTTTAGTTATACATTGCCTTAAATGTTTATTCTTATTTATGAAAGTTTCTGCTATATTGTTATCCTTACTGGGCATTTGAGCTCACCCCTTTTCTATATTTTATTTTTCCCAGGATGTGAATAAGTAATTTATGAATGACCTCCAGGGATATTATGAGGGGATAAGAGTGTGGACTATGGAGACTATATTTTTGGAGTTTTCATTTTATGATGTAATGTAATCTTTATTAATGTATCTAGTTATTCCAAGGATACTAAACTAATCGGTCTTTCGAGACTTGATCTTTCTTGTGATCATGCCAATGTTATGTAATAATGAACCGACTCTAGGTATCTAGGGTCGGGGATATACATATTATATATATGATATCTAAAAAATGAATATCATTTTGAAGATAATTTACTTTTGACCACATGAATAACTTTTAATTACATGAAGTTCATTTTTGACTCAAGTACCAAATATCGAAAAAACTGCTATTAATAACTTAAATGATTACATAATGCTTATAATATGTAAATAAGTGATATAAAAAGAATAATAAACCTGAAAAACGTTCTTAAGAAAGTATAAATTAACATTAGTGTATTATTCAGGAGATTAAAGAATGAACGGGTCAAGTCAGAGAAGAGGTAAGGGACTTCGTCTCAATCTACTTTCTTTGAGGCATATTTTGATATATACACAACGTTATTTTATATGATGTATAAACCCCTTGGAATATTCATTTCATTCAATGGGAATCTTTTCATACATAGAGTTTTACTAAACGACAAAAAGGAATGTTTCTTTTTAATATAAGCGTTGACAACAACCTTTCCACCGTTGTGAGTGTTATTTGATATTTTGATTCCTTAAAAAGTCATAATGTTTTTAAAAGGAAAATAAATAACATATAATTTTTTTACATATTTGTGTATTAAAAATGGTTTTGATAATGGATTGATTATGTCAAAATATTTCTATGATTTAGTTTGATTGCAATGTTGAAATATTATCATTCATTTATGTTTGTTTTATGTGTTGTGAATATGTTATGGTTCTTGGGAATTGTTTACGCATGTGGCTGGCTCCATGATAAACCTAGGGAGGGTGAGCCCGAGATATCTCTCCAATGCATTGGGTAACGTGACGGAGGTAACATTAATTTTTCTCCTCAGAGATTTAGGGAATATACTATGATGGGTATTCCAAACGTAACTCCCTACGTAGTTGTGAAAGATAAAATGTAAGTTTAATATGGATGCCACAAGTTACCTTTATGAAATATGATTTCTACGTGTTATTCAAAAATCTTATGATTTCATGAGGTAAATAAAATAACTTATGTTTTGTATGTATTTATTGAATAATGATTTCTTTATTTATTTTATACCCCTTACTAATCTTTTTATGCTCATCCCATGTTTTTGAAATGTTTTTCGCATGACTTAGAGATGGATAGGGTCAACGATGGGATCAAGTAAAAGTCATGTTATCTAAAACATAGAACTAGATATGACTCTTTTTTTCAAAATTTTTTATTTTATGAAAAGAATGGAAACTGAGTAGAAGTGTCTAATTTATAATTTTTGAGATGTAATGTAATAGTTATGGCCTAATTCTATAAAAATATAAACCCGAAATGGTATTTAATGTAAATTTTTCAGTTAATTCAAGATTATGTAATATTTAAGTATAGGTCCTTATAGTTATTTGAGATGAATTTGAATTTTGATTTGAATTGAGATTTAATTTTAGGTTAAACCATCAATTCCAATGGAATTATAATTTGAGGAGTAATTTAAAAATTTATGGAATTTATGTATTTATTTGAAAGTATTTTGTGTATATGGATTATACTGAATTTTTGAAAACCTATTATTGGGTTTTTATTTAAATACATGACTTTAAGAAAAACACATGGTCTATATTTCAAAGTAAATTGGCATTTTAGAATGGAACAAATTGGGCAATTGAACTATGAATGGTGATTTATTTGAAATGAAGGCGCTTTCCCTTATATTGATTGACTAAGAACATGGGAGCATGGGTAGTCAGTGGGTTATTTGGGTCAATTACACTAGGATAGAAATTCCCTAAAAACATATTAACAATGATAACAGTAACAAAAACCTAGTCAGGAATATCATATCCTGGATGGGTTATTTATGAGGCATATTTGGCTCGAGCTTGTTGTATGTGTGTACACGTATTTCCCAATCACTGTTGTGCAGATCCTATTTTTGGTAATTACCGTATGGTAGGGTAGATAAACATGGTTCATGTTATGATTATTTTTATATATATTACATTTATTTTTAAAATTCATTACTCATGATAGTCAATTTCTATAAACTATTTCATATAAAATTCGAATTCAATCCATGTATGAAATTTTTTCCATCATTGTGAAATGAAATCCTGTTTTTTAAATATAAAATTTAATTCCCATGCCTTATTTTATTTAAAAATTGAAAAATGGAATTTCTTTATGATTATGGAATCTTATTTATAGAACACGTGGTTAGACCCCACTTGTCTTTTTAACTCACAACATACCTTTGAATTTTGATGTTTGTAGTTTTCTTTCATCCATGCTTGAAAAAAGTGAATGCTCCTATTGGAGGAGGTGGATATTATGGTCATTTGGTCTTAGAGTGTTGTTACATTTGGGATGTTCAATTTATCTTTTCCATTTTTATCACCTTAATGAAGTACTATTCTAGGGTTTTATATACATGTTTTATTTCCCATAAAATCTCCATTTTGATTTTTGAGCTTACTGATATGTATATGTTATCTTTAGATGTTTTGTGGAAAAATGTTTTCTCTATTTTGTCTTGTATGATTCCAGGTGTTAGTCTCTGACACATGGGTATTGGGAATTCCCATAGGGCTATGTCGGTGTCAGCTCATGTATGTGGGCCCCAGGGTATCTGAGCTGGATTATGAAAATTTTGTATGAAATTTATAGGTAAAGAATCATTCCTTAATGTCAGTATTCAGTTGAAAAATATCATCCAGGATTATTAGGTTGTAATGAGTGAGTGTCTTTCCAACACTCATCGTAATGATAATTAAGTCACCATAGGTGGTTTGGTAAAGTTGTATTGATGAATAATTATTGTCTTTTAAATTATTCTAATTTGGAAATGTTGAGATCTATATAATTATATAATATTTTATTGGATTAATTTCCATGTTTCTCTTGTTTTTTTGTTGATCTGGGTTATCTTTTTATGTATTAAATTTTGTTTGCTAATGTTTTGTAGTATTATGACACTAAGGGGACATATCAATATAATACTAGATGAAGCCACTGATGAACAATAGTGAACAAATCCTAAAATGGATCTGAATCTCATTGAGTTTATTATGTGTGTTTTACAATTTTTGGGACAGGAACCGACACCCATTCTTCTTCAAGCTCCAACATTGGAAAATTAGAGGAATGAATCTCAGAGTTTTGCTAAAGAGTTACTTCACCAACAAACCCCAACATTCCAAGGCTCTACTAATCATCAATAGGATGAGGATTGTTTTTATAAGATGGATCTTCTTTCTGAGATCACTGAAATGTGTTATTCGAGTAGATTTAAATGTTCCACTATCTATATAGTAGGACCTAGAAAGAGATTGTGGGATATAACGGTAATGTAATAGAATAATGAGGTCTTAGAGAGGAAGGAATTTAAATTTATTTTTACTAATAAGTCTAATCGAGATTCTAAGGTGTTGGATAAGACTATAGATTTTTCCAAACATGATCAATCTAATTGGACCTCAATAGAATAGAAAAATATATTCATTGATCTTGTGAAGTTTTCACCTGAAATTTTATCAAATGAGATAGTGAATATTTAATAGTTTGAGATTGGAATTTTATCTAATTCCATCCCTTCGTATTCTATTTTGAAGATCACCTATTATCTTAACATGGTATATTGATCATTGATTGTTAAACTAGACATCTCTCATATGTTAGTGTTTATTATAGTTCTTTTTTTCCCAGAACAATTTCTCTAAATTTTCATAATGGGAAGGAAAATTGTAATGATTATTGTGGTGGTTCCCAACATCAATGTTCTTATAGACCTCCTATAGTGCATGTATGGGTCCCTTGGACTTTCCTAAAATATGAAAATCTTGTGCATCCCAAACCTATTTTCACCAAGGAACCCAAGATATGTTATAGATGTGGCTATTCAAGAACTATGTAGATGTTTATTATAACTTCGTTTCTCTACATAGTGTCACAAGATCATCATCACCAAAAATTAATTCGGTACAATGAGATGCTTCATGATGTAAGGGTTTCCAGCCATTGGAATCCAAAATAAATATTCTTAATACAATAGAAGAGTCAATAGTGGAATATGATACTCATCCAATTGTAATGAAATTTACCATCACTATATATTCTTTTATAGTAACTTATTTATTTGATAGTTTTGAATCTCATTAATTTATTTAAAACATTATTTTGAATATATTAAATCTTTCTACAGATCATTTTTCTTATGTGATGGATATTTCTGCACCCTGTGGAATTTAGCGTGAGTAGGGTGTTTGTTATCTTTGTTGTGTTTTATTTTTATCAAATATGGATCTTACGTGGGATTTTATTGTTCACATAATTAATCCTATTAAGTTAATTTTTTAGATGGATTGGATTATTTATAATATTTAATGAATTGAATACTATATTTGAAGGGTCTCTTTTTTCATGCATAATGTGGTGAGATGTGTATTTCAAGGAGAATGTGACCTAAGGTCGCATAGAGTCAGAATATCAAATCCAAAGTTTTCTAAAGTAATATCATTGTTTTATTTCATCTAATAGTGTTATTATTTTAGTTATGGTATCACACCAGTTTTCATTTAGTCTCCAGACATGTTTCTTTTGGACTTCACTAATTTCTCACTGGTAATAGGGGTGGAGATTTATATTTTTTAAGGCAGGTACACAGCAAGTATCTGTACATTCTTACCATATGGAACTAGATAAAATGAAAGTGTTTAAGTCTTAGAGAGATTATATCATATTTAAAGGCATTATGTTCCCATGTGTCTCACCTTGAGTTGATCATGTTCGCTTTGTTTAGAAAGCTAATGAAACACTTCACCTATGTGTTGATTACCAGAAACGGAACCGAGTAATGGTAAAGAAAAACTATATGTTACCATGGATTGATGATATTTTTGACCAGTTGAGAGGGATAAAGTGGTTTTCAAAGATTGATCTTTGATCTAGTTATCACCAGTTGAGAATTAAATAATTTGAAAAATAGAAAACCACCTTCTAAAGCAGGTGTGAAAATTATGAGTATCTCTTCATTCCCTTTATTCTAACCACTACTATTTAATTTTTGGGAATTTTATGAATAGTATATTCCATGATTATCTTGATAGTTTTGTGGTGTTCTTTACGGATGACATCCTAGTTTACTTTAAGTGTGTGGAGTATTATGTGAATCATCTAATAGCAGTTGTTGAATTATTGAAAAATCACATACATTATGGAAATCTAATGAAATGTGTTGATTGGATTCGATATGTGAGGTTCTTAGGAAACATGGGCTCAGAACATGGAATTTTATATAATTATGAAAAGGTGAGAGATATTTTTACATTGAAAAAACCATATAATTTTTTCATGGTTTAGATATTACTGTGTTTAAATTGGTATTATCACTGGTTCATAAAGGCTTTCTCAGGGTCAGATTCTTTAATGACCTCTCCTATACATAAACACGTAAATTTCATTTGGAATGAGAAATTTTAGAGTAATTTTGTGGAGATAAAATATATTTTGAATTTTTTTTCTAGATTAGGCTCTTCCAGAGGCCTTATAGGGCTATGTGGTGTTCTATTAGGCATCATGTTTGGGTTTGGTATGTGTTATTATACAGGGTGATCATGCAATTTTATATGGATCTTAACATCTTATTCCATATGAGAAGAACTATTTGACCAATAAACATGAACTTCAAGATATGATTCATGATCTTATGTTTTTGTGGCATTACCTTTTCATATAATGGTTTATCATTTTTTGATCACAAGATTTTTAGTTATATCTTCTCCCAAAATGATTTTTAATCTCAACCAAAGTAATTGGGTGCAATAAATTAGTATTTTCATTCCAACATCACCTATACCACATGGGAAGGGAATGTCACCGCTGATTATTTCTGAAGGAAACATTTGACCATGGTCTTGAAAGAATCAAAAAATTATTGGAACTTGAGGGATCATTTTGAATAGTTGTATTTAGGAATCTAGGAAACCTGGGCTGATATTTTCATGGATAGTTTTTAGTTGACCTATTGTCTTATCAAGATGATTCTCTATGATCATAAAATTAATGATGAAGTCTGTTGTATTAGAGAATTTATTTATTGGGTAGACTATTTATGAGTAGATATTCTTCATATAGTGCATTCTATGTTTTTTGAATTGTTTTTCTTCTGTTATCTAAGAAAAATGTTATGATGGGGTATTTCTATAATTATTAATGGTTTGTGGAAAACATAACCAAAAATATGTTTTAAGACATGTGATAATAATTCTTGTGGCTGGGTATGAGATGGGACATTGCTAATTTGGTCTCTTATTGTTTTAATTACCAATTGGTCAACTTCATTCACCAGAGACCTTCAATTTTACTTCATCCACCTCTAGTGAAGATAATGAAGTGGAATATGATTTTGAGGGAATTTTTTTTATGGTTTTCCATGTAACTAGAGAAAGAATAATTTTATATGTGTTTTGACTATTAGGATGACTAAATCATCTCACATTATAACCATTTACCATAAAAACAATATTGAGGTCTTCTAAAATCTAAATGTGAAAGAGACTGTTCATTTTTAAAGTGTACCATCTAATAGAGTATTTGATATAGATCCCTATTTTCTTCCCTCTTTTAGAGATTCCTTTTATAGGCACGTGGATCTCAAGTTCACTTGATTGTGGCATAACATCTGTAGATGGATGGACAGACAGATAGAGCTACAAAGATTTATCATGATATGCTTTTTTCATGTATCATGAATTTAATTAGGGCTTGTGATGACTATTTGGGACTTGTTTGGTTCCCTTATAACAATAGTTAATAATACATGACTATAATGGAACCTTTTGAGGACCTATATGGGAGGCCATGTAAATATCCATTATATTTTTCATAGATCTAAAAACATCCGTTGGTCAGAAAAAGAATGGTCCACAAGATGAAAAAAGAGTAATTTTATTTTATAGGGAATATTGATAGCATAGTGTTAGTATAAATATTATTATGATCATGGTTTTAGACTGTTGATTTTTTTAGTTGGTGACTATTTGTTCATTAATGTTTCACCTTATTTAGTTCATCATGTTCTTAGGGGAAAGGGAATCATTATCCTCATGATGTGATACCTTTTGATATTTTTTTAGTTTTTTTGGAAATTGGCATATTATTTAGCACTTCCACCACAATTGAATTAGATACATATTGTTTTTCATGTATCTTATCTACAAAAATATCATTCTGATCTATCTATTGTTTTGAGATGGAGTGATCTTAATGTCGGCCATGATTTCTCCATGACTAAGTATCCAATTATAATAGTTGATTCTAAGATAAAGGCACTTCAAGGTAGGATGATACATTTTGTTCATGTTATATGGAAGCATGGTTCTGATATGGATGATACTTTGTAGACGCCGAACGTTATAAGATAGAAGTGTCCAAGTATTTTTTATATAAAAAATTCAGGAAAATATTTACCGGGGAATAAAGTTTAAATGGTGGGGAGGAAGTAAAATCTCATTACATATGTTTAGGTACTCCGCAACAATCTTTATTACCAAGATTTGGTTTGGGTTTCTCTTATGTTGTTTCAGCTAGAAAGTGGATTTTTTTAAATTTCTTAGAATGTGTATGGCTAGTTCCTATTTTTCAAAAATATGCACCCATGGAATGTATTATTTTGCATGGTTAGGTCAAAAAAAATTAGTGTGTGTTTCAATCTATTAGAAACAGTGAATCCTAGTAGAGGGTCGCACAAATAGGGTGCATGGGATGTCTAACTGTGTGGCCCTTCCCAGCTAACCGTGCACACGGTGTTTTTTATACTACAAAATTATTTAAGAAATTATTGAACCCATTTTTAAAGTTATACTTTCCCAAACAAAGAAAATAATAAATTCCTAGGTATTATAAGTTATCAAGAACTCTTTTTGGATCCTTAAAACCCCATATTTGATGAATCAAATAACCATTGGAAGTTATGATCCCTCCCTTTTAAGTGGATTTACTCCCAAAATTTCTCTCTTAATCCCTATTTACTTATTCTATAGATATTGGTAGATCATTACATGTCTGATTGATCTAAACTCTATTGATTTGGATCTTGAATATAGGATTTATTTTATGATCTTTGTTTCCATTTTTCTATATTGGAAAATCCCACTGTAGGTGTTTATTTTTTATAACATGAATAATTTTTAGTGGTTATATTTGAGTTGCACCATATAATTAACCCTTTATTTGATTTATTTTATTTATATTTATTTTATATTAATATTTAAATCCAAATTCAAGATGAATTGAAACAGCGACAAAAATCAGCATTGAGTTTTGGGTAAATGCAACAATTCCAATGGAATTGGAATATGCAGCATAAATTTGAACTTGATGGGATTTATCAATTCATTTAATAATTGTTTTTAGAAAATTTCATAAATTATGTTTCCAAAAACCTATGATTGGTTCTGTATTTAAAATGAATGAATTTATGAAAATACCATGTTCTTGTTTTGAATGTGAATGAGTATTTTGAAAAGGGAAAAATTGAAAATTGAACTATGAATGATTATTCATTTGAAAAGAAATGATTTTATACTTTTTCTATTGATTGATTGACAACATATGATCCTATGTATTTTTTGGGATATTTGGGACAATCACTCAAGGATAGAAATTTCATATCCATTGATTGATGACGAAAACTCTAAAAAAACAATTTAAGATATATTGTCTTATATGGGATATTGATTAACCCTATTTGGCCATATATGGAGGGATGTGTCTATATATATACCATGATTAATAATGTGAGAGTGTAATGATCTAAAATCTGGGAACTAGTGTACCGCATTTTAGATGACCATAGTGAGTGATATGATTATTTTGGTAAATATTACATTTCTTGTGAAGTTTATTTACATATTCCAGTTGTAACTCACACCCTACCTTTTCTTTCAATAGTTTGTAGATTTAATTCTTCTACTTTCGAGAAATGTGAAATAACCTCTTAAAGGAGGTAAATGTTCTAGATCTTTTGGAATTGTAGTGTTTCTTCCATTAGTATGTTTGGATTATCTTGTCTATTTTTAAAAAACATGATGATGTAATATTTGGGGTTTTTGATAAACCTATTTGGATTCAATAACATAATCCCTTTAGAGTTTTTAGAAAACTTATTTGTATCTGTTACCTTCCACTATTTTTTGAAAATATTCATTCCCTTTTTTATCTTGTATGATGTCAGGTGTTATCTTCTAGCCTATAGGGATTGGTAACGCACTTTAGGCTATATTTTTGTCGACTCAGGTATCATGGTATGAGGATATCCAGGATGGTAGGTGAAAATATATTTTTTATTAATTATATGATATAATAAAGTATATTCTATCATTTACGAATGGTTCATAGTAGATGGTGTGGTAACCACATCCGTGAAATCATTCTAAAGAGTAACAATGATCATTTCATTGATGGGATTAAGTAAATATTTTGAAGGTAATTGGTCTCTAAAAAAATCTCATTATATGTGGAAATAGTTTCATGTTATAATAAGACAAAGAAATAATTTTGTATGTATCATGGTTTCTAAAGATGTGAGATAAGAAGACATTTCAAAGGAAAAATATAGGTAATGGGAAGATGGAAAGGATGAATTTTACGACATTCTATAATTAAGGAAAGAATCACCTTGGTGCTTGCATTAAAAGATTGGAATTTTCATCATGGGTGGTGGGAAAGTACATAATTCTATTGATTTCACGTTAAATAAAAAGGTTTTGCAATGTACAATGCTTAAACATTAAGGAGAAGTGACACTATAAAAATCAATGTCTCAAGAGTCAAAGGAATATATCTCAGAAGAATATGTGGGATCAAGGTCATGAATATTGAATTGATATAACTGAAGTAGAGTGATTAATATTCTTGTTATTTGGATCTATGATATATATTATAATGAAATTTTATTTATGATATTACCATCATAATAATTATCAAATATCTAAGGATTGTACTACAGTAATATTTCATTAAGTATATAACCTCATATTTTTAATGGTATCTATGTCAAAGAAAATCAATTCAGTTAGAAGTTAAAAATATTGCAAAACATGTGATTGACTGAAAGATAAACCTTAATGTATTTATGATTTTGAGATAATGAGTTTGGTATAAAGAGATGAATGATATGGATAAAGTAAATTGTATAGTACTGGATACCATGAAACTGATTAACGATTTCTTGATGAAGTATTTTATGTTATCGTTGATGAATATAACAACATTATTGGATTAAAGAAAATCATCCAAAAAACTATGTTTTATTCAAGGTTTAATAATGCATGTATGTATTCAGTATGGATTTATGGTAATTCAAGTCATTACCATGTTTTAAGAGAATACATGATGGAGGATTTAAATTTTTTGGCAAGTGATTATTAAGAACCACTTTATTGTATGTTATGTATATAATATTGATTTAGTAACCTCCTTATAATTGTTTTTCAAAAAAATATCATGATCATTAAAGTAAACTATTTATGAAATAGATTAAGTTAACCTTTATCTACTATTAAAAACCTTTTTCTAACCATGTTGGTTTTAGAAATGATAGAAAGAATATTTTATTACGATTTTATAGATTATATGATCTGCTAAAAGTTAATTTTAGTGATTCAATCAAAACAAATTAATCATTGTATATTCATTTCTTGGAGTAAGATTTGAATTTGAAATAAATTTAATTACAACCGAATGGTGGAAGTGAGCCAATGAAATAAAAATATTTCAAGTATATATATTTATTTATATTATTAAAAAGTGATAAAATTACTCAATTCTAGTGGAAATAATCATGAAAAACATATGTCTGGTTATAATAATTTGTAATGATATATATGACCAATTTTCACCTCTGGTAAATAGATTTGTGGATATTAACTTCCTCCTGACCATTTTATCTATCACACCCCATTTGTATTTATGTATTAGTATTCTCTTCTGTATCTATTTTCTAAATTCCTACCTATGTTCACCTATTTGGAAACCTTCTATGTGTTATTCCATATGACCTTTTTTACTACCCTTTGTATCTTATTAATAGGATATTTTATTATACTTGCTCATGAAATGGGATTTAAAGAAGGTTATTTTATAATGACCATCCCTTGTTTACCGATATGAGGTTTTAATTGCAAGGACACAATTTATTTAAGGTTTGGAGAATGCACCACCATAAGATTATAAAAAATGAATTTTTTTAAATTGAATGTGTGACACAAAAAAACTAGGATAAAAGGGAAATATTCCACTTTATACATCATGATATAGTTAAATAAATTCAATTTCATCAATATCATTCATTACACACAGCACTTTGTTTAGCTTCAGTTATAGGAAACATAGATTTTAAACAAAACATGACAGATTATAGAAATATTATTATTTAATACCATAGTTATAAACTATCCAATAAATTTTAAGGTACTAATACCACAAAATAAATTATTAAAAATGTGTTTATCTATAGATTATATGTAAAGTAAGAATCATTTAGGAGGAAAAAAATATTTTCTAGGAAAAAGTATTTTTTCTAAAAGGTGGATTAGTCAAGATTTTTGCATATAATTTAAAATTAATTTTACCACTAATATAAAATTTATTTGATAAAATAAACTTCATTATTTAAATCTGAATATAAAAATGATCTTATGGTGATTTTTTTCTGAATGGTTTCATTGTTTATGAATACTAAAAAATAAAGAAATGTGATTGAAAATTTACTTTTCATTTATATAATTCAGAGTGTGAAATTATATTTTTAATTTGTATTAAATTAAAATTAGTTCAATTATATTTATATATATATTATTCAAATTTAGGTCATTTTAATAATTTTAATATTGAATTTTTATATAAGAACATTGTATTCTTTTGAACCGTTTCTCATTAAAAACTGGTTTTAGCATCGCTCAAGTGGGATTAATTTTAAATTAAAATTTTCAACTTATGTAAATTGAATTTTAAAAAATGGATTAGATATTTGTAATCAGAATAATTAATAATCAATAATAAGTTAAAATTAATTATTTATCAAAATTAATATTCAAAATAGTAAAAATTAATTACCACAAATAAGGTAAAAAAGGATTTACTATGGGGTTAAACTAAAAATATAAGAGTCAAAATAACATAAAAACATGACTTGTATTTTTTATCATGAAATTTTTATACCTCATTAATTCCTGACTTTATATTCTTCCATTATTTGATCCTTGATACGTAAAATTAAACATGGGTCGAATTCATTATTTCAAATAATTACAAGTGTACCACTCGCCTCTAATAAAAAGGCCATCCACTGTCATCTCTTCTTCACACATTAAAACCATTTTGGATCAACCAACATGTGCCCAAATCACTACCCATATTACTTAATATCACACTTGAAGATTTATTTTGGGTATAAATCTTACCCATTATGGATTAACTGCAAACCTGATGAGGATACCAAAAGAAGAGGTAACGTTCATCAACGAGTGTTTTTATTTTATTTATTCCGTCACATATTTCAATTAATTTTAAACCATAATTTTATAATAACATTGATATATTCCATGTAATTATACGTTCCTACACTAATATCATAACCTAAAACCACCCCCACATCCATAAAATGGGTTATGAAATCACCATTTGTGTGTACGATAGACTACTACCTCATGAATTGAGGTTTTTCTTTTTTCCATTACCACTATTACAGTTTGGTATGATTGTGTATATAAAGTATATATATTATATTTATAACATAGTTTGAACTATTGAGTCATTATATAATATTTATCTTTTTATTTTCCATTCCATAGGGGATACAATAATGTCATGCGGGTGTATGGCAGACAACCGCCTCACGAAGTGATGTGATTTGTCTTTCATTAACACTTTATGTTGAAGGTGATGAGGATAAATCTACTTATAATATGTGATATAGATTACATAATTATTATATTCATAAAATAAAATCTATAATTTTCAAAATATAATATATATCATTTTTTCTCTTACCTTTTCACTCAATTAATGTTTATAATATAATTCATGTATTTGTAGACTATCACCTTCATGAAACAATATGACTCTCTTCCCATCACCACACCACATGGATGATATATATATATATATATATTAAAAAAAATATGGTATTCATGATTTCATCATCATTTTTTAATGTTGAAATATTACTTACCTCCTTTCTATAATGATTATTGAAAAATGGAAACGTTACTCATGCGTACATATGGCCTATGATCTATATGATCATAATGTACTTAATTTCTTAAAACAATATTTCATGATCAGTATTGATATTATAATTGATAACTAAAAATGATTATTATGTGATTATTATTATTCTATAATTGATAGAGATATATAATATGAACAAAAAGAATATCTTTCCTGAAGAAACACCCAGGAGGAAACAAGGCAATTAACCACAAAAATAATGAAAATAATGAATAATTATAGACAAAATGGTGATAATATGTTATAAAAGGATCATATATAAATTTATAAATATTAATATAGTTATTATATAATATAATAATAGGTTCAAAATCATTGAACATTATGTTAAATAACATTCAACCAAAATGAAACCCGAGGTTAGAGACATGATCTCAATTTCCTTTCATTGATTCATATTATATTATTAGGCACCTAATTTATTTAATATTTTGTATATACAACACTTTGACATGTAATAACATGATTAATTAATAATTCCTTATATTTTATGTTTTGATATTAATTATTTCATCTACGCAGGTTTTGATTCAATATTACCAAGTGGGAAGAGACTTGGTCTTAATTTCCCATAATTGAAGGATATTGTAATGTTATGCCCAAAATTTATTTTACATGGTGACTATAATTCTATTTTACAAGTAATATTAGGATTAATTTATAAATAATTTTATTTTATAATTTCAATTTCAATTATTTCATTAAAATTTATTTGACTTGAAAATTACCATGTGTACAAGTTATAGAGAAATATTACTATTATTTGTGATTGTTAAATTTATCTCTATGAAATGAATATCATGGGATATATTTTCAATATAAATTTCATTTCACATAAATATCCATATTATTGTGTGATGGATATTATAATTTCATACACCATATACCATTTTTACATAAGGTTTTTAAATTAAAAGTTATTTTATTAGTTGGGAGTATACCGATAAATCTATATTCAATACATAATATGGATATTTTTGACAAGGCACACTGTCCATGAATTATATAGATGATTAAATTTATGGTTAATACTATATAAATGAATTAAATAGATGGGACCTAGTCATAAATGGTCCATTGATTCATTAGTATCCTCATGAGATGAATCAGTTGAATAAATCAGATGGGTCTGTAACCAGTAGTTTTAAACTGTCTTAATGATAGATCATGACAGAAAACATATCATGTTATTGGGAATCATGATTACAAATAGATAATCTTGTCTTTCATTTATAATTCATTTATAAGAATAATCCTAGATATTTTAAATATTATATTCTGTATAGATTTATTTCATTATAAATTTATTGATTAAATGACATGTGTGTATAGTTATTTGTCTTACCATGTTGATTCTCCATTATGTTACTATGATAGTAAAGTTAATTATTTGTAATGTATGTTCATTTATTTATCATTTCATTTTTATTATTCTTATTCATTGTTTATATCATCTTCTATATGTAAAACTTACTAATCATTTGAGCTCTCCCTAGTTTTGTTTCCTTTTTTAAACATACATGAAGTTAAATTTGAAAGATATTGTTTCATAGTACCTTGAAACATGTGTTCTAGTTTTACAAATCACTACTTCTAGGCGGTTTCCATTGGATTTATTTATGGAATATGAAACATCAGGTAGTCCTTATCCAAAGGGGACCTTCTTTCCAAAGGCAAGTATTCGTTATGTTTGAACTTTATGATGCTTAGGAACATGTATTGGTCGAGAGGATGGGTGGTCGGACTCATCAAACACTTTTGGGGGGAATTATTGTCTACTCTGACAATCTATTTAAAAATTTAAGATATTTTCATGAATCCTTGTTAATTCACCAAGTATAACATAAGTTTCCCTTGGAATTTACAATCACTTATTAACATGTTTATAAATTAGAATCATCAGTATGTATTAAGAATTCTTCATTAATGGAGATATCTGTATGTTTTTTAGGTTCTCCATCAATGGTATCATCTCATATACTATATAAAGATTATTTTAATCATTGTTATGATGATAATAATTTTTAACCCACTCAGTAGGGCACTCTAGAATTTACTATTATCCAGGGAGAAAAATGTTTGTTTTGATATTGGGATCGTACCCATGACATGGGTGACCTATGTATCCTTGTGAAATGAATCAGAAACCTCATAGTTTGGTGCCTATTAATGGGACACATTATACCTTTTAAGGTCATGTAATAAGGACCTAACCGTATAGTTTAATGTTATGTGGTAAGGACATCTAAGCGGAGAGTGCTTAGACGATGTTTAATGTGGGTCTTAAACCTAAGCATCCCAAGGAACATGGAAAATGTATCATTTTCCAAGTAATATTAGACCCCATTAGGAATATGACCCAAGGAGGATAGGGTTGATTTGAATTGTTTTATTTGAACCTCAAGGATGCTTCCTACATATCCCATTTGGATGGGAATCAAATCCCACATAGCTAAATGAATCTCATAGGAGAGTATAGTGCTTTGAGAGAAATGATTTTGTGATTACATTCTGAAAAGGATGCCTTGATGATTTGGGGGTTTAATTTGGGGCTTATTCTTAAGGAGGATTCCCATATTAAGGGAATTAGGGCTGGATTCTTGAAGAGGATATCTGGTGAGCTCATTCCTTGAGAAGCCTTCCTATGTATCCCAATTATGGTGGGAATTATAGTTCTCATAGTTCATTCACCGTGAGTGTTTTTTAACATGTTGTAATCATCAAGAATCTATAATCCCACATGAGTCATGATCAACGTGAGAAATAAGAGGATGTGAAAGATTAAACAATGACACATATATTTTTCCTCCTCCGTTGGTGGAAGAGGGCGCACCTACAGTGGCCATGGTGGATGAGAGAGAGGTGACTCAGGAAGAGGGCGAGGTGATAAGCCCTTACCCTATTCACTTTACATTAGACAAGGGTCCAGTGAAAGGAAGAAGGGATGAACATTAGGAGATTACACCAGGATGGCTGCCAAACAATTGATCATGGAAGGGGCGGTAGATTTTTCTTTTTCTTTCATGGAAATCAAGCATGAATTTTACCTTCCCTTCTAGAGATCTGAGGTTCCGTCTTTTTGAGAAGGTAGAGGTAGAGACTTATACCTTAATTATCAAAACCGGGAACATCCCAGAACTGTTCTTGGGAGAAAGGTCCATGTGACTACAGATATACAAACCCACATACACTCCATGAATCCTAACCTCATTGTGAATCAAATGTGGGAAACCTTTGGCTTTGTAAATACAAACCCAAATAAGAGACACGATGATGTTTATTTCCCAAGGGTTTGATAATTCATGAGGTTTTGGTGGAGGCTTTAAATTAGTCCAATTCATATAAGGGAACTAAGGAAGGAGACACCCTACAATGAATGAATTTAAAGAGGGTACTTAAGTTGGTATGTAATCTTTATACCAAGATCTTCCAGATAGGCACTGCATCCAAGGGTGCCGTATAGGTACCCCACATTGTTGTGCCATGAAGTTGTACCATGCAGGGGTGCCTCATAGGTGTGTCGCACAGGTGTTCCATAGAGGTGTGTTGGGAAGGATTTTATGATGACTAAAGAATGTCTTTCATATAGGGGAACCATGCCTATTTAAAAATTTTGAAACACTTTAAAAACATGATTATCCTATGTAATTATCTCTTCTCACATACTTTATAGTGCTTCCTAAGATAATTTGTGGGATTTGGGCAAAAGAGCTTTGTAATGGGAGCTTCAGGGAGTCTTTCAACTTTTTCAGTCTTTTAAATGGAGATACCAAGGGTCCTATTTATAGGCAAGTAGGGGACCTAGTCTAATGGATTTTTTCCACAAAGGTCCTCTGTGTAGGTCCTATACGTAGATCCTCTGCGTAGGGGTGTACAAATTATATTTTCATGCAGGTCCTCCGCACAAGTCCGCCACATAGGTCCTCCACGTAGATCCCTTTGTGAAATTTATCGATATTTCGAGTGCCATAACGTTTTATCCATAAGTTTGTTTGATCTCTGAACCCAATCAAACTAAAGCTATTGAATATAACTACACTTCTTTAGTTGGTGAATTCATCAAGTCTTCTCAGAAGAAACCTAGAATTTGAATTTAATGTGTCGTCGCCTTTTTTTCATTCATCTTCGAAATCAACTACTTACTCTTGGATGGGGGAATCATTCCACTTATCCACCAGTATGGAGTAGTATTTTTCCACATAAAAATCCATCCTTCATTTTCTTCCCTAATGGGTAAAACATATTTACTCATACTTGACATTTGTTTTCTATATAATAATCATATCTTCACTCTATTTAAAAGTCCATGGAACACATTTAAAGGTTTCTACAAAAGCCCCCCCCCCCCTTAGAATTTGATTCGTTCTAAATGAAAGGAATCTTATTTTAAGGTAAAGGTAGGGAACTTTGATGCATTCTAGCATGATTTGGTAAGATTTAGAGCTACGTCATGTTTGGAAGGATGCTCAAATGTTTTCTTAAGCCCAAGGTCTTAGAAAACATAGTTTGACTATTTCTAGGGTCATATGGACAAACCTACATACTAGGTGTCTTTTTACTTTTATTCCCAATATTAACTAAACCATACAAAAATATACATTTAGTGAGCTGGGACTCGAGTTTTTTACAGAGTTCCCTTTGTGGGTTTCTAATATGGTGAGTACCATGTCTCTTGTTGTTGGAAGTTTAGATTCTTGCATGTTGGACAATAAAAGAGTAATTTTTAAGGTCGAATAGATTTGACCATAAATTTTAAAATGATATCCAAAAAAACTCAGTGACTAAGAATTTCTCTAATATTCTTTAAATATTTCCAAGGGGAGTCTTGAGTCATGATTTATATCGTCACCAAATTGAAAAAAGTGTATCAACATAAGGGGAGTCTCCACTAAGAACAAAGTTTCCATTATTTGATAAACTCGTTACAGGATTTGTGTTATGAAGGGCCAACTAGGGCATATGTTGCATAGCCAAACAGTGTAATCCTTTTATTGATAGCCTCATTATGTAAGAAAATTATGTAAGTCCACCTATGGGCACGTGCTGTATATTCAGGAAAAAGAGATCTTAGAAGTTTGACATTTTATTATTGATAAACAAGGGAAAATAAGATTTGGGTGACTCAAGGCCACAGTGGGTTGTTTTTTTAATGGAAATTAATTTTAAGAATGGAAGTGATATTTTATGTTAACATATATCATGAATAGGAAAACCATTTCCATATAAATTTGGTTTATGAGGAATGGTTAAAATTTTTTAGAAAGGATAATTTCTGATATCATATTTTGTAGTTTTATGTCATATAGTATGGACATTATACTATACAGTTTTATGTCATGCAGTGAGGACATTGTGTGGATTTAATTTTTGTTCTTTTGCGTTGACCAAAGGTATCAGACTCTCCCAATTTCTTGATAATATATTTGGAAACATACTACCATATTCAGGTATGGAGGGGAAAACTGTAAACTGTGATTTGGGAATTTCAAAATCTGAAGAATGATATGGAAAAGGGATAAAGGCATTAGAGGATGTCTTTTCCAAGAACAAAGTTACCATTATTTTTAAAACTCTTTATTGGGGTTTAATTATGTAGGGACAATTGGAGAATATGTTGCATAGCCAAATAGTGGCATCTTTTGACTGATAGGCCCATTATATAAGAAATTTATGCCTGGCCACTTAAGGGCACGTGCTGTATAGTTTGGAAAACGATCTCTCAAAAGTTTGACATTATATTTCTAAAAGCCGGAAAATGATTATAGAGATTTAGATTTTGATAATCCTAGAGTTTGGTTTATGGATAAAAGTACCTGTATGTGGAGAGGGTATTTCCAACCAATATTTCCAAAGAACCAGAGGAATAGGACTTCTACGAAGGTCTGGCCGAAATGTAGGAGGTATAGTGTTTGTATTTTTAGGTCATTTGACTAAGACTATAAATATAAATAGTATATGATATGTGGCCAAGTTATTCCAAGGTTATTTTATATTTTTTGAACACATGGTGAGATAAATGTGTAAACCTTGGTCCTGAAGGCATTCAGATTGAGAGAAAGATAATGGGACAAATATACCTGAATGACTATTTTAAAATACATATTCCTGTATATTATCATCAATGTTTGATGGGGATAGATACACTACAACCAAGAAAAAAATTACCATCATTTGATAAGCCCATTATGGGGGATTTATTATGCAGGGCCAACTGGGGCATATGTTTCATAGCCAAATAGTATCATCTTTTGACTGACAGGCCCATTATGTTGGAAAATTATGCAAGGCCGCCTAAGGTCACATACTGCATAGTCAGGAAAAAGAATTCTCAAGTATTAGAAGTGATGTCACTAGAAACCGTAAGAAATATTATGAAGATCTATAAATATTCAAGATTACGAGTGTGAAATATATAAGGGGTTATACTCAATGCACATAAGAAATATTTTAATCAATATTGGAAATGAGTTTGATTTACTTTACATAGATGTTACTCATATGTAAAATGGATACTTTCTTTTTTTCTCTTTAAATTGACATTGTGATGTGTAGTTTAAATTCATGTAGTGAGGACATTATATTTTGCAGTTTTAATTCATGCAGTGAGGACATTGTTAGCCCCATAGGAAACTGAGACACCATAATTATATAAATAATCCTTTAAACCAATTCCTAAGCCCTGTGGATCTATTCTCGGTGTGAGAAACAAGGATAAGTAAGGGTTTATGATATAAAACAAAGGTGACACCAGTGAATAATAGGGGTGTTTTATTTCCATGTAGTTTAATGTCATGTGGTAAGGATGAAGATGAACTGATGTGAAAATAAAGACATGTTGTAATTATACTAAGGGATAAAACCCAAATGTCGCTATTTGTCTTGATGTGGGAAATAATCAAGCCGTACGTAGTTCTTTAAGCATTCCCTATGAAGGTTTGATTCTTATATAAGGAATAAATGGGTTTTTTATATTATGTATGGGCCCAAGATTTGAGATCTAGGTGTCTCTACATATCTCATATATATGAGAATCAAGTCCTACGTAGTTCTTTAGACATTTATTTCCCACACCAATCAAGTTTGACATGGGAGACGGGGGCTTTAACACATTCTACAAGAATGATTAAATTTAAGACAGAAGATAGTATGAAAATCAAATCATGTATCTTAAAAGATCACTCTGTATAGATCTAGTTCATATAAATTAGAATAAAAAGGGAAATAAAAAATTGTGTGGTTGTAGTTGGGCCAAATATTGGAGATCCAGGCATCTCTACATATCTCAAATAGATAAGAATCAAGCCACGCATAGTTCTTGAGACAAGGTCCCCATTCAGATCTGACTCAGACATATGGAAGAGAGGGACTCATGTGCCACTAAGGAGTAGAAATTATGTCCATTATTCTTGATTGTGGGAGCTTCTAACGTAAAGTATAGAAGACGTTAACCATACAGTTTAATGTCTTGTAATGAGGACAAATGGTGTCATGCAGTTTAACGTCATGTGAAAAGGATAACGACACTACGCATTTTAACGTCATGCAACATGGACTCTTATGGTTGCTATGCTATTTATTATCTTGAAACTAGTACTTTATACTATTCATTTTAATGTATTGTAGTGAGAACATGGGGGATCGGTAGTTTTTAGTCTTTCAGTAAGGATGGTGTGTAAAACTACACAAAGTATTTCTTTAAGAATCTCACATTGGTGGGAGTTGTAATAATCTCTACATCCATTGAGATTAATTCATAAGCTCTATTTTAGTAGACCTTATGTATGGGATAAGTTCCTTCCCACCTTGGCTCATGATTTGGAGGTTTTTTTCTTATATCATTGGAGTCCTGAGGACCAATACCAATTCTTCATAAAGAAATGAACGGAGGTGAACTTTCTTGTAAAAGTCTCACTCTATTCTGTTCTAATGGACTTCTAAATGATGGAAAGTATGAAATATTTTCTCATCTAATCGTTCCATCTCATTAAACCATTTCTGAGACCTCTCACCTATAGGCAACTGATCAAAGATTTCAACTCTGAGTGAAGGAAATTGATTTTCAATTGAAAAAAAAATCTTCTATTTTGTATACAAATGAATAAGGAGTTTCATTTGTAGAAGTATGGGAAGTAGTGTTTTAAGCCCATAAAGAATGAAAAATTTTATCAGGCCAAGATTTCTTATCTATATCCACCATCTTCTAGAGTATATTTGATAGAGTCTTATTGAAAGACACTATCTATCCATTGGTTGCCATATGATGATGAGATGAATTGTTGGATTTATTATTGTGATCCTGATATAACTTCTTTACCTCAACAGAATAGAAATTGGTGCCATTTTCTGTTAATATAGTATGAGTGACACCAAATCTAGTTGTGATTTTAGTTTGGAAAAATCTAACAATACTTTTGGCCCCAACTTATTTCAGAGGAATTGACTCAACCCATTTAGAGATGAAGTCAAGAGAAGTAAGAATATACTTGAATTTCTTAGACGTAGCTAGAGGATAAGGTCCTACTACATCCATTTTCCATGAGGAAAATGGATAGGAGTATTTAAATTCATGTAGAAACACTGGTGTTTGATAAATGAAGTTGGCATGCATTTGGAAGGGATGACATTTCTTAGTGAAATATGTGAAATCCTATGTCATTGAAGGTAAAAAGTATCCAAGCCTTCAGATTTGATCAGAAATCCTATTCCCATATTTGGGAGCTATACAAGCTCGTGAATGTACTTATTTCATGACAGTTGCAGTTTCTTATCCATAAATACTTCGGAAGAGAATTCCATTAATGTCTCATTTGTATAGGATCTTCTGGTGATGTATACTATTATAATGATTAAAATTGTATTCTCGTCATCGGATCTATTCTTTTTCAACCCAATCTGGTGGAAGTATTCCATTTTAAAGATATTATATGATGGGTGTTCTTCATCCCATGGTATGAACATATGGGTCAGAAGTAAGGCTAATTTAATTAGTTTCCCCCATTCTAGTTTGAACATAATGTGATACCATACAGCAATGAGATGTGTTGATGACTGCCTCATCCCAATTTGGATCTTCCAAGTTTGTATCTACATAAGCCAGTGCATCAGCTTGGGAATTTTTTGATCGGACGACATAAGAAAATGTTTGATCTGAGGTAAATTCATCCATTGTCCCTCTGACGTAATCACACAAAGGGATTAACTCTTCTTTTGTGATAGAATATTCCCAATTTATTTATTTGATTACCAATAATGAATCACCTTTCCCTTTCAAGTGATTCACTTGCACCTGAAGTACCAATTACAAACCTGCAATGAGAGCTTTATACTCTTCCTCGTTGTTGGTTCCGCCTTTTGATAACAATACGGAATAAGGCAACACTGCCTTTTCAAGGGAGATAAGGAAAATATCTAACCCAACATTATTGAGTTTAGTATTTTCCATTCTCTTCTCTATTGGACTTCTAGAGGCACCACCAAAGTACATCTCCCTTGTTTGGGAATTATCTTCAATAGAGAAGACATCTTCATCAGGAAGTTCAGTATTTATTGAGGTATCTTTCGCAGATGGATGTGTAGCAATAACATCGGCCAGATCTTGGCCTTTTATTGGTTTCTAAGGCACAAACTGGATATCAAATAATTGAAAAATAACTTCCCATCATGCCATACGACCTTTAAGAATAGGATTATTGATGATAAATTTGAGCAGGTTACTACAAGACACCAATTGGACCTCATGATTTTGTAGGTAATGCCTCAATTTCTGAACTTCAAAGATAAATTATAGAAACAATTTTTAATACTCAATACCGAGTTTCTACATCAATCATAGTTTGACTGAGATAATAAATACTATTTTCAATTCTAGCATCATTCTTTTTGGAAAAGAAGGAACCCAGTGATCGCTCTAAAGATGTCACATAGAGAATAAGTGGTATTCCGCCAACAAGAGGCATTACTAATGGTGGAATCAAGAGATATTTCTTGAGGGTGTCAAATGATTCTTATAAATCTTCAGTATATTGATAGGTGACTCTCTTCTTCATTAATCCATTTAAGGGAAAACACTTGCCAGCCAATTTGGCGATAAAGCACCAAATATATGCCAAGTGTCCTTGGTTACCTCTTAATTCATTGAAATTTTGAAGAGGAGACATGCCAATTATTGATTTTGTTTTCTCAGGATCAACTTTGATACTATGATAGTGTACAACAAAGCCAAGATACTTTCTGACGGTTACCCTGAAAGAAAATTTCTGGGGGTTCATCTTCAAACTGTGTTGTCAATGTTTATTGAATATGGTCTCTAGATTAGCCAAGTGATTGGAATGTTGTTTGGATTTTACCACCAAATCATTCAGATAACATTAAATAAATTTCCCTAAGAAGGGTTTGATGATATGGTTCATGGCACATTTATATGTTTCATCTGCATTCTTTAAGTCAAATTCCCTTACCCGATAGAAAAAAACACCTTGAGGGGCTCTAAAGTTTGTTGATTCTTCATCCTCTGGGGCCATATTGTTTTGATTACACCTAGAGTAGCCATAAATGAAGGAAAGATCATTATATCTAGTAGTTGCATCAATTAAAATCCCTGAGATCGGAATTGGAAAGACATCTTTAGGACAATGCCAGTTAAGATATCTGAAATCAATGCCAACTATGATTTTCCAAATATTATTTTTCACTAGGACAATTTTGGCCAGCCATTTCGGATATTTACCTTCCCTAACAATGATAGCCTTTATAGGCTTATCAACTTCATCTTCAATTTTATAGAGATGAGTTAGGTGTGTTCTTCTTGCTGCCTGCTTTAATCCCAGATGTTCTTATGGAAAACCCAAATGGTGAGAGGCTACATCGGTATTAAGTCCTAGAATTTATTTATAATTATAAGAAAATATATCTATATTTTTCATTAGAAATGAAGTATACACCTCTTTCTATTTGAAATTCATGGCCACACTAATTAGAGTTGGGCGTGGATCTTCTTATGGACCCAGATTTATTTCTCTGAGCACATCCATAGTGGCAGAGAAACCTTCCTCCAATGATGGAGGAGCATCCATGATATCCTCCTCTTCTTCTTTATTATGTGATATTTCTTCTGATTTTAATTTCATAGTAGATGACAAAAAAATCAAAGCTAGGAGAAGAGTCCGTATTTGAACATCCTGGAGAAGAGGCCACCATTTCTGATCTGACTAATAATGAAGGGTCTTTCTGTGGTAATAAAGACGAGATGATGGATTGAGAATCAACATTTTTGTCTTAATATAGAATTACTAAAACTTATTTTACTCATATTAATAATGTAGTGGTTTTCTGTTGTTTAACCGATGAAATAAAAACATCTCCATTAAATCTTCTATCACTACTTGGTGAATCAACAATTTTTCCCTTGTTGTCAGGCTCAGTTTCCACAATGTACATTATGGAAGTTACTAGATGAGTTATTGGATTTTAGTTTACCTTTTCAATTTAATTAATAGGTAACACATAATATGTACCCATATTTATGAATGGGTTTGCTGGGATCTTTTCCAATCTTTTCGAAGCATTAACTCTAGTTATCTTCTTCGTCATGGACCTCATTCCTTTTGTGTGATAAAACTCTACCTCCATGTATTGAGATTCACATGTTCTGAATGGAGCCTTGTCACCATACAATTTAACAATTTGATTATTGAAATAGTACTTAAGACATTGGTGGGATGACGAAGGTATGGCCGCATGTTGATGCAGCCAAGGCCTTCCAAGAGGAATGTTAAAGGTTGTGTCTTGACAAACAACCATGAAATTTGAATTAGATACATGATCTCTAAACTGAGTTCTGAGTGTAATCTCACCCAGAGGTTCTTGTTCATTCATTTCATATCCTTTCAACATTAAAATAGAAGGAGATAAGTCATATTCAGTAATGCCCAATCGACGAAGTGTATGAATGGGAATGATGTTGACCTCAGAGCCATTATCAATGAAGGCTCATTGTATGTCTATGTCATTGACCTTTCCAGATAAATACAAGGGTCTCATATGTCTATGTACAACATCATATTCATCTTCATATAAAAAATATATTACTACCTGAAATTCTATAGGATCATTCTCTATACGGTAATCCTCAGCAGTAGCAACTTCAGTTTCAAACTCTTGAGGACTTGACAAAGCCTCAATAACTGCTTTTGAAGGTCTTTTGATAGATTTTAGGCATCCTAAATTGATAACTTGGCCAGTACTTTAGCCAAATTTTTCAATACATCATACTTTTTCTCCAAAGTTCTATGTTTCCCACCATGGATATTGGATTTTGCAGGTGCCTTGGAAGTTGATGTTTCTGATGTAAATGTACCATGTGTCAGAGTAGAAGATGGAAATACACATGGCTTTGGTATATTAGACTAAATAAGTCTATTTACTTACTAAGAGGAAGATGGTGTGATTTCTAGTCGGTCCTCCAAAATAATCATGTCGGGATCGAACCGGTATTTCTTGGAAGAATCTCCTTCTTCTTGTTCATCTCACTGAAGGGATCTTCCATGAGTTTATGTTGCATACACGGTTCGAGAAGGGGTATATTTAAAATAGTGTCTTCTAGAATACCCACATCTTCCCTTGTATATTTTACCTTTTCCTCTTCCTCTAGTTCTCCGATTAGGTACAAGGAAATCTTACTCATTATAATCTAAATCACTATTGGCATAAGGATCCTTTAAGTGGATGATATTGACAGAACCAAAGATCAATTCTTCATCTAAGGAAGATTCTACCTGACTGGTTGGATCTGGTTGTACCATTTAGTGTGGCATTGCTCGTACTTTTGAAGCATGTGGCATGAAATCTACCAAGTTCAAGGATAAATTTGGCCTTAACAAAATCATTTCTTCTTCTTACTACTCTTTTTCCTTCTGGTCACCTTGTTTCTTTGAGGATTGGCCTTTTGATGAAGGTTGTTTTACTATGGTTGGAGTGGCAGAAGAAACAATTAGTTGTTTCAACTATGCTCATACAATGTCATGAGTTTGATTAACTATTTTCCTGATCATCCAATCATCATATTTCTACACTTTTTTACTTTTAACTTCCTGGAATTATCTTTCTTCAACTGGATCAGTAGCAGTAACACATGGTACTTGAGCTGACGAACTTCTTAGTTTCACTTGTCTAGAGTCTAAAATTGTTTACAGGAGATCCTTGAAAAAAACACTCATGAATGGGATGCCTCAACATTTGGTGAAAGGTACAATAATTAATAAGATCTTTATCTCTTTTGTTGTTTTATTTTTTTAGCCTTGTAAACTAAACAAAATTGTTTTCCAAAGCTGAGATGAAGTAACTGGGAAATTGTTCATTCCGAAAGCAATAAAATATTCTCTTTAATTCCTCAAATTGTTTCTACCATTGATCTCTTGATCATATTGACAAGGAGATCATTACTGCCGATGCTTTGGAGGTGGATCCCTCCAATACGATGAATGTTTTGAAGTGGAAGCAGGTATAGGTTCGTGCGTGAGTGTAACAGTAGAAGTCTCTGCTTTCCATGTTCCCCTTCCCAGATCTGATGGAATTACACGATTTTTATCCTTATTTTCTATAATATAATCTTCTATATGTTAAGAAATTTAAGTAATGTCTTGAAACTCTCTTGGGTTTTTTACAGGGATCAGTGGTGTGTATAACCCATCACACATGTTTTCCACAAAAATTGGCAGAAAATTCTCTTGAGGGAGTGTCTTCCTTGAGTAATATGTTAATATTTTCCATCATGAAATGATATATGAAACTATTTCATTCTTCCTTTGTTTAAAATTGGTAAGATCAAAAACTATCATCTTCAGTAGTGTTGATCTAAATTGATAACGGAATTTCTGACAGAGATCTTCCTATCTAGTAATTGATAAAGATTGAAAACTTGTATACGATACAAAAGGAGGTCATTGTAATGAATACACAAAATACTAAATCCTCACTCCTTATTGTTATTGAGGAGTTCCCATCATAGGGTCACAATGAGAAACAAAATGTGTTAAGTTTTGTTTTGGATCTCCCAAACCATTAAAGATTGGGATTGTGGTATTCACAAAATTTGGTAGGGGAGGAATTGGATCCACCCATTTAGGGTAAGCTTTCTTTTCCAGCTAAACAGGTGCACATCATTCCTCCATAGATTCAAATCAAGTAATTAATGCCTCAATTTTGTTCATAATCATTTAAGGAATATCTAGATGAGATGGAACCTATGCAGTTATAGAAACTAGAGCTTGAGACAATGCAACAACTCGCAAAAAAATTGGTGATAGTGTTGGTATTTGCCTTGGATAACCCATGGGAACAGGCTTATCAGGATGTGTTTGATTCTGCCTTGGTTATGTATCCAATAGAGGGAATTCATTATCCACATCTGTAGTTACTACAAATCCCCTTTGTTGAGGAGCTCATATAGGATGTTCAAGTTGAGTAACTTTCTAGGGAGTACATCAAGAATAAATGTTACATTGAAGTAAATCTATAATGAGTCTTTTCAATTCCTTCATATCCTCTTCTTATTGTGCAAATTTCTCTTCATGAGAAAGAGATTTACCTTATCTAGTGGAAAAGTGAGATGTAATCTGACTTTTACCTTTCCCCTTGTAAGTTTCCTTTTGGAGGGGTGGGAGTTGGTTATTAGAAGGAATACCTAGATTCTTAGTAAGCCTATGATTTCAGGTACATACACCTTATTCATTTTCTTTAGTGTGTACTGTATTATTTTTAATAACTTCATCTTCTGATTCCCCTGAACTAGAATAATTTTCTGGAGGATCTTCTATAATGGTTTTAATGAAATTTACTGATGAAGAATGCATTGATGTCATTCTGTCAGAATCTTTGTGATATCGTCTCCCTTTGTATCTTCCATGAGACTATGTTCCCTTCTATGGTGAATCCCTGAGAACTATTTGGTGGATAGAAACCCGAAGGGAATCCTTGGATAGTACAGTTTCACACTCTATTTATGTCTTATTACCTAATTGAGAGAAAACTGACTTCTATTGAGGTGGGGATTGTAGATGTGAAAAATCCCCTATCCTTGTAGGTTGGGGTTGTTCATGTTCTTTTTCTTCAAACTTCTAAACTTTTTTAAATGAATTTGAAGGTCTAATTAAATGAATCCCCAACCTTTCAAGATAGAGTGGTTCTTGGTCTGATATGGATGAGATTCGCATAGCTTCTCTTCAAATTTTTTGAATTTTGGTTTGGACATTAGTTGGGTGGATTATTTGACAACCACTCAAATCACCTATTTCGAAAGATCATTTTTCTATTTCAGAAATTTGTGTTATCTGAAAGCTGGCATCCTCTAAGTGGGACACCTAATCAAGATTCTATGATTCATGATGTAAAAGTAACTCTACAACTTCTTTTCATTAGGCCTGAATCTAATGAGATCTATTTGAGGCATGTTCTTGAGTATACATTTGTTTACATACAAAATCTATTGATTTTAGTTGGTCATGGGAAATAAAATTTCATGAGACCACTTTTGGTGGACTTTTCTGATTTTGGAGTAAAGTGAAATTCAATTCTCCATGTGCACCCCATCCTCTGATATGAACACCAGATGGGGAATCATAAATTAACTGGCATAGCCTCTTTAGAGGATTGAGGCATGCACATTGAAGGGTTCTCTACCGTGTTTCAACCTTTGGATGTCGGGAAACTAAGATAGATACTAAGTCAATTTGGTGTTTCAACCCTTATATTACCTTTACATGATTTTGATATTCATATTATTGTAATACTTTGGTTTTCAAATGATGAAGAGTCTCCCATAAGTTTAGGTGGATATCATGAATGTAATCTTTGGCCATAAATTCTATAATGTTATACTGAGAATCTTCCAAAGTCTATAACATGACTGGTATTTGTCCATTATCCAATTGTTTTCTCATGTTTAACATATCTTCCTCATCTTTCACTTGAGGCTACTCAACATGGTCTAACCAAGTGTACAATCAATATGAGAAGATAAATAATCCAAGGGAGTTTCAAAGAATGACCATTTCCATAAGATGTATTTTGGTTGAGAAAGTGTTTCACCCTTCAATGACAAGGAATCAGACATGATTGGTTGTGTGTTTGCATGTTCCTCGAGATATGAGGGATTTCTCATCGCTACATTGTTAATTATAGAATTATCATGACAATGAAAAATAAAACTATAAAGAGGAATTTCACAGAGAAATCCATTATGAGAAGGACCACCATGGTGTATTACAGTAAGGAATGAATCATATTGCTCCTTGGGCATCTGTCCACACAGAGGGTTGTCGTGGCTCTCATCCAGAGATAAGCTCTCTGGATTGACAGAATTTTCATGAAGTAAGCCTTTATGATGAAGTGTCTGATGGGGAACTTCAGAATTACTACTACTACTCCAATAATTTGGAAAAGAGAGGGTAGGGTCTTGAGCTGTAATAGATAAATGTATAAGGGCTTCAAGCACAATAGCATTAAGTGGAGGAAAAATGTAGCTTGACTCTTGATTTTCCAATGGTGTTTGACGAGACTTCTTCTGGTATGTTCTCTTATACTAAGTTGGGACCACTTGTTGGGAGAAGGGGTTATCATGGGCATGTGTATGTGCCTGGCTTGGATTAGTTACCAGAACAGACCAATTACCTCCAATTGGAAATGGTATATGTTCCCAGCCTTGATGTTCGTATGATATGGGGGAGTATGCCCCATGACCCTCCTAGACTAGAATAGAGGTGTGTATCTACTCCAAGATGGCATGTCGATGTGTCATCCCATGTGTGGGGACATATTTATTTGTCTATTCCCCTAGTACTATTGATGTAGTTGTTATAATATTCTAGCATGCTTCCATAAAATGGGAATGAATTTGTATATTCCCTTTCACCATTCATATGATATGTTTGCTGACTTCATCCTCCAGAACGGGAATATACGTCCATTCTGTATCTGGAGTAGTTTTATGTGCCTACTCCTGACCATCTTTTTTATCAATGGATATTGACAGTACTCATGTATAGAGGCGGAGAGTTGGGTATGCCCTAGATTTATTGTCAGAGCTTTCTGAATGACTTCTCTTAGTGCTTCCAAACGTGACTATTGGCAGGCTTGAGGAATTCAAGTAGGTGTATGTGTATCCTGGCTGTTTCCCTTCAAGTATGGTTGACAAACTACCTTCAATACTGGAATACGAGACTCTTACTAAAATTGGTTATTTTAATTAGGTGTATGTGCATGTTTACAATACTACACTAGATTGGTTTGGTAAGATTGGTGGGTTGCTACCAGACAAGTCTATTGGACAGTAAAATTAGGACAGACGGGTGTATGTGCCCGATCATTGTTTTCCAACAAGTTAAGTTGATGGACTTCTCCATAGAGGGCAGAGGTAAGAACATGCTCCTTGTGGAACAGAATTTTTCCCCAGTGGTTCTTCTTGTGTGTCCGGGTCTAAGAGACCTAGGCCGAACATCCAGAGGGAACACCCCCATCATGTTGGGGGTTCACTACCACATGATTTTTTTAGCGGTTATTGTTGGAGGGAGTCCTCAGGAAAGATCCCTGAATTCATAAATTGAGGTTCTAAGTGACCTCTTGGTCTATGTCCCTGTAGTACATGAGGGACTGGTTGTCGTGTTCCAGGGATAAGGACCCAAAATGGTTGAAAGTGGTGGTTGGAACCATCTACTTCTTGATCATCGATCATCGTTTTCTAGATGATCGAGTATTGTTATTGACCTGGAGGGCCTATCAGGCAGCCTCCAAAGATGGAATTGTACCATGTTGACGGTACTCCTTTACCAACACATTAGATACCTAGCGTTGAAGAATCTGGGTGGGTGATGGCATCCTTCTCTGGATGAGGATCCATCTTGAGAACCAGTTGGGAAGTTCACAGATGTCATCCTGAAGAAAACCATGTTGGACTTAAGGGAGTACTGATAAAATAACATCAAAACAACAATAAACTCCATTAAAGTGACATATATTTAGATGGATACATGTGTGATTGATTCCTTTTTCTGGCCTTCCGTTATCAATTTATTGGGGCCTGACAGGTGGGTAACATTATTAATTTGTTTAAGTATTCATGTTGGGTTCACCATTTGTTTTTGTAGTTCCTTGAAACGTGTGTTCTATTTTAAGAATCACTGCTTCCAGGAGGTTTCCATCGAATTTATTTATGGAAACGGAAACATCCAACAGTTCTTTATCCAAAGGGGTCATTTTTTCCAAAGGTAAGTATTCGTTAAGTTTGAACTTCTGGATAATTAGGAATGTGCATTGGTCTAGAGGATGGGAGGTTGGACTCATCACACCCTTTTGGTGGGAATTATTGACTAATCCAAGACTCTCTTTATAAATTTATGATATTTTCATGAATCATTATGAATTCACCAATTATAACATAAGTTTCTCTTGAAATTTACAATCACTTATGAACATGTGTAAAATTTAGAATCATCAGTCTATATTGAAGGTTCTTCATTAATGGAGATATCTGTATGTATTAGAGGTTATCCATCAATGGTATCCTCTCACATACTATTTCATGATTCTTTTAATCATCATTATAATGATACTAGTTTTTAACACACTCATCGGGGCACTCTAGAATTTACTGTTATCCAGGGAGAAGAATATCTGTTTTGATATTGGTATTGTACCCATGACATGGGTTACCTACATATCCTTATGAAAAGAATCAGAACCCTTGTAGTTTAGTACCATTTAATGGGATAGATCATACCTTTTGAGGTCATGTAATAAGGACCTAATCATTTAGCTTAATTTCATTTTGTAAAGACATCTAAGTGGAGGGTGCTTAGTCAAAGTTCAATATGGGAGTTATAACTAAGCAGCCCAAGGAAAATGGAAATAATATGTTTTTTCAAGTAAGATTAAATCCTATTGGGAATATGTTATAAATAAAACATGGTTTGATTTGATGTGTTGGGTTTGAACCTCAATGAGGCTTCCTACGTATCCCATTTGTATGGGAATCAAATCCCATGTAGCTCGATGAATCTCATAGGAGAGTATAGTCCTTTGAGAGAAATGATTTTGGGATTACTTCTTAAAAAGGGTGCCTCGTTGATTTGGGGGTTTAATTTGGGGATTATTCCTAAGGAGGATGCATAGATTTAGGGAATTAGGGTTGGATTCATGAATAGGATATCTAGTGAGCTTGGGCCCTGAGAAGGCTTCTCACGTATCCCAATTATGGTGGAAATAAAAGTTTTCACTGTTCATTCACCGTGATTGTTTTTGTACATGTTTTAATCATCACTAATCTTTAATCCCACATGAGTCATGATAGGTGTGAGAAACAAGAGGATGTGAAATATTAAACAATGACACATACACTTTTCCTCCTCTGTTGGTGGAAGAGGGCGCACCTACGGTGGCCAGGGTGGACGAGGACGAGGCGGCCCAGGAAGAGGGATAGGCAACGATCCCTCCCTCTATTCACTTTACAATGGACAAGGGTCAAATGAAAGAAACAAGGGATGAATTTTATGGGCTTACACTAGGATGGATTCCCTAAAATTGATCATGGTATGTTAGGGAGATTTTTCTTTTTTTTTGTATGGAAAAGCAAGCGTGGGCTTTACCTTCCCTACCCGAGATATCAGGTTCTGTCTCTTTGTGAAGGGAGAGGTCAAGACATAAACCCTAATTCTCAAAACTAAGAACTTCCCAACATTGTTCCTAGGAGAAAGTTCTATGTGACTGCAGATATAAAAACCCAAATACACTCTATGAATCCTCACCACATTTTGAAACAAATGTGGGAAACCTCTGACTACGGAAATACAAACCCAAATAGAAGACACGTTGAAGTGCCTTTTCAAAGGGTTTGATAAGTCATGAGGTTTTTTTTGTGGCTTCAACTTAGTCCCTTTCAGAGAAGGGAACCAAAAAAAGGAGGTATCGTTCCATGAATGTCTTTAAAGAGAGTACTTATGTTGGTATGTAGGCTTTATAACAAGCTATGCTGCATAGATACTGTGCACAAGTGTGCCACGTAGGTACCCTGCGTAGCTGCGCTGCACAGTTGTACCATGCAGGTGTGCCACATAGGTGTGTAGCGCAGGTGTTCCACATAGGTTTGTATGATGACTGAAGAATGTTTTACACATAGGGGAACCAAGCCTGTGTAAAATTTGTGAAAGAATTTCAAAACAAGGTTATCCCATTTAATTATCTCTTCTCTCATACTTTAAATAGCTACCTGAGACAATTTGAGGGATCTGGGTGAACGATCTACGCAATGGGAGCTTCGGGGAGTCTTTCAACATTTTTAATCTTTTAAATTTGGATCTCAAGGGTCATATTTATAGGAAAAGAGGGGACCTGGCTGAAGGGAGTTTGTCTGTGCAGGTCCTAAGTGTAGATCCTATGTGTATCTCTTCCGCAAAGGGGTTTATAAATTATATTGTTGTGCAGGTCTTCTACATAGGTCCTCTGTGTAGGTCCCTTTGGGAAATTTATCCATATTTTGAGTGCCATAACTTTTGATCTGTTAGTCTGTTTGGGATCTGTAACCAGTCAAAAGAAATCTCGTGAAGAGCTATACACTTATTTAATTTGTGAATTCACAAAGTCTTCTCAGGTGAAACTTAGAAATTGAATTTAATGTGTTGACACCTTTTCATCATCAATATTTGAAATCCATTGCCTACTCTTGAATGGGAGAATCATTCCACTTATCCAACAGTATGGAGTATTATTTTGGTACATAGAAGACCAGCATGAATCTTCTTCCTTCATGGTGAAAACATCTTTACTCATACATGACATTTTTTTTCTATGTTAGAATCATATATTCACTCTACATAAAAGTGCATGAAACACATTTCAAGGTGTCTACATATATAAAAGAATATGATTTATGGAATAATTTTATTCTTAAAAATTTTTTATTTTATTGTTTGTATTCATATTTTATATGGGAATCATGTATGTGTCTAATTAAATAGGACTACTTAAATATCCAGTTTTTCATGGTGTTATTACTTGTATATTATGACAATGTATTAATGTAGGAACCTTCTTCGGGTTACTGAAGTTGGGTTCATTACATAATATTTATTCTTTTTTAAACTCTAAATATTTATTTTAGGCAAATAATAAAATAAATTTATGTACTGAGAAATAAGTTAGGTAATGGATGACTCTATCTTTATTAATTCTGATAATATATTTAGGAATAAAAATTCTTAAATCCTCATACTGAAAAAATCTCTAAATTCTATTAAGTTTTATAAGTAAGTCATTTTATTTTAATATAAATTTATTTTTATACAGGTATTGAATAATAAACATCATTAAAAAAAATGGGTAGATGAATAAGCATAATAGTTTTAGGGGTCTCTTGATTTATGTGTATTTGGATTGGTGGTTTAAAAAACCTTCTAGAGGTAGTAGACAACTCATGATGGTATACGGTAATAGATAAGGGTACCTAGGTTTCTCTATATCTATATTACTATAATTGCTGGTAAAAATAAGGAACTATAGGTACAATGATTCAATTATTGGTGAAAAGATTCAACTGATGGTAGTAGGATTCAACTAAAATTAGCATACTTCAACTGGTGGAAACAAAAGTTGAACTGATAGTATCAAGTTTTAATAGGTTATAGAATGATTTAACTAGATGTAATAGGATTCAAATAACGGTAGAATCATTTACTTAGAAAAAATTTGTAAAATCCAACATTATGAAGTTCTATAATTCAATTGAATAGAGGTTATTAATAAAATTATAATTGTTTTTAGCATTAAATCATGGAATTTATAGATCAATCACACATAATCCATTAAATTTGAAGAGTTCAGCCATTTTTAGAAGAAAACACAACCATAGAAAAATGATTCATCCATAATCCTCCAATGTATTTAATATTTTAGGGGGATGGTCTAACCAGACCCGATTTTCTAGGCATAATCCTCCAAAGTCCAAGATACAGGACTATAATATATCATATTTTTTCTAGATCATCTACTCTATCTTCTCACCTATATATGGATAAAATATGTTCAATGGTGTAACTTGATTTCTAAAATATTCTACAAATCTCTCTACATGATAATGGTAAATGAGGATACCAATCAGAAATGATGGTTCTTGGTAACCCATATAGCCATGAAATCTAATCCACATATCGCCTCATAATAACCTCTAAATCACGCAACACCAAAAGTGAAATGAAGTGGGCATATTTCATCAATATAACCATGATCACCCAAATATAATCAAACCCCCCTGGGTTCATTATAGACTAGTGATGTAACCCATAGAGTTTCCCTATGATTTTAACTTGAGAAAATCCTATGGATACACCAAACCTATAGGAAGATACAGTATGCCTAAAACTAAGGATGGTCCCAGCACCATGATATGAACTCCATACCTAACTCATTTATCTTCAAGGAACAATGATGATCTCTCATGGTATGGTACTTCTACAGTAAATGATGAATAAATTCCACCACTAATATGTGGAACTCATGATATAAATAATTTTTTTTTCATTTATGGAACAAACCAAATACCATGAAACATCATCTAATGTAAATAATTCTCCATCCATCCCTCATGATCTTCATTATAGATTACCGTATCCCCCATCACATCCTCCTATGAGTCTCCACACTAAATCTCCACCACTCACTGCGTTATGGAGTATTTCACTATCATATAAATTGGAAATCACTTCCATCAACCCATTTTATGTTAATGTGAATCATCACAACCTCTTAAATAATTCTCTCTTTATATCCAAAATCCGAAACTACATCTCATGTAATTTTATAAATAGTGTATCTATAACAAAATTCCATCTAATTGAGGTTTTAGAGACCAATAAAATAAAAATCATATAGAAAATTCATCCTCATCCATTGTTTTATATTCTTCTCTCACTAAGAGAAAATAAACCTTGGTCTCTTTTTGTTTTTTAAGTCTATAAAAAATTCAGTGATGATGAAATGTCACTACATATTCAAGGGAAAGCCCAACACTACATAGTCGAAATCATGGGTCACATATTCACACTCATGTGGATATAACATCATGAAAACGTAGGGTATTACTACATTAAGATTCACAATGAGACAATATAAATCAAGATGTAATGTTTCTTATAACACCTCAATCATGACACCCTCTAATGATATTTAGGGCACATCAGAATTGATCACCCTCTCTATAGCGTAGTGAAATATTACTTACACAGATATTGTTATAAGGATAACTATCATCTACTATTCAAGTATATAAATAGGATAGTGATATGATAGAGTGTAAGCATGATCCTCACATAATAGCATATATGTATTAAAATTTATGGGTCACTCCAATGTTCTTCGTTGATTCCAAATAAAAGACCTCCAAAATCACCAAATTCCCCCTACTATTCTCTACTGAGACATTACATGTCAAAGGAGTCACACCTCAAACCTCAAAAACATGCACATAAAAATATTCGCATAATGTCTGTTGGATCAAAGGTCCTATATAACTAACCTATGGTTTCATGTATGACCCAACATTCAACATGAGTATTAAATGATATGGTTGATAAAATGATCATAAACTAATATAGGAACCCATAGAACAAATTGTTCATGTGTCTATAAGTACAAATCTGGTGTAAATAACACTTGATGTCTTGAAAACACACTCAATGTTCCCATAATGACACTAATAATATTTCTTCTGGATTATTTCTATCTTAACTCCCATGAAGTCATATCCATACAACAGATCGAACCTTAAAAACTGCCTAGATCAAACTATCTTTTTGAATAAATCAGCTTTATTATATATATGGGAATGGTTCATGGATTTTACTTTATTTTACAATAGGTACTCTATACACATATTTAGACCACTATATAATTTTTTGATAATTACATTGGTTCTCCTCGAAGAAACACATTAGGCTAGACAAATACCTTTTTCCATCAAGTCACCAACATGAATTCTGAACTCTTATTATATAAAAGGGCCTATCCAATAAGGACTCATTATAACATGAAAGTTATAAGGTTGCTAATGAATCCCAAAATAAATACCACTCTTGTTTAATTATGAGAATATTTCCATAGGAAAACATTAGGGAACTTCTCCACTACTCTAAGGAATTACAAAAAACAAATTCTTCTACAAAGATGAAGGGAAATGATTCTCAATGAGAATGAAATAGATCAAAACATCTATACCATGTCCAATGTTACCACTCACCAATTAAATTGAACATTATCCATCATTATAATAGAACATAGGTCCCCTATGTAAGGAATTGATAACTTCATGAAAAAAAATATTAATATTTGATGTAGAAAAATATATGCTATGGATATATCTTAAGTAGAAAGATATCATCGGGAAATTTATTATTCCCTATCCTAATATAAACTCCTCGACACACATCATGTATACACATTTAACATACCACTATTTTAGAAAACACCAAGGCACTAGAAGCCACTCCACTATATATCCCTTATAATAGACTATGTTTAATAAAATAAAGTATTTTGATGATTTAGAGTCAATGAAGTCACAAACCATGGAAGAAGATAAGAAAATTGTGACACAAACTATATCTAATTGCTATAACACTATCATATTCATAACAAGATATTTTCTAAATAATTATCTCCTCCCTAAATAATAATGACCACCTATATGGTCATGCATAACCCTATATCCCTTAGGGTGACAGACAGCATGGGGAAGCTACTATTATTGGGGATTATATGCAACCTAACCACACCCCCCCCCCCCAAACCATGATAAGCCATATAATTGTTCAGTTACTGAAATCATACATATAAAAAAATATAACTTTTCTTTCTATATCCCCTAGTTGGTGAACAAGAATTAATGGACCTATTGAAATGATAAGATGAAAATTACTGAGTCCAACCCCCAGTAAACTAAAACCAAAACATTCAATGTACTTATTATCCACTATAAACAACTATACTCCCTAATAAAACCTAATGGATCCCCTCTCAATAAAATCACTACTAAGAATTAAACCAAGAAATTAATGATGTACTGCTATATAGGAAAATTTATGGTGGAAATATATTGGTAGTTATTTTATATCGGATAACTAGACATAATGCCCTTTCAAAACACTATTCTCTAGACATAACATATATAAATAGATCATGAATTATGAAAAGGATATCCTTAAACAATATTCCATTCTCTATAACACGCAGGACCACATGATGACTGAGGTGTAGTTCTTTTCTCTTCAATACCCCCATCATCGATGATAGAAAAAAATTATGAAAAAGTCTCCAAAATTGACATAATTGAACTTCTACCTCAATACTCTATCATATTCTAAAGATCCAGTGCTTTCATATTTTTGCCACATTTGACTTGTGGCCAATGAAATCCAATACATATCCATAGCTTGGATCAAACTAAAAAAGTTATCACGGTTCTGTATACAGTTTTACATCTTAAGAACATAGGTGATCACATCATACATCGACATTTCAAGATTTTGGAACTCATAAAATTTATTCCTCTAAATTTCATCTTCCTATACTTGATCAACCCACTTATGGTCAAATGACCTAGCCTTTTGAACCATACAAGCATAAAACACACATGGATGAAGACCATATTACATCTCTATAAACATTAAAACCATCTTCTAATCTTTACATCAAGGAAATTAATTTAATTAAAGTTAATTTAAATATATTCTTAAATTTTCAAAAATACACCCCATTTCAAAAAAAATTACAAACAAGTTTGATAAATTCACCTCTCCAATGTCTCTAAATGGCATCAAGTACCACTTTATTGGGATTTTACATAAACTCAATGTCCATGTTTCAAATCACGGGTGGGGGCTGAAATTAGAGGACATTGTAACTTTCCCTATCCTATAGCATGAAACAATCTCAACTAGTTCCATTTCTCAACCATTCCATTAAATTATCAGTAGTTTCTAACTTGTATCTTCATCTTGTGTCTCAACTAAAATATTTGATACCACTCTTTCAAACCCCACCCTCATTAGGAACACCTCCTAAGCCTACTTTGTAGAAGAAAGTGTCCCCAAAGTGTTGCATTCAACATGCACTTGGATGATGACTAGCACTAAGGGAATATAACATTCATATGAGAGTAAATTCCCTCTTATAAACAAATAAAACCAAAACAAATCACTTATAAAACCCATTGTATAAATGATAAAAAAATATAAAACAATCCTATAATTAATAAATTATTTCTTCAACTATACAATTTAAAAATTAAATCTAAAGAAAAATCATTGGTAGAGACTCCATAGTAGAATCCATGATCCATGATCTTTCTGACAAATTGTTTTACAAAACCCTCCCTACAAACCAAATTAAATTTATATAAAGGGTTGAGAATGATTAGTATCTGCAATAGGACCAAACCAAATACCTCTCATTTACATATGGTTGATGTAAACTAATAAATTTGTGTACAAAAAATCAAACCAAACAGAACCTAACAAGTCAATTAACAAGATACCTCACCATGTCCCACTATGAAACTATCACATCAAAATATAATATAATAGTATAAAATAATTTAATGAGTTTTCACCCTATATCAACTTACCCATGGGTTATCCACTCTCACTCCTCAACCCCAAAATTATTTTTCAACCATTACATTCCATAATAATGTACCCACACACCATTTATAATGGACATTATAGAATGGTATCATAAACCTAAATAACACCAACCTTGCCACTCCTTATACCATTCATGATCCCCACCATAAACTTTCTTCTTAGAAAATACCCTCGGGTTCTTCTAGTAAAAACATTTACCTTTTTATCCACACATCATTGATTTTACCATTACATTTCACACCTTTTGATAGAAGCATACCTAGTAGGTTCAACTAGTATATACTATAACTCTAAAGACACACTACAAAGTGATAGTGATTTAGAGAATATATTCAGTCATCTATTCCCTCACTAATGTGGATGGTATGAGAAAATTCCAAGAACCCAAAACATCTTGGGCATCGATAAAGGTATCTGACTTGGGTGGAAGGTATATAGAAATTACAATAAAATATTTCATATATATATTCCACTCTCAATACTATATTTATAGATTTCACCCAAACCAACAATATCATATCCCATTAACAAAACCAAACTACCAAAACCTCATAATACCATTATTAACAACTACAACCCCCAACATTACCATCACCTCATGCATACTACCACAGTGAACATAATCAATATCTATTTATCATAGCATTACCCATTCAAGGGATTTTTATTTCCCATAAAAATTTATATTAGTAAAGATATTCAAATTTATATTTAGTGAAACCCCAGAGAAGAAAAATGAAAAATTATTTCTAGCCTAAAATTTTTCATTCTTGAAAAATATTTCACTTTTAGACATAATTTTATGTCGATTCAATCCAACACCCTTATGAATTAATCATATTAAAATATATTTCATCCATAAAAGAAATTAATAAGCATTATAAAATTAACAAACCAATATATTAACCGTAAAAAAACCACAAAATCACTTTTTTCTGTCATGTAAATGGAGACAAAATGGCACTATATAAACTACTACATAAACAAGATCAAATTAGACCACCTATGGAATATATAATTCCATTAATTTTATAAAATCATGATCAATAAATAAAAAACCCACAATAGAATAAATATAATATAAATTTATATCATAATAAACAAAAAAATCAATATCATGAACCACTGCATTCTTCATTTAAAAAATTTCTTTTATACCAATCTATTTCATTCATGCAACTAGTTTATTATAAAAATTAAGTGAATATAATTTTATAAAAGTTGATTCTTATAATGAAATTTAAAAATCAACATAAATATCTCAATGTCAATGATTTTAAGAAATAATAATGAATAATCATCATGTGTGGAGAAATATTATGATTTTCATTAAATACATGAAAATAAACCCATTTACATAAATTTACTTTTCCAATATCATTATATATATATATATATATATATATATTAGTTTAAACTATTATACTTACCTAGTGAATGAATAATACTTAAATTCTATATTTTACATATAAATGGGAGAGTTTATGATCTCCCCCCCCCCAATTTAATCATTACAAACTATGAACTTTATAATGAAAGGATGAGAAAATCCAAATATCAATATAACATTAGGTAAACATGCTGGAACAAAAGAACATCACCCATTATCAAACACATTCTCCACATATCACAATACTTAAATATCCCACTTACAAAAGCTTTATAGATGATTAAAAGAGAGATAACTAAAATGGAAGGAGAAAAATTCCCATCGGACACCAATAAAGGACCTCCCAATACCAAGAATGATTTTTCAAAATATCACTGAAAATTACCGTTTTGTTTCCAAAAATTTAAGGAAAATAAATATGAATTAATGAAATATAGATGAAAACAAATTTATACCCATTATATAATATATAATACCACTACACAAATATAATTTTCATTCTATAACATCTATATTTTTTCACAAAAACATGGAGAAAATCCATCACTATATGTTAAAGGGGGTCAACTAAACTCACCTTATAAATAATGTTTTAGATATCTTATAGATCTTATACACTAAAGTTAACACCTCAATACAACCATGAAACCATGTCCAATGACTATTAAAATTAAGATACCCAAAATCTTAGTTTTTTGAGCCATATGGTGCAAAATTCAGGATAACACCATAAACATGTTTCTTTGTATTTATTGAACGGTCCCATGAACTAGATAATGACATAACCAAACCCCATGATTTAATTATTAATATTATGGAAGATACATAAAAACCAACCACAAATTCCCTATTCCACAACATCCAAATACATGTCAAAACTATTCATTCCAAATAGCCCCTCATGGAACAACAAAGACCTATACACTCCAATATCATCCCCCATGTAAAAAAAGAGTATCAAATATACTATTCCCTCCCTTCAACTCATCCCAATGCCTCAAACATCAAAAAACATTCAATTTAATGCTAAATTATGGTTTCCAATTTTACAAATACATATAAATAATTATTTATGATATATGATCAATGTTTTTGAACCATATCATTGATTAAGTGAACCTAGAAGTTACATAAATTATAAAAATTACTTTTGGTAACAGTTTCACTTAGTCTAATGTCATTTTAGGATTTAAAATTTTTTATGTGGGGAATATTTTTTATTTTTCATTTATATTTCTTATACATAGTGAGTTCCCAAAATGACTTGAATAAAAATAGAACACCTCTATTAAATAATTGACATATACAAGAGGAAAATATCAGGTTAATAATGGGGTGTACATCAACATTACCCATGTATTAAAGGGAGAAAACTTTACATTATATAAAATATAATCATACATTTAATTGAATTCTATTATATAAAAGAAATATCATCATCCAAATAAAATGAATTCCTTAAAGGGAAATTCAATTCTTATCCATGCCTTCAAGAAATATTATATTGATTGTGAGTTTTATGATAAACCTAATTAGATTTTTATGATGAACATAAATCTATGAAAACATAAATGAATGTATTCACTTTAAAAAAATTGTAAAAATAATTTTTAAATAAAAACTTTTATATATTAAAAATGAATATTATATTACCAAAATTAAGAGAAACAATAAATAATTTAAGGAAAAAATAATAATTTTGTGTTAAAGAAAAAAAATTTCAAGTATTTATCACATATTGAGTTCCATGAATATTATATTATACTTTCATACACTTGGATTTACTATTAAAAAAAATTTATGTTACATAAAATGAAAAAATTTATAGTATATATCTAGAAGATAAGACATTTAGTCTGTGGTAAAATATTTATTGGGGGACTTATTAAATTAATTTTAATATGACATGATAAATTATTATCAATCTAAATGATGTAAAAATATATTATTTTACAAATTATGAAAATTTTCCTTCTTATGAATCAGTGTCCTTAATTTATCCTTAATATATGATTAGAATTTTTTCAAAAATCCTTTCACCCAAAGGATTATAACTATCTCTAAATGTATCATAATCATTTAATTTAATATCTTGATTTTTTATATCAACTGTAATGATTCAAAAATGCATAATGTGAAGGAAATTTTAATATTGGGCTCATAAATAGAAATGGTATTTTTTCTTTAAAATGATTATAATTTTATATTCCCTATATGTAAATAAAAATATTATTTTTAGGGTTATGATTTTTTATGAAACTAAGAAATTATTTGTATATTTTTTTATGAATGATCAATATATTGTATAATAATACCATCAAAACATATTGAAATTTAATTTTTGAGGGTCTTATATAGGTCTGATTATAAGAGGTTAATTAAATATATTATTTTATTATTTATTTAAAAATAGTTATTTGGGAGTATTTATTAATTTTTTTAATGGATTTTTTTTTCTGATATTTAATTTCAAATAAATAATTTCATCATTTATTGGTGTTTTTTGGGATTGATTAAACCCTTTGAATTTCAATTTTCATAGCTTGAGGAATTTTACTTTTTTTAAATGATTTATTTGAGGTGTTAAAAATTTATAATTTAATTACTATATATTAAACTACAAAAATAAGTATTACCTATTATTTTTATAAGAATAATTTATTGTGTTGGGTGGTGAATGATTATATTGAGAATTGTGTTAGTTTCTTATCTTTTCTAAATGATCCTTGGGTGCATTTAAAATCATATACACTTGATATTTGACCTTATATTATGTATTATAAATTATGTCATTATTATATCAAATAATGGTTTTCTAGATGATGTAAACTTATTCTTAGATAAAAAAAATTTAAAAATAAATGATAAAAATTAAAAACAATATTTTTGGTTATATGACCTTATATAAATTCTGATGAAATAAAAATTAAATCTAAAAGAAAGTGGTTAATAAATTTACTATATTAAAATATAAATATTATAAATATTTAATTATATAAATAAATATTTTTATTGAAAATTTATGGGTCAAATTATGTTTTTTTATGATGCATTAATCATTAAATTCACTAAAAAACTATTGATATTTTTTATTTAGATGTTTAAAGATTATAAATGAATTATTTTCATTATAATTGTTTCAATAGATATGATAAAGGGAAAAATATGTATGTGATAGATATTTTGAAGTAGAAAACATCCATGAAAAAAAATTTGTATTTCAAATATATTTTGGGATAGTTTTTAAATTTAATAAAACTAATTTTAATGTATATATATAAAATATTAATATCAGTAAAATAAAAAAAATGTTGGTTTTAGAGTTCTAACATTTTTATTTACAAAATATTTAAATTTTATTCTAGTTATGTACTAATCTTAATTCCTTTATTATTATGGTATGAAATACTCACATTTTGATGTTTATGGAAGCATATTTTATTTTATTAAAAGGTGGTAAATGATCAAATTAGAAGGTAATATATCCGGGATGTCTCAATTATGGTAGGTTTGGATTTAATAATTCATGATATAAAATGTTATTAACTACTATTGGCATGGTATGAAAGTCATGATGATAGATAATATGAGTATTTAGTGCAATAATACTTTTGGAATAATAGGTAATGTAATGATGATATATTTAGATGTTATATAAAAACCATTCCGACTAATATAGGAAATAGTTTATTTTAGATGATATTTGACCACAAGGTATTTTGACATAGAAACACATATTGGGGATGGATCACTAGAAGGATTTTAACATATCTATGGGAACACTATTATCTTTCATATACTTCTATATGAGTACATTCTCTTTATTATCCATGTTAATCATGAATTTATAATGACCTTAAATAAAATTATATTATATTATGGATAATCTAGTGGAATGTTTTTTAATGAATCCATGTGTTGTATGTATGTTTCCCTATTTGTATCATCTAATGGGATTATACTTCTATTGAAATAGTTTTCTTTCAATAAAAATAATATCATATTCATTTATCTTTTTCACAACTCATCTTAGGTCAAAAATTATTTTTTGATGAAATTGGTTTATGAGATTTTACTCATTAACTGATATAGAATGAGGTGTGTATGCATGAATCATAGTTGGAATGTAATGAAATATTTACACATAAATCACTCATTATAGTGATATATACATATATATACTACATATGAAATGTCTCCCTATCAAAATTTTTTATTAAATTCTATGACATATCTGATAAAAATAAAAAAAATCAATTTTTATAACAAATAAATTCACTTCTAAATCCATTATTTGAAGTGAATTGGAATATATGTTTATATGATTCTCATTATTATAAATTGTGAATATAAATATGTTATGTATGTTATGACGTGAAGAGTGTGTTTAACCCTCCAGGGAAATTATTTTACATCATCATCGGGTTTAACATCAAAAGAGTTTTAACAAGAACAAACCTCAAACGGTGGTGTTGGAACCTCCTACATCTCCATAGAATCCATTGGATAAAAATAATTGTGATAACTTCCAACTTCTCATTCTATAATTGTATTGTATATCTAATCACATCAGAAATTCTATTTCTGATCTGAACTGGGTGATTCTATTGTATCACCCGCCCACATTCAGTAAGTAAGGAGACCCCTTGCAGTATATGTTTTTATCATGCCTATAATAATGAACATTTCTCACATGGAGACACTCATAGAGGTGTGGGTGTTTATTTTATACAACATTCATCATGGGAAACCCAATAATAGATGGGATAACATTGTAATGTTCAAAAAGTGTGATGAGATTACCTAAAAACAAATAATGTTAGATTTATGTAGTCACATTTACCCTCAGGTTATTTATGTATAAATGGGATTATTATTTTATGAATATGAAGTTGGGGATTATGTCTTTCATGAATTATTCAATCCAAATTACAATATTATATCATTTTTCTCTATAATTGGTGAGAGAAATATAGCATTGAGTAAGTGTTTCTAGGATGGTATTTGGTTTGACATCAAGTGATAGGATAAAGTAATCCTCTAGTAAAACAACTTTGGTGTGGTGAATCAGGATCTCATCACCAAAAGGGGTCCTTAAAGGTTCCCTGAGTAGCACACAAAAGATTCTAGTGAGAATATTGTGGACTTAATCATTAGGTAACAGGAAGCACCAAATCATGAATTTCCACAAAGCTAGTGGTGGGTCAAGAATCAAGGGGATTCAACCTCCACATCAAGACCATAAAAAGTGTAGTGACATTAGGGTCACAATTCTAGATACAAGTGACATGAGTATATTATCCCTTTAGTTGAGTGTTGAGAATATAGAAAGATGGGCCACCTATAGATGTTCTGTTGGGGAACAAAAAAATAAATTTATTGGTGGAGGAGGATCCCAGAAGACACTAGAGTCTGGAAAAAACTCAACAACCCCTACAAAGATAGCTAGATGATTTCAACTGGTCACACAGTTTAGGATTGGGAGTGTTTTATCCTAAGATAAGAGAAGATATATCTATAGGAAGGCGTGTTTCAGGGGATTCAGGAAGGATCCCTATGTAAAGGGGTGATTCAGTCTTCTCATTTTAGTAATCTTTTACCCATATAGAATTTTATTACATCACCAACGGATGGATGATTCTTTGGGAGCCTACCCTTTCTTGAGTTTTTTTGATATAGGAACCTCACACTTCTTTTTTTATACTTAATTAATCAATGGGTTGGGATTGGATGTACAAATCAATGATGTGGTTATGACCATAATTATGATATTGGGATTTTTATCAAAGGGTATCAAATATTGTATGAAATTGTCTATTTAAATTGTGGGCTATCTAATTATTAAGGATCTATTTGTACTAAAAATGGATTTATCAAAATTGATTCTAGGTATTCATCAACATATTCTCTACCAGGATCATATTGAATATTATTAGGGGAGTGACCTTTAATTCTCTAAAAGGAAACAATTATGTCTGTCATGGTTAACAGAATCTTAATGCAAGTCATTTAGGACAAATTCATCCCAAATTGGATTGAAATAAGGATAACATAGCATTCTTTATTCTAGATAATGTTGAGTAATAGTAGCATAACATTCCTCCATTGTTGCACTACTATTTTAATTCATTTCATGAGAAGTTATCTAAATTACCACCTATGTTGGACATTAATTTCACCACTGAGATGGTGCCAGGAGTTGAACCTATTTTCATACCACCAGATAAAATAGAACTAATAGAGATTCATGAGTTAAAATTTTATTTGGGGGATCTGAAAGATGAAGAATTCATAAAACCTTGTATATCACTATATGTTTCTCTCATTCTATTCACCAAAAATACATTTGTAAACTATTTTCTAAGTGGATTAATGGAATCTGATCCAAATGACATCCAATAACATTGGTCCCCATCCACATATCGATGATATCTTTCAAAAGATAAGTGGTGAATGAATATTCTCCATCATTTAAATGTGGTCAGGGTACCATTAGTTAATAGTGAGGCAATCTAATACACCTCAAACTATATTTAGGAGTAGGTATTACTTGTATGAGTCCCTAATAGTGTTATTTGGTCTAACAAATTCACCAGTAGTATTCATAGACTTGATGAATTGAGTCTTATATCCTTTTCTATATCAGTTTATGGATTTCTTCAACAAGGAAATCTTAGTGTACTCCAGTCTATAAGTAATCTCTCCCAACCCCTAGAAATTATCCTAATTATGAAGATATAGTGTCATCTATTCAAAAATTTACTAAATTTTATTTCTATATTTACCATGTTCACTTATTAGGACACATTATCTATGAATCTAGAGTGTTAGTAGACCCATAGATGGTTTCAGTTGTGGTATCATGGGAGTGACCAAAGAATTTCTATATGATTTGGTTTTATTAGGTCTAGTAGGTAATTATATATGTTTCATCTAGGAATTATTCAATGTGACAGAACCTATGTATAGTCTTATCAAGGCTGTTGTGAGGCGTGTTTGGTTAGATTCTTGTGGGGTGACTTATAAGAATTTAGTTTCACGTAAATCTCATCATTTATCCTGATATTTTATGATCATAGTAAAGAGTATATAATTTTTACAATGCATCCGAATTTGGAATCAAAGAAGTTCATATGTAGGTGGATAAAGGTATATCTTATGTATTGAGACAACTAAGCCCACATTAGCATATTTTTCACAATCATGATCTGGAGTTCTCTGTAGTGGTAGACACCCTAAGATAATGGAGACATTATCTATTGGACAAGACATTTGTGTTGTACATGGATAATAAGAGTGTAAATTAAATTTATTCTCAATTCGGTCTTGGACCTTCATGGGAGGATGTGTGTTGAGTATCCATATCTATAAGACATTGAGATAGAATATAATCCTAAAAAGGGAAGTTCCATCGCTTATGACTTAAGTAGGAAGACTCAGAATCCAATTGTGAATGAGTATTCTAATGACATGTGGTTGATGCCACTTTTTTCATATATGTATCCAGATGTTTTGGAGTCTCATTAGTGAGAAAATTATAAATTGAAAAATGCTTTGTCCATGCATTGTAATATGATTAATAGAAGTCATTTATCTAAACAAGAGGGATTATCCTTGGGGTATATCATATATAGTGATGAGATTCCATATTTATGGTCATGGATGATGAAGAAACACTCCATATCTGTTGTCATTTATGAATTATTAAGAGCATTCATGAGGCATTTATTATGGAATCCCATTGTTAGAAATGGTTGGTACATGTTAATTTAACAATGATGTATCATAAGATTTTTTGGAAACATTGGTGGATTGTGATATAGAGGGATATAACATATTTTTTGGTTTCATTATAAACCTATAATAAGGTGAAATTATAGAATAAATGACCTACTAGGTTGTTGAAACATTTAACCATCCTAGAATGGTAGTCAGAAGAAATAATAATAGAATTTATGACATGCTTTCCCAAGACACGTCAGAAGAATGATTCAGTGTATGTCATCCTGAATCAAATGATGAAGGAATACCATTTCCTACCTATCAAAGAGGCCTTAACAATCAATGATATTGGAATCATATATGTTTTGGAGATATTTTTGTTTCATGGTGTATTAAGGAGTATCATTTCATGTTGAGATTAACATTTAACATTGCGATTCAGGAAGAGCATTAGAATGCACTAAAATAACTGGTTCTTCTGAGTACGGCCAATAATCAAAATATTGATGGGAATTCAAAATGTATGATCTTGATTAAGGAGTAAATATTAAGATAATATGATATATACTTCTTCATTCCTTGGTAACAACATATGACTCTAATGGAGTTCGATAATGAAATTAGATTTCATGCATTGATCGGAATGGATCCTTCAAAGGATTTATTAAAAATCTCATGTAACTGATCTTTGTGCTATATATAGGTGGGATAGTCAGTGATATTTGGTTATAGTCCTATGATTGATATATAAAAGTGGTTTTAATTGATTAGAAACCTGTTGGAAACCGCACATAGAATATAGAAACTTTTTCCTAATAATTAACGTTAGCCACTAGAGTTCAAGGTTGGTCACTAGCTCTTCATGTGGTTGATGGTTAGGATATGGAAATACAGTATCTAGAAGTATGGGAAACTACCACCAATAATTTTTAGGTTGTTTCAGAGAGTGTATAGGATTATTCTAGTGTAGTAATAATTAGGGCTTCTATAATGTTGTAGTTCCATTGTCATAAACCAAGTTGGGCTTCCATCCAACTGGACACCCAGCCTAGCCTGAGACGATGTATGAAGGGAGTTCCCAATTCCCACAGGCTGGAAACTAATTCTTGGAATCAAAATAATATTTTGGTAATGATTTATCCAGATAAGAAACCATGATCAATCATCAAACTAAACTTATATCAGAACTAAAAATATATAAATGTTAATAAATACACAATCTAATACAAATAAAATTGTTAATGAACAAATATAATCTGAATACAAAATTAAAATAGAACCATTCTAGCACGATCTTCATATGACATCTTGTCCACCACTAACCACAAGACCAACCTCCTCTAAAGGAAAACCTAACCAGAAACATGAACCTACAAAACAAATCATGTATATTGATGCCTAGTTGAATGAGTAGGGTCTAAGGTTAAAGATCTTATTAGGTAACCATCATATAGTTTATGAATTTCCATTCCCAAAAAATTCCACAAACATAATTTTTAAATACATTAATAAAATAATATTTTATTCACTTCAAAAAACCCAACACATCATTCCCAAAGATACCTTTTTTTAAACACACTCATCTTTCCTTTTTAAAAATGGTATCACTTTAAACATCCCAAACCAAGTAAAGAATCAAAAAAATCCATACCAAGTGACAAAGAATGGGTTATATAGAAAGTAGTGGAAACAATACCTGAAGAAAAAATATAAAAGGGCTAATATCCACATGTAGTAAAAAACAAAACATATAGATATTCAATAATAGAAATTTCCTAAACATCACTACAATAAATCCCTATATGTACTCAAATAAGTATCAATTGTTGACATATGGTAGAGCTCCATAGTCAATAACCATCTATCCATTCTAAACTAGCTAATGCAGTGGTAGGTCCCACTTGTCCTCTCAACAAATCTAGGGGGTATAAACCATATAATTGTAATCCACAAGAAACCATTACATAACCCTATAAATAACATCTAGGAATAGCATGATAATACATATCAATGAATGTGAAGGTATTTACATGTTTGTTTCAACTAAAACCCACTACCATCATACTTGCCTAGACTAAACACCAACAGTGCCTATGCGTTAACCCTCTTCTCAGAGGATCTGTTATAGGGATTCTTATCTCACAACAAAACATTCACAAGTGAAAATTAGTTCATCGTATCAATATATTTTCAAACAAATTTCCCAAACATAATAAAATAACAACTAGGACATCACGTCACATAAATTTTAAAATAATTTTTCCAACCGTTATAAAGCATCAACTGGGCCTTCACATCACCTAACATCAAAACCAACATTCCTAAGGAAACAAAAATTAACAAATCATCCATTAATATTTCTAATCCAAATACATATAAAAATGATTTCCAAACCATTTACAAAGTCACTATGACACACCACTTTCACGTGAAATATTCTAAACCAAAATTTAAATTTCAATTCCAAAACCATTTCCAAGAGAAATTGAAAACATTCAAAAACACAAAAAACACCCAAGAAATACTTTTTCACAACATAGTTACTATGTATGTATTATAGTTCCACAGAGTCCTCATACTAATTATTCATAAAAAATACCTTAAAATTAAAAACATGCCCAGATTTAGAGAACATGTTTGAATTCACATTTAATGTAACTCATGGCGGGAGATGGAATCACAATTTTTTGTAAATCACTTCCAAAAAATATCATATCCTAAAAAGTCACATCCTGTAATGTATTAAAATAATGTGTAAATGATCTACTCTAGTTCTATAGCTCAACTTTACACTCAAAATTCCAGTGTCATGCCGCGTGCTCCGCTCATGCTGCGAAGTGTCTTTATTCTCTTATTTTCATCTGTTTTTTATCTTTTTACAATTATCTACTATTTCAGCCAATAAAACCTAAAAAAATCGATAATAATTTGAGAAATTATAGAAATTTAAATATAGAAATATTTATATTAAAACACTCTTAAAAAGTATAAATGAAACCCATTCATCAGTCACTTGATGCACTAATTTACCATTTTGAAACCAAGTAACTATTTGAAAAAAAAACAATATGGTTTTGGAAGAACCATTTTAGATGAGGAATTGTGAAAGAAAAAATGGGTAATGGGAGATAAGCCTTTGAAAAACTACAATTTGAGGGTAGCATAATTATCAAGGGACACTATCATTTGTGTGTCATCCATATGTATACCTTTTTTACATATAGATGTTCCAAAATCAAATGCAAGTCTTAAAGAATACATGAAAATACTAACAAACCATATTTAAATGAAAATAAGTTACTTTACCTCCAAACCCAAAAGGCCAAACATAAGTTCCAGACCATAATATTCCCCAATTACCACATACAACACCCAACACACAACCCAACTACATTTCCAAAACATAGCCAATGAAAAACACCACCCAAAGAACTCAATTTTACTTTAAAATATTAGTTTACTTTTCATCAAACCCCTTGTGTGCATTTAAATAAAGTAATATTTAAATAAACACCTTGGAAACCATTTCACACTCATTTTTCATCATGAATACACAAAAAAATACTAACACACCAAAAGTAAGAATGTAACATGGTTAAATAATTATGTAAAATTTCAAGCATCAAAAAAATATTTTTGAATGTAAATAGATAGACACACCTACGTCAATGAGGTGTGAATGCAATGAATTTCTAGGAGAAGTATTAATACACCATGAGAGACTATATGCACACCGTAACATAAAATAAATTGAACCAAACATCAACCATAACCCTTAGGGTTCATCCACCAGATAAACCACCAAGAAAATAAATTGAAATCTAGAGAGAATAAAGGGAAAATGTAATAAAACCAAAGATAAAGAGATAAGATCACTAAACATTCAATCCAAGTGATGAATCACCAAGAAACCTCCTTGAAATCCACTTAGTGGGGATTTGAGGAGAAAAAATTATCCATCAGAGGCTTCTATGTCAGGGGATTTTGAGTGGGGTTTCAAAGAGAAGAAACCCCAATTAAAAAAATCCAATAATACCATTCTTTGGGTGTGATACACGGTTTGAGTGCACAGTTAAACAAAACTTGCACAAAACATTAATTTCTCTAATTTCAATAGTTACACAGGTTTCACACATATATATCATAGTTAGTTTAACTATGGACATTAATCATGTAACTTGTGCACAATTATCATGCATGGTTAAACTAATCCTGAACATTAATTGTGTGTTATGGAAAAAAGTCCCCAAACTTCACCCTTTTCATACAAAAACTTCTCTAACTCAAGGGGATAAACCATCCAACAAAAATACCCCACATGGAAGTCACACCAGGGGTGTCACAAACTCCCCACCATTCTATTTTCTTTCCATACCTTTCACACTAACCATTAATAATTCTAAAAACCACCAAAAACCTTTAAAACTCATAAATTAAAACTGGAAACTCAACTCAAACCTCAACTAAAAGAACTGAATCCAAAAAAAATAAAGAAAAAGAATAACCAATGTTAAGATATCACAATTCTTCCCACCACAAACACTTTCTACAACATGTAACTCACCAAGTTCAATGATAAGCAAAACTTTATCCCAAAATATAGTGAATCTAAATGAATCCACAAACCTTGTGGAAATATTTCACTTCATGAGTCACACTAAACCAATTATAAGGAAACCCACAATTAAAAGGACTATGAAAAAGGAGGATGGTTCTCCCCACTATAAGAACCCGACAATAATGACCGAAATTGAAACTACAAACATGATGTCACTAATACAGGTACTCCCAAAACAAACCAAAAACCTTTAACATAGGGGAATCCACTAAGGGTAATCAAAACAAACAATGAATCCAAAAATGATCCATAATTTTGTCAGGATGAAAATATCTCCAAACTAAGAAGAATCAAAGACCAATAAAAATCGTTAATTTGGAACACAATTCATTATTTCTATAATATGTACACTTCTTCACAATGAAAAAACATGAAACCAAAACTAATCAACAATGATAACCATTTAAAAACCAATATCCATAAAACATAACAACTGAATTACAAAGAAAACAAAACCACCAAGGCCTTTACAAAAAATAAAACAAACAATATATGACTTAAATCATTTTATTATTAAATTAGAGTAAAAAAGATTGAGAACAAACGTACATAAAATGATTTTTTACTACATATAAGATTCACATAGGGTTTTATGGAAATATTACTTATGATTGAAGCATCTACTACCCCATAGTAAAGAACAAGCATCCTCTGATCAATATTTACTCTTCTCATCATGATTCTTATATATTTTCTCAATATTACCCAAACTTCCACATCAATGACAATATTTATGAGGATTAAGACAAGATGGATTCTAATTCTTAAACATTCCACACTAAAAGAACACAAATAATAGTTATGATGATCTAGAAGCTTTATAAAATGAAAGAGATTTGTCCATAATGGGTTCCTTTGGAACAAATATATCTCCTCTTATGGAACCTTCATGAGTGGAAAGAGGTACCATATTTCCAACTACCTATGATGTAGAAACCAAATCATCTAATAACTCTTCATCCACCCGCTTCCTAAATAGAACTTCACCATATGATATTAATTTTTCCTTCATTTATGGATGAAGTCCCCAAACAAAAAGAGTATCTTTCAACTGATCTTGTGATGCTAAGTCTAGATAAAGGAAAACTAGATCCTTGAAGTTGTTAATATTGGCCATAACTCTTATTGAACTTTTTGAACATTCATGATATATTCTACCTTTATTTTCTACACCTCATCATTTTCAAAACATTATATAATTGTGGCCTTAAACACTTCCCAAGACATCCCACCTTGCAAATATATCAAGAAGATTACCTTCCACATTTCTGAAGCTGAACCATCAAATAAAACTAGGAAATCTCAAACCCTAAATTATCCAGAAGTTACCAATAACATGAAGATTCTTTCAACATTACCAAGCCACTCTACAACCCCTAAAGTACCTCAATCACCATGAAAGATATTAAACAACATATATTAACATGACACTTCCACCACACTCGGAGTCTGGGTAAGGTCAACAACTGGATGTTAATCACTACAAACCATTGGGGCATTTCTTAGTGGCATAATCAGAACAAAATAAAAACACATAACTAAATCAAAAACATTAAAAACTCAACCAAATGATTATCCTATACCAAAACATCCATCTTATAATAAAACATAAATAGATAGAATGATGATTCTTTTTTCACATCCCAAGATTTCCATCCAAATTTGAATCAAAATCCCCCCATTAAAAACCAACTCACTTTTAAAACTAGATCCAATCACTAAATGTCACATTTAAAGAAAAATAACACATTGAAAACTTTTTACTTTTGAAATAACCTTTTTTCAAAAAACATTTTACTCTTTCAAAATAAACTGACACCAACCAAAATCAAACCAAATTAAAACTCACCCCAAACTCCTTGGATAAGGAAGTAGTTGTCGTGTATAACCTAGTTAAATGGTTAGTGAGAAATTCCCCAACTAAGAACCAACAACTAGGAGGACCTTGAACCATGCACTCAATCTCCACATGGGTCACAACTCCATTTGAGATTTCTAGATAACACCAGATTAACTCCATTTTCATTACTCATCCATAACCCAAAAACCAAAACAAAAGACTCAAATCCCGAACTACCCATAGAAACATGAGGATCATAATGATAAAGGGTTCATAACTTCCTTCCCATACCTACCTATCATGTCTCAATAGTCTTAATCTCCAATTTACCTCACACCCCAAATAACAAGGTTTCCCTTTGATACCATTTTTTCAAGAACTAGGTCGAGCTTCAATTCAACCTGACTCCCAACCCGGTTTGAGACAAGGCCTAAAGAGAATTCTCGATCCTCAAGGGCTAGAAAACTAGTTTTGGACATCAAAATAATCCAATTAAATAATTTATCCCAATACATAACCAAGAAAAATAACAAAAATGAACACACAATAGAACTAACAATAAATAAATAATAATATATACCCAAACCAATACAAATACAATAACTTATGAACAAACATAAACTGTTTAAAAAAATTAACCACTCTAACATGATATCCATGTGACATCATGGTCACCACCAACCACAATAAAAACCTACTCTAATAGAAACCCAAACCCGAAACATGAACCTAAAAAAATAACTTAGGTTTATTGATGCCAAGTTGAACAAGTAGGGTGTGAAATTAAGTTTCTCAATAGGGAATCACCATAAATTCTATGCATTTCCTTTTACAAAAGAGTCCAAAAAAACTAATTTTAAATAAAATTAAAAAATATGATATTATTCACATTAAAAAACAAAACACAAACATTGAAAATTTATCTTTTAAGAAAACAAAAGATGCATTCCTTTTTTAAAATGGTTTCACATTCAAAAACCCAAATCAATGTCAAAAATCAAATATGTACCACGTGACTAGAAAGGTAATATACCTAAAGTAAAAAAATAAAATAAGAAAACATAATATTGAAGTTATAATATCTAAATACATTAGAAATAAACATAAAATATTTCTAGTTAATCCTGGGAATTTCTTAAACATATTTAGAAGAAATCATGGATGTACTAAAATTGGACTCTTCTTCTAGAGTGTGGTGTAGCACAATATTCAATGGCCATATGGACACTCCTAACTGTCCAATATTTTTGAAAATACTACCTTTACTCTTATAAAATATTTGGGGTAAAACCTTTCAAATATCTTTTGATAAGAAACCACCAGTTGACCCTCTAGATGATGTCCAATAATCCCATGATAATAGTCCTATTTGAATGGGAAGGTCCTCACATGGGTGGTTCAACTAAAACCCACTACCGTCGTGCTTGCCTATCCCCAAAACCAACACTATGTATGCACAAAACCTCTTCTCATAGGATCCTCTATACAGGTTCCGACTTCCCAGAAAACCATTCAAAAGTTTTAGTCAGTCTTTCAAATAATTTGATATTCAAAACCACTTTTCCAATCATCATAAAATACTAACAGGGCCCTCACATCACATAAACTTTCAAATCATTTTTAAAACCATTATAAAACACCAACCATGCCTTTACATCACATCACATTAAAACCAATTATCCTAATGAAACATAAAGTACCAAATGGGACATTAACATTTTTTATCGAAATACATTTACAAAACGATTTCCAAACCATTTCCACAGTCACTATGAAATACCACTTATACGTGAAATATGAAAAATAAACCTTTTCATTTAAAATACAAAACCATTTCCAGTATAATTTGAAAACAAGAAACACCAAAAAAAGTACCAAAGAAACATTTTTCACTAATAATATACCAAATATGTCTTCAAGCTCTAAGTAGTCCTTCATGGAAATTATTTACCAAATCATATCTCAAAATTCTAATTGGCAAAATCTGTAGAGAAAACATTTTAGCTCACATTTAAATTAACTTGAAGTAACAATTCACTATTGATAAAACAAGTAACATTTAGGAAAAATAATAGGTGTCTTGAAGAACCATTTGAGATGAGGAAGATGGAAATAAAAAAAGTCGAAAGGGATAGAAGCGTTTGAATAACCAGAGTTTGAGAGAAGAAATATTATCAAGGGACATTATCATTTGTGTTTCCGTCAATATGTGAACCCTATGAACATATGGATATGACAAAATCTGATGAAACTCTCCATGAATAATTTAAAATACCCAAAAATATTATTAAATTAACACCATTTTCTATACCATAAAACACAATAATCCGCACATGATAACCAAACCATAAAAGTCACCAATTTTCACATAAAACACCCAACACACAACCTAGAAAAATTTATAAAAAATAAAAATGGGAAAAAACAACCTTTATAACCCAATTTAACATTTAAAGATCAATCTACATTTCATCAAACAACATGTGTGCATTTAAATATTGGAATAATTAAAGAAACCCTTTAGAACCATTTAGAACAAATTTACCATCACAAAAATACCAAACACAATTTATGATAACACACCATGGAAAAGACTATAACATGTTTGAAGAAATAATGTAAAGCTAAAGAATCAAATTAATGTGAAAAAAATGAAATTGATGGAAATGCATAACTCAATGACATATAAATTCAATGAAACTATGGGATAATGAATAATACACCCAAAGAGATAATATATACACCATAACATCAATGAAATTGAACCATACCTCAAAACTAAACCTTATAATTCATCCAAGAGAGAACCCACCTATGAAATACCAAGAAACCATGATACAAGAAAGGAAAAATTGATTAAAACCATAGGAAGATAAAGGATCCCTAACCTTTAAATCTTGTTGATTAATCACCAAGAAACCATCTTGAAATCTATATGAAGGGGAATATAGGAACCAATATTTCTTATGGGAGGAATCCATGTTGGGAGAGCATGAGTGGGGTGTCTAAGTGAAGAAACCACAATAAAATTTGGATAAATTCAAAAACAAATACACTTCTTTGGGTGGGTTTCACAATTATATCACATGGTTAATGAATCCATACAAAAACCATGTAATTTTCCACTTTTATGAGTTTCATGGGTGCTTCACAATTAGGATGCATGGTTAGTTTAACTATGCACCTTAACCATGATACATATTCACACTTCATCTTGAGGGATATACAAATTGTGTATCATAACTGTGGGACCTATAAAAAGTCCCCAAACATTACCCTTTTGGACCCATAACAACTCTAACTCAAGGGGATACACCATAAAATAAAAAATAATCCACAATACAATGGGTTTCAAAGACTCCCTATGATGACACTTTATCCCCATACCTTTCACACTAACCTTGAATAAGTCCAAAAACCACCCAAAACTGTTAAAACACAAAACATAAAACTGAGAACTCAACCCAAAACTTAAAAAATAACCATAGAAAATAAATATTAAAACAAAAGAAAACCCAAGGTCAGGGTGTAACAACCATCAATGATGTGTTTCATGTATTATGGAATTAGATGTATCGCATTTATCATTCTATAATTATTATATATTTATGTATATTATTAGTTAATATTAATGTATCCTTTATAAAGAATATTTTTACTATTGTAGACCATAGTGTGAAGAATCGCTTGGGTAAGACTCTAACATTGGTGTGATGGTAATGGTAGCATGGTTCTATTCAGGGGGATAATTTAGAGAGGGTGTCTCATATACTAGCATAGTTCCCTATTTTTTTATTTTTTAAAACCCAATGATGCACATGGGAATACCAGAAAGATATGTAGAATTTTTTTCAGTTTTTAAAATCATGCCCCCATATATATGAACCTCTATCACACCCCAACATATAGAATTAGTATAAATCCTCTCTTATAATTGTATTTTTAGATTTGTGGGAGTTTATGGTGAATGGTGTCTTAAAAAGGATATTACTTGATTTTTTTTTGAAAAATGGTCTATACCAAGATCGTGGAATTGGTTATATTGTGTTCATGTGTCTCTTGGATGAAAAAACCTATACAAACGGCCAGTAGTTATTATGAAATATGATAAAGAGAACTAGTGGTCATCTTATGTTCCACAACCTATGAGATTCACCAAAAGAATTGTGGAGCTCAAGGAAAGGCTCAAATATTTTGGGCCACCGGTCAACGGTGTGGTTTGTGACAATGGGAGATTCCTCCAAATCAAGGTAGGTAGCATTATATCATGTTTCCTGGGGTTTTAGTATTTTTGAAATTCCTAGTGGGTGCCAAATTTTCTGGGAATGGTTACGCATGTCACTTACCACATTAACATAGGGTTTTAATGATTCTTTATACCTTTTTTACTACTATTAAACAAATATTTTTCATCCTTTGGGATCATATTATTTATTTTGTGTCTTCTTAAATAGATATATAAAAATTTTAAGTTTGTCCAGATGTGTCTTAGGGTGAATCCATTAATCTTTGGATTGATCCTTATACATTAAGGGATTTCAAGACTATATCACTTCCTCTCCAATAATTGATACTGATATTATCAATGTTTTCTTAGTCAAATATGGATTCCTCAACTTCTCTAAATCCATATTTTTTTCCCTCGATTTTTTATTTGATATGAGGTCTATTTTTTGTATGTTTTCACAAATTGATGAATTATTCTCAATTTACTCCTTGTTATACTTATTCCAGTCATAAAATAAGAATCTATCACTAACCGTTTGTATTTTTGGTGTTACACTATGATTAAAATTCATCATCCTTCTATTTCTACTTCTCTACTTTTGATATTGGTTGTCTAAATCATCTATTTAGGGTCTGATTTTGATTTTTAGAATATGTTACGTGTGTCATCATTTAATTACACAATACATAAATTCTATTCTAATTTTTTTCTAAAAATATTCTTTTAATCTTATTAAATAGACCTCCCAGTTAATGTTTCTAGTTTTTTTTTGTGATTGGAACCCTGTACTTTTTACAATTGTGACATGTTCATAGCTTTGAACTAATGCTTGAATATGGAATATATGAACTTATTTTTTTAATGCTGAATTGTGTAAAAAATGTTTGATCCCTTAATCTTTCATTTTGAACTATTTTCTTCCTTGGGGTTTGAAATTTTAAAATATAGACTTGGAATGATATGTGAATTGGTATTTTGGATCACTGAAATGTGAAATATAAATTTGGAATAATTGACATATGACATGTTATATGGGAATTATTCATATTTTAAATGGTCATTGGACATAAATAAAAGGTCAATTTGTATTTGAATATTATTTATATGACAATTAGTAATTGGGATAAATTGGACTGTGAATTTAAAGTGGGAATATTTGATATATAAATTGGTAACTATCCATGTAATTTGAACTTGGAATAATGGAATATTTTAATGTAACTCTGATTTTCATGATATTTGGAATTTGGAATAAAATAAAAAAATTAATACAATTAACATGTTTGGTCTATTTTTGTATTTTGGTATTTTTTGGATCATTCTTCTACTAGATAAATGGAATATGAGATTGGCCCTAGCTTTGGAATTCACCTCATATAATCTATGACCAGAATCTATAGTTAACCCCTAGTATGAGAATTATCTTTGGGTCTGATGTGTAATTAATATTAAATTAACCCAGGGAATTGAAATTGCCATTATTTTTTATGTGAATTGAATATGTAATTAACATATAGAATATTTGTATGCCTTGTGTTTGTTGAGCATTATTAAAACATGTGTGCATATCTTGATTACTATTATGAGACCCATTTATTGTTATTTTGTATTAAATTTATAATTAATTTCTTTTTTATCATACTATTGTGTGAAATATTACTTAGACAAGATTTTTTCAGACATCATTGGTGTTGGACTACTTAGTTTTACTCACAGCTTATTCAAGCCACTATTTGGTGCCTAGGAAGAATTTATAGATGCATGTGTGGACTACGGAAGGGTCCCTCATCTTGATTAATTAATTTTCTAGTTAGGAATAGAGGTTGGAGATGGGACCATGCATGTAGTTCAATAATATTTTTGGGGGATATTATTTGATGTTTTCTTTTAGTAGGTTTCTTGTATGAATCTACTTTGACATTCAGTATGACATTGTATTGATTGATGATATATGGTTTTTTTAAAATTTCATGTCTATCTATTAGAGATGATTGTATTAATTTTTTTTCAGGTTTTAATTATTATTTAAATTATATAGAATCCCAACCTAGGTTCCACATGGGATTTCCCAAATACAATTCATTACATGACCTCAGGAAGCCCTCCACATACGCCAGAAGATTCCCACTAGTATCAATGGATTAATATGTAATTTATGTATAATATACCATCTTTATCAAAGAATCACAATAGTATAATGAAATATAAAATATAACCACAATAATATAATAAACAGTAAATAATAAGTATCATATGAATAAATAAAAACATAGAAAATTACATAAACTGAAGTAGATAATATGTAATGTCATATATGTCCCATTTGTCTTAAGAAAACTCAAACTAAAGACATAGTTACATCTCTTGTGTGGGTCCTAATATCATGTCAACATCCCTCATCCATGGCCCATACTGAATCATAATTAATCCATCTATAATAATAATGTATACCTTATCATATTGTTTGTACATGAAGTCTATTTGGGTACCGATCAGTTGAACTAAGTTTAGTGTGAATAAAACTCACTCAACCACCACCCACAAGGTATAAAGAAATATCCAGTCTTTAACAGTGTATGTAGTTGTATAATGGATAAACAATAACAGAAAGATGTAATCAAGTATCATATATTTAATTCTTTATACAACCACATCATATATTCTTTATCCCATTATGGACTATGAATCATACACCATAGGAATATTACAATTAATTATTTCATGGGATTTAATTATTCATTTAATTCCAATTTCATTTCTAGTACCTTGAACCATCAGTATAAATTTCAATATATCAAAATTTGCAACTTTATTTTAATTTCAATATCTAAGGGGTAGAAAATCAGTTTAAAACCCTAGGAGTATTTGGAGAATCATTTCCTAACCTGCACCTCATTGTTCACATGAATTCATGAGGGGCATGTAGATTCATTGAAACATCCAAGGTAGTGATAAAATAAGTATTTTTCATGTTTATTAATATTTATGAATTAGATATTATATTTACCTTAAATGGGATGCTACGTTCAATATCATAACCAATAACAAACAATCAGTTTCTTTAAAATCTTTTTTTCATGCAAGACAATGTTATATTTAACAATAATATACTCTTAATATTATTATTTAATATGGACATTTTTCACCTTTTAATGGAATAATTTCATTAAAAATAAATTTTCATAACTTTTATAATTTTTATATGATAAAATAAAATTCATTTTTGAGATTAAAATATCAAAAAAATTAATTTGGGTGAATTTTTTGGATTTTTATAAGAACATTAATATTTTGATGAAAAGTGAATAATGATAAATTTTAAATCAAAACATCATTTTTTTTACAACTTATTTATATATTTTAAATATGTTTTAAATTTTTTTTCAATGTATAATCAGATCCATTTTATATAACTTAAATAGTTATGGTCATTGGAAACAATTTAACATTGAATTTAGAAATAAAAACTTATCAAATTGTTGAACATTTTTTACTTTAAAACTCCCTTTATTGTATCATCTACAGGAGTAATACTAAATTAATTTTTTTCACTTATATTATTTGAATTTGAAGAAACGAATTCCATATTTAGAATAATGATAATTTCTAATTTTCTTATAAGTTAAACTTAGTTGTTGAGCGAAATGAATAGTGAAAGTTATTAAAATTAATTATAGTGATTAATGTAAATATGTGGTTACTTAGTGGTTATGCATTAATATTAAGCATCTAAATTACTTAGAAAATTGTAAAAAATTTATTTTCATAAAATTATTCGACCATATCACCTATTTTATATAATTTTAATAATTACTGGAGTCATATTTTGTAAGATATGCCTATCAATAGTGCTTACCTTTTTATATTTACAAGAATGCCACTCCCCCTCCACTATAAAAGACATTCAAACTCCCCATTTCTTCAAAGCACTCAATTCCCTTTTTATTTTAAAATCTATGCCCAAATAAGCTTCCAAAATGCATCCATTCACCCTATAGTCCTCAATTTGTTCATAAGTCTGTCCAAGAAAGCCCTTTGCTGAAAACTAAAAGGAGTTACTTGAAAATGATGTAACATTATTCAATTTGCATTTATATGTTATTTATTTATCCACCCCTTTATTTATTATTTATCCATTATTATATAATAACATTTTTCTTATAAACATAATGATATGTTTTAATGTCTAGGTTTAGACCTACAGCTTCCAACACTTCTATCAAATGGTTAACGAAATTACCATTCATGTGCGGTGAACTAACTCCTCAAGAAACTATGAAATTCGGTTTTCCTTCACCACCACTCATGGTTGGGAATTTTGATAAGAAAAAATTATTATATTTCTATATATATGATATTTATGTTTTCTAAATATATATGGAATTTTTATATAACACATACCTTCATCCTTTCCATTTTTGGTAAATATGATAACAACTCTTGTGGACATGTGGTCTACCTCCTAATCAAAGAGATGTGATATGTTGAAAAATTACATGGAATGCATTAAATATGGTATTAATTAAAAATATATGGAGGAAATATAATATATATTATATTAATCAAATAATTGATCATCTAAAAATATAATATATCATTTTATTTATTACCATTTGACACGCTAAAAAAGTGATAACATCATTCATGGGTGTGTGGACTACAACCTCCTTGACTTGATGTGATTCCTTTTACATAACAAGAATTATATATATATATATATATTCATATTTTATTAAATAATATGTTATTTTTCATCTAATTATCAATATTGAAATATAAATTCTACCTACCTCTATTCCAAAATTATCATTAAAAAATGAGAACGTTACCCATGTGTACGTACGGCCTACCATCTCCATGATTGTAACATTGGTTCATATTTCATAATAATCATTAATTAATTATTTTAAAATAATAATTTATATATAAATATGATAATTATTTCTGGATTATTATTCTTTATATGTATATATAATTACCCCTTTCACCATAGTGGACCTGCCAAAGTGGTTTTTAAAACATAAATCGAATGTGATCAAAACACCCGATGTAAAAATAATAATTTATATAATTTTTTAGAATATTGTAATAAGTGAAATAAAACTAATGATAAAAATGAAAAAATTTCTAATGTAATTAAATAATTAACATTATATTTTTATTCAGGAAGATAAATACATATATGACAAGACGGACTCATGGAAGGGATTTCTTCTCAATCTCCTTTCATTGATGCATTTCTTGATGATATGCACCTTTATTTTTTGATAAGGTGTATATACAACCCCTATTATGTTATCTATCAATATATTATCTATTATCATGGTATTTAATGACTTGATAAATATTAATATTTAATGGGGTTTTTGTTTTACATGTTCAAGCTGTTATGGGACACTTTGAATGTTTACTGATTTAATTTTTAAATATTTTTTTCTATGTCAGTATTCTTGATATTATTTTATTTGATTATATATAGAAAGGGATTATAAAGAAAATTTTGTATCTACATATAATTAATTAAAAAACTTTAAAAAATTATTATTTTTATATTTTCTATACGAAACATTTTGAAAAACAAAAAAAATAAATCTTTTATTCTTAATGTACACAGCAACAATGAATTTTCTGCCACTGTAGCCATTATTTAATTTTTTCTTCATTTTTTATAAAATTTCACATTATAAAATAGAAAAACTTATATCATATTTTTGGTTATTTTGGTATTGAATTTTGTTTAAGAATGAAATTTATTTTCATTAAAAATGGTGTTTAGAAATAAAATAGTACTTTAATGTCTGAAAGTGATTTTTATACGATTAAAATTTTTTTCTCAAATGATGAAATTTTTTATTTCAAGTTGTGGTTCAAGGATATTATACATGATGGGTGTACAAAAATAGATATTGTTGATCCCATTATAGCCTAAATAATGGGTGCACCCACATAGCACCCCAATGCATTGGGTAATGATTATATTCTCTAGATAAATATATTATATGTTATCCATATGGTTATTTCAATCTGTAAGGTTTCTATAAGGCTTTTTAAGGGTTCAAGGTTATGATTTACCATGGTACCAACATGAAGTTTTTATTATTGATAATGGGTTTTCATAGAAATAATTTTTACTAATTGTAAAATAAAAGGTATTTATTAAAGACTAATATTTAACTTTTGGGTAATTTGTTATGTTTTCATGAAAGGGGTTTTTAGGAGAATTAATATTTATCAATGGAATAAAGTTTTCCTTTTTTTATATCCATTAAAAATATTTTTATGCTCATACAATGTTTTTATATATTTTCACATTATTTAATATTGAGTAAGGGATTAGAAGAGGTCATTTTAAAAGTCGTAAAGTGTTTTTATAAAAGAGATCATGCATTATTTTTTAAACAATTTATACGATGTAAAAAACGGATATGGTTCAGAAGTGTCCACTTTATATTATTTTATTTTATTATCTTTTAGATATGGCCTAATTATATAAAAATCTAAACCTGGAAGGATCCTTAATTTGAATAAAAGTAAATTCTTAAATAAAATCAAATATTATGTAATGTTTAAGTTCGCTGTATTATATTTTTTATCAGAGTTTAGTTTAAATAACTTTATAAGTTATGGTAATGTTAAAAACTTTCCCTTGAAAATTTTTACATTAAGGTTAGGTTAAAATGTAATACAATTTTAAGATTACCATGTTTATTCAATTAAAATATCTCTATTCAGAATGGTTTTCTAAACAAGAAATAGGGATGCCTTAGTGGGAAGGAACCTAAAAGAAGATATCCTTCCAATTAAGAATCCTGAGATGGTTGTAATGGGAACAAAATAGTTTGTTATAATGATGCATCAGTTTTATCAGGAGATAAATGGTGGTGGTATCCATGCTCTAGAGGAAACTGATATACCCTAAAGGAACATGTATTTTATAGAAACTTTCATGAGGAAACACCCCTATCATTCAGTGGATCATCTATCCTAGTAGTATCAAAAGTATGGATAATTTTTTTGTAAAAGTTATTTGAAGTCATGGGATGTTCAGAATGAAAAAAGGTAACCCTTGTCATTTATCATTTTCAAGGTGAAGCTGGTCGATGGTGGTCTTTGGTTAAGAATACCATATATAAATATGATCTTCATTCCATGGAATGGTAAATATTCAAGGAACGTTTCATTGAGAAGTATTTTCCTAAGGTTGTTTGACTACGAATATAAGAAAATTTCCAAGAATTGAGGGAAAATGATAAAGATTCTATAGTAGTATATGAATGAAACATCACAAGATTCATTAGGTATGTGACATATTTTATTCAGGACACATATATAATTTTTTTGTTTTACTCAATATTGAAACCAAGTCTAAGAAGATATTTGGCCACATTATAATATAAAATCTATTAAAATGTTGTTAATTATAATGGAAAGGTTTAGATGGATTTTTATGACTCTTATGTTCTATGTGATGATGAAATAATGAAGTGGCCAGGCTGTATGAAGATGGAGAAACATGTAACAAATAAATCCGAAGGAAAGAAAATGATGTTCCAATATTTTAGTATGCGTGCTAAAAATCACTCTAGAGAATCTATTATGATGATAGGTAAGTGGTACTGATGTGTAATGTTTTTCCACATGGATCATGAATACAAGGAAAATAATCTTGAGGAATCAATGAATGTGGTAAATGATAGTCATTTGATGTTAAGGTGTTTTAGCTGCAATGAGATGGTTCATTAGGGTAATTTATGTCATAATTTTGTTTCAAAGGAAGGAAATTTTCATGATTATAAATAGAAATGTGTAGAGAGGTAATTATCTACTACTATATTTGATGTTGGGTCATCAAATGAAATGGTGAATGTTATGTTACTTGTATATTTGAATTATACCGACAAAAATTAGACTATATATCTTCACATTCTTTCATTTCATTAAAATTTTCGTGTAAATTAGAAATATCACCTAATGAAAGTAATATATGACTTTTGGTAAAAAAATCTGGTGGATGTATCAAAATAACCATGATTTATAGGAATCTTCCAATAATCATCAATGGGATGGTTTTACCTAAAAATCTTGTTTAACTATCCATAGTAAAGTTTGATATCATTTTTTTTAAGGATTGGGGTTAATTTTTTCATTATATGATAGATTATAGTGCTAATAAATTTGTGTTTAATGATTTCAAGCCCTTGAAAACTTACTAAGAAGCTATGAAATTGATTAGAGATGGAAGTGGAAGTTACAAAGATTATATTTTTGAAAATAAATAAACTGCTTGAATTAGTGATGTTCCAGTATTAAATGAATACATAGATGTTTTTGCGGATGATGTTCTTAGTTTTATTCTTAATCGAGAGGTTGAGTTTATTTTTTAGTTAGTACCCAATGCTAAGCCTATTTCAAAACCCCCATATCGAATGGCTCAAGTGGAACTTTTAGATTTGAAAAATCACTGTCGGAGTGATTTAATAATGGTTTCAATGGACCTAGAACATCCCCATGGGGTTCTCCTGTCTTGTTTGTTATAAATAAATATGGATAATTTATACTTTTAATTGATTATATATCCATGAATAACATCACTATTAGTAAAAAATATCCTTTACCACATTTCAATGATTTTTTTGATCAGCTCCCGGCAACACAGTTTTATTCGAAGGAAAAATTGTGGTTGGGGTACTGTTAGTTGATATTGAAGGAAGATGGCTTTTTTTAGACATTGATTCAAAAAAATATAGACACTTTGAATATGTATATATGAAGTTTTGGTTATTTAATTCACCTTCTATATTTTTTGATCATATGAATATAATTTTTTATGAGTTCATAGATAAGTTTGTGTAAGTGTTTATTAATAAAATTTTATTATTTTATAAATATCAAGAAGAACATGAAAGGAATCAAAGGGATGTTTTTAAAACCTCGGAATAAAAACACTATATGGGAAATTTTGAAAGTGCGAAATTTGGTTGAAAAAAAATTTATTCCTTGGTCACATTATTTATAAAGATAGAATAGCTCATGATCGTACTAAAATAAGTAATTGATAAATGGCTAAGACCCAAAAATATATCTATGATTCATAGTTTTATTGGATTATTAGGTCACTATTTGTGGTTTGTTGAGAGATTTTCTCAGTTTTCTAGGCCACTGACTGTGTTAAATCAAAAATTTGTTATGTTCATCTGGACAATATAATGTGATGATTGTTTTCAAGAAGTGAAATGAATTTTTATGAATGATCCTATTTTTTCCTTACCTTCCATAAATAGTGAATTATTAATCCAAATTAATTATTCATTAAAAGGAATTGGTTGTTTTCTAATGAAAAATGATCAGGTAATTTCTTATGTTTCACGTCAGCTGATACCTCATGAGTTTAATTACACTATACATTATTTGGAATTACCGATAGCTGTTTTTTAATTAAAAATTTTGGGACATCATTTTTATATAGTAAATTGTGTAATATATATTGATCTCAAAATTTTAATATATATATTCTCTCAAAAATTACCGAACATGAGACAAAGAATATGTATGGAACTAGTTGAGGATAATGATTATGTGAATTATTATCACCCTAGAAAAGAACACAAGGTTATTGATGCTTTGAGTGGAAAAAAGTAATGATACATTTACCATGTTATGTTTAGAATGTAGTTTTTTTCAATTCTGGAAAACCAATCTATACTCGAAGACCTATAACCATGGTTTATATAAAATTTGGATATAAAATTTAGACCTATATACATAGGGTTTCAGAAAATTGGTTTAGGTTGAGTTATTCTAATGGTTTTTTAAAAAATGTTGGTATATAAATTTAGATAGGAATCGTTATTTGGGATCATCCTTCCCCTACTCATTCAAAACCATATCCCTTATTTGAAATATCACACTCCCCTCCTCAGGTGATCATTAGTTCCCCCCTCCCATTTTTGGGTGATATTCGGCATCCCCCCTTACCCTTACCTAATTTCCCTCTCACCCAAGTGTGCGACCACTCGAGCAAGGGGACACCACCCATATCCTCTATACATATTCTCCATTTCAATTTTTTATTTGAATATTCTAAAATCACATAAGTGAGTTCATCATATTTCTATTTTCTTTATAGTGTTTTTTTTGTTTTTATATATTTTATCATGTGATCAATCTATGAAAATATTTGTTTTTATACTTTCTAAATATAGATTTAATTATTATTGTTTCATGTTTTTACATTATAGGCTTTATAAGTTTTTATTCATGAAAATAAGTAAACCATTCCAACTCTGTTAAATTTCTATCGATTTGGTTTGATGTTCTTTTTTATTCTGTGAATTTTGTTGGTTTCCTAGGTTATTTTAGTATTATAGATGTTTTTTATTTATTGTCTACAGAGTGGTAGTGTTTGTGGATGTTTGGGTATAGGTATTTTTCTTGATATATTTTGGATTTCTTTAAAGTGTTTTTGGAAGTTTTTGTTTCTTTATTACTGTGTAGTTTCCCATTAAACCCCACAAATTGATGTATTACATTTCTAATTTCTTAAATATAGTATACCTCCATTTTTTTGGTAGTTTTTTATCTATGTTTGTCTTAAAAATATTGTAAATTTTTTTGTAATATATATGGTTTATTATAAATTTTATTTTGAGTAAATGAAATCTACTATGTGTTTTAAGAAATTTCAATATTGGGTTATAACGAAATAATTAATATTGTATTTATGGAATGAATAAATAAAAATTTTAAACATTTATTACACTAGTTTAATAACTGTTTCTTATTTTATGGGGATATTTTTCTTGTTTCAAGAGATTTTTAATTTCATGATTCACTTCCTTCATATATTTTCCCCTTTATGATATTATTTATCATGCTACAAAATAGTGTTATAAAAACTAACCAATATTGGATTTAAATATGAAAATGGATACATAATTGAAAGTTTATTAGAGATGAGGTGATTTGTTTTTAAATGATTTTATTATATTTACTTAAAAATTTGATTAGAAAACATCATGGAATTGAATTTTATACTCAAGGGGGTTCTATAAATATGTACTCTTTCTTGGTTAGGTTACCCATTACCGTGATTAACCATAGTTTTAATTACACTCGTGCTAGTATATACTAGTTTAATATTATGATTTGGATAATTTATTTTTAGATAACCTCACTAGATTTGATTATCCACAAGATAGTTACTTTACCTCTAATTTAGGATCATACTTTGGTTAGAGGACTATATTTGTTTTTTGTAGTGACTAAAAGGACCATAAAAAATCTATTCATTCATCTTGTAGTTAATCTCTAATGACTTATATGAATTAATTATGAAATATAATTATTTTATTTTTAAATGTATTTACTTGAATATGCATTTTGAGTAAACATGATTTATATGTTATTTTATATTGTTAATTTTATTTAATATAATTAAATGGTTTCTTTTCTTATATAAATTTCAAAAAATAAGGTAATCTTATTTTCATATAGTCTATGTGTCGATAACTGGTGAAATCATAAAGGGAATCAATTCTAACATCCTTTATACAAAATTTGTGTGTATATAGACTTATAATCATTTCATGAATGTAATGAAAAATTTATTCGTTGATATAATGGGTATTTTTAGTATTTTTAATGATTGTATGAGATAATAGACATCATATTCATACGTTTCACCTGGATATGGGTAGTGGAAGTTTTTTCTATTCTACTTTTTATTTTTTAAAATATTTAGGTTTCAACCCTCTTGTTCAAAAAAATCCCTTTATCTATTATTGTGGATGTTTTATATGATAGTTTTATATATTTATAAGATATTTATTATGTTTATATTTTATTTATTTATGTTTCTTAATACATTTAATATTTCTTTATGTAATTATTCTATGTTTAAATGTTCTTTTTTTTTAAAAACTATTATTTCATATGTATTAATAATAATATATGAATTTATCATCACAGGATCCTTGATGGAATTATTTTTTGAGTTTTATTTTTATTAAGGTGAAATCATTTTCATTGTATAAGTTTATGTCCTTTGATGTTGTTGATATCCCATGTTGATCAAGAATTAAATTTTAGTATTATGGTATGCCAGATCATGTATAGGGATGGATAGATAGGTTTGGTTTATTAAAAAAGTGATTATAATGGAATAATTTTGATTGTAAAGTATCAAAGTAATTCAATTTATCCACCCTGATAAATAATTATTATATATCATAGATACCCTACATGGTTCGTTATTTTTAATCATCACTTATATCATATATTATTTCCCTTATTCTTTGTTTCACTTTCTACTATTATGCTTGGATTAATCTCAAATTAAAATTGGTTGTCCATAATTTTTTATTATACTTTACATTATTTATTAGAAGATTACTTTCCCCCATTTAATAGATTGTATAGAAGCTATATGTATCATACTGATCAGATTTCAATGGAGTTTTAATAGAATTTGGAGATTTTTTTAGATTTTTCATTCTCAATCCTTCATATTGAGGATGTTTATAGTTTTCATGATATAATTGTGTTGGAAGACCATAGTTAAGACAAAAATTAGTTATACAACATATAATGAAATCTATAATTCAAAAAAACTATTATATTTGGTATCACTATGGAGTGATAGGACAATGTTCTACTGTTCATGAATTAAAAGAAAAAAGTTGTATGGATAATTTGATATCTGATCAGTTTCCATTTTTATCATTGTGAAGGAGATAGTATGCCTATGTGAGAAGGAAATGATATCAATAAATTTGAGTAAGTGACTGAAGATGATTATTTTGACAGAGGGAAAAATGGAAGTGATGATTTGAGAACTCTTGTATAGAATAAATGTACTAAAATGGCAATTTTAAAAATTTTAATGTGGTTATATCATGGAAAAACATGTAAAGAATTTATAATACCACCATTGATTGTATTCTTATGTATTTTATGGAAAATATTTTGGATAGTGTAGATATTACCTCAAATAATTTTAAGGTATGGATTTTAATTAAGCATATTCTATTTTCTACTAATAAATTTCATACTTCCTTGAAATAATGTTGTTTATTTTTTGAGTAAAAAACTAACCATAATCACTATAAAAAACATGGCACATCTCAATAGAAGAAAAATTCATTTTGAAAGCCATATTATGTGCCAATTAAATTTATGTGTAACTTTCCATTGATTCCTAGGATAAAAAATACATTCATGTCTACATGAATATCTTCCAATATATGATGGAATGATATTGAGAGAATTTAATGTAATGATGAGTTGGTTAATCTTAAATATGGATTACCATGATAAACATTTGATGCATAAAAACCTGATTTTTTAGATTAGGTTCATAATGTCATTTTTTTTCTATCATGTGATTGTTTTAATCTGTGTGGTCATATTCTTATTGCTCACAGCATGTGGATAATTTTTATTCACCTTTATAATATTCCTTTATGGATGTGTATAAAAACCCATTCACATTCTTGAGTATAGTGATATCTAGAAATTATAATCCTGGAAAGGATATAGACTTCTACTTTCAACCCTTAATAATATAGTTGAAGATTCATTGTGATATGGGTGTGTGCACATTCGATGCTTCCTCAAAAAATATATTTTAGATGTGTTACCTTTTAAGAACTAAAAATGATTTCCCTAGTTATGAAATTATGTCTAGTTAGAGAATTAATGGAACAATATCACGTATTATTTGTATGAATAATACATAAACGGGATAGATTAAATTTCCTCGTAGTTTTAGATTCAAGGGGAATCAATGATTCTTGACAACAGATCATGAATATAGGAAGAATCGCCATAATATTGATAATATTGTTGACCCTGAACAACCACCTCATCATATGTTAGGAACTAATGTGCTAAATTAATTGAGAGATTTTAGTTTTTCATGACGTAATGGTTAGATGAAATATAAAAATATGAAAAAATTTTACATTTAATCCATTTATAATTGAAATAAGAGAAGTATCTTTTTTTAGTAGTCCTATTGGTATACTAATTTGTAATGTCATTGTTTTGATGTAATGAAAATTGAAAAAAATATATGAGAAATGTTATTTTCAATTCTTTTAAATATTAAGTTGAAGAACAAATATGACTTTCAATATCATTAGGACTTGATGGATTGGGGTATTCGACTAGAACTGCATCCTTTGTGTATCGGTGAAAACAAATTGAAATTTCCTTGTAATTCTCATGCGATCAGACCATTAAATAAAAAATCAATTTCTAGAATAATTGGAGAATATTAATTTTACAAATATCTATTCTAGAAACATATCGAAACGAGTCTATAGATCGGATTTGAAATAAAAATTCAAAAGAAACTCATGATTATCACATCCTTCCACCTGAATTTATTCCAATAGAAATTCAATATTTTCTTTCTAGTAATATAAGGATGATAGTGATTCACATGAGCAATATTTTAAATATATTTTTTCTAAAATACTATCAATTTCATTATTGATAAAAATGAAGTAAGCCGCACTTTTAATTTTTCTTGAGTTGGAAAAAAATTCTCCATCATTTTTCACCTACATGATGGACATCACAGTTCATCTTATAATAAAAAAACTTACTAGGGGACCTGTTTCTTTTCATTGGATGTATCCTACTGAAATAAATATGTGCATAATGAAATATAATGTACGAAATAGGAACTATCCAAAAGGTCTAATTGTGAGAGGTTATATGGCTCCAGAAAGTATGGATTTTTATTCAATGTAATTGTATGATGTTAGAATAAGACATAACCATTCATATAAGAAATGAATATGAGAATTATGTGGAAATTGAGACATCATTTATATCTACTCCCCAAACAAGAGGAATTCATGTGTCATATATGTTGTCTATATTGATCATTGAGGAGCAGGATGTGGTACATCGCATCATCTTGATTAATTTTGGATTGTCCAATAACTATATAATGTAGGTAATTGGGATATTTATATGTTATCACATAGAATTTTATTTCACATATATCTTATACATTGATTATGATTTTATATAGGTAACATAAACAAATTATAAGTATAGTTCATCTATTTTTTCCTTTGAGTAGGAGATAGGCTTTGTATAGCCAAGAGTTTCTTGGTTGGTTGAAATCAAAGCTATGACCATTACTTTAATTAAAAAGATATATATTTAATTTTAATAATCATATATATTTTAGGTATTGTGTATACATATTGATGTTATTTCTCAAGAATTAAGATTATTTTATTTTGGTATGAGTTCATTAGTTCATTACTTAAAATATTTAACAATAAATTGGTATAAATTTATTACAACTAATCAATAAGTAAAAATGGGAACACATAATGATGGATTTATGTTAACTACGACAATGGAAAATTATTCTAGTGCATCAGATAGTGCGCCCTGATATGAAGATGTCTATTATTATAGACATGTTGAAAAAATATTATTATTTTATTACAACTCTCAATGTTGAGTTGTGATAATGAAATGTAAATTGTTTGATTAATTGATGCAACATAGTATATTTACTTATGATTGTGGATTCAAAGTTATTAACAAGATTTAATTACTAGATACTGATGAACCATTCATTTTTTTCATCAATTGAAAAACAAGTTTTTTATATGAAATATCATATGAGGCCTGTTTATGGTGTCATTAATGAAGTAATTATTAAGGCATCTGTTTCATTATACTTGAGAAAAAATTGAAACCATTGATGCCCCCATTGATGTTGACCAAAATATTGCATTTGAGGAGCTAAATTTTCCCATTGTGAGATTTTATATTGAACCTGAAGTATAGGTTGGTTATATATAGAATCAATCATATATTTTCATAGTTTATTCATTTTAAATTGACATGACTTTCTTAGGTTGTAATTACTATAATTAAATTAATTTAGTTTCTATTTGTAATGATATGTATGTTTCATTATTTTTTGGTTTCATTTCATTTTATTGCATTTATTTTTATTCAAGAAATCAATTTTAAAAAGGGGTTTTAAAATTTTATAACTTGGTATTATGTTATTGTTATAAAAACATGTTATGGAATTTTTTATGACTTCTTTGACTTCAAGTTTTTTGAATGATTTTTAAAAACTATTTCTAAAAAATTTACAATTTATTTTTATGTAGATTATGAAAAATAATTCAGATGTTTTAAGGAAGTGATTATTTGATGATGATCGACAGATGCATGGGAATGGGTTGGCTCCTCAGCTTCTATTAGGGAGTATAATAATTTTAGAATTTTTCTTTTGAATTATATATAATTAAATGTTCATAGTCGTTATGAAATTTTTTTATGGATATTTAGTTTAACTAGATTTGACTCCACATTATACTCAAATGGGTCCAAGCAGCGATGACTCTAGACCAAGAGAGACTTCTCATCTTACACATTCCCACCCTAACCCACCAGCAAACACCCCATCTACCACACCATTCTATCCTTTTATTGAGCCTATATATATGTTCCAACTCATTTCTCCATCATCATCTCATTTAGACTCTTCTTCCCATACCATGTCTACACCGCTTGCAGGGATGTTCTTACTCATGCCTCTATAATGATCTCAATTATCATGTTCTTCCAAAACCATGTCTGCATCACCTATAAAGATATTCCCACATATTTCTCCATCATCATATCATTATCGTCTTCTTCTCATTCAATGTATGCACTACATGTAGAGATGGTGCCACCTTGGTCATTTCCATATCCTTTGATGTATCCCCAAACCTACTACCCATATCTTATCATGTCTACATCACCTATATTTCCTTCCATCTATCGAGGATATGATGATTCTATTCCTTAATCTCCCACTCAAGTGCATAAAGATCATCTAGATCATTCATTGGAACGACCACATCCTTAAGAGGCTACTGATCTAGGATAGCCCAAGGATCTATCAAATCCTATTGAGTAGCCTACATCAGGTTTTTTATTAATACTATGTCAAATTATATCACTTCATTTTTCCCTACTATACCTTGACATAATTATAATTTTTCCCCTTTTATATTATTTAGTAGGATCTTCTAGTAGGTTATGAGGGAACACCATTATGAGGGAAGCATGGAATGGCCGAACACAAATAATGGTGGATTATAATGAAGAAAGTCAGGTGATGGGTAAACATTCCTGGTAGTGTAGAAGTTTCACGAGCATTTTATCAAATTTCCATGATATCATTACATTAGAAATGATCACATGGATACATCTCAGTAAAGACATCTACGATAAATCATGGGCATGGATATGGGTATGAAAAGTTTAAAAATTTATATCTATATTATCGTTGTATTTATATTAATTAGCATATTCATTGCAGAGTCTGTTTAACATTATGTATGGTGAAGCTTCTAAGGTTGCGTGATTAATGGTTCCGGGTGAATTATGGAGATCATACATGCATGAGTTATATATTAGTTAGAGGACTATAGTTGGTTCATATTTAGATAGTGTACCCGTATTCCCCAACATCCCAAAAACACAATATAAAAAAATGATCTCATATTAGAAGACTGATTAATTTAAGTTATTCCAAATATTTAATAGTTTCTATATAAAATTTAATACCTACTAATTGTATTGAATTTTTATTTTTAGGAATAGTCAGGAAAAAATAAAAATAACAAAGAATCAATAAGATATCTTCACACATTTGGGTGCACTACAATTCTTACCATGAGAAGCACCAGGTACATTAATATGAATATAAAGAATATCTAGATTTATATAGTTACTTAGTGAGATATTTATATTTTAATGTCTTATTTTTTTATACATCATTAATTTTTTTATATTGCAAATCTTTGACTTATGTGATATTATATTATTAAATAATTATTATATACTATAAAAATGTTAATTTTAAACATGATACAATGTATCTATGCAAGAAAAACTTAATAGTAAGATAAATATTTTTTAAAACAAGATATATAATCCTATTTTAACATGAAACAATCCCAGTGTAAATGTGATATAATTTCTTTATCTGAGATGGCTAAGGATACACCTTCTTACATATAATTAAAATGTTAAAATTATTTATGAGAACCATTATTAATATCATCTGTTCCTATATTCTTATTGAACACTATGATTTACATATTTTATTCAACATTAAATATGTTATTTTTAATTATTACATGAAATTATGAAAATATTATATATATTATATTATGATTTCTTGTTCTTCAAATCATTGTAATTCCTCCTCTATGAACCTTTCTTTCTCATGTGATTTAGAAATCATATTTCTTATTTTTTATTTTTTGGTAATATTCATATTCAATTAATTTTAGTAGTGTTCACATGGATTTTATTTCCATTTTCATCACTAAAAATAGATTATATTTTTGGAATGTTAATAATTAATAGCATAAATTATATAGTGTTTATGATAAGTTTTTACTTAAGAATTTTTCATCAATTTTTATCATGTGTTTAAATTTATGAATTTTTCATTCATTTAAAAGTTATTTCCTTTTATTATTATTCATAATTATAAAATTTTTATATTAAAAATATTTTTATACAAATCAATTTCATTTTTAGAAAGTGGTATTGGGAATCAATGGTCGTGTGCCTCTAGAAAAATTATTTTTCTATAGTAGGAAGAAAGAGGATGGAAGTGAGATAAATGAAGAAACACAAGAAAAGATTATAAGTATTTTTATTTTTATTTAAATTATTTATATGAAATTAATAATTAAATATCATGTTTATATTATTAAAAATCTTCCATAGAGGCCCTTGATGATAAATAATAGGAAAACTTCATCTCAAATGATCAGTTTTGTCTTGTATTTGGTGAGGATCACCACGGGAGAGTATCATATCTACCAGGTAAAAACATCATTCCCTATAGGTGTTGGTTCTAATTGGGATCCACTTAAACCTTTCAGACCTGTGATATAAAAATTTCTCATGTAGAAGAACCTGATTAAAAAAATATTTTTACATTAGTATGAAAGAACTAAATATGAGCATGAATTAAGTAACCCGATCACCGAACACTTCCTGAAATCTTTGTTAGTGGTAAGTCAATAACTTCCATAAAATTATTATCCTATTATCTATTCATATATGGAATAAATGTGAACTTTAAATAATTCCCTAAGTGATTCCAATGAGTGTTCTAGTGGTGGTCAAGCTATTATTGGTGGTGACGTTGATGATTTTGATGATGATTTTGTTGATGATGATGGTGTTGCTACTCCAGATGATGTTTTTGGTGATAACGATTAGGATTTTGGTGATGCTGATGTGGATGATGATATTAGAATTGGGGGATATATTAATCTCTTCCATTTTTTACTTACCTATAATGATATGTGTGTAGTTTTTTTAATTACTTAATTGATTTGTTTCATGGAAGTATATATATGTTTTAGTTTTCTAAATGGCCAAAAAATTATTAAAATTTGTTTTTAATGATAAATATACAATATTTTTACTAAATTGAATTTATATTGTCTGTTTTATTTTATTTATTGGTCTATGAGATAGTGGAAGTGGTGTTGGTGTTGATGCTTCCAATTGGGGACAAATACCTATACCACGATTTGCAGAACCATGGGTATAGGTTCCTAGTTGGGATAACATATCCCCACTTTTCACCAGACCTTGGGAATAGATATATACCAATGGTTTAAATTAAACAGGGGGTATAATAGTATATATAGTGAATATACCCATTTTTTGTATTGAATCCACGGATATAGGTCTATACCCACACCTCCATCATCTATGATTCATAAAATCGTGGGTATAGCCTATAACAATTGTTTTAGGGGATATACCAGTGGTTTAAAACTATGGGTATAGAGTAGTTTTCTATTAGTTTTGGTCAATGATTTGAATAATTTTTTCCTTGAATTTTAGGGTGTAGGGACATCTTATATTTTGTTTCAGGTTTCAGTCCAGTCGACTTTCTTAGGATGAATTAAGAGGGAACACAAGGTGGATCAATCCATTATAGAATATTTATAATCCATTAAGAATGTTGTATTTCCTAATATTAATCATGATGAAGATAATGTTTTATGATTTTAAATAAGATTATGTGTTAATTTTTTATTCACAGTTGAGGAAATATTTGTTTCATAATGCTCATAGATCTATTCTTTTTGTTCATCCAGGAAGCACAACGATGTACATAGACCTTCAAGAATATTACTATTGGGATGGAATGAAAAGATATATTTTTTAATTTACTATGAATTTATTGAGTTTTAAATAGTTTAAAGAAATGTTATAGTTACCAAATGGAATTCCTTAACCTTTTCTAGTTCCATATTGAAAATTGGAGAATATATAAATTGATTTCATGGTAGGAATACCAATGTATTTTCAAGGTAATAATGAAATTTGGGTTATTATTGATTGATTAACTAAATAAGTATATTTTCATCCCATTTGATGTTTTATCTACTTAGGGAATATTTTTAGACTATATCTATAAGATAATTACATGTTACATGGAGTGACTCTCTCTATTTTATCAGAAAATTATCATGGGTTCCCATACAATTTTTTGAAAGGAATTTAGAAGTAGTTGGCTATTAGATTAGATTTCAGGAAAAATAATTCATCCTCAATATGATGGAATGTTTGAATGGATGATTAAGAAAATGGAGTATATTCTTCATTCTTACTCAATAGATTGTAGGGAAGTTGGGATTAAAAAGTTTCTTTAGTTTAGTTTTCTTATAATAACATTTTTCAATCCGGAATATAGATGGAATATTTTGTGGCATAATATTGAAATAATATTTGAACACTATATTTTTTTGATGATATAAGTGAAAGGAGGTAGATGGTAGTAGATTTTGTAGAGAAAATGGTAGAGAAAGTTCAGTTGATTCAGTGATACATGATCATAACTCAGAGCAGGAAGAAACTTTATGCAGATAACTAGAGGAATAGTCTTTATTTTGATGTATGTGACTGACTGACAATTAATTTTTTTATTAAGAAAAAAAATTTAAGGGAAAAGTGGGAAACCGCACAGCCCATCCTTACAAGAAAAAACCACACCTAAAAAAACCAAAACAAAATACCAGATTTGCCTCACCCCAGTAGTCTATCCCCCTTTGAGGCAGATCCAAGAATATTTCCAAGAACAAGCCTTCACTCAAACCACACAACACACAGCTCAAAACATTCAGTTCAGGAAACTCCCCAACCCAGACACAATAAATCACCAAATTAACTAGGAGTATTGAAAAATAATCTAAGCTTACCATAAAATTATTCCCTAAACAATTACCATGATATAGAAGAAACCTAAATTCCTGGTGATTCTAATTGTAGTTTTTCAACTTCCAAGGCCAGCTGATCCCATGATTGTATGTACTCCTCAATGTTAATCTTCTTTTTATTGAATCCCTTGACTAGGATTATATCTTTCTTATCCATGTAATCATATTTTTCCTCATTAAGGGTTGCCTTTAAGGGTCTCCCCATCATAGAAGTTGCTTCTTCCTCTAAAGCATTGAGCAATAACACCTACTCGGTCACTTCCTCCTCACTGATAAGAAATAAATCCAATGGTTTCCCACCTTGGACCCTTGTTGTCTGTGATCATTTATATCTCAAGGTTTCTCTATGGAAGTGTGTTATTCGTTTTGGTAAGAAGTGGATTTTCAGTCCACAGGTCATTGGACCATATAAAATCATGGATAATGTTGTATTAGTTTCATACCAAGTGGCCTTACCGGTGATTTTATTTTAGGTACACAATCTATTTCAGGATTCAATGTTAAGAAATTATGTACTAGATTAAACTCATGTTTTAAGCCCTAACATAGTTCAGTTGGAAGAAAATATTTCTTATAAAGAACAACCTGTTCAGGTTCTGGACCGTAGAGGGAAAGTGTTGGTGAATAAGTTGAGTATTCAGGTTATGTTTTATTGAAAACCCTTATTATTTATTATGAAACATGGGAATACAAAATTTATATTAGGGAAAAATATCCCTGATTATTTTATAAGTAAATGAAATTGTAAGGATGCAATTTCTAAAATGGGGAAGGAAGTAACATCCCAGATAATGATAAAATAAGTGTTTTTCATATTTGTTAATATTTTTGAATTCGATAGTAATTTTACCTTAAAAGGGATTCTATGTATAATATCCTTCCCAACACAAAACTATGTGTTCTAGGAAATATTATATTGCATGCAATACTGACTTATACCTAACATTAATATACTGCTAATATTATTGTTTAATATGGATGTTTTTCCATATTTTAGTGGCATAAATACATTAAAAATAAATTTTGACACTTTTAAAATTTTTTATAACAAAACAAACTTCATTTATTAAAATTAAATATAAAATTTTATATTGGGTTTATTTTTGGAACTTTTCTAAGAACATTCATATTTTTAAGAATAGTCAAAAATACTGAATTTTTGTTCAAAACTGCATTTTCATCCAATTTATTTATATAGATTAATTACGTTACAAATTGGTTTTAAAGTAAAATTAGTTAAATTTTATATCATGTATCCAATTTATTTCATTGGAAAAACTTCACATTGAATTTAGATATAAATACTTATCAAAACATCGAACATTTTTACTTAAAAATCAACATTGTCTTCTCATCAGCAGGATTAATTTTAAATTAATTTCTGAAACATCTATCATTTGAATTTAGAAAAATAGATTCCATTTTTTAATTAGTATTATTTATAATTTATTATATTTTAAACTTAGATTTTGAACAAAATAATATTGAATGTTATTAAAATCAATTACAACGTTTAAGATAAAACTATGGTTAGTTGGTGATTAAACACTAATCTTAAGAGCCTAAATTACCTATAAAATTATCCAAACCCATTTTCTAGGAATTGTTAGACCATATTTCCTCTTGGAGTTAATTTTTATCATTATTGGAGTAACACTAAGTTATACCAAGTGTTTATCTTTTTATATTTATATTAATTCCACTCCCCCTCCATAATAAAATGGCATTCACCCTCACCATTTAATCACACATATCAATCCCCTTTGGCTCATAAATATACTACCACAATAAGCTCCCATAATCCCTCCCTTAACCCTATAATCCTCACTTTATGAATAAATACAACCAAGGAATCTTATTGGTTGAAACCAAAAGGATTCATTAAAATGAATTTCTATTTTATAAATTTATATGTAACGATCCAAACTGTTATGAATAAAATTCATCTTTTGTATTTAATTAAATATCTTCTGCTTATAGAAAACACATGCACTTATTTTGTTTTATAATACCCAATTAGATTTAAATTATCGTTATGTATCTTTACCATTGATAATATAGTTTTTGAACAGTGATCACATTACTAGTATAAATATAGGGTTTTAATAGATCATTTTTGCATAGACAAAGGAAGTGATGGCCTCAACTAGTATGATCATAACCTATAAATCACATTTATTAGAGCTTATGAGGGAGATAGAATTTCTCAACCTTTCCGTAGACCAATTCCAAGATTAGATACAACAATTTAGGCATGAGTGATACTGTTTATTGTAGAAGTTCAAGCTCATCGATATCACAGACCAAACCTTGTCCACTGAACGGCCCCATGAAAGTCCCACCATCGTGCACCTTACTCTTAAGGGGTTTTCTGGTGTAATAAAGGGATATGTATGAAGACCCTTAAAATAGTAATATGTACAATATTTTGTATAATGTAATGAATATATTTTCATCCTATTATTATTACTTTGTAGATTATTTGTACAGTATAAATTTTATTTTTGGTTAATATTCATATTAAATTAGGAAGTTTATTTTGAGGAATTATTGTATTTTTAATTAAATATTATTTTAATGGAATATTTTTATTAAATAATACTTGATCAAATAGAAATAATTATATAATTTTCATGCTGTCAAATGTAATTTTTATATTGTTCCAGAAACTATTATTTGTCAAAAACCTATCATTTTCAATTAATGTTAGTTGCTATTTTAAAAGTTAAAATTCACATATTTAGAAAGTTATTTGTATAAAATGGATATTATTTTTGAAATTAGTACATTGAAACTATATAATGGTGAATTTGTTATAAATTTCTAAGGTAGTGAATTTTTTTAGTAAGAATTAAATATTGTATAACTATACAGTGTGTTTTATGATATCATAAAGGAACAAATTTAAGTAATAAATACAATAAATAGTATAACTAGAAAAATATATAATTGGAAAGACAAATTTTTTTACTTAAAATAATGTTTTATTAATTTATTTTATAAATCCCTAGGGAAAACTCCTTGACTTATAAAATATTTTATGATTTTAAAATTATTTCTTTGAATGTGTGGCTCACCTCATCATAAGTAATGAAAATATTTTATTATATTCATTCCATGACCTTATAAAATAATTTAAGCCACTACCTTTTCCAGAAACCATAGGATAACATTGAAATTGTTTTTGGTTTTGAATATTTTATTATGTAGAGTCCAAAACCTAAATAATAATGAAATCCCCCTACTTTCATATATAACCCACACTATGTCTAATATATCTTCACTAAAAATCCTTGAAGCACATTCACACTCTTACCTATACGCCCTAGAGTCCTCCTAAGGCTCCCACGAGCTCCCAAGCCCTTGGATTCAAACATTCAAGTCAGGTATTCTTGCAATATTCTCTTCCCTTCAACTCAAGAACCCTTTTTGAAATTATTCTTTATAATTATAATTTTTTATGTTATAATTGAATTATTATCAATACCTTACTATACAATTAATTTTATTTTAATGAGATATAATTTATACTCTCTCATTTTGACCCTTACCTAATTTGTTACAATTATGAAATTATGTAAGGGAACCTTATATTCCACCCTCCACTTTTATCCAACATTACTCTAATTTAATGTATTTTAATTTCATTTCTTATATATTGGGATATGTTCTTAAATATCCCCATTACACCTGTTACCATGCAAAAATGTTTTAAGGGTTATTTTATTTCTTCTCTGTCATGAAGTTTCTTTTATTATGTTATGTCTTCTATTTATAAATCCTTATGTTGGGAAATGTATTTCCATATCCCTATTATTGTCAATTTCATTTAAAAATAATTATAGAACCTTTTATTTCTCATCAACCGATTTTAAGAATTTTTATATGATGCAATTATACTGCATAAATTATACCATGATTTTCCATGAAAAAATAAATATATAGTGAATACCATTCCCATTTCACTATCAATGTTAGTCACCTTTATGAAAATATAATTATTTATTGGGGACTCACACATATGTTTTATACATTCTTTGATTGTGTATTAAATTATTATTTTTAATGAATCTATGTTATATGATCTATGTTGCACACTTAAGTATGAGAATGAAATAGTTATGAAGGTTGCACCATGATAGCAGTACAATGCATTGAGTAATACCTAGTATCATGATACATCGTATTTGGAAAGTGGTGTACCTTATTCCTTTATGGTTTATGGTACGTTTGTAAACTATGATGTCTCGATGGATTTAGCTTTCACATATTTTTATAATGAAGTGTTTCAGATTTTTTCCATATGTCCCATGTTATGATTATCATGTTAGATCATACCTTATTAATTATGTTCCTTTTATGCTCATTTGATATTCCTATTATCTATCATTTATTATCTACCTCATGTTCTACCTTTTTTATTCCCTTACTAGGATTTATTGATCACCCATTTCTTATTTATGTCCTCACATTATCCCATGAATTATTAAGTCTAAAAGAATATTTTTTTTCATGTTAAAGAAGTTTTCAATATAGTTGTTCCATTTTATGTTTTAAATTTTTAGGTAATGTACCTAATTTCCCAAAGACAATATACCTCTATATATTCTAAGTTGTATTAAGTTAAATTTTATGTATTAAATCATGTTGAGATCTAAAAAATATAAGGTTTGTTACCGTTGGTATGAAAGGATAAGATTGGTTTTTCTAGGATTTGCATTAGAAAACCCTAGTGGAAACCCTTATTGATGTGACTAAGTGTTAGAAAACATCCCCAAATTTTAGTAAGTATAGATTAAGTGGTTTGTCAAGAAAATAAAACTTTTTCTATATTATACAAGTGGATGTGGTTCTATAATAGATGTACATAGGAGTAATAACTCTGATAAGGTGTTCCATGACTGGCTCAGGGTAATATGGTACACGACAATGGGTCTTACTATGCACATTATTTTACACTTTTATGGGATATACATTGGAAAATTGATAACCTCAATATGAGTCATTATTATAGGAAAAATGATACTAAGATTATATGTTATGAAATGGATCATGGATAGCATAAATTGAAGCCTATAAATACATAATTTAATGAGATAAATGTGATTTATATGTTATCCCTTTAATTTCGTTGAATTCCTCCTTATATGTTTAATTTTAATATAATCATCCCTAATTATCTTTTTTTATTATATCCAATATCTGGAAATTGGAGGAATAGTGTTAACAACCCATGTGAAAGGCATAGTGATGATTTTCCCAATGAGATACTCAATCTAATGGGAGCATAAATCATAAATTTTGTCATGATACTCTTTTAATTAACACAAGTTTTAATTAGAAACCTAGATCAAGAGGAATTCTCAACCCCCCCCCCATGAGAGAACAAGATAAAATTGTGATTTTTATGTGACAAAGGCCTCCTACTTTTAATGGATCATATGATACCTTAATCATGGATAAATGGATCAAATCCATTGATAATTTCTTCTCAATCGTTCAATATTCTAAACAAGATATGGTTCTTTTGGTTGTTTATTGTATACAGGGTGAATCTGATCAATGGTGGGTGTTGATGAAGAATATGAACCCTGAGGAAGAGATTGAAGAAATATTATTTAAGGAATTATGGAATATGTTTTTTAATAAATATTTTCCCCGCACCCTCTATCTTAAAATGGAATGATATTTCCTTACACTCATGAAAAAGGATAACGAATCTATTGGAGCGTATGAGGAAAATTTCACCAAACTTGCATGATAAACCTCCAGTTTTTTCATTACCCCTGAATGGAAGGTATAAATAATTCTTTGGTGGGATAAATCTTAGTCTATGAAAATCATTGGAAATCTATGACTTTGATATCTAAAAAGAAATTCTTCTATGTTCCCATAAAGTTAAAGTGGTGATCAGTTAATCTAATGAGTATCATGGTTAGAATAAGTAGAAATAAGAGTTTGATTATGGAGTTCTGATGGATAAACCCAATGGTGATATGAAATTTAATCATTCCACTTATCAAAGGTACAAAAAGAAGTACATCAGATATTGAATAAGGGGGATAGAGGAAATGGTTTAGGTGATAAGGATAATTAAAGTAAGACAATGATTAAAAACAGGAGAAACACACCAATGTGATAGAGGAAAGGAATTGTCTATTCAACCCTCAGCATGTTGTTTAATGCTTCAACAACAAAGAACCAGTTCACTTTGTGAATTATTTCCCAAATCCAAGTGTTTTTTAGGAAACCAACAACCTCTAAGGCAGCAATGGAGATATTTTTACATCCCTACCACTGAAGTGAATCCTCACAATGATGTGGTGACAAGTACAGTGGTTATTCATTCAATAATAGTGAACATACTTTTTGATTCTAGTTATATGCATTCATTTATATCATGCAGGTTTAGTAAAAATATCCAAAACCCCCAAAAATTGAATAAGTATATATGTCGACGAAAATGGTAAATGGGGAAATTATTTCATCCCATGAATATAACTCCTCATCAATCAATGTTTGTAGGATGAAATTCCCAACTAATCATTTCATACTCATTTTGGTGGGATTTGATGCAATTCTAGGCATGGATTGGGTTTCCTTAAATAATTCCAACATAAATTACAATAAGAAAGAAATAACTTTCCATATGTCGAATCAACCCCCAATTCTATACAAGGTCAATGAGGATGATTAAACTTCATTAGGACCATCATATCAATCATGTATATTATTTCACTACAAGAAAGAGTATCTAGCTCAAATTATTGATTCTAAGTAAAGAACCATTCTTGAATACATGCATATATAGAGTGAATATGTTGATGTGTTTCTTGGGGAGTTTTCTGGTCTTCCACCTAGTAGAGAGGTTGAATTTTAAATTGGGTATAAACCTGGGGTGTTTTCAATATCCAAGACACCATATAGGATATTTATTATGGAACTTGATAAACTAAAGTAAAAACAATAGAAGAATCTACATAAAGGGTTTATATTCCCAAGTGCTTCACCATGGGGTGCACTGGTCCTCTTCGTCAAGAAGAAGAATGGGTCAATGTGAGTTTTCATTGATTATCATGAGCTCAAAAATATCATGATAAAGAAAATGTATCTTCTGCCACAAATTTATGACTTGTTCGATCAGATATGTGGATCAAAATACTTCTCTGAGGTGGATCTATGGTCTAGATATTACCATGTTTGGGTGAAGAAGGAGGATATCCCAAAGAATTATTTTTATACAACATACGGGCACTATGATTTCATACCGATGCCTTTAGAGCTCACTAATTCCCTAGAAATATTCATGGACTTGATTAATAGTGTATTTAGACATTACCTCGATAAATTTATGCTAGTCTTTATAGATAATATTCTAATATAATCTAAAACCAAGGAGGAGTATGAGGGGCATCTAAGAACTTTGCTAATGACCTTGTGAAAGGATAGGATATATGAAATGTACCACAAATATGATTTTTGATTCAAGAAAATATAATTTTTAGGGTGTATCATCACAAGAAATGGGATAACTACAGATCCCTCAAATGAAAGAGAAATTTAAGAATGGATGAGGACAATATCCATGATATATATTTATAGCTTCCCTGGCTTAGCTGGATATTATCGATGATTTATGAGAAATTTCTCGTGACTATCAAACCCTCTTGCAAAGCTTGTTCGGAAGGGAGTCATGTTTTTTTGCAATGATGAATGTGAAGAAAGCTTCATAGAGTTAAAAAGGAGGCTAATTATGGCCCATGTGCTCACACTACTCACAATTGGGGAGCATTTTGTAATCTTCAACGATGCTTCGAAGAAGGGGTTGGGTTGTGTTTTGATGAAAAATGAAAACATTATAGACTATACTTCAAGGAAGTTTAAAATTCATGAAAAAAACTATCCCACATATGTTCTAGAGTTGTTAGTGGTGGTCTTCTCTTTAAAATATTTGCAGCATTATCTCTTTGGAAAGAAGTGTAAAATATATACATATCACAAAAGTCTTAAATATATATTAATACAAAAAGTGATGAATATGCTCAAACAAATATGGTCAGATATAATAAAAGATTATGGCTTCTCAATCCACCATCATCCTAGAAAAGTAAACAAAGTGTTGGATGCCATAACTTGGAAGGATTCAGAAATTCTATCATCATTGATAATTTAAAAGGATCCAATATTATTATATTTGAAGAGAATAGAATTTGAATCATAAGGAAATGAAAATAATAAATCCTTTCACAAATGATTTCTCAATTATCTCTTCTAGAAAGGTAAAAAGATTCTCAAAAAAGTGATACAGGAATTAAAAAGATAGTGGAAACTATAAGAAAAGTGAAATCAACAAAGTTAAGTGTTAATGAATAAGGAATTATGGGATTTGTTTGAATACTATATCTTCCATCAAATCTTTAGTTAAATAGGGAATTATTGGATGATGCACATAGTTTAACATTCTTCATTAACCCAGGAAACACAAATATGTATTGAGATCTCTGGAAGAACTATTAGTCGAAAAACATGAAGAATTAGATTGATATATATACATCAAAGTGCATAATATGCTATCATGTGAAAGTAGAAAGGTTAAATTCTAAGGGGATGATGCAACCATTACCCATGCCAACATGGAAATTGGGAAAACATCCCCATAGAATTTTTTACTGGACATCCAAAGAAACCCAAGGGATAAAATACTATATAGGTTTTTGTGGACAATCTTAAAAATACTACACAATTCATTATGATTATAGAGGATTTATCATTGAATCAACTAGAATGGATATACATCAGAGAGGTGGTAAGGAGGAATTGATCACCATTAACGATTATTTCCAAAAGATATCCAAGGTTTACCTCTATGTTTTGGAAAAGTCTCCAGTATGATCTAAACACCAAGAAAAACATCAGCACGAATTATCACCCTCAAACTGATGTCCAATCTCAGTGAACTATCCAAACACTTGAGGACATGTTGAGAACGTACTCAATGGAATTCAGGGGAATATGGGACAAACATATCCATCAGATCAAGTTCTCTCACAACAAAAGTTTCCACTCGAGCATCCGAATGGAACCCTGTGAATCCCTTTATGGGAAAAGATGAAGAACACCAGAATTTTGGGATTAAGTTGGGGAATGAAAACTTATTAGTCTAGAAATGGTTGATGAAATAGTGGAGAAGGTTAATACCATTCAGAAGCACATCAAGGCTTCTTAGAGTCAACAGAGGAGATATAATAATAATCATTAATGTGTCATAGAGTTTGATGTGGGAGACATGTTATTCCTATGCATATCTCCATGGAATAGAGTAATGAGATTTGGAAAGAAGGAAAATCTTAGGCAAAGGAACTTCATCCCTTTTTAGATCCATGATCGCATCAGAGTAGTGGCCTATCGACTAACAATCCCACCAATCATATCTCAAGCACATGATGTATTCCATGTATCCCTATTAAGAACATTCATAAAATACCCAACACATGTACTAAATTAAAAATAGGTGCCATTTGAGAATGACCTTTCCTATGAGGAGTATCGAGTGATGATCTTCGATCATAGAGAAAAAGTTCTAATAAATAAGACAATGACTCTTTTCAAAGTGTTGTAGTGAAACCACGTGTTTGAAGATGAAACATGGGAACAGTATGAGTTCAAGTAATTGAGTTATCCTCATCTGTTTTAGAGTGGTAAAAGGAAATTTCAGGAATGAAATTTATAAAGTGGGGGAAGATTGTAACGATTCAAACTTTTATGAATAAAATTACACCTTTAGATTTAACTAAATGTCTTTTAGTTATAGAAAATAGAAGATATTATTTTGTTTTGTTATATCCAATTAGATTTAAATGAACATTATGTATCTTTACCTTTGATAATATAGACATTCAAAAGTGATCACATAACTATTATAAATATAGGGTTTTAACAAATCCTTTTGGCACACACAATGGAAGTTATAGCCTCAACCAGCAAGATCATAACCTATAAATCTCATTAATCAATTATTCTATGAGATATAGCATTTTCAGTCATTTCCCTAGACCAAACCCAAGTTGATATCCAATAAATTAAGCATGAGTGAAATTTTTTACAAGAGAACTTCAACCTCATCGAGATCACAGCCCAAACTATGTTCACCAAACGGCCCCATCAATGCCCCCACCATCATGCACCATATGCTTAGGGAATATATTAGAGTAAAAAATGGGTATGTTTCAAGACCCTAGAAATAAGAATATATACATTTTTTATAATGTAATGATTATATTTTCGTCATATTACTTTTAATTTGTAAATAATTTTTAAAGCATAAATTGTATTTTTTGTTAGTATTAAAATTAAATTAAGAAATCTATACTGATGAATTATTGGATTTTTGAAATAAATAATATTTTAATGGAATATTATATTTAAATAATATTTAATTAAAAAAAATTCATATAATTTTCATGATGTTAAATGTAATTTTATAAGGTTTCAAAAACTATTATTTATCATAACTCATCATTTTCAATAAATATCGGTTTTTATTTTAGAGGTTAAGATTAACATAATTATAAAATTATTTGGTGGATATTATTTTTGGAATAAGGACGTTAAAATTATCTAACAGTGAGGTTTTTATAATTTTATAAGATAGTCGAATTTTTAGATAATAATTAAATATTGTATAAATATAAGGTTTGTTTTATGACATCATAAAAGGAGAAATAGTGATTTAATAAATACTATAAAAGGTATCCTACGTCAAATATATGTTCTTACTTAAAATAATTTGATTTTATTATTATTTTATAAAGTCTTAGTGAATTTTACAATACTTTTAAAATATTTTTTAATTCTAAAATAATTTCTTTGAAAATGTGAATCACCAACACATAAGAAAGAGAAATATTTTATTAACTTCATCCCTTTAACATATAAAATAATTTAATATAATCCCATTTTCTATAAATCTTGGAAGAAAAGCGTCTCCCAGGGCTTTGGATTCAAACATTCAAATAAGGGATCCTCACCTTCCTCTCTTTCATTCAACTCAAGAACCATTTTTTAAATTAGTCTTTATAATTTCAATTGTATACATTTTCATTAAATTATTATCATTCCAATACTATACAATTAATTTTATTTCGATGAGATAACATTTATACTCTCTCATTTTTACCCTTACCTAAGTTGTTACTATGCTGAAATTCTTTAAGGGAACCTTGTCTTCCACCCTCCTATTTTATCAAGCATTCCTTTTATGTTATGTCATTTATTTTCATTTTTTATATGATGGGATATGTTCTTAAATATACCCCTTCAATTCCATTATATTTAATAATTATAATTCCCCCTTTCAATCTCATTTAACCCTCCTAATAACCATTATGTACACTCATTACCATGCCAAATTTTTATAATGGTTTTTTTCTTTCTCCTTTATCATCATGTTTCTTTATGATGTTACACATTATATTTCTAGTTACATATGTTTTTGAATGTAATTACATGTCCCTCTTAATATCCATTTCATTTATACATAAATAGAGACCCATTTTTTCTCTCATAAACCCATTTTATGAATTTCTATATGACCTCATTATGTTTCCAAAATTTGTTGATGATTTTCCATGCAAAAGTATTTGTGTAGTGAATACCATAACCATTTCCTAATCAAGATTATTCACCTTTATACACATTTACTTATTGATTTGGGACTTACATGAATGTATTCCACATTCCTTGATCATGGAATATATTATGATGTTGAATGAATCCATGTTATATGATCAATGTGGCACACTTAAGCATTAGAATGAAATTATTATGAAGGGTATGCCCTGATAGTTATCCAATGCATTAGGTAATTTCTAGTATAATGATACATCATGTTAGGATAGGTGTGTACCTAATTGTTTTATGGTAATTTTTTTCCACCAAGATTTCTTGGTAGATTTATCCATGACCTATGTTTATGATTTAGTGTTTTAAGTTGTTTCTACATTTCTAATGTTATGATTATCATGCTATATCATGTGTTATTATTCATGTTCCTTTTATGATCTTTTTATATGCCTATTTTCTAACATGTATTATATTACTAATGTTATACCATTTTTATCCCCTTATTGGGCATTTTATCTCACCCCTTTCTTATGAATGTCATCAGGTTATCCCATGTAATGTTAAGTAAGAAGGAAAATTTTTGGTCATATTAAAGAATATTTCAATAAATATGTTGCATTTTCTATTTTAATTTGTTGTGTAATGTACCAAATTTCCCAAATACCCTATACCTCTCGATATTATGAGTTGTATTAAGTGTAATTTAATGTAATAAATAATGATTATATATGAAATACATATTCGGGTTGTTATATTCTACACCACTTCATTTAATATTATTCCATGATATTATAATAACATCAGTATACTCAATATACCAATATATTTTTATATTAAGGGTTCGACCTACACCTAAACACATTTCCATCAAATGGGTCACGAAATTACCATTCATGTGCGGTGAAGTACCACCTCAATTAATGATTCTTTTTTCCTCTACCAACTATCATGGTTGGTAATTATGAAAGACCTAATATTTTGATATTATATATATGATATATATAAGTTTCTTTATAATTTTAAAATTATTATATAATACATACCTTCATGCTTTCCAATTTTATTAAATATGATATCAACACTTGTCAATTTGTAGACCACTCCTTCTTCAAAGCGATGTGATACGTTCACACATTAAATAGAATTTATTTAATATGGTTTTATTTAAAAAATGTGTCATACATAACATCTATATTATATTAATTAAATAATTACCTTTTATGAAATATAATATATAATTTTATTTATTATCCTTTGACATACTGAAAAAGTGATAACGTTGTTCATGAATGTGTGGACTACCGCCTCCTCAATATGATTTGATTCCTTTTACATAAGAATAATATATGAACTTATTACTAAATAAAATGGTATTTATGATAAAATTATCATTTTGGAAAGATAAATGATACTTACCTTCTTTCCATAATGATCATTGAAAAATTAGAACGTTACTCATATGTATGTATGGCCTACAGCCTCCATGATTGTTATGTTGGTTCCCTTTTCATAAAAATAATTCATGATTGGGTTTCAAAGTATAATTGAGGTATAAATATGATAATTATTATACAAATATTAATCTATATATTTTCATATAATGACCCCTTTAACCTATTTACCATACCAAAGTCCTTTTTTACACATAAACTGAATATGGTCAAAACACCCAATGTGAACTTAATTATATAAGTAGTTATATAAAATTAGTAACAAGTGAAATAAATGTAATTATAAACATTAAAAAACGTTCTAAATCAAGAAAATAATTAACATAGGTTTATTATTCAGGAATACAAATACAAATGTAACAAGTTGGACTCAATGTAACAGATTTCATCTCAATCTCCTAGAATTAAAGCATTTCTTAATGATATGAACCTATATTATTTGATAAGGTGTATATAAAACCCATTTAACATCATATATCAATATGTTAATTATTATAATTCCATTTAATGTTTTGATAAATTTTAATATTCGATGGGTATTTTGATTTAGATATTCAAAGTGGTATGGTATACTTTGGATATTTACCAACTTAATCTTAAAATAATTCTCTCTATTTAAATATTATTGATACTATTTAATATCTTTATTTCTATAAAGGGATTATAATGGAAATTTAATTAATATTTTTAATTTTATTAAATTTTTCTCAGAAAGGAATATTTTTATGAATTTTAAGTGGAACGTTTTGACAAATTACAAAAGGAATGTTCTATTCTTAACGTACAAAAAACAAAAACTTTTCCATCATCATGGCTATTATTTTATTTTTTTGTTTCAATATAAGATTTCATGATTTATTAAATGGAACCCCTCATTTAATTTTTTTTTGGTATTTTGGTATTGAAAATGTTTTTTCAAAATAAATTTTTGTTTTGTATTAAAAATGGTCTTTTGAAAAAATATGGAATTTTTGTATCTAAAAGTGACTTTCATATTATTCTCATTGTGTTTTAATAATGATAAAATGTTTTATTTCATTTAGAGGTTTTTTATATTATAAATGATGGTTCTTCCCAGATAGTATGGGTGATCCTATTATAGCTTCAACATAGGGTATACCCAAATAACACTAATGAATTGGGTAATTATTATATTATTTTGAGAATTATATTTAATGTTAGTAATATGGTTATTATAATAATTAGGGGTTCTTTAAGGGTTTTATAAGGGTTCAATGTGATGATGTTCTAAGGTATCTAGGTGAATTTTATTAGATTTCGAATGAGTATTAAAGGAAATAATTTTATTTCAAAAGGTAAAATAAAAGTTATTTATAAAAGAATGGTATTTCCCTTTTAAGTAAAATGTTATTTTTTAATAAAGGATTTTTCATGATTTTTAGTTTTTATTAATAGACTAAAATTTTATTTATTTTTATATCCATTCATGATCTATTTAGGTTCAAACCATTTTAAAAAAAATCATGGGATTTACTGATGATTTAGGTGTTGGAATAGGTCAAGTGGAAAGTCTTGAATAGTTATAATAAGACATCATGAATTATTTTTTAAAATATTTTTATGGTGTAAAACTAGATACTATTTGGAAGTTTCCACATTTTATTATATAAGTTTTTTATTTATTTGATGTGGAAAATTATCTAAAACTCTAAACTTGAAAATATGTTCAAGGTTAATGAAAGTATATTATTGTCTAAAATTAAAATTATATAATTTTTATGGTCAGGGCCTTATATTTAGTCTAACACCCCATTGGTATTTAGAACATCATTCCCTAATATAAACCTTATTCTTGTATCATTCATAAATATAATATATTTCATATACATATCAATGGTCACCATCATTTACCTTATTATGAAACATTCACATCCCAATGAACCATTTTATTTTAAATCAAAATCTTGGTTTTTTACATTAATAACATATAATAACATAAACAATTCACCATTAAATAATTTATAATCATTTATTCACCACTAATGAACCTTTAATGGGTATCAATCACCCATTTAAATACCATTACCATACCTAATATAAGGATTTATTTTAGTTCCAATAACCCATTATTAACCTTTTCACATTCCATAAGTCATCCTCTCAATGATTTTGGCACACCCCAAGGTTTTCCATTATGTTTGATCTCATAGTCTCTAAATGTTACAAGGGAATCCATGAATGTTTTCTCAATTTCATATAATTAAATTCACCATTTTAATTATAATGTACTTTCATGATTTGGAAACACAATGGAAAAATTACATACACATTATTATAATTAAGATTATGTGAATTTCAATTAGACCACCTATCTCAAGATCTTTGAAGGGAACTCACAAAAACGTTACCCTCAATTTATTTTAGATGAATGATATCTCATTGGAATATGAGATCTAGAATCAAAACCTAGGATCAAAGTCAAACTAATCAATATCAATTAAATCCTATATCAATACCATGAAAAGAAGATGAATTAAGCCTATCAATGGGAGAAATAATAGGAGGGAGATAAATCTAAATGAGGAGTAAATTACCTATCATAGAGAGTTTGATTTCATCCACTATATCTTAAATTCATAACTAAATAAGCTTGATTACCCTTATATTTCACTATAGATAAGAGAAAAGGAAGTCATGTTAGATTATTGAGGGTTATTATGGGTAAAAAGGGGTTTGGGAATTTTTTATCTATTTTTTGGGGGTTAAAAATCCTACGTGCATAGTTTCCTATGGAGAACATGATTTGAAAAAATATATGCCCCTATGGTATGGGGTACATAGTTACTCATAGGTGGGTTCAGGGTTATCATGCACCAACTATGAAAATATTCAATATTTGAGGGTACATAGCTTACGGGGGGTGGATACATGGTTTGGTCAAATTATATGCCACCATATAGTGGATAAAATAGGGCTAAATGATTTGATATAAATGGAATCATAGTATTAACTAAAAATGAGCAAACCATGCATACCCCCATATGATTCAAAAATTTTATACATTCACCTGGAATGAACCCAATGAAATATCCAACCATGGTATGATTAAAACAGTAAAATAATACTTGAAAACAGAGACAAGAAATTTCTAAAAATGATATGATCTTACAATATGACCACCTTATAATTGCTCATCCAAAAATTGCACTCCTAAATATCACAAATCCTACCCATTGAAATGGTTGGGCCACATATCCCACATATCTTCTTTCATTTACGAAGTTTACTCCCAAACATGGCCATGTTTCCATAACACTCAGACCAATGTCCTGATCATTCCCAATAAAATTCTCTAATAGCGATCAACAACACGAATCAGATGGTCACCAAAGGTCACATTAGCCTCAAGATGAACATCATCAACATCGATCCCATGAGAAGGGTTGAGGTAATACTTCCAAATCCTTGACATATGAAAAACATCATTCATAGCACTATACCACTATAGAAGATCAAATCAATATTCCAATAGTCTGATCTTCTCCACTATCTCAATCGAACAAACAAATTTGGTTTCCAACATTCCTTACCTCTAAATCCTATAGTGACCCAATCATGATTACACCTAAAGGAAAACACAATCTCCCCCTATAAACTCAAGAGTTTGATGATACTAATTACTATAAAACCTTTTTTACTCTTCTTCATAGCCATATGTTTCTAAATAATCAAATCTTATTTCAATATCTCATGCATGATACTCGGTCCCAAAAAAATCTAGCTCAAATTCCACTATCCAGTATAGAGGTGATTAGTATGGCCTACCAAAAAATTAATCAAATATTTCTGTAGGAATTTTTTCCTGATAACTTTTATTATAAGTGAACACAATGAATGCTAATTTAATTTCCAAAGTTCCACTAAAATCTTGAGTGCATGCCTGAAGCTTTTCCTCTGATACCTGTGTAGTACAATCTAATTCTTATCTATATATGGGTGAAAATTTGTACTTAGATACTCATTTGTACACAATTCCATCTATAATCCCCACCCAAACTGTGAAGTTAAGATCGAATCATAATCTAAAACTATACTCTCTGTCACCCCATGTAAATAGACTATCTTCTAAATATAAAATTCACCAAACTAACCAACAATAAGTGTTTCCTAGATATGAAATAAATAGGAAAAAAATTCAACTAGTCCACAATCAACCATGTCATGTCATTCTCCAAAAGAATCCATAGGAGACCCACAACAAAGTCTTTGGTAGATCTATCCTACATCCATTTCTTAATGGGATACAACTATAACAAACCACTAGGATTTTTATTCCTATACGTCACCTACATATATGTGTAGAATCATGTCAAATAACCTACAATATCCTTCTTCATTCCTAAACACCAAACCTAAATCCATAGATAATTGTACAATTTGGTCATGTCGGGGTGCACTACCCACTTCGAGGCATGAAACTCATGTATCCACTCTTCCCATATACACATAGGTACAAAAAACATCCATATAAATAGATGATATCATAGTCATGTATGGTACAATCGAATGGATAATCCACAAGTTATAGGCTTTTCCTCACATAAAAACACTATGGATCCTCATACTTCCTCTCTTTGATGCATCTTAGAAATCTAGAATCCACTAATAAATAAATGAGGTTCATCTTCTCTAGGCACTCCTGAACCTCTATATTCATCTTACCTATAAAATTCATCATATTCAACTCATATGTAGACTATTGAACTATATATTTTTATTCCTTTCTACTCAAAGCATCATCAACACTATTTCCCTTCCTGGGAATATAAGTTAGTTTGAAGTCAAACAACTGCATATACCTAAGATATCTATGCTTTCAGAGATTAAGATATATAATTTATTCATTATTCACCATATATATAGTAAATATTTCTCCCAATGGGTAATTCCTCCAAGACTTTTAGGAATAAACCACTCCATATAACTTGAGATCACGTGTAGGGTAATTCTGTTCTTGTGGACTAAACTTTAGCATCCTTTATGTCACAAATCATCATCAAGAAACAACATTATTTGATTTATTATTGAGTATTCATATGAAAAACATAGTATACTCCTCACCTAGATCATGTAAGATCCAAATAGATCCAAGATTCAAATTATTATTCAACTCTTAAATTGAGTTCTCTTATGACCTAAACCATTCAATCATGATCTATTTCTTGGTCAAGCCATCAGTTGGTTCATTCAAATGTGAAAATTCATTGATTAACCTTCGATAATTTTCTAAAAAACTAAAAAAATGGATATAAAAAATCATAGGTTATTCCCAAGAAACAACTGCCAAAATATTATCTAGGTCCACCAAAACACCTTCTTCTGTCATGATTTAACCCCAGAAGTGTACCCAATAAATCTAGAACTGATACATAGATAGTTTGTGTATAATTAATTCTCTATTAGTGAACTCATAATGATGTGAATATTTTTGGCATGATCATGATGTGTTTCAAAATACACCATTATGTCATCCAAAAAACATCCTCAAACTAATCCTATAATGGGGGAATATTTGAATCATCAAGTCTATAAACACAGAAGAAGCATTTATCAATGTATATGGAATCACAAAAAATATTTATAGGTCATACACACATCTAAAACCAATATTTGGTAAATTATAGGTTTAAACTCTCAGATCATGATACCCCAATATCATTTCAATCTTGTAGAATACACAATCTTCTCTAAAATGGTTAAATATAACATAAAAATTTGGAACTGGATACAAGTTATTAACTTTAAACCTATTAAACTTATTGAAATCAATATAAAAAATCAATCATTCCATCTACCTTAATATAAAACAAAACATATAAAAACCGAGGAGACGTACTTGAACTAATAAATACCTTATAAAACAATTATACTATTTCATTATTAAAATCTTGAAGATCTTCTGATTCCATTCTGTATGGTGGAATACAAATTGGTTCAACTCTAGTAATGTGTTCCATCATAAAATCAATATCTTTCTCAGGTGGAATCCCTATGAAGTCCTTAGGAATAAGGTCCTGAAATTTTTCCACTATGGGTGGGAAGACACCTAGCTCCACACCCCATCCATCCAACAAAATTCTTGAAACCTAGGCAGTGAGGTCCCCCAGTTGCTGATGAACTGGCTCTGCACATCCTACTAAGATATCCCATTCTCCAAGAAGAATATAACTTTTACCCTAATGATACAAAAATGTTATTCTCATGTGACAAAAATAAATGTGGGATCAGTACGATAAAAGCCATTACATAACCATAATCAAGTGAAAACCTAACATGTTGAGTATATAATGGTCCCAAATAAAATTATACTCACTAACCTAGTGGGAACATCCCATTAACATAAAGATTTATTTGAAATTACACCCAATGGTGTGTTGATCATCATAAACCCACTCAAAATCTCCACCATCAGCCTCAAATCGTTCACAAATTTAGTAGATATAAAATAATGTGTGGCTCCTAAATCAAATAATATTCTAGAAAGTGTAGAATATATAAGATTAGTAATTTCTACTATCGATAACCCATCCTTTAAATCCATAAATGATGGTTGAAATACATAAAACTATCATATCCCTCTACCATGTGATTCAATATATGTCCTCTACACTGATCTACTATGATGATATGAGATCTCTTTCCCTAAATTTCCACATCATCCGCTTCAACCACCATGTCCATTAGAACTTAAATTACCTAAATGGTATGGTGATGAATCCCCCTTCTTTTAATCTAGTTCATTATATCTCCTCTATCACTACCCATCTATTATGGGTTCACATAGAACCATTTTATATTTCCTATATTTCCATAATCTCAACACACTACTAGTGTTCTAGGACACTTGTTATGATAGTTACCATGCCGACCATACTTTTGGAAAAATAACTCAAGTATTTACATGAGAAACTAATCCTTCTCCATGTATATTATGATTTCCACTTTTCTGGTCAACATTACCATAGATATGCTTCATACAATTATAATACATACCTATCGGTCATAAAAAAGAAACCACATGTATTATACTATAATCCTCATTTATATTCCCTATATAAATGAGGGCTTGTTTCACCACCTCGAGAAACTTATTCAATTAGATGATGTTAACCTGGAACTTAGTATCAATTAATCCTATCCTCAAAACATCATGATGTAGTTGGATAATCCCCCGCTAGTTCTAGAATATAGTGTAGCAAGTCATTGAAGAAACCAATATAGTCAATCACTAACAGGCTTACCTGGTTCAACCACATAAACTCTTCCACCATCAACTACCTACATTTCTTAGAATGAAAATGTAATATGAATTTCTACAAAAAAAACTGTTCATACCATTCTTTACAACTTTTCATCCCAAGAATGAATATACCATTTGTTCTTCATTGATCCTATGAAAATATTAGTCACCAACATGACTCTCATATATAAAGGCATCTCTAAATGGTAAAGAATTTTCTGGATGGACTCAATCCAGAATATAGCTACTTTAATTCCACTATCTCTGTTGAATGTCAGAGTGTGATACAAATCAAACTCAAGTGTCACATCATACATATTCCACACATCCTTCCTTGGGTATCTTTACATGAACTATATAAATTGATCAAGGTTCTAAAGAAACTTCTCTCCCAATCCTTCACAAAGAACTATCAGGGCTAATGGCCTACTTCTAGAGAAACATTTCCAGCAACATTCTCTTTTAATCATACCTAAAAACATCATCATTGAGGAATATCTAAATAGTTCTATGAAAACATATTAGGAATCCTAATATATCATTAACATAGTATAAAAATATGTACTGACATATATCCATAAAATTTCATCCCACATGCACTACCACATTGTCAAAACTGAGGCACTATCTCCACCCTCAACCATCTCTCACCTAGGTCATGTATAACATAGGGTAAAAAACATTCAAACTTCAATGTTTCCATTAGACACCAATTTTTCCATTTAAAAATACAATATTTATCATTATTTACCATTTTTAATTCTTTACAAGGCACTATTTCATTTCAAAATACTCAAATAAAGGAAATTATTTTCATTTTCTATAACCCACTAATAACATAATTCATTATTTGTTTCTAAACTGATTCATGCCACATGAATTCCTCAATACTTATAATGATGCATGCATAATCAACTCCCATGGAATAGTAGGTCATAAATAAAATCTCAAAAAACAATAAAAAAACACAACAATTGTGTCACCAAATTTTATGTAACGTCTAATTATAACAGTAAACCTAAAGAACAAAAATCCCACACTAGTAATTGGGTTTTCCCATATACATGGTCTAGATACTACCATGAACGAGATAATGTCCAAGTCATGACTAATCCTATCCTCCTTTCTGCCTTTACCAAATTGTAATACAACTATTAAACTCATCTAATACCACAATGTAATGTCCTGAATTATATGCCACAAATCTATTCCTGGATTTGGTTCATTACATGGCCTCTGGCACACATCCTCATATGCCTTAAGCTACTGACTAGTAGTGAGGGTTTAATATGTAATGTGGGGAGATTGTACTCTAATTATCAAAGTAGTATAATAGTCAAAGACAATACGCAATATAACTGGGATACTATAATAATAAGTAAATACCAAGAATCATATGAATAAATCCAAAACATGTAAAATAATTGTAAACAAAAGCAATGAATTATTGATGTCATATATGTGACATATGTCTAAAAAAACGAAAATAAATAAACATTTACATCTCCCATGTGGGTTTCAAATTGTATCTCGTTCCATGATCCATGCTCCATCCTAAATCCCAATACATCCATCTAACATGGGGATCTTTCCCTTATCATATCCCTCAAACATGAAGACTATTCTGCTACTGATAAGTAAAACCGAGTATGGTGTGTGTACAACTCATAAGTCCATGTAACGAACCAACCCGGGTTGCCCTCAAACCCGGTACCCCACCTAATCCCTCACATACCCGAAGGGATTTTCTGATCCCCATAAGATGGAAACAAGCACCTGATCATTGAACAAAAAAACTGAGGGAATGATTTCACCCAACCTGAATAAGAACATTTCATATATATATATAGCATGTAAGAAATAGTAGAAGACTAACAAATATATATTTCATAACTGAAACAAATATCGATTAAATAGAATAATAGTAAGAGTAGAAAAAAATCCAAAAAGGCAAGTCCAACTGCAAAGGACTAAAACCAACACCTACTCTAAGGGATGGCATGGACAAACCCCCATAATATCACCATTAGCTACCCAGCTAGCTGACACAAACCTCACCACATCATTGTAGTTCCTTTCCTTTCCATGAACTGGAAGACAAACAAAGTTCAATTTACTACTGAAGATGTGCACAATGTGTGAGCTAATAGGGTCATTAGGGTCCCACCTAGGTGTTCCAAAAAAATATTTGTATAAAAAATCATTTATTCTCATTTAAAAATAAAAAATGGCATGATATGTAGTAAATCAGTTTTATAGAAAACATGGTAAACATTTCCCTTTTCCATATTTCTAAGAAAAAGAACGTACCTCAGTTTCAAATAATATTTTTCCATATCACTTTTCACAAGCATAAACATGAAAATGAAGGCTAACATATAAAACCAAGAAATAAAAAATAGAAACACATATATCACAAAACTAAGGAATACTATAGGGGAAAGCCAAAGACTACTCGTACTATGATAATCAAGTGCACAAAAACTGATCCTTGAACAACAAGCCTAGGAATAATAGGAATACCCTAAGAGTAAATCCCCAAAAAATTCAATATCGTTCCCCTAGAACAACATTCTAATGAATCCTAAGAAATACACAAGAAAAACCTCCTTAATAATCACAAAACAATGGACGATGGACTCAAGATAAACCTTCCACCTAAGTACACATGGTAACCCATGTTCTCTTTTTCACAAATCAATTTCATTTATTTGAAAACCACCCAAAACCATTTCACAATATATTTATCAAAAGCTAGGGAAACCCCATTTATCATTGAAAACTCTTTTTCAACACACATAAATAGTATTTTCAATTTATCAAATCAATTTCATAAATAAATAGCTATCAGATTCATTATCATAGGCTAGTGATGGAACCACCTACCTCAATGTTTGGGTCTCACATGACCGCAATGGAATCCAATATCAATAAAACCCAAAAACACCAATAAAGTTCCTAGAATCAAATCCTTGTATCTTAGGATTGATCCAAATATAAACACAAGAGGTCGACAAAAGAGGGGAAACCCACCTACCTCCAGGAAGAATTCCCACCACACAATGACCGAAAAAGGAAAAGGCCTCTGGAATGAGATCTCACAACGTATATAGAAGAAGAAACAAGGGTCATCCAACATAGATTAGTAGATCCATAAATTCAAAGCTAGGGTGATACCGTGATCAAACACAATGAAGAACCAGAAAGAAAACTTACCTAGAGAGATGCACCACAGACACAATGAAGATAAAAACATGATTGGATCAATCTGGAATGAGGGGAACCTTTAAAAATCCCTCGGGAGAGTTCTAGTTCGAGAGATAAGAGGTCTGGAAATAATGGACCAATAGAAACTGCTAAATGTGTGACTTAAAGCTGGGTGTGGTCCGGGTCATGACGTGTACCTCGGTTACACGGTGTGTAGTCCACACTAGATAATTTACACCAAAACACCATAGACTTGTGTTAAAAACTGGCATTCAAACCCTAAAATCCATCTACCTTTAGTACAGGACATGTACCTACTCACAGCGTGATTTACCCATTCACAACTTGCATCCAGCAACCAATACATGATGTGTACCTCCATTAAAAGGTGTATACCCCTAGTAAACAATGTGTACTTTCTCTACAGCCTACGAAAAATCAATAAAACCACTTCTAAGGGCTTTGAGACCAAAGGAAAATTATAAAAAGGGTAAAAAAACCAATCAAGGTAAAGGGATGTTACAAAATCCCCACAATAAATCTTTTCCATACTTAGGAAGTCGTTTAAAAGATGTAGTGCCTTGAAAAACATGAGTCCATTGCACCCCCATCAATGACTCGGGTTATTAAGTCTCCTGATAATCTGGTACTTGTTTCCATGGAAATCTGACAAATGAAATCGATTTCCCCTACAAGACTTTCATCTGAGACTCAACGATCTCAACTATTTTCTCCAAAATAGAATCATATATATCTAAATCAATTTCTTCCCAACTCAAAACATGAGTGGGATAAGGGTGATACTTCTTGAGATGATATATACAGAAAACATCATCGATGTCTATCAACTGAGCTAGAAATGTTAACTAATAAGCAACCTTCCTGAGTCGTTCAGTGATCTCAAATTGTCTAGCATATTTCAAAGCAATCATTCCTTGTTTTCAAAGAAGAAGGTGACCCAAATGAGGAGAGACTTTAAAGAAAATCCAATCACCTATAGAAAACTCTAAAGTATTATTTCACCGATCTACATAAGATTTATATAAATTCTATGATGTAACCAGATGTCATCTCATGTCTTGAATCTTCTCAAAATTCTCGTAAACCAGACTTGGTCTAACCAAAGCTACTTCTCCCACCTCTTCCCAACAAAGAGGAGATATGCACATGTGACCATAAAACACATTAATGGGAGCCATTCTTATCAAAAAATTATAACTTTTGTTGTAAAAAAACTTTACTAGTCTGATATGGCTACCCCATGATCCACTTAAATCCTAGACATATGCCTAAAGCATATTCCTTAGGTTCTGAATTTCATGCTCTATCTAACGGTTTGTCTGTGGATGGTATTTTGTACTCAACTTGATAGGAGTTCCCACTTCCTCTTGAAGACTCCTCCACATCCTCAAGGTGAACTTAGGATCCCTTTCTAAAACAATGGTAGAAAGACTACCATTTAACCTCACAATATCCTCCACATATAGCTTACCCAGATCTTCAACTTTAGTGGTGTCTTGGATCCAAATGAATTGAGTATACTTTATTAACTAATCATCAACCACCCAGATATCATTTTTCCCTCAGGGTGTATATTGAAAACCAACAAAAAAATTCATAGATAACACATCTTATTTCCAAACCGGCACCAAAATAGGATTAAGTAAACTATAGGGTTTTAAGTTCTCTACCATTATCTGTTGGCAGGTGTGCCGGTGGGACACATAATCTAAATTGTCATGCTTCATACCTGGATAGTATAATATTCTTCTCATGTCAAAATACATCTTATTATGGCTTGGATGAGTGTACCATGAAGATTTATGACAATCAAAAAATAATGAACTTCTCACAAGTGCTGGGATGACAATCCTTTTCCCGAAGTTAATCATACCATCTGAAAAAAGAGACCCACCTAAAATAGTCTCCCCACCATAAAGGCTTTAGATAGTCTGTTGAAACTCATAATCTTGCTACTAAATTTGAAAAATAGATTCCAAGAGAGATGATAAGAATTGATCACTGGTGAGAACCATACCTTCAACATCCTTCTGAGCGTCAATGTGAAACTGAGTGGAAATCTCCATAAGATTCCACTACTCCTTTGATTCCAAAACAACCTGTGATAGAAACTTCCTCCTTAGATCATCTAAAACAACATTCCCTTTCCTCAGGATATAGGTGATGTCGAAGTCATACATCTTAAGGTCATCTATCCATCATCTCTATATGATATTCAATTATTTTTTATAAAATATATATCTCATACTCTTATGATCATAGAATAATGTGATCCTCCCCACAAATCTCTAGTGTCACTAACATTTAAGTGCATGCATAACCACTACATGATCTAAATCATGATTTTGGTAGTTCTTATCATGCGTTTAGAGATCACGAGATCCATAAGCTACCACATGATCATCCTTTTTAAGAACGCATCCCAAAATAGAACCATATGCATCACAAAACACCATGTACCCCTTACAGGGATTAGGTAAGATCATATAGGATTTGATGTCAGAAGTCATTTCAGTTCATTAAATAAATAAAAACACTTCATATCCTATATGAATTTCACTACCTTCATGGTAAGAGTAGTCAAATGTGATTCCAGCTTAGATAAATCTTTAATGAGCTATCATTAGTACCTAGTAAGACCACAAATTCTTTAAATTTCAAAGACTTTTTGAGGTTCTTTCCAAGTTATTATAGCCTTTGCCTTCTCTATATCAACTAATAATCCATGCATAGAAATTATGTTCCCCAAGAACATTACTTCTTGAATACATAAACTACATTTTGAAAGTTATCCATACAAATTGTGACTTCTCAGTATTTCTAAAAACAAACTCAAATGGTGCTGATGATCATGCTCTAATTTTGAATAAAACATAATATCACCCATGAACACTACCACGAAATTATCAATATATTGATGGAATATCCAATTCATCGAATCCATAAAAACTATAAGACCATTATTCAAACTGAAAGGCATCACAAGATATTCATAATGTCTATACCTACTCTTAATGGTTGTCTTTGGTATATCAGACTCCCTAACTCTGAGATGATCATAACTTGACCAAAGATCAATCTTTGATAACCACTTTTCCCCATTCAACTGATTCGAAAAATCATCCACATGAGGAAAATGATATTTGTTATTAATTGTTACCCAATTCAACTTCCAATAGTACACACAAAAATTAATTGAACCGTCTGATTTCATGGAAAAGAGAATAGGGGCTTCCCAAGGTGAAACACTGGGATGTATGAAAACTTATTCCAGTACGTCATCCAATTGAATCTTGAGCTATTTCAGCTCTACTGGTTCCATATGATAAGAAGTTATTGATATCTACTATTTACCTAGAACTAGGTCAATCATAAACTCTAACTCTCTCTCTGGAGAAAGACCAGAGAAATTATCTGGGAAAACGTCAGGAAACTCTCGAACAAAAATAGAAAGTTATTGAAAAGAAGAAATGTAATCAGACTCAAACACAACAACAAACAACAGACTCCGGAGATCTGGGTAGGAAGGTCCTGGATGACCAGACCTCAGGTCCCACTCTCCCTGAAACACATGTGATCTCCCATTGGAAGAAAAAAACAGAACACTCTAACGATAACAATCAACATATTCTTGATGAGTGATAATCCAATCCATACCAATGGTGATGTCAAATAGATCCTGGTCAAGAACAAGAAAATCCCAGACTGACTCTATATCATCTATTGTTAATGAACAAGAAGGTCATTGAAACCCCTACTCTTTCCTATTGCTAAGACATTCCACTAACTCCATTGTAAATGGAATAAGTTCCATTGTAATTTTAATTGCATAAACAATACGTGCAGATATAAATGAGTGGGAGTAATCAGTATCAAACAATGTAATTGAAACTAAAGATTAAATAAGAAGTGTACCTATCACTATTTTTGAACCTGTATCAACTTCCATTGATACTCATCTACTGCATGTAAATGCTTCACTCTTGAGGCCTGTGGCTGGATCCCTATAGTATTTGAAGCTTTTGACTACATCGCAGCAACCTTTGGAGCTAAAAACCTTAACCATAATGAGGTGTAGTCATATCCTGATAGAAACATTTTAGATTACCAACATGCCCACATATATTTCACATTTTTTGGGGAATAGGACCAGAATTTGTGGTGTTACCTCCCTTTTTGTACTGATAGAATGTTAGAGGCACACTACTAGTTGCAACAGACAGTGTAGAGGAGGCTCGCTACTAAGACCCACCTCCACCACTTCTACAATATTCCTTCCATTTCATATTCATCTCATGCATGCCACTAAAGCTATACACAGTTGGAAGAGAAGAGGTGGTAACACCAAACTTTCCTTCTATATTCATATCCTCCAAAATGGATCTATCTATTGTCTCTGTATAGGTATAATTCATTAGAAAAAACACATATGATCTAATATTAGGTCGCAATCCCTGAAGGTATTTCTGATCATTTAGCTAGTCAGCCTTTACCATATCCATATCCAAATGGACAAACTTATCAAAACAATTGATGTATTTAAACACCAAATTCTCCCCCTACTACAATGACAGGAACTCCAGATACTTCTCTAGAATTAGCAACTCTATAAAAAACTACTGAAAGAATATGGTTTTGAAACCCTTAGAATCTGATCTCACATGTTTTTCTTCCTAGACCATAGAATCCCACCAACGCTTTCCAAAACCCTAGGGTCTAAAAACTGTATATTTCACCCTGATATTGTCAGGTTCCTCCAAGAAGTCTAATATTTGATCGATTTTATCCAATAAATCCTCATTATCTTGAGGTTCAGTCGTTCCCTTAATGTAAGGTGGCTTCTCAAGCAAGAACTCCCATGATCAGTCTATTTCTCCTCCAGCTACAGGTTGAACATCAACCTCTGTATTCCGAACTCATGGAACAACCAGAATGACATCACGGACTTCTCTTACAATCATCTCAATGAGATTTTGATCTATAGTTTTGTTCCATTAAGGAGCATCAACTTCACCCTCCTGTGGAACTCATGGAAGACATATCAAATCCATACTGATGCACGCAGAAAAATCAAAATGATCAGACAACTGAAAAAATCTCAGTCCAAACTAGAAAACCCATTATCAAAAACTATGATTTTTTAAACAAAAACCAATAATAGTGACACAAATTCCAACATCCCATGGAAACTTGAGACTCATTACGAAAGCAGTTGGCCATGAACTTATCACAACATACCTATCAAGTCCTGACAGTCATATATCTAGTTTAACAAATGTCCCAATACATGGAATCTTGAGGGTAGACCTCCAATGATACCAAACTGTAATGAACCAAACCATGTTTCCCCCAAACCCAGCACCCAACCCAATATATTATATACCTGAAGGGTGTTCTCAATCCCCACGGGCTGGAAACAAGGACCTAGGAATCAAACAACAAAACCGAGGGAAAAATTTCACCCCACCTGAACAACCACATGGAATAAATATATATATATATAGAAATAATGAAATAGTGTAAGACTAAAAAATATATATGACAAGGATATAGGAAATGGAGAAGAAAGTCAATAGCTATAACAGTAGAAAAAACCCCAAAAGACAAGTGCAACAAAAAAAAGACTACAACCAATAGCTACTCCAAGTGAAGGCGTCGACAAACCCCCACCATCTCACCACAAGCTACCCAACCAGCTAACATGAACCTCCACACCTCACTATGGCACCTTGACTTTCCCTGTATTGGATGAAAAATAATAGTTTATGCACCATCTAAGAGGTGCACAAGGTGTGAGATAACAGGTTCAGTAGGATCCCGCCCAGGTGTTCCACAACAAGTCTCTGTATAGAAAATCATGTATGCTCATTTCAAAATAAAAAATGGAATTATAAGAAGTAAAGAAGTTTTATAGAAAACATGGTAAACATTCCCCTTTTCCACAATTATAAGAAAAAGGAGGTATATTTGTTTTAAATAATATTTTTTTCATGTCACTTTCTACAAGCATTATCATGCATATCATGAATAACTTAAAAATAAAGGAAATAAAAAATAAAAGAATAGGTATCACAACACCAAGGGATACTATAGGACTAGGCCAAAGACTACCCATACAATGAAAATCAAGTGCACAAAAACTGATCCTAGAACAACGAGCCTATGAAGCTGTGGAATACCCCATGAGTTAACCCCCCCCCTCAAAATTTCAATATCAGTCTCCTAGAACAATAGTCTTAGGAAATAGATGAAATCTCCAAGAAAACCTACCTTGATAATCACAAAATAATGGATGATTCCCTCATGCTAAACCTTCCACCTATGTACCCAAATTAACCTATGTGCTCTTTTTCACAAATCAATTTTAATGATTTGAAAACCATTCAAAACCATTTCACAATACATTTATGAACATATAGGTAAAAACCATTTACCTTTCAAAACTCTTTTTCAACACACACTAAACATAATGCAAATTTATCAAATGAATTTTATAAAGTAATAGAAATCAATCTAATTATAAAACTCTATTGAAAAAACCACCTCCTTCAATGTTTCAGTCACACACGTCCGCAATGGAATCCAAGATCAAAAAAACCCAACAATGATAATGAAGGCACAAGAATCAAATTCCCACATCTTAGTATTGATCCAAATCATTACACAATAGGTTGGAGGAAGAGATTAAACCTATATACTGCGAGGATGAACACTCATTGCACCATGACCGACAAAGGAAAAGGCCTCTAGAACAAGATATCACAATGGATCTAGAATAAGACAATATAGATCATTAAATATAGGTAAACTAGTCTGGTAACGCAATTCTAGGGTGCTACCATGATCAAACACAATGAAGATTCTAGAAATAACACTTACCCAAAGACACGTACTGCATACACAACAAAGATCCCTAGCCGTTCGGATTGATCTGGAAGGAGGACCACATATGAAAAGCACTTAGGGTGAGTTCTGGTTCATGATCCAAGAGGTCTGGAATGAATAGAGCAAGTAAAACTATTAAAATCAACCCTTAAAGCTATATTTGGGTTGGGTCATGATGTGTATCTCAGGTACATGGCTTATAGTCCATTCTAGATAAGTTGTGTCAAAAAACCCAGTGCCTCAAGTTAAAAATTGACATTTAAATGCTACACGACATGTACCTCAGGTACGCAATGTATACCTACTCACAGTGTTATTTTCCCACTCAAGACTTGCATCAATCAACCAGTACACTATGTGTACCTCCAGTATATGGAATGTGCCTCAATTACATAGTGTTTTCTTGCTCTACAATTGACAGAAAATCCATAAAACAACTTCTAAGGGAATTGAGCCAAATGAAAACTTATAAAAATGAAAAAACATATCAGATCAAGGTAATAGGATGCTACAATCCATAACCAATATCTTTTAAAGAAATTTCCATTCAATAATAATGTATGTAATTGTATAAAGAATAACAAAGTAACAGTTAAACAAGTTTCACACTTACTATTCTTTAGTCAATAATATCATACTAGATTTGACACATGTTGGAGTCTAAATCATACACCATAGGAATAATACAATTCTTTCCCTCATGGGATTTAATTTTTTATTTAATTTCAATCCATTTTTGGTACCCTGAACTATGAGTCATGTACCAATATCTCATTATTTGGAATATTTTTCCAATGCAAATACATCAGGGGTCCTAGAGCATCATTCTAGAACCCCATGGGTATATAGAACATCATTCTTTAACCTACAACTATTTGTTCAAATGCATTCATTGATGACCTATTAGAGTATTAGTCTGACGCCCCATGGGTATTTGGAGCATCAGTCCCAAAAACACACCTCTTTTTTCAGTCATTCATGAATATCATATATATCATATGAATATCATGTTTCAAAATCATTAATCTTCTTATCAAAGACTCACATCATGGTTCATCATTTCATTTTTAAATCACAATTATGGACTTTTATTTAATCACATGGATTAACATGAATAATTCATAATTAATCCATTTATTATAAATTATTCATTTATCATTTACCCTTAATGGTCCACCCAATCACTCTTTTAAATCCCATTACCAAACATGAAAATATTATTTAGTTGAATTACAATAAGCCTTTCTTCCCCATTTAAAATTATATAAATTTTCCTTTCAAATATATTGGCATACACTAGGGTTTCTATTAAGTCTACTCTCATTGTCTCTGACCAGACCAATGAGATCCGGGAAGGGTTTTCCTATTTCAGTGAATTTAATTCATCCATTTAATTGAAAATAAATTTAACAATGTGGAAATTCGTTGGTGTAATTACATAAACCTTATCTTAATCAATAATATTGGACTAAAAATTATACCACCTTACCAAAGATTTTTTAATAATGCCCAACAAAACTAAGTCATCAATTCAATGTATAATGAATGATCTCACAATGGTAGAGGAGATCTATAATCGAAAACTTAGACCAAAATAAAATTTAAAAAATCCATTAATAACTAGATAAAAACCATCAAAAATAGAATAATTCGACCCTACCAAATAATAGATAAGGATGTGAGAGAGTGGAATCTAAATGAGGAAGAAATTACATATTGTATATGGTTCAATTTCTTTCACTAGATCCTCGATTCGCACTGAAAGAGGTTCAATGAGCCTAAGAATCCACTTATGAGCCTCCATTATAAAGAGATTTAATGTAAGGAAATTTTGGGGGATTAATGATATAAAATGGGGGTCCAAAATTTTTTAATCAAATTTTTGGGTGTTTAAAATCTTGTACACATGATTTCTTGGTTGGCCACACAATTTGAAAAAATGTGCTCCCTAACTTGTGCCTCAATTATATGTTGTGCATTCTTACTCCTATGTAGGAACAAAGTTTTCCTAACTATGTGCTAAATATTAAAATCCCCTCTTTTTTACGGTGCACATTTTTTGGATGGTGGCCAAACGGTTTAGTCAAACTGTGTGCCACCTTCTTATGGCTCAAAAAGGACCACAAGTTTTTTGTTTTGCAAAAAATAAATGGTTTCCCCTAACCATGGGACAACCATTCACAGAACCATGGGATTCAAAAAATTTCCAAATTCACCTGAATCAACCTTGATGAATGACCCAACCAAGGTATTATCAAGAAATGGAAAATGATTAATTTAAATTCAGTACAATACATCTTTAAAAATTTCAGGATCATACTTTTTTAGTACCATAGGGTTTAATATACCCATGATATTTATTGTACCTTATCTAGTAGTTTCTATACTATGGAGTATAAGGAGGCATTATTGAAGTATCTTTGTTACATGTATCATACATGTGAGAGATAGATGGGATCGTACATTACATTATGCCTCTAAATACTCTATTATTTCATTTTCTAAGATTACATGTGGTTTTTCATAATACATACTTCCAAGATATTAATACAAACCTGGATAATAAATTTGATATATTTCTCTAAATAACATTGGGAGATAATCATCCACCTTTCTATCTAGTCCCAAGAGAACAAGAATCATTCATTTCATTCTTAATATATTATGTGGAGATCAATGTAATTTATCTAAGAAAATGGATACAACTACTATAACACTCCATGTATCATTGTTTAGTCATTGATATCAAATGATATATTGTTGATCACTGCTATGGGGATTATTATTTGTCTCATATTTAAATAAAAATGGTGAAGTTGAATATTGGTTTGAAATATTAAAATATAAAATGAAGAAAAAATCAAGAAATTTAAATTTTAATCATTAGAAACAAATAAAAAGTTATCACAAATAATTACCTCTCTTGGTTGTATAATTTGTTTAAAAAATAATTTTATAAATTCATTTTTCATGACTAATATCATCATTTTCATTATGGATTACTCATTGATTGAGACAATAGTCGAGTTAGGCCCAGTCTCAATAGGTGCATATTTTATACCAAGACACTATAACATCACTAAGATTTTCACTTCAAAATTTGTAAGAGTGCATATTGGAATAATCTAGAATCTCTTCTTATATCAATTTACCTATTTTTTAATTCCTCTAATTCATCACTCTTATGGGGACTCACTATGTTTTTAATATTTTTGAGGGAAGATATCTATTTATTTCACTAAAGAATCTCAATGTTTTCATAGTCCATATAAGTTGATTCTTTTTTTCATGTGAATATTAATATTTTATATGTATTCAAATCTCATAGATATTATCCCAAATAATATATTAAAAAATTCCCTAAATATATAAAATTTAAAAACATGGAAAACTAGTATATCACTGCAATAATGGAGTAAAATTTTCCATCATTAAACAATCTATAATCCTCAAAAAAACATTCACTTAGCACCACAAATACCATATATATATGGTGTCATCTCATTTAGAATAATTTTCTTCATTCAATGTATCAATAACTAACTAATAAATAATGGTTAATTTTTCTTAAAACATAGAGACACACAATTTCCATCTCTTAAAATATTAAAAAATAAAATAACCTTTCCTAATTCATACCTCAATAGTACATCATAACATTCTATCAATAGTCTATGAATCATAATGAATGTCTTCTTATATGAATATTTTGACATTAAATACTTAGATTTACTATAAGGAAATTAATGAATTCTGACTGGCTATTTCTGAAGGATGATAGACCCATCACAAATAGTCTTGTAGATATGGTTATTTGTGATGGATATCTTATTTTATCGCAAGTATCCCTTATTTTCAATTGGATATCATATCTTATCCATAATGCCTTTGATATGGTTCTGCACCATAACTCAGGAGGAAAAATAGCAATAGTTAATTTTGATAGAAGGTTTTATCCCTCATAAATGGATTGGCTAGAATGTATTTTATGATGAGCTAAATTTTATCGATATTATCCCCCCGAAAAAAAAATTATAAAATAACACAATGCTTTATTATCCGACATACTTCTTTCTACAAACCCTCACACCTATACGGATGCAACCTCTATGATGAAAACACCAAGAAATATCCTAAAAATTAATTTTCCCCTTATTTATTTTTTATTTAGGCACATATCTCTATGTTTTAGACGTAGATTATATCCTCCGCCATTGTTTTTTGTTTTTCCTTTTAATCAAGTAAAAAAGACTTTAACAAATCCTAGGTCAACTAATATTCCCAATTTTTATGATTGATTTTATATTTAGGTTAATTACAAGTTTATTATTCACTATTCTGGTGTCCACTAGATCTGTATGAGTTTATGCCATTTTATTTGACTCATTTTTATAATAGCTTGATCTTTTGATTCAATAGACATTATTTGTTTTTTGTTTTCGATTAAATAAAGTTTATTATTTTATATTATTGTTGGAAATATTATAATTATAGATATTATTTAAAGGGTTGTCTAATAATGTCACATTTTATACAAATATATTTAATTGGCCAATTTAATAACATGGTAATGATGATATAATTTTTGATTAATCATGATGATTCATGGATTCTAACAATGATGAGAAATATTTTTTAATATTATGATTGGTTTTCATTTATTTAAAACATGTAAATATAGTTTTGTAAATATTTGTATATATATATATATAAATTAGAATTGAATATACATATATAAACATTATTCAAATAACATGTAAGGTTTTTGATATATATATATATATATATATATATATCTTTCTGTGTCTGTGTCTGTGTGTGTATGGGTATAGATTTAATATGCTTATTTATTTAAAAAAATGAATAAAAATATATTTTATGTAACTATATTTGATAAAAAAAGTATGTAATGTGTGTGTGTGTGTGTGTCTAAATATATAAAATTTATTAAATAAATAAGAATGATTGTTTTATAAAAATTATGATAAATTTAATTTAAAGAAAATGTTTAAACAAAACATTATTTATAAGATATTTTTTATATATCAACATTATAATTTTTTTATTGAAATGTATACAGAAATTAAAAATATTTACTATTTACTAAATACATAAATATTATTAATTAGAAAAAAATGAATAATACATTGTAAAAATATATAACAAATACTAAAATTATTTAAAATTAATAATAAATATTATTTATCAAAAATGTAGTAATAATTTAAATAATTAGAACAAATCATTAAATAAGTTATAATATTTGACAATTAATTAGTCATTACTATTAATAAATTATAAATATTAGTGTCAATTGAAAAATATTATTACAAATTTTTTTTAAAAAACATATAACCACTATTATAAATTCTCAATAATTTATATTAATATCATATTAATTAAAATAATTACTATTAATAACTCGTATAAATATTGTAAATATATATATAATATAATATAAAAAATATTAAAATGGTTAATATCATGTTTGATATTACCAAACATCTGATACGTCTAAATATTATGTCACTCCAAGTGTAAACCCTACATCTCAAACCTAATGGTGGTCTCTAAATTTTCATAAGATACACAATCTGTGAGGTACATTAATTTTTTCAAAAAAAATTATAATAAATATATTAAATGAATTACTCTTAAATGCAATATAACCAAGCACCCTATGTGCACAAAGGTTATGTCGCACATTGGATAAACCACGAATCTCAAACCTAATGGTGGTCTTCAATTTTTCATATGATACATAGTTCGAGATATAGTTAAATTTTTTATAAAAAATAATATTATTATTATTTAATTAATTACTATTTCATGCAATGGAAAAAAACTCGATGTGAAAAAATTTGACATCATGCCTAGGGTAATTCTATATCCTGGACATAACAGTGGACTCTAATTTTTCATATAATATACAGTTTGGAAGATATTTAATTTTAAAAAAAAAATATAATAAAAATGTTAAAATAATTTCCCTCGAATGAAATGTAACCAAAAACCCAATGTTTATAAATTTTATATCACAACCTAGGTATACCTTGGATCCCTAAATTAACAGTGTTCTCCCATTATTTATATGATAAAATGGTTTTGAGATACATAAACTTTTTATACAAAATTATAATTAAAATATTAAATGAATTACCCTCATGAAAAATGTAAACAAACACCTAATGCAAAAAAAAATCACCTATCACCTAGGGTAAAACCCATATCCCATAACTAAATGTGGTCTCAGATTTTCCACATGACACATCATTCATGGGAAATTCCATTTTTTTAGAAAATAGCATGTGTTATTATATTTAATCCAGTGCCTCACTCTAATAATATTCTATAAACTATTCCTAGTTAAAACATAATATTAATTCTCAATTAGCCACAATGAGAAAATTTTATTATTATTTTTAGTTTTTTAGACAACATTAGATTCTAGATGTAGTCCCTAGTTTATATTATGTGATCATGTTTGGATATATCAATAATAAAATCCCAACAGAACGGGTATAAATATTTTTAAATTTATGGTGTTGAAGAATTTAAATCATTTGCATCATAGAATTCATAATTTTTTTCCTACTTAATAGTTAAATATAAATTTAAGAAATGTGATCTTAGGATATACAAAACATTAAACATTGGACTTTATCTACTTTGTTTTTGTTTTCAGAAATAATATATTTTTTGGTATCAACATTGTGAATAGAATTCATTAGAAAATATATATTTTTGGTTTAGGGTAAATTATTTTAGAATTTAAGTCATGATGCAAGTGACACGTCAATTCTGGAAACAATATCATTGAATGATATTTTAAATTCTAAATCAGGACCTTTTAAATTTTATAATTTTTTAAAATTTCCTAAGGAGGGTTTTTTATCCAGGATTCCAGATGAGTAAACATTAAAATACTAAAAAATTATGGCTACTAAATCAAATTTTGTAATATTAAATATTTTTTATGAAGAAATATACTATTTAAAATCATATGTATTTTATATTATATGTATGGAGTACACATGATCTAAAATCATGTTCATACTAAATGGATGAGAAAAAATCATTCATTATTTGTAATGGTATAAAAAATTGGCATTTTGACTACCATCGAAGATTTCTTCATGTGAATCACCATTTTTGTAAGAATAAAAAAATGAAAAAAATTATAATAGAAAGAGATGAGCCTCTGAAAGTGATCTCTATAATTCAGGTACAATCTATAATTTCTACATTTCCTCTTGATACTTTTAGACCAACCCTAAATAGACAAAATATAATGATTTTGGGAGTTATCATACTTGGATAAAGAGGATTATTTTTTAAGAATTTCCATATTGGTAGGATATTTTGGTTCACCACATATTATATGTAATTAATAGTGATAATAATTGTTTTGATAACATATTTTATATTGATTTGGACATGCCGAGAAGGACCAAAGTTAATGTAGAGGCATAGTTTGATCTTTCCCAAACAGGAATACATTTAGAACATGAATTTTTTGATGATTTGAGATCACAAAATTTAATGAAACCAAAATAATCTCCAGAACTTTATTAATAAATTTATTTATTATTCTATCAATAGATTCATGATTTGACGATACCAGATGTTAATGTTTCAAATATTTCTCACAGCATCAAAAATGGGTAGATTTCATGTTTAAAAATTCATGACTTCTATTTCAAAATGGAAACATAAAATCCACTTGGCATTAGAGGGATATTTAATTCATCAATCTAGGATGGTTTGACCAAAATATAATATTTTATCTAAGATATTTATGTGGAAACATAATATATTGATGCATTTATTATTCTATATAGTGATGTTGTTTTAATTTTATGTAAATTGGAGAAAATATACTTCCATATATTATTTGAATCAATAGAACATTTAATATCGCATTTTTCATAAAAATTTAAATGTGGAGGGCCTATAAAATTATCATGGATGCACCCATTTGAGTAAAGCATGAAAAAATTAAAAATTAATTTGTTTAATAAATCATCAGTTGAAGGGGGGATATGAGAATCGTACTTGGAAAAAGAAATTTAAAATTTTATCTCTTATTACTTTTAATAGGAATGTCTTTAAAAACAAAAAGAGAAGTGTGGAAATGAGATAAATTTTCATGTTGTCATAAACACTATTTTTTAGTTTCTAATCAGCTCAATCATGGTTTTGGTTGTAATCTTGAATATTTTCTTTTAGATGAATAATTTTATAGAGATCATACTAATGTTTTACTAAATTGTGATGAAATGAAATATCATCATAGTAAGTACTAATTTTTTTTATTAAATTTTTATAATAGATACCATTATTTACATTAATTTTTAGTGTATAATATATGATGACCATATCAGAAAAAAAAATTATATAAATTATATCTCATTCTCTTGAAGAATGTAGACAATAAAAATCATAATATCAGTTTCAAAGACATGTAATATAATATTATATTGATATAACAGTAAATAAATTTGGTAATAATATCTATTTTTAATAATTTATATTATGTTTAGTTAAAAAAACCTGAAAATAAAATTCATAGTAATATATGTGTTTGTAAAAACCCTCCATAGAAATTGGTAAAATATTATAATGGGTATTTGGTTAATGGATTGTGATCCCATAATTGAGTTTATGGGGACTCAAGTAAATCAATTAATAGTGTTTTTCTAATGGATGTGATCCTAAAGAAACTGAAGTTTTATTTTATGGTATATTGCATGAAATAATTGAGTTATTTTATCTAGGATCAAATTATGTATCAATGTTTAAATTTCATTGGTATTATACTTATTGAGGGTCCAATTTTCATCCATGACTTTGAGCCATTGAAATTAAATATAATATTCTTTTAACCTCAAATGAACCAATTATGTTGGAATATAAATTACATAATGATTATTATGAAATTTACTATGATGTTTTGAGAGATTTTCTGAACTTGGGCAGTGTAATAAAAATTAAATCACATGAAAATCAGTATATTGAATATTAAAATGATTATGTTGAAGTAAAAAAATTGAAATTTTTAAAGAAACATACCAAAATATATCTCTTACCGTATTAGATATAAATATCGATGATGAGACCACACAGTTAAGTGTCAATGATATTACAAATGTTGATGAAGTAATAAGGGATGATGAAAATGAAAGTCATATAGGACTTGACGATGCTGAATAAAGGGATGGAGAAATTTTCTTAGATAAAAATGATTAAGAACATAACGATTTATGTATCAGAATCAGGTATTTATTTATTTTTTCTTATTTTATATTTTTATTAATAATTACTTATAGGTGAGATTGTTTGTTTAGGATGACTAGACCCGATGATCTATTCTCTTCTGTTACTCATTTCAATAATTATATGTTTATTAAATTTCATATATCTATTAACATGTATTAATAGGTAATAATATAATATTTATTATTCTATTTATTAAATTTTTATATTTAATATCAATATTAACAAATATTTACATGTTAAATTATAATGTTCTTTTATTACTCGACATGTAATTACTATATTTTGGTATTTATTATATTTTTATATTTGATATATGTATTAAAAAATTCTTATAGGTAATATTATTATATTCTAGTATATATTAGTCTTTTATATTTTATATTTTTATTAAAAATTTCTTTCTAGTGAATCTATTTGTTTTATATGGAAAGAAAATCTTCCAATGATAAATTTAGTTCTCTCACTAATACCAGAACTCCTTCTGATGATCCTGGTTAATCTGATCCATGGGATGTTGCACATAATATTATGGGTCATGGACTTTCTCAAATGATTATTCTAAACCCTTTTCCAAATAGATTCCCATATCTTGATTTTTATTCTCATTTTCGAATGTATATTTATTTATTTAAAATATTTATTTTAAATTATGTTTCTATATTAACAATGGTAATAATATTCTTGTTATTTATTTTTATTTGTAAAGTTTTATCATTTAGCTATTGAATTGGCATGTATGATTCTAAGAAATTATGTTATTGATCAATGGGTTTCCAAGAATTAGGTTCCCACCACTTTTCATCTGTAGATATTTGACTGCTAGATTATATGATGTTAAATAATTTTTAAATTTTTAAATTTTTTTAATTAATGATATTTTTTTTAATTTTCATATAGAATTTATGGTCTTTGATTGGGGAATTCCGAATAGATCATATCTGGGAGGCATGGTAGATTTTTTTTACCTGATTGTTTTCATTAGTTTTTACACAACTTTAGAAAGCAAGCAATGGATAGAGCTACTGCTACTATTTCCCACCAGTCAAGTTTCTACCACCAACCTGACTATATATCAAGCTAGGTATGAGATATAATTTGATCCTACTATCTAGTAGAGACTTTTAGGAGGAGTTCATTATCTCGATGTCATAGGTGTGGGGGACATGAGCTCGCACATAGGGATGGAAGTCATACAATTTTTTATATATCAATGAAATATGGTAGGTGATATTATTTAGTAATGTATATATAATTTATATAGAATTGTTTTATATTATATAGACCACTACTGACCATGTATTAGGTATTTTGATGATTATAATAAGATTTATATTAATCCCCATGATAGAGAAATTGTAGGAAATTTATGGCACCATATTTTGGTATGTAATTTTAAAAAAATCAAAAATATTTATTTTAATATTATTATTATTTATTATTATGTTTAAAAAATGTATTAGGAAATGACCTTTCATTTATGAGAGAGTCAAGATGAGAGCGAAGATTTCACTGGTGACTTAGGCTTCAATAAGGGGGTTTGGATATAATAGACTTTTCATGGTGTAAATAATGGGAAGGTCATTGGTATTGGTTCATGACTGATACATATATGCTTTTATAATAGTTCTATGATGTCATCAATCAGCTTGAAGAGTGTCAAGATGAGAGAGACGATTTCACTAGTGATATAGGCTTCAATGAGCGGGGTTGGATATAAGAGACTTTTTATGGTGTCAAGAATGGTCAGGTGATTGGTATTGGTTCTTGACTGATACAAATATGTTTTTATAATACTTCTATGATGTCATCAGTGAGCTCGAAGAGAGATCAAGGAGATTCATCCTCAATTTTGTTTCCCTCTTTACAGTATGGGTAAAGGTTGAGTGATTGGGATGAGATGATACAACGGATGCAAAGAGGGGGAATAGTGTCGCAAGCAGCAACGTTAGAGAGATTAAAGGATTTTGGAGCATATGAAATGCCTAACATATGGCATTGCAATGGAGTTTCCTCCCACTGATATTTTGAGTTATCATCATCCACTTGACGTCGTATGATGATTTTTGATATTTTATGATCCTTTTATAATTTGTGGTGAAGAACATATTATGCTTGAAATGATGTATTGAATTTGTATACATTTTAATTTTTTTAAAATTATTTGGCACTTTTTTAAAATATTTTAATTTATTTATTTTTTTATACTTTTTAATTTTTTTAATTTTAAATTATTTTATTTACTTTAAAGTTTTTATTTTTTTTATTTTAATTTATATTTTTAAAACAAATTGTATTTTTTTGAGATTTTTAATTTTTAATTTTATTATTCTTGAAAATATTAGTATTCATAATGGAGGATTAGTCTAACAAAAATAATATCAATTATGATAGACTATCACAATTCATCATTTAAAAAAGGAGTTTATTATTAGTGATTGTCAATTCATCCATCACGGTTATTTTTTATTTGTGACAAACTATCACAAATAACCAAAATTTAGACGTCATTTTTTATGATGATGGATTTCTGCTAAACTCCAATCAAAAATGAATTTTTTTGATAGAATTATATAGCTAATTAGTGATTAAAATAAATGGAAACTCCTGTTGTGATTCACCATGCAAGACACCATCTGGTCTCAAGTACTGAGGTATCAAAAATAATCATGGTGTGATTGCTAATGCATTATGGTTTTATTTTGTTCCAACATGGAAAAACTCATTCAAATACCTTGTATAATATTCAAACTCTTTATGCGATTCTATAAGTATTTTGAGAGAATTTTAGTATTTTTCTTTCCATACATTTTGAAAAAACACAATCATAAAAAGAATTTAATTTTTTTAACCACTATTTAAAAAAATATACTATTCATGATACAAAATAACATTATAATGAATCATTATCAATCATTTTTCCAAAAAATAGACCAAGATATAAATCCTAGAGTTTGAATGCCAAGGTTTCCTTAATTTCCTAACATACCAATATTGATCACTTTTCTCACTACATTTTATAATATCAATGAATTATTTGGTATTAAAATTTTAATTTTTTCAAAATATTTCATAGTGATATTAATTCATTTGACAATTTATATTACCAAATAAACTACATCATTTAAAGGATTTATGCTCTAAAATATTCAACAATATAATATTCAAAATATAAAATTACTAATTAATCAATGTATATTTTTGATTCAATAAGATTATTAGTTTTGAGATAAATTACATATTACCATTGGTGATTTTGATATTTGAATAACTCAATAATGTTTTATAAAATTCATAGCATGGATAGTAAATCTTATAAAGACACATGATAATAAAAGGAGTATTACATTCCAAATTGATATTATATACAATATATTTTACACTTAAGAAAAATATTCTAAATTTTTTTTGTTAATATCAAAGGGATGAACTATTTTATTAAAACAATTGAATTAGGCTACTAATTTATCTTCAACACTAGACTTATAAATGTTAATGACATTAGTTATTGTTAAAAATAATAATATTTTTTATTAAAAAACACATTACATAATTTTTGGAAAAGATAATCATGAAAGACTGACTGTTGAACATAATGGTATTCTTGAAATAAAATAAATTGTAAAATAATGTTACAATGGATTTATTTTAAAAAATGTATATATGAGGTATATTTTAATAATTATTATACCTAATTCTTTGTAGTGACTTTGATCCCAGTAGCCCAGAGATGGTGGTTACTTTATTATAGTGTATAAGATAAAAGGAATCACATTCTGAATGACCAAACAAATTAATATTCTTGGTAAACTGGATACATAATTTAAATTATAATTAAAAGGGAACAAATAAAATAAAAAACAAATTCGTTGATAACACCATTATTCCTCATATTTTACCCCTTCATATCAATCACAAAACACTTCCTAGTACCCTGGGGAGAATAAATCGTAAGAAAGGGGTGATCTGAGATGCTCAATAAAGGTAATTGTATAGTGAAAGTTATGAATATGTAATGAATAATAAATATTTAAGGTTAATTAACATAAACACATGTCAGTTAACAAATCACATGATCATAATATGGAAGCAATAAATGATGATCTAACAATGTAATTTAGATAATTGCATGGTCTTAAAACCTAAACATTGATATTATAAATAATTGAATAATTATATGGAACATCAATAACTGATTTCATAATTATTTAATGAATACTATTGGACTTATAAAACATAAATTCATGGCCCTATGTTAATACATATAAAAAATGGGTAGGGCATCATCCAAAATACAAACTATTGTTCTTCATGGTACCTACTGATGCATGAAGGGGATATAGAAATCCCCTCCTATCACTAACCAAGTCTAATGAATTCCTCATATGAAATGGTTGAAACATAATAAATATAAAATTTAATATTGAAAAAATTACATATAAAATTATAATACTTACCAAAATCTATAAACATAATCATAATCCATCATGAGTAAAATGGTGAATAGTAATAAAATCATATCCATCCTCTCCAAATAATCATAATCCATTGGGATAAATAATAATGATGGTATAAATAAAACATATTTTAAATATAAAATAATTAAACTAGTGGTTTTATATCATTAATTAATAGAAATAATATGAAAATATCATTAAAAACTATTTTGAGAAAAATAACCATTGTATTTTTAGAATATCCTTTTATGAAAAAATATAAAACATTTTGAAGATAATTTTATTTGAAAGTAAATTTTCCAAAACATGTAAAATAAGTATTAAAAGATTTTTTATAGATAATTATCTATAATTTTCATCTTTCTGTACACATTAAAACTAATATTCCATTCACATTTTAAGTAAAATCTAAACGGTCATTATTTTAAAAAAGATATGATGATTCCTTTTGTAACATGTTTAAAAAGGTAAAATAAGGGTCAAAATTTCTTCAATAATCCATTTTAATAATTTCAAAAATTTTATTCAAAACATTTTTATAAAAAAATGTGTTTTAATAAAAAACTATTTCAAAATGAAGAGATAAATAATGTCAGATTTTTATAAAAACATTTTTCCAGTCATTTTAAGTACCAAAGAGTGGGAAAATAGTCCTATTATTTAAAAAAATTATTAATCTCCAGAGGTAAATAAAATTTAATTATTTTAACATATAAATTTAATTTATTCCATTAAGGGAGATGTGTATATAAACAGCCCTCAATAATGATATGATTTTGAAATAAACTCATACGAAATTGGTATCCTCTGAATCATAAACCCCAAAAAAGAAACAAAATAAAATGAAAATTTAAATATCATGAAGATAAATATATTCATTATATAACATATCAATGTGGTAGTATACACACCACATAGATGAGATAATTAGTGACTATGGTATATTTCTCACAGAAGTAAATGTGAGACGAGAAACCCTTATATTGAGTTAGAATCATCATGTTCATAATTTATCTTCCTTAATAATTAACTTCTATTTATTAATTAATTTCTAAGGAAAAATTTTCGAATATTTATTCCTTTTTTTGACATAATCCCAAGTTATATAGAATTACTTATTCAGTTAAGTTTATGATAGGTGTTTCAATGATATTTGACTTATGTGTCGAAAACAAAATTGGTAGGTGATTATTGGTCAAAGGGGTAATTATTTTTACATATAATGAATGATAAAAAAAATATAATTATAATATTTATATCTTTAATCATACCCATCCATGAGAGGTAATGTTTAAAAATTTTTCATATTAGTTCTCAAGGCGGTATTCTACTGTACACAAGAGAGAAATTGTCATCTCCCATTTGAGGGAAGTGGAGATTGATATAGGTTGATAAAATAAAATAAAAAATCATAGTATGGGTTATATTATAGTGTTAGTATATACTAATAATATAATAAAATTTTAAGGAGTATTAAAATAAAATAATACAAAAATTCATAGTTAGCAATTTTACCTTTTCTCAAACCACCTATTTAGGAATTTACCTAAAGTATTCCATGAATGGATTTATATCCAATACAGGGGTTCTAGGATAAGGGTATAGAATTTGGGATGTTATTTGGTAAGTTATTTTAGAAACTAAAAGTGTTCGAAGGTGTGTGTAAGATTGGATAGTGTGTGGAATTATATAAGAGATGTTAGTGGAAAACTTATAGTTGTTGAAATGAAAAATGTGTACCCACGTTTTTCAAAGGCGAAAAGGGACAAAAATGGAGTATTATTAGTTCATAAATATCATAAGTTATAAATATGTCCAAAAAATATATTTTAGACATGTTTTAGTTCATTTAACATGTTATCATTTTAGGTTTTACCCCAACTAATATTATTTTTTACTTTAATAGTAGTAATTAATTTTGAACTTTTCCACTATTTGTTACGGTGAAAAATTAATATTACCTTATTAGAAAATAGAAATTATTTAAATCCCAAATATGGAATCCATTTTAATATAATAAATTCTCATAAAAATATTAATTTTAAATTAATCTGGTTGAAGCGATAAGATAGTGGGTTTTCAAAGGGAAAATGTTCAAAAGTTAACAAAGATTCTCTTTCAAAAAATCAATATATTAAATGGTTAAAAAAACCTAAATTTTGTAAATATATATATAATTGAACTAATGATACTTTTAATCTAATTAAAATAATAATTTAACTTTATAAATATTTTAAATGGAAAGGTAGTTTTGAATTAAAATTCATTATTTTCCATCATTCATCAAAAAAATGAATAATTTAGAAAATACCAAAACTAAACCTAATATAATTTTTGTTTTATGATTTTGAAAATGAATTATATTTTTTTAATTAATTTTTCTAAGACGTGTAAAAATTAATTTTAAATTATTTATGCAATGCATAACTACATTCCCTTTTAGAAAAACAAATTAGAAGGAAATTATATTTTTCAAATGATTATTATTTTATTTATAATCAATATATAACCATTAAATTAATTGTATACATCTTTAAATCATATAAATTTCATAATTTATTTTTTAAAATTCATACCCACTAACTAAATATTTATTTCATGATTGTAATGTTTAAATAAAAATATTTTAATAGACTGTCGGGTTTTTTTCAAACCAAATGTTCCATGAATTTTAAGATATCGAATTGATTGAATTTATTTAAAAGTAAATATATCATAAATTATTTGGGTGTAACATTATCTTTTAATATTTGTGTTGTTTCTCAAATTTTCAATCCAATATGATGTTCCTCTTTTAAAATCATAGGGTGTTACATTATACAACCCTTAAATAAATTACATCCTCTCAATTTAATCTTGAACTTGGTAAACAAGGGTCTGACATTAGAAATACCTTTATTGAAATCCCACATCATGGGAAGTTTTAAAAACATATACTTATTTATAAATAAATGTAATTATAAAGGTCATATGTAATAACACAGAAGTAGGTTTCTAATATGAAGATCATTAGTTAAAAGTGAAGATATCAACATTGAAGAACAAAATAAATAATTACAGAGGGTGATGGAGGTCATTAATCACAAGAAACTTAATGATTAATGAGAAGTAAAGGAACAAGAAACCATAAATATATGATTATTTAAATGACCATATATTCAATATAAATGAAGTTATTATGATAACAATTTTCATTAATATCCATTTACTAGAGTTAAGGAATCCCTTTACCATCAAGACTGAGAATATATGAAAATTTACTTGATATATTTCTTTTTCATTGGAAAAATTTCATATTTTTGTTGTGATTAAATATTTTTATATTTAATTTCTTACTATAAAAAATTAATATTCAAGAAGAATTTCATATTCTTGAACCACTAAAATTAACATTTAATGGATCATAAGATCCCTAAAATAGTGACATGTATTTGCATTTGAATATAAATATTTTCCAAAATAAAAATTGTTAGAAAATATTATCCAATAACCCCCAAACTTAAAATTAATCCATTCCATATAGAGTTTCCTTAATAATAATCGGAACTATTCATCTCCAAATTTAAATTAAAAAATTTTTATGGATGTTAAATAAATTTCATAAATCAATTTGACATTAGATTACCCAAAAATATTAAAGTGTCTTCTAATGTCACATTCCAAACAAATGAATATCTTAGTCACCATTAAACCATAATTATAACATGAATAATTCCAAATATAAAATCCTATGTTTCTAAATATAGCCCATAAACCAAAAATTATAGTATTCATTAGCAAGGATAGCATAAACCATGAACAGACTAACAAATTTCATTATACCAAAGAGTATCTCATAAACTTCTCTTTTAAAATGTTATCTCAATAAAGGGAAAATATTAAGTTTTAACCTCCCTAAATCATGTTCATTACAACAAGTTAATCATGCTAAAAAATCACTCTTTATTCTCATTGGTACCATTCAACATATGATCTTAATTCCTTAATGAAATAGTATTGCAGTACAATCTATATACATTTCATTATTCTTATAACAAGAATATAATTAATTAAAATAATCCTATAATATAATTATTGAATCCAACCACAAAAACATTAATCATTTCACACATTATATATTAATATCATAATATTGACCTTGATCCAATATATTATATTGAGGATTATTCTACTACCATTTGATGAATTCATTTCTATAGTTCCCAATATCATAACAGTGAAGACAATTTACATTGTAAAATTATTTACTTCCCATGAAACCACGAGTGTGGTGTCCTTTTTATTTATGCTTTAAGATAACTCCTTTACCTTTTAAGTATGTACCAATGCATTTCCTAAAGAATATATCACATTTTGAAAATTCATTCATTCCATTATTCCCTTTATCAATATTTTTCTATGTCATTGTCTTATTCTATTTCTTCCCATCAAATCCATAACACTTGGAGCATTCTTTATCTGTCTTGAGACCACATAATACTATTTCCTCATATGAAAATAATTTTTTGGATACTAGTTTCCTTCAATATATTGGCTTAATCCCATCAAATAAACAATCAATCATGAACATTAGATTATATAAAAAGTATGCAGCAAGCCTTTTTAACCATCTAAAGTATGCTTTATACTTATAAACAATTTCCTCATATTTTTTAAATTTTCTTAGGAAATATATTTCCATTCCTAATCTTTTCACATGAGGAAAATATTTTACCATAAACAGTACTTTGAAATCCATCCAAATCATTCTTTATATTCCCTCCTCATACCTTTTTTTTAATTAATGAACACACTTGAGCCGGACCTCCTTATAGTTGATAAAAATTAATGAGAAAATTCTACCTTAAACTACTTCCTAGAGGAAGATGTATCTAATATTATGAATACATCCATTTCTATTCTAAAAGTCAATTTTTTAGGCCCATTAAATAATGGATGTTTCTAATGTATGATGAGATATAACATTGTTACACAACATGGTTGATTAGTAAGTTGCTCAATAAAGTAATTCTTAATTCCCATAGCTTGAGTCAATTTCTCAAATATGGATATAATTTGAGTAGTTCAAGCTATATCTCTAGCTCCAAGTTCATTACTATTTCTAGGAGGTAAATCCATAAATGGATTACATGCATTGATACAGTTCTCATTCCTTCCTTTAGGATCCATTTATAAATAATTGAACACACTATATTAGATCATAACACTATGAATAAAATTTATAATACCAAAACTAGTGAAAAAATAACATAGATTAAAAAATTCATTGGAAAATAATCACATTAACATTAACATGGTTTGTTTTTGGATATATTTATTATCAAATAATTTATAATGGTTGTAAATAAAATGTGAACTATAATAATAATATCCCCTAGGAGTGTCAAACTAGGTATGCATGCATGATTTTTTTGCATATTTTAGGTATTACCCCTAGGTAAATTTTTTTTAAAGCCACATCAACTTTAAGTTTCTATAAATAGATGTATTACAATGAAAAACCACATAACATCTTCTTTACCAAAACATTTGGATGTTCTTAAACACGTACCTACAATGTTTATCATAGGGTTATATTCCCTAGTCAATTTTTTCCCAAATCTACTTCTCAACACTTCAACTAAACTTCCTCTAATACAAAATATAGCATCCCCAAACCCAGTATTATAAATCCAATGGTTACATTAATACATTATTATAAGATACAATGAATTTCTTCATAAAGGACTAAATAGATTTATTATTCGTGGTAAACTAGATATATTCTTTAAATTCCCTTTTTAATTGAAAATATAAATTACAAGAATTGTTTTCTTTGAGTATTCCTTTATTTCCCATAGAGTATCCCTTCATGAGAATAAAACACCTATTATGGATATCATAGGGAGAATAGAACATAAGAATGGGGTGAGACTATATGCTCAATTAGGGTAGGCATAAAGTTGATGTAATGGATAAATAAGTCATATTAAAAATGGATAAGAAAATAACTAAATATCATTCCATTTAATAAATAACATGATAAAAGTATGTTAATAATATATTATTATCAAATAATTACAAATATATAATGAAATAATATTTAATCTCAAACATGGATACTTTAACTAATCAAATAATCACATGGAGTATCAATTACTAAATTCCTGATTATGTAATTCACAATATTATACATATAAAAAATGCCTTTAATTTCTTGTGGTAATGAATCTAAATAAAGGGGTAAGGCCTCGACCAAATCATATACCTGTTTGTCTAATGAGACCTACCGATACATTAAGGGGCTATAGAAGGTCACTCCTATTACATAAAAAGTCAAATGAATTCCTCATATTAAAGGGTTGTTACATAATCAATATAAACATTTAATAATGAAAAACAAGCATAATTATTGTTAATACTTATCAGTTCAATGGACATGGTCGTAAACCTTATCAATTAAAAAATAGAATAGTAATAAATTTGTGCATCCCTGGAAAAACTAATAATAAACCATTATAAGAAATAATTTTGTTGGTATTAGTTCAAAATATCCTTAGTGTATCAAAATTCAAATGGTGGGTTTTTTATTAATGAATAGAAATAACATTAAAATATCCCTTAAAAAATTTCATAAAAATAACCATTAGATTTTGAAAATCACATTTTTTAAAAATCGTTCAAAAACCATTTTCATATTTATTTTCATTTAATATGACTTTTAAAACATGTAAAACAATAATTATAACATTTATTATCTATGATATTGGAAAATTTCATTAATTTCGTACATGTAAAGAAATGTTCCCTGTCCCATTTTTGTTATAAGACAAACGAGGCTTGTTTTGAAAAAAAATGAAGATTCCTTTCAAAAAATGTAAAAAGAAAAAATGGTTAAAAAATATTTAATAAATAATTTTTAAATGGTTAAAATTACTTTTGAAAAACATTTTAATAAAAAATTGGTTTTTATGAAAATGGATTTTAGATTAATGAGAGAAATAATGTCATGTTATCATTGAAGCATTTTCTCAATCACTCTATGTACCGAATATTGATAAAAATGGTTCTTTTACTTGGAAACTATCATTAATTTACCATAGGTGAATAAAATATATTAATTTTAACATATAAATATTAAATAATGCTTCCAAGGGAGATATAAAAATTAAAAAAATGCTGAATAATGTTGAGATTGTGAAACTAAATCTTACCACATTAGTAACTTCTAAATTATAAGCCCCGGAAAAGAAATGACATAAAAAGAAACATAAAATCCCATGAAGATAAATATATTCATGATATAACAATAAAAATATGTATTATATACACCAAAAAAAGAAATAATTAGTCAATTTGAAATATGTCTCATAGAAACAAAAGTCAGATGAGCAACCCTAACTCTTTGTAAGACTCATCAATTATGTTTTTATCATCCAAAATAATAATCTTATGTTAATTATTTACATTATTAAAAAACTTTTTAATGATTATTATTCATTTTATTTCACTTATAACCATGTTATATATAAAATAATTAATCAATTAAGTTTTCATTGGTAGTTTTGAATATATTTGACTTATCTGCCAAAAAGTACTTCAATAGGTTGATTATTTATCTAAGAGGTCATGTTCTAAACATTTCTATAATAAACTTAACCCAATTATTATAATATTTATACATTAATTATAATATTAAGACCAATAATGAATGATTATTTTGAGAAATGAAGTATGATGTGATCATTGATATAGTAGGTCGTACATATGAATGACTGATATTTCCATTTTTCAAGGATCATTATTGAAATGAGATATATAATATTTTTTGTTTATATAAACATAGTAATATCATAAATAACATATAATTTTTTAAATATACTTATATATATCATCCACATGTAGATTTTATGAAAATAGATTCAATCTCCTCGTAAAAGTAGTATTCGACAAGTACATGAACGACATTATCATCTTTCAATGAGTAAAAATGTAAGAAGAAAATAATATAATATATTTGCAGAATGATAAATATGTCAATTATATAATATTTATGTCATTTATTTCATTGATATTCATTAAAATTAACCTTATTATCTTCTATTTAATCCTTAGTGAAAAATGAAGAACCTCCTTTCGCATGGTAGTAGTCCACCTTACACAGGAGAGATGTTATTGTATCCCCTATGGAATGGAATGTAAATAGGTATATTTGATATAATTAACACATAGGTAAAAAAATATATATGTTTCTTTTATATACTTTATATCCATTATCATACCAAACTATGAGAGGTATTGTTGGAAAACATGTCACATTGATTTGTGAGTTTGTAGTCCACCGTACACATAAGTGACATTATCATTCCCCTCTAAGGTAAGAGGATATTGATATAGGAAATTAATTTTATGAATAAAATATAAATATAAGTGGGAAATTTATTTATTATATAATCATAAATAAATAGTATTTGAAGGATGTGGTAGATGAAATAAATCAAAAAATGCATAGTTTGGAATTTTACCTCTTCTCATACAACTTATTTAGGATTATACCAAATGTGTAACGACCCAAAAATTCATTAATAACAATTCCACTTGGTCTATTTAAATGTCTCCTTATGGTTATGTGAAATTAATGCACTTATTTGTTTTTATGTTTTGTATTTTAAAACACTATTATGAATTGTTATCATTGCTAATATAGTCAATAAACAGTGATCACATGATTAGTATAAATATAGGGGTTTTAGAAATATAATTTATTCAAATAAAGGAAGAAATGGCCTCATCCAGTAGACATTCCATGTACGAATCCCATTTGTCAGATCATGGAAAGTAGTTTTCTTCTTTGGGCTTCTCTCATAACCAATCCCAAATTGAGCTTGAATATGTTAAGCTCGAGCTGAACTGCCTACGAGAGAAGTGGAAGTTGATAGAGATTACCACTAGAGAAATCTTATCTGAGCTTCCCCAAGAGTCTATCACCATCGCACACCTTACCCTTCAGTATTATGTGGGTGTTTTAAGGGTTTATGTTACAAGACCCTATTACTATTATTATGTACATTATTCTTGTATAGAAAATATACATTCTTTTTATTATTGTTACTTTGTAAAAAGTTTTTAAAGCAGAAATAGTATTTTTAGTTAATATTCAACTAAGAAATATATTTTGATGAGTTAATGGATTTTTGAATTAAATAATATTTCATTAAAATAGTATTATTATTATTAAATTACTTTTTATTAAATATGAATGATCGTATAATTTTATGAATCTGATTGTAATTTTTATTAAGGTTTGAAAGCTATTTTTGTCAAAACCCATGAATTTTCAATAAATGTCGGTTTTTATTTTAAAAGTAAACATTCACATATTTAGAAAATTATTTAGATAAAATAAATATTATATTTGGAATTAGAACATCGAAATTATCCAACGGTGTATTTTTCATAATTTTCTAAGACATTTGAATTTTTGGGTAAAATTTTAATACTGTTTAATTATATAATGTGCTTTATGACATCATAATGAACCAATAGTGATGAAATAAAATACTGTAAACATTATTTTCGACCAATATATTTTTTAACATTAAAATAATGTTAGTTTAGGTTTGTTTGTTTTAATTAACAAAGCCTTAGCAGACCCTCCAAGACTTGTAAAACATTTTAGCTTTTTAAATTGATTTCTTTCAGAGTGTGACTCACCACCACATAATAAATCCTATTATTTTAATAATTTAGGCCATTAAAATAATAAAATATTGTTTTCCACTCCCCTTTGGGGGAAACCATGGGAACAAATCATGGTCTGGTTTGTGGTTTTGATTATTTTAATGTGTGGTGTCCCAAACCTAAATAATAAAGAATTCCATCTACTTTCATATATATACCCACCCAAGATCCCACTTCCTCCTCACTCAAATCCTTTGGAGTTTGACCAACCCCTACCCTCATTTCTCTAAAATAATTCCAAGGTGATTCAAGCTCCCAATAAGTCTCTCTCAATCACCCCCACTAATCCTTTGGGATCACACTTCCATGTAAGGGATTCCTTCCTTTCTCATTTTATCCAAGTTTCTTAATATTGTTATGCCCTTTTATTTTCAATTAAAAATGTTGGGGTATGATTTATCACCACCCCTATACAGTCCTATTTATTTTTTAATGATGATAGACCCCTTTCTCTCTCATCTATGCCTTCCGTGTATACCTGTTACCATGCCGAAATTCTGTAAGTAATTTCTCTCTCCTCATTTACATTCAAGAAATTATTTTATATTATGAATCTAAATTCCATTACTTATGTTGTGAAATGTATATATATGACCTCATTACTATCCATTTCATGTACATATGATGCGACACCCCTTTCTCTCTCATCATTCATTTTTATGAAGTCTTATGTCATGTCGTTATGCTGCCAAAATTGCATCACAATTTTCAAAGCCAAAATCATTGTGTAGTGAATACCATTCCCATTTCTCTATCAAGGTTTTTCACCTTTATGAATATTTATTTATTGATTATAAATCTTCATTCATGTATTCCACATCTCTTTATCATGGAATAAATGATGATGAATGATTCCATGTTGTATGATCCATGTGGCACACTTATGCATGAAATGAAATTTTTAAGAAGGGTGTGCCCTGATTACCCTCTAATACATTGGGTAAAGTATATTATCATGATACATCATGTGCATTGAGTTTTGATTCATTATAATTCAATTTCAATGAGTTTTTACTCATGTTTCATGTGCAATTAGGGTTTACTCATGTTCCATGTGTAATGAACCTTGGCTCATGCTAATATCATGTTAATGGTTGTTGCCACATCTCCATGTTATGATTATCATGCTTTATCATGCCTTTGTGTTAAGGTTTCTATTGTTCTCCATTGATATGCCTATTGTCTAACATTTATTGTATTCTTCATTTTATTCCATGATTATTCCCTTATTGGGCTTTATAGCTCACCCTTTTCTTATGCATGTCCTCAGGTTATCCCATGCAATTCTAAGTACGAGGAAATGTAGTGGTCATGTAAAGGAAGTTATTAATAAAGATATTGTATTTCATGTTTGAAGTTGTTATTTAATGATCCTAATCCTCAAATACACTATATCTCTTGATCTTCTATGTTTTATTAATTAAATTTTATGTAATAAATCATTTTTAAGTGTGTAATAAAGAGCAGGTTTGTCATAGTTAGTCTCAGAGGATAGGTTTAGTTATTTTTGGGATTAGGATTAGAAAATCATAGTAAAGCCTTGCACACAAGACTAAGTTTAATAAAAAAAACATCCCTAAGTTTTTTTGAGTATTTAGTAATTGGTTTATCAATAAAATACATCCATTTCTGGATACGAGCAGAAAGAGGTGGCTTTCGAACAGATGAACCTAGGGATGAAAACTCCTACAAGGAGTTTTAGGCTTGACCTGAGGTATCTAGGTACATGACAATGGGCCTTGGTGAACTCTTGGTTATGACACTATCGGTGGATATGATCAGGTAAATTCACAAGCTTAGTACGAACCATTATTAAGGGAATAAAAAAATCCCCTAGAATATAAGTTATAAAGTAGATCATGGTTAACATAGATTGAATCCTATAGATTAATTTATTAAGGAAATAAAAGTTATTTATAAGTCATCTATTTTTGTCCTTGGTTTTCCCTTTATGTGTTGCCCCTAACTTTCTTCTTATTCCAGCCAATGGCCGGTAATAGGAGGACTCAAGCTAACAACCGATGTGAAGATCAATGCGATGACAGTTTAAATGAAATCCCCAATCTGATGGGAGTGGGAATTGTGAACTTTGTCATGATACTCTCCCAGTTAACTCATGCATTGAATAGAAACATGGGTCAAGAGGAATTTTCAACCCCCCCCCCACAAGAAATAAAAAATCTCTATCGAAAGATTCATCGGAAAAATTCCTCCTACTTTTAATGGATCATCTGATCCCTCAATCGCCGAACAATGGATCAACTCCATTGAGAAGATATTATCCATCCTTAAATGCTCCGAACAAGAGAAGGTTCTCCTGGCTACTTATCATATAGATGGTGAAGCTAATCAATGGTGGAGAGTGATAAAAAATACAAAGCCTGAGGAAGAGATCGAGGCATTGGAATGGAAGGATTTATGGAAAAAAATTAATAAATATTTTCCACGCACCCTCCAGCTTAAGATGGAAATGGAATTCCTTGCTCTCAAGAAAAAAAGACGATGAAGCCGTCGGAGCGTATGAGGAAAAATTCACAAGGCTTCCACGATACGCCTCTGGCTTTGTTGCTACCCCTGAATACAAGGTTAACTGCTTCTTTGGTGGGATGAAACCTATCATGCGGAAAGATCGGGAGATCTGTGACTTCAAAAACTATGCGGAAATTATTCTATGTGCCCTTAAGGTCGAAAAGGGGATCGAAGAATCGCAAAGGGTATCATGGGGATAAGAAGCATAAGGTGGAATTCAATTCTGGTATTCGGATGGATAAATCCAATGGTTCTAAGAAAATACATCCCCCCACTTTCCAAAGGTGTGGAAAGAATCACCATGGAAATTTCTTAAAGGGGATGAGGAAATACTTTAGTTGTGGGAGGTAAGGGCACATGGCAGATAACTATCGGCAAGAAAAACTTCCTTCTAATATAGAGGAGAGGAACTCTTCATTCAACTCTCAACCTTTTGTTCATTACTTCAACTGCAAATAACCAGGTCACCTTGAAAATCAATTCTCTAATCCAAGGGTTTTTTAACGCAACCAACAACCTCTAAGACATCAAGGGTAAGATTTTTCAATCACTACTACCAAAGTGAACCCTGAGAATGAAGTGGTGATAGGTACAGTAGGTATTCCTTCATGAATAGAGAAAATAATTTTTGATTCAGGTTCTACACATTATTTTATATCCCAAAATTTTAGTAGAAAAATCCCAACACCACCACAAATCATGGAAGTAAATATGTCGGTGAGTACGGAAAATGGGGAAATCATTGCATCCCATGAATATAAATCCTCCTTTGTCATAATCGATGGATTGAACTTCCTGAAAGACCTCATCATACTCCCTATGGTGGAATTGGATGCAATTCTAGGCATGGATTGGATTACCCTATATAGAGCTAACATATGTTGTTGTGATAGGGAAATCACTCTCCATGTAGAGAATCGACCCCCAATTCTATACAAGTGCAAGGAAGAAGATGAATCTTCTTTAGATCCATTATCTCAAGAGTGGATATTACTACCCTATGATCATGTGTATCTGGCTTAGATGATTGAGTCTAAAGAGGGAACCATCCTTGAAGACATTCCTATTATGAGGGAATTCACTGAAGTGTTTCCATAGGAATTTTATAGTCTTCCTCCTAGAAGAGTTGTTTAATTATCAATTGATCTTATACCTGGGGCATTTCCAATATCCAAGACTCCATATAGAATAGCTGTTGTGGATCTTGAGGAGTTGAAGAAACAACTATAGGAGAATCTGGATAAAGGGTTTATATTCCCAAGTGCTTCACCATGTGGTGCACCAGTCCTCTTAATCCAGAAGAAGGATTGGTTAATACGCCTTTTCATCGTTCATCGTGATCTTAACAAAATCACGATAAAGAAAAAGTATACTCTCCCACGAATTGATGAGTTATTCGATTAGCTTCATAAACCACAATACTTCTCCAAGTTAGATTTGCGGTTGGGATATTATCAAGTAACATTGAAGAAGTAAGATACCCCCAAGATTGTTTTTTATACAAGGTACGGGCACTATGAATTCATAGTAATGCCTTTCGGAATCACTAATGCTCTAGAAATATTCATGGACTTGATGAATAGAGTCTTTAGAGATTACCTAGACAAATGTTTTGGTGGTATTTATAGAGGATATTATAATATACTCTAAAATCAAGGAGGATCATGAGGAGCATCTAGGAATTGTACTAGAGACCTTGCGAAAGGAGAAGCTCTATGCAAAGTACAACAAGTGTGAGTTCTGGTTGAAGGAGGTCTCTTTCTTGGGCCATATCATCACAAGAAATGGGATATATGTGGATGGATGGTTGAGTCCAACATCAGTAACTGATATCCATAGATTATTGGGGTTAGCTGGATATTATCATCGATTTTTGAGAAATTTCTCACAATTTTCAAACACTCTTACCAAGATAACTCAGAATGGAGTAAAGTTTTCTTGGAGTGATGAATGTGAAGAAAGATTCAAGGAGTTGAAAAGGAGGCTTATCAATATGTCCGTACTCACTTTACCCACAAGTGGAGAACTTTCAATGGTATTTAGTGATGCTTCAAAGAAGGGTCTGGGATGTGTGTTGATGCAAAATGACAAAGTCATTGCCTATGCTTTGAGTCAATTGAAATTTCATGAGCATAATTATCTAACACAAGATCTGGTGTTGGCTGCGGTGATCTTTACTTTAAAAATTTGGTGGCATTATCTCTTTGGGTATAAGTGTGAAATTTATATGGACCAAAAAATCCTCAAGTATATCTTCACACATTAATAGTTGAACATGCACCAAAGAAGATGGTTAGAGCTGATCAAAGACTATGACTGATCAATCCATTACCACCCTAGGAAAGCGAAAAAGGTGGTAAATGCTCTTATTAGAAAGGAACCAGCGATTTTATAATTGTTGAAAATTGATAAGGATCTAATCTTCTTAGATTTGATGAAGATGTACATGGTAATAATAAATAAGGGAATATCATCAATCCTTTCACAAATGATTTATCAACCATCTCTTTTCGGAAAGGTTAATGAATGCTCAAAAGGATGATATGGGAATTCAGAAGAAAGTAGAAGATATTAAAAAAAGAGAATCCTCATATTTCAATGTCAATGAATAAGTAATTTTGAGAGTTGGGAAAATACTATGTGTTCCATCAAGTCCGGAGCTGAAGAATGAACTTTTGGATGATGCACATAGTTCAAATTTCTCTATTCACCCAGGAAACACAAAGATGTATCGAGATCTACAAGAACATTATTGATGGGATAATATGAATAAGTAGATCACTGAGTATACATCAAAGTGCCTATTGTGTCATCAAGTGAAGGTAGAGAGGCAGAAGTCTAAGAGGATGATTAAACCATTTCCCATACCCTCATGAAAATGGGAGAACATCACCATGGAAATTGTCACCAGACTTCTGAAGGCATACAAAGGCAACAATGAAATCTGGGTTGTTGTGGATTTTCTTACAAAGTCTTCAAACTTCATTGCAATTTGGGAGGATTTATTATTAGATCAAATGGCACAGATAAACATCAGGAAAGTGGTAAGGCTGCATGGAGTACCATTATCTATTGTATCCAATAGAGATCCAAGATTTACCTCTATGTTTTGGAAGAGTCTTCAACGTGATATGGATACTGAACTGAACATCAGTACGGTCTATCATTCTCAAAATTATGGTCAATCTAGTCAAACTATTCATATACTCGTAGATATGTTAAGATCATTTTCAATGGACTTTAAAGGAGTATGGGATCAACATCTTCCTCTGTTTGAATTGTCATATAATAATAGTTTCCACTCAAGCATCGGAATGGAACATTATGAATCCTTGTATGGGAAGAAGTGAAAAACACCAGTAGGTTGGGATGAAGCTGGTGATCATAAGCTGCTATGACCAAAAATGGTCCAAGAAATGGTGAAGAAGGTAAAAACCATTCAGCAGCATATCAAGGCAGCCCAAAGTCAACAGAAGAGTTATGCAGATAACCATTGATGAGACCTTGAGTTCAAAGTTAGAGACATGTTATTTCTACTTATATATCCATGGAATAAGTTCATGAGTTTTGGAAAATATGGAAGTTAATTCCTAGGTACATCAGCCCCTTTGAGATACTTGATCGTGTCAGGGTTTTGTCCTATCAACTAGTACTTCCACCTACTATTGCCAAATTACATGATGTATTTCATGTATCCATCTTAAGGAAGTACATACCAGACCCTTCACATGTACTCTCTTTGGAGGTATTACACCTAGAGGATGATCTTTCTTATGAGGAGCAACTAGTGAAGATCTTAGATCATAGAGAAAACTTTCTTAGAAATAAGAGAATTCCCCTCATCAAGTTGTTTTGGTGAAACCACATGTTTGAAGAAGCGATGTGGGAATTGGAGGAAGTGATGAAGCAAAGTTACCCACATCTACTTGATTGTGGGAAAAGGAAATTTCGAGGGAAAATTTTCTTGAGGGAAGATTATAATGACCCAAATATTCATTAATGAAAATTTCTCTTGGTATTTTAAAATGTCTTCTAATGGTTATGTAGAATGTATGAACTTATTTGGTTTTATATTTTGGATTTTAAAATACCATTAAGAATTGTTACTGTTGATAATATAGCTATTGAACAGTGATCACATGATTAGTATAAATATAGGGCTTTAAGAAATCCAATTTACTCAGAAAAAGGATGTGATGGCCTCATCTAGTAGACTTTCCCCATACGAAACCTATTTTTCATGGCTTGGAAAGGAGGATGTGTCTTTGGTCTTCACTCTTGAACAAGCCCAAGATGAGTTTGAATATGTTAAGCTCGAGCAGAACTACCTATGAGAGAAGTGGAAGTTGATAGAGATTATCAGCCGAGCAATGTTATCCGAGCCACCCCAAGAGTCTGTCACCATCGTACACCTTACCCTTCAGTCTTATGCAGTTGTTTTAAGGGGTTATGTAAAAATACCATATTACTACGATTATGTACATTATTCCTGTATAGATAATATACATTATTTTTATTATTGTTACTTTGTAAATAGTTTTTTAAGTATAAATAGTATTTTTAGTTAACATTCAACTAGGAAATCTATTTTGATGAATTAATGGATTTTTGAATTAAATAATATTTTAATAAAAAAGTATTAGTATTATTAAATAAATTTTTATTAAATATAAATGATCGTATAGTTTTATGAATGCAATTGTAATTTTTATTAAGGTTTGAAAGTTGTTTTTGTCAAAACCCATGAATTTTCGATAAATTCCAGTTTTTATTTTAAAAGTAAAAATTAATATATTGGAAAAATTATTTAGATATAATGAATATTATTTTTGGAATCAAGAAATTGGAATTATCCAATGGTGAATTTTTCATAATTTTCTGAGACAGATGAATTTTTGGTTAAAAATTAAATACGTTTTAATTATATAATGTGTTTTATGATTTTATAATGACCCAATAGTGATGTAAGAAAATAATATAAAAATTATGTTCGGCCAATATATTTTTTACCATAAAAATAATGTTATTTTAGGTTTGTTTTATTAATTTTAAGAAGCCTTAGTGGACCCTCCAAGACTTATAAAACATTTTAGCTTTATAAATTGATTTCTTTGAGAGTGTGACTCACCTCCACATAAGTAACCCTATTATTTTAAGAAGTTAGGCCATTGGAGTTATAAAATATTGTTTTCCACTCACCTTTGAAAAAAACCATGGGCAAAAACCATGGTCTAGTTTGTGGTTTTGATTCATTTAATGTTCAGTGTCCCAAACCTAAATAATAAAGAATTTCCTCTCCATTTCCTATATAAACTCACCCAAGATCCCACTTCCTCCTCACTCAAAGACTTTAGAGTTAGACAAAACCTATCCATACTCTATATATAATACCTCCAAGGTGATCCAATCTCCCAATTAGTCTCTCTCAAACCCCTCCCAAGCCTTTGGGATCACACTTCTAAGTAAGGGATTCCTTCCTTTCTCATTTTATCCATGTTTCTTAATATTATTATTCCCTTTTATTTTCCATTATAAATTTTGGGGTATGATTTCACACCACCCCTATACTATACTATTTATTTTTTTTATGATGAGATACCCCTTTATATCTCATTTATTCCTTCTATGTATACCTGTTACCTTGCCGAAATTCTGTAAGGAATTTCCCTCTCCTTATTTACATTCAAGTAATTATTTTGTATTATGAATCTAAATTCCATTACATGTGTGGGTAAATTTATCTATATGACCTCTTTACTGTGAATTTAATATACATATTATGATACACCCCTTTCTCTTTCATCAACCATTTTTATAAAGTCTTATGTCACACCATTGTGTGGTCGAAATTGCACCGCAACTTTCCAAGCCAAAATCATTTTGTAGTGAATACCATACCCATTTCACTATCACAGGTATTCACCTTTATGCACATTTACTTATTTATTATAAATATTTATGTATTTATTCCACATCCCTTTCTCGTGGAATAAATTATTATAAGTGATTCCATGTTGTATGATCCATGTGGCACACTTATGCATGAAATGAAATGTTTAAGAAGGGTGTGCCTTCATAGCACTCCAATACATTGGGTAAACTATTGTATTATGATACATCATGTGCAATGAGTGTTGACTCATGCTAATTCAAGTGAAACAATTTTTTACTTTTGATTCATGTGCAATGAGGTTTTACTCATGCTTCATGTGCAATGAGCATTGGCTCATCCTAATATCATGTTAAATGTTGTTGTCACATCTCCATGTTATGATTATCATGCTTTATCAGGACTTTATGTTCATGTTTTTCTTGTGCTCCATTGATCATCCTATTTTCTAACATGTATTGTATTCTTCATGTTATGCCATGTTTATTCCCTTACTGTGCTTTATAGCTCACCTTTTTCTTATGCATATCCCCAGGTTATCCCATGCAATGATACGTATGAGGGAATGTAGTGGTCATGTAAATGAAGTTTTCAATAAAGATGTTTTATTTAATGTTTTAAGTTATTATGTAATGATCCTAAGTCCCAAATACACTAGACCTCTTGATTTTCAATGTTGTATTAAGTGAATTTTATGTAATAAATCATGTTTAAGTGTGTAATAAAGAGTAGGGTTGTCATATAAAGTATTCCTAGAATGGAATTATAAAAAAATAATTATATGATTAGGGGATTTAATTTGGAAATTTATTTGGTTATTTATTGTCTTATCCAAAAAAATTAATGGTGTGAAGAAGAGACGAGAGGGTGCGGTCCTTAATAAATGAGGTGAGTGGCACACATTTAATTTTTTAAATGTAAAAGTTTTACACACATTTCTCTCATTACCATATTGTATGAAATTGATTATTTTAGATTATTAGACTTTATAAGGTATAAATAAGCCAATAAATATGTTTTATATTTGTTCTTATCTCGTTTTAACCATTATCATTTCATTTTAACCCTATGTAAACACATTTTTACCTTAATAATGGTAAATAATTTTTACTATTTTCACTGCTCATTATGATCAAAAATTATGTTTACATTACTATAAAATATTAAAAAAATACTAAAAAAAATTAATCCAATTTACCAAATTCAATACACATAAGTGGAAAAGGTAAATTATAAATTAATTCCCCATATTCTATGAAAAAGAATGTTTTGAAAGAGAAAATGATCAAAAGTTCACAAAGATGTTGTATCAAAATTCAAAATAAAAAAAATTATTACTTTTCAAACCAAGGTTGTTATTTGATGTAATAGAGTGTGGTTTTTGTTTGTTTTCAATCCACATTGGGTTTATCAAGTATTTTTCAATTAATTTTCTCTTATGATTGAATTTGAAAGTAATATTGAAGGTGGTATAATTTCCTAGTATTTGCCCAATTTTTTTGCCTGAAAATAGGGAATTATATTTTTGAAAAATAATGGATTTCTGCATAGAATAGAATGAGATTCATAATGGAAATGGAAATTGGGAAAGGAAGTTAACCTCATAGCACTGGGCATGAACCACATACCATGTACTAGGAATGGTTCGCAGATGACGAAGGGCGCTACGCAGACCTATCAAAAATTGATCATAGAATGGAAAACGGTTCATGGTGAAGGTTTTTGGTTTGCATAAAATCCTATAGTTTATGAGAGGCAAATACTTCATGGGATGTCCTATCATTTGCAAAATTGAGGGGGAGTTTTGAGAAATGGCTTAGTGTGTCATTTGTGAAAACGAGTAAGTGATTTTTAACGTTGCGTAGGGAGAATGGCAGTTCGCGAACCACATAGGGAATATGGTTTCATAGGGATGCACATTATGTGGTAATGGCAGTTTCATATTGAATATTTTGTAAATCTCGGGTTAGCAGAATGTAAAAAATATATTTTATTATATAAAGAGAACTAATCCCTTCATTAAGTTGTGTCTCTAAGATTTAACTTTTGAGTGGAATTCAGGGAAATATAGAAGTGTTTTGTGGAATATAACCCTGAAGGACTTTAAATAAAAATCTGAAAGGAATTCAGTGAAGTTTAGAATGGTTTGTGGAAAGACAATACCACAATGGGGATTAGGTTTGTGAGGAGAATTCTACGAGAGGAGAAGTGTTCTACATAAGATAAATAGTTCGTGCAAGAAGAATCCTGCTAAAGGAGTTGGTACATAGAGCAGAGTTTGTACGTGTATAAAGTGAGGTGATACACGAAGCAAGGAAGTGAAAAAAGGAAGTTGGTATGTGAAATATGGTATGTGGTGAAGAAGTGGTATGCAAGAGCATGAGTGAAGGCAGTACGTAAACACAGTTTGTGAAGGCATTACATGGTCATGATTTGCAGAGATGGTACACAAAGGTGTAAGAGGAGCACTCCAGTATGTGGAGGAAGAATCCAAATTCATGGAGGACATATTTAGGAATGAATAGTATGTAGAAAAGTAGATTACTTCTATATGGGAAAACTAGACTTCAACAGAGCATCTATTGATAGTCAAGGATACATGATTTAATGCCAACCCATTAAAGAAGTCATCAAGTTGATAAACTGAGTTCATATTCTTCCTAATGAAGTGCGTAGGGGGGTCATCAGAAGTGATCTGAGGGACAAAATGTGTTATCCCTAAAACCTTATAAAGGTAGGGCTCCAAGCATAGAGTGACTGTGCTAAACTTTTGTACTTCACAACTAGTGAATATAGTGGAATTTGGTAAGATTGACAACCTATAAGTGTGTGCCCTTTGGATGTATACCTTAGTGGTCAACTAAGTAAAATTTTTGTTCCTTATCTTTTCAGGTGATTTTCTTTCTATACATTCTCATCAGATAAGTTTAAAAAGTTCCTACCAATGTGGGAACATGATTCCTCAGTTTAAAGTAAAAAAATTGACACCATGATTCACCCCACCCCTCTCAGGGTGTGTTGTGGTCATTAAATTATAATGAACTAAAATGTCTTAAATGAAATAAAATATATCTAATTTTATTTTTAAACCAATTTATAATATAAGTTAACATTACAAATATTATAATGTAAAAATATTTTCTAATACAAACTCTACATTTTTCTCTATTCATCATTGGTGTAAATTTTTAGAAAAATTCAAAACATTAACCCATAGAAAATTTTGATATGATCATTTATAAAATGATTTTTTTAAAAAAAATTATGAAATTGGTAAATAGTATAATTAATAAATGTTCGCAAATTATTATTGGGCTGTATTTGAGAAAAAAATCAGTTTTTCAGAAAACATTTCATTTACATTAAAATGGTTTTTACTTTATTTCTAATTTATAGATAACCTTTGAATTTTTTAAAACATGAGAAAAACTTATAATTTTCATAATTTACATAGTAATATTCATACCCACAAACCTAATTACTTGGTTATAATGGTAATATTTTCCAAATAATATTTTTATAGAATATTTTGTTTCAGTGAAACTTGATGTTACGTGCATTATAAGCTAATGAAGATTTTTAATTTTTTAAAAAATAAATATTTCATAAAGTATTAGAGTTTTAAATAAAATTGTTAGATTGGTTTTGTGTGTTATATTCAATACGAAAAATGATGTTCCACTTTTAAAATATTTAGGTGTCACATTATTGGCATACTTTATTTAAAATTATAAGAGTAATATTTATATTCATGATATTTAAATAATAATTGATAATTATTTCAAAATGTTTATTATTTTATTAAATTTTATTTCCCATTTTTCATTATAATAATTAAATCCACATATAGACAAATGAAATTATAAGTATTGTAGATTAATTTTCCAATGAGTTTCAAGGAAAATAATCTTATTATAGTTATTTTTAATACATTTCATCCAATGGAAAAACTATATCTTAAAATTATAGTTAGAATAATTTTTTCATATTGTGGTTTCCTATTTAAAAATTACTTTTTATTTTTAATGATTTTAAATTCAAATAAATCAAGTTAATTTGACAATATATTTTATGAATCATATGATTAGATTTATACCCCGGTTATCAATGAAAAGATTATAGCATCTTTTAGTTAATTTGGAAGGCTATAAAAGAATAAATCAATAGGGAAATGTTTAGGGATGATGAAATGAATTCATAGGATTCGGATAGTCTTGATCAAGTTATTTTTCCATCGAAGCTAAATGAACAATATATAATGTGGTACACCTCAAAAATTGATGTCATGTTCCTGGATTTTGGTCCCCCGTTTGACATAGATACTTTTCTGGAGTTTACCATTTTTATTTCTATCAAGTTAGAGGGATACAAAACCACACATCCTGATTCTAATATCAAGGAATTATCTTGGATGAACTTGGATTAATCAAATGGGTTTCCCATGTAGTGATGCATGGTTCTATTTTATCTTTTAGTTCCTTTCTTGTACTGTATTTCCAGGCATTTGTGTGGTTTTCCAATTTTTCCCTTAAAGGTGTGTTTTTACTCAAAATAAAATTTTTAGAGATATCATTAAATTTATAATAAATCATTAAAAAATAATATCAAATATTATTAGTAAAATAATATATTGTATTAAAATTATATAATATTTAAAGTATATTATTTTTTATATTTATTAATTTTCATATTTTCATTATAAATGTAAGGGTAATGTCTTGAATATTAATAATTTTAATTTAAATAAACATAAATAAGAAGTCAATAGATTATTATATTTGGATTTATATTTTGATATATATAATATAAATTATATATTAAAATAGATTTCATAAAAAAATTCTTTTATTTTTTTCAATGTCCAAAACAAACAAATTGATCTTATTAGGGCTTCTATGTTTATTAATTTGTGAAGGATATTATAAACCATAAAATAAATACAATACAATTAAGGGTAACTATTATATATATATATATATATCAATTTTTTAATATATATAAATTTATCAAAAATATTTTATAACCATTTCAATAATTTCATATTTTCATTCATGTATGGATACTAGAAATTTATCATCTAATAAATGATTTTTTATGAGGTAATTAGTATGTTACATTATGTCACTATAGAAGCACAAGATTCACAAACATGACTATTACATATATTTAGAGTAATATTCTATACATAACAATACTATCCACACCAGAACTATAATAGTTTAGATTCATTGGAGACCATATATAAAATATCCTTATTTTAAGAATGATCATTAACATCTCCCATAAGGATCTTCCCTCATAGTACTATTCATATACATACCCTAATAAAAAATTCTCCATAACTAGGTGTAAGGAATCATAAGAAAAGTTTGAGGTCAGATTCTCAATGTGGGTAATCATGGGAGATATTGATCTATGATCATGTGAACTCAAAAGATAAGATTAAGGGTATGGTACTATGACCACAATGTAAAAATTTCTTACCCAATCTGAAAAAGATCATAAATTTGAGATATATATTAAAAAAGTATCATTTCAAAATACATGAATCATAATAATGAGAACTCATTATAATCCAAACATGAACTATAAGTTCATGTCATAAATGTGTGTGGAACCATATCAATTATAGAAACAATTTCATTTTTCATGGTTAATTACCAATACCATCACATCAAACATCAACACATGTTCCCCATTGTGGATCATAGATATTTACTTGTTTCCCAAAACTGATCAACCACATTTACTTGTTTCCCATAACATATCAATCACATTGACTTTTATCCCATATTATACCAAGAACATAAACTTATTTCCAATAATTATATCATGACATATAATACTTTACCCAATGAATTTGAGTGATATAGAGGTCCCAAAAATAACATAATTAAACCCATACATATGAGTTCCACAAGATTTTTAAGAATTAATAAAATGAGAACACATAAAAAAGAAATGGTTTTTATAAGCACTTACTAATATCATATCCCATGGAAATTGGATCCAAAAATAGTTTTCATCATAATCACAATCCATCCAAAATAATAATAAGAATAATATACTTGGATCATAACCCTAGTAAATCATAAGTATTATCAAGGTTTTCTATCATTTATGAATTGATATTCAACTAAAATATCATTAAATACATCCTGAGGAAAATACTTAAATCACTTTATAAAATTTAAAAACTATTCATGTAATAAATAATCCATATTATTTGAAAAGAAACTTATAAACATGTAATGAAAGCATCAATTCATTATGGAATCTTAACATTATGAAATTTCGTTAGTGTCGTATATGTTAAAGAACATTCCATCCATACTTTTGTCTCAAATGTCACAAAGTACCACATTTGGAACAAAAAAATAATATTCCTTTCAACTAATATTGTAAAAATTAAAACATAGGTAAATATTAACCTAAAAAACATAGTAAAATGGAAGAAATATTCTTTATTTTTTTTAACATAAAAATTAGAAAACAAATATTGGACCAAAAAGTGAAATGAATTCAATTTTCCTTAAAAACACTATTTTGATATCTTAAATAAATTAAAGTGAGTAAAAGGAAATATATATTCCAAGTAAATAATCATAATATAATAATATTAAAGGTATTCATCAAAATATTAATAATATAATTTCTATGATTGATATTCAAGTATAAAAAGTCCTGATTTACATTGTATTGAAACAAAAACCCCATACCTCAAATCTACCCTTTCCTTATTCATGTTAAAACTTATTGTCTAATAAATATTTTTTTATTACATATGTGTTATATAACCAGGTTAATATATACCATACCACATGTTATTCATTTATGACATATTCTCAACCATGTATTAATTATTTTTTATTATAATTACTATTTTGGGTGATAACTACTTCTTTTTTCAAGCATGTTTCGGTTCGGGAGTCCTGGTCATTATATGTTGATCATTGTTCCATCATTTCCATAATTTTAATAATATTTTAAAAATAATTTATATTAATTATATACATATTTATAATCATTATGGAAAATTAAAAATAGAAAAATGAATTATACAATTCATGGATATGGTAGGTCATTTGAATTAAGGAACATTTTTTTCATTTTTAAATAAATGGAATGAAAGAAAGGAATATAATGATTAAAATTTCTAAATTAATTATTATTTCATATTTATCATATATATTCATAAAATTAACACTCATTATCATCAGTGTAAAATATAATTGAAAAATTAGCCACATCACTTTATGGAGGTGGTAGTTGACTACTACACATAAACGACATTATCATTTCCCAAATGATTGAATGATAAGAAGGTAGATGTTAAATTACAATTTTGTAAGTGTAATTATGACATAATTCACATATGTAAAGATAAAACTCATCATAATATCCATCCAAAAATTATGGTGATGATAAATGAATTGTAACCTAACATGGATATCGCACATCATACATTCTCATGATCGATACATTCACTTATCAGTTAATGGGAAAGAAGGTTTATAGTGATTTTTTCATAATAATAATAAATATTTAAAAAATGATTATATTGAAATAATTATTTTATTATAAATACCACTTATTTTTAGGAGGGAAAGAATTTTTTAAAAATAAATTTATTATTTATGGTGATTATATCTTCTTTGAAATGAATCTTTTATATATCCTCTAAAGGGATCTATGGTTGATATTATGAAAATAAAAAACCTCTAGAATGTGGAATGGTAATTTTTGAAGATATTTTTTCTGATATTTATTGATATATAAGGCTTATAGTAGTGTAAATAATTAAGGTATGAGGTTACCTTTAAAAGTGAGGTGAGGGTAACTTTTGGAATTTCTTGAAAGATTAAATTATAAAAAAATAATTCTCAAGAAAAATAACTAAAAATAGTCATAAATAAATATATAATGTTTTATAGGGTTTTAATGAAATCATACAAGAGAATTTTGATAGGTTTTGGGGTAATTTTAAACCTTATCCTTTTAATTAACACTTGTTAACCAATTTTAATTATAACTATAGTAATAACTTTTTTAACATTAATGGGTTGTAATTGTTTATGTATAAGCAAAAAATTGAGCCATAAATTTTTAATTATTGAAATTTTCCACCATATAATTTGAAGATTCTATAATTTCAAAATTTTTACTATTTTTAAATAATTTATTAACATATTATTATGATAAAATATAACTATTGTCTACATTGACACTCTTAGCTTAATTTAACATTAATTAAAAACATACAAAGAGGGAATTTTAATATAATGTTTTAAAACTCCCTAATTGTTTATATATATCAATAACGATCAGGCATCAAATTAACTCATTCAAATTATATCATTTGTAATCTTTTTAAAATCATTTATTCTTTTTTTCAGAAATATGGCATCAGTGTTGCATAAAAAATTAAGTTCATCATATAATAATTATAAATTTAAAATAAATTTCTATCACTAAAAAAATTAATCTCAAAATAAAAAATTATATTCATTCATAACATATATTTCCCTTATGTAGACACATAAGACATTAAAAGTAAAGAGAGTAATATTTTGTATCTTTATATTATATAAATAATATATTAGTCATTTTCATCATCATGTGTCCATTAAAAAAAATATTTCTAACCTTACATGTATAGAGACGAATTTCATTTATCCAATAGGAATTATGAGGCAAATACATGGTTGTATCACATATTTTTAACCAAATTTACACAATTTACACTTTACCAAGGAGATAAACTTATCTACGGTTACAATTCATAATGATCAAAAATAAAATGGTCCTAATTAAAAATTTTGATAATACCAGTTATAAATATGTAATTCATTTTTTCTAATTCAATACATACATTATTAAAATGTTAATTTTAAATTAAGTTTGAATTATATGAAAAAACTTGTTTTTAATAAAAATACATTTTTAAGCATAAAACTAGGTTTATTATTATCCTATAATTATAAATATATTTTATTAATATTTAAAATTATTGGCCATGTATGAAAAATATGTGTATCATTATAATACTCTAATAATATGTATTATTTTAATTTATTTATATAAAACAAATTTTTCTCATAAATCTAATTTTTTTAGAAAAAAACTCAATTTAATTTTCAGAAAATTAATTTTATTAATTATAATCAATTTATAACTAATTAGTTAATTTTATAAATCTATAAACCATATATTTTTTATAATTCAGTTATTAACATTCACACCCACGAATCCCATTGCTATGTGATAGTGGATACATAATATCTTGATAATGATATATTGTTTTTATAAATTACTTGTTGAGTGTAACAAAATCTATCAATGAAATGAAATAATTTAATGATAAATGTTTTTGAAAAATCTTGGGATATTATTCTCCACCATCCATAAAATGACTTTCACCCTCAAAATTCATCAATATAATGTAAAAATATTAGGGTACATCTATCACCCCACATCATCAGGCTCTCACACAGATTCCTAAAATTGGTGGTTTCATTACAAAATATTAACTCATTGAGTAGTTTTCCTTCATATAACAATCTCTATATTTTAAAGATTATTTATTGATTATTTTTCATATGAATGGTTTTTTTATGAGATGTGAACTCTAAGTTAATTATATGTGATGGATTAGTTATGTTATACCTCATGATAGATACATTAAACACATCAAATATATGGGTGATATTTGGAGTACATACCAATAAATATTTTACAATGCCGATATGATCAATAATTTCAAAAGGACTAATAAAACTTGGTTTTAGATTTCCATTCATCCAAAAAATTATAACCCTCTTACAGGGAGATATTCATATGAATAGATTGTCATTGAATTCAAACTCTAGGTCTTATCATTGATTGTCATCATAACGTTGTAATTAAATTTGAGCTAGGCTTATTTGGGGATGGTTAGATCTAACCTTGTCTACCATTTCATTAGCTACAACATGTCTCAATATCATAAATTCTCTAACTTCATTATAGCGTGTTGGATTTCTTTACTTCCTTTCATAATGGGATTCATAAGAAGACATATAAAAAGGGTGTTGTTCCCAAAAACATTTTTCAATTCATAGATTAAGCTCTCAAGATGCCTTATAGAGTTTGAATTTTCCTATAAAATTGACTATATATCTATGGATAATATGTAGTTTTGAAATTTAACATTGTATCCAAAGCCTACTGAAGACTTCTCCAAAATATCAATGTAATCCTTGAATCCCGATCTGTTACAATTAACAGTGTTACTCCATGAAATATTACAACTACTTTAATATATATTATGGAATTATGATTAGGAGATAAAAATTCTATAATATTAATGATGTGTGATAAATTTGTATGTTTATCAACTATAGACTATATAACATTATTCCCTTTATATGGTTTTTGATTTCAAATTAGAAAATACATGGTAATGTTTTTCTATTATGGTATAGTTAATGGTTGTAACATCCCCGTAGATTTATATCTCTTAGTATTTAATTTATAAAAAACGAAGAACCAAGAAACATATTCCTCACTATCTATTTTCATGTCATCACTACAGAAATACACTTTCAAGTCTCTATAAATCTTTTTGCATGCCATATGAATAGATAATGATGAACTATGAGCCTCATCCAACATCTCATTCTTTAAATCTATTTTGAGCAATACATAGACACGTTTCATGAACATTATTATTCCTTTACAACCAAGGTTAAACTCAGGAACATTTATCACCTAATTTTTTGGCTTTGTATCTTCCTTTTAAACCTCTTTAAAATAAACATGCATAGATAGTTGAAAATTCATTTAAAAAATATAATATTTATCTCCTTCATTATTTTTATATTAACACTTTTCATGTCTACAAATATCTAATATTTTATGATCCTTGTCAATGAAATGCTTTCATTATCCATTTAGCTTAGAGAATATTCTACTTTGTTCGCATTTCTAAGGATGTAATGTATTGAGAAGTAATAATATTTAATATACTCCGACCATAATCATTAAAGAATGTTCATCACTTTTTTTGTGAAAATATACTTCATGATTTTTGGATTAGTACATATGTCAAACCATTCTCTATAGATAAAATTCCCCCATCTCATTAATGAAAAAATTGTCATTGATGAATCAAAATGTTGAGTTGTGTAATTTTCATCATGGACCTTCATTTTCATATAGAATAATCTATAACCATGTAGTTCTCTATGATTATATGTACTAATATATTATTGGATGAATCACTATAGATCACAAATATTTCCCACTACAGGGTAGTGTGATCACAGGTGCACTGAAAAACCTTATTTTCATACTGTTGAAATTTTATTTCCATTACTCCATATTTATGAACAAAACTCATTTATGAGTCAAAATTGTGACTATATTTGATAATCAAGATAAATATATCATAGATAATTCATAATATCTATACAACCTAGGATTAAAATTTATTTTATTAACTGTGGTTTGTATAGGCCATTTCTTAATAACTTCTGTCATTAAAGGATCTAGTGATATAGCCTCACATGAGATTATATAATCTAATAATGAATATTTCAAAATAAAAAAATCATATGTGGTAAATATTTCATAAATACATTCTTTCCTTATATTATTCATCACAATACTCACGTGATTTTTATTCTCTTACTTGTGTTTTGAATATAAAAGAATATCATCCATAAAGACTACCAAAAACTAATCAAGGTATCCTATAAATAGTATATTAATTAATACCATGATGATAGAGTGGTAATTAGTAAGAACAATAATAATAACAATAAATTCATAGTTTACATACATTTTATGGAATGTCATCTTTGGTATATCCTATGTCCTAAACCTCAATAGATGATATCCAGATCAAAGATAAATCTTGGAAAAGTATTGATATCCAAGTAGCTGATCAAATAAATCATCAATAACGGGTAGATGATACTTGTTCTTGATAGTTATCTTGTTAAGACCTCAATAATCTATATATATTATCATTATTCCATAATTACTATTAAAAAATAGAATATTTAAAACCTATTTTGACACACCTGGTTGAATGAATCCTTTGTCAATATTCTCTTATAGTTACTTATTCAATTCCTAAAACTCAATTGGGAACATTATATAAGGATTATTTGAAATAGGCATAGCACTAGGTATGAGTTCTATTGAAAATTAAATTAATTCAAGTTGTGTAATAACTAACAATTTATTCAAAAATACATCCAACCCCCCCCCCCATATAGTTGTTTTATCCTTAATGTTTAGTTTCTCCCCAACCACCTGAGATATATAACCATAATTTATATCAATTGAAACCCATGAGATGGAATAAATTTCATTTAGCATTTCATTTTCAACCTCACATTGATAAATGATCAATGGTTCATTCAAAATATTGAATTTGACTCCCCATCCTTGACAATTAATATGGGATCCCTATAGGGATATCCAATATATTCCAAGATTCGTATCCAATTAAACTAAAGGTGAACTCATAAAATTTTTTATATCCAATTTCCTACTGTCTTTAATTAGAGAGGAAATATTGGATGTAGATGCTACCATAATTCCATTATATGTTTTCAAGCTAACTCAATATATAATCATGGAGGTTATACATTGATACCCTAAGAAAATTATTTAAAAATTAAAGTGTAGGTGGATCCCGAATCAATTATGACATTATTTTTTATTGTGTATGATATTTTTTGATTTTTCCACATCATTCTTGTAACATACATTGGCAGTCATGATCACATGAGAATTCTCTTTGTATTTTGGATTAAGAGGTTGTTGATTATGTTTATAAAAAACATTTAGATTCATACACTATTTATCATAATCATGATATTCCTTTCATATAAATAATTAGATCATGAGAAGTTTTATAGTTGGAATATTCTTTTCCTTTATTTAGTTGATTATAATATTCATCACCTTTGGACATTCATGAAATTTATATCCTACATTTCTACATTTTCAAAACCTCCAAATTATATTCAAACATTTTATTTGATGATTTTTTCCTTGTTTTTGACATGTAAATGGATACAATTTCATTCCACCATGTGATTTATTTGATTTTTCAAGAGACTTGATCTTTATTTTCTTATCAAACCCATGGGAATATTGGGAATATCCAATTTGTAATTCTACATTATTTACACACTTAAATATTTCTTTATATCTATATAATTCTCTTATATGTAATTTATTTTAGTGAAATTATTTTAAGCTACCAATGAATCGATCAATGTTAAATTCTGAGATAATAATTAAACTAGAGGTATACCATGAAATCCTATAAAATTTTCCCCATATTTACCAATTTAATCATCTTCCTTTTTCTTTATATCAAGAAATTACTTCTCCAAAAATTTAAATAGAATTTTATGAATGTAATTACCATAGAATATCACCTTAAGCTCTTCCCATTCTATGTATTCAATTTTTTCCTCTTGAGTCACATGCTTGAAAATATTACACTATTGATTTCTACACATACAAAATGATAAATAGTTTGGACATCTTATTCATGTTTGAAGCACTGATAAATAGAAAAAGTTTTTCAATGGGTTATTCCATCTCTCAAACACTAATGGATTATAAGATCCATTAAAAAATGGTGTATGTTGCCTCATGAAATATTCAACAGCATATTAGTCTCTATGTTGATCAATTGTAAAATAATCATGACCTATAACATGATAATTTTGAGTGAGAATATAAGTAATATTCTTCGTTATATATCCCATCAACAAAAAATTCTTAGGTGGAAAATCATTTCATTGTTCATCACATTCATCACTAACACGATTCCTTCATATTTTATCTATTAACTGAAACTTTAAATCATAGTGTGATAAAAAAATATTCATAATGGAAAACCAAATAATTCGGAAAAATCATTCATAGATGTATAAATTATGAAACTTTATTTTATGACACCTTAGGTTTAACCTAGTCCATTCATGATTGTTTCGAAAACATTATGATTTTAACCTATAAACTAATCCATCTTTAGGTTTTTCAAAAAAAAATTATGACCATGTTCTTGAATGATTTAATAATCCGTGCACTCTGATACCAACTATTTCAACTCGAGTATTTTGTACAAAAATATTATATATATTTATTTGAATATTCAATACATATAAATAATATCCATGCTAACACTCTAAATATTTAAATTTATTTGGAGACAAGACAAAAAATATTCTTATTTTTTGAATGATCATAATCATCTCCCATAATGATCTTACCTCATTTTAATCTTCATTGGAATACATTATTAAAAAAATTCTTTATAACATGGGGAAAGGAAACATATGAAATGGGTGAGAATAGATGCTAGGTATGGTTAATCAAGTGAGATAATTATCATGTAAAATCATAAGATAAACATAAATATATGACATCATGAACATAACATAAAAAACTAATTCACAATTTCAAAAATATCATAAACATGAGTTATGAGATAAAATATTTTCAATTGAAAATATATGAATGATTAGAATGGTATCTCCTCATAACTTAATCAGGAACCATAAGTTCATGTCCAACATACATGTGGCATGATCTTAATTTTAGAAAAAAATTCATATTCCTTGTTTAACTTCCAAGACCATCGGATCAGGAATAAAACCCTATTTAACATTATATATCAAGAAAAATATAATGTTTCTCATAATAGATCAAGAACTTAGACTTGTTTTCCATAATTGATCATTAAATACAACTTTCTACCAATAACATATCATGAATGGTGACTCGTTTCCCAAAACTATCTCATGATATATAATAATTTACCCACTGTAGTAGAGGGAGATATAGGTAATGAAACCCAAAAATATTAGTTCCATAGGATCATAAAAAATAATCATATTATATCCCATTAAAATAAATGGATTTATAAAAACATCACCATTTAATAAAAAATGAAAATATGTTTCAAAAACAATTTTAGCTTACACATAATCTATCCACATATATATAAACAATTTTTCAATCCAGCTACACCATGTTTGATATCGGGTGTATATTACTAGATTTGTGTATTGTAAGAGTTTTTTTGTCTTTGTAGTGACTGCCAAGATTACCCTTTTTAGGTGTTGTTTTCCATTCTGTTGCGTTAGTACTAAATTAAATTAAATTTATTCACATGGGATTTATTTTATATATTTGATCATGTTTTGATTGGTTGATATAGCATGTCTCTCCTTTATCATGTTCTATAAGAGGTTATTTCATACCATATATATAATTTTGTACCCTCAATGTTAGTCGCTAGCCTAGGGCCTACTTAAGGAAGGACTTGAGCGGTCACTATCTATATTCTCTTATTTATGGCGTAGGAGGGGTACCCTTTCGGGGGATGGGTTCATGACACCATAAATCCAAAAATGAAATTATATTTTCCAAACATTAACTATATTAAATTTTCATAAAATCAATAAACAAATTATTGGTTACCAATAATATCACATTTTTAACATCAATTTAAATACTCACTTAATTCCAATAAAACATTATTAACTCAATAGTAGGAATATACTAATGGTTATATATCCCTTAATTTTATGTATTCAAAAAATTTCACCTTAATACTAAATTACTTTATTAGTTATCATTACCATTAAAAAAATTTCAAATACTTGAAAAAAACATTTTGGAACAAACCATAAATATTTCATAATTATTATAACCAAAATTCCATTTATTGAAATACTTCAAAAACATAATTTTTGAATCACAATACATAAATAATTTAACCCTTATACATTAACTATTGGAATAACATAAAAACTTTCATGGTATAAGGGATAACATTTAAAATATTTCATTAACTTATATAATCCCCATGTTCCCAATATTTTTGGAAATGAACAATAAATTAATATCAATGAATAAATTTATTTCCCTTAATGGAACATTTTCTTTTTTCTTGGAAATTTATATATTTATTCTGTTATTTTCCAGGCATAAAACTTTTACTTCTTCCACTATGATGTTCTCCTAGGTATATCATTCCCCATTTCTAAATTTAAGGAAATTGAGAATTCTTTACTACATGGTATTTACCACAAATTATCCTAAAAAACTCGATCTTTCTCATCTTTAGTGAGTTTGGTAGTTGCTTTAGATGGTGGATGATAATCATATATCATTAAAATTATTTAGGAAAAATTATAATATCTTTCATATCAGTCATTATCTAGCTTTGTTTCATATAATCATCACATTTTCAATCACATTCATCGTTATTATCATTCCACCATGTTCTAGCCATTGATTAAAATACAATATCAATATAATAGTAAAAATAATCATAAAATTGAAAAATTATTTATTGGATTTCAAAATCATGCCACACTGTTATAATTGAATGACACATTAGGCTTAATCTTGTTCATACATGATCATCATATATTTAATTCATTCATTATGTATCATAAATAAATTTTGAATTATCCAAATCATATCTCTTGATAGAATATAACTATGTGTGTCGTAAAGAAACATTCACTATGAACAAAAATGATAGATGAGATGTACTTTACCATCTATTTCTACGGTCATTATCCCTATATTTATCTATTCAAAAACCAAACACATATTTAGTATCCATATATGGATTTACTGTTAGTAAAATCACATAATCACTATCTTACCAAAACATTATGATTTCATCTTATACTTAGTTTTACCGCCATGGTATTCACCAAATGTCACTAATTCAAATCACTAATTATATTTAAACAATTCCTTTTACGCCAAATACAAGGAATCAACCTTAAAAATTATATAGTCTTGATATTTATGTAAATGATTCATATTCTTACATTTGAATATAATTTTAGGTTTATAGTTTTAGATATTTAATCCATCCATATAAAATAATTATATATTACATCACAATTTGTAATTTTCAAATAGTATACATTTTCTCCAAAAACAATTATGATATAAAAATTATTATTTTCCAGAAATATATTAAAATTTTTTATCTATACCTCATCCTTTACCCTACTCATATTTAAAACACTCTGAGAAAAATTAAACCATAGAATGAGCACAAAAAGATCAGTAATGTAAATTTAAAAAATAAAATAAAAACATTAGTTCATGAATACTTGTAAAAGTTTTTCAATTTTAAAAATTCAACATTAAACTCAAAATTAACATTTTATTACCCATGAAATCAAATTTTATGCCAAAATAATTTCATAATAAATTTTAATGGAAAAAATAAAACTCATAAAGGTTGCATTTCTATAATGAAAATTTTATAAAATATTTTACAAAAAATGGCTTCATATATATAACCCTTATGAATTAGTATATAAATTCTTTTAAACATTATCTAATGAGTAACCACATTGTATAAAAATAAAAGAAACAATGTATAATATGATCATTGAAAAATAAGATCTGTGTCTACAACCCAATAACTAAAATAATTATAATTGAAGGATAAATAACAATAAAAAATTACATGGTGGATATAGTCACATAAAAAATTGCATTTATTTCTTAATCCCAAAAATATGGTCTCAAAAGGAAAAAAAATTACCCATTGAATTGGATTTCTATCTGGGTGCATCACTCATAGAATATTGTAACATCCTGAGATTTTATAAAATGTCTTCATTTAAATTAATTTAAATTATTTAATATATTATGTAAAAAAATACATATTCTAGGTTTCATCACACACAGCACCATTTTTATCTCGTGTTTCAAACAACATCAAGTTCTTTTGATTAATTATATTTACATATAAGCACGATTCCTATGGTAAATTAATATATTATTACTATTATTATTATTTAATATGATAGTTATCACCTTTACATTATAATGGAGTGAATCAATGAGACTAACTAAATTAGGAAATTATAATTTACACAATTTTTTAAAATGAAATAATTGGTTACTAATTAATTATAAATGAAAATAAAGACTAATTGAATACAAATGATCTGTTTTTATGAAAAACTTTTTTTATAACTAGAATATTGTTTTATATTTATAAATTATAAAAATAAATATTAGGGAAAATTATTGATAAATTTTATATTTTATATATTTAATCAAATTTGTTTAAATTCATCCTATATTTTTTACAGGATTAAGATAACAATAAATCCAATTTTAAGAATAAAAAGATAGTTTTAACGCCTTTTAATGGTGCACATTATTTAAAAGTAAATTTTTAAACATTAATAATAAAATTTGAAAAATTAAACATAATTTTTTAAATAGGAATATGAAAATTTACTTTGGGTTAATTTTTAGTATTTTTATAAGAAGTTTCGTGTTTTGATGAATAGTGAAAAATACTAGATTTTAATTGAAAACATCTTTTTAATCTAAATAATCTAAAGTATTAAATTATATTTTAGAATAATTTTATTGTATAATGAAATAAATTTTACATCAATTAATAAAATTTGGGTCGTTGGATCATTTTTATACGAAATATAATTATAAAAACTCTGCAACATTTTGAACAAATTCACTTTAAAAACTCGCTTTATTGTCCCACCTGTGGGATTGATATTAAATTAATTTTTGACACTTATATGGTTCAAATTAGAAAAAATGTATTCAATATTTTTAATCAAAATACTTTATAATTCATAATAGGGTAAAATTAGTTTTTTACCAAAAAGATTAGTGAAATAAATTAAAATTAATTAGAGCGATTATGGTAAAAATATGTTTACTTAGTGGTTAAACTTTAATCTTAAGAGTCCAAATGACATATAAACTAGTCCAAACCCCATTTTTTGGACATTATTATACCATATATCCTATTTTATCTTATTTTGATCATTATGGGTGGAAAATTATATAAGGGAGACCTCCCAATAGAGTTTACCTTTTTATATTTACAAGAATGCCACTCCCCATCCCTTATAAAAAAACTCACCCTCCCCACTTCTTCACACCAGATAAGATCTTTGTATCACACATGAAAATTGAAAAATAATCTCCAAAAATTCATAATATCATCATATAATCCTCACTTCAGTCAGAAATGAATCCAATGAATTTATTTGGTGCAAACTACAAAGAGTTACCTGAATATGAGTTAACATTCATCAATGAGCACTTTTATTTAATTAATTTCTACACCTCTTAAATTATTACTATTCCATGATTATATAAAGAAATCAAAATAATAAAAAAATTATATATTTTTATATTAATGGCTCTAACTACACCCACACATGCTTCCATTTAATGGTTAATGAATTCATAATTCGTGTTTACAACGGACTACATCCTCGTGAAATGATATAGTTCATTTTTTATTTATCACCTCTCATGGATATGAATTACGATTGAAATAAAATATTATATTATATATATATATATATTATATTTATAATTACTTCATACTTATATAATTCTTAAATGATTCATACCTTCATTCATTCCATTTTTTAGGAATGTAATAAAATCGTTTGTACTAGTGTGGACTACCGCCTCATCAAAGTGAAGTGATATGTTCACTCATTTCATGAAATTTAATAAGGATGGTATTAATAATAAAATTTTATATAAATGAAATATATATGATATATATTACATATATATATTTCTATAAATATAATATATCATTTTCATTATTACCTTTTTACACATTTAAAAAGTGATAATGTCATTTGAGGATGTATGGACTACCCCCACATTGAAGTGATGTGATTACATTTACATAAAATTAATTCTATATAACCGTATATATAATAATAAAATATGGTATTTATGATATAATTATAATTCTATAAAGATAAATGTTACTCAACTTCTTTCCACAATGATCATTGAAAAATGGGAACATTATACTTGGGTACGTATGGCCTATTATCTCCATGGTTATAATGTAGGTTCATTGTTCCTAACCATATTTTATGACTTGTTTTAAAAGTATAATTTATGTAAAAATTGATAATTATGTCATGAAAATTATTCAAAATATGTTTATATAATTACAATATTTACCATAGTCAACCAACCATAGTCATTTTGACATATAAACTGAATATGGTAAAAACAACAAATGTAAACATAATTATATAATTAGTTATATGGTATATTATAATAAGTTGAATAAAATTAATAAAAAACTTGAGTAGGTTTATTAATATAGTAAATATTTAATATAACATTATTATTCAGGAAGATAAAGACACAGTGACATGTCAGACTAAAACTAAAGGACGTTGTCTCAATCCCCTTTCATTGTGGAATTTTTTTTTATTTTATAAACCCACATTATTTTATTAGGTGTATACATAACCCATTTGACATATCACATATTGAATTTATTTATTATCAGGTTATTTAATGTTCTGTAAAATTTTATTCCTTCATGGGTATTATGATTCAAATGTTTTGAAGTGGTATGGGGAAATTGGGAATGCTTAAAGATTATGATCCTCAAGAATGTACTTAATGATATTTTAATTGTATTTCCATTCATCAACATCAATAAACCATTCTTTACTTATCCTACACTGGGGATATTTTCAATTGATTCCATACTCATTATTTCTTTTTATTGATTATGATTGTTTCAAAAATATTATGATGAAACTTGTTTAATTTCAACAGGGTAATCTTATTTGAAATATATTGTTATTGAACCCATTTATTTTCCATGGGTTACTAATGTTTTAAATATATTTATTATGGAAATCATTTATTTTATAGGGTTTAATAATGTTTCAATTGAATTTTTATGTAACTTATATCTCTTACCTAGTTTAATTGTGTTTCAAAGGGATTTATGTTAATCCCATTTCTTTTTCAAGGGTATACTAGGTCCTAAAATAATAATTATCATTTCTATGAGTTTGAGATGAAATTGTTTTACTCTTGATATTGGACGTGATCATTATATGAAATGGGTGATCCTGATACACCTTATATGAAGGTTTTATCCCAATTAGAGTTGATAGGAGAACCCAATACAGCATATACGATGGGTTGGGACCCATTATAGCTTGTGAGAAACAAATGATTTGGATACTGCTTATATGAAGGGTCGATCCCCATTGTAGCTCGTGAGAAATATGTAAGCCCTATAGAGCTTATATGAAGTTTTTACCCCCATTATATCTCATGGGTGATCCCAATATAGATTATTCAATGTTTTATACCCATTATATATCTCTAGCGCATTAGGTAATGATAAAATTGGAAGTCGGTCTTATAGTTATTCCAATTAAAAGGGTTTAAAAAAATTAATGTATATGATAGCCAAATTCACAAAAATAGGTTCAATTGTGTGCTTTGGTTTTTAATGATTTCCTTTGAGTAAAATTTTTTATTTTTATTCATGTTAAAATTTTCATTTCAAATTTTCTTATATCAGAATATAATAAGGTAAAAATTATATAATTTTTCATATTTTTAATGAACTAATGGTTTACATTTTTTTAAATCTCTTACTGGTATTTTATTCTCATCCCAGATTTTTAAAATTGGTTTGTAGGGATTAAATATGGGTAAGGGAGAGTAATAATCCATGTTTGAAGTTGTGGATATTTTCTATGAAAAAAAATTCATAATTTATATTATGGGAAAATAGATACTTATCATAATGGTCCACCTTTTATTTTATGGTATTGTTATATTTTATTTATGGCCTAATTATATAAAACACTAAAACAAAAAAAGATCCTCAATTTGAAAAAAAGGAAAATTAGTGAATAAAACTCAAGATTGGGAAATATTTAAGGTCAAGTCCTTATAGATGGTATCAAAGTTTGGTTTAGAAATCTTATAGGTTAGGTGAGTGTTAATAGAATTCCCTTAAATGATTTTACTTTGGGGTTATGTTGAAATGATATAGTTTTTTATGATTTCCATGTTTCATCATTTAGAGTATGTTTTTCCATAATGGGTTTTCATAGAGGAAAAAATAAATCTATAATGGAAAGGCATCATGAGGAAAAGGTCCTTAATAATGAGAATCCTTAGATTATTGGAATTGAAAATGATAATTCTATTGTAGGGATGGATCAGTTGGCACGAGATATAAATGGTGGTGGTATCCATGATAAAGATAACCCCAATATATAATGAATGAAAATGTATATATTGGAGAATTTCATGTGGCGACATCCCCCATCATTCAATGGGTCATGTTACCCAGTGGTAGCCGAATAATGGATCGATGCTCTACAGAATATATTTGAAGTCATGGGATGTTCATAACATCAAAAGTTAACTACTTCTATATATCATCTTCAATGTGAAGATGATATATAGTTCTATTTAGTTTAGAATACTAGAAATAAATATGATCTTTATGCCATAGAATAGGAAACATTTAAAGATGTTTTCCAAGAGAAATATTTCCTTAAGGTTTTTTAGTGTAATGTGGAGGAACAATTTCTGGATCTAGGGAAATAAGATGACGATATTATGGCTATATATGAAGAAAACATCACATGATTGGCCAGGTATATTCTAGACTTCATTCAATACATTGATAGTAAAATTAATATATTTTAATAAGGATACAAAAAAATTCTATGAAAAGATTGGGCCTCATGAGAATTTAAAATTTGTGAGAAAGTTGTTCATTGTCCTGAGAAATTGGAGATGGAGTTTTCTGAAAAAAAAATTACATAAGAGGACAAGAATAAAAAATGGTCAAGGTAGTAGGAACTAGAAAATTATTAACTAATATTTCTGGATGTAATCCAAATACTATTTCAAAGTGTTGAAAAATATATTTTGGGAAAGTATTTTAGGATCTGGAATGTGTTACAGATGTGGTATGTTTGGTCATAAGGATTGTGAAAATTAGGAAAAGAGTCTTGAACAATCCAATAATGATATAGAAGATAGCTAGACAATAGTAACACAATTTAGATTCAATGATTTAGGGATTTATTCTAACATGTATCTGAAAAAACTTGCACAGGGTGTAAATCATCATTATTAAAAGGTAACTCAATGAAACTATTACAGTGACTATCATTGTGGTCCACTAGTGAATTATGAAACCATCCCCTTCCATGTTTCATGTAAAACAATATCTACATATGCACTAAGGTACATTTTTTGTTTTATTAATATCAACTTAGAAGGTAACTCATTGAAACATTTACCACATTCAATTAAGACTAGATATAGGCTAGCTCAAAAAAATATAAATCATGAAGGAATATCATCAAAGTATAAAATAGTTTCCACTATAAATAATATAAAAAATGAATATGTTTTCCCAAATGTAGTTTATCCAATATTTAATATCCCTTTTCAAAAAGTATAAGTAGTTCATAAATTCTTAGTTTGAATAAATATCATTGTTCCCTCACACATAGACAACAATTTATGTCAAATGAAATACTTAGTTACACAATTGGTGATACGCCCTCCACCAATCCATCTCATGTTGTCAATACCTCTTCATTCCATCCCAGTTAGCATTGACCACCATGTCCTTTTGAGTAAGGAATTATATATTTAAATTCATAAACCCACACTTACCATGTATCTTTCTAGCCAGCACCAACAACCATGTTATGAAGTAAATGTGTGTTGAAACCATATTTCCATTTGGAAACTCCAGTTTTTAAATTAATTGATTTCATTTTTGGAAACACCCCAAAATCATCTTTTAAAATACAAATAAAAATATAAGGTTACTATATAGTTTCATTAACTTAAAACCAATTAAAATTAAAATATAAATAAATTACGAAATGTTAGATCCTTTGTAATCCCATACTAATGAAAAGTGGAAAAACCTACATACCTAGTGTGCATTTTCATTATAAATCATGGATGATTCCATAGATATTTCCTCCTTCTCCCATTATTATATCAAATTTCAATTAAATTTTATAAAACCTCATCTAATCTCAAAAATTTGGTTATAATAACACCAATAAATTTTTTTGTTCTAGAAAAACAATGAAGATCCAAGATGACAACGAAGAACAATGTCCTGAAATTTGATTTCATTTATCAAAAATATAATGATTATTGGAATTAGAGTTTAAAAGATAAAGGTTAACATAAACCAACCATAGGGTACCATCGAAGTTTTGAGGAAGATAATGGGTACCAAAAAGGTTTCATAAGTTCAAGATGTATTAAAAAAATATTGGGCCTAACCAAATTCAAGATAAGAAAAAGAAGTTCATGTATCAAATCCTAGAGGGGAATCATACACCATAACTTATGATTCCTCAGTATAAATTTCTATAACCCCATTCACATTAATAATTAATCTCATTTTGTGGACCTATTCTACCCATAAACCAATTAATACTTTTAAAATAACTCACAAAACCTACCCAAAATACAATCCTATTTTGGAGAACCATTCATTTAATGAATTGTTCATGTAGCCATATTCTACATTACCTTCTCATCAACCAGGAAAACTCCTTCATCATTTTAACTCAACCCATCCAAAAAATCATAAATGGTAGAGTATCTCAAACTAGGGCTAATTCATATATAATGGAAACAAAGATTTTATGTAGTCATGATTTCCAATTTAATGGGATAAATTTGAGTATACTCAAAAAATAGATTAGTATTATTTATATGTGTTCTCTAATAATTTTAAAAAATTATATGTTTTAGTTGATGTTGTGGAGAAGTAATTAATAATTTCATGGTTATAATTAAAATATTTAAGATTCTATTATATATGATTGATGAAACTATTTCTACCCTTGAGTATAATATCTTTGATAAGTGAACAACTAATAATCTGAAAAATTTATTAAAAGCATATGACATGAGGTGTAACTATCCTTAATAAGAAAATAAAAAATTGAGAAGGATACTATTACAAAATCATTAATTTTTTACAATAACCCTAAATCAAAGAGGTGTCTGGAGGAATAAACTAACGTCTAATAAGAATTATTGAAATTAAATGGTTTATAATTATTAAACTAGAATAGAAAGGTAAATAAAAAAAGGTAAATATATTTTTTATTTAAATTATGTATTGAAGGGAAACAATCAGATAGTTTCCCTTAGAATCATAAATAAAATGGTCAGGAAGAACATCTGAAAGGATAAATTCAGTGAGAAAAGGATTCATGAGGTTCTATTAGAGAGAATTCACATAATAGAAATATAAAGGAAAAAATATTTAAGAAATGAATATGGTATCAACTCTTGATTCCAAATACTATTATAAGAAAATAAAATCGTGATAAGATAACTTGAATGACGAAGGACCTATAACATTTTAGGATAAATGAAAATGATTTGAGTATCCCCCTACTGAGAAAGAATGTAGATGTGAACAGGATAGTATTGATAAAGGGAGACTTAAGTACATTTAATTAAGTATGGATATATTGGTGTGCTCATAATGAAATAATAATCATGTTAAGAATTAACTAAATAATGATAACAATTTTTCAAATACATATCTTAATCAATTTAAATAGAATTATATTGCATATATGAGAATGATGTTTATCCAGAAGATGGTTGATCTTAGTTAATTTCATGAAGTGATAGAACTTATTCTTGACATTACCATTATTAATATAATTTCTACAATAGAAGATGTTAAGGATCTTGATGGAAATTTATCTCATGCTGAAGAATCTTGGTATAATTTCAATAGGTGGAGTTATAAAATTCTATCAAACTCTTTAGTGACCTTTTAAAATATACTAAGAAAGTAATTGATGCAACCATTATTATTGTTAATTATTATATTTTATCTATAACGATAGTTATTGACACCAATTATATCCCTAAATATGGTGGTAGAGGTGAAATAGAATGGTGTAGGTCATTTATATCACCTGTGAAGGTGAATATACTCATCATAAATTCATGTTATGGTGCTAAAATTAAAAATAACAAGTTATAGAAGAATATAGAATTAATGTCTAGACATTATAGAAAAACCTAGATAATATATAATTCATTTATTTATGAATAACCTTAAAAGATTCATCATATTTTAAAATATAAGGAAAATCAATGAGTATATTTTCATTGATCCTATTTAAAACAAAGGTGATTCATGTTTGAAGGATAATATTGGTGTTACAAGGCATATGAAAACAATTCTTATGTCTACTGGTACACTTTTTCACTCCCTTAATTAGTTAAAGATTCTATAAAAAGAGGTATATTTAATATAATGTTTGTATATAAAAACTGAGGGGAATCTAATAGAAAAGGTAATATTACACAATAGTACTAATTCTCTTGAGAAACATTTGGATGGTGTTATCAACCAAGGCATGTATCCATTAATTTTCTATATATACAACTAAATAAATATATAATAAAATAAAACAAAAAAATCTATAGATTGTAGAATTAACTAATAAATATAATTAGAGGTTTTGGTGGCTTAAATTGTGGAAAATGGTGTAAATCAATAGATACATGAATATTATTGTTAATTATTCACTATTAGAAATAAGAAAATAATGAAATATATCTTAATGTATGATGACGTAGTTGTTACATTAAAAAATAAATTATTCACCCTTTCTAAAAAACTTATAGTGAATCAAAAATACTTTCCAGGTGACTGAATTCCATAATTCTCAATTTCTTAATAAGATAATAGACTCTATCTTGAGTAGATCTAAATTTCTTGATAATAGTATTGAATTTACATTTTTAAACTTCATATATGTAGTGTTAGATTTAATTTTTGTATAGCTTATCCCAAATGACTATAAAACTAAATTTATCAATGCCTTATTCTATAATGGGAATTTATTATAGTTTAAATATAATTTTAATTACCTACACCATTATATGTTAGTATAATAAATGAAAATACAAATTTATACGTTTTTTTCAAGAAGTGGATAGTTATTTTTAAGTTGGACAAAAAACAAAATTTATAGAGTCGTAACACCTTTGGTTAATATTTTTTATATATTTAAATCCTATAGTATTCCTTAAGGGATCAGTTGAATATTGGGAGAACATTCAATATAGTGAAATATGCATGTGAAAGAGGAAATTTAGACATGATATAGGTACTTGGAGTTTTTGAAATGATTTTTAATTTAACCTGAGTAATTGGATCAATATGAGAAGTGGGTTCTATTATAATCAATCAAGAAATGTGTTACTAAAACATTGTATGTATGGGGAAATATTAGGATGAATTTGGAATGAATTTTTGTACTATTGAGTAATGATTATTTTTTAAATATTTTTTTTATGTTCCAATCCTTATGTATCATATAGAAGGGGAAAATTTGTCATGCATGTGGAAAATTATCATACGCATTGATGAATTTATTTTCTATAAGGAGAAATTCACATGTTAATAATATTATTGATTAAGAGTTAAAATACACATGAAACAAATATTTTTCCTCTGGATCTCTACCTATGTTGATTATATTATGTATTAAATAAAATAATTATATATGGGTTATATATTCAATAATTAATATAATTTTGTTTTGTATGGATATTTTTCCTTAAAGAAAATATATTGAATATGAAGAATATCAATCATACCTATTTCCTTCTATATAAAATGTTTCACATGGGGGGAATTATACTAAATGTGGGTAAAAATATGTTATGAATTGAAATATTATAAAGGGAAGTATCACACAAAATAAATGTATTATGTATCCTATAAATAAATTTTTAATTAGAAAAATGTATTATATATTAAGTTTTTTTAGGAAAATATACTACACATGGGATATATATTATAGATCGAGAAATTTTATTAGGTATAATATATTTCATGAATAAGATGCCTAATGTAATCATAATGTATTATGTGTAAAAAAATTCATGTTATATATTGTACATGTCTCTATAACAAATGTCATACATGTTGAAAATATATTCGATTTAACATTTTCCTAAGGGAAATACACTATGTATAGAAATTTCACAAATAAAAATATCATGAATGAATAATTTTCTTAGGTATGGAATTATTCCAATAATAATATATTATGTATGTGATTTTTTAAAATTAAAAAACAATATGTGTTTAAAAAATATCTTATGTGTGAATAAAAGATATAATGTATTAGATGAATGTTTTTTGTATTAGTTAAATATGTTATGTATAAAATTTTCCTGAATAAGATATATTATGCTTCTAGTAATGTGTTATGTTAATATGTTTTTTAATAGAGAAAAAAATTATATATGATCAATTCGTTGGATAAAATATTACATATTCACAAATTATACATATGAATTGCATATATATGTTACGTATGGTTGAAAAATATTACATATGGAATTTTTTAGAACAAAAAACATAATATTTGATCCAAAATAATTAAAATTTTTAGAAAACTATAATTTTAGAAGACAGCCAATATGTATGATTTATATAAATTATATATGGGCTCATAAAGGGTGATTTGTATGATATATTTATTACAGGATCTCGATATTGTGATTTTTTTGAAATATGATGATTTTTTCTCAAATTTAAAAAATATTAAATAAAGAATTAAATAAACTTATTAAATTGAAATGGGATATTTTTCATGCCATGTACATGGGTAAATCGATCAAAAAGTGATCTCAATCCCCTATACTTACAAGAGTGACATCATAATCAATTCATAATTTATTTAATTTTTTATTTATCTAAGATGTTTATTTATGTATATCTGATGCTCCATACTAATTTCATATATATTTCATCATCTTTTTCTTGCTGATAATTTAACATGATTCAGTAGTGTATTTGGTGATGATTCCCTTAGGGAATGATGTAATCATCTTGATATCAAGGGGATTATGATCTTATTAAAAAAAGGAGATACTTATAGGATGATCACACTATGTTTTTTTATTCAAAGAGCTACACTGCTGGTGTATTATTTATTATTTATAAACATTTTGGTGATTATAATGTATAAAATAAGTTTAAAAACTATTTATTATGTATATTAATTGTTTGAATGGATACCATTGATAGAGTTCACTACTTTGATAAATGATTGAAGCCATTAAAAATTATTAGTGGGCGATTTTATGGTTATTTCCTATAAATTAAATGACAAATTTATTATGATATCACTTCTGGTAAGGAATTTTAATTTATTTAATTAGGTTATAATTAAATTAAGGTGATTCATTAATAGATTTAGGGCCCCACCAGGATGGACTGTGGCCAAATAATATAATATCTTTATAATATCGGGGGGTTGTTATTTCCCCTTACTATTAAGATTTTCTCTTTATAATTTTGATTGATACATATGAACCTGTGTGGGATTTCTACACTATTATATTAATTATGAGACTATGGTGGGTGAAAAAATCTTGTGTTAACCCCTAAAATGGTTATTTTTGTGAGTATATCCCACTTTAGCCTTATTTTGATGTAGTGGGGTAGATATGTCATGCACTTGATAGGTTAACCATAGTTACATGTGATTTTTTCAAGTAGATGTCCAACCCATGTTATCATTATTTTGATATGTTATAGGTTAGATATTAGAATCCTAGTTATTATATGAGATACTAATGTAGTGTTCACTTCATCCCCACCCCCAATGATTTATATTTGATAATTATGGGCAACATAATTCTCTCCCTATATGTTATATGAGATCGTTACGTGCCACCCTCTTCCACTATAATCTTCTTATAAGATATTACAGGGTGGGAATAATTTCCATGGAGTATTTTATTTATGATATCACTTGTTGGATTACTCATCCCCTATTTTTTTATATATGAATATATGGTGGTATGAATTTCCCTTGGGGATTTTACTGATAAAATCCATGGGTTGGCACTCCTCCCCTTAGAATATCTTATCTATGATCTGATGGGGAAAATCTTCCCTCTATTAGTTTTTTATAAGATGATCTTGGTAGTCCTATTTTACCTTGATTGATAATTTCTATGTGGTTCTAGGATGACTCACTCATCCCATAGAGAGTTTTATATATGAGATTATCCATGTGAGTAACTTTTCCACCTTAGTGACTCTATATAAATAATTATAAACATTAATTTTACATCAGTTAATACATGAATACCCATGTTGTTTATGTGGAATTATCAAATACATTTGACATTATAAAAATAAGTTATATTTGACCACTAGTTTCACCTTAAAAATCAAGAATCGATAGTGATTATTTTATTTTTAATCAGTTTTTATTTATTTCTAAGAATATAAACTTTTCATACACTTATTTACTAGATATGTTACAGACATAATATATGGAGGTAAAGTGAGTTTCAATCAGACATTTATTGGCCACCCATATCACTCAGATACCCAATAAGGTCTCATTTTTCACATGTTTTGGTATGTTAGAGGCCTTATTTTGGATCATTTTTCTAGATTAATTGGATAGAGTGGTTAGATGGACAAGATGAGCCTAAATAATTCTGGTAGATCCCCATTATATTTTTTATTTCTTTGAATATCTGTATATGTTATCATCTTAGTGAGATATCATTCATGATCAATGATTGTATAGTTTCACATTACATTTTTTTATAGCATGATTTGTGTTTATCAATTATTTGTACAGTTATTATTATTACGGATTGTTTTATGAATACTCTGTTATTTTACTAGGATATGAAGTTATACTCTCCCAATTGATACAGTAGAGAACCTCGCGTCAAATCGGAAGCCTTTTGAATATTGGGAGGCACACCTTTTTCATGTAACATGCTAATCAAGGTACTAATGAGTGGTCTTAGGCTGGGGATGATACCAAGTGGTGAAAAAAAATTATTAATATTTGGGATATGGAAATAGGGAAAGGACCATTCAAAATATATGATAAAAATTATATCATACACTTTGAATTCACCTTTATGAGATGAAATCTATGTTACTAGATATTTTGGATTAATTCTCTTGGTTTTCACTATAATATTTTAGTTTTTTATTGTGAGAAATGTTGTTTTACTATATTGATTATTTGATTTTTTATATTTATTTCTTTTCCTAGCATGGAAAGATACATAACTTTCAGCATCATATGTAACACTTAAGATCATATTATATGTGTATTCTCTTGTGTGTCTTGGGGAAAAATTATTATTAAATAATGAAAATAATGGTAAAATTAGTTTAGTTGCTTATAGTGTCAATAATAAGTGATAGGATACATTCCAATATAACTTCCTAGTGGAATTAAACTTAACTGAATCAAGTAATTTTTAATAAATATTGGTGATATGCTAATTATATGTTATTAGTTAAATGAAAGGACAATGTAAACATATAATGGTTTTATCTCAATAAATTTATAATGGTATTTCAATAATCTTAACCATGGTTATGATCCACTGGATATGGATTTACATAGGGTGATATAATTTTATATATGCACTTGTGTAAGATCCTGATCCATTAGGGGGTAGTTAGATGTATAGATGTAATGCCTCGACATGAATCTCCCGATTTGGTCTAGTAATCTTCCTCTCCTAATACATGCCACCAAGTACACAAGTGGTTTCCAACTAGCATCAATTGTCTGAATGGTGTAGTGGAGAGTCTACACCCTCAGTGTCAAAATGCATACATCAAAATCATATCATGAAACGAAAAAAAAACATAAATAGGAATACTGAAGAAAACTGAAAACAATTCTATAAAATATGTGTTTTAAATCATTTTATAGTCACATAGGTAATTACCAAGAACCCCTAATGTGTTAGGCCAATATAGAGTAATATTAAAGTAAAATAGAAAACTAAAAAGACACCACTACATCAGTCTAGAGTCTATCGTGATACAACCTCCAACCTCCATGCTCGATATCCTTAACATCAATCATTGGTCCCATGTCCTTTCATAGATCCATGATCATGAAGTCTATAAATTTCTTTAATTTTCTATGTTAAGTGTGTCTATAAGTCCCAGTACAACACCCCAAATGAATTGATATAGGAATTACATAAATATTGGGAGTATTTCACAATATAAAAGTAAATCATAAGTAAGAAATATTCACACAAGTCCAAGTCACAATACTAATACGAAGCTTCCATTAACCCCAATACCACATACATTTTCTATATGCTAGTAAGGATGGTAATTTCAATAAGGACATGTCTCAAAACATGCCACAATATCCATGTATTTATTTTCCACCCCACATCCATCACGTGAATGTCAATGTACCATCATTAAGGAACAACTCACGCCTAGCCCTAGGATATTCATATATCCTCACATAATGGCATGTGTGGCTAAAATTATTGGTTATTTCAATCACAATCACCCCTATATGTTATTACTCCCATATAAGTAATACGACACATTCAATACACATCAACACTAAAGTGTCCACATCATCATTGACTAAACATATCGGGAATATCCAACTAGTATTTTCAAAGAACTCAAAGTCCTTTCCCTTTTTCGCATCACCCATGATCCCAATAAAAGGAAAAATCTATCCAAGTATGAGAAACCCAACCATATTTATATCTAAAGTAGTGTTCCACATGTAGTGAAACACCGATAATAAATTTCTATATTAGCATAAACTATTAGTTACATCAAACATAGTTCCCACAAGTCTACAAACACTCCTATAAGAGACATATATCAATCAGTGGTGTCTGAACACACAAGAACATAACATCTCATAGAGCCACAAGAAAATCACATCCAATAATGGTGTCAAAGAACACAATCACATAGTGGACCACATATATTATTCATATCAAGATAAAAATGAATGATCTTGATTAATAAAAAGAATGGGGAAAACCATATGACTTTAATTCACATATCCAAACACATATAGATTCACTAAAATTGCATTTTTAATGAAGGAGAGTCACCAGAAATTACCAACAGTGCCTCTTCTGGTCACCTACATGGGTTGGCCACATATTTTGGTAAACCATTATACAAAAGTTTTTTTCCCTCTTTCCTAAGTTACATGGGTTTTCATGTAGTGTAACACTATTAGATTTAGCTGGTCTCCAACTATGTTCAACCCATTGTCTTTTTCTAATATGAAAATGGTTTACTATGGATAACTAAATGGTTTCCCATAATAATCCACAAAATATGAACCACCGTATAGGCATCTAGAACACCCCAAACCCAATGAGAATCTTGTTGATAGTTCATCAAAAAAATTAATAACTCAAAAACACTTAGAAAGTAATAAAATTATGTTGAAATGTACATTTAAAATATGTTCTATCAAAAAATGACCTTCAAATTATTTCCCATCCTTGATAATTGTCTTTATAATCCTTTCCCAAATAGCTCACACTACTAATCTCATAGATTAGATTCATTCTCCCAATACTCTTCCTGTTTTCATACATGTATTTTTATAGCTCCAAACTATGGTACATTATTTCCTCTAAGAACTTTCTTTATTCCATACACAATCTAAACTAGCTAATCCATATAGGATGCATCTGGTACTAACTCAATATCCTAAAATTTTATCACATGTTCATGATCAATCTCATAACACTAAAATTAAAACACATGGAAAACATTAGGAATACCTCGATATCATGGAGGACGATCCAAAGGGTAGGAAAAAAGTGCCATACACTTAATAATTTTAGAAGCCCTATGAACTTTGATCCCAACTACCCTTGCCTCTATAAATGATGATTCGCTAACAAACGTAAAATTACAAGAAAACTAGGTCACCTATAGTAATCTAAAATGGTCATCTATTATGATAGGAATAATATTTTTATCTTCTATAAGGAGTAACAAAACCCTTCCAAATCAACTGCCCCGACTCAAAGTTATCTGACACCATACTTGTCCCAAAAACAGTTTCCTCACATACCTTTTTCAACACAGTGGTGAAAAATACAAATAACCATAACTAATCCTCAAAATGTTTCATATTAATTGAATCCTTGAAACATATATTTTATGAGAACTCCACCGAGTCCATATGATCATCCCTTGATAAAATAAAGTCTAAGATGAATTTCTAATGCATATCATCCAATATCAAGATCATTCTCTTCCACTTTCCATCAATCTACAGATGATGTGTCATACTCAACTTTAACTCAACCCCTCATATCCTTCTATAATAATTTCTAAAATAATTAATTAAAACACACATATTCCACTAAAATGATATCAAAAGTCACTCCTTTAATTCATAAAATCACCCAAACATAAGTATTTTATAATTAACCTGTTGAGTGATCCCATTGAATCAACAAGAATATTTCCCCTTTTTTTAGTTGTTCAATTATTACAAAAAATAATAATTTTGACATCTTGGAGTTCTGTGTAACCCCATCATAAATTCCATCATCACATCATCTCACTTACACTTAAGAACTAGAAGTAAATGACGAAATAATTAAAGAAATTTATTATAATACCTCTATATTATACATGTAAGAATACATGTGGTAATACCAAGACATATTACATCACACATGGCCACAAAAACTATCATCTGATATAATGATACATCTTCATTGACCTTATATGAACTTCCCACTATGATCCATGTTATTTCCTCCACATATATTCTATAATGGAAGAATGAACTACTAACTTATGTGGATATATATCACATCATCATTATCAATGGACCGTTATGGAAATAGGTCACTCCCCACCATCCACTCTCACATCACTACACACAATTGCTACAACCAATGGATGTCTATAATTAGGTCAACCAATATGAATTTGATAACCAAAGGCCCAAATTTCCTCACTCGTTATCCCTTCTATGAAACCATAGTCTACCAGGTCATCAAATTCATCTAGAGACATTCCTCCACTAATGGTATCTCTCAAAACTCTTATGTTTTCCTATTGATAGCATCTATAAAAATATTACCATTACCATGATAATAAAACATTTTGATATCAATAGTCTATAGAAACTCTACCCAAATCCTCTTATAGAGATTCAATTAATTCATAGATATTGTGGAACACTAGCTCTTGTGGTTTGGGTATATTGAATATCTCCCACTAGAGAGATAATGTCACTAACACATTAGTGCATGGGCATCGATTTCCAAATATTGGTTAATCTTATGGTAGTTCCACTCATTTTTTAATATATATATATATATAAAGAACAATACGACACTTCATGATCCCTCTAAATTAGTAAAATGAATAAACCAACACTCGAGGAAGCATAGGATATTGAAAAAGCATAACAAGGCTTGGTAAAAGTCAAAATCGATGTGGATGAAAATATCTTCATCAACTCTTGAAAACCACTTTGAATAGATATTTCCACTCATTATTCAACCAATTCATGGTGATCCTAGTCATAATTGTTGAAAAATAAGAGAATTCACATATTAATAATTGATAGTAACTTTCCAACTGATGAAAAAAATTTATATTAATCACATTTCTATAGAATTATTATTACATAACAACCTCTTCATTCTTAAGGTACAAAGGAATTACCACATCATATATCACATGACTAAAAAACATTACCTCCTTCATCAATAATTGAATCTTCATGATCTTAGAGTGGTTTTAGTTTTCTCAAAGTTCACTCAACACACTCTTTCATTGTCTAGAGTGTATATATTAGGTCTATGTGTATATGAGGATATCATCAAAAAAAACCCACAATAATGGAGTTATAATATAGATTAAATAAAATTTTCATGAGGTCCATGGTAACTGATATTAAATTTATAAACCTAGGAGTGATAAAATGATACTCATTCAGTCTTTATTTACTCCTAATTGTAGTATTAGTTATATCTTTCTCTCTAAATTGATTTTGGTTGTAGCTTAATCATATTTAAATCATAGAGAACCACCAAGAACCCCATAGTGATCAAATAATCATCAATCCTTAGCAAGTACAATCTATTTTTTAGGGTAACCTGGTTTAGTATCATGTATTCCAAACATAATAGAATAATATTAACCACCTTTATTGAATGAAGAACTAGAGAAACCAAGGTAGAAGTGATCCATCTGATAAAACCCTTCACATAAAAATAATCATTTTGTACCTTCAACCCATTCATATCTGTAGCAAACATAGGTTATGATGGAATATATATATATTATTCTCTTGGAATGATTTCAATCTGTATTTAAATACCTCTCTCTAGAGCGAGCCATAATAAATCAACCATAAATACATTCTAATAGTTAATCACCAAAAGAATAACATAAATTTTGGTTATTTATAAATCTAATGAATGTATCAAGACTATTACCCATCTCATAATAGAAACAAACCAACCCAGTTTGAAACCCATTTATCCTATTCCACCATCCCATTCACCAAAAAAAATAATCCTCTCGTCCTTAGATTTAGTAATTTATACACATCTTTTTTAGTTATTGATGTGTTTATTTTAATTAGTTGTCCAGTCCATAATAAAAATCACATCGAAACAATTCAACTTAATAATCAAAAAAATCTACATATGCATGTATCTAATAACTATAAAAAACCATTCAAGAAATCTATGGATCTGATCCACATTCTTCACCAGAGGTTTATCATGAGATATAAAAACATAAGATAACTTGATCATTGTATAAACTAATCAAAAACATAAGTATATATAAATTTAAAATGAATATATTTTGTCAAAAATGTAGAATATGGAATAGATTTATTTAATATCATGTTGTTAATATTCAATAGTCCCTCTCCACCGCTAGCTAGAATTTTTTAAATTAAATATATTGTTTTATCATTATTTTCATGGAATATTCCCTAAGGTCCCTAACTATCCTAAATCATTTATTTCTTAGGATTATGTATACTCTTTTTAATTACACCACCCTCATTCTAGTATAACCTCCAAGAATCATCTGTAAACCCTCAAACAAAAACACCATATATGACACACCTTGGATCATGTGTGATAATCCATATATGGTTTCCCTCATGTCATATTAATTTTCCCTCTCTTCCCATAATTTAAATCACTTGATGCAACCACCTCATAAATATAGAGCATAATATATTATTCTCTACTATGTATATGTACTATCAACCTAATGTGAATCTTCTACCTTCCACATGAAAAAATAGAATAAAAAAACATATAATCCCAAGGTGGTCACCAAATTTGACCAATAAAAGATGAATTATGACCCACTACTATGGACCCTCTAGAGCCTTCCCAAATTCTAGGGCCTTATGAATTACTAATGAAGACATCATTAGGTCAAAGATCTGGAACTATGGAATCATATCTCATTGAATACAAATAAAAAATATTTGAGACATATGTTCTTCATTTATAGCCATGAGATTAGAAAAGAGTAGAAATTTGGTTAAATGAGATGAGTATGTAGATCCTAGAATTATTACCCATTATAGATCCATGATTTATTGAGAATGATATATCATCAGGATTTATATATATAAATCTTTCATGAATATATCCATGAGGGTCTCTTAGGTAGGACCCTATTACCTACCTACTTGAATTATCACACCCCACCATCTACCGGTAGGTCCTTAAAGCATGAATGTGGTCATATTCAAAAATTTATCTTCTGGTGTATCAACCAGCTTTAATATCCCCTCAATGATGTGGATCTAGTACTCAATATGGCATACCACCTTTTTATTACATAACTTTTCATTACATTTTACATACAGAGGATCTTTAAATTCTAGTGTCTTGGAAATCCGGAACAATATACAAGAAAACATTAAAAATTATTCTAATAAAATTTTTAGGCTTTATAGTAGGTTCATCCTAAGTATAATTACTTCATCTCATAACTTGGAGACATACATCAAAGAAAAGTGTGAGCATAAGGCCCAGTAAGGAAAGCAAGAGAATTGGTTTACTTGTGATATCAATAAGAACATGACGAAAAACAAAAATACATGAGCAATGGATGAAGTGGAATATCATAAATAAAATAACATAAATCATAACTTGAATATGTGGCTATAAAATTTAATTTATACATTCATGATCATATCACCAAGGTTCATCCCCATGGTGTCATAAAAATTACCAGGGTTATTCACCAAGGTATCGTGAAACTTGTCATCTCTAGGTATTAAATTCATTTCATAATGCATTGCAGCGCTATCAAGTAACACCATTAATATGACTTTATTTTCATGTGATACACATAGATCATAATCATACATTTCATAAATAACCCAAAGAGAGTAAAAGAAATTGGTTTCACTTCAAAATCGTGTTGTTTTAAAAGTGCTTAAAAATAAGATCATTATGTCATTTATAACCCATGGAAATGGAGTGAGGGTTATATGTATGTCAATTCCAACATAAAATAGATAACTTTTATGTCTTTATTAATACCCCTATAAATTAAAATTGATTTGGGTATTCACATAAGTAAAACTAGATAATTTCTTGAGAAAAAGAGAGACATTTTGAGATGAAAAATCTGTAGCATAATGTCTATACAACATGGTTTTAGAAAATATTGAAAAGATAGGGGAAAAGGGTCACCCACTCATAAATAACTCATAATACATTATGGGTACTGAATAAAAAAAATAAGATCATGGTATGGATATTTTAATGACAAACCACATGAAAAGGAAACTTGAAAGAAAATAGAGAAGATACGATTTCTTTTACGAAAACATTGGCAGCCTAATAGTGTCGTTTAAATTAAAGAAATATAAGTTGAAGAGAGTGTAAAGATTATATAAAACTTTGAACATAAAAGGGATAGAAATAAAGACATAGAATAACATACCCCAACTTAATAAGATGAAAACTAGAATACATAACATAAAGGAAGTCATGAATTAAAAGAGGAGGGTGAAAGGTCCCTTACCTTGGAGAGTAACTTCAAAAACTTGAAGGTTGTGTCCTTGGGGGTTCTTGAGGGCACCTTGGTAGGACTCTTTAGTAGTAAAAAATACTAGATCTTTATTGAGGAGGAATTAGAATGAAATTAATGAAGGAATGGGTTGGTATTTATAGAAAAAGTGAGGAAATATTTAATTACTTTCCAAGGGACACCTCATCGGTGGTATTTGCAAAACCATGGTCTTACCCATGGTATTTTCTTATGGTATTGGCCACTTGGGACACCTTATAACATGTAATACTATTCACAAGTCAACCAGAATTATTACATCATGATTACTGTCATGGCCTGTCCCCCGAGGCACGAGCCGTGACTACCCCAAGCCCACCTTCCATAGGCCAAGGGTTGGCAACTAGCACCGGATAGGTATATCCCTAAAATGGGATGGCATTGCCTTTATACCTGTACAAATGCACAGTCCAAGAACAGAACAAGATGTAAACATAAAGTAAAATTGTAGTACCAGAGGTGTGTAATGAAAGTAAAGGGGCCGGAATACAAGCCCAACTAAAAAGATACAACTACAACTGAAAATAGAAAACAGCTCCTGAGATCGTCTATCGAGGATCCTACCTGAAGGGTAGGTACAGCTCATTTCCACAGCTCTTCATGTCAACCATCACCACCATCCACTGTAAAGTCCTATATCCCTGAGTCTCAGTCAAGACCGCCCATCATCTTCACAAGACACAATAAGGTGTGGGTGAAGCCCATGCCGGGGTGAGTATAACAATACCCATTTGGGACCTTGAGACCCCTGAAGGTCTCTCATAATTCCAAAAATGAAAACCAAAAAGCATGATCTCAAACAAAAAGCACAAAGAAAAATAGTCATCTCAAAACTAGGTATAACTAATGTAGACAAGTAGAGATGATTAGTCATAAATCTTGATCATATTATTCTATCAAGAGGCACTACTACTGACCATGCGGTGTCTGACCCACATAGGATAAATAGTTACTAACCCCCAAAAAACCCACACAAGATCCGACCCACCCAAGATCGATAGGTACTAACCCCAACAAGACCCAAATATTATTTGACCTGCCCAGGATTGATAGGTATTAACCCCTACAAGACCCACACAAGATCTGACCCACACATGATCAGTAAGTCGTTGATCTGCGATGGCCTGGTCTAAGGCTGGTCTTCATCGGGTCATGCACTTTTGATCCACACAGGTTCATTAGAATGTTGATCCACATAGGGTCACTAGAATGTTGATCCACATAGTGCCGCTAGAATGATGATCCACATAGGCTCACTAGGTGCTGATATACATAGGATCTCTAGGTGTTGATCTGCATAAAATTGCTAGGTGTTGATCCACATAGGATTTCTCGATACTAACCTCCGTATGATCTATATCCAACCTCCATCTCACATCCAGCCACTGGATTCCCTCTCATAGCATGCTTGATTCCAGGAGAAACCGTTCCTCAAGCCATAATTAATTTTTTAACAGGAATTAATTCCCACAAAGAAGTTACCCAAAGCTCTGTCATGATATAAGGGTTCCAATGCAACAGACGACGTGTCTACTAGATGCCCGGTCTGTAAGTTATTAGCATTTTAGTGTTGAGGTCCAAGTTGGATTCGAGGTCGATCCAACCTTTCCATACTCCAATTTTCTTCAAAACTCTCAAGGATTATCTCAATAGGATCGTCTCGCTTCAAGGATCCCAGCACCACTGACAGTTTGTCAAACATACGTCTGGTTCGTATTATACAGCCTTTTGAGCGTATCAGAGCCCAATAGGGGTCCAAGTCTAGTCTTACTGGACCCAACCTGGTCTGGGCCGACCCGACCCGATTCAGGTTGACCAGAACTAGTCTGGGTCCGACTCGGCCCAGTTGGCCTGGGCTGCAGACTGGCCCTGCTCGCCCCAGTTGGGCTAGGCTGCGGTGGCTTGTCCCATCGGCCGGTGCGACCCGTGTGGAGGTCGCGCGATCCGCCACTTGTACAGCTCAAAGATTCATTCGACTCTTTAAAGGAGGTTCTAGGTGGTGCCACCTCATCACTAATGGGACCATCAAGGATTAGGTCCCCTCCTTCGTCGTGGATTTGTACCCGCTGCCTTCTCACCGCAGCGCATGATAGCGCGCTGCCTCCCGCCTCCACAGCCGACTGAGATCTGGCGGCCTATCTGTCCACCGCAACACTGAGTGGCGCCACCTCCTTCTACGGCTGGTGAGTGTCAGTCGTCGGTCTCCAGCACATCCACATTGATGTCATGCAGGCAGGACTTCCATGGGCTGCTGGCTGGGCTCCGGTGGTCCGTTCTTCCTTTCGGACGCTCCTACGGGCCTCCTGGGATGCCGCCAACATTACGTGCCTCTCATTTTCCGCTTTCCATCGAGTTGGAAATTTTATCCCAAATAACGCAACATCAATGAAGCCATGGATGTTTTTCCTTGTTTGTTTGGATCATGCCCTCTGCATTAGCATTATAACAAGAAGCAGATTATTCAATTAATCAAAGATAATCTTCAATAAATAAACTCCCTACCTCATATTTCATTGAAGATGTTGCAGTGGTGGAAGGAGAATCCGGGCTTAAAGAAGGCACTAGAGTTATTCGTTCCTGATTCGATTCCTCCGACGTTGTCGTCCAAGCTTCTGTTCCTCAGTAGAAGTCGCTGCAACACTTCATCAGAAGTTCCTCACCTTCGTGCCAAAATCCCACGCCCGAAAATATATTAAATAGATGGAGGATCCAAATGGGTTTCATGAAATTAATGTGGTTCATTTATGAACTGCATTTAATGTTACAACTCCGATGTTAAAAAAACAAAAGATTAAATCCATTAAATGGATAGAAAATTCATGGGTCCTACCACCACCACTCAACAGTTACAAAAAAATAACTTTGTTAAATTATTTTATTATTATTTTGTAAAGTCTGAAATTTGCCTTTTTCTCCTGACCTACTGTTGTCAAAGTGAATCTTAACTTAAGTGAATCCAATTGTTATGGATTCAACGGTGCTCTCATATTTTGATTCCGAGCACTGGTTCAAAATATTTAAAACTTCACCCGTACATTTACTGAACATACCTTAAAAAATATCAAAATTTTATTCTAGGATCACTGGGCCTCAGAATCATGCACCGTCAATTTTCAAAGACTCTTAATAATCCCAAATAATTAAAAAAAATACATGGAATTTCTGAGTCATTACTTTCTCCCCACCTTAGGGATTTTCATCCCCTAAAGATACAATAAAACTAGAGAAACAAAAGGGGGTATTGAGCACGTATCTGAGCCTCCCGCTCCAATGTTCTCTCCTAGAGATTCCTATACTTCCAATGAACTTGCACCAGAGAAATCTACTACCCACTAAGGACCTGATCTCGTCGATCCTTTATCTCCACCAAGAACTCTACAAACTTCACCCCATGGTCGATGTACATCTCGCCCCAATCGATAACGTGTGATGGATCATGCACGTATCTCCCCAGCTGTGACATGTGGAAAACATTATGCATCTGGTGCATCTTTGGGGGAAGTACAAGATGGTATGCCACCTTTCTTACTATGTTGAGGATGTGTAAAGTTCCGATGAACCTTAGAGATAGCTCACCTCCCCAAACAAACCTCTATAATCCTCGTCAGGTTGAGACCTGTTGGAAGACATGGTATCCCTTATCATACACCAAGGGTCTCTGTCTTCTGTCATTATAAGACTTATGTTAGCTCTGTACAGTCTTCATCCACTCTTGGATTATATACACATTCTATGTGGTTTATTTCACCAACTCTGGACCCATATGTGCTGACTCCCCTGGGTGTGTCCAGCAAATGGGTGATCTGCATGGTCGCTCGTACAAGGCCTCAAACAGATCCATGCCGATGGTGGAGTGGTAACTATTGTTGTATTCAATATCCACCAGAGGCAGGTGGTCCTCCCAACTACAGCTAAAATTGAGGACACAAGGACGAAGAATTTCCTTGAGTGACGGTATGGTCAGCTCCGTATGACCATCTGTTTGAGGATGGAAGGTGGTGCTCAAGCGTAGATGAGTCCTGAACACCTCCTGCAATCCCTTCTACAAGAGGGATGTAAAACATGTGTCGCAATCTGAGACAATCTTCGATGCCACCCCATGTAGTTTCATAATCTCTTGCACATAAGGGTGGCTCAATCCCTCTATTGATCCCTGCTCTTGGATGGGTAGGAAGTGGGCCGACTTGGTGAGTCGTTCAATGATCACCCAGATAGAATCATGGCCCCTGGATATATGTGGTATCCCTGTCATGAAGTCCATAGAGATAACATCCTAATTCCACTCCAGCACCTCGAGTGGATGAGATAAGACTGCTGGTACCAGATGCTTGGCCTTCACTTGCTGACAAGTGAGGCATCGGGATACAAACTCTTCCACTTCTTTCTTCGTCCTTAGCCACCAGTACTGATGACGGAGGTCCTGGTACATATTTTCCACTCTAGGATGTAAAACAAAAGGGGATGTATGGAACTCCCACAATACCTCCTCTCGTAGAATCACGGGTACCATGGTACATCCTCTAAAGAGGGAAACATGCTCCCCACCTTAAGAAATTTCTTCAGGAGCCTATCCTAAGGATATCTGAGCACGTGAGGCCTCATAGTCAACGTCCCCAAGTTGTGCCTCCCAAGTTCACTATAGAAGTGGGGAAGTGACAGTCATAGACTGGAGGTAAGTTGTTCCATCTCTATCCATGAAGGATATCTGCAACATGGCTAGCTGCTATGTCACCTCGCTCAGTAGTTGTAGACCAGACCTCCTACTGAGGGTGTCTGCTACTACGTTCCCCTTCCCAGAAGTATAGACTATCACAAAGTCATAGTCCTGGAGGAACTCTATCCATTTTTGATGTCTCAGGTTTAGTTTCTTTTGTGAGAAGATATACCAAAGATTCTTTTGATCAGAGTAAATAGTAAATTGTTCACCCATCAATTAGTGTTGCCACATCTTCAGTGAAAAGACCAAAACTACTAACTCCGGGTCATGGGTAGCATAGTTCTACTGGTGTTGAACAACATAGTCTAGTCCCTGATGTGTTGCAGTAGACTATATACCAAATTCCCTCTCCTGGTATCCTCAAGATGGGGGCACTCGTCTGTCTCTACCTCAGCTCCTGAAAACTCTGCTGGCACTTCTCCGTCCATAAGAAAGGCTTCCCCTTATTTTTCAGGACTAACAAGGGTTCCACTACCCTAGAAAAGTTAGGTAAAAATATCTAGTAGTACCCAGCCAATCCTATAAAACTCTGCACCATGGTCACACTCATGGGTGGATTCCAAGCAAGAACTACCTCTATCTTTGTTGGATCCACTGCGACTCCAGCCTCTGAGATAATGTGCCCCAAGAAGTGGACTACCTATAAGGACCTGGCCTTAAAACGTTACTTAATCTTGAATTTTATTTAAGAATATATGTTATTTCACATTGAGGATATTTTTTAGTTTATATTTTTAGAGAATTATTATACCTTACATACATAACATTCCACATTCATAAAATAGGATACTACTAAAAATAGTTTCCATTTTTTTTAAAATATAAAACATTAAAGCTTAAAACATGATTAATTTGACCAATATTCAAACATTTAACTTGGATTACTTATTTTTCTTACACATCCTTATAACCTTTAAAAATCATTTAAAAACTTGGTATGATCACAAAAGCTGAGTAAGGGATATAAAAAGAAATAAATAACACATTATACCATGGACACTTGTAATGTATAAAATCATTTTTAAAAGACATACTTGTCACCCATATATACTTTGTGAAACATGAGATTTACACAAGATCCAAACAATAAATAATAACATAAATACAACCACAAAGTTATCTTGGGGAATTAATTATATAATCTTGTAACCCTATCAGCTACCTTATAATTTGTAACCCTCGTGGCTACCTTACAATTTGTGTAACCATCGCAGTTACACTTGAAGTAACCATACGACCGACCTCTAACTTACACATACCCAATACATTGAAGGGAAATATAGGTCACACACTTCATCATAAAAAATTCCCAATAACCAGAACATAATCTTACAACATGAATAATATCATAAAAACATTACTTTTGAATTTTTGAAAAACAGAATTTTTAAAGAGGATTTTAAAAGAAAAACCCTTTACATAAATCATATAATTGAAGAAAGAATTAATAGAGAAGATTTAATATGTATATACACTGTAAATAAATATAAATAATTATAATATAAATAATTTTTATCACATAAAAAAATTTATACCCCATAAATAATGAAGTATAAGGTTAACCCAAAGAATGAAAATTGGGTTAAGAATTCCCTTACCTCAGGTTTGTCTTACTTACAAATCATTTAAACCTCATTTATAATAGTTAAAATAGTGTTATTAATATCTTAAAGAATCATATACATCTTTATAATACCTTATATGATCATTTCATTATATCATTTCGCCCTTTAATTGTTGGTATTTTTTTCCTTACATTGTTTTGGGAGTGTTCTTTACATGTTTTCCATGATCGGTTCATGATGGATGTTCTTGTATATTAGAAGTGAAACTCTAGAATTGGAATGGATTAGTATTTAAATATTTGTATAACCATAAATTATATCATTTATCAATTTTATTTCCATCATGAGGATGATTCATGAGTTAAATTATTATTGATATTTTTTTAGGTTATTTTTTGCGATTCTTCGATCGTAAAGATCTCATTTTGTCTCATTAATTAATAACATGAATAAAAAAGGATTCCAGAACATTATATAAGTTATAATACATAAATTATAATCTGGTTAAACCATAAAATGGTTTAATGACTAGTATTTAAAGATGTTAAGTAATTTTAAATCATATTGTCCATTATGTCAGTAAATCAACACATCACATACGGTGTTTTAGATCCTTGAATAAGTGGGGGAGGAGAAGAATATTGATGAATAATTTTACATGAACATGAAAACATCCAGAATATAAAATATTATTAATATTTCATGCTGATTTTATAAGATGATGTGAGAAAAGAATAATAATATAAAGGAACTCAAAATAAAAGAAAATTTGAGAAATCCCTTACGAAAATTCGGCAGCCTAACGGCATCGCTTAAAATTTCATGAAATAATTTGATGAGAGAATGGGGGTATCTCATCATTATTACATAATATTGGAAGTAAATGGGATATTGAATGAAATATCCCAACATAATCCAAATGTAATGAAAAATAATAACATAAAAATAAAGAAAAGAAAGAAAATAAAAGAGGATGTCTACCTCTTGATCTCTTCTCCTTGAGATCTTTCTTAAGGACTTTGGTTTTGGCCTTTTGGTGAGACAATCAGCTTTGGGAATTAAGGAAGAAACTTGGGATGGGTGTTGGGGAGAGATTAGTTAAGGCTCAAGAATTTAGAGGTTTGGGAGGAAGAGGGTAATGAGGGTGGTATTTATAGTGGAGGAGAGGGGGTATTTTTCATTATTTTAATCATTATTATAATATTTTTACTCAAGACTACGAATAATTCTAATTCATGTGAACCCAAATAGTAAATATTGCACGTGAGTTTGAAATAAGTGGCCTTAAATCACTTATTATGTCATAAATAGTGTATTTTACTGATAATTTGAATATACAGTATTTTACCATATTTCACTATTCATTGAAAATTCCAGAATTTCATAAAAATCCCAAAAATTCTCCCTTACCATTTCTTGATGCATAGAATTCAAAACTAAACTCCATTTTTTGAAATAATTTTCTAAATATTATTAATTTAATTTTTAAATAAAATCATACTTATTTCAAAAATTAACAATTGTAAAACTATAATTGCTTTTATATCACATTGAAAAATTAACCAAAATGTCATTATCATAAATCCTTAAGAAAATAAAATAATAGTATAATTTACTATTCATTAGGGTCATATTACTATTCATATTACTATTCAGAAGGGTATGTTACTATTCAGTAAAAAACAAGTTGGTTCCATTAGGATCTAAATAACTTACTGAACACAATTGTAAATGACCATTTTTTGAAATTCAAAACATAAAAGTGGAAAAATTATTTTTTAAAGGACTGTTATAAATATCTACTTAAAAAAGGTTTCATGCATTTCCATTTATTTTTAGAAAACCTTGGGGTGTTACGCTTCTCGTATCCAGAACTGGAACTTCGAGAGCTTTCCATAAAGTTGATGATCTCAGAGTGTGTCCTGAACTATCTGCAGGTGTGTGGCGTGCTCCTCCTCTAATGCCGAGTACATCAAGATGTCATCAATGAAGACCAATATGAAGCGATCAAGGTATGGCTGGAAGATCCTGTTCATGATCCCCATGAACACTATTGGAGCATTGATCACACCGAAAGGCATCACCAAGAACTCGTAATGGCCATACCGACATCTGAAGGTTATCTTCGGTACGTCCTCGCCCTGTACCCTAAGATAGTGATAGCCTGATCTGAGGTCTATCTTTGAAAACCAATGAGCTCCCTTCAGTTGGTTGAAGATATCATCGATCATAAACAGAGAATACTTGTTCTTAACGGTGACCTGGTTCAGGAACCAATAGGCCACACAAATCCTTAGACTCCCATATGTCTTCTTAGAAAACAAGATCAGGGATGCCCATAGAGAAACACTGAGCCTTAAGAACCCCTTTCTCTATGATTCCTCCAACTGTACCCTCAGCTAACGCAACTCCACAAGAGCCATATGATATGTTGGTGTAGATATCAGTGTTGTCTTGGGGTACAGGTTGATGTGAAAGTCTACCTCTCTGCAAAGAGGTAGTCCCAGAACATCATCAGGGAAGACATCAGCATACTAGTCCACCACTACAGGATAACTCGGACTCCTGACATCAATTGCTATGAGGGTGAGGCTAGCCAACTGAAGAGTAATCAGTTGTATCCTCCTCCAAGATAGTCCATCCTGTTCTGTAAAGTTTTCCTCCTCATCGGTGAAGATAAACCTAATCCCATCCTCACAGACACACCGCACTTTGCGCCTAAAACAGTCGATCTGAGCATGGACTATGGATAGTCAATCCATACCCAAGATGACATTGTTAGGCCTCAATGATGCTACTAGGAGATCTCAGCCTAATATCTAGCCTCCAAGAGTGATCTCACACTACCTTCACTAGTGTGTAATCATCGAATTTTTTCCCGTAGGAGTCTCTAATTGCAAGGATCGAGCCAACAGCTCTATCGAAATCTTTGAGCTCCGAACGAGTGTTGTGGAAATGAATGATTGATTGGAACCTGTGTCTATAAGTACGGAATATAGGGTCAAATAAACACATATCATACCTCAAATCATCTCCAGATCATCGTGGTTATAGGCCTCTGCTACCTATAGTTGTGCTTGCCCTTGTCCACCTGCTACATGTAGTTGGGGTGGATCACCTAGTGGTGGTGGTGGTAAAACCTCAAATCGCCACCCACTTCCTACTGCATAGTCTGCTCCTCTACCACGTATGTTTCCCTATGGACCTCCTCACTCGAATCTTTGCTTCTCCCTCAATTGTCCCTCGACCATCTGTTGATTGTCAGCACGATGGGTCTGGCAGTCACGAGCCATGTGGCCCTGCCTGTCACATGGGAAGCACACTCTGCCCCCCAACTAACCTCCTCTGCCTTGTGAGCTCTGCACCTACGACCTTGCATCCTAGGTTCATACACTGGAGGGTCTGGCCTGCTTATACCTCTGCGTCGTCTGCCTACTGCCTCCTACAGATGACTCGGTTACCTTTCATCTGGTGGTGGCTCTCACCATCGATGTCTGCTCAGCTAAGAAGCTCTCCACCAACAATTCTCACTCGAGAACTCCAGCCTGTGTCAAGATATTCAGTGATATCATCAATGATCTGATCTCTCGCTGGAGACCCTGCTCAAAGGTCTAGGACCTAAAGAATTGGTCTCGTACCATGATGGTGGAGTTGCACGAGAGATCCATGAATCTCACCGAGTACTGTATTACTGTCAAGCTGCCTTGTTGTAAGTGTAGCAGCTCCAGAATACACATAGAGAATAGATTCACTAGGATGAACTCTACCCTAAAGAGGAACTAAAGTTCCGTTCGAGTGAGGGTCTCCTCATCATGTAATAGGAGCGTCAGGATCCACCATCTTATTATTGTTCCCAAGAAAATACTAGAAACTAAGATCAATATCTGCTCTGCTGATGTCCTAACTAGGCGAAAAACTTGTTCCAAAGCCTCCAGCCAGTCCTCAGCTTCTTGGGGATCTATCTCACCTTGAAACCTCAGAGGCCTCTTCTGATGGAACTCCTTCAACACACCTAGTTAGCGCGCACCATCCGCTATTGGGGCTGGTGGCAAATGCTACCCAATGGATGGTGGTGTTGCTGGTGCACCACCTGAAGGTGCTAACACAGTAAGAGGGGAATGCACCAAAGCCTTGTCACATGGTGGGCTGTCATTGTGTACTCTCTCATGAATCCAGGATGTCTATCTATACGGAAGCATCTTGAAAAGAAATAGGTGTTCCATGGTCAACAATTTATACCTAGTGAGATGAATCAAAAGAGATCAAAGTAAAAACATTTCTAAAACACATGCAATCAGTGTTTTTTTGCAATGTGTCAGAAATTAGGATTCAGGGTCTAGGTGTATGGATATGTCGACTGTCGTACCAACACTAGACTCCCTGAATTGAAAACCACACTCAAAAAAATGACACCATTTCTCCATTGGAAATATCATAGTCTTATTTCATCGGTAGAACTGACTCTTCTGATACAACTTTGTCACGACCCATCCCCCAGGGCTCGAGCTGTGACTACCCCAAGCCCTCCTTCCATAGGCTAGGGGTTGGAAACTAGCACCTAATAGGAGTAACCCTAAAACAGGAAGGTATTTCCTTTAAACCTATATAAACACACATCCCAATAACACAAAATTATGTGACCATGAAGTAAAACAACAATAGTAAAGGTGTGTATTGAAAGTAAAGGGGCTGGAATACAAGCCCAACTGAAAAGATAAAACTACAACTGAAAATAGAAAATAGCTCCTGAGATCGTCCACCGAGGATCCTACCTGATGGGTATGTACATATTCTCTCCATAGCTCTCCATGTCAACTGTCACCATCATCCACTATCAATTCCTAGCTCCCCAAGTCTCAATCAAGGATTCCCATCATCTGCACAAGAAAAAACAATGTGCGAGTGAAGTCCGTGCAGGGGTGAGTATAAAAATACCCATTAGGGACCCCGAGACCCCTGAAGGTCTCTCATAATTCCACAATGGAAAACCATATAGCATGATTTCAAACAAAAATAACAAAGCAAAAGGCTCATCTCAAAACTAAGTATAACTAAAGTACAAGAGTACAGATGATTAGTCGTAAAGCTTGATCATCTTATTCTATGAGGAGGCACTATTGTTGTCCATATGAAGTCTGACTCACACAGGATCGATAGGTACTAACCCCCGCAAGACCCACACAGGATCTGACCTTCCTAGGATCGATAGGTACTAACCCCCACAAGACCCACACATGATCTGACCCGCTCATGATAGATAGGTACTAACCCCTGAAAGACCCATATAGGATCTGACCCACACAGGATTGGTATGTCGTTGATCCATGATGGACTGCTCTAAGGTAGGTCCTCGTCGGTTGGTGCACAGCTGATCCACACAGGGTTGCTAGAATGTTGATCCACACAAGGTCCCTTGAATGATAATCCATATTGGGTCGCTAGAATGTTGATCCACACAGGGTCGCTAGGTGCTTATCCACACAGGATCTCTTAGTGCTGATCTACATAGTATCGTTAGGTTTTAATCCATATAGGATCATTTAGTACTAACCTTCGTATGATTTGTCTCCAACCTCTATCTCACAGCCATCCACTGGATTCCTTCTCATAGAACGCTTGTAGCCATGAGATACTGCTTCTCAAGCCATCGATAATTTTTTAACCAGCACAAAGTCCCACGAAGAAGTTACCCAAAGATATATCACAATATAAGGGTTCCAATTCAATAAACGACGTGTCAAACAGATGCACGGTCTGTAAGTTATTGGAATTTTAGTGTTGAGGGTCAAGTTGGATTAGAGGTCAATCCAACCCATCCATACTCTAATTTTCTCCAAAACACTTTTGGAGTATCTCAAAAGTATTGTCTCACTCCAAGGATCCCATCGCCACATAAGGTTTGCTAAACTAACTTCTGGTTCGCATAATACAGCCTTTTGAGCATATCAGGGCCTGAGAGGGGTCCAGGTCCTGTCCAACCGGGTCGGACCAACCCGACCCGGTCTAGGCTGACCCGACCCAGTTCATCTCTGACCTGACCTGGTCTGGGTCTGACCCGGACAGGCCCGAACCTTCTTCGACTATCCCGGTTGGGCTAATCCACGGCGGCTCGGCCCACCAGCTGGTGCGACCCACATGGGGTATAAGGCCCCAGCCTTAAACATTACTTAATCTTGAGTTATTACAAGATTTCACATTGAGGATCTTTTCAGGTTTAGAGTTTTAGAGAATTAGACCATAAAACATGCATTACATCCCACATTTAAACAAAGTGGTTACAATAAAAGATATCATTCATTTTTTCCATCAACAGAAACATATTGAAAATAAAACATGGATTCTTTCTTGACACTTCCTTGACACTATCATCTTATCATGTACCTTTCCCTTGACCTATGAAAAACATTTCAAAAACTTGGGATGATCATAAAAAGCTCAGTAAGGGTTATGAAAATATGGAAAGGAAACATGAGTTCATATATACATAAGAATGGAATCATACTTTACCCATAAAAAATAGGCTCTTTAACATACCTCATAAAATCATGAATAAATCATAGAAATCATAAGACATATAGGTAACTTGAGGCATTCATAACATTCTTACATAGGGAGTAACCCTCTTGGTTACATTTGGAATACCCATCACAGTATATTCCCTAAATCTCTTCGGAGAAACCTTAACGTTTCACTCCTTCGCGTTACCCAATGCATTGGAGAAATATATTGGGCTCACCCTCCCTTAGTTTATCACGGAACCACCCGTCTTCATAACAATGACCAAGAACCATAACATAATCGTATCACATAAAACATGCATAAAGGAAACATAACATTTCCACATTTCAATCACAAGATATCAATAACACAGTGATATAATAAAAACATTATCAAAACCATTTTAAATACCAAAATAAAAGAAAATTAAAACGTGGTATTTATTTGTATTTAAAAAAATGTATGTCTTGGAGAGGAATCCTAAACTCGAATAATGGTCACGGCGGCGGAGAAGTCGTTGTCGCCGCATACGTACGACAAAAACATTCCCTTTTGTAATTTAGTAAAACTCTTCATATAAAAAGATTCATTTTCGATAAACGTAAAATTCAAAGGAGTTTATACACCGTATAAAAGTAGGTTGTGTATAAAAAAAATATTCTTCAATGAAAGGAGATTGAGACGAAGTCCCATACAAAGACGGTATCCTTGGATTAAGGATAAATTAATTACATAATTATGTGTGACAAATGAATACACAAAATATAAGTGGATATTAAGTATAAAACAATCAGAGTACATTCACACATATTCATAGAATGACATATTCAAGGAGTACAAGTTTATCCCAAAGAATCAAAATTGGGTTAAGAAGTTCCCTTGCAAAAATTCGACAGCCTAACGGCGTCACTTAAAAATTCAGAAAAAGAGTTGATGAGAGATAAAAAGGGTATATCATCACTTGGACATAAAATTTACATCAATAAGGATATATAAGAACATATCCCAACATAATAGCATGTGAATTAAAAGACATAACAAAAGAAGTCTTTTCAAAAGAGGAGGGTGAAAGGTTCCCTTACCGACTTGGGTAACTTTCAAAACGTACACCCCATTGAAGAAGGGTCATACAATGAATATGTAAATACCCATAAATGAAATTATATTACACAAAGAGTATAATAATGGTAAGTACATACACCACTCAAATTAAATGGTGGAAAATGTATCATAAATCTCACGGGACTAAAAGTGAGATGAAAAATCCCTTACGAAAACTCGGCAGCCTAATGACGTCACTTAAAAATTCCAAAAATGGATTGATGAGATCAAATAGGGTCTCTCATCATATTACAATAAAATGTACAGAAAGAGGAATATAAAAGAACATCTCCCATCATAACAAAGAGGAGCTTAAAAGAAGTGACATAAAGGATAGTACTTAAAAAGAAAGAGGGAGGTTAGATCTCTTACGAAAATTCAGCAGCCTAACGGCGCCACTCAAAACTTCCAAAATGGATTGATGAGAGAAAATAGGGTCTCTCATCATACTAACATAAAAATTACAGTAGGATTAATATAAAATAACATCCCAATCATAAGAAATATGAGCTTAAAATTAATGACATAAAAGAGTGTACTTAAAAAGAAAGAGAGGAGTAGGATCCCTTACCTCGGGTCCGACTTGACTCGATCGTTATTTAACATATAGAATAATAAACTTGAGTTAATTTCCACTTTCTTAAGAACCTTTTTCAAGTTCATTATTCCTTTTATATCACTTATTGCCATGTTATAAACATTATGTAATCATTTAAGTTAATAATGTTTGTTTTGTCGATATTTGGTTCTTAAGTCGAAAGTGGACTTCTTAAAATTACATGTTGTTCGTGTGGTCAAAGGTTCATTATATCAAGAATGATATTCATGATTTGGATATCATATACATCATATATATCCATAATATACAAGTATTTATAATATTACATAATCATTTAGATTTAAGAAATGAAATGCACCGTTCATGGAGACGGTAAGCTGTACGTACGCATGAACACTACTTTCATTTCTATGTCATATTAATGGAATTAAAAACAAATGAGAGGTATGTATATTTTAATTCCAGAATTATATTCATCATTTATATGTATCATATATAATAACTTTAAATCCATCCTTTATACATCCCACATATGGCATTAATGAATCAAATCACTTTGAGGGGGCGGTAGTCCGCACTTCCTAAAATGAAATTATCGTGTTTACCCACAATGGAAACCATAAAGTTATGCCACAAAATAAAAATACAGAAGCTTAAGGAAAACATAAAAATATTATATATCATATATAAATATAGTGACATCTTAATGGACACCTTGAAGTTTTTAGAAGAATATTGAACAATCATCGTTTCGTGAGGCAGAAATTCGCCATCCACGGAAACAGTATGTTCTTTAACCATTAGATGTAGGTGTGTGTACGTGTATCTCGAATCCTTATTATAAAAAAATCCTAGTATATTTAAGATACTGGAGTTGTTACAAAATAAATTAATAAAAAGAGTTTAGGGGGTTGGAGAAGTAAAATAAAACAAAAGGACTCAAGTGAAGACATTACCTTAAAATCGGGTAACTCCCTTTGGTTTGAGCTCAAAGGCTTCCTTGGGAAGACTTATGCCCAAAGTGAGGCTTCAAGGAGTAAGAGAGGGATGTGGAGAGACAAAATGGGCAGGGGTTGTCCAAGCCAAAGGCTTCTAAAGTGTGGGTAAAGAGGTAGAGGTGGGGGCCTTTTATAAGAGGAGAGGAGGGGCACTCTTGGAGAGTTATAAAATGTTACTTTATTTTCAAATGAGTTTCAGATTTTAAAGGTCCCACATTGATGTATTTCGAGGATAAGGTAGTAAGGGTTTGAAATATACTCATAAAATAGGTTTTTGACAATTGTAAGTTATAGTTTAACATTATCTTTTCATTTTATTTAAATCCTTTATTAATGAGGTAATCGCTGCATCATCATGATGTCATAAATAATTTAATTTATATAATGTCTAAAAATTATAAAAAAAATATCATGATGTAGGAAATATTTTTAGATTTCTAATTAATATTTATAGTCAAAAATATGACTTTTATATCCCCATTTAAAAATAAAATTAGTAAAACATCTCATGTTTGTGACATTTTTATTTTAACTTTAAATAAAAAAGTTATTTATGCCGTTTTCTAACCAAAGTGGCTCCATGGGGTCCCCAAGTTGACCCATGGATTGTATTGGTCGGCCATGGCACATCCAATAAGGGTAGGACATGTTTCTAGGTCATTTTACATTATTAAAACATTATTTTTACCTTAAATTACACTAATTACCTCTAATTGCGATTAAGAACATAAAATTTACTATTCACCAAAAAGTTATTTTAATCACATTTAACCAAATTTTACTTCCTAATGACAACCATGTATGTCAGATTTTTGAAATTCAAAACACAGAGGTGGCAAAGTATCATTTAAACGAAAAATCAGTTTCTTTAACTACCACTTAGTGGTTTCACTATTCATCAAAAATTGAAGTTTTTCAGAAAAATACCAAAAATTCACCCTAAGCTATATTTGATATTCAGAACTCAAAAATTACATCTATTTTACAAAATTAAAAATATATAAGTTGCATTAATTAATTTAATAATTAATTCTCGCTATCAAAACAAATAGTGTGTTTTTAAGAAACAATATCTATTAAAAGATTGACACTAGTTTAAGTCTAATTTCAAAGTAAAATTAATTCCAATGACCAAAATTGGATTAAATGATAAAAATATATTCTAATTTCACATTAAAAACAATTAAAAAGATAACATAATCATATAAATAAATTAGGTTAAAAAGAGTTTTTGAATTAAAATACAACATTTTTCACTATTCATTAAAAAATGAACTTTATCGAAAAGATACCAAAAATTTATACAAAGTAAATTTTGATGTCTCGATTCTAAAGAAGAATTTTATTTTGTCAAATATAACACATAAAATTGTAAAAAATTGGATTTAAAATAGGTTCTCCATCAAAAGGCGGTTAATCGACCTTTTAAAGAATATTAGAATGTTTACGCTTAAAATTGGATTCATTCGCATTTTTAATCCTCTAACATTTATTGTAAAAAGTAAAAATATTTTAGAAACATATAAAATCATTTTTTATTTAGTTTTGTTCATTCCCTCCATTACAACGGCTAGGAGTTAACTACCATTTAAAATAATATTATTTTGTTATTAGAGTGCAACGTAAGATTTCAAAGGAACTCATTGTTGCATATTGGGTAAGCCATCAATCATAGTGTTCCCTTTAAATTAATATTAAAATTGTTTCACAAATAGGCATAAATATAAAGATGTCATATTATTTATTTACCTGGGGTGTTACATGGGGGTCGCGCAATCCACCTTTTGAATGGCTCAAAGAGTCATTCGTCTCTGTAAATGTCAGTGCCTGGTGGTGACACCTCATCACCTATAGGACCTGCAGGGAGCAGTTCACATCCTTCGATGTGGCTTCTTAGTCGCGGCCTACTCACCGTGTCGCACGAAAGCACGCTGCCTCCTACCTCTACGGTCGGTCGCCTATCCGTCCTCTACAGCGTCGAGCGGCACTGCCTCCTTCCACAGCTGACGACCGCCGAAAAGACTTCCATGGGCCACCGGGTGGGATCTAGTGGCCCTTTCTTCCTTCCAAACGTGCCTTCAGACCTCCCAGGATGTTGTCGTCATTGTGTGCCTCCTGGTTTCCACTTTTTGTCAAGTTGAAAATTTGTTCCCCAAAGAACGCAACATGAATGAAGTGGCGGAGGGTCCAGCCTTGTTCATTTTTCATGCACCCTCCGCGTTAGCATTATAACCAGTGGGGAATTATTCAATTCATCAAATATAATCTTTAATAAATAAACCCTCTACCATGGATTTTGTTGGAGATGTCATGGTGGTGGAAGGAGAATCTGAACTTAATGAAGCCATCGACATTCGTCATTTCTGATTCGATTCCTCTAACATTTTTGTCCAAGATTTGGTTCCTCAGTGGAAGTTTCCACAACACTTCATTAGAGGTTCTTCACCTTCATGCCAAAATCACACGCCTGAGATTCTATTAAATAGACAGAGGATCCAAATATCTCATGACATTAATACAGTTCATTTATGAACCGTATTTAATGTTACAACGTCAAGTTTACAAAACAGAAGAGTCAAACCATTAAATGGATTGACTAGTTGTGGGTCCCACCACCACCGCTCAATAGTTACAAAAAAAAAATAAAATAACTTTGTTAAGTTATTTTATTATTATTTTGCAAATTCCAAAATTTATCTTTTTATCTTGACCTACTACAGTCGAAGTGAATCTTCCCTTAAGTGAATTTAGGCACATTGGATTTAACAGTGCTCTCAGATTTCAATTCCAAACACCGGTTCAAAAGATAAAAAACGTCACTCGTACGTTTACTGAACATACCTCAAAAAAGTTCAAAATTATATTCCAGGACCTCCGGAAATCGGAATCACGCACTGTTATTTTTTTCATACTCATAATAATCCCAAATAATTAAAAAAATTACATCGAATTTCTAGGTCCTTACAATTACATCATTAATGATGTCATTAAACACACCGAATGAAATGCCCCGACCCCTCTAGACAAAATCCGGTGAATTACTTGTGATATTGGTATGGTTAGAAGGAATGAAAATCCCAAAGTAATGATCAGTTTAGTATTCGTGAAGAAACTAGATACATAGATGTAACACAAATCACATTGGAAATGGTTACAAAATAAAATACATAACAAAAGCTAAACACTGCAACCACAAGAACTCAATAAAAGGTCACCTCTTCATCACCTGTAAAAGGTAAAAGATGAAAGGGGTGAGCTCAAATGCTCAGTAAGGGTTAAATATTGTGGAATCATGAATACAATAATAACTGATTTGTTAACAATTTGACATAATCAATATGGCATGGTGAATAAATGAAAACTCACGACATTAATAAACTGAGAATAAAACTGCATCCATAGATTTTGACATAGTGAAAACCACATGGATAGTAATAACTGATAATGAATAAAGAGAATTCTTATTAATTGGACATCATGCATCTAACACATGAACCACAATACCGTGAAAACAGTTTAGTTCTATGGGTATAAACCCATCTCATTTATGGAAACAAACTCGACGGGTTTGTCACTAAACAGTTTTGTCTCATGAGACCTACCGATGCATAGAGGGGATGTAGTGGGACCCACCCACCTCTACATAAAAATAATTCTTTATACATTGATTCAATACAAGATCAATATGTATTTACATTATCCATATAGAATATAGTATATGGATTCATCAACATTTCCACAGTCAATACAACATTCAAAATAAAAACCATATGTAAAGTGGTATACGGCTTGGACAATAATCATAACCATGTTATGAGAATATGGAAATTTAAATGGAATATAATTTCAATTGAAAGTTTATATCTAATGGTAAGTATGTACACTACATAAGAAAGAGTAGGTGCACAATACAAAGTAAGTCACAACTAAGTGAAAATTGAGAAAGAGCTCATTACCACGTAGTAATCAATTGAGTCATATGACCAAAAGTTAATATCCACAAAATGAATCATATAATTCCATGAATTTAAATATAATCATGATATGATACATTAAATGTTAGTACACCTATACTACATATAAGAAATAAGAGGTGAACAATGAAAATCCCACAGAATTGAAGATGAGATGAGAAAACCTCTTACAAACATTTCGTCCTGGTATCGAGTGTTATTGAAAAATATTAATGAGATGTAAAGTGGTATCCCATTATTTATATGTCAAAAGGAAAGTATGGGGGAGGTGAGAAAACATTCTCCAATCTTAGAAATTTAAAAAAACAAAAGCACGCAAGATATGGTGGATTCTTGAATAAAAGTGAGAGAGAGGATCCCTTACAAGGATTGTGTCATTAGAGTGACGATGAATCAAGGAAATATTTATGTGTGAGAATAAAAAATAAACAAAATATAAGTGTATATATAGTATAAAACAACCATATGTCATTCAAACATATTCTTGGAACAATGTAACCAATGAAATAGACGTTTAACTCAAAGAATGAAAATTGAGTTAAGTAATCCCTTACCTTATGCTTGAAGGTGTTCTTGACTTGTTATTAAATACATGAATAAAAACATTAAGCTTATTAATTCATAAGTCAAGAACCTATTTTATATGTAAATGATTTATTATAATCCTTTTTAGTTCATTCTAGTCCTTTTTTATTGGTTATAAGGTTCAATTTCATTGCTCGGGCTCCTTTGTTTACTTGGTTTTAAAAGATCGGTTCACTTATATTCATGTTCGGATAAATATGAAAGATGGAAGTGGTTGTACAGAAATTAAGTTATATAATATTAGTGAACCTACAGGAGATTAAATTGTTTTAAATTTAATTTGGGTTACTTAGATTTAAGTCAAATTATTATATAACCTTAGTGATAATAGTTTTGGTTAAACGGTGGGTTTGATTATGATGAACATGGATTGATTTATAAATTAATACCATTTGTAAAAAATAATTACAGAACTAAATATAGTATATAATACATAATAATCTAGTTCAACCATAAAACAAATGGTTTGATGACCAGAATTAAAGATTATAATAGAAATTGATAAACTATTGTCCTTGAATGTGCTAAATTAGCCCATCTCAAATGGTGCTTTCATTTCTTTCAAATAAATATGGGGAAAGAAGATAAGATAATGGAATGTATATACCATTAGAATAAAAAAATTCCAGTACATGTATGTTACTAGATTTATCATACTATTTTGGTGAAGTTAGGTCAGGAAAGAAACAAAAATAAAAGAACTTAAAAGAAAAGAAGGGATTTGAAAGAGGAATTTACCTCTTGAGACTTCCTCCTTTGAGAACCTTTTAAAGAAATATTTTTTGGTAATTTGAAGATGCTAAGAGCTTTTGGACGTGGGGGAGGATCTTGGGGAGTGATTTGGGCATAATATTGGCACGGAACAAGGCTTGAGAGGAGTGAAGAGAAGAGGGAGTGAAGGGGGGTTTTATAGTGGAGGAGAGAGGAGTTTTCTTAATATAAAATTCATTAATTTATTATTTCCTCTCAATAAAACTAATAGTGAGTATTCCATGACCAAGAATAGTAATATATACATGTGAATCCGAGTCAATTGGGCTTACATCAGCAGATCATCATCGATGACTCAATTAATCCATTATTTAGCATTTATTGCGAATTATTGAAATTTACTATTCATAAAAAATTTAAGTATTTTAGAAAAATCTAAAAAAATCACCCTAACTGTCTTTCGATGTGTAGAATCCAAAAATGAAGTCCATTTTTCAAAAACAATTTTCTAAATATTATTATGAAATATTTAATTAAATCATTATTTAATCGAAATATATAGACACTTAAAATATTCATCTTCATTTTTAAGGTGTCTAAATTCATTTATACACTCAAGGGTATGGATACCATTCATAAGAGTCAAATTACTATTCATAAGGGTAAGTTACTATTCATAAGGTATGTTACTATTTACTGAAAATCAAGTTAATTCTATCAGACTCTAAATAACTTACTGATCACAACTCTAGATGACCATTTTTCAAAATTCAAAACATAAAAGTGGAAATTTTATATTTAATGGCTAGGTTTTGACTATCTCTTAAATAACCTAGTGTTGTTTCAAAGAAACCCAGTGATGAACAGAATTTATTTAAGAGAAAAATGACATAAAATGTTTGGGGTGTTACATTATTCCCTCCTTCGAGGAATTGCATCCTCCTAATTCATTTAATAACCACAAAAGAAAGTTCTCTGATGTTCTTACCATATCTCCCATCATAGAGGATCCTCTGGTGCATTCAGTGGAAAACCCAAATTTATGCTCCACTCCTCTAGTTCTTTGACCCAGACACACCTCGGACAGAAGGGGTTGAACTCTTGAATCGAACACTCAGTCCTCCAGAGGGAGGCTCGAATAGTATAATGTTTGGAAATGTCTGAATGGACCAACACATGAAGAACTCGCCAAACTATGTCACAACTGAGAACATCTAAGTCGTAGAAATTATTGTAAAGTCTAAAAGTGAGGAGTTGGTACATGTATGTTGCACAAAGGTTTCCCTCCAAAGCATCCTCTTGAAAACATAACCTGGATGTGTATTTCTAGCCTAGGGTGAAACATAGGAAAATCCCTTCGTGGTATTTTACTCATCGCATATACTCGGCCAATTGTGTTGTGGCTATGTGGTAGTAAATGGAAGCATTCCCTTGATAGGTGTGGAGAATGTCTGGACTATTTGTCACTTCACATAGTTTTTTACAGTTTCTTTGCATGTTTTCAAGATATAAGTACTCCTCTTTACATTTTTTGATCGCAATAATCTCCAGTACCTCCACAGAAAGAGATAACATATGTTTTTTTTCCTTTCATCTGAATTTTTTTTTATAAAATTTCACTTAGTCATACTCATTCAAAAGTAATACCGATGAAGGGATAACAAAAAGAAGAGACAACAAGTTATATTCTTATATAACCACTGGTTCAAAAGTAAAATAGGGATAATGGTTTTCCTAGTCCCCCAATACATGAATCCCCAAAACGAGTTCAAAGATTTCAATCTCCCATAACTATATGCAACACTAGACAAACGTCACTCCCGAAGTCCCTTTACCAGGAACACCACTGATGCTAGGATGTTGATGACCTTAGGTGGATTCCTAAGGTAGTATTCATGTGCTTGATTTCCTTAGCCTAGACACACTACATACAACTAGGGTTGAATATGTGCCTAAAGCACTCAGGCATCCATAGAAAGGCACGAGAAGTGTGGAGGTCAGAAATTTATGTGTGGACTAAATCCCTATAATTTCCATGCACCATGTCATTCTTGAAGATATTGATGTCGTAAATTTCTCCGTACATACTAAAACTCATGACCTGGAATAGGTAGGTTACTCGATGGTCACCATCCAAAGAATCTTCTATAAATTTACCCACAGCTCTATAGTTATCAGCAAAACTGAAACATAGAAAAAGAGCTTCATGATACTTTCCTCTTTTCCTATATGCAACAAATTGTGCATATGCAATACGGTAATAGACTATATTGCTTCCTTGGTAAATATAGAGAATGTTTGGATAGTTCGATACCCGATAGAGTAGTTTACAAGTCAGACGTATGTTGACATAGGGATGTTTTTCTTCGGAGCATGTATTGACAATTATAGTCTCTAAAAACTCAGTTGGTAGTGATAAAATATTGGTTGGTTGAATCATATCTTTTATCTGAAAAGTTTTAGTAAATCAACATTCAGTATGGAAAATCCATTTTAAACAAAGTTATTATTTTATATAAAAACATATCAAAACAGAGAATACAACATCATTCATTTAGACATGATTTATAAAACCCAAGAAATTACGCAATCTCTTGATCCCTTTCACAAAACACTAGTATGGACTTCCTGACATCCTCTAAGATGACTCCTCATAGCTAGCTAGAAATTTATTTTTTTGATTTTTGAAACACTTTTTGGTTAAGTGAGAACCCACCATACAAATCACTTTAAGGCTAAGTGAGAACCAACATAACATCACAAGGAACCATTAACGGGTTGGACAAAGAACCATGCCCCGGACCAAATGCAACGTGTGTAACTAGGGTCAATCGCATGTGGACATCTATAATTCAGATTGAGAGAATCATGTCAGGTATCATGTTGAGAGACATCAGTATGAACTTGATGTCGATAATGCAAACCAGTAGTCTCGTTCTCAAGTGCTTAAAAGTCCAAAACTCGACCATGGAGTCCATAGGTCAAAATTTGACATCGATATGCTACCTGGAGGTCGCCCCACTATGCAGCCTCCTCAAAGTCCTCAAGAGAAAAGAAATTATTGGAGAGGGTAAAACATTTAAAGATACCCTCAAAGTATTTTCCTTGTCGTACATAGAATAGGAATCGTGCGCTCATCATGAGGTAATAGACGAAACCTGCTCTATAGTGAAGTTGGAGTACCCGAGGAGAGTTGGATACTCAGTATATGGTTTTGCATGATAAATGAATATTTTCAAAATTCTCATAGTTTTCTACACAAGATTTTCAAACTATGGTCTCTAATACTTCTGTTGGAAGTGGAAAAGGACATGTACTTTTGTTTTCCATCTGAAAATTAAGAAAACATCGCTCTTAGTATAGTTTAAGTAAGTTTGTCATTGTTCAGTTCTGGTTTCCAGAGTTATCCAAACCAAAACCTCCGAGGAAAATTTACATTAAACTCCCTCATAATGGCTTTTAAAGAAAATTTGAATTATCCTAAGAATATCCCCCTAGAGTATCGTAACCAAGAGTGCAGCAAGGCCTATTGTCGTGTACCAGTTTCTATTCCAGTCTAGCTCAAAGCAGTGTTTTTGGGTTTTACCCATAGATACATCTGTACCGGAGCAGCCTCTACCTGCTCCTATCTAGATAGGGATGTATTACTTGAAATATACACATAATATATTCCTTACCAAAATACCAAGATGTTCTTGTATGTTTATCCACAAAGTCTTATCTTAGGGATTCTTCCCTAATGTACGTTTTCTAAATCTAGTTTCCAAGTTTCTGACTAAACTTCTTCTAATACCAACTGTAACACCCCGAACCCTCAGGCTAGATCCGGTGCATTACTTGTGATATTGGAATGGTTAGAAGAAATTAAAATCCCGAAGGAATGATCATTTTAGTAGTCTTGAAGAAACTAGATACATAGATGTAACAAAAAATACATTAGAAAGGGTTACAAAATACAATACATAACAAAATCTAAACACTGCAACCACATAAACTCAATAAAAGTTCACCTCTTCATCACCTGTAGAAGGTAAAAAATGAAAGGGGTGACCTGAAACACTCAATAAGGGTTACAAATATTTGAATAATGAATACAATAATAACTGATTTCTAAACAATTTGACATAATAAATATGGCATGGTGAATAAATGAAAACTCAGACCATTAATAAACTGAGAATGAAACTGCATCCATAGATTTTGTCACAGTGAAAACCGCATGTAAATTAATAAATGATAATGAATAAAGAGAATTATTATTAATTGGAAGTCATGTATCTGGCGCATGAACCATAATACAGTGAAAACAGTTTAGTTCTATGGGTAGAAACCCGTCTGATTTTTGGAAATAAACTCGAAGGGTTTGTTGCCAAACGTTTTTGTCTCATGAGACCTATCGATGCATCGAGGGGCTGTAGTGGTCCCCACCCACCTCTACATCCAAATAATTATTTATAAATTGATACAATACAAGAGAAATATTTATTTACATTATCCGTATAGAATAAATGATACAGATTCAACAACATTTCCACAGTCAATACAACATTCAAAAATAAACACCGTATGTAAAGTGATATATGGATTAGACAATAATCATATCCATGTTATGAGAATATAGACATATAAATGGAATATAATTTCAATTTGAAGGTTATTTCAAATGGGCAGTATGTACACTACATAATAAAGAGTAGGTGTACAATACAAAGTAAGTCACAACTAAGTGAAAATTGAGACAAAGCTCGTTACCACGTAGTAATCATTTGAGTCGTATGACCAAAAGTTAATATACACAAAATGAAACATATAATTCCATGAATGTAAATATAATAATTATAAGATACCTAAAATGGTATTACACCTATACTACATATAATAAATAAGAGGTGAACAATGAAAATACCACAGAATTGATGGTGAGATGAAAAAACCTCTTACAAACATTTTTTCATGGTATCGAGTGTTATTGTAAGGTAATAATGAGAGGTAAATGGGTATCCCATTATTTATATTCCACAAGGGAAGTATGGTGGAGGTGATAAATCATTCCCTAACATTATAAATTAAAAAAAAACAAAATCATACAAGATAGGGTGGTTTCTTGAATAAAAGTGAGAGAGAGGATCCCTTACAAGTATTGTGTCATTAGAGTGATGATGAATCAATGAAATATTTATGTGTGACAAACAAAAATCCACAAAATATAAGTTTATATACAGTATAAAACAACCATAGGTCATTCACACATATTCTTGTAACAATGTAACCAATGAAATAGATGTTTAACTCAAAGAATGAAAATTGAGTTAACCAATCCCTTACATTATGCTTGAAGGTGTTCTTGACTTGTTAGTAATGACCTGAATAAACAAATTAAGATTATTAATTAATAAGTCCAGAACCTCTTTTATATTTAAATTATTTATTATAATCCTTTTTATTTCATTCTAGGCCTTTTTTATTGGTTATAAGGTTCAATTTCATTGCTCGGGCTCGTTTGTTTACTTGGTTTTAAAAGATCGGTTCACTTATATTCATTTTTGGATAAATATGAAAGATGGAAGTGGTTGTCTATAAATGAAGTTATATACTATTATTGAAACTCCAGGAGATTAAATGGTTATAAATTTAATTTGGGTTACTTAGATTTAAGTCGAATTATTATATAACCTTAGTGATAACTGTTTTGGTTAAACGGTGGGTTTGATTATGATGAACATGTTTTGCTTTATAGCTTAATACCATTTGCACAAAAGAATTACAGAACTGAAAATAGGATATATTACATAATACTCTGATTCAAACATAACACAAATTGTTTCATGACTAGAATTAATGATAATAATTGAAATTGATAAACTGTTGTCCTTGAATGTGCTAAATTAGTCCATCTCAAACGGTGATTTCGTTTCTTTCAAATAAATGTGGGGAAAGGTGAGAAGATGATGGAATATATATACCATTAGCATAAAAAAATTCCATTACATGTATGTTACTATATTTATCATACTATTTTGGTGAAGGGAGGTGAGGAAAGAAACAAAAATAAATGAACTTAAAAGAAAAGAAGGGATTTGAAAGAGGAATTTACCTATTGAGACTTCCTCCTTTGATAACTTCTTAAAGGGAGAGGTTTTGGTATTTTTAAGAGGCTAAAAGATTTTGGACGTGGGGAAGGATCTTTGGGAGTGATTTGGGCAGAATATTAGCAAGGCACAAGGCTTGAGAGGAGTGAAGAGAAGAGGGAGTGAAGGGGGGTTTTTATAGTGGAGGAGAGAGGAGTTTTCTTAATATAAAATTCATTAATTTATTATTTCCTCTCAAGACAAAAAATAGTGAGTATTCCATGACCAAGAATAGTAATATATGTATGTGAATCTGAATAAATTGAGATTAAATCAGCAGATCATCATTGATGACTTAATTAATCTATTATTTATCATTTATTGCGAATTATCAAATTTTATTATTCATAAAAAATTTAAGTATTTTAGAAAAATCCCAAAAATTCACCCTAACCATTTTTCAATGTGTAGAATCCAAAAATGAATTCCATTTTTCAAAAATAATTTTCTAAATATGATTAATTAAATATTTAATTATATTTTTATTTAATCAAAATATATAAACACTTAACATATTCATCTTCATTTTTAAGGTTTCTAAATTCATTTATACACTCAAGGGTATGGATACCATTCATGAGAGTCATATTACTATTCATAAGGGTAATTTACTATTCATAATGGTAGGTTACTATTCATAAGGGTAAGTTACTATTCACAAAAAATCAAGTTAATTCTATCAGACTCTAAATAACTTACTGATCACAACTCTAGATGGCCATTTTTAGAAATTCAAAACATAGAAGTGGAAAATTTATATTTAATGGCTAGGTTTTGAATATCTCCTAAATATCTGAGTATTTTTTCAAAGGAACATAGTGATGGATAGTATTTATTTAAGAGAAACATAACATAAAATGTTTGGGGTGTTACACTGAAAATCAAAACTGTATTTTTACTATTTCTAGAAAATCAATACATTTAATAAAAATATCATAAGTTCACCCTAACCTAATATAGATGATCTGAATTAAAAAAATGAACCTCATTTTATGAAGATAATTTTCTGAATATTTTTAATTTAATTTTAAAATAAAATTATTATTTATTCAAAAAAACAACTCTAAAACTATAACTCGTTTTGTAACACCTTGAGAAATTAGTCAAGGTCTCATAAAATTATCATATAACCATAATAAAATAAAGTAAAAATTTATGATTATATTTAATGAAAATATATTTCCATTTTAAATTAATAAATTAATTATAAAATTGTAAATAAAATATTTATGACATACAAAAATACCAAAACTTATACTGTGATCATTTTTTCATTTTTAAGATGTCTAAATTGTATTTATACATTCATGGGTGAAGTTTCTATTTTTTGTCCCATTTACTATTTATTACTATTCATAAGGTTATGTTACTATTCACCAAATAATTATTTTGATCTTATTTAACCACATTTTTCACCCTGATTACAACCATAACAGATTTTTGAAAATCATTTCACATAAAAAGCTATTTAATAATAAAATATATTTTTACTATTCATCAAAATAAAACTATTCATCAAGAAAATTCTATTAATTCAACACCATTGATCAAATAAAATACTATTTACCAAAAAAATGATACTTCTTAGAAAAATTCTAAAAAAAATCCTAGATAAATTTTGACATTTGAAATTCAAAAAAGATGTTTATTTAGCCACGATAATTCTCTAAGTATGAGAAATTTATCTTTTAAATATAAAAATACATATTTATTAAAAATAATAGCATATAGAAAAGGAATATTGAAATTTCATAATGAAATTTATCACACATAAAAAAATTAAATTATTCTATCATTTACATTTAAAAGTGGAGTTTTGATCATAATATTTAATTAAAATATTCATTATTATATATACCTTAATTTTTTATAATAATTATATCATTTTTTAAAACTAAAATTTGGGTCCAAAGTAATTTGATGTGCTTCTATTGTAAAACATAATAAAAGTTATTAGGAGGAAAGAGATCCATATATAAAAGAAGTTTATTTTTTTGGGCCGTTACATTCTTCCCCCCTAAAATAAATTGCATCCTCACAATTTTCCTCTTATTAGAAATTTATTACTAATAGAAAACTTGTACTTATAAATTAATTTCATGTCTTAAAAAATATTATTCTTTAACAACAATTACATTTTCTATAAATCCTTCATAATGATTCCTAAAAAGCTTGTGATTAACCAAACATATCCCCCGGGAGTGTCAAACAAGGAGTGCAACAAGGCCCATTGTCATGTACCAAGATACCCTAGGTCAAGCCCGAAACTCCTTTCCATATTTTTTACTCCTAGGTACATCTGTGCTAGAGCCATATCCACTTGTTCATATCCAAATAGGGATTTATTTGTTCGGAAACCACTTACTTAATATTTCACAAAAATACCAAGAAGTTTTCCTATATTTAAACTTTTCTACAGGGTTATTCCTAATGTTTTCATAGCCTAATTTCCATAAATAACTAAACTATCCTTTTATACCAACTATAGCATCCCACATTTTTATTACATAACTTTCCATTACATTTTACAAACAGAGGACCTTTAAAGTCTAGTGTCTTAGAAATCAGGAACAATATAAATTAAAACATTAAACATTCTTATAATCTACTTTTAATGCTTAATCATAGGTTCATCCTAAGTACAATTATTGCATTTCATAACCTAGAGACATACATTAAAGAAAATGGTGACCAGAAGGCCCAGTAAGGAAAGCAATGGAATCAGTTTACTTGTGATATCAATAAGAACATGAGGAAAAACAAAAAGACATGAGCAATGGAAGAAGTTTCATATAAAAAAATAACATGAATCATAACATGAATATATGGATACAAAATTTAATTTATACATTCATGAATATATCACCAAGTTTCATCCCCAAGGTGTCATAAAAATTACCAGGGTTATTCACCAAGGAATTGAGAAACTTGTCATCTCTAGAGATTAAATTCATTACCCAATGCATTGGGCCGCTATCAGGTCAAACCCTTAATATGAATTTATTTTCATGTGATCCACATAGATCATAATCATATATTTCATAAATAACCCAAATATAGTAAAAGAAATGGGTTTCACTTCCAAATCGTGATGTTTTAAAAGTGCTTAAAAATAAGATCATTATGTCATTTATAACCCAGGGAAAGGGAGTAAGGGTTATATGTATTTCAATTACAGAATAAAATTGATCAATTTTATGTCTTGATGAATACCCCTATAAATTTATATAGATTTGGGTATTCTCATAAATAAAACAAGATAATTTCTTCAGAAAAAGAGAGAGATTTTGGGACAAAAATTATGCAGTATAACGGCTATACAACATGGTTTTAGAAAATATTTAAAAGAGAGGGGACAAGGGTCACCACTCATAAATAACTCATAATACATTATGGTTACATAATAAAAAGAAATATTATCATGGTATGCATATTTTAATGATATACCACGTGGAAATAAAACTTGAAAGAAAAGAGAGAAGATGCGATTTCTTTTACGAAACATTCGGCACCCTAACGACTTCACTTAAAATTCAGAAAAATAAGTTGATGAGAGTGTAAAGGGTATCTAATCATTTGGACATAAAATGTACATAAATAAAGACCTATAAGAACATACCACAACATATTATGATGGAAACTAGAATACATAACATAAAGGAAGTTCGGACTTAAAAGAGGGTGGTGAAATGTTCCCTTACCTTGAAGAGTAACTTCAAAAACTCAAAGGTTGTGACCTTGGGGAGCTTGAGGGAACCTTGGTAGGACTCTTTAGGAGGTAAAAATACAATAGATTCATTTAGGAGAAATTGCAATTAAATTAATGAAGGAATGGTTTGATATATATAGAAAAAGTGAGGGAATATTTAATTACTTTCTAAGGGAAACCTCATCGGTGGTATTTGGAAAACCATGGTATTTCCCTTAGTATTTTCCCATGGTATTCGACACTTGGGACACATCATAAAATATCTTATTATTCACATGTCGACCAGAATTATTACATCATGATTACATCATTAATGATGTCATTAAACACATCGAAAATCAAGATTATATTTTTACTATTCACTAAAAAACAAAACATTTCATAAAAATATCATAAATTCACACTAACCTAATATCGATGCTCTGAATTCAAAAATGAACTCAATTTTAAGATAAATAATTTGCTAAATATTTTTAATGTAATTTTTAAATAAAATCATTATTTATTAAAAAAACATCTCTAAAACTATAACTTGTTTTGTAACACCTTGATAAAATAATCAAGGTCCCATAAAATTATTGTATAACCATAATAAAATAAAGTAACAATTTATGATTACATTTTATAAAAATAAATTTCCATTTTAACTTATTAAATTAATTATAAAATTGTAAATAAAATATTTATGACATACAAAAATTAAAAAACTTATACTATGATCAATTTTTCAGTTTTAAGATGTCTAAATTGTATTTATGCGTTAATGGGTGAAGTATCTATTTTTTTGGTCGATTTAGTATTCATTACTATTCATAACGTTATGTTACTATTCACCAAAAAAATTATTTTGATCTTATTTAACCACATTTTTCACCCTGATTACAACTATGTATGACAGATTTTCAAAAATCATTTCACAGAAAAAGTTATTTAATAATAAGATATTTTTTTTATTATTCATCAAAATAACACTATTCATCGAATACTATTCATCAAGAAAACACTATTCATCCAATACAATTCATCAAATAAAATACTATTTATCAAAAAATAATTGATGCTTAGAAAACTTCTAAAATATTATCCTAGATTAAGTTGGACATTTTAAATTCAAAAATGATGTTTATTTAACCCCAATAATTATCTAAGTATGATAAATTTATCTTTTAAATATAAAAATACTTATTTATTAAAAATAACAGTGAATATAGAAGGAATATTGAAATGGCATAGTGAAATTTTTTACACTTAAAAAATTATTTTATAATTTATATTTAAAAGGGGAATTTTAATCAAACTATTTAATTAAAATAATCATTATTCCATATACCTTAATTTTTTATAATAATTATATATTTTTTAAAAACTGCAAATTATATCCAAATTAATTCTATGTGCTTATATTATAAAACATAATAAAAAAAATTTATGAGGAAAGAGCTCCATAAATAAAAGAAGTTCATTTTTTCGGGTCGTTACACTCAACATCCTAGGGACCCCAAATACTTGAGGAGGATATTAGAGTTTTAAACTAAAAGTCCTAAGAATAATTGATCATCATCCTATGAGTTCCTCCACCATGATCTTCTACTAACTATAAGTCTCTTTATTTTAACATTTCTACTACTTGAACTGGTAGATGGGGAATTGGACCATGGTCAAGTGCTTCCCCGTGAAAAATAGATGGTGGAACAAGTGTGATTAGTCACTAAAGATGGATAATATTCATTGTTAGGATCTTAATATTAATGTGTTTAAATGTTCATAAACATCAATTTTAGTCCAATTCAAAAATTGAACTTCATTTCCCATCATTGTGCAACTCAGGCTTAAAGTTTCAATTTGGGCCCACTCAATTATTTGATTGTGAAAATTATAATATGCATCATTTTAATTTGATATTTTGGTATGTGATTCATCACTTTATTTGGAACATTTTTTCTTTTAGGTCTGATGGATTAATCAAAAGGGAATATGGAGATTTTTGCACCTAAATGCAGAAACTTTTCTGGAAAATGCATAATGGGCCGAAGGCCCATCAAACAAATTTGGGGCCCCCAAACCAGGCCCAATGAAGCTCAAATTTATATATTAGAAATATAAAAATATGAGGCTCATTTTATTCAACTGTGGACGAAGCTAATTTTGAAGTGTTCATGATGATAAAGGGATATGAAGTTGAGATTAAAATGGTGGACCAGACATTAATCCACATAAATTCATCCCACAATTTCGACCATAACATCCAAACGGATGCACCAAAATTCCTGAAATATTTACAGAACATGGAGGACATAAGGTATAGAATATTTCTCTTCTACTACCCCTCAGGATTCGGCATCCTTAAATTCCAAATTCACACGTCAAAATGGTGTACGAATCTGGACAGTTTTCCGGGTCAAATTCGAAACGTCAATTTCCTTTTGATTATTAACCCTCCTTTTTACTCTATTAATTGTTGGTGGTGAATTAATTGTTGGGGGGTGGACCTAAGACTCCTAATATGCCTATATAAGGAGCTGGTGGTGAAGTAAATAGGGGCGGATATTTTTCTTATCATCTTTTTTTGCTTATTTCATTGTAAGGTTATGCTTCAAAAGTTCCTTTGTAATGTTTTCAATTTCAATGTAAGTTTCTTTTTTTGTTCTTAATCAACATCTTTTCATTATATATTTTCCATTAATTTATTTAAACTAAATTTTTAAAAAGCACAGTGATATCTCTATTTTGTGGTGAATTAGTTCACACATAGGTGTTAATTTCATTCACACACATGGAGGAGTTCTCGTTATTTCTGCGGTTTTAATTTCTTCAGTCCAATAATTTTAAGCCATCTTCCACCCACCATTTATAGTATACCATCAATGGAGGGATAACCCTTTAATGGGTTGATCTTAGGAGGATGAAAAGGCTAGATTGAATGTTATTTTATGAATGAATTGTTGTTAATTGGATAATTAATTTAAGACATCCATTCTTCAGTTATTTCTACTCTTCATCTTTACTGTGTTTGATCAAACATAATTCAATTACAAAATAACCATATACCTTGGAGAGATCATGAATTTGGTTCTATAAGTGTATAGGGGATTATTAATTGTTTTTATTAAGCACCAAACCAGAAAATGATGAAGGTAGTGTTATTTTTGAAGAATGTATTCGTCAAAAATTAATAAAACCAAAATTGTCTAAAGAAGTCAAATTCATTCAATCCACCCCGAGCATAATCCTAAGATCTACCCATTTTCTTTGACTTGAATTCACTTATGTTTTTTAGTGTTCTTTAAAACCATCCAAAATCAAAACCAAAGTTGGCTACTTCATAGCCCATCCTTCACCAAATCATAGCGTCTCAAGGTTACTTCTTCGGTCCCTGTGGACTCGACCCCTACATCTACTACATCGACCGCTTTTTACCAGTAGGGTAAATTTGGGCGCAACCAAATTTTGGCACCATTTCCAGGGATCCAAGTAAGTACCTTAGACACTCATCTTCTTTTCCCACCCCAAATTCTTTATTCTCACCCTAATTTCTCTTCTCCATTCCCCTTTCTATTTCTGCATGTCCAATGAATCCCAAAAACAACTTTCAATCAACTCCAATGGATTATCTTCAACAATACCCATTAATATACCAAGGCTATAATCAACGTGAAAATCAATATTTTGAATCACCTCACATAGAAAATTTCATTGACCAAACCATGATTGAATACCCCACACCCGATAACATGAACGAAATTTGTAATGATGAATGTTTAAAATATCAATTTCCATACCTATCAAGAATGATTGAAAAGATGAATAATGAGGAAGTCCATGATGTCCAAATATCTATCAATCCTAATCCTGAAACAATTCTTCAAAAATTGTGTGAACAAATGGAAAAAATGAATTCAGATGTATCAAGTTTGAGACTAGAACTACAAAGCATTAAAACTTGTGTGGACCCTATTCCCACTCAAAACATCCCTTCCTCAATATTGATTGAAGAATCTTGTAACACACAAACCCCTCATGCCTTAATTGAAGAACCAACCATAGGATTTGGGATATTTTTAGAGGATCGAGGAGTTTTTGATGGGTCTTTAAATTATGAGTAAATTGATTTTTTGGATTCAAAAGAGGAAAATTTGACATCATGGATTGAGTTTCCTGAATATAACTCCATTAATAAATTTTTAGAAGCACCAATCATTGAACCACTAGGAGAAATCACAAACATTGAGTCTATACCCATTCCTGACATTCAACTGGACAATTTTCAGGAGGAATCACAATTTCAAAATGAACCGATTATGTCTAAATTTTTTGAAGAAGAAAGTTATTTTTCAAATTTCCAATCTTTTTTAGGAAAATTCAATCAACCCAACCTCAAAATTATTAACCTTTAATCCCCACTTAATTATCGTATTATAGGGTACAAACAAGACCTTTCAGTTTTCATTCATCCATCTCAGGAAACCAATAATGTAGGAATGATCCTTGGTGTCTTAGGAGAGACTATAGAAGCAACTCGATCAACCATTTCGGATATTCCTTGGATTTTACCAATCATTGTAGAAAATATGATTTTACATGAAAAAAATTTCAAAAAAATAATCAATCTCAATCTTATTGAAGTGGAAAAATATGGGTTAATTAAAATGTCAAAAGTTGGAATTGAATAAGTTGGGGGGGTACAAGTCGGGCTAACAACGTTAAACAAAAGTGTTTCACGGGAGGAAACCTGTGGTTTTCATGTTTCCAATATTTTAGGAATCATATTTATTTTTCAAATAGGATTAATAAATCATTTTGATATTTTAAAAATAAAAAAAATAAAAAATAGACTGTTGACATGTTCTTCTATTATGTGTATAGATGGGTATAAAAGGGGAGCACTGTATTCATCTGTGTCACGCAGTGTGATCCCTGAGTAATACCTTACCCAAAAATTTAAAAGAAGACAATGTATCATTAGTTTATTTTATTTATTTATTTGTAGGTTAAAAAAATTAGACTCTTGACATGTTCTTCTTTTATGAGTATGGATGGGTATGAAAGGGGAGAACCGTATTCATTCGTGTCACATGGTGTGATCCCTGAGTAATACCTTACCCAGAAATTTAAAAGAAGACAATGTATCATTAGTTTGATTTAAAAAAACATGGAAAACAATAAAAATGATGATACTTGGAATTAAATAAATCATTGTGTTGTTTGTTTTGTCTACTTTGTTCTTATTTTTATGGTTCAGGAACTATTTTGGGTGATACATGTTCAATCAAGGAGGTCCCAACATCCCCCAAGAGATCAAAGGAGTAATCTAGAGCATCATGAACTTCAACTTCAAAAACCAGGTGAATTTGTTCCATGTTTATCATTCTCAATTTCATCTTTGAACTCCTCTCCTACCCCCTTCTAACTTTTCTTTTCTTTAAACAATGGGGACAGTTTTATTCTATGTTGGGGGGAGATAAAAAATGATTTTTTTTTATTTTTTTAATAAAAACATGCAAGAAATAAAAAATCACATTAACCTTAAACATGATAACAGACATTAAAAACTCTAAAATTGGATATCAAATAAATTTTGTATGCCTTGATTCTGATTTTAATGCAAGTTTAAGTTCATGAGCATAGTTTTTGAAAGTGCGGTTGTCCGATGTGATTTTTCAAAGTTTACATTTTCATCCTCTTAATAAAAATTCCACAATGCACGTCTACTGGATCATGGGTGTAAATTTGAGTTCTTGGGTCCCTTTCATTATAGTATAGGGTTCTGGGGTCACTTTTAGATTAATTTGAGTATCCAAAAAAACAAAAACAAAAAAAAATTGACCATATAAAGAAATTTTTTGTCCAAATGCGTGGCGTCCGGCACTTGGGGATCGCGACTCCATAGTTGTCTTTCCTAGAGTTTGGCTTTATATCTCTATTGTAGAGCATGGAATTGACAATATGTGTGGCGTCCGGTACTTGGGGATCATGACTCCATAGTTATCTTTCCCAGAGTTAGTCTTTTAATATCTATTGTGGTTTAAAAAAATCAAAAAATTAAAAAAATGGATACTCATCTTAAGGTTTAATGTGATTCCCACCTAGCGCTTCCATTTTTCCCCTTGAACAATAAAATGGGCCCCATATCTTTTATGATGCACAACACTTTATCATACTTAATTAGAATTGGATGAAATGTGGCAATGGATTTGAACAAATTAATGGGCTTGGTCTTGGGATATGCTTATAGATCTAGCTTGTTTTAAATGATTTTTATGGGTTTCATAATTTTTTTGGTATGAGATATTTGGGTGAGCAATGTGTATTAAAATGTTTTTGGAGAAGGGGATTTGAATTTCATATTTGTAATATATTTTTGCTAGGGACTAGAAAAACTCAAGTTGGGGGGTGTGATTAGTCACTGAAAGTGGCTATTATTCATTTTTAATATCTTAATATTAATGTGTTTAAAAGTGCATAAACATCAATTTTAGTCCAATTTAGAAATTGAACTTCATTTCCCATCATTGTGCAACTCATGCTTAAAGTTTTAATTTGGTCCCACTCAATTATTTGCTTGTGAAAATTACAATATTCATAATTTTAATTTGATATTTTGTTATATTATTCATCACTTTATTTGGAACATTTTTTCTTTTAGGTCTGATGGATTAATCAAAAGGTAAGATGGAGATTTTTGCACCTGAATGCAGAAACTTGCTGGAAAAGGCATAATAGGCCGAAGGCCCATCAAACAAATGTGGGGCCCACAAACCAAGCCCAATGAAGCTCAAATTTATATAGTAGAAATATAAAAATATGAGGATCATTTTATTCAACTTTGGACAGAGCTAATTCTGAAGTTTTCATGATGATAAAGGGATCTGAAGTTGAGATTAAAAGGGTGGACCCGATATTAGTGCACATAAAGCCATCCCACAATTTCGACCATAACATCCAAAATGCTACGCCAAAATTCATGAAATTTTTACAGCACATAGAGGATAGAAGGAAGAGAATATTTAAATTCTATGAACCCTCATGATTCGGCATCCTTCAATTCCAACTTCACACGTCAAAATGGTGTACGAATCTGGATAGTTTTTCGGGTCAAATTTGAAACGTCAATTTCCTTGTGATTATTCACCATCCTTTTGACTCTATTAATTGTTGGGGGTTGAATTAATTATTGGGGGTGGAAATAAGACTCATAATATTCCTATATAAGGAGCTGGTGGTGAAGGGAATAAGGGAGGATATTTTTCTTATCATCTTTTGTTGCTTATTTCATTGTAAGGTTATGCTGCAAAATATCCTTTGTAATGTTTTCAATTTCCATGTAAGTTTCTTTTTTTATTCTTAATAAACATATTTCTATTCTATATTTTCCATTCATTTATTAAAACTAAATTTTCAAAAAGCACAGTGATATCTCTGCATTGTGGTGAATTAGTTCACACATAGGTGTGAATTTCACTCACACACATGGAGGAGTGCTCATTATTTCCACGGTTTTAATTTCTTCAATACAATTATTGTAAGCCATCTTCTTCCCACCATTGAGAGCATACCATCAATGGATGGATAACCCTTTAATGGGTTTATATTATGAGGATGAAAAGGTTGGATTGGATGTTATTTTATGAACGAATTGTTGTTAATTGGATAATTAATTTAAGACATCCATTCTTCAGTTATTTATACTCTTCATCTTTACTGGGTTTGAACAAACTAAATTCAATTACTAAATGACCATATACCTTAGAGAGATCATGAATTTGGTTCTCTATGTGTATAGGGGATTATTAATTGTGTTTATTAAGCACCAAACCAGAAAATGATGAAGGTAGTGTTATTTTTGAAGAATGGATTCATCAATAATTAATAAAACCAAAATTGTCTAAAGAAGTAAAATTCATTCAATCCACCCCGAGAATAATCCTAAGATCTACCCATTTTCTTTGAATTGAATTCACTTAGGTTTCTTAGTTTTCTTTAAAACCATCCAAAATCAAAACCAAAGTTGGCTACTTCATATCCCATCCTTCACCAAATCATAGCGTCTCAAGGTTACTTCTTCGGTCCCTGTGGACTCGACCCCTACATCTACTACATCGACCGCTTTTTACCAGTAGGGTAAATTTGGGTGCAACCAAAGTGCCTCACACAAATAAATAAATTAGTGTTTACTTCTCTTGGTGGTCCCATCAAACATCTTGAAGACTGAATTATTTTAAATTCCAAATGAATGCTTAGAATTCCTATGACAGATCTCATGTAGTAACAACCTATGAAATTTCTAGCCACAAAATGGGATTACATGGGAAGACTAATTCTAAGTAGATACCCATAAGGTTATGTCCTAACACTACTAATACTACCCATGAAATATCCTTGTCCTATGTACCAGAACGTTAGTCACAATAATGTATATAAAAAACAATAATGACCATGTTTAAGGAATATTAATTTCAAAATGGGTATATCACACAAGCACCAAGCACATATATATTACAGAAACACACATCGAATAATAATACATTTAATTAATTAAACTAGTTTTTCAAAAAGAAATAGGTATATATAACATGTGGTCATACATTTCTGGTCACAATACATGAATATACCCAAATATCATAAATAGTATTGTCAAAAAAGATCATAATGAATATGAAACCATAAATAAATAACTATCATTTAACCCTTATCACTGGTAACACATAGGATTATCACATAAGAGATATCCAGGAAAATATGTGACCAACCAACCTGACATCCACACAATCTAATTCCTTACAATAATTACAAATCAAATATAAAATTTTAAAAGATAAGGAAATCCAACTTTGATACCATGTTGTAACACTCCTCCACAAATCACCTGGTCTGGTGTATATAGCTATATGAAATAATGAACACCTCCCCATATACAAGAATTTTTTGACCAGAACCGAGGGTGTGAATGATGAATTGGCTAGAATATAGCCTCGATATCAGATCCATATATCATAATCATATCATTAAAAGAATAAAATCATAAAAGAAAATAAATGAGCTCAATAATATCAATTTTATTATCTATTTCATGTTTATTATACCATAGTCACATTGGTAATAACCATTGATCCCTAATGTTTTTTTCAAACTAGAGTATAAGCAGAGAACATGATAAAATAGGCACACCATGACATCACTCTGGATTCCATCCAAGTACCTCATATGACACCAAACTCCACTTATCTAACTCCCTCCCACTATAAATTTTCCACTTCCAGTATCCTTGAACTTGAAGTCTTCAGTCTTATTGAGATTCTGATGTATAATGTCAGCTTAAAACCAAGGATGATACCACTAATTCATCCTTAACTCAAGTTAATATGTGAATGTATGTATATATATATATATATTGGTTTTATAAAAAATTGAGAACGTATTTCATAATTAAAAAATGACCTTATAACTTTTGAGTAATTTTTTCTGGCCATGATACCATGAACCCCGATCTTACCTGCTTCAGTTCTATACCTGTAAGGATTCCAATGTTAGTGAACAGTGGTCTCAGAACATTCCAGATGGTTAAGATGTTGGTTTAGAACCCTACACCCATCTAGCCTATGTCAGCATTCCACATTAAGGAACACCTCATGTACCATTATATTTTTATCATGTAACTTCTAGACCTTCACTCCCATATCTAAAACCTTCGACATATACACTTTGATACCCTCTAAATATTCCAATATGTAACCATCCTTAATTACAAAATCAAGAGCAACTATTATATATCTTACATTCTAATGATCTTTTCATGTTAATACCTTTAATGAATTTAGGAGAAAACATAAACTAACAAAAACCATGTTCATTTTATTGAGGTGATTTATTTTACATTGTATATGAAATTACTAAATCTGTAATGAATCTTCAACTTCTCTAATAAATTATTTCACAGTATGGGGAGGAATAAGGGGTGGAATGGAATCCGAGACTTCAGGATCTACATTCTAGTCTAGGGTAAGAAATCAAAATGGTTTAACATTTATTCTTACCTTCCAAAATACATAAAGACAATATTTTTATTGGAGTCAAATCCCATAAAGAGGAATTGTGTCTTCAATCTAATGAGTATGAATAAGGTGTATTTTCAATGAAATAAGATAATGAAAGTGGTGTGATGGAATATCTCATTTGGATGTAGGGAATCTATGTGGTGGAGAATCTTTCCAATAGTGAGGATTTAACTAGGTTGGTTGATCGGCAATGAGAGGCAAGCAAGGAGGCTGCACATAAGGGGACAACTTGGGAGCTTATCAGCCATTCGAAGGAAAAAATGTTGGAGGAGGACTCTCTAATTAAAGACTATATTGAGGTTAAAGACCATATATCTGAGATATTAATTCTAGTGGACAAAAATAAGGAGTGGTACAATTGTATAAACAATGAGGACCTTATTTTGAAAATCAATAAAATAAAGATAAATGTGGAATACTTCATTCAAACGTGAGAAATTATGTCCTGTTGGTTTAAATACCAGATCAAGGAAGACCCAAATACAAAGGTAAATAATCATCAATTTAAATTACATAGGTATTATACTTTGAATAGTCTCAAATATGGTTTTAATTATTAGACTATATCTTATGGTGAATGATGTTTTGTGGTATGGAATTGTGAAGATTCTAACTTTTTTCTATACAAGTGTAAAAATAATAAAAATTTAGTTTTCATTCAGTCTAATAAATTATTACACACATACTATCATTTTCAACGTTTCACATGTACTTTGTTTCTTAATAATATAGAGAAATGAAAACATAAATAGGAGTGAGCTTAAATGGTAAGTTTGGGAACACATACCATGAAGGAAATAATGCCATAAACATGGAAAAAAATATTATAGAAGGTATTGGTGGAAAAAATTAATCCCTAATCAATATTAAATTGAGAGTATTCTATAATAGAGACAATAAAGTATAACATGGATATCAAAAATTTTGATCTCATACTCCATGATATTTTCTTGTCATTGAGACAATAGTTAAGTCGTCTTTCAAAATTGGGGTGTTATACACCAAATACCCAAACATGTTTTGTCTCATTAAAACTATGGATGAAAAAAAGAGGCTATATAAATTTGGACCCTACAAGCCACTTGATTAATTCCAATGCATTTACTATAAGAGTCAATAAGAATTTTAATTCCATTACCTAAGGAATATCTTACAGAATAAAACATGACTATATATAAAATAATTAATATAGAATATAGATACATGATCATCCTCCATTATTAGTTAATAATCCTCTAGAATGTTAATAAAAAGGATAAAATGATCATAACACATCTATAGGACCAATTATGGTTGTGTTCCAATACATTGTCAATGTTTTAGTGATCATATATATTAGAATAACAACATAGAGAATATCAATATTATTCCCCTAATTAATAGAATAAAATTATTTCTAGGTGAATATCCTTCAATATGAATTATCTAAAAATTCTATGTTGAAAATGTATAGATCAATGATAATATTTCTAGGTCTTTAGCTGAAATACATGATCATTATCCATATAGAGAAATATGGTGGTTGGTTTTAGAAGAACATAACCCAAGAAGTGAGAAATATTTTTCTATGGGGTTATGTGGTATCAATTTACAAAATTAAAAAAATATATAATACCATATAATATAATGAATAGTCAGAATATATGTAACTTAAATAAACTCAATGAATGAAAAATGAATTACCAAAAATTCTTATTGCATGGGAAACAATTTAATAAATAGAAACTTGAATAATGGAACGTGATTTGGTGTTTAAATCACATTAAATAAAAGTTGTATTATAAAAAATATATCAATGGGAAATGAATACACCATTTGAAGAAAAAATAGTTTGCAAAATGTATTATCTCGTAAAGAATTAGAATTGAGATTAAGAATCCCCTTAAAACAATAGAAACATTCGAATTAAAACCCCTTGAAAGTGAGGTATAGTAATTAAAAATTAAATAGAATTATTAAAAGATAATTCAAGATATGATATCTTAAATAGTCACTATATACACTACATAAATTAAATTATACGCATAGTACCAAACTTGCACCAAATATAGGATTTTGAGACAAGAAAACCCTTACATCTTGTTGTGATATCAAGGAACATACATTAACCACTTCTATAATAAACCTATCTATATTATTCACTTAATTTATAACCTTACTCATAGACATTATCATTCATACTCTTTATAAATATTCATTCTCCACATTAATTCTCCTAATATTCAACATAAGGGGTTTATAGTTTTGATCATTCATATTAGTTTCATAATTATTGTTTTCGTAATCATTCCTCATAAAAATTTCATTATTACTAGTTAATTAATTTTATTATTAGGGTATGTTTCAATTAATTCATTATGTTTTAAATTATTTTAATGCTTTATTTGTCTTTATCCTCAAATATGAGATCGATAAGAATCATGTTTTAGTGACTCTTTCCGATCGAAATATGTTTTTTTAATTATTATGTTAAATATTGATATAAATTTACCAAAAAAATAACAAATAATTATTTAAATATTTATATTATATTATATAAATAATAATGTTATCATTGTCATCCATGAACTAAATGTATAGTAATGTTCAAGTAGGTCATTATACCAACCAAAATAAGAACTTGTCATGATTAATGGGTGAATGTGAGATATTTTAGTTGTAATATCAAATATAGTAGAAACCTAATTCTTTTTATTCAGTGATTATTAATTTTTTATTTATGAATTTGTATGAATTATAGAGATAATATATTTTTTATAATGTCATTGATTAAAAAATATATATCATTTTCCTCTTATTTCAGTTGTTTTAAATGATTGAATTGAAAATTATTAAATATTGGTCATATCATAAATACATTCTCCAATCTATCACATAAGATCATTGATGATGTAATAAAAAATATTTCCTTTTTAAAACATTATTGTAACTATCAACTATGGGTGTTTATTGAAAATAAATTTTATTTCTTGTAGTGGAGGTAGTTTGCACGTATGCACAAAGTACAATAATGTTTTTCATAAAATATGGGATATATAAATAGAAAATGATAATTCACATAATATATTATCATTAAAGTATACAAATGATACTAATATTATTATATTATTATGTCAAAATTAAATTTTAATAAAGATAATTACAGATGAAATTTGATTATTTTATAATACTCATATTGGGGACTTGATTTTTCATTTAATGTATTATTATAAATGATGGAATTATGTTAAATAATGTTGACTAAAAAATACTAAACATGAGAGAGTTTTGCAGGATGATAAAAATAGTAGAGTTTGAAAGGTCAATTTTAAGGATAGGTGATTCTTGATGTGGTGGACATTATAAACATTTATATGTAAGGAGGGGGGTAATATTGGTAGTAACCATTACATTTTCAATAATTCAAGGTTATTATTAAAGGGTAGCAAACATGAGGTTGTGATAGTGATTTTGGGTCAAAACACACCTCAACCACTCCTTTTTTAAAATACTAGTACTGTTTTGGGGAGTTTTTTACTTTTAACTTTTAGAATGATTTACATTAAAACAGTAATTTATTTCTATCATTTTTAAATAATTTTAATGAAAAAAAATTAATATTGACCCTTTTACCTAATTTTAGTAATATTATTTTAAATTGGAAAATAGTTTCCTTAAAAAATGTATAAATGTTTGATAATTTAAGTTTAAAATAAACACACTTAATCACATAATAATTTTCCTTAAAAGTAACACTTTTAACCATTAAATTTATATATAAGATAAAAAATTTATGGATAAATATTTTAATTAAATTAACTAATTAGAAAAAAATAATAGATATCATTATTTTATGGTAAGTCAAATTTGAATATCCCTTGAAAATAATTTATTCAAATAAAATACTGAATACAATTTTTTTGTTAAATAGACATTATAATTATTTCTAAAAAATATTGAAAATAGTATTTATAAGCTCAAAGAATATATTAAAATGAATAATTTTATTTCAAAAATTTACATTTGTTCTTCTAAATGGTAATAATATCTTATATATCAATCTTATATAAAGTTAAATTCATAAAAACAACAAATTTTTTGAAAATAATATTTTTCAACTAAAAATGTCCCCTTCCAAAAAGACGTAAATATTCACACTAATAAAATTTAATTATGAAGAAATTAGAAATTAATTTCAATTTTAATAATTGAAATTTCAAAAGATTATTACTTTATCTTTTCAATAAACTAATAAAATAAAATGATAAATTTGTTGTATTGGAAATTGATATTTTCAAATGTTATATATTACCATTCTAATTTCTTTTCAATTACTAACTAAATTGTTGTTAAACAATTATTAAAAACAAAAATAATTTAGCATTAATCATATGATTTAAGAAATATAGTTTTTATAGAATAAAAGGAATTTTCAATAAATGATAAAATTAGTCAATTTAGGTAAACAAATTGAATTTCAATAATATTAAAATTATTGTTTATTTTTTTTATACATATATTTAATAAATTGGTTACTCATATTAATTCATGGTAATTAAATATAAATACTTAAATATTTATATTCTGTCTAAATATATCATGGGTTCATTTGTGTTCGGTATTGAGTGTGTAGAAATTTATCAAACAGATTTGGCTCATTTAATAAAGCTCATATATTAAAATCCTAGGGGGTAACAGTCCCCCCCCCACTAAAAAATTCATTCGTTGAAATTTTACTCATATGATCATAGTAATTTCTAAAGTGAATTTATAATTTTTCATACACCCTAGTTAATCATAGGATTATTTTGTATGTGAAATGAGATTTATCTAAATTCAAAAAAAATAACATTATTTATCATATAACTTACACATTCCTAATTTCACATAAATTTATACTATGTGAGGAATATCAAGATCCATAATGAATAACATCCCACAAACCAAGGAAATTATGTATATTATAATCATACAACTCTATGGTTTTATAAACTAATATCTAATAGTCGGTTAAATCATCCTTGTCATATGACACTAGAAAATACTGAGTGAAAACTCACTATAAGACACATTAATAGTTATATTTTAGGACATTCCATGATTCCATGTTTGATGGTTACTATCTCACTTGTTAGCCATTGTATTGGGAAATTTATCCATATAATACCTGACTCTCATGAAATTGGAGCAATTAATTTTTATAGCTTCTTCATTTCCCATATTCTTGTGATTCTGATGGCTATTATCTCCACACTAACAGAATGTTCCACCATGATTCTTCTGAAATTTTGTACATATAGGAAATTTATTCTTCTCTCATATATCATCTTGGTTAGCCCAATTTATATGATATTTCATCCTCACATTCATTGGTGTGTTTTATATTTCAACTATGCTCACATTTTCAATAAGAATTTTTGATAGTTAGTTTTCAAATAGTTATATTATTTGAAAAACCATCCCTTATCTTGTATGGATGTCCATTGGGATATATTACGCATTATTAATGGAATCAATTGTTAACTTGGTTACTTTAATCTAATCCATTACTAAATCCAAAATAGATAATATGTGTGACTCTAATTTTAAGGGAATTATCCTAAATAACCATAATTGAATTTATCCCCAAGATGTATCGGTTTATAAAATAATCATGATAGGTTATGTTCCTTAAAATTCAATTTGTATTAGACACAATTCAGCCTATATTATTCTTATTTTACCATATATCATTCTTGGTTCATCCTACGTTATATTGATTTAGGTCCTATCATACTAATTAACCTATTCCTTAAAATAAGTATCCAAAATTTTTATTAGCTTTCATAAAATATTCAAAACCCAATAATAATTAAAATATATCCTCTCAAAATAGAATTTATCTGTCCTAAAACATCATTAATAATTCCTATAATTATATAACCATGTATTTATATATACTAATCATATACTCTTAATAACATACATTTCTAAAAACAATTTTATTATCCAAGTCATTAAACCACAATAAGATTTTAAATTCATCCAAAAAATATCTCTATGTTAATCATTGAATGTATTAATCACTATTTCATAATGTTGCAATCTAGTAAATATATATCATAATCTGGAAAAAAAATAACACGGTCAACAAAGACTGCCACAAATTTGTCTAGGTAATCTATAAAGATTATATTCATTAAATCCATGAAAATTGATGGAGCATTAGTGAGTCTGAAGGGCATCAAAATGAACACATAGTATCCATACCTTGTTTTAAAGGCAGTCTTGGGAATATATTCCTTCCTCAGCTTTAATTGATGATATCCCGACTAAAGTTCTTCCTTAGTGAAATAAATGGACCCACAAAGTTGATCGAACAAGTTATCTATCTGTGTTTGAGGATAATTGTTCTTTATCGTGATTTTATTAAGCTCGTGATAATCAAAGCATTGGCACATTGAACCATCCTACTTCTTGATGAAGAGGACTGGTGCACCCCATGGTGAAGCACTTGAGCCTATAAAACCCTTCTCTAGATTCTCATATGACTGCTTCTTCAGCTCTTCCAACTCCACAGTGACCATTATATAAGGTGTCTTTGATATAGGAAGAGATCTAGGAATAAGTTCAATAGAGAACTCAATATCTTGGTTATAAGGAAGACCAGGAAACAAATCAAGGAATACATCAGTGTAATCCCTCACGATGGGCTTGTCTTCAAGAATGATTTTCTTTGTTGTCCTAGTAATATGATCTAGACATGCTTTCTCATAAGGAATTAATATCCACACATGAAACAATAATTTTAAAGGAGATTCATCTTCCTCCTTACACTTATAAAGAATCATAGGATGATTTGGGATGTGAATAGTGGTTTCACTTTCCTGAGAGTTGATATTGTCTTTGTATAAGTATATTCAATCCATGCCCAAGATAGTGTTGAACTCCACTAAAGAAACTATGACAAGATATTTTGGGAGGTTCAATGAAAAGATGTTAACTAGGGATGAGTTATAAACCATGGATGCAATGATTACCCCATTATCTATTCTCACAAGTAAATTTTCCTCCAAATTTTGGGGTGGTGTTTGAATAGTTCTACTAAACTTGAAAGATATGAAATAATGCATATAATCAGAATCAAATAGTAAATTTTCTATTCTGGAATGAATAACTAGCATACCTGTCACCACATCAATTTCTAGATCCACTTCAGTAGTAGTGATGGAATAAGCCCTTCCTTGTTTCCTTGGAGGTTGTTATTGATTCTCTCTGACAACCCTTGGCTCAGGAAAATTTTTTCATAATGCCCATACTCATTGCAGTTGTAACACTACACTACAGGATAAGTGTGGATATGAACCTTATTTTCTTCCACATTAGTGGGATTAATTATATCACTTCATATGTTCTTGTCCAGATGTCCCATTCTTTTATATTTGAAGAAATTCCAGGATCCCTTTAGATAGTTCCCAAGATACTTCTTCCCACAAATTTTACAAGTGGGATATTCTGGATTCCTTCCATCATGGTAATTATTTGTTGAACCACCCATATTTTCCTCCATTTTTTGTTTCTTGTCACTGGGACCATGAGACCACTGAGATTCCAATTTCCAATTCATCTAAGAGAACACAACGTGTAATCTCTTTATAACTTTCAAAATATAGAATCACCAACACTTTCCGTATACTCATCTTTATCCCAATAAAGAATCGATTCGCCTTTATTTCAGTGTTCATGATAAAGACAGTGATGTACCTTTTAATCACTATAAAGTTTGTTTCATATGCCTTGATGGACTCATATTCCTTCTTATTGAGTCTAAGGAACTCTCTTTCCACCATGAGATGGAGGGTTTGAGGAAAATATTTATTGAAAAATACCCTCTTGAATTTCTCCCAATAAATGAAATAAATTTCTTCTAGGGACTTTGTATTCTTGATCAATTTTTGTCACTGATCAGATTCCCCATCAAAAAGGCATACGTCCAGTACCACCTTTTCTATTTCTGAGAACTATATGATGGATAATATCTTTTCAATGGAGTTAATCCACTATTCCGCAAGGATGGGATCAGAAGATCCTTTAAACATGGGAGGCTTTTCCACATGAAGGATTCTAGGACAACATTACCTTTATTTGGAGGAGTAGGGAATTATAGATGATTAAAGTTATTATTCATAACTTGATCCATCTAAGAAATTATTGTCATGAATTTTTGAACACCCATTCTCATCCTATTAGGCATATCATTAGGGAAATATTCACATTCCCTATCACATTGGTTGTTGGAACGTGTTCTTCTATTTCCCACCATTAACTAAGAAAAATAGATTATAATTAGAGGGATTTAATACATATTTATTGAACATGAAAAAGGAATATTTTTAACATAAAGGATAAGTATATCCTAACTAGTGATTCCTTGGGTTTAAATCTAGGTTATCCTCAATATATTTCTTAGCTTATATTATTATGGTATTTTTTTATTCTTTTCATAATGGATTGTAATAATCTCATGAATTTGAAAAATAATATACCCTGGGAGTGTCAAAACAAGGGTGCAGCAAGGCCCGTTTTCATGTACCAGGATACCCTGGGTCAGGCCCAAAACTCCTTGTTGGAGTTTTCACTCCTAGGTACATCTGTGCCAGAGCCACCTCTACCAGTTTGTATCCTAATAGGGATGTATTTTCTTGATAAACCACTTAATCTATACTTACCAAAATTTAGGTATGTTTTCTTACACTTAGTCTCATCCTTAAGGTTCTCTATAAGGTTCTCTATTCTCAATCTCCAAAAATAACTAGACCATCTTCTGATACCAACTATAGTAACCCTAGCCTTTTACAAATAACATTACATGGTTTTAATCATAATTACACATTAGAGTAAAATACAATTATAATAGAATCTAGTGTCTTGGAAGACTAGGTAAAAAATTAATCATTATAAATAACAACTTTTTATTTAATATCCAAAATGATCTTTTATCTTCCATTGTGCTCATATATCTGCATAGGATAACCTGGGGATAACATGAACAAAGGGATGATCCAAAATCCTAGTAAGGGAATAACCATAACTACAAATCATTAGAACATGGGATAGAAGGCATGAAATGATGATATAAAAAGGCATTTTATATATGTAATAATAACATATAAATAAGGAATTGTATAATAATGGAGTCATAATAATGTGTTAGAAACATAAAACATGAATTTAATACAATTCAAGGCTAACCTCCAAGATCGTTTCCCATAGTAGCACAAGCCAAGGATAACCACCAAGACCAACGTACATAACATATCATGAGACTCAACTTTACCCAATTCATTGGACCTATATCTAGGAGCACCCATCTTAAATTTTCATGAATATGTTTGCTACATAAATAACCATACATAATCAATCTTACATAAACATAAGGGTTGCCGAGGGAGAGAATTTGGCACCATAATCATGTCATAAAGTATAACAAATGGGTGTATCATAAAAGTGTACAAGTAATAAAGGAACTAAAATATACATGGAAATTCATGATGGAAAATAGGAATGTATCATGGGAAGTGATCTCAAGTAGAAGTGACAACATGTATGAAAATTATTTAATTAATTTTAGCATTAAAACATTTTTGAGAGGTTTTAAGAAAAATACTATAGGGTCTTTAAAATAGAAAAGAGAAAAATAATTTATAAAAAACATAAGTGAACCAAAAAGTTTTTCATAATAAAAAGGACTGATTTTATAAAGAAAATGGTGGCTTAAAATAGAATATATATTTCACTTGAAATCGGGTAAGAATTCAACAAGTTCCCTTAAAATAGGTTTGCTTATTGGGAAGTATTGAGGAGGGAATCACTTAAAAACATGTATATCCTAAAAAGAGAATGATGAAAGGGTATTGATAAATGAAGTTTGTACATGTACATTTAATTTTTAATATCCACATAAATAGATAAGATAACTATATTTTGCTAGAAATAAATATAAGGTAACCTAAAGGAATAAAGGAGATTCTGGTAGAATTCCTTACGGATTATCGGCATGGTATTGGGTGTACTTTGTGAGAGAAAAGGGGGTTTCTCATAACTTATACATCATGATGGAAGTATGGGGGAGGTTCAAAATCTTACCCCATCATTAGGGATTGCACATAAAATGGAATATCATAAAGGATATTTTTTGAATAAAAGTGAAATGGAGAGGTTCCCTTACCTTAAGTCCGATGGTATTCTCCACCTGTAATTAATGACCTAAATAAACAAATTAGGTTTATTAATTAATAATTCCAGAACCTATTCTATCAGTAATTTATTTATTATAACATTTCTAAGTTCATTCATGGACTTTTTAATGGTTTAGGTGGTTCAATTTCATTGTTTAGGTCTATTTGTTTTCTTCGTTTTTATGATCGGTTTACTTATGTTCATGAATGGAGAATAATGTAAAATGATAATGTTTTTATAGAATTTAAGTTATATTTTTTACTTATCATCAATAATATTACATTATTATAAAATAAATTTGGTTATTTTTAGTGAAGGTGAATCATTTTATAAAACATTAATGATAAATGCTTGATTTTATTTTAGCGTTTTTTCTCACAATTAACTTGTTTTGAATTATTATTTTACGTCATGAGTGAATATGTATTATAGAACCTTAAATAAGATAAAATAAACATATAATATTCTGGTTCAACTATAAAAAAGGTTTAATGTCCAAAATTGAAGATAGTAATAGAAATGTATAAGTCCTCATCCTTGAATGTTCTAAATTAACACTTTTCAAATAGTGTTTTCATTTATTTCAAATAAAGGTGCAGAAAGAAGATATGATAATGAATTATCCCATTAGAATAATAAAATTTCAGTACATTTATGGTACTGGAGTTTTCATACCATTTTTATGAGTAGATATTAGGAAAGAAAAGATAGCCAAGGAACTTAAAAATGAACGAAATGAAAAGAGGAATTTTACCTCTTGAATCAATATTCCTTGAGAGCCTCTTAAGAGGAGATTATTTGGTCTTTTGAAGAGGATAATGGATTTTGGAAGTGGGGGAGAATATTGAGGAGAGATTTGGGAAAAATATAGGCAAGTCACAAGGCTATAAAGAAGTGAATAGAAGAGGTGAGTAGGGGTGGTATTTATAGTGGACGAGAGGAGGGTTTTCATAATATTTAATTCCTTAGTTTATTATTTTCTCTCAAGACCAAAAATAGTGATGATTACATGACCATAAATAGTAATATGTGCATGTATGTTCTAGATAATGTCTTTACATCAGCCATATATCAGCTGATAACATTATAATTCATGTATTTAGCATTTATCGTAAATTATCGTATTTATATTCATAAAAAATTCAAGTATTTTAGTAAAATACCATAAAATCACCCTAACCATTTTTTGATGTGTAGAATCCAAAAATGAAATCCATTTTTCAAAAATAATTTTCTATATATGATTAATTTTAATTAAAATCATAATTTACTTGAAATGAAATAATTTTAAAACATTTATTTTCATATTCCCAAATATAGGTATATCATACTTCCACTTGAATCTTATATATATATAATATCATAGGTAAGGTTACTATTAATTAGAGTATGTCACTATTCATAAGGGAAACATTACTATTCAAAAGGGTATGTTACAATTCACCCAAAATTAAGTTGGTCATATTAGACACCAAATAAGCTACTGATCATAACCGTGTATGTCAGATTTTCGAAATTCAAATAACCAAAGTTACAAACTTATGTTTAAATGTCATATAGCACTTATTAATTAATTATGTTGTGATTTCATGTGATTATATGACATAATTATAAGAAGTAAATTTCCATTGAAAACTTTCGGTCATTACATTATCACCCCCCCCCCTCTAAAATTTTTCACTTGAAATTTAGTTTTACATTCTAATCCATAAAAAGGTGTCAGTACTTTTCCTTCATTACCTCTTCCAGTTCCCATATTTGCTCTTCATACTTATGGTTATGCTATAGTACCTTGACCCGGTGAGTAGTCTTGTTACGTAAAACTTTATATCTATGATCCAATATCATCATTGGGTGTTCCTCATAAGAAAGATCATCCTCAAATTATACCACCTATAAAGAGAGTACATGTAAAGGGTCTGGTATGTACTTCCTTAAGAGGGATACAAAGAAGACATCATGTACTTTGGTCATGGTAGGTGGAAGTGCTAGTCGATAGGCCATAGATCTGACACGGTCAAGAATCTAGAAGGGGTGAAGTACCTAGGAGTTAACTTCCCTTTCTTTTCAAACCTCATGAACTTCTTCCATAGAGATATGCATAGAAATACCATGTCTACAACTTTCAACTCAAGGTCTCATCGATGATTGTATTCATAACTCTTTTGTTGAATTTGGGCTACCTTGATGTATTGCTGAATAGTATTCACCTTCACCACCATTTCTTCAACCATTTTAGGTCCTAGCATCTTACACTCAGAAACTTCATCCCAACACGCCGGTGTTTGGTGCCTTTTCCCATAAAGGGATTTGTATGGTAAAATTATGATGCTCGTGTGGAAATAATTATTGTAGGAGAATTAAACTAATGGAAGATATTGGTCCCATGCTCCTTTGAATTCCATAGAACAGACACTCAACATTTCTTCCAGTTTTTGAATAGTCTTCTCAGATTGGCCATCAGTTTGAGGATAATAGGTCGTACTGAAGTTCAGTTCAGTGAATAGATAATATTGGATACTCTTCCAGAACATCAATGTGAATCATGGATCTCTATCAGATATAATAGATTTTGGTAATACATGAATACTTAAAACTTCTTTGATATATATCTGTGAAAGGTGATCCAATGATATGTCCTCTAGAATCACGATAAAGTCAGCTGTCTTTGTAAGATGATTCACAATGACCCATATAGCATTGTTTTCTATTGATGTCCTTGGATGTCTTGTGATAAAGTCTATATTGATGTTCTCCCACTACCATGTTGGTATGGTTAGTGGTTACATCAACCCCTTAGATAGTTTACTCCCAGCCTTTACTTACCGACATATGAGGCACTTTAATGTATATTCAACAATCTCTCTTTTCAAATTGTCCCACCAAAAGTTCTCTCAAAGACCTTGATACATATTTATGCTCCCTGGGTGAATAGAGAAGGTTGAGCTATGTGAATAATTCATAATATCCTTCTTTATATTTGGATAAGATGGTACAAATAATCATGACCCAAATCTTACAGCTCCTTCCTCATCAATCATGAACTCAATGGATTTCCCATTTTTAACAGCTTCCACCCTTTTTTGAATTTACATGTCTTTTCTTTGAGAATCCCTTATTTTCTCCATAAAGGATGGTTGAGCAATCATTTCAGAAAATATTGATGATTTTCCTCCCTTACTGATTCCCATATATATCCTCTAAAAACCTAAGAAGATCATATCCTCTTCAATTATCATCATTGATCAAAATGTAGGATCATTTATACTTAGGGCATATGCCACCTTCTTTGCCTTACCGAGATGGTAGTGGATTGAGAATTCATAATCCATGATGAGATCTATCTATATTCATTGGAATATATTAATCTATTTTTGTTTAAATATATATATTTGAGACTCTTGTGATCAGTATATATCTCACACCTCTCCCCATAGAGATAATGTTGTATGATTTTTAATGCAAAGATCACTACGTCCAACACCAGATCTTGCGTAAGATAATTTTTCTCATGGATCTTCTGTTGCCTTGAGGTATAGACTATCAATTTATCATTTTTCATTATCACATATCCTAGGCCCTTCTTTGAAGCATCATTGTACACCATAAAGTGATCTCCACATGTTGGGAGTGTGAGTACTGGCATAGTGATTAGCCTCTTTTTCAACACCTTAAAAAAGTCTTCACATTCTTGATCCCATAGAAACTTTACTAATTTATCTACAACTTGGTAATTGGTTTTTACAATCATGAAAAGTTATTCAAAAACTGTCGATAATACCCAGATAGACCTAGAAAGATGTAGATCTCTGTTACAGATGTTTGTATGGGCCACACTTTAATTTCCTTTGTCTTGGAAGGGTCTAGAGATATCCCCTTGTTAGTGGTAACATTACCCAATAATGATACTTCATCCATCCATAACTCACATTTATTGTACTTTGCATACTTCTTATCCCTTCACAATGTTTTTAACACATTATTCAAATGCTCCCCATATTCCTCCTTGCCCTTGGAGTATATCATAATATCATTAATAACAACTACAAAAAATTTGTTGAGGTAATATTTAATGACTCTATTCATTAAATTCATGAAAATTTATGGAGAATTAGTGAGTCCTAAGGGAATCACTATGAACTCATAGTGTCTATACCTCATTCGAAAGGCAGTCTTGGAAATATCTTCCTTCCTCACCTTTAATTGGTGATATCCCTACTGAAGTTCCACCTTAGAAAAATAATTAGACCCAGGAAGTGGATAGAACAATTCATCTATCAGTGGAAGGGGGTACTAGTTCTTTATCATTATTTTATTGAGCTTACGATAATCAATGATGAGGCTCATTGAACCATCCATATTCTTGATGAAGAAGACTGGCACACTCCCTGGTGAAGAACTTAGGTGTATAAAACCATTCTCTATATTCTCCTATAATTGCTTCTTTATCTCTTCCATCTCTACGGTGTAAATCATATAATGTGTCTTTGATATAGGCATAGATCTACGAATGAGTTCAATTGAGAACTCAGCCTCTCAGTCAGGAGGAAGACCAAGAAACTCTTTTAGGAATAAATCATCATAATCCCTTATGATGGGCATGTCTTCAAGAACAATTCTCTCCTTTGTCCCGATAATTTGAGATAGACATGATTGCTCATAAGGAATTAATTTCCACACTTGAGATAGTGATTCTAAAAGAGATTTATATTCCTCCTTAAACTTTTAAATAATTGAAGGATTCTTCAGGATGTGAAAAGTGATTTTGTTTTCCTGACAGTTGATATTGGATTTATATAAATATAGTCAATCCATCCCCAAGATAGCGTCAAATTCTTCTAAAGGAAGTATGATGAGATTTTTTTGGATGTTCAGTCTACAAACGTTAACCAGGGAGGAGTTATAAACCATGGATTAAATGATTTTCCCATTCTTTGTTCTCATAGATAACTTTTCCTCCAAATTTTGGGGTGGTGTTTAAATAGTTCTACTAAACTTTCAATATATGAAAGAATGCCTAAAACCAGAATCAAATAATACATTCTCTATTCTTGATTTAATAACTAGTGTATCTGTCACTGCATCATTGTCCAGCTCCACATCAGCATTAGTGATAGCATAAGAACTTCATTGTTTCCTTGGAGGTAATTTTTGGTTGCCTCCACCAACCCTTGGCTTAGGGAAATTGTTTTCATAATTCCCATGCTCTTTGTAGTTTTAACACTGCACTATAGGATGAGTGTTGATCTGAACCTTTCTTTCTTCTTCCACATTAGTGGGATTATTCATATCTATTCGGAAGTTCTTGGAAATATGTCTCATTATTATATATTTAAATCAATTCTTGGTTCCCTTTAAACAGTTCCCAAGATGATTCTTCCCACAAATTTTACAAGTTGGGTATTTGAGCTTATTTGGATCATGGGCCTTGTTTGTTGAACCACCCATGTTGTTATCCATTTTCCTCTTTTTATCACTGGGCCCACGAGACCAATGAGAGTCCCCAATCTTCATTTAAACCTTGAGGGCACAACATAAAATATCCTCATAACTACCTAAGTCTCAAATCACCAACTCCTTTCATAGACTTATATTTAGCCTGCTAAAAAATCAGTCCACCTTTCTTTCAGTATTCATGACAAAGCCAAAGGCGTACCTCTCAATCCTGGTAAAGCTTTCTTCATACACCCCGATGGACTCACCTTCCTTATGCTTGAGTCTAAGAACTCTCTTTCCATCTTGATATAGAGGGTTCAAGGAAAATATATATTCAAAAACATTCTCTTCATTCCTCCCAATCCATGGAATAAATTTCCTCTTGGGAATTTTTATTCTTGATCAGTGTCCACCACTGATCAACTTCCCTATCAAAACAACAGACTGCCAGTAAAATTTCTCTTCTTCCAAGCACAAGAAGATAGATAATATCTTTCAATGGAGTTAATCCACTATTATATGAGGAGGGGATTAGAAGATCTAATAAACATGGGAGTCCTTTTCCACATGAAGGGATTCTCTGGAAACTTTCTCTTTCCTTGAAGTAAGAGGGTGTTCCACATGATTCAAGTTATTATTCATAACTTGAGCTATATGATCAATTATTATAATGAAGTTTTGAGCACCTGTTCACATCATATCAGGCATATTATTAGGGAAATATTCACATTTCTTATCACAATGGTTGTTGGAACGTGTTCTTCTATTTCCCACCATTGACTAAGAAAAAGAGCGTACAATTAGAGGGATTTAATACTTAGTTATTGAATATAAATAGGAAAATTTTTAACATAAAGGATAAACTTGTAAAGGATAATTATATCCTAACTTGTGATTCCTTATGTTTATGTCAAGGGTTATCCTTGATCTATTTCTTCTTATATTCTTATGGGATTTTTCTATTCCCTTCATAATCGTTTATACTATGCTCATGAACTTACCAAATAATATCGCTTGGGAGTGTCAAACCAATAGTGAAGCAAAAACCTTTGTCGTGTAACATGATACCTCAGTCCAGGCCCGAAACTCTTGGTCAAATTTTTCACTCCTAGGTACATCTATTCCAGAGCCACTTATACCTGTTTGTCTCCAGACATCGATGTATTTTCTTGATAAACCACTTACTCTATAGTTAAAAAAATAGGAATTTTTTATTATACTTAGTCTCATACTTAATGTTCTCACTAAGGTGATCTATTCCTAATATCCAAAAAAACTAGAGCATCCATTGATACCAACTATAGTGACTCTAGCCTTTTACATATAACATTACATGATTTTAATCATAATTACACATTAGAGTACAATCCAAGGATCGTACAGTCTAGTGTCTTTCAAGAATAGGTACATTATCAAACATTATAAAACAAATTTTTATTTAAACTCCAAAATGAGCTCCTATCTACCATTGTGATCATAAATCTACATAGGATAACCTGGGGATAACATGAATAAAGGTATGAGCCAAAATCCTAGTAAGTGAATAACTATAAGAACAAATCATTACCATATGGTATATATGTTATTATATGATGATATAAAAAGGAATTTAACATATGGATTCATAATATATAAAAAAGGAATCATATAAACATGGAGTAATAATAATGTGGAAGCAACATAAAACATGAATTTAGTACCATTCAAGGCTAACCGCCAAGACCGTTTCCCATAGTAGCACAAGCCAAGGCTAACTACCAAGACCGTCGCACATAATGTCTCATGAGACTCAAATTTACCCAATTCATTGGAGTGATATCTGGGTTCACCCATATTAACTTTTCAGGAATATTTTTTCCACATAAATCATCATACATTATCAATATTACATAAATATAATGGTTACCCAAAAAAATAATTAGGTACCATAATCATGTCATAAAGCATAAAAAATTGGAGTATCATAAAAGTGTCCATGAAAGAAAAGGAATAGAAATATACATGTACATTCATGATTTAAAATAGTCATGTATCATGGGAAGTTATTTCAATTAGAAGTTATAACATATATGAAAATTATTTAATTAATTTTAGCATTAAAACATTTTTGAGAGGTTTTAAGGAAAATACTATATAGCATTTAAAATAGAAAAGGGAACAATAATTTATACAAAACCAGAAGTGAACCCAAAATGTTTTCATAATAAAAAGGACTGATTTTATAAATACAATGGTGGATTAAAACAAAAGATATAGTGCATTTGAAATTGGGTAAGAATTCGGTAAGTTCCCTTAAAACAGGTTTGCTTTTCGGGAAGTATAGAGGATGGAATCACTTAAAAACATGTATATCTCAAAAAGAGAACAATGGAAGGGTCATGATAAATAAAGTTTTTACATGTATTTGGAACTAGAAAATGAGTTCATTAAATTCAATAAATTATTCTAGAAAAGATCACAGAGCATAGCTCGTTTAGTAGGCTTCAATTTGACTAGTCGTGGAGCCCGAACGGAGTTACGGATCAGAAGTTGTGGTTGTTCGAAGTCGGGCAGCTGGAAGTGGCCATCCAGGACAGTTTTGGGGAAAAGTATGGATTTGTGCGTAAAAAAGGGAATCATGTGCGTAAAAAGGGAATCTTGTGCGTAAAAAGGGAATCGTGCACGTAAAAATGGATTTGCGCGTAAAAAGGAAATCTCGCGCGAGAAACCACTCGCGCGTGCAGAATTTTATGTGAACTGCCTTGCGTGCGTAGAATTTTACATGCACTGCCTCCCTAGTTTCCTCCTATAAATAAAAGTGCACCCCCTTCTTCCCAGGAGGACCCCAGAGGTCGGCCACCGCTCTAATGCGCGTAAGTCCAAATTTTCTGTGCCTGTGCATAAAACCCCATACCTCACGTGAAAAACATCACTTTTGCGCGTAAAAGGGCCGACCTACACATTTTTTCACGCAAAACGTTATTTTTGTGCACAACAGTGCCACTGTGCCCAATTTTTCGTTCACTAGTGATGAACCAGTCCTATTGCGTGCATGCCTTCCCTATTTTGCGCAATACTTTCTTTTGTACGCAAAACATCCCTATTGCGTGCAACACTTCCCTTTTGTGGGGAAACATCCCTATTGTGTGCAATTCCTCCCCTATTGCACGCAATTTGTTTTTTATTGCATGCATGGACTCCTATTGAGTGCACATCTCCAATATTGCACGCACACCTTCCCTATTGCATGCACATCCCCCTTTACGCACCAAATCTCCCCAATTTCACGCCGACCCGGTGTTTTCTGCGCAACTGCCTCAATTGTGCGCATGTATTCCCTATTGTGCACGGCCTCCCTTATTGCATCCAACCCCTCATTCTTGTGTGTAACCTATCGTACATGTCGGTCTTATGACACGCAATAGTATGCAGGCCTACGCCCACTGCTCTAGGCAGGGACCGCAGCTCGAAACTGACCCCCATGAAAAATGGAGAGTCGCACCGCGAACTTTTCAGGCCGGGACGTCGGGATTTTCCATTGCGCCCTTATATGCACCCACCTTCCACCTATGGATTTACATGATTTGGTATACTCCTCCACACACCATGAAACACCTTGAGTTGATGTATTCCTCTTTGTTCGTTTCCTCTATCATGAGTAGAGATTCTTATCATCAATTCCCCGAGTACCTTGAGTCGAACCATTCCTTAAGTAATTTATCCAAACCCCCTCGCCTACCTCCAATTCTAGGTTGAACCAGAAAGGGTCACCCTTGCGTAAGTCCCAACACCATCCATTGTTAGGCGCCTTATGCCTAATAGTCCAATCTACATGACTTTAAACTGTATTAATCCTTATGTTCCAAACATAAGATCCCTCTTTCTCCAAATAAGAGATGCCTTATGTGCCAAGCATAAGATGCCAACAGTCCTCTCTACATTACTGGAAACTACAGCATTCCCTATCATTCAATAATAGGTTGCCACTTGTTCCAAATAAGAGATTCCTTATGTGCTAAGCATAAGATGCATTATGCCACGATCACAATGGAATAATTTCAAGAGCATTGGAATCCGTTCAAACATTCCATCACTCCACCTCATGCTTTGCATGTCCTTAATTCGGATATTCATCATCTTTCATGTCTAAAGGGACCACCTAACGGCCTGGTTCCATGCCGCATTGGCTCACTTATCGTCCTGGGCCAATGACCTAAAATACTTTGGACGAAACTTTAATTCAGTTCCTATATTTCGAACACGGTCAATAGTCGACCCTCATTTGTTTGTCCCCATTTCAGGGTAATGTGATATGGATGCTATGTTCTGAACACTTTCAATAGTTATCCTCTATCGTCATGCTACCCTCACCGCGTTCTGAATTTCGGGAATGTAATTCACACTTTTTATCTCCCTTTGTTCAGACTGATTCCAATGCCCCTTGGTGTTATCCAACTTGTGCACTTGAACATAGGTGTAGGCCTCAATCATATGCCTCAACTCCCCAGTGAGTTGGGATGCCCTCATGGCCAGACATGAGGAAGACATTACGGGCATCATCCTAGTGTAAGCCCTATTCACCATTGTCGCTCCACAGCGGCACCCGGGCAGCTTCCTTGTGTAAGCCCCATTCACCATTGTCACTCCATAGCGGCACCCGAGCAACTTCCTTGTGTAAAACCCATACATTTCACTCCATAGTGGCACCTGGGTAGTATCCCTGTGTAATCCCCATTCACCGTTTCTACTCAATAGCGGCACCCGGACAGCTTCCATACACAAGCCTCATTCACCATTGTCACTCCTTAGTGGCACCAAGGCACACTAATGGCTATCGCTTATTTGCATAGCCATGCTAACATGGAACCCCAAATGGTTCTCTCCATGACACCCCCTAGCCACGAAATTGCCTATCCCTTCTCTTCACCAAGGTGCATAGGGTACTGGTTATATAAGACCTACGGGTGCAGAGCAAACCCACCTCGTCTGAGCTGCATGATGTTAAATTGACAAGCACCATCGTCCTCAGTACATTACGTTAAACTATGATTTCCCCCCATGTATCCTACGTAGGGAAAAGAAAACCACTATTGTATAAGCCCCTATCTTTTCTTGCAAGAGGCAGCATCCCTGCCCCTCCTTTCATCGATTCCAAATCCCTCTCTCGCTAGCCTTTGTCGCCACCGGGCCTCCATCCTGGAGTAAGTCCCAACCTCTTTGGGTTGCGGACCACACATAGGCCCATGTTTCCTCTTTGGGATGCTAACTACATGTAAGCCCCACTCCACTTCCCAAGGATGCAACTTTTGCATTGTGATCATCATGTCTCTTCTTCCTCTTGTTTCTCACACCGAGCATGGCTCACATGGGCTTAGAGCAATCACCGACCAAGACATCCACCTTGGTCAGCCTAGAGTATAATCCCCACACCTTCCGAACTATGAGTAATTTGATCCTTGCTAAATCAAGGTATGTAGGAAGCCTCTACAAGGTTTAATCCCACCACCCATTGGTCGCTCTGACCCCCTTCACTTCGGTTCACCAACACCGTGGGCCGCCTCAGATCGTAACCCCCAAATGCCCCATATCCGAACTATGAGGACTTTGATATTTTCCAAGGCAAGGTACGTAGAGAGCCTCCCTAAGGTTCAATCCCACTATCCACCTAGACCCCAGGTCCTTATTCACGTTGGTTCACTGACTCCTACCCCATATCCGAACTATGAGGACTTTGATCCTTGCTAAAGCAAGGTATCTAGGAAGCCTCCACGAGGTTCAAGCCTACCACCCATTAGTCGCTCTAACCCCCTTCACATCGGTTCACCAACACCTTGGGCCACCTTAGAGCATAACCCCCAAATTCCTTATATCCAAACTATGAGGACTTTGATCTTTGCCAACGCAAGGTACGTAGGAAGCCTCTTTGAGGCTCAATCCCACCATCCACCTGGACCCCATGTCCTTATTCACGTCGGTTCACCGACTCCTTCCCCATATCTGAACTACAAGAAATTTGATCCTTGCTAAAGCAAGCTATGTAGGAAGCATCCACGAGGTTCAATCCCACCGCCCATTGGTCACTCTGACCCCCTTCACATCGATTCACCAACACCTTGGGTCGCCTCAGAGCGTAACCCTCAAATGCCCCATATCCGAACTATGAGGACATTGATCTTTTCCAAGTCAAGGTACGTAGGAAGCCTCCCTGAGGTTCAAGACCACCATCCACCTAGACCCCAGGTCCTTATTCACATTGGTTCACTGACTCCTTCCCCATACTTGAACTATGTGGTCTTTGATCCTTACTAAGGCAAGGTACGTAGGAAGCCTCCCTGAGGTTCAAGCCCAACAACCAATGGTCCTGACCACGTCACATCGGTCCACCCCCATCCTGCATGATGTTAAACTGTATTACTCTTTTTGTGTCAAGTCGTTGTCACTCTATTCAGCAGTAATCCATTGTCAGCCTCTTTCTGTGGTAAGTCGTTGTCACTCTATTCAGCTGTAAGTCGCTGTCAAGATGAACTATGTTCACCAAACTACGCTGACTTTGATTCCCTGCCACAGGGATACATAGGAAGTCTCTTCGAGGCTCAATCCCAACATCGTGGTCTCCCTTGTGACGGTTCTATTTCATTCCCCCTCCACTTCATTCATTCACCCATCATCAATCCTAATTCTTATCCGGGCCGCCACATCCTAGTGAAATCATTCCATCTCATTCCCCATTCCCCTCAACAGTGACTGGGAAGTCAACCATACGTTGGCCCCAACATCAGTGTTCCCTCCAGGGGTTTCACCCATTTGATCCACTCTAGTCAGTGTTTTGATTAGTCAAATCTGTCTCCACTGGACGTTAAACTTGCAGCATACCCTGTGTTAAAGATGGGAAGCTGAGGAAAACCTCAGATACATTCCCATTGCATATGATTCCCCGCATTCGATTTGGGGTTCCTCAGGATTCTACGCCCTCGAGAAGCCCTGTAATAAGGGACAGAAGACATATGTTCTAGTTCCCCAGCGTCCAGACATGCTAGTGATTCCCAATGTGACTACTCCCCTGACCAAAGGTTGCTGCCCTGAATGGACCCCTTGGAATGTCCTGATAGAAGTAGTGTAATTAACTGGCGTCCATGAAGATATAGCACCAGGAAGAGTTTCACGAACAACATATTAAATCTATAAGGGGGACCCTGACTAGGTGAAGAGTTCCTAGGAGGAATCCACGGAAGGAAGAATCGGCATCCCATTATCCCATTTCGATCAAGGAGAAAACATCCCTGAATAAGGAGCAGATGTTTCCTACCTTTGGAAAGCAGGAATTTGGGGAAACAAACAGCACTGTCGTCCCCCCAAAAGAGACAGATGCATGTGCCTGGGAGAATGCGTCAGAAACACATGTAAAAAGAATTTAGAAGATGTTGATAAATAGATATGACACCTTCATTATTTAAGAAATAAAGATAAGGTAACCTGAAATAATAAAGGATATTCTGATATAATTCCTTATGGATTATTAGCATGGTATCAGGTGTACTTAAGGGGTATTCATGAGAGATAAATGGGTTTCTCACCACTTATAAAACATGAGGGAAGAATGGAGTAGGAGAAAAATTATACCCCATCATTAGGTATTACACATAAATTTTAATATCATATAATACATTCTTAAATAAAAGTGAAATGGATAGGTTCCATTACCTTAAGTCTAAAGGTGTTCTCCACTTGTTATTAATGACCTGAATAAACAAATTAGGTTTATTAATCAATAATTAAAGAACCTCTTATATATTTAATTGATTTATTATACCCTTTTTAAGTTCATTCATATCCATTTTAATGGGTTCAGTGGTTCAATTTCATTGTTCAGGTCCATTCGTTTTCTTGGTTTTTACGATCGGTTTACTTATATTCATGAACGTAGAATCATGTAAAATGAGAATGTTTATACATAATTAAATTTATATGTTGTTATTTAAAATCCATAATAGTATATTATTATAAATTTAATTTTGTTATTTATAGTGAAGGTGAATCATTTTATAAAACATTAATGATAAACACTTGATTTGATTTTAGTGATTTTGCTCAAAATTAACTTGTTTTGTATTATTATTTTATATAAATAGTGAATAAGTATTATAGAACATTAAATATGATAAAATAAACATATAATAGTCTGGTTTAACCATAAAAATGGTTTCATGAAAATAATTTAATATGGTAATATAAATTTAAAAGTCGTCGTCCATGAATGTGCTAAATTATCACATCAAAAACAGTGTTTTCGTTTCTTTCAAATAAAATGTGGGTAAAGAAGATACGATAATGAATAATCCCATTAGAATAAAAATATTCTAGTACATTTATTTTACTGGATTTTTTATACCATTTTTATGAGTAGATATTAGGAAATAAAAGAGAACAAAAGAACTTAAAAATGAAAGAAAAGAAAAGAGGAATTTTACCTCTTGAATCAACATTCCTTGAGAGCCTATTAAGGGGAGAGGATTTGGTATTTTAAAGAGGATAAGGGATTTTGGATGTGTTGGAGGATCTTGAGGAGATATTTGGGAAAAATATAGGCAAGGCACAAGGCTTGAGAGGAGTGAAGATAAGAGGTAAGGAGGGGTGGTATTTCTAGTGGAGGAGAGGAGAGTTTTCATAATATTTAATCCACTAGTTTATTATTTTCCCTCAAGACCAAAAATAGTGATGATTACATGACCATAAATAGTAATATGTGCATGTGAGTTCGATATAATGTCCTTACATCATCCATACATCAATTTATGACATCATAATTCATGTATTTAGCATTTATCATAAATTATCATATTTTACTATTCATCAAAAATTCAAGTATTTTAGAAAAATCCAAAAAAATCACCCTAACCATTTTTCAATGTGTGTAATCCAAAAATGAAATCGATTTTTCAAAAATAATTTTCTAAATCTGATTAATTTTAATTAAAATAATAATATACTTGAAAAACAATAATTTTAAAATGTTTATTTTCTTATTTCTAGATATATGTATTTCTTACTTCCACTTGAATCTTATTTATGTACTATCATAGGTAAGGTTACTATTAATTATGCTATGTCACTATTCATAAGGGTAATATTACATTTCATAAGGGTATGTTATTATTCAGCAAAAATTAGTTTTTTCATATTAGACTCCAAATAAGTTACTGATCGCAATCATGTAGGTCTAATTTTCAAAATTCAAGTCACATAACTGACAAAATTATGTTTAAGGATCACGTATCACATATTAGTTCATTATGTTGTGATTTAATGTGATTATATGACATAATTAAAAGAAGGAAATTTCCCTTGAAAACTTTCGGTCGTTACATTATCCCCCCCTTATGAAATGTTTCCCTCGAAATGTATTTTTACATTATAAGACCTAAATAGGTGCAGGTACTTTTACTTCATTACCTCCTCCAGCTCCCATGTTGCCTCTTTGTACTTATGGTTCTACCATAGTGCCTTGACCAGTTGAGTGGTCTTGTTATGCATAACTTTATCTCTACGCTCCAAGATCTTCACTGGCTACTCCTCATAAAAAATATCATCTTCCAATTATACCACCTCTGAAGAGAGTACTTGTGAAGGATATGTTATGTACTTCCTTAAGAGGGATGTATGGAAGAAATCATGTAATTATCTCATGGTAAGTGGAAGTGATAGACAATAGTCCATAGCCCTTACATTATTAAGAATATTTAAGGGGCCGATGTACTTGGGACTTAACATCCCTTTCTTTCCAAACCTCGTAACGTTCTTCCACAGAGATATTTGTAGAAATAATATGTCTCCAACTTTGAACTCAAGGTCTTGTCAACGATTTTATGCATAACTATTTTGTCGACTTTGGGATACCTTGATATGTTGTTGAATGGTTTACACCTTCTCCACCATTTCTTCTACTATTTCAAGTCCTAGCTACTTACACTCACTAACTTCATCCCAACATGATGGTTTTATTCACCTTTTACCATAAAGGGCTTTGTATGGTGCCATTCAAATGGTTGAGTAGAAACTATTTTTGTAGAAGATTTCAACCAATAGAATATTTTGGTCTCGTCCTCCTTTTAATTCCATAGAATAGGCTCTCAACATATCTTCTAGTGTATGAATATTCTACTCATATTGGCCATCAGTTCGAGGATGATATGTCGTAATGAAGTTCTATTTAGTGCTTAGAGCATGTTGGAGACTCTTCTAGAACTTTGAGGTGAATCTTGGATCTCTATCGAATACAATAGATAGTGGTACTCCATAAATCCTTAACACTTATTTGATATATATCTGTGCAATTTGATCCAATGATAAGTCCTCTCAAATCGTGATAAAGTCAGTTATATTTATAAGATGATCCACAATGAACCATATAGTATTTTTTTCTCTGGATGTCCTTGGAATCCCAAAAATTCCATGGTGATGTTCTCCCACTTCTATGTTGGTATGGGTAGTGGTTGAATCATCCCCTTAGACTTTTTCCTCTAAAACTTTACTTGCTGACATACCAGGAACTTTGATGTATATTTATCTAGATCCCTTTTCTTATTGTCCCACCAAAAGTTCTCTTTGGGATCTCGATAAATATTTGTGCTCCCTAGGTGAATAGAGAAGGTTGATCTATGTGCATCATCCAGAATCTATTTTTTTATCTCTGGATCGGATGGTATATATAATTGTGACCCAAATCTTACAATTGCTTCCTCATCAATCTTGAACTTAGAGTATTTACCATTTTTAATAGCTTCCACCCTTTTTAAAATTTTCACATCTTTCTTTGAGAATCCCTTATTTTCTCCATGAGTAATGGTTGAGCAATCATTTGATAAAGGATTGATGATGTTCCTCCATTAATGATTCTCATGTCCATCCTATAAAAATCTAAGAAGATAGGATCCTTTTCAATTATCATCATTGATAAAGACACATGATCCTTTCTACCTAGATCATCCTCCACCTTGTTTTCCTTACCGGGATAGTAGTGGATTGAGCAGTCACAATCCTTGATGAGCTCTATCCATCTTTGTTGGTGCATATTAAGTTCTCTTTTTGTGAATATATATTTGAGGCTCTTGTGATCAGTATATATCTCACACTTCTCCCCATAGAGATAATGTCACCATATTTTTAACACAAAGATCACTGCCTCCAACTCTAGATCGTGTGTAGGATAGTTTTTCTTATGGATTTTCAGCTACCTTGAGGAATAGGCTATCACTTTATCATTTAACATTATCACACATCCTAATCACTTATTTGAAGCATCGTTGTATGCCACCAAGAGTTCTCCACTTGTTGGGAGTGTGAGTATTGGCGTAGTGATTATCCTCTTTTTCAACTCCTTAAAACAGTCGTCACATTCTTGAGCCGAAGAAAACTTTACCCCTTTCTGGGTCGGCTTTGCATTTGGTTTGAAAATTGTTAAAATTTCTTCACAAATTGTTGATAATACATGGATAGACCCAAAAAGCTATGGATATCTATTACAGATGTTGTCCTGGGCCACTCTTTGATTTCCTTTGTCATGGATGTGTCCACAAATATCACTTTGCTGGTGATAACCTACCCCAATAATGATACTTCCCCCATCCAAAACTAAAATTTATTGTACTTTGCATACATCTTCTCCCTTCTCAAAATTTTTGACACAGTATTAAAATGATCCTCATGTTCCTCCTTATAGTTAGAGTATATCATAATATCATCAATAAATACTACCACAAATTTTTCGACGTAATATCTAAAGGCTATATTCATTAAATCCTTGAAAATTGTTGGAGAATTAGTGAGTCTGAAGGGAATCACTATGAACTCATAGTTTCCATACATTGTTTGAAAGGCAGTCTTGGGAATATCTTCTTTCCTCAACTTTAATTAGTGATATCTAGACTGAAGGTTTTCCTTAGAAGAATAACTAGCCCAATGAAGTTGATCAAAAAATTCATCTATCCATGAGCAGGGGATACTTGTTCTTTATCATGGTTTTACTAAGCTTCTGATAATCAATTCAGAGGCACATTGAACCATCCTTCTTCTTGACGAAGAGGACTGGCGCACCCCATGGTGAAGCATTCAGGTATATAAAACCCTTCTCTAGATTCTCCTATAACTGCTTCTTCAGCTCTTCTGTCTCTATGGTGTCCATTCTATAAGGTGTATCTGATATAGGCATATATCCTAGAATAAGTTCAATTGAGAAATAAAACTATTGGTTTGGAGGAAGACCAAGAAACTGTTTAAGTAATACATCAGTGTAATCCCTCATGATGGGAATGTCTTCAAGAATGATTCTCTCCTTTGTGCCAATCATTTGAGATATACATGCTTGCTCATAAGAAATTAATATCCACACTTGAGACAATGATTCTAAAGGATATTCATCTTTCTCCATACACTTTTAAAGAATCAAAGGATGCTTTGGGATGTAAAGAGTGATTTACCTTTCCCAAAAGTTGATATTGGATTTTTATAAAGATATCCAATGTATTAACAAGATAGAATTGAACTCCACTAAAGGAAGTATGAAAAGATTTTTTGGGAGGTTCAGTACACCAACATTAACCAGGGAGGAGTTATAAACCATGGATGCAATGATTGCCCCATTTTCTATTCTCACAGATAACTTTTCCTCTAAATTTTTGGGTGGTGTTTTATTATTTCTACTAAACTTGCAAGATATGAAAGAATACGTAGAACCAAAATAAAATAGTATATTTGTTATTCTTGAATAAATAACTAGAGTACCTGTCACCACATCATTGTTTGGATCAATGTCAGATGTAGTGATAGCATAAACCCTTCCTTGTTGCTTTATAGGTTGTTATTGATTACCTCTTACAACCCTTGGCTTAGTGAAATTGTTTTCAAAATGCCCATGATCCTTGAAGTTGTAACATTTCACTACAAGCTGAGTGTTGATCTGAACCTTCCTTTCTTCTTCCATATTAGTGGGATTCTTCATATCATGTCAGTAGTTCTTAGACAGATGTCCCAGTCTTCTTCATTTGAAGCAATTATTTGTTCCCTTTAGGCATTTCCCAAGATGATTCTTCCCATAACTTTTACAAGTGGGATATTCGGGCTTCTTTCCATCATGGGACTTGTTTGTCGATGCACCCATGTTATTATATATTTTCCTCTTCTTGTCATCAGGCTGATGAGACCAATGATAATCTCCAATATCTATTTCAATATTTAGGTAATAATGGAGAATCTCCTAATAAATGTCAAAGTCCTAAATCACTGAAACCTTTTGTAGACTCGTCTTTATCCCACTAAATAAGCGATCAACCTTTATTTTAGTGTTCATTACAAAGCCATATGTGTACCTTGAAAGCCTTGTAAATTTTGATTCATATGCCCCAATGGACTCATCTTCCTTCTTCTTGAGTCCAAGGAACTCGCTTTCCATCTTGATACGGAGGGTTCAAGGAAAATGTTTATTAAAAAACATCCTCTTCAATTCCTCCCAATCCATGGAATCAATTTCTATATGGGACTTTTTATTCTTGATTGGTTTCCACCACTAATCAATTTCCCAATCAAAACTATATACCTCTAGTACAAATTTCTCTTCTTATGAGAACTGGAGGATGGATAATATCTTTTCAATGAAGTTAATCCACTATTCCATGAGGAGGGGATCAAAAGATCTTCTAAACATGGGAGGCCTTTGTTGGATGAAGCATTCTATAACAACTTGCTCTTTCCTTGGAGGAGGAGGTCATTCCACATGATTTAAGTTATTATTCATAACTTGAGAAAGCTGAGCAAGTACTGTCATAATGTTTTGAGAACCCATTCCCATAATATTAGACATATCATTAGGGAAATATTTACATTTCCTATCACATTGGTTGTTGGAATGTGTTCTTTTATTTTTTTCCATTAACTGAGAAAAAGAGCGTACAGTTAGAGGGATTGAATATTTAGTTATTGAAAATAAAAAAGGAAACTTTTGAACATAATGGATAAACCTGTAAAGGATAATTATATCCTAACATGTGATTCCTTAGGCTTAAATCTAGGTTATCTTTGATCTATTTATTAGCTTATATTTTTATGGGATTTTTTTATTCCCTTAATAATGGTTTGTACTAATCTCATGTATCTACCAAAGCATATCCCCTAGTAGTGTCAAACCAATAGTGCATAAAGGCCCATTTTTATGTAACATGATACCCCAGGTCAAGCCTAAAACTCCGTGTTGGAGTTTTCACTCCTAGGTACATCTATTCTAGGGCCAACTCTACCTATTTGTATCTAGACAATGATGTATTTTCTTGATAAACCACTTACCCTATACTTACCATAATTTAGGGATGTTTTCTTATACTTAGTCTCATCCTTAAGGTTCTTACTAAGGTTCTCTATTTCTAATATCCAAACATAACAAGACCATCCTATGATACCAACTATAGAAACCCTAGCCTTTTATATATAACATTTCATGATTTTAAGCATAATTACACATCAGAGTACAAGACAAGGATTGTAAAGTCTATTGTCTTGGAAAACAAGATACATAATAAAAAATTATAAAAACAACTCTCTATTTAAACTCCAAAATGATCTCCTATATTAAATTGTGCTTATACATCTTTATAGAATAACCTGGGGATAACATGAACAAAGGGATGAGCTAAAATCCCAGAAAGGGAATAACCTTAAGAAAAAATCATTAGCACAAGGGGTAGAATGCATGACGTGATGATATAAAAAGAAATTTAACATATAGAATAATAATATATAAACAAGGAATCATGTAATCATGGATTTATAATAATGTGGAAGCAACATAAAACATGAATTTAGTACAATTCAAGGCTTACTTCCTAGATTGTTTCCCATAGTAGCACAAGCCATGGCTAACCACCAAGACCGTCGCACATAACATATCATGAGACTCAACTTTACCCAATGCATTGGAGCTCTATCTAAGTGCACCCATCTTAACTTTTAATGAATATGTTTTCCACATAAATAATCATACATAATTTATCTTATATAAACATAAGGGTTATCCATTGGAAGAATTGGGTACCAAATCATGTCATAAAGAATAAAAAATGGGTGTATAGTGTCCATGAAAGAAAGGAACTAGAATATACATGGAAATTCATGAGGTAAAATAGGAATTTATCATTGGAATTTATTTCAAGCATAAGTGACAACATGTAAGCAAATTATTTAAGGAATTTTAGAATTGAAACATTGTTTAGATTCTTTAAGGAAAATATTATAGATCCTTTAAAATAAATAAGGGAACAATACTTTATAAAAAACAGAAGTGAACCCAGAAGGTTTTCATAATAAAAATAAATTATTTTATAAAGACAATGGTGTCTTAAAAAATAATATGGAGTGCACATTATATTGGGTAAAAATTTGGGAAGTTCCCTTAAAACATGTTTTCTTATCACGAAGTATTGATGAGGGAATCACTTAAAAGCATTTATACCTCAAAAAGAGAATGACATAAGGGTCTTGATAAATGAATTTTGAACATGTAAACTGCATTTATAGTATTCTCATAAATATATAAGATAACTTTATTTTGGAATAAATAAAGATAAGGTAACCCGATGGGATAAAGGAGATTCGGGTAGAATTCCTTTCGAATTATCGGCATGGTATCGGGTGTACATAAAAGGGATTAATGAGAGAGAAAGGGGTTTCTCATCACTTATAAATCATGAGGGAATTATGTGGGAGTTTCCAAATCATACCCCATCATTAGGTCTTACACATAAAATGGTATAGCATAGAGGACATTCTTGAATAAAAGTGAAATGGAGAGGTTCCCTTACCTTAAGTCCAATGGTGTTCTCCACTTGTTATTAATGACCTGAATAAACATATTAATTTTATTAATAAATAATTCCAACACCTATTATATATTTAATTTATTTATTATACACTTTTTAAGTTCATTCGTGGACATTTTAATTTGTTAAGTGGTTCAATTTTATTGTTTGGGTCCGTTTGTTTTCTTGGTTTTTACGATCAGTTTACTTATGTTCATGAACGAGGAATCATGTAAAATGAGAATTTTTGTCCAGAATTGAAGATATATGTTGTCAGTTAACATCCATAAAATTACATTATTATAAATTTCATTTGGTTATTTGGAGTGAAGTTGAATCATTTTATAAAACATTAATGATAAAATCTTGGTTTAATTTTAGCGATTTTGCTCACAATCAACATGTTTTGTTTTATTATTTTACATTAAGATTGAATAAGTATTAAAGAACAATAAATAAGATAAAATACACATATAATAGTTTCTTTCAACCATAAAAATTGTTTCATGACCATAATTGAAGATAGTAATAGAAATTGATAATTCGTCATCCTTGAATGTGCTAAATTAACACATCTCAAGTGGTGTTTTCATTTCTTTAAAGTAAAAGGTGGGAAAAGGACAGATGATAATGAATTATACCATTATAATAAAATAATTGCATTACATGTATGTTAATATAGTTTTCATACCATTTGGATGAGTAGATATTTGGAAAGAAAAGAGAACAAAGGAACTTAAAAATGAAAGAAAAGAAAAGAGAAATTTTACCTCTTGAATAAACCTTCCTTGAGAGCCTCTTAAAGGGAGAGGATTTGGACTTTTGAAGAGGCGAAGGTCTATTGGATGTTGGGGAGGATATTTAGGAGATATTTGGGAAAAATATAGGCAAGTCACAAGGCTTGAGGGGAGTGAATAGAAGAGGTAAGGAGGGGTAGTATTTATATTAGAGGAGGGGAGAATTTTCATAATATTTAATTTCTTTAGTTTATTATTTTTTCCCTCAAGACTAAAAATAGTGATGATTCCATGACCGAAAATAGTAATATGTACAAGTGAGTTCGAGATAATGGCCTTAAATCAGCCATACATTATCTGATGATATCATAATTTATGTATTTATCATTTATCATAAATTATCATATTTTCTTAACCATTTTTTGATGTGTAGAATCAAAAAATGAAATCCCTTTTTTAAAAATAGTTTTCTAAATAAGATTAATTTTAATTAAAATCATAATATACTTGAAAAACAAAAATTTTAAAACATTTATTTTATTATTCCCAGATATAGGTATATCGTACTTCCACTTGAATATTATATATATACTATCATAGGTAAGGTTACTATTCATTAGAGTACTTTACTATTCATAAGGGTAAAATTACTATTCATAAGGTTATGCTATTATTCACCAAAAATTACGTTGGTCATACTAGACTCCAAATAAGTTATTGATCGCAATTGTGTATGTCAGATTTTCAAAATTCAAATCACAGAAGTGACAAAATTATGTTTAAAGGTCGCATAGCACATAGTAGTTCATTATGTTGTGATTTCATGTGATTATATGATATAATTATAAGAAGGAAATTTCCATTGAAAATTTTTGGTTGTTACATTATCCTCCTCTTATGAAATTTCACCCTAGAAATTTCATTTTACATTCTAATCCATAAAATTGTGTGGGTACATTTCCTTCATTGCCTCCTCCAGTCCCCATGTTGCCTCTTCATACTTATGGTTCCACTATATTACCTTGACCAGGTGAGTATTCTTGTTACATAGAACTTTATCTCTACAGTCCAAGATCTTCACTGGATCCTCCTCATAAGAAAGATCGTCATCCAACTGTAGCACCTCTAAAGAGAGTTCATGTGAAGGATCTGGTATTTACTTACATAATAAAGATACATGGAATACATCATGTAATTTCCCCATGGTAGGTGGATGTGCAAGATGATAGGCCACATCCCTGACATGATCAAGAATCTCAAAGGGTCTGATGTACCTAGGACTTAGCTTCCCTTTCTTTCTGAACCTCATGACATTCTTCCATGGAGATATTCATAGAAATACCATGCCTCCAACTTTGAACTCAAGGTCTCATTAACAATTGTCTTCATAACTCTTTTTTCAAATTTAGGATACCTTGATGTGATACTAAATGGTTTTCACCTTCTCCTCCATTTCTTTGACCATTTCGGTTCCTAACAGCTTATGATCACCAAATTCATCCCAAAACACCGGTGTTTTTCACCATTTCCCATAAAGGGATTCATATGGTTTCATTCGGATGATCAAGTGGAAAATATTGTTTTAGGAAAATTCAACCAGTGGAATATTTTTGTACCCTCCTCCTCTAAATTCTATAGAACAATCTCTCGACATATCTTTCATTTTATGAATAGTCCGCTCATATTTTCCATCAGTATGAGGATGATAGGCTGTAATGAAGTTCAGTTCAGTGCTTAGAGCATGTTGGAGACTCTTCCAGAACTTCGAGGTGAATCTTGGATCTCTATCGAAGACAATAGATAGTGGTAATCCATGAATCCTTACCACTTCTTTGATATATATCCCTTCAAGTTGATCCAATGATAATTCATCTTGAATCTTGATAAAGTGAGATTTCTTTGTAAGATGATCCACAATGACCCATATAGCATTGTTTCCTCTAGATGTCCTTAGAAGTCCAGTGACAAAGTCCATGGTGATGTTCTCCCACTTCCATGTTGGTATGGGTAATGGTTTCATCATCCCCTTAGACTTTTTCCTCTCAACCTTCACTTGCTAACATATGAGGAACTTTGATATATATTCAACAATCCCCCTTTTCTTATTGTCCCACCAAAAGTTCTCTTGGAGATCTCGATACATCTTTGTTCTCCTTGTATGAATATAGAAGGTTCAGATATGTGCATCATTCAAAATATCCTTCTTTATCTCTGGATCAGATGGTACACATAATTGTGACCCAAATCTTACAAATACTTCTTCATCAATCATGAACTTATAGGATTTACCATTTTTAATACTTCCACCATTTTTAGAATTTCCACATATTTTTTTTATCATCCCTTGTTTTCTCTATGAGGGATGTTTAAGAAATCATTTGAGAAAGGATTAATGATGTTCCTCCCTTAATGATTCCCATGTCCATCCTCTGAAAATCTAAGAAGACCGAATCCTTTTCATTTCTCATCATTGATAATGATGTATGATCCTTTCTACTTAGAGCATCTGCCACCTCGTTTGCCTTACCAGGAAGGTAGTGGATTGAGCAGTCATAATCCTTGATGAGATATATCTATATTTATTGGATCATATTAAGATCTCTTTGTGTGAATATATATTTGAGACTCTTGTGATTAGTATATATCTCCCACTTCTTCCCATATAGATAATACTGCCAAATGTTTAATACAAAGATCGCTTCTTCCAACTCCAGATCATGCGTAGGATAGTTTTTCTCATAGATTGTTAGCTGCCTTGAGGCATAGGCAATTACTTTATCATTTCTCAATAGAACACAGCCTAATCCCTTCTTGGATGCATCGTTGTATGCAATAAAGAGTTCTCCGCTTTTTGGGAGTGTGAGTATTGGAACAGTGATTAGCCACTTTTTCAACTCCTTATAATAGTATTCACACTCTTGATCCCAAAAAACATTACTCCTTTCCATGTTAGCTTGGTCATTGGGTTTGAAAATCGTGAAACGTTCTTCACAAATCATCGATAATACCTAGATAGACCCAAAAAGATATGAATCTCCATTATAGATGTTGGCATGGGCCACTCTTTGATTGCATTTATCTTGGAAGGGTCCACATATATCCCTTTACTGGTGATAACATTCCCCAAGAATGATATTTCCTACACCTAGAACTCATATTTACTATACTTTTCATAAAACTTCTCCCATTTCAAAGTTTTTAACACAGTATTAAAATGATCCTCATGTTCCTCATTTCTCTTAGATTATATTAAATATCATCAATAAGGACTACACAAATTTTTTGAGGTAATATATAAATAATATATTCATTAAATCCATGAAAATTTATGGAGAATTAGTGAGTCCTAAGGGAATCACTATGAACTCATAGTTTCCATACCTCGTTCAAAAGGCATTATCGAGAATATCTTCCTTCCTCACCATTAATTAGTGATAACCAGACTGAAGGTCCACCTTAGAGAAATAAATGGCCCCACGAATTTGATTAACATGTCATTTATCTGTGGAAGGGGATACTTGTTTTTTATGATGATTTTATTGAGCTCATTATAATCAATGCAAAGGAGCATTTAACCATCCTTATTCTTGACAAAGGGGACATGTACACCCCCTGGTGAAGCACTTGGGCATATAAAAACCTACACTAGATTCTCCTGTAACATCTTCTTCAGCTCTTCCAGCTCTATAGTGGACATTTTATAAAGTATCTTTGATATAGAAAGAGATTCAGGAATAATTTCAATTGAGAACTCAACCTCTAGGTTATAAGGAAGACTATGAAACTCTTCAGGGAACGAATCAATGTAATCCCTCGGGATGGGCATGCCTTCAAGCATGATTCTCACCTTTTTCCCAATCATTTGAGCTAGACATTCTTGCTCATAAAAAATTAATATCCACACTTGAGACAATGATTCTAAAAGAGATTCATCTTACTCCTTACACTTGTAAATAATCGAAGGACACTTTGGGTTGTGAAGAGTGATTTCACTTTCCTAATATTTGATATTATATTTTTATAAAGATAGTCAATCCATACCCAAGATAGCATCAAACTCCACTAAAGGAAGTATGAAAATATATTTTGGGAGGTTCAATCCACAAAAGTTAACTAGGGAAGAGTTATAAACCATGCATAATGATATCCCCATTTTTTGTTCTCACATATAACTTTTCCTCCAAATTTTGGGGTGGTGTTTGAATAGTTATACTAAGGTTTCAAGATATAAAAGAATGTGTAGAACTAGAATATGATAGTATGTTCACTATTCCTGAATGAATAACAAGAATACATGTCACCACATCATTGTCTGGTTCCACATATGCAGTAATGATAGAATAAACCCTTCATTGTTTACATGGATGTTATTGTTCATTGCCTTCGACAACCCTTGGCTTAGAGAAATTATTTGCATAATGCCCATGATCCTTGTAGTTGTAACCCTGTAACAACCCGATATTTTATGATAAGTATTCTTTTTAATTTATTTGATGTCATGTGTTTTATGCTACAACAATATTATCTTGTGCTATACTCCACACTGTATTAGCTTGATGTATACACAACACTATTCTTAGATTGGGTTACACACAATTTCAAGTTCGTTTTATAATAGTCATTCTATGCAACATTGACTGTATATATATATATATATATATTCAATGTATAAATGAAATATGGTTGGATTCTGTTCTATGAAATAATAAAGGATTCATTCACAACACGCAACCCTGACTTGTCTTGCATTACACGCAGTCACGACCTTCCTCGATAGCGTGTGTTATACGCAATACCGGGTTTTACTAAACAACGATATATTATTATAATATTATTATGAACTAGCTGTTATGAATAGTATTAACTAAATTTTGAATTTTATAACATTATTATTCATCTTACACATTCTATATAACATGGTATAAGAACAAAATAAATTTTTCGGGTAAAATAAGTATTTTTCAAAAAATGCAGTTTTGCCGCCTTTGGATGGCGCACCCACTTTAAATATAGTTTTTGACATGTTTATAAGTTCAATTTTAAAAAAATAAAATTAATATTTGGAATCAACATATAAAATTTTACCTTGGATAAATTTTTCATATTATTCTGATAACTTTTATATTTTAATGAATAGTAAAAACAAGCTATATTTTAATTAAAAACAACTTTTTTCATCGTAATAAATTATGTGATTAAATTATAATATTTAATGGTTTAAAAGTATAAATATAATATATTTTTACCATTTAATATAATTTATGTCATTAGCCTTGATTTTACATTGAATTCGTAGGTTAAATAAATTCAATCTTTTGCAATGTTTTAAACAAAAACCCATTTTCTTTCAAAAACGGGATTAATTTTAATTTAATTTTTGAAACTTCTGTGTATTGAATTTGGAAAAATGGATTCCATATTTGGAATCAGTGGGTCCAAATTATATTAATAGACTACTTTTTATTTTTGGGCTTTATGAATAGTAACAACGGTAAATTTTATTTACCATAGTACAAGGTAAATTGGGTAATTAAGGGTAAATATAATATTATAAAATTATCCTAATACTTGTCTTAATATAATTGGATGATTATAATTTGTCCTAAGTCATATTTGGGTCGAAATGGAATCCATTAGAACCCACTTGGAGGTGATTAAGAACTTTAGTTTATTTTATTTAAAGGAAAGTCAAATATGTCTCACTCAACTTTAATAATTAAAGTATTTTTAATATGAGTTTATAAAAAATATAAATTCAATTATAAATAATCATTTGAAAGATAAAATATTTTTCTTTTTAATGGTAATATATTTGTAATTTTTTAAAGTTATTTAATTACATTATTATATTATACATTAATGATGCATAAATTATTTATTTAGTGAAAAATCAATAATATAGTTTTTATTGAAATATTAATACATATCAAAAAGCCCAAAAATCTGCACAAAACTTCTTATTAGTGTATATATAAACCCTAAGCATCCACTGGACGAATTTTTGACCATTTGGATCCTTATTAAGGCGATTATGACACTTATATTATTTTATTTCAAATGATGTCAAAGTTGTCAACTTCATAATTTAATAAATATAACAATTTAAATATTGTGATTTAAAGATTTTAAATTCGAGTAAAAGTATTATTGTGAAATTTAATAGATTTATCTTCATCATAGGATTTTATTTTTAATTTTTATGCAACAAATAAGTATATTAAATAATTATACAAAAATGTTGTTGTAATTATTTTATTAAGAGATAATCCAAATAAATGGTTTTAAAAATAATAAAATAAATATTATATGAACTATTTAATGTTCTACACTAATTTTCTAGATACATATGACATTTTATTAATCTATTAAAGCTTTTATTTCGAACATATCTTCTGTATATATTTTATTGAAATTCAAATAAATGAATAGTGTCAAAATTGACACTATTGTTATTTTATTAAAATAACATATTATAAAATTGTTTAAAAATCACAAAAACATTTAAAAATTATAAATTAAAATTTATATGATCTAAAATGTCATAAAGTGTCAAATTATGTAAAATTCACAACACATATGTAATTATTTATAAAAATTAAAAATTTAGAATATTATTAGCACAAATAAAATTAAATTGATAAATAAGGATAAATCAAGTTGATAATGTTTAAAATAAATTCCTAACATTTCTAAATTTTATTGGTTGATTATATTACAACCCTATCTCATCTAATCTTCGGATATAAGTCATTTTGGAAGTTTCTAAGTGGGTTTGGGATTTAATATAAACTAATATTTCTTATATTTCCAAAGGTGCCCTTCTCCTCCCTTATAAAAGGGCACCTCCTCCCTCTCCTCCTCACACCAATTTGAGCCTTCCATCTCTGCCACACCCGGACCATTTCACTTCCCCACTTCCATAGAAACATCCTAGAGGTCCTGGTCTTCTTTAAAGACCAATTTTAGTTCCCTAAGTGTAGGTTTCAAAGAGGCGCTTCAAAGAAGAGGTAATGTCTGTTACCGATTCTTTCAACTTTATTTCTTCTTCTACTTCTTCTTCTTTAGTTGTTTAATTATGAAGTAATAACATCAGTATCACTCATATACTGATATGTTATTATAATTATGAAACAACCCTATTTTACCATCTATCCATCCTATGGAAAACGAAATCACCGCGCGTGCGTACGTACGGAATACCATCTCCACGTTGTGGTGTAATATATTTTCCACCACCACCTTACATGGATGGGTATAATGGTGAAAGTAATGAATATATATATGATTATTTTAAATTGATATTGATTCTGTAATATTATACATACACTTTAATTCAATTCCATGATCATGGGAATGATATCATCGCTCGTGCGTACGTACGGAATACCGTCTCCACGACGCGATGAGATTCACTCTCCATGATAACCATTCAAGAATGATTATAAAGTATATATAATAAGTAAATAAAATATATGACATAATAATGCTATTGTATTTATGTATATATATATTTATGTCATCTACTTAATTCTATTCAATTCAATAAGGAAACGAAAACAGCGTTCATGCGTACGTACAGTCAACTATCTCTATGAACGGTGTATTTCTTTCCATTTATCGATCCATTATATATATATTCTGAATATATATTATATATAAATCATGTTTTTAATTCTGTATGTAAGTAATCATGATCTAAGTAATCATATGAATAATTACAAGTTAAAACACGAACGACAAATGAAACGGTTTTACCCAAAACGCTACTTTAACATGAATTTACAAAAGAACAGGTAATATAAAGTCATAAGTGAACCATATATGATATAATAACAATGAATATGATTCTTTAATAAGTCAATGAAATTATTTAAATCATTATACAGGAGTTTTGGATACGTACGAAGCATATCAGACCTAAGGTAAGGGATAATTTTGCAAATCTCATTTTTATCCGAGATTGCTTATTCGTACGTATTTACTGGGGTTATTGCTATAATCCATGTCCATGTTTTATAAAAGTGTTTTCGTGTATTTTTAAAGTCCTTTTTACCCATTTTTTACTTTTTGACTTTTACTACATGGTATGTAAGGAATCTTTCTTTTGTTTACGTTACAAGGTACTTTTTTGACTTTTTCGGCAAAAGTACGAGAAGAATGTTTTTTTTAACTTATACGACATGAAAGGATTTTTACGGTTTTATAAAGCCTTATTTTCATGAAGCTTCCTCCAAAATATTTCATGACTATTTTCAATAAAATATCCTTCTTTTAAAATTGCATGACGTTTTGTGAAAAGAAATTGATTTTGAAGAAGAAAGGATATTTTCCACAAGAATTCATTTCAAGTGTTTTATCAAAATTATTTTTCATCTAAGATGACATTATTTCATATGTTTCAAGTATAATGTCTCTATGATTTACATGGTTTCACTTTTCTTATTATGAAATGATATCCATTTCTTTTATATGGATTATGTGATGATGGGATGATATTTATGAAACCCATTTTATTTGTTGGGTTATTATGAATGATGTATGTTTATTTTGTGGCACAAGTAAGAATGATTTCATTATGAGATGGGTGGGATCTATATCTCCCTCTAATGCATTGGGTAAAGATTTATATCTCCTGAGATAGACATGGCTGGAACGGCAGGTTAAACCGGTTCAGTAATACAGGACTGGAACGAGGAGTGAACTCGATTTATAAAGGGACTTTGTCCACTAAGATGGTCTTGGCAGTAATGCCTTGGCTACTATGGAAATCATATCATGTGCTTAATGTTTTTCCATAATTGAAAGTTTTATTTACAAGCTATTTTATCATGATTGATGTTCTATTTTGATCTATGCCTTACGTACTTCCATGTTTTATGTCATTGCACAAGATTTATATGTTTAAACATTATGTACATGTTTTTATATTCAAATGTATATGGTTTGTTTTATTTTCTCCATGCTTACCATTACTGAGCATTTGAGCTCACCCTTTTTATGTTTTCCTTTCCCCAGGATGTAATGAAATGTTTTAGGTAAGAAAAAAAAGGGAAGATCTTTATGGGAGATGTTGAAGATCTTTCACCATGATTACAAGATTACATTCCAAGTTTCCAAAGACACTAAACTATTACGGTCCTTGTGTGTCTGTTTTTGTTATGTACTAAGTATTTCATAAAAGTAATGTAATGTCCATGTACGTCAAGCTTCGGGTCTCTACAGTTGCCATCAGAGGAAAGGTTTAGTTAACCTTTGGAAACTAGGATGCGAAAACTTTAGTGAGATCCCTAGAGATATATTTAAGGTATGTCTAGGGATGTCCCTAAGGTTAAGTAAACGTATAGGTTATAGTCCAAGAATTGCACTAACGATCTTAGAATTAAACCAAAGATGTTAGATATTGAAGGTACTCCCCCTTTATTATGTTGTTTTCCCTAGCATGGTATTTGCCTCTCACACTATTATTTTTGGGTTTTAGACGATGGCTAGAACCCGAAGGAACCGTATTGATCAATGTAATGGACAATCCAATGATTATCCTCCTGACCAAACCAATTTCATGGGAGATTGAGTGCACAATCTTATTTCTATAATTACACAAGCTATGAATCATTCTAGATTTTAAAATGAGTAGAGAAATGAGCAACATTCTGTTGAATCCTTCATGAGGCAGCGTCCACCTTCATTCAGCGGGTCTTCTGATCCCTTAGTGGCTGAACAATGGATCAGTACTACTAAAAAGATATTTTCAGTTCTACAATTTTCTGAGCATGATAAAGTCATCTTAGCAGTATATCGTTTGGAAGGTGATGCTGATCAATGGTGGAATCTTATCAAGAATACGAGGCAAAGAGATGAAATTGAGTCCATGGAATGGGACGAGTTCAAGAACTTGTTTTTCAGTAATTACTTCCCTCATATTCTTCGAACAAAGATGGAAAAGGAGTTTCTTGAGCTTAAGCAGAAGGATGATGAATCTGTTTCTATATACGAAGCGAATTTTACAAGACTTGTAAGGTATGCATCTGGCTTTATCATCCAACCTGAAAGTAAAGTTGATCGATTTTTCAGTGGCTTAAAACGAAGTCTTCGAAGGGCATTAGCTATAAGAGACTTCAGTAGATATGAAGAAATTGTGCGTTGTGCTATCAAGGTAGAACTGGAAGTTGGTGTAACATATCCATCTCATGGTTTTGACAAGAAACGAAAGTTGCAGTTCAAGGAGAAATCTCAGAACAATGGTGAAAAGAAGATGAATGTTTATTTATGCTCAAAGTGTGGAAAGAAGCATGGTGGATATTGCCTAAAAGGTACTAGAAAATGTTTTAAGTGTGGAAAAGAAGGTCATCGAGCAGTTGATTGTTGAAGCAATGGGAAAAAGGATTCTAATGATTTGAATAGATAAAAGACTACAGAGAACTCTCCACCAACACTTCAATGCTTCAAGTGCAAGGAAATGGGGCATTATGCTAATAAATGACCTAATCCACGAGTTAATGATGATCAACGTGAGAAACCTCTTAAGGAAAAGGATAAAGGGAATTCTCATGCGATCACTATTTGTGATGTTGAGTATAAAAATGATGTTGTGTAGTGATTAAGTGTTTATGTAATGGGATTTCAAAAATAGTATCATGGAATCTCATGTATGGTATTGTGGAATTTTGGAATATCTATGTATTGGTTTTCAATAATTATATGGTACTGGTAACCATGAAAAGGTGATTTAAATATTTTTGGAAAGTAGATGATATGCGCATAATGAAGGGATAAGAAGATAATGAGATGTTTGATTGTATTCATGATCTCATGACTGATATAAGGACTAAGTGATATTATGGTTTGAATATATAGATTTTTTGGGATTTTGGTATGTGGAAAGAGTTACCTTTTGACAGTATTCATGTTTTCACTAAGGTTATATGGTAATTTATGTTTCAAGAGAATATATGACTAAGGTATTCATGTGTTTGGAATGCAACCAACAAGATATATCTTATGATATATGTGGGATAAATGCTTGTATTCACATTCTTGGTAGATAACCTTTCTAGTAATTGTTTTCTTTATACTATGAGCTTGGACCGAAGTATTTTAGATAAGCCTAAAGATTGGAATGAATTATGTTGGACATAAGTTAGTATTGTTTAAGGATAGAACTTTTTTCGATATTATTATAGTAAGGTAGTTTTAGAAAAGGACATCCTGCAGGATGGGCGACAACCCATCGCGTCAGACAAGGCTGTGGGAATCGAACCCACAACTGAAGTGCAACTGGACTTTATCACCTACCAATGGCCTACAGTAAGTCCCTGGTTAGTAGAAACTAGTTTTATTTTATTAATCGGTATGATATATGAAGTATAAGTTCATTTTTTGAATTTTATATGATTAACCTCACCATAGATGGACTTATGTATATTTGATAACTTTTTCTTGAAACAGATGGAATGACCCATCATTCTATCACATGATCTGCTAACTCTTCATGAATAACAAATTCAACTTAATTTCTTTAATAGATGAAGTGGAAATTGTTCAAAGCACGAACAACAGTGAGATTGTACCAAAATCAAGCAAGTATTTCTTCTAATTCAAAATTTTCAACTTTAGGGAAATGATATTGAAAACCAAAAATGTTTTCCTAGTGATCATATATCCGATGAATCAGATGGTACCTTAGATCATCACAAATATATGGATTTTTGATTGATGGCTTTTTCATAGTCATGTTCTCTACCACTCTCCATCATAACTTGATGGTTAGATTTTTCTTCTATATCCATATTTTCACCTATGTTCTCCAATGTGGAAACCCAGTGATGAGTTAATTTAGGTAACCGTTATGTTTTATACTTTAGTTTTTAAAGCCAAGTTTTGATATTCCTTTTTACGATGTGGGTTTCTATTAAAAAAACTTTCGAGTAGTAAACCATTTATAACCCCGACGAATTTCGAGGGCGAAATTCCTTTTAAGGGGGGTAGAATGTAACAACCCGTTATTTTCTAATAAGTATTCTTTTTAATTTATTTGATGTCATGTGTTTTATGCTACAACAAGATTATCTTGTGCTATACACCACACTTTATTAGCTTGAATTATACACAACACTGTTCTTAGATTGTGTTACACACAATTTCAAGTTCATTTTATAATAGTCATTCTACGCAACATTGACTGTATATATATATATATTCAATGTATAAATGAAATATGGTTGGATTCTGTTATATGAAATAATAAAGGATTCTTGCACAACACACAACCCTGACTTGGCTTGCATTACACGCAATCACGACCTTCCTCGATAGCGTGTGTTGTACGCAATACCAGGTTTTACTAAACAACGATATATTATTCTAATATTATTATGAACTAGCCGTTATGAATAGTATTAACTAAATTTTGAATTTTATAACATTATTATTCATCTTACACATTTTCTATAACATGGTATAAGAACAAAATAAATTTTTCAGGTAAAATAAGTATTTTTCAACAAATGCAGTTTTGCCGCCTGTTGATGGCGCACCCACTTTTAATCTAGTTTTTGACATGTTTATAAGTTCAATTTTACAAAATAAAATTAATATTTGGAATCAGGATATAAAATTTTACCTTGGATAAATTTTTCATATTATTCTGATAACTTTTATATTTTAATGAATAGTAAAAACACGCTATATTTTAATTAAAAACAACTTTTTTCATCGTAATAACTTATGTGATTAAATTATAATATTTAATGGTTTAAAAGTATAAATAGAATATATTTTTACCATTTAATATAATGTATTCCATTAGCCTTGATTTTACATTGAATTTGTAGGTTAAATAAATTCAATCTTTTGCAATGTTTTAAACAAAAACCTGTGTTCTTTCGACAACGAGATTAATTTTAATTTAATTTCTACACCTTCTGTGTATTGAATTTGGAAAAATGGATTCCATATTTGTAATCATTGGGTCCAAATTATATTAATAGACTACTTTTTATTTTTGGTCTTTATGAATAGTAACAACGGTAAATTTTATTTACTATAGTAAAAGGTAAATTGGGTAATTAATGGTAAATATAATATTATAAAATTATCCTAATACTTGTCTTAATACAATTGGATGATTATAATTTGTCCTAAGTCATATTTGGGTCGAAATGAAATCCATTAGAACCCACTTGGAGGTGATTAAGACCTTTAGTTTATTTTATTTAAAGGAAAGTGAAATATGTCTCACTCAACTTTAATAATTAAAGTATTTTTAATATAATTTTATACAGAATATAAATTCGGTTATAAATACTCATTTGAAAGATAAAATAGTTTTCTTTTTCATGGTAATATATTTGTAATTTTTTAGAGTTATTTAATTACCTTATTATATTATACATTAATGATGCAGAAATTATTTATTTTGTGAAAAATCAATAATATAGTTTTTATTGAAATAATAATACATATAAAAAGGCCCAAAAATCTGCACATAACTTATTATTAGTGTATATATAAACCCTAATCATCCACTGTCCTAATTTTGGACCATTTGGATCCTTATTAAGGCGATTATGACACTTATATTATTTTATTTTAAATGATGCCAAAGTTGTCACCTTCATAATTTAATAAATATAACAATTTAAATATTATAATTTCAAGATGTTAAATTCTAGTAAAAGTATTATTATGAAATATAATAGATTTATCTTCATCATAGGATTTTATTTTTAATTTTTATGCAACAAATTAGTATATTAAATAATTATACAAAAATGTTGTAGTAATTATTTTATTAAGAGATAATCCAAATAAATGGATTTAAAAATAATAAAATAAATAATATATGAACTATTTAATGTAATCCATTAATTTTATAGATACATATGACATTTTATTAATCTATTAAAGCTTTTAGTTTGAACATATCTTCTATATATATTATATTTAAATTCAAATAAATGAATAGTTTCAAAATTGACACTATTGTTATTTTATAAAAATAACATATTATAAAATTGTTTAAAAATCACAAAAATATTTAAAAATTATAAATTAAACTTTATATGGTCTAAAATGTCATAAAGTGTCAAATTATGTAAAATTTACAACACATATATAATTATTTATAATAATTTAAAATTTAGAATATTATTACCACAAATAAAATTAAATTGATAAATAAGGATAAATCAAGTTGATAATGTTTAAAATAAATTTCTAACATGTCTAAATTTTATTGTCTCATGATATTACAACCCTATCTCATATAAGCTTCGGATATAAGTCATTTTGGAAGTTTTTATGTGGGGTTGGGATTTAATATAAACTAATATTTCTTATATTTCCAAAGGTGCCCCTCTCCTCCCTTATAAAAGGGCACCTCCTCCCTATCCTCCTCACACAAATTTGAGCCTTCAAGCTCGGCCAACCCCTGAACATTTCACTTCCCCAATTCTCTAGAAACATCCTATATGTCCTGGTCTTCTTCAAAGACCAATTTTAGTGCCCTAAGTGTAGGTTTCAAAGAGGCGTTTCAAAGAAGAGGTAATGTCCGTTACCGATTCTTTCAACTTTATTTCTTCTTCTACTTCTTATTCTTTAGTTGTTTCATTATGAAGTAATAACATCAGTATCATTCATATACTGATATGTTATTATAATTATGAAACAACCCTATTTTACCATCTATCCATCCTACGGAAAACGAAATCACCGCGCGTGCGTACGTACGGAATACCGTCTCCACGCCGTGGTGTAATCTATTTTCCACCACCACCTTACATGGATGGGTATAATGGTGAAAGTAATGAATATATATGATTATTTTAAAGTGATATTGATTCTGTAATATTATACATAAACTTTAATACAATTCCACGATCATGGGAATGATATCATCGCTCGTGCGTACGTACGGAATATCGTCTCCACGACGCGATGAGATTCACTATCCATGATAACCATTCAAGAATGATTATAAAGTATATATAATAAGTAAATGAAATATATGACATAATAATGCTATTGTATTTATGTATATATATATTTATTTCATCTACTTAATTCCATTCAATTCAATAAGGAAACGAAAACAGCGTTCATGCGTACGTACGGCCTACCGTCTCCATGAATGGTGTATCTCTTTCCATTTATCAATCCATTATATATATATTATGAATATATATTATATATAAATCATGTTTTACATTATGGATGTAATTAATCATGATCTAAGTAATCATATTAATAATTACAAGTTAAAACACGAATGACAAATGAAACGATTTTACCCAAAACGCTACTTTAACATGAATTTACAAAAGAACGGGTAATATAAAGTCATAAGTGAACCATATATGATATAATAAAAATGAATATGATTCTGTAATAAGTCAATGACATTATTTAAATTATTATATAGGAGGTTTGGATACGTACGAAGCATATCGGACCTAAGGTAAGGGATAATTTTGCAAATCTCATTTTTATCCGAGATTACTTATTCGTACGTATTTACTAGGGTTATTGCTATAATCCATGTCCATGTTTTATAAAAGTGTTTTCATGTATGTTTAAAGTACATTTTACCCATTTTTGACTTTTTTAATTTTATTACATGCTATGTAAGGAATCTTTCTTTTGTTTACGTTACGAGGTACTTTTTTGGCTTTTCCGGCAAAAGTACGAGAAGAATGTTTTTTTAACTTATACAGCATGAAAGTATTTTTACGGTTTTATAAATCCTTATTTTCATGAAGCTTCCTCCAAAAGATTTCATGACTATTTTCAACAAAATATCCTTCTTTTAAAATTGCATGACGCTTTGTGAAAAGAAATTGATTTTGAAGAAGAAAGGATATTTTCCACAAGAATTCATTTTAAGTGTTTTATCAAAATTATTTTTCATCTAAGATGACATTATTTCATATGTTTCAAGTATAACGTCTCTATGATTTACATGGTTTCACTTTTCTTATTATGAAATGATATCCATTTCTTTTATATGGATTATGTGATGATGGGATTATGTTTATGAAACCCATTTTATTTGTTGGGTTATTATGAATGATGTATGTTTATTTTGTGGCACAAGTAAGAATGATTTCATTATGAGATGGGTGGGACCTATATCTCCCTCCAATGCATTGGGTAAAGATTTATATCTCATGAGATAGACATGGGTGGAACGGCAGGTTAAACTGGTTCAGTAATAAAGGACTGGAATGAGGAGTGAACTCGATTCAGAAAGGGACTTTGTCCACTAAGATGGTCTTGGCAGCAATGCCTTGGATACTATGGAAATAATATCATGTTCTTAATGTTTTTCCACAATTTAAAGTTTTATTTACAAGCTATTTTATCATGATTGATGTTCTATTTTGATCTATGCCTTACGTACTTCCATGTTTTATGTCATTGCACAAGATTTCTATGTTTAAACATTATGTACATGTTTTTATGTTCAAATGTATATGGTTTGTTTTATTTTCTCCATGCTTACCCTTACTGAGCATTTGATCTCACCCTTTTTATGTTTTATTTTCCCCAGGATATAAATAAAGGTTTTAGGTAAGAAAGAAAAGGGAAGATCTTTATGGGAGATGTTGAAGATCTTTCACCACGATTAGAAGATTACGTTCCATGTTTCCAAAGACACTAAACTATTATGGTACTTGTGTGTCTGTTTTTTTTATGTACTAAATATTCCTCAAAAGTAATGTAATGTTCATGTACGTCAAGCTTCGGGTCTCTACAAACCCTGCATTGTAGGCTGAGTGTTGATCTGAAACTTCCTTTATTATTCCACGTTATTGGGATTTGTCATATCCCATCGACGATTCTTGGTCAGATGTCCCATTATTCTTTATTTGAATCAATTCTTGGTTCCCTTTAGATGGTTACCAAGATTCTTATCACGATAACTTTTATATGTGGGATTTTTGGGATTTTTTTCATCATAGGACTTCTTTGTTGAACCACCAATGTAGTTCTCCATTTTTTGCTTCTTATCACTAGGCATACGAGACCACTGAGAGTCTCTAATCTCTATTTCAACCATGAGGTCATAAAAAACAATATCCTCATAAATATCGAGGTCTTGAATCTACAACACCTTCAGTATACTCATATTTATCCCACTAAAGAAGCAAACCACCTTTCTTTAAATGTTCATAAAAAAGCTAGAGGCGTACCTTGAAATCCTTGTAATTTTTGTTTCATATGCCCTGATGGACTTATCTTCCTTCTACTTGAGTCCGAGGAACTCTCTTTCTATCTTGATATATAGGGTTAAAGGAAAATATTTATTAAAAAACATCCTATTAAATTCCTCCCAATCCATGGAATCAATTTTTTCTTGGGACTTTGTATTCTTTATTAGTGTCCATAATAGATCTGCTTCTCCATCAAAACGATAGACCACCAGTACAACTTTCTCTTCTTCCATGAACTAGAGGATGGAGATTATCTTTTCAATGGAGTTAATCCACTATTCTGTGAGGAGGGGATTAGAAGATCTGCTAAACATGGGGGGCCTTTTCTGCATGATGGGTTCTACGACAACTTGTTCTTTCCTTGGAGGAGGAGGGTGTTCCACATGATTCAAGTTATTATTCATAACTTGATCCATATGAGAAAGTATTTTCATGAAGTTTTGATTACTTTTTCCCATCATATCAGGCATATCATTATGTCAATATTCACATTGCCTTTCAAATTGTTTGTTGAAACGTGTTCTTCTATTTCCATCCATTATCTATGAAAAACATCATATAGTTAGACGGTTTGAATACTTAGTTATTGAACATAAAAAAGGAAAATTTTGAACATAAAGGATAAACTTGTAAAGGAGAAGTATATCCTAACTTGTGATTCCTTAGGTTTAAATCTAGGTTATTCTCGGTCTATTTCTTAGCTTATATTATTATGGTATTTTTTATATTCCATTCATAATGGTTTGTACTAAACTCATGAATATACCAAAGCATATTCCTTAGGAGTTTCAAACCAAGAGTGCAGCAATGACCATTTTCATGTACTAGGATACCATGGGTCATGCCTGAAACTCCTTGTTGGAGTTTTCACTCCTAGGTACATCTCTGCCAGAGCCACCTCTACCTATTTGTATACAGACAGGGATGTATTTTCTTGATAAATCACTTACTCTATACTTACCAAAATTAAGGGATGTTTTCTTATACTTAGTCTCATCCTAAAGGTTCTCAGTAAGGTTCTATATTCCTAATCTCAAAATATAACTAGACCATCCTCTAATACTGACTCTAGCGACCCTAGCCTTTTACATATAACATTGTATGATTTTAAGCATAATTACACATCAGAATACAAGCCAAGGATTGTAAAGTCTAGTGTCTTAGAAGACTAGGTAAAAAATCAAGCATTATAATAACAAATTTTTATTTAAACTTCAAAATCAGCTCCTATCTTCCATTGTGCTCATACATCTTCATAGGATAACCTGTGGATAACATGAACAAAGGGATGATCCAAAATACCAGTAAAGAATAACCATAAAAAAAGAATTAGAACATGGGATAGAAGGCATGAAATGTTGATATAAAAAGTAATTTAACATATGTAATCGTAACATATAAACAAGGAATCATATAAAAATGGAGTCGTAATAATGTGGAAGCAAGATAAAACATGAATTTAGTACGATTCAAGGATAACCGCCAAGACCATCGCACATAATGTCTCATGGGACTCAACTTTACACAATGCATTGGAGCGCTATCTAGGCGCACCCATCTTAACATTTGATTAATATGTTTTCCACATAATTAATCATACATAATCAATATTACATAAACATAAAGGTTACCCATGTAAAAAATTGGGTACTATAATCATGTCATAAAGTATAACAAATGGGTGTATCATAAAAGTGAATATGAAAGAAAGGAACTAAAATATAAATGTAAATTAATGAGGGGAAATAGGAATGTTTCATGGTAAGTGATTTCAAGTAGAATGTACAACATGTAATAAAAGTATTTAAGGAATTTTAGCGTTAAAATACTTTTGATAGGTTTTAAGGAAAATACTATATAGTCTTTAAAATAGAAAAGGGAACAATACTTTATAAAAAAATAGAAGTGAACCCAAAAAAATTTCATAATAAAAATGAATTATTGTATAAAGACAATGGTGGATTATAATAGAATATATATTTCACTTGAAATTGGGTAATAATTCAGGAAGTTCCCTTGAAACGGGTTAGCTTGTTAAGAAGTATTGAGGAGGGAATCACTTAAAACATGTATATCCCAAAAAGAGAATGATATAAGGGTCTTGATAAATGATGTTTTTACATGTAAACATAATTTATAATATTCTAATAAATATATAAAATAACTTCATTTTGGTAGAAAGAATGATCAGGTAACCTGAAGTAATAAAGGAGATTTGGGTAGAATTCTTCATGGATTATTAGCATGGTATCGAGTGTACTTAAGAGGGATTCATGAGATAAAAATGGGTTTATAATAACTTATAAATCATAAGGTAAGTATGGGGGAGGTTTTAAATCATATCCCATCATTAGGGATTACACATAAAATGGCATAGCATAGAGGACATTTTGGAATTAAAGTGAAATGGAGAGGTTCCCTTACCTTAAGTCTGATGGTGTTCTCCACTTGTTATTAATGAAATAAATAAAAAAATTAGGTTTATTAATTAATAATTCCAGAACATATTATATATTTAATTGATTTAGTATACCCTTTCTGAGTTCATTAATGGACTTTTTAATGGGTAAAGTGGTTCCATTTCATTATTCGGGTTTGTTCGTTTTCTTGGTTTTTATGATCGGTTTACTTATGTTCATGAACGGAGAATCATGTAAAATGAGAATTTTTGTTTAGAATTGAAGTTATATGTTGTTATTTAACATCCATAAGGTTACATGATTATAAAATTAATTTTTTATTTGGAGTGAACATGAATCATTTTATTAAACATTAATGATAAATGCTTGATTTAATTTTAGTGATTTTTCTCACAATAAACTTGTTTTGTATTATTATTTTACATCGTCAGTGAATAGGGATTACGAAACATTAGATAAAATAACATAAAAATATAATAGTTTTTTTTCACCATAAAAATGGTTTCATGACTAGAATTTAAGATAGTAATAGAAATTGATAAGTTGTCATCCTTGAATGTGCTAAATTAACACATCTCAAACGGCGTTTTTATTTCCTTCAAATAAAATGTGATGAAAGGAGAGATGATAATGAATTATCCCATTTGAGTAACCGAATTCTAGTAAATTTATGTGACTAGAGTTTTCATACCATTTTGATTAGTAGATATTAGGAAAGAAAAGATAACAAAGAAACTAAAAAATGAAACAAAAGAAAAGAGGAATTTTACCTCTTGAATCAACCTTCCTTGAGAGGCTCTTAAGAGGATAGGATATAGTTTTTTTAAGAGGATAAGGTATATTGGAAATTTTGGAGGAGATTTAGGAGATATTTTGAAGAATATAGGCAAGGCACAAGACATTAGAGGATTGAAGAGAAGTGGTAAGGAGGGGTGGTATTTATAGTAGAGGAGAGGAGAGTTTTCATAATATTTAATTCCTTAGTTTATTATTTTCCCACAAGACCAGAAATAGTGATGATTACATGACCAAAAATAGTAATATTTTCATTTGAGTTCGAGATAATTTCCTTAAATCATCCATACATCAGCTGATGACATCATAATTCATGTATTTAGCATTTATCTTAAATTATCTTATTTTACTATTCATCAAAAATTCAAGTATTTTAGAAAAATCCCAAAAATTCACCCTAACCATTTTTAGACATCTAGAATCCAAAAATGAAATCTATTTTTAAAAAATAATTTTTTAATTATGATTAAATTTAATTAAAATCATAATTTACTTAAAAAAAACAATTTTAAAACATTTATTTTCTTATTCCTAGATATAGGTATATTGTACTTCCACTTCAATATTACTTAAATACTATCATAAGTAATATTACTATTCATTAGGGTATGTCACTATTCATAAGGTTAACATTACTTTTCATAATGGTATGTTACTATTCACCAAAAAATAAGTTGGTCATATTAGACTCCAAATAACTTAATGATCACAACCGTATATGTGAGATTTTTTAAATTCAAAACTCATAAGTGACAAAATTATGTTTAAAGGTCACATAGAACTTAGTAGTTCATTATTTTGTAATTTAATGTGATTATATTACATAATTATAAAAGGTAAATTTCCATTGAAAATTTTGGTTCGTTAGATTTAGGGACTTTTTTTAGCCTTTATCATAATATTTGTAACCTTAATTACTAAATTTAGTCTTATTGTGGTGACAATTATTTACTATTATTACTATTCATAATGACAAAAAGTAAAAGGAGCATATTTTACAATTTTAGACCACCTAATTAAAAAACATGATATCCATTTTCAAGAATAAATTTCTATAAGTGTTAAAAATTAATTTAATATTAAAACATAGACTGTAATGAGAAACAATGTTTCAGAAAATTTCCTTTTAAGTATAAAAATACTTTATAATATATTCAAGTATAAAATCCATTCCAAAGAAAATAATTGGATTATATTTAATAAAAATTAAATAATTAAATTTTAAAAATAATCCAAAGTATAATTTTACTTTGTAAATAATTTAAAATATAATACATTTTTCAATAAAAATCAATGTTTTTCATTATTCATTGAAAAATCGAACTTATCCAAAAAATATAAAAATTTTACCATAAGATACATTTGATATGATGATTTAAAAATTGATATCATTTTTATAAAATAAAATTTATAAAATTTATAAAAAATAATTATATTATTTTCTCACAAAAAATAATAAAACCCATTATTGAATAGAATGTATTTTTAAAAAATAAAATTACTTTACTACAAGTTGAGTTATTATTTACTAAGAAATTATAAATATGTTTTTATTGATTTTTACCTTCATATGTATTTTCTTAAGAATTTAATCATATTATTACCCTCTAATTTAACATTTATATTATAATGGTCATATTTAAATAATAATATTTCATAGTTCATTTAGGTTTGGTGTTGCGTGTTGTATACGCTATCAAACATAGCTTTCTTTTTAAAAACTCAAATTGTTACATTTAAAATACATAAAAATGAAACTAAAACATTACATAATTATTTTATTCTCAATAATGAGCTCTTAAATCATTTTGAGCACCTAAAACATCATTTAGGAATACATAAAATAATGGTTTGATCTATAAAGCTTGGTAAGGGAATAAACATGATAATAAATCATAAAATGTGAGTCCAATAGCATAATATGACATAAAAAACAAGAAAGATCATGAAAAATAACATTTCAGCATAACATAAATAAAATGATATCATAATATCGTGGTAATATATGAAAGTGGCGACAACATACAAATGACATGACTATAAGTTGAGGATAACTCTCAAGAGAAAAAACAAATGGGATAATAGTACCATCTTAGATCAATTTTACTCCTAAATCCCATACTTACCCTATAATGAGACAAAAACATTACCCAATAAATTGGACCACTGTTTAGGAACACCCATCATAACATGTACATGATTGTGTGTTCTACAAAAGGAAATCAACCATAAGGTATAAACATAATAATTACCCATGGAAATAAATGGGTTTAATAATATTGACTCATATCATAATCAAAGGAAATTTCATAAAGATTACAATGGAGAGAATGGATTAAATATTTTGGATGTTCATATCTGAGTAAATAATCATAGGTCTCAAAATATGGTGTTTATATGGAAAAACATCATGTGAAAGGGTGGATAATTAAGTATATAAATAAATATTCAAAATAGTGTTATAAGGAATCGATTAATTTTTTTTTGAGAAATAATAACTATAGAATTTTATTCTAAAATCATAGGTATACCATAATGGTTATACCTAAAATATTACTTTATTTAATGAAATCAGGATTGGAAATAAATACTTTAAATGAGTTTTACATAAAATTTTTAAGGGGTAGAAAATTTCCCCATAATTAGGTTTGATTTTAAAGGATAAATTTTAGAAATGAACTTAAATAATGTGTTACCTCATCAAAGGAATGTAGAATAAGCTCATTATATATAAAGGAGACATATATATAGAATTTATAATCATTATATAACATCAAATAGGAATAAAAAGTGGATTTTAGAGATAAAGTTCATATACCATAAAATAGTGAATGTTAGTTGGAACTAGAATGTTATTACATCAGTTACAACTCAATAATTCAATTATTTAGCTTATAATGTTAAATAGTGTATTTTATTGAATTTCACTATTCACCAAAAATTCAATTATTTTTGAAAAATATCAAAAATTCACCCTAACAATTTTTCAAAGTGTAAATTATAAAATTAAATCCATTTTATGAAAATAATTCTCTAAATATGAGTCATTTATTTTTAAAATAAATTCTTCATTTATTTAAAAAATACAAATATTAATATTGTGATCAATTTTTTGACCCTTTAAAATTTTACTTATGGTCTCATAAAATTATAATATCATTATAATAAAAATTAATATTTATTTATAAGTCCATTATTATTAAAATAAAAATTATTTTAAATAATTCTGTTTATTATAACAGTGCAATTAAAACATTTATATTTTACAAAAAAAAATAAACCCTTAATTTATCATTTTTAAAACATTTAAATACTTATACCATGATACAAATATATCATATTATCATTTCATAAGATACCTAAATATTATTTTCATAGTTTTGTAAGTGAGGATACTATTATAACTGTCAAGTTAATATTGTTAATGGTTAGATTAGAATTCTAACGGTTATGTTATTGTTCCAATAGTAAGATTTGTAATGGTCATATGGGTTTCATAGTTCCAATAAATACCTCATATTTCATTCATTCTTTACTAACTTTTATTTTATCTCAAGATTATATATTTTCATTTTCAAAATTCATATTTCTTTAGTAATATCCTGCTTCATTTTTACAATATTGTTCATGAGTGATATTATTCTAGGGGACCGAGCATATCCAAACATTCCTATTATTATAATGTTAGTTTTTATTTTCATCCCATTGTAATATGTTTAATTCTTATGGAAAAATTTATTATCTATAATTAATTTTTAAATTAATATAATAAAATTTATTTGGTTTTATCATTTGGTTTTTATGCATTATATAATATTGTATTATTGAAAATGGACACAATTATACATTCATAAGGGAAATTGAATTTATAAAACTATGGATCATTATATTAATTCCTTATTTTGTTTTGTTTGGTGCATTTAGTAACATACCAATAACACTATCATGTATATTTTTTCCACATACATGACATCAAGAAAATTTCAGACATACAAACTATTCTAGTATGGTAATTCTAAGAAAATTGATCTCTTTTTTGAACCTAATTTGATTTTGTGTTTTGAAAAGGTTTTACTAAAAATAGTGTTGATATATTTTACTTCGTTGAATAGTAAATCACCTGTTAGTAAAGATGGTTTTTTACCTTGTTTTGTATTTCCATTTAATGATGTCGTCCATTATCGACATTTAGTCTTCAGGGTAAAAATTTTAGATGTGCTAAAAACAGTCTTTATGGAATGATTCAACCTAACTATGTGTGTACCTTCTTTGAAAATGGGACACACCAACATTCTATTAATGATATAGCTTGACAAATTTCTATAATTAGGAAAGTCATATATCATCCTGTACAATATTTCTCTTAATTTGAACTCTTCACTTCTATGATTATCGTACAATGTAACACTTATATCCCACATCAGATCTTTGATCAACAGAGCCAAATTGAAATCAGTATCGTTATCTATTTTTTTTGTACAAATTAAGAAGAGACAACATAAGGTATATATGCTTCATGAATGACCATGGTGGAATGTTTTAATTTTGCAATATAACAATTCATGAACTATGAGTATAAATTTTACACCAAAATAATTATTCCACATATAGATAACACAAGATAGAGGTTTATTGTCTTGTTTCCAAATTCTGACTACTCATAATCAATTTTCCTCCACTAATGAGAGTATATTGGGTGATGTAGTTTCCCATATTCAATTCGTGTGCCCACATGAAATTTCAATTATCTAGTGGTTCACTGATATCCATATAGTTATTTATAACTTGAAATGAAAGGAAAGCGCTATAAAATATTCAAATGAATGGATTCATCTTTATTTTTATCAATCCAGGCCATAATTTGTTCATTTATTGAGTGATTCATATTCCTCGTAAAATAATATACACTCTTCTAGATAGGAATTTATTTTTTCAGATATCATACCCATTAAACGTATCATCCATTTAGCATCATATTTTTTATAAGGAAAAACATTTTCTTTTAGTGGAATATCATTCAAGATACCATGTAATTCTATAAATTTTCTTTTTCTCTATCTGCTACTATCTATCAAATTATATTACTTGAATACAGCTAAAAATGATGTGTATTTAATATAAATAGTATACAATGGTATCTTTTCAAAGTTATATATCTTCTCAAATAACTTTGGACAATTAAAAAGGTTATCCTCAGTTTCCATTTCCATTTCTTTCATATGATATCCATCATACTTTACACTAGTATTCATATCAAATGATAAATAAATCACAATATCATCTTATCCAGTGTGTAGATTCAATTATTCTAGGGGTTTAGTACAACATTTATAGATTTTCTCTATTCCATGAAAAATTAAATGTTCTTACAAATCTTTTGGATAAGTACGTCTTGAATACAACAACATAACATGAATAAAGGATTTCAAAGGGGTTTTCTGTGCACTCTATTACAAACTTTTTGAATTAAAAAACTCCATCCTTATACTTATTTTTCATATGATTAATATCCATCCATTTTCAATTCATATCCATCCAATTAGTTTCAAAAATATTCATTTTTTACCAAAAAAATAAATATAGTTATGGTATCAATAACATGTATGTGTACATTTATATGCAAATAAAATATCATAATTTTGGTGTAAATATATAATTGGGTACATTTGTGTGTCTAATCATATTTTTGTGTAAATACATAAATATTATTTTTGAAATAAGTATAGAATCATTATAATAAATAGAGAAATTTATTAATACTTATGAGAAATTTGATTATTTTCCTAATAAAAAAATTCATACCCACTTTGGACACTCAAAGAAGCAATGAAAACAAAAGTTGTAATGAGAAAATGCAAAATAATTTTTTTCCTATCCATATCTAGATAAAACTCTAGTGACTTAAATATTTAACATATTGAGTGATATACTAAACTATATTTTACATAATCTCGTATTATTTATTTGGGGAGTGATTAGATTTAGTTAAAAAAATGTTTTTTTCTTTCTTACCAAACAATTTAATTGATGTTTTCTCTTACATTAATTTGTTTGAATATGTTTCATTTTAATTTTATTGAACGTTTAATGATATTATAATAATTCAAAACTAAATAATAATGGTTTTAATTATTTAAAAATAATTTAAATTTATTAACACTCAATTGATATTTTGAGCATAGATACCATTCCATTGAGATCTTATTATAGTCAACATTGATTACTTAATCAATTTTTCTCAAGGAAATTCAATTCTCATTATGATTATAGTAAATAATATATTTGGTTATAAACATATCAATTCTTAGTTTGTAATTATGGATTAAGTAATGAAAATAAACCATTGAATGAAATATTTTGGAAAATTGAGAAGAGAAACCTTATAGCTTGAACATGTTTAAGGTCACTACTCAAAATCTAGTTCTCACATTCCTAAAAAAGATGAATTATTTAATTTTCAACTCTCTTTCACTCATTCACTTGTTTTTAATTATTCAAAACAAACTATTTTCACACTCATTTTCTAATAAAATTAAATATCTTTAATTAAATAATAAATATTCTTCCAATAAATATCACTCTATTCATTTTGAATTAATTAATCTTTTAGGTTACAAATAAATCAATTAGAAACACCCTCGAGATACAACATAAAGCATCTATGCTATATTCATTTGTAAAAAATATTTTGATTGGGACTTAGCTATAAAATTATCACTATAAAATGGGAATTATTTTCCCAGGGGTTACCAAGAATTTCACTATTTTCATATTTAGATTCAAATATTTTTTGAAATCCATCTTATTAATTTCAATTTCTAATTAAAAAAGTTATTTTATATCTATAATCTCAATCCAAAACACCCACACACTGATTTAGAGTAATTTTATCATTAAAATAATTGTTATTTTCTTAAATGATCAAAAAAAATATTGGGGAGATAGATTATATGATTTTAGAAGAGTCATTTAAGGTCGAAATTTTGTGAAGGGAAACCTAAAACATCTCCTACCAAAATTAATAAATTAAAAACACCCAAAATTGATCATCTAAACCCTTTGAAAATCATGGCCCAACAAAGAAATATGAATGAATTAGCTACATCGAATCTGAGTAATCAAAAACCAGATTGTCTCGATTGTTTATGTTTTCTCAAGCTATTACATTATAGATAGATCAAAGGGAACGAGGCTGTTATGGTACATATTCAAAGAAGAACTATAAATTATAAAAAAATATCAACTAAAATAGATTATAAATAATCACATAAGGATCATCTAATAAGTTTTAGGGGTAGTGGATGTAGAGGTAAAGTTGCACAAGATTTTGAATGCCACTAGTGAGTGGGGTTCTAATAAGGTTGATTTTAAAATAATGAGAAGGGTTTTGTCAATTTTTCTTTAAGTGAAGATAATAAATATTTAAAATAAATTATAAAAATTTTAAATGCATATATTTTAAAAATGAATAAATTATAAACAAAGTACAAAAATTAATTAACATTACTAATGAATAAATAATATTAAATTCCTAAATGTAATAAATGAGTGAAATTTAATATCTAAAAATGAATATCCTTCAAAAATATTAATAAAATGAATAAGTTTTATTACTTATATAAATTATTACAAAAAATTAAAAATGATTGATATAAAAGATAGGTTTCTGGAAATCTCACCTTCGATGAATCCATAGAATAAAAGTGATACTTCTCAATTTATAGGGTTTAATGATGGAATTTCTTCATGATTCATAATTCAATCTCAAAGATGCCCTTACAGATGGTGAAGTTTGTTTTGATCAATTAGTTTTAGTCGAACTACAAGGGAAGAAAGAAGTTCTGGAGTCTAGGATCAAAGATATGTATTCTTTAGATTCATTTTGGAATTTTACAATAGGAATAATTCTCATGGAAGGCTCCACAAATCATGTTACAGCGAATAAGGAGGATATTTTTAAGAAAATGGACTTATGTAAGTTCCCCATTGTTTCTAGACTCATTATCCCAAAGTATTCAAGACCATGGAGCCTTGAAAAATTGGTTTAAAATGTTTTGATGATTTGGGGATGAAAAATATAGTGTATCAGGCTTGACATACATGGATACTACATCATTTTAGATGAATATTTTTCACATTAAAAAATTTCATTCCTGAGGACCATAATAGTTTAGTGTATTAATAAACATATAACACAATCTTATACTCTTTTTGAATGATCTTCAATGTTTTCCTAAAATATATTCCCATTTAGTAATCTTATTAAAACCTTTCTTTATAACCTAGGGAAATTAAATATAAGAAAGGGTGATCTCAAATGATCAATAAGGTTAAATAAAGTACATATGTAACCATAAAATGGAATAAGGGTGTGAGAACATGAGAAGAAAATTTTAAGTTCATACCCTACGTATCAAAGATCAAATCATGAGTCATGAAAAATTTATCAGTATTTTATAAGACATGAATCATAAGGATATCAATGAACATGAGTTGTGAGAGAGTATAGTTGGCATAATACATAGAATTATGGAATAAACATAAGTATATAAAAACATTCCCTATATGTCAAGGCTCATTTAGAAAACATATCATGGTGCTTTATAGGGACTACACCTATTGGATAGGACACACCACCATCCCCAGTCGTAGTCTTTTCTGTATAGTGGATCAAGTTACACATTCTTCCTATAGTGAATCAGGTTTCCCATTATTCCCATAGTGAATCAATCCCATCAATTTTCTTCCCATCGTTATATCATGAGATATACATCTTTACTCAATAAATTAGAGTGAGATATAGGTCTCATCCATCACATAATAAAATCATACATACATGTACCACAAGATAATAAAACATTAAACATATCATGATGCATAAAAAGATATGGGTTTATTAAACATCAAATCAAACCCCATGAAATGAAATGGGTATTATAAACATGTCATCATATCATAACCTATGGAAAATAGATAGGTTTCATAATCATTTCATCAAAGCATAACCCATGAAAAGAAGCATGTTTCAAAAGCATATAACCCATGGAAGAGAAATAGGTTTCATAAAAAAAATTTCATCTTAAATAAAAACCATTAAAAGAAATAATAATAATGGTATTTTTGGATCATATCCCCATTAAATAATAAACAATTTCAAAGGATGAAATACTAGATGTAGAAGGATTTTGAAAGATCACTTAGAACATTTATTATGGAAAATATAATTTCTTTGAAAATCCCTTTAAAAAAATATTTTACAAAATCCTTTTCTTATGAATAAATCTATTAAATTTCATTTAAAACATTTCTTGATGAAAATATATTTTTTTCTTTAAAAAACTATTTTTAAAACATAAAACATTTTGAAAACATTTTTCTTTGAAAATGGAATTGAAAACATATAAATTAATTATGAAAACCTTTTAAAAACTTTTTGAAAAAAACATTCAAAACATATAAATAAGGATTCGAAACATTTTTAAAACATTCTTATTGATACTTTTAAACCCAATAAAAAAGTTATACATATTTTGAAAACATTTTTCTTTGATAAATATATTGAAAAGTTATAAATAATCTTGAAAACATTTTGAAATATTTTTCTTTGAAAACCAATTTAAGAAAATGAATTTCTAAACTATTTTAAAAAATAATTTTCTTTAAAAATATAATTGTAAACATGAAAAGGAATATTAATTTAAATTATGGTCACAAAAGTGGGTAAATCCATAGATGTTGAACATTTCTTTTGCACCGTAAAATGTTTAGAAAAGTTTCTTGATCAAAAAATGAAAAGAAGATTCCCTTTAAAAAAATTTGAAAAAATGTAAAAAATGGTTAAAAATTTATTTTCAAAATCATATTATAATATTATAATGTTTTTTAAAAAATGTATTTTGAAAAAAAAAATTATGGAAAATGGATTTCTGACCAAAAAAAGAATAATTTTAGATTTTCTTAAAAACATATTCTTAATTACCTTATAAACTAAAGAGTTGGAAAATTGTATCATTACATGAAGATATCAAGAATAAACATTTATAAGAAAATTAAAGCTAATTATTTATTTATGGATAAAATTATTTCATCAATTTAATGATAATCATAAAAAATCGTGATAAATTATAAGATTATAGCAATAAACTCTTACCACTTTGGTAACTTTAAATCAAAATCCCAATGAAAGAATAAAATTACATGAAGTTTAAAATAACATGAATGGAATGATATTCATGATAATAAATTTCAAATATTAGTATATACATATCATATAATAATATAGTTTCATGACATAACATGTGTCTCACCGAAGGAAAATTGAGACAAAAAATTACTTTAGTAATTGGGTAACTTTTGAACCACAAACCACACGAAAAATTGATCATAAAAGGGATATGTAAATACCCATAAATTTAAGGATAATAAAAATAAAATAAATTAATTATAATTATATACTCCAAAAAAATAAATGAGTGGTGAATAAGGAATGAGTCTCGTAGAAATAAAAATGAGACTAGAAATCCACTTACAACATGAGTAACTTTTGAATCATGATCCCAATGAAGTTATAACATAAATTAAAAATTTTAATATCATGAAATTAAGAATTATCATGATATAAAATATATAAGGTCATTATATACACCACACAACAAGAATATGGGTTAAATATAGTATATATCTCATATAAATTAAAGTGAGATGAGAAAACCCTGACCTTAAGTCTTGAATTTCCTCATATACATTCAAACCTTTTGTATAATAAATATAATTTTTTTTAACATACCATAAGAACATATTATTATATATAATACCATATATAATATTATTATGTCTTTATATTACCCTTTTATTAACAATTCCATGTTAAAGTTACGTTTTGGGTAATAATAGCTTTGTTTTTCACATGTGTTCTAATTTGTTATATTTTTGGTATTCTTAATTATATCAGGATTTAATCACCTAAATAATGATAAATATTATATAAATATCATATATATTCATTATATATATTTTTATAATAATCTATAAAATATATAAATATGAAATGTAATACACATTTCATGGAGACAGTAGGTCATACGTACAAATGAATGTTGTTTCCCTTTTCTTGTGGTATTGAAATAATGTAAATGACATATATGTATATATATATATATTCTAATTAAAATAGTATTTTTATTCCATATATATCATATAAATTTAATTAAATCATCCTTAATTAATTCCATGTAATGTTTGAATGAATCACATCACTTTGAGGAGGTGGTAGTCAACACGTTCACAAACGATGTTGTCGTATTCCCACAATATTGAAAGAATGAAATTATGTGTTATATAATGATTAAAAAAGTATATATTCACTATAAATATCATATATATAATATAAATAAAGAAATTTTTTCATTATTTACAACCTTGATAGGTGGTAATGGAAAACGAATGGCATCGGTTCGCATGGCGGTAGTCCACCGTACACATGAATGATGATTGTGTATCTCATTTGATGGAAGTGTGTGTGATTTTAGGTAGAAAAAATAACATAAAAACATATATATATATATATATATATTGTGGATACTTTGGTTATTATATAATCATGGAATAATAATAATCATTGGGGTAGATAATGATAATAAAATAAAAGTACTTGTTGAAGGATGTTACCTCTTCTTTGGGTAATTCCTTTTGGTTTGCATCAAAGAGCTGACTTGGTTTGGTTTCATACCAAAGTTATGATTCTAGGATGAGAGGATGTAATTTGAGAGATTATTTTTCCTAGTTTTGGATGATCCATGTTTCTTGAGAGGTTTTAATAAGTGAGGGGTGAGTTTCCTTCTATAGTGGAGGAGGAGAATCATTCTTGTAAATATAAAAAGGTAAACCTTATTAAGAGGTCTCTCTAAAATCATGTTCCTCTAATAATGTTCCATATTAAAGAAAATGGATTATATGGTTAATATATATCTATAAAATAGATTTTGTACAATTTTATAGTTCATTTAACATTTTAAGATTAAAGTTTAACTATTAAGTAAAAACGTTTTTACCATAATCGTTGTAATTATTTTTAATTATTTTTAATTATTTTTTCAGTAAAAAATATGCTGTACATACTATAAATTTTAAATTATTATTATTCATAATATTTAATCTATTTTTTTAAATTTTAATCACAGAATTGGAATAAAATAATTCAAAATCAATCCCACATATGGAAATGAGACAACGAGTTTTTAAAGTGAAATGTTTAAAAGTTTGAAATGTTTTTATAACCAATTTCAATGTGAAATTGATTCCAATAACCTAAATTAGATTAATTTATATAAATTTTATATAATTATACTTTAGAGAAAAATTAAAATATAATTTTACTATATAAATAAATTATACAAAAAACAGTTTTGAATTAAAATTCATTATTTTTCACTATTCATCCAAAAATGAAATATTTCAGAAAAATAAAAAAAATCACTCAAAGTAAATTTTGATATTACAATTTCTAAAATTAATTTTATTTTTTAAAATTAAAATGATAAAAGTTTCAAAAATTATATTTAAATTTGGTTCGCCATTAAAAGGCGGTAAAATTACCTTTTACAAAAAATACTTCTTTTTATTCATAAAATTGGATTTATTCTTCTATAATACCTATCAAATCTATTGTATATGTATCAAAAAAATTGACTGAATATATAATGTATAAATTTTATTAAAAAAAATCATCAAATGTGTTTTTGATTAATTTTTTGAGATAAAATGTGTTTGTACATAGAAAAATGGTTTCTTTAGAAAATAAATTTCTTTATTTTCAAATAGTTCTTACTTTCATTTCTAACTAATTGATAACCAAAGGATTCATTTTATATTCATGTGTAAACCATATTTTCACAATTTATTTACTCTTATTTGTAACTTCAATTCTGACAGATAGGTGATAACTATAATAATATTTTAATAATATTATTAATATTATATTATTGTTTGGTAAAACGTAGTATTGAGCGTAATTCAAGATACCGAAGGAACTCGGAATTGCATTTAACATAATAAAAAATATTGTTGTCTATACCATAAGGTAATCCAAGTTTTTCATGTAGTGAAAACTTAACTTGGTGTTGCATAAAACATTATCCAAACTTAGTGCTTTCATAAGACACAAACTATATTTAAGGTTGTGTGAAGTGGAAAATATCGAATTAATTAAATTAATTTAAAAAAAATCACAAATTCTCAGGGTGTTACATTCTAACACTTTTAAAATTAATTTTCCCCCAAAATTCATCTGGTTTATCAAAGGATTAATACTTGAAAGTTCCTTTCATAGAAACCCACATCGTAAAAATGAATAATGAAACTTCCCTTAAAAATTGAAAGTTGGAAACATCACATTTACCCAAAGTAACAAACAATTAGGTTTAAACATAGTAGAATATGGGAGGAAAGTGGAAACTTGGACATGGAAGAGAAATATAACTAACAAGTTCTGATGGAGAGTGATAGAGAACATGATCCAGATAATGTTAATGATCATAAATCCATATACTAAAGAGGAATGAAAAGGGTCATTGATATCATCAGAAATGATGATAGAAGGACAACCTTTTACATCAAGATTATTTACAAAATATTCAATAATTTTTCATAATAAGATATACTTACTTGATTTCATTCCATTCTATATACACTATCTCACCCTTTGGTTGTTCCTTGATCAATTTCTACTTTATCAATTACTCTAGGAAATGAAGGTGAATTTTTAATTCTTGAAGCACTAACATATCATGAGATATATAAATAGAATGTTAATTCATTCTACCTATCTTTAATTATCATCACAGCAAAATGGTTAGCCCAGATTATCCAATATGCATAAATCCTCATATAAAGATATAATACATTAATCTCTCAAACCTCATCTGAAGTTTAATTAAACTTTCTATAAATTTTTAACCTTATAAACCTTATAAAAGCTAAAAATACAAAACATTAGAATAAAGGTCACTAAATTTTTCAAAATAATCTTAACATAGATCCCCCATATATCATAAAGTATCTCTTGACTTTCACATACCCAACATGTGAATACCTTTATTATGTATTCTCATCAAACATGTAAATAACCTGAATTACCAAACATCCTTATTGAAAACATGCATGATTTCTTATTTTAAAGATAATTGGATATATTACTTAAATGACATAATCTTAATCTATGATAGCACAAGCCACTTTTTCAATAAATCCTTGATTAGTTCTAAGGCCATAAGTAATATCTAATTTACATTATCCATATCATTATCTCTTTATCCATACTAAATATCATTTTCACATCCTCATGAACATATTAAGGGTTACCTTTAGTTAATAAAAATATCACATTTCAATGAAATCACTTTTCTGAGTATTCAAAACCATTAAACATATCCTTTTCAATCCTTACTGAAAAACATATACTAAAAATACTTATATATTTCATGATATTCCTGACATAATATTTGAATTCAAAACATATAAACTTAAATCATCCAACTTTATTCTTAAACCATTAATCAAGCTTCATCATCTTATTCCTTAATATAATTATCCTATATTATGAAATATGAATCATGTCTTAAGGTTCTTCAACCTCAATATAATAATTATTCTTACGTTTAATGTAAAAAATAATTTTAGAAAATCCAATACCTTTCACATGTCATTTTTGTTCAGTTTATCCCCAAAAATATAACCAATACTCATACCACCTTCTTGATTCTCTTCATGAGATTTATAATTAATAAAAAGATGCCCATAATGCCTGCACTTTCCACATCTAAAACATTCAATGTTAACCCAGTTCCTACTAGTTCCTTCTATTGGATAAAACCATAAATCATAGTGAGAGCAACACTTATCATAGTGGAAACCACATAATCATGAAAAAGTGCTTATAGGATGTCTAAATCATGACACATTCATTAATCTATTAAATCTTATGATCTTCTAATGTCATGCATAGTCATATTCTATTAAAATACTTCATGATGATTCGTAAAGAGTTTTTGAATTTCCCAATCATATCCCTCAGGAATGTCGAACAAGGTGTGCAGTAATGCCCGTTATCATGAACTAGTTCCTAATCAAGTTTAGCTCAATATGTTGTTTTTGGGGTTGTTACCAATATGTAAATTTTTTCTAGAGATGCATCCACTTTTAGTGTCTAGATAGGTATTTATTACTAGGAAACCACTATCTCAATCCTTTACCAAAATTCTAGGTCATTTTCTTAAACTTTGTTTCATCCATAGACTCATCCTTGAAGACATCCCTAGATATATCCTTAGAAATATCCCTGGGATCTCAATAATTTTTTCATATCCTAATTTCCAAATATTTACTAAACCTTCCCTTTGATACCAAAAATAGAAAACTAGTCTTATCATATACAGATATTACATCATTTTAGATGAATATTTCTCACATTAAAAAAGCACATGACTAAGGACCGTAATATTTTAGTGTATTTGGAGACATGGAACTAAATATTTTAATCATAGTGAAAGAAATTCAATGTTTTCCACAAAGATATTCTCATTTAGTACTCATACATTAAACCTTTATTCATTACATAGGGAAAGTAAACATAATAAATGGTGAGATCAGACACTCAGTAATGGTAAATAAAGGAGACATATAAGAATAACATGGACATAAGGGTGTGAGAATATAAGAAAAACATTTTATGTTCATACCCTTCATATCAAAGATCATAATAATTAGTCATTGAATAAATATTTTTAGTTCACAAGACATTAATCATAAGGAAATAAAATAACATGAGTTATGAGAGAAAACAATTAGCATAATACATAGACTTGTGGAATACATATAAGAATATAATAGCATTCCTTATAATTCAAGGCTCATTGTCAAAACTTATCAAGGAACAATATGGGGACTGCACCTACTGATCGGGACACACCACCATCCCCAGTCACAATCCTTTCCTTATAGTGGATTAAGTTACACATTCTTCCCCTAGTGGATTGGGTTTCCCCTTATTCCCATATTAAATCAGTTTTCCTCATTTCACATAGTAGATCAAGCTCATCAAATTGTTTCCTATAATTATCTCATGATATATACATCTTTACCTAATGCATCGGAGGGAGATATAGGTCCCAACGGTCACAAAATAAAATCATACATACATGTTCCACAAGATAATAAAATTTTTATTATATAATGACTAATAAAAATAGATTGTTTTCATAAACATCATATCATAGTCTATGAAATGAAATGGGTATCATAAACATGTCATCATATCATAACCTATGAAAAAAAGTCATGTTTCATAATCATTTCATCAAAGTATAACTTGTGAAAAGAACATGGTTTCAAAAGCATATGAATCATGGAAGAGAAATGGGTTGAATAAATAATATTTCATCTTAATCATAAACCATTCAATGAAAGGATAAGAATGGTTTCCTTGGATAATATCCATAGTAAATAATAAACTATTTTAAAGGATTCCATCTTAGATGGATAAGTATTTTGAAATATCATTTGGAACATTTCTTAAAGAAAATAGTCATTCTTTGAATATATATTTCATAAAAAAAATTCAAAAATCATTTTATTATAAAGAAAGATTTGAAATTTTATTTAAAACATTTCTTGACGAAAATATATTTTCCACTCTGAAAAACTATTTTAAAAACAAAAAGTATTTTGAAAACATTTTTCTTTGAAAATGTATTTAAAAACTTTTAAAAATATCTTAAAGATATTTTGAAAACATTTTTCTTTGAAAATACTTATAAAAATTATAAATAAGGATTGAAAACATTTTTATTTTAAAATACTTTGAAAAAATGATATGAATCTTGAAAATATTTTGAAAAAATTTTTCTTTGAAAATAGTGTGAAAACTTATAAAGAAGATTTAAAATATTTTGAAAACCTTTTTCTTTGAAAACCACCTTAAAAAAATTAATTTATCAAATAAAAAAAATACTTTAAAAATAACCTTGTAAACATGAAAATTAATCTTCAAAGAAATTATGGTCATGATGGTAGGTAAATCCATACCTACCGAACATTTATTTGTCACTATAAAATGTTTATAAAAGTGCCTTGATCGGAAAATGAAAAGAATATTCCTTTTAAAACCATTTGTAAAAAGGTAAAAAATTTGTAAAATTTTCTTTTTTAAATAATATGAGAATAGTATAACATTTTTAGAAAACACATGGTTTTTAAGGAAACCATATTTCTAAATGAAAAAGAGAATAATGTTGGATTTTCTTAAAAATGTTTTATTAATTACCTTAAGTACCAAACAATGTAAAAGTGGGACCATTACAAGAATATGTCATTAATAACCATATTAGAAGAAAATCTGTCATAATTTTTGAGATATGGATCATAATATTTCATCAATGTAAGTATAAACATAAATAATTCTGATAAATGATGAGATTGTAACAATAAACTCTTACAACTTTGGTAACTTTGAATTAACTTCCCCATGAAATAATAACATTACATAATGTTTAAAATACAATTAAAGTATGGATATTTATGATAAAATATTTCAAATGAAATTATATACACCTTATATAATCATATGGGTGCATGACAAAACATTTGTCTCTTAGAAGGTAAATTGAGACAAAATTACTTTACCGATTTTTTATTTTTTGAACTGTAAATAACATGAAAGATAAAACCTAAAATGGATCTATAAATAACCATAAATTTAATGGTAATAACCATATGTTAAATTAATGGTTAATAATCATATAATAAATTCATTATAGTTATATACACCACACAAAACAAACAAGTTGTGAATAAGGAATGAGTCTCACAGAAATAAAAGTGAGACTAGAAATCCCCTTACTACATGAGTAACTTTTGAATCATGATCTCAATGATAGAATAACATCAATTAAAATTTTTCATATCATTTAATAAATTAAATCCATGACATAACATGTCATAGTTATGTATATACACCACATAACAATAATAAGTGTTGAATATAGCATATATCTCAAAGAAATAAAAGTGGGATGAGAAAACTCTTACCTTAAGTCTTGACTTTCCTCATACACGTTCAAACCTCCTATATAGTAAATATAATTTTATTATACACATAAAAAATAACAATATTCTTATATATAATACTAAATATTATTTTTTTATGACTTTACATTACCCATTTATTAAAAATTCCAAGTTAAATTTACGTTTCGGGTAATAACCTCTTTGTTTTTTCCATGGGTTTTGATTTTTTATGTTTTTGGTATTCTTACTTACATCATGATTTTTTCACATACAAAATTATTAACATGATATAAATATCATATATATTTTTTAGATACAAATTTATAATAATCTATAAAAGATATAAATATGAAATGGAGTACACCATTCATAGAGACTCTAGGACGTACGTATGCATGAACATTGTTTCTGTTTTCTTTTCATATTGAACGAACGAAAGTAAATGACATATATATATATATATATTATCATTATAGTATAATTATTATGTCATATATATCATATAAATTTACTAAATCTATCCTTAATATATTCTGTGTAATGTGTAAATGAATCACATCATTTTGAGGTGGCGGTAATCCACACGTCCACAAACGACGTTATCGTATTCCCACAAAATTAAAATCATGAAGTTATGTGTTATATAATAATTATATAAGTATAAAAACACAATAAATATAATATATATAATATAAAAATATAAATTCCATCATCATTTCCAACCTTGAGAGGTTTTAATATAAGAAAAGATGGCATCAATTTGCGGGGTGGTAGTCCACCGTACACACAAACGATGATTGTGTATCCCATTTTATGGAAGTGTGTATGAGTGTAGGTTGAACCATTAAAATAACAACATTTAATTATCTTTATGATAATTAGGTTATTATATAATAATTTAATAGTAAAAATTAAGGGGGTGATGAATGAAAATAAAACAAAAGTGCTTGTTAAAGGATTTTACCTCTTCTTAGGTAATCCCTTTTGGTTTGCCACCAAAGAACAAACTTGGATTGCTTTATTCCCAATTTGAGAATTATAGGTTGAGATGATGGAATTTTTAAGATTATTTTTTCAGGTTTTAGACCATACATAAGGCTTGATATGGGTTAATAAGTGAGTGGGGTGAGTGCCCTTTTATAGTGGATGAGGAGTAGCATTCTTGTAAATATAAAAAGGTACAAATATTGAGAGGTATCCCTTATATTATGTGCTACCAATAATGGTTCATATTGGATAAAATAGAGGATAATGAAAATATATGGTTATTAAATGGATTTTGGACAATTTTCTAGTTCTTTTATCCTTTTAAGATTAATGTTTCAACATTAAGTAAACACGTTTTTACCTTAATTGCTATAATTAATTTTAATTACTTTCACTAATATTTTTGTAAAAACTAATTTGACCTTACGAGATAATATAAATTATTTTTATTACAAATATGGAATCCATTTTTCCAAATTCTAATCAAAAATTTGTAGAAATTAATTTATAATTAATCACATATACGGGATGAGACAATGGGTTTTTAAAGTGAAAACGTCCAAAAGTTCAAAATGTTTTTATATCAAATTTCAATGTAAAATTGGTTACAATGACCTAAATTGGATTAAATAATGTATATTTGATATAATTATAGTTTAAAACAAAATTAAAATATAATTTAACTCTATAAATAAATTATATAAAAAAGTTGTTTTGAATTAAAATTCAGTATTTTTCACTATTCATCCAAAAATGAAATATTTCAGAAAAAAACAATCACCCAAATTAAATGCTTATATTTATCTTTCAAAAATTAATTTTATTTGTTCAAATAAAAATTTTCAAATTTTCAAAAATTATGTTGAAAATAGGTGCGCTCTTAAAAGGAAGTAAAATCGCCTTTTAGAAAAAAAACATCTTTTTATTCATAAAATTGGATTTATTCTTATCTTATACATATTAAAACGAATAGATAAGTGTCAAAAAAATTGAATGAATATATATATATAAATTTTATTAAAAACATTCATCAAAAGTGTTTTTGTTTAATTTATTGTGATAAAATGTTTTTGTACATAAAAAGTATTTCTTTTTTAAAAATAAATTTTTTTATTTTCAAATAGTTCTTACTTTATTTTTAAAATAATTGATAACCAAAAGATTCATTTTATATACATTTTTAAATAATAAATTCACAATTTAGTTAATCTTATTCATAACTTGGATTCCAACAGCTAAGTGATAACTATAATAATATTTTAATAATAATATTAATAGTATATTAAAGTATAGTAAAACTAAGTCTTGCATGTAACACAAGATATCAAAGGAACTGGGAATTGTGTGTAACACAATACAAATATAGTGTTGCATGAACATCAATATAATCTAATTATTGTGTTTAATGAAAGATTAACATGGTATTTCATACAACACAATCCAAAGTTGGTACTTTCATAAGGCAAAAACTATATTTAGGGTTGTGTGAAATAGAGAATATCGATAAGATTAAATTAATTTGAAAAAAATCACAATATATCTGGTTGTTACAAAAAAAACCTGGAGGTGTTCCTCCCTTGTCCATGGTTTTTTCACTTTTTTTTGTCGGATGGTCAAATGAAAAAGTCATAGAGCTTCGGTGCTCTTTTTTGCAACCATTATCACTCTATATCTATATAGGAATATTTAAATTTGATCACTATTCAATTAAGAATACTTTTTTCTAGAATGTATCAAATTGTATATCTTGAATTGGATCCTAAAACACCCAAAAAAATTGCATGACATTGCTATTAGAGTTTTTGTTCTATTTAGAATAGAAAAATAAACTAAGTCATCTTGGTTTGGGAACTTTTATAAGGTGATTTTTTAGGTTTATTTTAGTTATACCATGATTTAGAAAGTAATTAATTCCAAAGAGAATGATGAAATTAAACTAAGAGTTGAATATGATAACTTTAACAGATTTTGTGTTGATTTCCACGTAATTTTCCATTAAAGGGATCGGTGTCGGAAGAGCATGAATTGTGGTGTTTAATATTATAATGGTCATGATGACATGGATTATAAGAGTAATAAACTTGCTAATAATTTTTAGGAAGGTACTATTGTTTGAGTTTTGGGGTCTAATGAATAGCTTGCTATAAAAACACCTATTGTGAAAATGTATGGGGAGCAATCCTTGTCCCCAAAAAAATTGTTTCCTACCAGGTACAGGGGAGTCATAGCTCTAGATCCTGATTAAAACTAGTATTGTATAGGACCCTTTAGCAATACATACCACTATGATTACCCCTCGAGAGCAAGCTCTGCCTACCTTGCATCAAGGCTTGCAGGACACTGCATTAGTCACTCAAACCGAGATGAAACTTTAATTTCAAAAAGTACATGTCAGGGGATCTTGGTAATATATTGAAGATAAGGAGGATGAGAGGCATATTGTAGGGACTTATTTTAGGAATTCTATTACCAAGTTAATGATAGTTAAGTATACTATTGATGTTGATGGTCATTCAGATGGGGAGTTAGTTCTGGAATTCATTATTGATCATGAATTCTAGAAAAACATAAGTTATCCACTATGAAAGGTGAATGCAAGATGAATATGATCTGTGATGTTTCAAAATCTAAGAGTTTCTCTCCCAATGGATCTTCCAAAGTATAAAGGAGGCCAGGATCTATTGGAATTGTCTAATATGAAGAAAAAAATAGTACCTTCTGCTATACAAGGAACCCCTACATGGAAGGATGATATAAAAAATAGGAAAGAAGTTCCCACCTCAAACCCATTTGGTGTGCTAGATATCTCATACGAGGTTGAGACCTAAACAGTTCATCTAAATACTAGTGGGTCTAGGCAGGTCTTGGGCCTTCCGATTGATTGTTCAGATCAAATCCAATATCCCCCACACTTATATAAGGTTATGAAATCTGTTTGTGATAATCTTGGAATGGCCATAGTTGAATAATGTGAGAAGAAAATTTTGATCAATGCATAAAGTAAAATACACCTAGGAGAGATTATGGGTGATACATTTCCACTAGGTCTTTGTAATCCTATTGAATAATGGTTTGACTTATAAATTGAGGTTATTTTCACAAAATTGAAGCTTGGTTCCTTCAACATACCTAACTATCTTGAAGGCCTAGAATTTTTATCCATCAAAATTAAAGATAACATTAAATCCAATCCAAAATTAGATATTCAAGTCATTTCATGGAAAAATGGAACATGGATCATGGGAGGTGGGTCGTCTACATCATCTTTGGATGTGTAATAAGATCATTGGAGATACAAAAGATGTGGAGTCATGGTCGGCATCCATGTGGTATATGTTCTTGTCAAGGTCGGGGTGGGCGGTGCTCACTCTTGTTTTTTTCAGTCATAGATTTTTACTTTAAATATATTTTCCAGATAAGGAAAGTCTATGCATTGTCTAACCCCTTATTTCATTTATTGTGCTATTTTTTTAAGGAATAAAAGGGGAATAAAAGCCTCATCCTATTACAAATAAAATTAAAATGAATATATACTAAAATAAAGAGGAATACATATTAAATATATACATTACATTCATATTAAAAACATTAGACATTAATGAAATAATATGTATAAATAAATATTAAAAATGAATATTTTAAAAAATATTAAACAAATAAATATTATAAATAAATAAATTATAAAAAAACATTATTAGGGAATAAATCATATTAAATGAATGAATATTAAAAAAGATTAAAATTTAATAATTAAAAAATCAATAGATTACAAAAATACTAAAAAATGAATATGTGATATTAATAAAATAGATTATTAAAATATTGAAAAATGAATATATTTAAAAATATAAATAAATAAATATTAATTATATAAATTAAAACCATATTAAAAAATTAAATATTTATGTATAAATATGTATAAATAAATATTTAAAATGGTTGAAATTAAAAAATTGCTAAACAAAGAATAGTTGAAAATGAAAAAATTACAAAAAAATTAAAATTAATTAATATTATAAATTAATAAATTATATTAAAATTGATTAAGTTGAAAAATAATTAAAATTTAATAAATAGTATATATTGAATAAAAAATAAACAATGGATAAAAATTACCAATTAAAAACATAATATATTGAATATATTGTGTTAATAAACAAAATCATAAAATGAATATTAAAATAGAATAAATTAAAAAAGAAATTATGTCTGTATTAGTTTCTATATAAAATTTCATTAATTTATTATGTGTGTGTGAGGATGGGATCATGACTATAGCATCTCTATCTATGATTCAATGGTGATTGGGGTTCTTTTTCAATGGCTTCCTTGTCTGATATCCCTTTGGATGAATATTATCTTTTCCCTGGGATATTTGATAGTCACAAACATGTCGATGATGATAGGGGAGAAAAAAGCTTGCTCATGGTGGGATATCATCTGATGCTTTGTGCTCAATATATATATCCACTCTTTCAGCCTATTGAAAGCAACTATTTATTGAGGTCCCTGATTCAAACGGAATTTCACGCACATGATATCTGATCCAGATGCTATCTTAGAGGGGCTAAAAAAGGTAAGCACTCCATTGCTTCTCGAATCATCTTTCAAAATGGTTCCAAACCATGGAGAATTAGAGGCTTAGTCACATGTCTCCCAGAAATCTCGGGTTTCTGAATTGGAAATTGTATCTTTAGGTCTTGGATTTTTCACCTTCTCTCTCCATCTAAGGAATTAAAGGCAAAATCATTGGGATTTAGATCATTCTCTCAAGGTGAGTGTTCTTCAGATTTGGGAATGGGATCACCACTTCATTCTAATAGAGATATCTAATTCTTTCATGTAATTAAACATGGGTTAATGTTCATGGTCTAAACTGGATGCTTTGGAACCCATAAATTATGTATGATATTTCACTCACAATCAATATCCCCATAAAAATATATAGTGAGGCCAAATTGACTAGGTTCAGGAAATATGCTCGCTTCATGGTTGAGGTAAATCTGAGTTCAAAATTGTTGATAAATTGGTTCTTTAAATAGAAGATTATGGATTTGATTTGGGGATTAAGTTTGAGAAAATCCCTCAATAATTTTTTGACTGTTAGATAATTGGACATGATAATTCAAATTTTAGAAGCCCATTTATCTACTACTTTTTCCAACTAGAGGATAGAATCAGTGTTTAAAGATATTGAAATGCATGAAACCTACTATATTCAATGTTGTGATGGAAAATAATAGAGGGTTTTTATGATAATGGGGCACTGCACTTGAAATTTTTTCTTCTGGAGATGTATTCCCTCTTACAGAGATGGGCTCTCATGAACTGAGGGATCCCACTCAACCCTCTGTTAATGTTGAAGTGGCAAGGACCTATATAATCCTAATGAATATTCTCTCCCCTGAATTGGATTATGAGAAGTTAGAAGGGTATTTCATTTTGATATCAAATGTAGAGGGGGAGAAGCAATTCTTATGTAATAAGAAAATGTGGGCAGATATTGCAGGTGAAGGGGATAATCGGTGGATGTTGACACCCAATGCTAATTTTTCTGAATTAGTGCTAGATAATGTTGACTTTTCTGGTTATCAAACTGAGTTTGAGGCTAATGTGCAGGAAGAAGTAGATGAATAATTTTGACAAGAGAATTATTTAACCATGATAAGTAATGGAAATAACAAGTTAGAGGCAACTATCTCTAATAAATTCATAGAGACTAACTATTTGATTGGATGTAAAAGAAAGAACACCCTCATTAATGATGATAGCTTCCATCTAGTCACTCACAAGAAATACATTTTTCTTAGCACTCCAAATAAGTTTGTACCAACAGATGAGGGGGAGTAGCAGGCCTCCATGGAACCCCTAAAAGAAGGCATGGTGCTGAGCATGGAGCATCCCTCGACTCCACCATACTTTGGTAAAAATTGTTTTAGTTTACATGATATATTAAACAGATATAAAATCAAGGAAACATTCCATGATGAATTTGGTAATGCTCATTTCACCTGAGTTGAAGGACATTCATCGAAAGGCTCAGACACGGCTATAGAATAGGACCCTACACCCCTTGATGAACCCACCCCACCAGGTGATAATATTGATCCTCGAGTGGAGGATGAGAAATAGAGACAACCCAAAACTAAGAATAGGGGTCATCATCCAAGAGGTAGTGGTTGTAGTCGTTTCCATAGATGAATTTTTTGCTTTTCTTTTGCGGAAGTGGATGTAATTTTCCTTCGGATCCCATTTTCTCTTTTCCTTTTTTGTTGTTTTGTTTTCAATAAATTACAAGACCATTAGCTAAACCCATGGTTCGAGCTATCTTGGTGCATATAATGTGTGTATTACATTAATTTATGTGTGTGTGTGTGTTTATATAACACAAGTTTGATATATGTTAATTTGAAAAAACAAATAACATTCATCCAATATAATCTTAAATATCCAATACTCAAAACTAATTATTCAATATTTTTAATTAATATTAATTTTTAATTATAAACCATTTTCACTAAATGTGTGACTTATTTAATGTAAATACATATTTTTTATTATATAAATCATATTTAATGGAATATTATATATTGATACATATAAATTTAAATCAATCTGAATAATTTCTATATTAAAACTACTAAATATATTAATGAATAACTATGTACAAAAAAATTAAAAAATTACAAATTATAAAAATATTAAACGAATAAATATTAAAAATGATTAAATTATAATAAAAAGGAAAAAATGAATAACATTATTAAGGAATAAATAATACTAAATGAATCTATTCTAAAAATGAGCAAAATTTTATTAAAATATGAATAGATTGAAAACTTATTAAAAAAATAAGTTATTAATTATATAAATATTCAAAAAATGAATATATGTTAAAATAAAAATAGAACATACATTATTTATGTAAATTAAAACTGAATTATAAACATTAAATGTTAATTAATAAAAATATATAAATAAATATTAAAAATGATTAAAATTAAAAAACAAGTAGACAAATAAAAATTCTAAATTAAGAAATTACCAATATATTAAAAAATTATTAATGAAATAAATAATAAAAAATGGATAAATTAAATATATATATATATTAAAAAATAATATATAGTATATATTAAAGAAAAAAACTAAAAAATTAATAATATTTAATAATTAAAAATATAATTTATTAAATATTAAAAATTAAGAATTAAAAAACTAAAACATTAATATTAACTATTTATTATTTATGTATTTTTTTCCTATAAAATTTAATTACTTTTGTATATGCATGTCTAAAATTATTATATGACTTATTAAGTGTAAATAAATATTTATAAAATATTTTTAATTAATAAGAAAATATGAATTATTTGATATATATGTAAAATTTCATAAAAATGAAATTGATATAAAAAATGTTATAAAATGTCTATTAGTATTAATTATTTAATATTTTTAATTAGTATTAATTTTTAATTAACATATAAATCATTCTTCACTAAATATTTGACATATTAACATAAATATATTTTTGTATTAATTATGATTTAAAAATGAATATTTAGTATTATATAAATCATATTTAAGAATATATATATATATATATATATATCAATATAAATATATTTTTATATTCAATATATTTTTTAATAATATGTAATTTTTTCAAACTGTTTTACAAGCTATTTTTAATTAAATATATTATATATTAAGTGTAAATATATATTTAGTCCTATATAAATCTTATTTAATAAGACATATTATATTTATATCAATATAATATATTTATATACTAATATATTATTTTTAATGATATAATTTTTTTATGAAATATATTATTTTTTAGTGCTTTTTTTAGCGTAGATAAAGAACGACTTTTATCACCACTAAATAAACAATGTCAAATATTCCCTATATCAATACTAAAAACCCTAATAAAGTGTATGTCTTTATCATCTTGTTAATGTTGATAAATTTTTCTTTTATCTGTGTTTTTTAGTGTAGATAAATACATGCCTATATCATCACTTTTAGCAAGAGCTCATGATTGGTACTGGTGAATATTGCATGATATGTGGCAGTGCCCTTTTCTATTTTCAAGTGGAAAATCTTAATAGCTACTTGGTAAGAGGTCTGGCATATTTGTTGTCGATGTTATTGAAGCTTTTTGAAGAAAATGTAGTTTTAGTGGGTTTGTTGTAAGTTTCATTACACTTTTAGTTCATTGGGATGGTTTTTCCTTCAAATTATTCTTCTTGAATGGTTTCTCACTCTTGATCTATTTTATCATGCTTGTCCTTTGTTTTGAGTTTCAATAAAGATATGAATAGTGTATTCACTACTACATATATTCCCTTTAACACCGCTCAAAAAGAATTTTAATAGCACTAAAAAGGTGTTGTTGTCCTCAACACTGTTAAAAGGGGGTCCCCTTTATCAATGCTAAAAAGTGTTATTAAAGGCTCCACCTGCTACAGTGCACTTTTTGTATAACAGCACACTGTAGCAACCTGTAACATGTACACAAAATATATAATTTAATTGAAATAAAACATACATCACGAATACAAAAAAACACTACTATATACATTTGAAAACAATGTTTTGTATAATTATATTTACAATTACTATCCATAAACATTTAAAAACATTAATATTTTATCATCTTTGGAACTCCTGATCCCCACTTAAAAAAATCCACCCATGGCATTAGTTACCGAACAAATAACCTCATCCAAATTAAAATAATTCACCTATATAAGAAAACATATCTTATATTAGTAATATTATAAATAAATAAATTAAACATTAATATGAAAGAATACATTAATAAGATGTCATATATAAATAAAAATACACACTTAGAGTTATATCGGTCACACCATGAATCGTATTGATGTGAGGTTGATTACAACACATCAAAAATGAGTTGTGAATCATTTTCCTAAAGTATAAAAACAGTCTGAATGCGTTTTCTTATTTTTGAGTATGCCAATTATTCTTTTTAATGAAATTAATGTCAGTTTTAAATAAAGACGCACTTGGAGTTATATTGGTCTTACCATGCATGGGATTGAGGTGCGGCTGATTCCTATACCTCAAAAATTACTTATGGACCATTTTCATAATGTATCAAAATAATATAATGTGTTTTATCAGTTTTCAGTATGTCACTTGTGTTTTTTACTAAAATTTCATTTCAAACTGTAAACATGCACTTTGAGTCATATTGGTCGCATTGTGTTTCATTTTTATGTGAGACTACTTCCTATACATCAAAAATTACTTATGAATCACTGTCCTAAATTATCAAGACAATCAGAGTGCATTTTCATGGTTTTCATTTAATGACACATGTTTTAAACTAAAATGTTGATTTTAAACTGATAACAAACACTTTGAGTCATATCAGTCACACCATTCATCAGATTGAGGTGAGGCTGATTACTACAAATCAAAAATGAATCATAGATCATTTTTATAATGTATCAAAGCAATTGGAATGTGTTTTATCAGTTTTCAATATGTCACTTTTTCATTTTCTAAAATTATTTTCAATTTAAAATAAAAAATACACTTGGATTCATATCAGACACACCTTGCATCATATTGAGGTGAGGTTAATTCCTACATGTCAAAAATGAATCATAGATCATTTTCTGAATGTATCAAAATAATCTGAATGTATTTTCAAGGTTTTAAATGTGTCACTTTTTTTTTATACTAAAATTAATGTCAAATTTAAATACAAATACACACTTGGAATCATATTGGTCACACCGTGCATCATATTGAGGTAAGGTTGATTCTTATATGTCAAAAATTACTCATGTATTGTTTTCCTAAAGTTTCAAAACAATCCAAATGCATTTACTCATTTTTAAGTATGTCACATGATCTTTTTACTAACATTAATGTTAATTTTAAATAAAAATATACACTTAGAGTCATATTGGTCACATTGTGAGTCGGATTGAGGTGCAGGTGATTACTACACATTAAAAATGACTTATGGATCATTTTTCAAGTATCAAAACAATATGAATGTGTTTTCTCGGTTTTTAGTATGTCACTTGTTCTTTTTAATATAATTAATGTCAATTTTAAATAAAAAGACAAACTTAGAGTTATACCAGACACATCGTGTGTCATATGAAGGTGGGGTTGATTAAAACATGTTAAAAATGACTTATGAATCATTTTCCTTAAAACAATGTAAATTTTATTTCACAGTTTTCAGTATGTCATTTGTTCTTTTTACTAAAATAAATGTCAAAATTAAATAAATAGAAACACTTGGAATTAAACTGGTCACACTATGCATTAGATTGAGATTTCGATGATTACTACATGTCAAAAATGACATATGGATGATTTTCATAAAGTATCAAAACAATACAAATGTGTTTACTCTATTTTCAATATGCCACTTATGTTTTTTATTAAAATGTCATTTGGAACAAGAAACATGAACTTTGAGTCATATCGATCACATTTTTTGTTGTTTTGATATTTGAATACTTCCTACACATCATAAATGACTTAGGAATTAGTGTCTTAAAGAATCAAGAAAATTTTTGCATGTTTTCATGGTTTCCAATGACTAACACCTTTTGAACTAAAATGTCAATTTTAAACTGATAATGGAAACTTTGAGTCATTCCGAGAACATCGTATATCAGATTGTGGTGAGGCTGATTCTTACACATAAATAATGACATATGGATTATTTTCCGAAAATATCCAAATAATATGAATTTTTTATTGTTTTTTAATATGTCAGTGGTTTTTTTTACTGAAATTAATGTCAATTTTAAATAAAAATATGCACTTGGAGTCATACCGGACACACTGTGCGTCAAAGTGAGGTGAGACTGATTTCTACACATCCCAAATGACATATGGATCATTTTCCTAAAGAATCAAAACAATATTAATATGTTTTCTCATTTTTTGTTACATCACTTTTCTTTTTTACTATAATGTCATTATAAATTGGAAACACGCACTTTGAGTCATATCAGTCACATCTTGTGCCAGTTTGACGTGATACTAATTCTGACATATCACAAATGACTTATGAATTATTTTACTAATTTTTCAAGACAATGAAAGAATGTTTTCTTATTTTTCAATGAGCGATGCTTTTTGAACTAATTATCAAGTTTAAACTGATAACAGGCACTTTAAGTAACACTAAGAACATCATGTATCGGATTGAGGTGATGAAATTCCTACACATAAAAAATTACTTATGGATTGTTTTCATAAATCATCAATAGAATCCAAATTTATTTTCTCATTTTTGAGTATGCTAGTTGTTTTTATTACTAAAAGTAGTGTCAATTTTAAATAAAAAGAGGCACGTGAAGTTATACCAGTCACATCGTGCATTAGATTGAGGTGTGGTTGATTATTAGACATCCTAAATGACTTATGGTTCATTTTCCAAAATTATAAAAACTATCTGAATATGTTTTTTCAGTTTTTAGTATGTCATTTGTCTTTTTTACTAAAATTAATATCAATTTTAAATAAAAAGAAACACCTAGAGTCATATTGGTCACACCGTGTGTCAAATTGAGGTATAGTTAATTCCTATATGCCCCAAATGACTTCTGGATCACTGTCTTCATGTATCAAAACAATTTGAACTGCCAATGTTACCATGCATTCCATTTTCTTTCATTGTCTAACTGGAAATACTATATATTGAATTGATGTTCCTAGCCAGAAAACCTTCCTCTACTCTTCTGGTTTTTAACAGTGATAAAGGTTTTTCAACAAAGAAAGTTGGTTAAATATGTAGTGTTGGAAGGTCAACAAAAAAAGAAATGGAAAGCATTGTAACATTGGCATAAAAAAACATGTTATCTCTTTTGTGGATTATTGTAGATAGTTGAAAGCAATATATGACTTCCTAAAATATTTGTGAAAAAATATAAATAATAATTAGATAAAAAGATTAAGGAAATTAAATTAAAAATATTATATAAAATTATGGAGAAGTTAATTAAATAATTAGTAGTTATTCACCTTTTCAAGATGGTTGTATACATTATTGACCCATTTCCTTGTTGTCATTATCCCAATTACTTCCTTGAAGTCCAATCTATCATGATCATGAGTATCTTCAAACAAACCACCGTAACTCGAACAAAGGAATCCACATGTATAAGAAAAAAATTCTTATGTGATTAATACTAAAAATAAATAAATTAAATATAAATATGAAACAATCCATTACTTTTATGGAAGTCACATCTTCATATAATTTTTGTACGTTCTGCCATCTGGTATGCTACCCATTAGTTTCTAAAAATATATATATTGTCTTGTGAATATAATTATTTTTTATATTAATAGTAGTACTTGAAAAATATAAATACAAAAAATAATTAATCAATGTTTTAAATGAAATAGTAATTATCTTTGAAAATACCTCTTCAGTTATGCTAATTTTTTTATGGAATATGATATCTCCTATAAATTTATAAATATAATAACCAAAATATTTTTCATTTTTTTATTTTTTATACTATATAAACATTGATAAAAATAAGTAATTTGTTTTGATATGTGTTTGGATGGTGAAATATTATTATATATACCCTGATACTTATCCAGTTATTGAACTTTTCATGCTCCTTGTACTTAATTCCAATATTTATGACATGAATTCCATGATATTTAAAAACCTCCTTATCATAACATAATTTTCATTAAAAAATAATATAAATTATATAACTTTAAGTTTAGTACTAAAATGTTGGATGTAATGTATTAAAAATTGAAAAATGGCATCATGTGTGGTCATTTTTTTGGGTATCCATGCAGTGAATCCTGTAAATAAATATTTGGAGAATCCAAATTGACCATAATGAGAATCCAATATTTCCTAAAAACAAAAAGAGTAATAATTAATGAAATAAATGAAATTATATTTTATATTATTAAATTGTTTATTTTTACCCCTTAATCATCGATATTAAGAAGAGTTTTTCATCTACGAGTTTTATTTCAAACAATTTGGCTAGTTTTGTCAATATTTCATTCATTTTTATTGAATCTATTTCTTTTTGTTCTGTAGAAGTTATGTGAGGAATAATGAGTCCAAATGTATGTTCATGGGTTAATCCCTTCAATTTTTATTGATATATATGACTATAAAAAATATGAAATGTATTTAGTCATAATTAACATAGTATATCGGCTTTAGGAAAAAAAATCATGAAATCATACCTCATGTATATATTTACAACTAATCCCCAAATCCATTCATAGTTGAGGATTTCATTTACATTCTCAAAAACAATATATTCTATAACATCAAATTTTCACATTTGTTCTTCAAAATCAACTATGTGATTACTACCATTTTCTAATTTTTTATCTACATAAACCATCAATGTTAGTAAATGTTAATATTGAAGGGGTGGGGTAAAGGTGTTTTAGAAAGATATTTTTGATCAGTTGGTTTATCCTTTAGATGGTTTTATGTTTCCCTTTTGTTTCACCCCCTTCCCTTTGTTCGTATATAATAAAATTCATCAGTTCAGACCTTTTTATTAATTATTAAAGGTTTAGCATGAAAAATAAATTTGAAATGAATAAATCCTTTTTTATATGATTTTTTACAATATCTGGCATCCATTTTATGAATGTTCAAAATCTTGGATGACCATATGAATATTTGTGTCATCAAGTGGAACAAGTAGCTCAGTGCACAGCTCATGAGCTATGGTAATCACCACTCTCACATGACCTATTTGAAGTGGTTTGTTGTGTAGACTATTATCTTCTATATTGAACATGGTAACCCTTGCAACAAGGTGATGGGTGGTAGTTTATATATATAAATCATAGTCATTATCACCCTATATAATATCAATACAAGAAAGGTATTAGTGTTTGTCTGATTCAAATTTCACATAAATAATTATTAGAATATTGATTATATCAACTAAGATATCTCTTTGAGGGGAATGTCTCACCTCAGAGATGGTAAGGGTGGGGTAGGATCTTCATACAATTGTTTTTCTTAAGTTGTTTCTTCTCTTTACTCCCCCCCCCCAATAATAGTTTCTATAAACTCAGTATTCTAATGAAATTTTTCTTAAAGGGTAGCTTATCTTTCCTTTATATCTTCCATTTATTTATATTTATCCTCTTTTTTTTCTCAAAATATGTTTGGGGTGTCACCTTAAAATCCACACCTCTGACATGGTCATACTGTTTTAGAAGCTTCAAGGCCACTGATAGTAGGTTTTTATTTGGTATATGTATTGATGATTCTTATGAATAAGGAAAATAGAAAATATATTAAAATAAGCAATCATTATTATGTAATAGCGATTTAAATAAAAAACAAATTTTTATTATTTCATACTTACATGTGTTTCCCACACTTTTTCTATGTTTTCATATATTAGTATCCCATATTTATTTACACTTGCCTCCTTCTATAGCACATGATGTGGGATGGAAGTGTATTTGGATTTGGATTCATCAATCGACATATAAACAGAGGAATATAATTATGTTTCTGTTTTATGTCACATAAAAGTATTGTGGTATATTTAAAATACGTACCAATTTTTTTCAAGTGAAGCATACCCCATCCTTCCTTTATAGTAGGGGTATGATGGTTTTTATGTCCATTCCTTATTTTTAGAACTCAGTTTTTGTTTCATAAATAAAGAGTTATCAATCAAAGTGAAGAATACATGTAATTTCAAACAATGTATTACCAACCAAAATGTACCTGAAAAGACATCTTCGCACAATGACCAGTAAATACATCCCATGATTCTTGGATTATCAGGTGTGTATATATAAGTGGTGGGTGTGGGTTTATCTTCCATTCAGCATCTACAAGATGAAATCTTGTTAGAATTGTGTGAAAGAATTTTTTAATCCTTCCAACAAGAATTAATATATATTTATTGTGGGATTTATCTACTATAAATGCACTCTATAAGGGATAATGAAGTGTAATTCAATGTTTCATTATTTTATTTTTTTAGTAAAATAAAGAAATGATAACATAATGTTTTGTTAATATCTTCCCAAATCAATGCCTTAAGCATGGGCACAACATGGTTCCATGAATCTACATCAATCATCATGCACTGTCGATTGATTAGACCAATGTAACTACTGAACATGGTGTTGTTGGGATTAGAAATGTTGGTCATGCACATTCCATCTGACATCAAATTTTATGTCTTTTCTTTTTACCATAATAATTTTTACTAACACCATCACACTACGATGCTCTTTTTTTCTACATCATCGGTCTTTTTTCATCTACCATTTCCTCTGATTCAACATCATAAATATGTTTTTCCTCTAGATCAGTAGAATAAACATGTGTATAAGGTCATTGTTCCTTTATTATGGGAGCAATAGCATGTTGAGATACCATTTTTTACTTAGGATTGGTAGCATAATCATGTGTAGAAGGTCATTTTTCCTCTATATTTGGGATTAACAACTGATTGATAAACTTATTATTCCTCGAGATTGGGAGGAATAACACATGAAAAAGTAATTATCTACATAAGTAGTTTAAAATTTAATTTAGATTACATAAATATAGCAGTGAACAGATAATAGCATGAGGTAACATAATGTATATTTCAAAACAAATATAACATGATTATTGAACACTCTTTTTAAAATGTTTAAGGGATTTTACCCCTCTATCAAGTATCAAAATCCCTTCATTGTGGTCTCCTCTAACATAGAAAACCCCATATATGTTGGGACTACTACAAAATGATTGTGACGTCCTAATTAAAGGGTCATCCTTAATTAAATTATCATCTGACCCTTCAGTGGTTTTGGTCGATAAAAGAACAATTGACCACTTTTGGTTTTTGGGATACAGAATAAGCAATACTTATATTGCCTATGATTGCATTATAAACAGTCCTTCTTTGTACCCTTCCTTACTGAAATCCACTTTCAAGCATCCCAATTCATCTATTTTAATGACACTCCTATTATCAACCCACATGCATTGAAAAATTGGAACATGGAATGTTGTATAATCCAACACCCATGTTTGTTTTATGATTTCAATGTATGACATATTCACATAAATTTGATTTTTATCCTTAGTACTAGAAACATGCATCGCATTAGCCACATGTGTAACTCTACTATTTTTCATGGTATCACCTTCATCATTTTCATTTTTATAGAACATATAACCATTAATTACATAACCAATATATAATAACATATACACACCTGGTCCACTGGCTATCCATCAAAGACATTCTGAAATTGAATCCATATTTTCATCTGACTCCTCAAAAATATAGTCCTAAAACAATTCTATAAACTATTGATTATGTTTATTTGATATCTATATTTTATCCCTTGATGGATTCAAATGAATAATAATTTATTTGTGGGTTTCAACATATAGTAAAACCTCTAAAATTGTATGAAAAACATAATGGTGGGCCTACTCTTGATCTATAATATTGATTGTGACAACATCTCTTCCATAAATTCCTTCACCTAAAAGTCGCCCAGTGTGATGAGAATTCGGTTGACCAATGCTTTCCTCACTGAACATATAGTCAGTACAGAATTCAATGGATTTCTCAACAATATATCGCTCCATAATACAAACCTCTGTACAAATTATATTTTTGATATACCCTTTCAAAATATTCATATACCATTAAATGGGGTACATCCATATATAATGTACAGGACCACATAGTCAAATCTATCTCACCAAGTGAACCATCAAGTGAATCATCATATCAAAGAATGTGGGTTGGAAGAACATTTCTGATACACACAATATGAAATAAATTCCTTTTTCCATAGTCATAAATTTCACTAGGTCTATAACTTTATTGCATATAAATATGAAAAAGAAACAGATATTTGTAATTATATGATGAAAATATTTGGGAAAAATCAATGTAAATCTATAAGAATTAGATCTTGAATCAAAACAAGATAATCATATGATTTCATACCCTTTTACTTTAAATTAGTAATTAACACAATATTCTTAATATTTAATGAATACCCCCATGAAATCACTACATCATTCAATAAGTTGAAAAATTGATATCTCACCTACCTGGAAAGATTGTAAGTAGCTTAATGAGGAAATGTTTATTTTTCACCCTTCACTAGTTCCAACTCTTCCCATATTCTCATGTCAACCATGCCCAACCAAGCCTTAATTCCATCCTTTGTTTTTTCAGATGCATTTAGCAACATGCCAATTACACTATAACATACATTTTTTTAACATGTATAACATAAAAAAAATATGATGTATAGACAATTATAGTATGGTAACTCAAAAAAATTGATCTCATTTTCCAATTAGTTTTCATAAGGTTTTTCGAAAATGGTTTACCAAAATCAATGTCTGTATCATTTACTTTCTCAAATAGTTTATCACCTATTTGTAGAGATGGTGTTGTAAGTTATTTTAAACATACATCGAATGATGCCTTCCAATATTGGTACATAAGTCATCAAAATAGAAATGAACAATGTCATAGAAACACAATTTTTTAATGATTAAACCTAATTGACAGTGTACCTTATTCACAAATGGGACACCCCTAAGTTCCATTAATGTTATATCCTAAAAAATTTCCATAGGAAGGAATGTCATTTATCATCCCATACAATATATATCTTAATGTGAAATATTCATTTCTATAAGAATCATAAAACATTACACTTGAATCCCATAATAATTTCAAATCCTCAATCAATGGATCTAATTAAATATCAATATCATTACTCAGTTGTTTTGGTCCTGATATAAGCATAGATAACATAATGTATTTTTTCTTCATGCATAACCCTGGTGGAAAGTTATAATTTACCAAAATAACCAGATAACCATCCATATACTGTAAGTTCTTATTTGAAAACTAAAAAGATTCACTCCATCTGTAGATAACTCAAGATGAAGGGAACTATGCTCATTTCTAAATTTTGGATGCTCATGATCAATTCTCTTCCACTGAGGAGAGTCTACCATGTGATGAAGTTTAAAATATTTATTTCTTGTATATGCATGCCACGTCAATTGTCTTAAAGTCTCCTCACTTACATATATGTTCCTAAACCTTGGAATTGTTGGAAAGTACCATACAAATTTAGTATGACCCAATTCATCTTTCTTGTATCGAGAAGCACCACACTTTGGGAATTCATTAAGTGATTTTTGGTCCTTTAGAAATAGTATACAATCATTTGGGAAGGCATGTATTATTTCAAAGATCGTATCCATCAAACGTAGCATTTTTTAGCATCATATGTTTGGTTAGGGAGCTCATTATCTTATGGGAGCATATCATTCAAGGGAGAAAGTAGTTTAGTAAAATTGGTACCACTCCATCTGTTTCTTTCTTTCAACTTATATAGCTTATGTATAGTTGGAAATGTTGTATATTTAGTGAAACCAACATATAATGAAATCTTTTCACAACTCTTTAACTTCTCAAACGATTTTGGACAATCACAAAGTTCATCTTCAATTTTATGTATAATTTCCCCAATATGATCTACATCATCATTCACGCCTGTAATCACATCCTTGATATGGTAATCTTCATTGTACAAACTTTTAATCGTATCAGGTGATCCATAAAAAATAGTGATATTTGAGTCACTAGATAAATTTTCTTTTTCCCCATGTCAATTCCAAAATTTATAACTTTGATCAATTCCATGATTGATCAAGTTTCCTTCTAACTCTTGTAGAATAATTAGTCTTGAATAAAAATAGCATAAACATGGGAAAAAAGATTTGAGAAGGGTAATATTCATGATCATTTTTAAACTTGATGAACTCTTTCACCCTATCTTTATACTCTTTTATCATATGATTGACACAAATCCACTCTATTCATATCCATCCTATTTGATTTAGAAATATTAATATTTAACAAAAATAAATACACAAAATATGTTCAATTGAAGATGGATCTCATGAATTAATTGAAATATAATTGAAATATTGAAAAATGGTTTATCATCCCACATGATCAAACAAAAAATATTATTGAATGAAATTTATAAATACAATTATTGAATGTAATAATTGAAATATAAAAAAAAATAAAAGCTAATTTATTTTAAATCCATTATCATAATAGAAAATACAACTATTGAATATAATAACGGTTTCATAAAAAAATATTATATTTTTTAAAAGTACAATCTATACCTTTGAGAAAATCTAGGTCGTTACATGAGACCCAAGGGATTTAATACAGTGATATGAGTAAATATTTTTAAAATGGGAAAAGTGGCTAGATTTAAAATGTTCTTTGTAAACTAGAATTTGATATTTAAGAATGGGTTTTGAAGTGTAATTATAAATGGATAGAAATAATTATCTTAATCTTTTAGGAAGTTAAATTTGAACTTGATGGTTTGGAATAAATCTAGGGAAATATTTTATTTTTTAAATTTTGGGATATAAACTGAGAATTTTTAATGGGTGTAATTTCTTAAAAATCCCAAGGAAGAGTGTTTTTATGAAGACCCATATGATACAAAGGTATTTTTCAAAAAACCCTTGGATTGGAGAGCCCCACTCCTGAACCATCTTGTATCATCACCCTTTGGGGGAGGAGAGCCCCACCCAAGAACCATATCAACATGCCATTTTCTAATCACCCAGAGGGAATAACACCCCACCCAAGAACCATATCAACATGCCATTTTCCCAACCAAAGTTCTATATCCATATTCAACTAGGATTACCACCTTTCTTACCCATTTTACCACATGTTCTCATATTAGAAATTATCAAAGAGCATCTATTTTTGGATTATAGGGTAACATATTCACTTATATCATCCTTCAGGTTGCCTCCTATAATTCTTTTCTCATTAGTCCAAGGAATGACTTTCATAGTGTCCAATGATCTAAGATTTAATTTTATTATTGGAATTATCATAACCTAAATAACAAAATTTCCACATGAAACTAATATATATACCATTTATTTAATTGTTAGGTCTATCACACATTAGGTAGAAACGAACACACATCATGTGCACATATAATGATAGTAGCCTTGAAGGATAACTTAGGAACCACCTACTTTATACATGTTGGGTGATTCTCATTGAATATTGTTGGTTGATTTGGTCACACATGACCAAAATCTAGAAAAATAGAGAAAACCTTTAAAATTGGAACAAATGGGTTTAATTCCCCTAAATCTAAAAAACAATGAGAGAAATTTTGGAATAGATGCTCAAGGAATGCTAGCCTTACCCATGGTTTCTAACTGTAATAAATGACATGAAGATCTATCAATATTTGATGAATATCTCAATTGGAGGTGAAAATAGAAATGCGAAAACTATTTAAGGCTTTCTCACTATATTCTGGACCAAAATGGACCAAAATCGCTTTATATTTCTTGTAAACATTTTATCCGTATTTTAGAAAATCAAAACCAAACTTATCACACTAAATTTTCATAAAAAAATGGAACTCTTATGTGTAGGGACCCTTATATGTGGGACCCTTACATATGGGCATTGTCTACGATGCTCCATCATCATCTAGAATTAAAATAAAATTATAAATTCTCTACTTTTGTTAGTTCCAACAATTAATTGGAAAAACAATTTCACAGAACTAGACAGTATGAAAATTATAACATTCTGTTGGGGCGCAGCGAAGGTGTGTGGTACCGCAAACACACAAAAATGGAATCAAACAGAGCAACACACAAGATTTACGTGGTTCGTCTTGGTTTGCCTACATCCATGGGAAAATAGGGCGTCACTTTTATTTCTCTCCTCTTCGGATCTTGTCGGAGGATTGAAGCACACACCACATATTACAAACAAAGGGATCCAATCCTGTTTAAATAAATGGAGGAAACCCATCTTTCTTTGGTTGTTGGAGGGTAGCTCATCTACCCTTGAGAAGTCCTCCCGCCGCCTGTTGCAGTCCACCGCATCGGTTTCCAACCTTTGAACGAAGTTGTTGCTGACAGTTTCTCCTCCACTAGAAAATGCCACCCTATATTGGGAGTGGCCCCCACAAATATCCCCCTCACGACCAATTTGGGGTAGAAGTTTGACCTGCAGCCTCCTTAGAGGTGTTGAAAACATCATTGGCAAATCGAACACACTTTTTCACGCCAGATGACATGGAACTTCCACCATCTTCACTCGAGCTCGGGCTGACTACGGTCCCCATCAAATGATACAACCCTTGGGACTCTTTCCCAGTAAGCTTCACTGCATCCCTGCGTGAGACTTCCAACACTCCACCTGCTATAGAAATATTGAACCCTTTCGCATCGAGCCTACTTAAAGATATCAAGTTTTGTCTCATCCTCAGAATGAATTTCACATCAGCCAGTTTACAAACTGCTCCATCGGGTGTCTTCAATTTCAATGTCCCAACTCCTCAAACCTCGCATGTTGACCCATCACCAAGTCTCACCTAATCTCACAACTGCTAAAAAGTATCAAATGTACCTCTCGTCATACATATGTGTGCCGATCTCTGTGAATCCAGAACCCATCTGTCTTCCTTTGGATTTTGAGCCCGCTCGTTCTTCCTCTTTAGAAATCGACATTCTCGCTTCATGTGCTCGTATCGTTTGTAGTAATGACACTGCACTTCTCCTGGTTCAACTCTCTCATCCGAGTTCAAACTTCCCGTTGTCACATAGACTTCATCATTTTCCGATAATTCTATGATGTTTGCATCCTCCTCTTCAACTTTCTTCTTCCCAGCAATGTACCGTTTGCGCTCTCCACAATCACTTTTATAGTGACCCTTCTTCTTGCACCAGAAACACGTGATTTCACTCGGATCACGTCCTCTTGATTTTGGTCACCATTCTTTACCTCCTGACTGTCGATGTCGGCTCCTTCCATGCTAATCATCTCACATCACCATGATTTGCTCGCCTTAATGCATCGCGGGTCTTCAAAATGCCTTCGAATCTTGAAGCGACGCCATCACATCGTCCAGTTTCAATGTCTCCTTGCCCACGAGAAATGGAGTCACAAGCCCATCAAATGAGCTTGGTAGGGATGATAAAAGTAAAAGCGTTTTATCTTCCTCTCCAACCTTTACACCGAGCCCCAATAACTGTGTCAGGATTTTGTTGAATTTGTTGGTGTGATCCAACAAATTCGTTCCCTCGTCCATGCACAACTAGTACAGTTTCTTCTTCAGGAATAATTTGTTGGTGAGAGACATCGCCATATACCGCTACTCCAACTTCTTCTAGATCTCCTTCGGTGAGGTCTCATCCAACACCGAGTATTTTACCTCATTCGCCAGACACAGTCGAATTGTGCTGACGACCCGCATCTCGAGCTCTTCCCAATCATCAGCACTAGTTGTCTCGGGTTTTTCTCCAATCAATGGTCCGATCATGCCCTATTGCACCAAAATATCTTTTACCATGCTTTTCCACAAGCCAAAATTGTTTCGACCATCGAACTTCTCAATCTCAAATCTTGGTAGTGCTCCACCACCCGTCATCGTCGCCGTCGCAAAACGCGATCACCACCGTTGATGTTTCACCTTTCTAAAAACAACTGATAGAGTGAGAATTTTGAAAAAAATAATCATACATATGCGTCTGGAATGGTCTAAATAGTTGGAATCGACTCCTGGATCGCTGAAATCGGACGTCGATTGGCCGAGATATGGTCAAAACACGTTCAACGGTCCAGATCGCCCGCTGACGTGGCGCTGACGTGGTGCTGATGTGGCACGCCAGAGTTCCTGCCGGAATCCCACCAGAATTGTTGCCGGTGGTGTGAATAGTGTCGTCTTCTCCGGTAAAAGGTTACTGTTCACCTGCGGGTTTGACCAAACTTTGATCGAGCCTATCGGGCTCGTTTCAACTCCGTTTTTACCGCTGCTTGCGCCGTTGGAATCGTGTCGCCGTCCTCTTCATGGATCTGGCCTTGGAAAAATTTTCTGACCACTTTCAATTTTCCGGCCACCGGAAAACTCGTCATCGCCTCGCCGTTTCACCTTCGTTTGCTCCGACTCGCCTCTGATACCACTTGTTGGGGCGCAGCGGAGGTGCGTGGTACCGCAAACACACGAAAATGGAATCAAACAGAGCATCACACAAGATTTACGTGATTCGGCTTGGTTTGCCTACATCCACAAGAGAACGGGGTGTCACTTTTATTTCTCTGCTCTCCAGATCTCGTCGAAGGATTACAGCACACACCACATATTACAAACAAAGGGATTCAATCCCGTTTAAATAAATGGAGGAAACCCAACTTTCTTTGGTTGTTGGAGGGTAGCTCATCTACCCTTGAGAAGTCCTCCCATCGCCTGTTGCAGTCCACTGCGTCGGCTGCCAACCTTTGAACGAAGCTGTTGCCGACAGTTTCTCCTCCGTTGAAAAATGCCACCACATATTGGGAGTGACCCCCACACATTCAGACCACATATGTTTTTTTTTCATATGCAAGGTTTTTGACTAAACCAAATTTTCATAAAACTGCTAAAACATAAAAATATGACCAAATTCACCCCAAAACATTTCCTAACCCTTTTCACCACATACACACATTTTATAAACATGCCAACTACTGAAAAATTGTAGTAAACTCAGCCTCAAAACTGAGCCACTCCTGATACTAAATTCATATCCTACATTAGCACCCCTAACACCTTGATTGAGTCCTCGATTAATCAATGATCCAACCGGAACATTTTCAAATACCCCAAAACCAAAAAGTACAAGACTACAAAAATTCACGAATCTACAAAATGGAGAACCAATAATCTCATACCTTAGAGCGACGATGATTTGATAATGAAGATCGACGCGGGTTCGGCTGGGAGCGACGGCGGCAGGGAGCTACGACGACGGCGAAGGCGAGCAGCAACGGCTAAGGCGATTGGCAAAGGTGAGCGGTGAGCAGCGGTGAAGGCAAGCGGCAACGAATGTGAAGGCGAAAGCGAGCGGTGGCGACAGTATTGCGGTTCCACGAAAGCTTGAAGGCGCGAGGAAGATGGTGATCTATTAGGGTTTTTTATAATAATACGTAAGGTTTTTATCAGTACTTTAAAAAAACACTCATAAAGATAACTCTTTATTAGCGTTGATAAAACGTGTCTTTATGAGTGTAATAATTTTAGAGCTGATAATGAATAGTATTATAAGCACTTTTTTAGCGCTGATAAAGTTCAAATGTTAATAATTTATTTATATTATTATATATATTTATAAAATTATATATATAATAAATTTATATTTATTTATTTATAATTATAACTATGAATAAATATATAGTTATTTAAATAATTATAAAATTATAATGAATATATTTATAAATATTTGTATTTATATTATTATAAATAATTATAAAATTATAAATATAATAAATATATTTATTATAATTTTATAATTATTTAAATAAATAAATATTTATGTATACGTATAACTATAAATAAATAAATATTTATTTATCATTATAAAATTATAATAAATATATTTATTATTTTTATAATTTTATAATTATATACAATAAATATATTTATTATAATTTTATAATTATTCAAATATATGTATATTTATTTATAATTATAATTATAAATATTTTTATATATTTATAAATATTTTTTTTATATTTATAAATATATTTATATAATTATATATATTTATAAAATTATAAATATAATAAATATATTTATTATAATTTTTTAATTATATATATATTTATTTATTTATTTATTTATTTATAATTGTAATTATAAATTAATATATTTATAAATATATTTATATCTATATATTTATTAATATATAAATTTATATATTTATAAAATATAATAAATATATTTATTATAATTTTATAATGTTTTCAATATATATATATATTTATTTTATTTATAATTATAAATAATATATTTATAAATACTTGTATACATTCTTATATATATATATATATATATATATATATATATTTACTAATATATAAATATATATTTATGAACTAATAATTAATGTATTTATTGTAATTTTATAATTATTTAAATATATATATTTTTTGTTATAATTATAATTATAGATAAATATATTTTAAAAGTATTTATATATATTTAGAAATTTATAATTAGAAATATAATAAATATATTTATTATTTAAATATATTTATTGTGATTTTATAGGTATTTATGGGAACATAATAAGTTAATGATTATAACATCAATGAATCATACCTAAATAAATATATTTTAAAAGTATTTATATATTATTATAAATATAATAAATATAGTTATTATTTTAAAAAATTATTATTTTATTATTATTATTTAAATGTATACTTATTTATTTATAATCTTATGAATACTTTTTTTAAACATTATATATATATATATATATATATATATATTTGAATAATTTAAAAAATATTAATTATAAACAAGCATTTTTTAATTAATGTATAAAAATAAACATTAGTTTTGAATATAAATATAATAATTATATATATATATATTAATAATATTTTTAATTAAAAACTTTTATCAGCACTAAGAATATGGTTGATAAATATATCTCATATCAGCGTTTTTTTAGCGCCGATACACATTACCTTTATCAGTGCTTTTAGCTAGCACTGATAAAGGTGCGACGTTTAGCAGCGCTTTCTACTTAGCCTTGATAAAAGCCAGTGCATCCTTTACCCAAATCAGTGGTAGGGGTGTTCTTGTCATAGAGTAAGGCCAAAGTGGTTCGCTCATGTTATATCAGTGCTCTTTGCCACTCATCTTGAATCACCATTAGTATCGCTTCTCCTTCTATTTTTTGTTTTTTTGTTCATATTTTCAAATCTCAATTTTGTTAATGAATGTGAAACTAGTGATGTATACCGGATCTTGGACATTGCCTGAGGGCGTATCCTTAAAATTGTCCCCAATGTAGTATAAAGTTATGTTGTACTAATTGATTTTTTTTAGTTGAATGATTTCTATGAATTTGTATGTTAAAATGCTTGGTTGGAAATAGGGTATTTCTGTAAAAAAATGAATTATATATATTAATTTTGGGTCGTTTTGTTTGTCACTATTGTGCAAGTAGAATATATTAGGTTGCAGTTCAAAATGTATACATGTATACCATGTCCATTCTAAGAGAAATATCTGGTGCTTTTATGTCGATATTTTTAAAAAAAATACTTGCCCTTAAAACTGTAAAAAAAAGATCAATAATTCGAAAAATCAAAATAAGTATACAGTAAATAAATAAAGTTGGCACTTTTTTATTATATTTATTTAGATTCTTGTGGGGGATGCCATGTGATTGAGGGTAGTGGCTTTTTGTAAGTTTGCAGTTTGTTTTATTTTATTGTGCAGTGCGTGGGGCAACTTATTTGAAAGCAGTGGTGGGAAGGAGCGGGGGATTGAAGGGACATGACAGCCACGGCTTCGCCGCTCCTTCCCTCCCACCCAACCTTTTTAATGCGTACACAAAAGAAGGTTTTGTTAGAGGTGATTGTCGGCGAAACCAGATCCGCGGTAGTAGGATTTGGACGAGCGGGGGAGGTTTTCTTCTTCTGTGCATGGGTGGGGACGTGCCATATATTATCACATGCAGTCTCGAGACACGTGAGATGGCGATGAGGCAACCACCACCATACAGCCATATCCATCCATCCAGCTGCTCCTACTGACGTATCCATCTGTTAACTCAGCTTTAATGGACCAAAACTATTGAACCACATATAGCTGTCTAAATAAAGGCACAAGGTTCCAAATCATACATTATAATGGGATTGAATCTTTTATTTCAATGATCAATCGCTATTAATTGTTTAATATTTATATATCTTTATTTATTTAATTATGTTTTGTATCTATTGCAATTATATTTAAACTTTTATGTATTCCTATTTTTTTTAATATTAACTATGTGGTGATATAGATTTTCATTATATTTAAAACTTATAGTAAGTTACTTAGTTCTTCATGAATATTTTTTTCATTAAAATAGTTATCACCATTTTAATCATTTTACAATATGTTAGTGATCTTTTTAATTTATTTTTCATCTATTAGTTTAAATAGATTTTTCCTATCAGTATAATTTTGTTGAAGAAATGTTTTTTCACACATCGATTTTAAGAATATGTTGTACTTGTTTGGTTAAACATTTATATCTTTATTTTTGAATGTATATGGATAAGAGTTGTAATTCCGCACATATAGATGAAAGTTAGATTAATTTACCCCAAAACACACCTAAGTATTGTTAGGGTTTGGAAGAATTTTAATATTATGCAATTGCAAATCGATAAGTGGACAGTTGAATAAAATGTTCGCGTCTTGATTGTAAATTCAAACGATGGTTGAATATAAACGAAGTATATGAGCACCTTATATTGAAATTGTTTCATGCTCAATATGTATGATCGATTTGGCATGGTGAATCCAATGTTATGGAAAGTCAAAGCAACGACTATCCTATCAATGAAACACAAAGTGACATGCTAGTGGAGAATTTAGTTCAAAACATGATAAATGATGCATTTGGCTTTGTTGGATATAGAAACCAAGATCTTAATAGATCAACCTAAACTGTAGTTGATCCTAAGTGGGTTAACGTTGCTCAGAACACTACCACAAATCCGAGCAAGAAATGGGCTGACTTTTATCAGTGCTTAGCAGAAAGCGCTGATAAAATTTGCGCTTTTATCAACGCTAGCTAAAAACACTGATAAATGTAACTTTTATCAATGCTAAAAAACGATGACAGAAGTTTTTAATAAAAAATATTATTAATATATATATATATTTTACAATTATATTAAAAAATAATGTTTATTTATAAACATTAATTAAAAAACACATGTTTATAATTAATATATATTTTTTAATAATTCATATATATATATATATATATATATATATTACAACCGGTTGGGGAAGGGGAACTACAAAGCTATAAAGAAACATGCAACAACACACATGCAATAAGCCCGGAAGACTCAAACTCAAGACCACCCTAACACCCCACAAGGTCCATTGCCACTAGGCTAGGCCTTGGGGGAAATTCAAATACATATATATACTATTTAAAAAAAATATTTATAATATTATAAATAAATAAATAAATATTTATTTATTTAAAAATTAAAAAATTATAATAATCTTTTTTAGATAATAAATATATTTATAATTATGAATTTATAATTTTATATAAATACTTTTTAAATAAATTCCTTTATAATTTTAATTATATATATATATATATATATATATATATATATATGTCTCCAATGAATTTGGTATATATATATATCAAGAGATAATGATGTTATTTATGGACATGATTGACGTTATTTATGTTCATACAATGACCAACAGGTACGTATAATTGATGATATATGATCATAAGTTTATTTGTGAACATGATTGTGGGTTGCTATGTTCCAAATGTTAAGATTACCTATATTATGATGACACATACATACGTTATGTATTCATGACTCATTACTGTTCAATTATATATACATTGACAACCTTATTAATCATGATTTTCATATATATATGTGTATGTGTGTGTGTGTGTGTGTGTCTGTGTGTGTGTGATGACTCATTTTTTATAATCTATACCTTATTAGGTATGGTCGCATCATGTGGTGGTGTTTAGGGAGGTCTCAGTTTTGAGCTCCCTACACACAATTAGATAGGTTTTCATTTGTTTCTCCCCCTCCCTTGACCGATGTAATAATATACCTTTTTAGGTATGATTCATTCATGTTATACCCATTAACTTATTATATTATCATAAATACTAACAAAATTACAATAATTATATTTAAATAATAAATATATTTATTAAATTTAAATAATAAATATATTTATTATATTTATAATTATAATTTTTTAATTATATATAACTACTTTTTAAATATATTTATTTATAATTATAGTTATAACTAAATAAACATATGTTTAAATAATTATAAAATTACAATAAATACATTTAGTATTTGTTTATATATATATATATATATTTATCTATTAATAAATAAATAAATATAATATATTTAAAAATATTGATTTATAATTATAATCATAAACATATATATATATATATATATATAATTATAAAATTATAATAAATATATTTCTTATATTTATAATTCTACAAATATATATAATTATATAAATATATTTAAAAATATATACAAATGTTCATAAATATATAATAATAATAATTATTATAATTATAAATATATACAAATATATATAAAAATAATTATTAAATTATAATAAATATATTTATTATATATAATTATTAAATTATAAATATATTTATTATAATTTTATAATTATTTAAATATATCTATATTTATTTATATTTATAATTATAATTATAATAAATAAAATTATTATAATTTTATAAATATATATAATTATATAAATATATACAAATAGTTATAAATATATTTATTATATATATAATTATAAATAAATATTTTTTTTATTTATAGTTATAATTATAAATAAATAAATAAATAAATATTATAATATATATATATATATATAATATAAATAAATTATTAACATTAGATCTTTATCAGCACGCTTTTTAGCACTGATAAATATAGCCCTTTATCTGCACTAAAAAATGCTGATAATGCTATTATTTATCAGCTCTATAATTTTAGAGCTGATAAAGAAACATTTTAGCTGCGCTTTTTTAGCACTGATAAATGTCGGTTTTATCAACGCTTTCTATTTTTCATGCTGATAAAACAGACATTTATCAGCGCTTTCCAAAAAGTGATGATAAAAGCTTTTCATATTTTTATAAATGTAACCCCATCAGAACTCTGTCACCGCTCGCACCTCAAGCTTTCACAAAACCAGAACTCCACTGTCGCCGCTGCCGCCTCCACTGCCTCCACCGCCTCTACTGGCGCCTCCGGCACTGCTGTCGTCGTCGCCGCCCCCTCCGCTAGACCCTACTGCCGTCGTCGCAGCCTCCGCTGGTGCTGCCCCCATCGCCGGACCCTACTGCTATCACTGGTCTTCCAAATCTAAGGTATGTTATCTTGTTTGCGCCTTTTTTTAGTCGTACATTGTCTGCTCGCGATTCACTTTTTCTCAATGAATTGAACTCCCATCCTTTGTATCTGCGTGGGTCTTAATCCTCCTCCTCTTGTTTCTACTTTCTCGGCACCCTAGCTTCGATCTGTTGGTTCCGATGGATGTTCATTGGTGATTGGTGGTAAGGCCTTCTATTCAACTTGGTTGTTTCCATCCATTCTCCCAATGATCCACTACAGTGGTGCGTTTTTTGTTTGCAATTTGAGTTGGTCTACATTTTCATGATACATGGGTGCAGTATGAGTTCATGAGTTATCTGTGGGGAGACAATTTCATTTTGGGGAGGCAATGATATGGTTGGTCTATGGCCATGATATTGTGTGGTGATGGGATACAACATTTAAAATACTATACAATAATTTTAAATTAAATATAAATCCAACCTATACCTTGTTCTCTAAATCTCATTTATATAGCTTATGTTTTAAACATTTTTCTACATCACTTTTTATGAAATAATAATGTTTTGGTTATGAAATGTTTTTAATAGTAATTTTTTCTAAACTGGTGATGATATCAGTATTCATTGAAAGTCTTATTTAAAATAGGTGTTTTGGTGTTTTAATTTCTCAATTTTTCTCCATGAGGATCCTCTATTCTTTTAGGAAACAACATTTTTTTTGTGAAATCTTGAAGACATTGATTTTTTTAAATAGATTTATCCATTATTTACATTTTTTTCAGTTCTATGGGGATTTTGTTTAATTTTTTTTTTCTAGAATTTGATTTTTAGTTAGGGGAAATTCATTTATTATTTTTTATTAGAATCATTTTATAATTTCACTGTGGCTGAACTTTTTTATGTCCACTATGACTCAGAAAGGTAGACCATGCCCTACGTAATTGCACAAAATATTTGTGATTGTGCCCTTCTACAGTAAGAATAAAAATTCTTTGGCCATGCAACATGGTTTTGTGATAATTGGAATGTGAAAATATTCTACCATGGATAATGATTATGTGTCTTTAATGTTATTTGGTTGATGAGACGAGATAGTTTGTGTTTTTCTAGATACTTTTGACTGATGGAATGACTGGTTAATAATGTTTTAATAGCTTGGGATGACCCAATAAAACATAATATGAAATTTCAATAATGAAAATCATTAAAATACAATTTATAATTTAATTTATAATTTACCAGTGTATTTTATATAGTTCATTACAAATATCATTCTCTCCGTAGAGTATTTCATAGATATTTCGAAGGATGGAAATTCAATATATATAATATTGTTATTTTATAATTTTTTATTAATGATATAGTGTTCGATTACAATGAATATATTTTCAATATCCAGAATTCATAGAAAACTCACTTTATATTAAATGAAGTAATTTTTCACAACAACCAGTTTTCCATTAAAGTATTTTAGATGCGTTAAATAAGGAAAAACATTAATAATTAGTCTATGAGCCCACTATAAGATTTTTTTTGTTAAAAAAATTATAGGAAGCACTAAAAATGCATGGTATGTAAATGTATTTTGACATATTTAAAGGGTTTTATGTTTATAATTTTATAGTTTTATATAATTTTAAATTAATATACTTTTATAAATTTTATAGTATATCTTATTATACTAATAAAATATAATAATATTTTTTATTAAATATTCATACTTTTATAGTTTTATTCATTTATAAAAATATATAATTTTATAAATTTTATAGTCACTAGTGAAAATGACGATTTTTTACGTTGGTTTATATTGATTTTTAATGTCGGTTAATATGAGACGTTATTGTGAGTGACGTTGTAAATACATTTATAACATCAGTTATAAATAAACGACATTTTAGATATTTTTTGTTAAAGTTTTTCACGTCGGTTCTTAAATAACTGATGTAAAAAACACTCTTCCACATCAGTTATATGAAATAACTGACGTGGAAGATAGAAACAATCTTTTTCACATCAGTTATATATATAATAGTTGTGAAAGAGGGAAACTATGCATATTTCACGTCGGTTATCAGATAACTAATGTGAAATATTAATCGAGAAGTATTCCACACCAGTTTTATAAAACAATTGACGTGAAAGACAATTATTTATGGGTTTTCACGTCGGTTATTTGATAATCGATGTGAAAAGCCACTTTTTTTTTCAAATACAAACCATCCACCCTACCCCCTCCCCTAGCAGAAACTAGAAGAAACAGGTACAAAATTATCAAAATAGTAGAGAACAACAGAAAAAACTAGTACACTTGAAATTTTAAGTTGCTAGTTTACACTATATATTACAAACAAACTAAAAATGAATCAAACCTGTGAAAAGATTCACCCATTCATTTTGTAAGTGCCTAAACTCCTTTGAACTATAAGGTTGAGGGTCGTCAAAAAGCTACAAATTATAAAGAAATCGTTTAACTTGTATGTATATCGAATAAAACTAATGAGATATTAAGGAAGAGTTTATAAAGAAATCTAACCTTATTGAACTTCTAAATCATTCCAGTTGAAATTATTTCATACATAAAATTTAAAACATAGTATCCATATTCTTTTACTTATTGTTTATGACATTACTGTTTACAAATTTTTATCAATTATAAATAACATTAATAAGTAATATATCCAAAATTTAATAATTATAAATGAAAATTCACCTATGCTTTTACATATTTGATATTGGCTTTCTTATTTCTTATGGTCTCTCTATAGTAATCCCATTCACTGTTTGAAAATAATATGAATAAAATAAATTTAAGTCATTATAATGTAAACAAGTATTAAAATACTCAAATTTACCTATTCAATATATTCTTAAAATTTTCTTTCATTTTTCCGTGGATCGAGCTTAGCTAGTACAGTGTCCTCTTTCTTGGAAAAAAAAACACCCAACATCCAATGACCACTAATATATATGAAAATTTAATATGATTGGTCAGTATGTTAAGAGATATAAAACACTTTGTGAGAAATATGTTTCATACTCTTGAAGATAAGAAAACATCCATCACCGAATAATTTCATTTTTCTGAAATCTTTCAGCAATATAAACTGTTCTTTCAACATTAGTCATTGTCCTATCAACGAGTGAAATAAATTGTGGATCCATGAATCCATATACATCTGTCTTTTCATGATATATACAAATTTTATAAAGATACCTAATACCAAACAAAAATAAGTATAAATTTTCAATAAATTAAATGATTGGAAAAAAATTGTTAACCAACTTACATGGAAAAAATATGCACCGTGTTGATGTCCAACTGATCTCCAGCTAAAAGCTCTATGATATCATTTTTCAAAAGTCCCACATTCATTGCACGCCCTAAAACAATATCTTCAATTAGAATCTCATATAAATCCAATAACAAATTTGAATATCTCAACAGTCTATCAAAATCAGAAGAAATTGCATCTAAAGTCATAACACTTTGTATATGTTGTTGACTATACAATATTTCTTTACCTTTAAAGTATTCCTATAAAAAATAGATAAATATATAAAAATTATAATGATAAAACAAATTTAATATGAAAATGAAATAAAAGATAACATATACACATACCTCTATGGTAATATGTTGAACGAGTCGAGATGGACAAGCAAGATAATGGTTGATACTTTGTCCAACTATATTCACCTCATATGTAGGACATGGAATTATTGGTGATCTATCTATAATATCCTGTAGAGTGACCCTATGATGATCTATCTCTATCTATTGATGATGAATGGTATTTCCCAAATAAAATATCATCCTATATGCAACAATATGATGGAGATCATCAACATACAACTTACAATAACTGTGAAGCTGTGGAGGAGGGGGTGTTGTTGTAGGATGAGAAGCACTACGGGAAAAATAGGCTTTTGCGACGGGCTATTTGCGATGGGATTAATTCTCGTCGCAAATAGTTCATCCTAGATGGTTATTTGCGACAGGATTTGGGATCTCAACGCAAAAGGTAATGCGCGGTTTGGCGCGAGATGCGCGCCAAAACGCGAGAAGGTTATTTACGATGGGGGAATCCCCCCGTCGCAAATAGTGTGTCGGTTGGAGAGTATTTACGACGGGACCCATCGCAAATACCAGCGACGTTAAATGGGTTTTTGCGATGGGATGTTGTCCCGTCACAAAAAAGTGCGTCGGCAGGTCACTTTTTGCGACAGACCTCGTTGCAAATACCCTTTTAACCGCCGACAACAATTAATGCGGGCAAATGTTTTTGCGACGAAAACACTGTCACAAAAGGTCCCGTCGTAACTAATCTAACCTATATATACCCCCCTCCATTTTTCTTTCTCTCCCCCTCAATTCTTATTTCCTCTCTCTCTAAACTCTATTTTCAGAGTGAAAATTTCTCTGAGTTAGTTTTTTTACGGAGAAGTTGTGAAGTCGTTTACATCAATAGGAGATCAAGTTTAAAGGTATTTATATTTTATTTAATTTAGTATTTATTTCATTTTTTATGTTAATATTAATTATTGTTGATTAGTTGTAATTAAATTAGATTTAAATTGTTTTGTTATCAGTATTTATTTGTAATAATAAATTGAAATTATTAGTACTAATTCTTAATAATTAGTAACAATTAATAATTAGTAATAATTAATAATTATTAAAAACAATTAGTATTGTATATAAATAATTACTTGTAATTAGTAATTAGTATTTGTAAATTGTAGTTATTAATATCAATTAACGCTAATTGGTAATAGTTATGTCTAATTAATAATAATTACGGGTAATTATTAATAAATAGGAATAATTAGTAATAAATAGGAATAATTAGTAATAAATAGGAATAATTAGTAATAAATATGAATAATTAGTAATAAATATGAATAATTAGAAATAAATAGGAATAATTAGTAATAATTAGGAATAATTAGGAATAATTAGTAATAAATAAGAATAATTAGGAATAATTAGTAATAAATAGGAATAATTAGTAATAATTAGGAATAATTAGGAATAATTAGGAATAATTAGTAATAATTAGAAATAATTTGGAATAATATATAATAAATAGGAATAATTAGTAATAAATAGGAATAATTAGGAATAATTGGGAATAATTAGTAATAAATAGGAATAAATAGGAATAAATAGGAATAATTAGGAATACTAGGAATAATTAGGAATAATTAGGAATAATTAGGAATAATTAGGAATACTTAGGAATAATTAGCAATAATTAGCAATAATTAGCAATAATTAGTAATAATTAGGAATAATTAAGAATAATTAGAAATAATTAGCAATAATTTGTAATAATTTGTAATAATCTGTAATAATGAGGAATAATTTGTAATAATTTGTAAAAATTAGCAAAAATTAGTAATAATTAGTAATAATTAGTAATAATTTGTAATAATCTGTAATAATTTGTAATAATTAGTATTAATTTGTAATAATTTGTAATAATTTGTAATAATTTGTAATAAATGGTAATAAATAGTAATAAATAGTAATAAATAGTAATAAATAGTAATAAATAGCAATAAATAGCAATAAATAGCAATAAATAGCAATAAATAGTAGTAAATAGTAGTAAATAGTAGTAAATAGAAATAATTAATAATAATTAGTAATAAATAGTAATAAATAGTAATAAATAGTAATAAATAGCAATAATTGGTAATAATTATTAAAAATTAGTAATAATTAGTAAAAAAATAGTAAAAAATAGTAAAAAATAGTAATTAATAGTAAAAAATAGTAAAAAATAGTAAAAAATAGTAAAAAATAGTAACAAATAGTAAAAAATAGTAAAAAATATTAAAAAATAGTAATAAATAGAAATAATTAGTAATAAATAGTAATAAATAATAATAAATAGTAATAAATAGTAATAAATAGTAATAATCAGTAATAAATAGTAATAGTCAGTAATAATCAATAATAATTAGTAATAATTATTAATAAATAGGAATAAATTGGAATATTTATGAATAATTATGAATAATTACGGATAAATAGTAATAAATAGTAATAAATAGGAATAGATAGGAATAGATAGGAATAAATAGGAATAAATAGGAATAAATAGGAATAATTAGTAATAATTAGGGATAATTAGTAATACTTAGGAATAATTATGAATAATTAAGAATAAGTAGGAATAATTAGGAATAATTAAGAATAATTAAGAATAATTATGAATAATTACGAATAATTAGGAATAATTATGAATAATTACAAATAATTAGGAATAATTACTAATAATAACGAATAATTAGGAATAATTATGAATAATTACAAATAATTACGAATAATTACGAATAATTACAAATAATTACGAATAATTACTAATAATTAAGAATAATTACTTATAATTACGAATTTGTAACAAATTGTAACAAATTGTAACAAATTTTAACAAATTGTAACAAATTGTAACAAATTGTAAAAAATTGTAACAAATTGTAACAATTTGTAACAATTTGGAACAATTTGGAACAATTTGGAACAATTTTGTAACAATTTGTTACAATTTCTAACAATTTGTAACAATTTGTAACAATTTGTAACAATTTGTAACAATTTGTATCAATTAGTAACAATTAGTAACAATTAGTAACAATTAGTAATAATTAGTAACAATTAGTAACAATTAGTAACAATTAGTAATAAATTATAACAATTAGTAACAATTAGTAACAATTAGTAATAAATTGTAATAATTAGTAAAAAATTGTAACAATTAGTAAAAAATTGTAACAATAAGTAACAATTAGCCAGAAATAGAAACAATTAAGAAGAAAATCAATTGTAATAAATTGTAATAACATGTAATAACTTGGCACAATTTTCAATGGATTGACAACACTCCTTTTTCTCGATGACTCTTCTCCTTTCAACTTTCATCGACTCCAAATATTATGAAAAGTATGCTTCTACGTATGCATATCTAATCTTGTTTGAACGAGTTTGAATATTCATTCGTAGGACCACGTTTTTTATAATGTGTTCAGGCAGTGACAGTTGCAAGAAGATGATTCATCGATGAAAAGGGGGCTCTATGTGAGAAAGTTGCAAGTAAATGAGCCGTCGGACAAAAGAGTAGCCGTCAATCCACTGGAAATTGCGTCACCCGTAAGTAATGGTAATTATTAAGAAGTAGTTGTAATTAATTATCTTTTTTTTTCAGACAGTGTTTTCATAATTTCAGATTATTCAAAAATAGTAATGATTTTATATTTTAAAGAAAAATATAGAACAAGGAAGTCGACAACAGTCATTATTAGATGATCATGCTTGGATAAATCAACGTTGAAATCCAAATTGTTCTGGTTTAAATCCTATATATATTTAGGGGTGTTGAAGCTTTCTTATCATTTGCATCATCAAAACTAGAATATTTTTCAGAAGGCACAATAAAGTTTCCTTGTAAAAAGTGTGCTCTGAGAACGTTTGACACATTTGACAAGGTTGGGGGACATCTCTTATGGTTTGGTTTTCAATCAGATTATATTTTTTAGTATTAACACAGCGAAAACAGTTCCAAAGAAGATACTAATAACTTGATTCAGGATCCATCACGATTTCAAAATTTAGTACATAATGTTGCATGTCCATCTATTCAACAAAATGAAACTCAAGATGATATTGATTTAAATCCTAAGTTGACACTATTTGAATTTTATGAGTTGTTGAGGTCTGCTGAGGATGCATTATATCTTGGTCGCAAGATAAGAAAATTAGAAGCAGTTGCAAAATTTATGGTTCTTAAATCAGATAATGCAATGTCAAACAACTGCTTTGATCAGATATTTTCTTTGGTTAAAAAACTGTCACCTGAAGGAAATGTGTTGCCTATAAATTACTATGAGAGAAAGAGGATGGTTCGTAATCTGGGCCTTAGTTATTAGAAGATTCATGCATGTTCAAATGATTGCATCTTATATTCTAGTAAAAATGATTCGTTGGGTAGTTGTCCCACATGTGGACAATCGAAGTATAAAGAAGCTCAACCAGGGAAGTCTGGATCGATTCCAGTAAAACAGTTGAGATATTTTCCCCTTACACCCAGGTTGAAGCGTTTATTTATGCCTCCGAACACAACGTCAATGATGTCATGGCACAAAACCAAGATTTCAACTGATAAAAGGTTGAATCATCAATCTAATGGTGATTCATGGAAACATTTTGACCGTCTGCATCCGTCTTTTTCTTTAGAAGCCCGAAACGTGTGATTGGGTCGTTCAACTGACGGTTTTTGTCTGTTTGGTTCTTATAGTAGTTAATATTCATGTTGTCATGTCTTTATAACTCCGTACAATTTACCTACATGGATGTTGATGAATGAGACCTATATCTTTTTGACCATATTAATCCCAAGATATCCAAAAGAGAATATTGATGTTTATTCGAAACCATTGATTGATGAGTTAAATGTATTGTAGAGTGATGGTGTTAGTACATATGATGTTTCTGCGAAACAAAATTTCATATTAACAGCTGCATTGATGTGGAAAATTAGTGACTTTCTGGTATATGGCATGTTATCTGGCTGGAGTACACATGGTCCGAAATCATGTCCTTACTGTATGAAAGACAACAAATCCTTTATGCTCATCAATGGAAAAAAACCTTTCTATTTTAATTGTCATCGTATATTTCTTCCAACTGATCATCCTTTTTTGAGGAACAATTCTCATTTTAGAAAAGGTACAATTGAAAGGGATGAACCTCTAAAAATGATCTCAGGTACAGAGTTAAAATCAGTGGTATTTTCATTAACTCCCATCACATTTGGGCCAACAGTAAACTAACAGAAAATTCATGGATTTGGGAAAGAACATAATTGGATGAAATGAAGCATTTGTTGGGATCTGCCATATTAGTTTGATTTGTTGGTCCACCACATGTTGGATTTCAAGCATATTGAGAAGAACTGTTTTGATAATTTATTTCATATAGTTTTGGATACACCAGGTAAGACCAAAGATACTGTAAAGGCATGATTAGATCTTGCCCAAATTTTCAGGTGACCAGAACTTGAACTATTTGAAAATGTCAAATCACAGAGGTTAATGAAGCCAAAAGTATCTTATACACTGGCCAAAGAGAGTCCCTTATTATTTTGACAGTGGATTGCATATTTGAGACTTCCAGATGGCTATGCTTCCAATTTGGGTAGATGTGTTAAGAATGGTTATATTACCGGATTAAAAAGTCATGATTGTCATGTTATAATGGAAAGACTTATGCCAATTGGATTTAGAGGTTTATTGAATTCTATGATTTGGGATTCGATAACAGATATATCATATTTTTTTGAGACATTTGTGCAGTGACAATAGACTACGATGTGCTAAGAAAACTGGAAGAAGATGTTGCTGTAATTATATGTAAACTAGAAAAAATCTTTCTTCTGGCTTTCTTTAACTTAATGGAACATATGATATTACATTTTCCACATGAATCTAAATGTGGATGCCTAGTAAACTTTCAATGGATGTACCCATTTGAGAGATGCATGCAGAAATTAAAGAAAAAAGTATGTAACAAAACATCAGTTGAAGGCTCAATTTCTTAAGCTTATTTGCAAGAGGAAATTTCTTTTTTTTTTGCTCTCATTATTTTGAATCTGAATATCGCTCAAAACACAATCACATGGGATGAAACGAGGGTAATGTTAATGATGAAATGGAGAATCAATTATCAGTCTTTAATCAGCCAAATCTTTGCTTTGGTAGAGTTCATGAATGATGCATTTCAGATGATGAACATCACAGAGATCATACATATGTTCTGCTCAACAATGAAGAAATGACATCATTTGCACTATGAGTGCTTCTATCACTTATTCAATAATTTATGTTACAGTATGTAAACGTATTTTATTTTTCAGTTATATGATAATCATATCATGATACAACTTCCACAAATTATAGCAGCTACTCTTGAATAACGTGGACAATTTTTCTCTCTCAATGGTTTCAAAAACTAGTAACATAAATTATTGATGGTTTAATATCAATTCCTTTTATTATTTATTATATTGATAATTGTTTTACAAATTTTCAGGTGTCTCAACATGCTGATAAAATTGATAAGCGACTGTGTATATTGAGTAACCCACCATCCAAAATGGTTAAATATTATAATGCATATGTGGTGAATGGTTTTCGATTTCATTCACATGCTTATGGGGAAGAAAAGAAAACAATGAATATTGGAGTTTTCTTGAGAGGATTACATCACAGGGAAACTGAAGTTGACTTTTATGGCATTCTAGATGAAATTATTGAGCTGTGTTATCTAGGACATAATTGCATAACGATGTTTAAATGTCAGTGTTTGGATACTGAGAGAGGATTGTGTGTTCATCTGAACCATGGAATCATCGATATTAAATATAGAAGTCTTCTTGCAGTAAATGAACCATTTTTACTGGATCAATAGGCACATCAAATTTATTACACAAAGTACTATGCTACTTCAAGAGACATGAGTGATTGGAGGAGCATAATAAAAATGAAATCTCGGGAAAATCAGTTTACTCAAACTGAATGCGGTTCTGTTGAAGTGGAAGGAATTAAAATATTTAAAATGACTTATCAAAATCCGTCTTTTTCACAATGAGAACTGAATATCGATGATGACACCCCATAATTAAGGATCGACAATGAAGAAAATGTTAATGATTTTGCAAATGAATTTCAAATGACAAGAGATTATGAAACTGAAACTCATATGGATATTGATGATGATGATGAGGAAGATGAAGACATTGAAAGATATGGAGATGAGGATGATGATGGACATTGACATAGTAAAATGATGGTTATAATCATAAGTAATATATATCAATATATAATAGTTATTTTCAACTATCTGCTAACAACAATCATTTTGTGTTTCAAATGGATCCTGATCTATTTCACAAGTTGCAGGAGGCTGATCTACCTTTGGATGAGGAGGACTTTGGATCATCTGAACCTCAACCTACTGGCGGTTCAGGGGGTAAACGGAGGGGGCATGGTCTTTCTCGACTGATGATTTCTGACCTTATCCCCGAGCGACGTCCATGTCTTGGCTTCGATCCATGCACACAGAGGTATGGTAACTTGTATATTCTAGTTACCTTTCATTAATTTATTTATATATATACTAATTGTTTGATTATTTATTCCTTTTTCACAGTTTTGCGCATGTAGCTATTGGATAGAGGAGAGCTATCTTACGCAATTATTTTTCTCAGCCATAGATCACATGGGAACAGATTCCCGTTGATGTGCGGCTCAACATGTTTAATCATTGGCTGGTATATAAATAAATAATATTTATTTTAAAATTTATTTTATTAATAACTTGATATTATAAATTATTTGTAGGGTTTATGGTATCTCATTGATGATAGCATGCGTGATGCTATTCACATGGCATGGTAGGTGTCGATGCGTGACCGTTTCCGTTAGTTTTTGCATAATTTGAGAAGAACATCCATTAAGAAAGCATGAGTGACAGAATTTGATGAGTCATGTAGAGCCCACCAACTAGAGTACATTTCATCTCACGTTTGGGATGTATTATGTTTACACTGATTTGGTGGTGGATTTCAGAGGAGATCTTCAATGGGATGACAGAACCGGGGGAGACAGGAGGTGATGCATCGAGCTGGTAGCCGTACATTCGGTACGCATAGAGAGCATCTGGTAAGTATCTTTTTTAAATATTTTATATAACTTTAAATATAAAAAATTTATTTTATATTTCTGTAGGCAGTCGAGCATCCCGTTATTACGGAGTATGACATTTATCAGAGGATGTACAGTGATCCATCCACTGGAGAGATTAGAGGTGATCGCCAGCGTCAGATTGTGGTTAATATTTTTTTTTCAGTTTGAAAATTAATTGAATATAATATTTTGACAATTTTAATGTCAAATTGGAATTGAAGGAGTCATATGAGGTTGTGACATCTCAAACACAGGCTGAGAGTTAGGACGAGACGACTGATCAGACCAGTGCCCACTATTTCGATGAGGCGGCATGGATGCAGGCTACTTAGTATGGATTTGAGAAGGGCTGAGTAGTTGATATCGACTCTCATTTGACTCCTGATACTTATTATGGTACTGCTGCGATGTCGACGTCCAGATCGAGAGGAGCTCATGGAGAGGCATCATCTTCTGCCTCACAATATCAGGAGCAGTTGTGAAATCAGACTGAGCTTATAGAGAGTTTGCAGAAGTAGCATGAAGAGACGTGTTAGCAGGAGCAACAGCAACACCAGCAACATGAGGAGGAGATGCATCGATGGCAGTATCAACAACAGTAGCAACATCACAAGCAGATGGAGTACATGCACTATCTGACTCGTAGTTTAGGGATATAGTTTCCTCTACCATCTCCTACAGCTCCTCCACCTCATCTAGAAAACAACCCTCAAGGATTTTTTATGTTAAAAACATTTAAATTCAAGATTTGTTATAATATGAACTATTTATAGTTTTTGGATTTTATATTGGTGAAAATATTGCATAATTTATTTTTTTAATATTTTATTATTTATTATTAGTATTATATTTTTTAAATTTTTTTATTTTAATAATAATAATAATATTTTATGTTTTTTTATATATTTTTTGTAAATATTGAGAATTTTAATAATTTTTTATTTTTTTATTATTTTAATAATATTAATATTAATTTTTCATTAATCACAATTTTATTAAATATATGTCACGACCCGTCTCGGTGGGGCCTGCGTCGTGACTCCCCAGGCCCGCCTCCAATAGGTCAGGGGCTGGTGACTAGCACCGAGTAGGCATGTCACTAACATGGGAGGCATTGCCTAAGTACCTGTACACACACACACATCTCCAAGCCCACAAATACTGAAATGTAAAACACCAAGGAACAAAAATGCATGCGTACAACTAAACCCAACCAACAGAGCATGACAAAAGGTAGAGTACTGTAAAATTAAACTGTGCCAGAATACAAGCCCACCAAAAACAAGAGTCTGAAAAACTGCAAAGTCCAACCTGTAAGCAGAAAGGTACTAGGACTGCTGCTCGTAGCCGTAGGAACATCTCGGCCTATAGGAAACTCAAAAAGCTCGGTTCTATCCTGGTCCGCCCTAGACTCTGTCAAAAGGTTGCTCATCTGCACAAGACACCAGACGTGCAGGAAAAACCCGTGCAGGGGTGAGTATAACAATACTCAGTAGAGGACCCTGAAAACCACAAAGAAGTACACAAAGTAAAGGTACAGTCAGCTATGCATAATATATGTTTACAAAACATATAAAACGAACCAGATATACTCAAAACCCAGACCCGTGGTCTAGAGACAAGTCACGCAACCACATACCCCCACAAGGGATTTCGTTTGAAGATTTTGTGATGCGCTCGTTTCGAGAGAACACATTCCATGAGTCTTATAGTTTTGATGACGTTCATCCGAGAAGTGATGTTCATCAGGAACCGTCACGAGATATAGCTACACTCATTACGGGAGACACACTCCTGAGTGGAAGGGTTACGATAGATAGAAGCACTCATTATGGGAGACACACTCATGAGTGAGAAATATCTCGATACACAGATGAGGATCACTTCCATGGCCATGGTGGATACCGTGACTCATTCGGAATTCACCTGCTAGGTAGAGGATCAACGCCCGGTAAAGTTGGTCACGTCGATGCCTGACTCTACCTAGGATCTGAAATGGATAGAGGATCTCGATTCGGGCTTCTCGGATGGATGCCTGACTCTATCACAGAAAAGTCCTGCTGAAGGGATCATAATCCGGCATGAGGGAATGATGCCTGACCTTCAGGGGAAAAGAAGAAGGGGCACTAACCCAAACGAAAGATGTTCAAGGCACGGTGAATAAAAGGACCAAGCCATTCTCCAAAAAGTACACGACGTGTAGAAATCATACATGCCGTGTTGTCCGACCCTGGGTACTGCCCATGTACAACGGCTTGTGTCGTGAGGCTGGTCATGAAGAAAACTTTATACACAGCGTGTAGTACGGAGTACACACCGTGTTTGGGTCACTGGGGCTGGCTCCGTGTACTCTGGCCATGTGCCCATACACGGTCACCAACCCGTGTACTCCAACCCGTGCAATATGCACACAGGGTGACCTGCGTTGGTGACCTCGCCTGGCCGAGTGAGGGAGTACATGGTCGTGTACTCCATCCCGTGTCCGTGTATCCCCAGGATACACACCGAGCTCTGCGTAGCCACCTCTGCCAAGCTGTACACGCCGTGCCGCCTGAAGCCGTGTAGAGCATCCCGTGTACGTGTACCACCCTAAGTACACGCCGAGCTTCGGGGAAGGTCCAACACGCCGTGTGACCGGAGTCACACGCCATGTGATCCTTCTCTGACCCCGAAACCCTAGCCGCCACCATCAGAACTACACAGCGTGTTCTTCGGAAGTACATGCCGTGTATTCTGGAAATTTCCATAAACGCAGACCTCCGTTGTCGCGCCTCCCGTGGTGCTCCGATCATTGATCCGGCCGTCCGATCGCCATGAAACCTTCAGGTTTTGGTTGCCCCGACACCACGAAGCTGTTTCTGTCATTTTCGGGCCACTGATCGGCTCCGAAAACATGATTGATCTTCCCGCGTGAAGAAAGCTCGAAGAATGCCCTTTCCGATCTGGTCCGATTTGCCATCCGCCATCGTTGCTGCACCTCCACAAGAAAGTTGCAATGTTGAACCTTCGATTTGGGATCGTTGCGTCACAGAACGGATGCGCAACGATCCGTTGTTCGTCGCCCCGCGAAGAACGCGAAGAACGCACGGGGAAAAAGGAGGAAGATATCCAAATAAACAAATTGAGGAACGAACCTCCGCCGTCATTTGTCACGATGTTGATCCGCTCCCGTTAATAGGTTTAAACGGAGAAGAGATCAAAATGAATATAAATCATGGATTAATTTCCCAAAAACATCCCAAAGAAAACCCTCCTGCAAGAACGTACGAATCCGCGAATCAACTTGTTTGTGGTTGATCCACGTTCGTCATTTAAATTACAATACGGGGAAAAGAAAATCAAAACAAAAACCCTTACCTTTCGAAAGGATCGATTGTTGACGAAGGCGCCGCGTTTCCGTTGTCGTCGAGATCCTTCAACATTGTTGGCGTAGCGATTCTCGACTTCGATCCGTCGTCGTTCGCCAACGCATCCTCCTCCGCCCAAGCTCCAAGAGAAATCTCTCTCCTTTTCTCAACTCACAGGGTTATGAGGCTAACCCAATGAATTTTCTATAAGGATGAATTTATAGGGGAGGATTAGGTCATGCTCAATAAAAGGAAACGTTTTAAAATAATAAAATAAATTATTAATTTATTTTATTCCCTCCAAAGAGATTTCCTTTTTAAAATGTCCCAAATTAAATTTTGCAGCCGACCTGTGCCAGTTGAGGTTAGAGTCGTTCTTAGGCAAATTCGTCGTCCTGGACGCAACGGTGCGCTCAGATTTTTAATCCGGGCATCCGTTTGGAAACTTCCACAGCCGCACACAAGCGCTGACTCACTTGACTTAAAAAAGTTCAAACCACCATTCCGGGCTCACTGGACCTTGGAATGATGTGCTGTCTTCACGCCCGGTCTTGAAATAATTCCATATAATATTTAAAAATAATAAATGGAAAATCCGAGACATTACATTCTCCCCACCTTGGGGAATTACGTCCCTGAAAAGCCAAAACAAAGGCTTCTCAAAAAGATGAGGGTACTGGGCACAGATCTGGGTCTCCCGCTCCCACGTGCTCTCCTGAAGATTCCCGTGCTGCCATCAGATGCGCATTAAGGGAATCGATCGCCCACGAAGGATCCTCTCCTGCCGATCCTCAATCTCCACTGGGTACTCAGCAAAGGTCACTCCATCCTCGATGTCCAGCTCTCCCCAGTCGATGACGTTCGATGGGTCATGCACGTACCTCCTCAGCTGCGACACATGGAAGACATCATATACCCGATGAAACTATGGCGGTAGAGCCAGGATGTACGCCACCTCGCCAACTCTGCCCATGATCTGGAAAGGTCTGATGAACCTTGAAGATAGCTTGCTGCCTCGGCCAAATCTCTGCATCCCACGTCGAGGTGAGACCCAAAGAAAAACATGGTCTCCCTCCTCGAACTCTAGAGGCCTCCGTCGTCTGTCAACATAAGACTTCTGTCGGATCTGTGTAGTCTTCATCCGCTCCCGGATGATCTACACCTTCTCTGTGGTAGCTCGCACTAACTCTAGACCCATGAGTGCTGAATCTCCGGGGTCAGTCCAACAAAGCGGTGACCGGTAGGGTCTCTCGTACAAGGCCTCGAACGGTGCCATATCGATAGTGGAGTGGTAGCTGTTGTTGTACGCAAACTCCACCAGTGGTAGGTGGTCCTGCTAGCTGCGACCAAAGTCCAAGATACAGGCCCACAACATATCCTCTTGAACCTGAATGGTCATCTCCATCTGACCATCTGTCTGGGGATGAAACACTGTGCTCAAGCACAGATGAGTCCCAAAAGCCTCCTGCAATCCCTTCCACAACCGGGAGGTGAAGCGGGCGTCTCAATCTGAGACTATAGTCAAGGGGATGCCATGAATCCGAACTATCTCCTGTATGTAGAGGCGTCCCAAGCTCTCTACAGAACTCTGCTCCCTGATAGCTAGGAAGTGGTCCAACTTGGTGAGTCTGTCAACGATCACCCAGATGGAATCGTGCCCCTTGGACATTCATGGTAAGCCCATCACGAAGTCCATCAATATTCCATCCCATTACCACTCTAGAAATTCTAGGGGGTGATCTAACCCTACTGGAACCTGGTGCTCAGCCTTCACCTGCTGGTATGTGAGGCATTGAGAAACGAACTCTGCCACTGCCTTCTTCATGCCTGACCACCAGAACTATCATCGGAGATCCTGGTACATCTTTGCCACTCCAGGATGTACCGCCAAAGGGGATGTATGAAACTCCCTCAGGACCTCCTCCTGGAACGCCACTGGTACAACAGTGTGTCCTCTGAAAAGAAGTACATGCTCCCCACCTTGCGAATATCCATTAAGAGCATGTCCTGTGGATAACTGAGCACGTAAGGTCACATAGTCGACATCCCCAAGTTGTGCCTCCCCAACTCGCTGTAAGAGTATAGGGGTGACAACCATCGACTGTAGGTAAGCTGTATCCTCTCCATCCACGAAGGAAAACTGCAATGTGACTAATTGTTGTGTTGCCTCACTCAACAGTTGTGAGCTCGACCTTCTGCTAAGAGCGTCTGCCACCTTGTTCCCCTTCCCAGGAGTATAGATGATCTCGAAATCATAGTCCTGGAGGAACTCTATCCAACGCCTCTGCCTCAGATTCAGATCCTTCTGTGAGAAGATGTACTTGAGGCTCTTATGGTCAGAGTAGACAATGAACCGCTCACCCATAAAGTAGTGTCGCCACATCTTCAGTGCGAAGACTACCGCTGCTAACTCAAGATAATGGGTCGCATAGTTCTGCTCATGCGGCCTAAGCTGGAGTGAACCATAAGCAATCACCATGTTCCACTGCATCAGGACACAGCTGAGCCCGGTCCCTGACGTGTTGCAAAAAACTATGTACTCAACACCCTCCTCTGGCACACTCAAGACTGGGGCGCTCGTCAAACTCTGTCTTAGATGCTCAAAATCCTACTGGCACTTTTCTTTCCACACGAAGGGTTGCCCCTTCCTGGTCAAGGCCGTCATCGGTGCTGATATCCGGGAGAAATCAGGGATGAATCTCCTGTAATACCCTACCAACCCAAGGAAGCTTCGCACCTCTGTCACGCTCCGAGGTGGATCCCATGCTAACACAACCTCCACCTTGGCTGGGTCCACAGATAATCCATCTGCTGAGATGAAATGTCCCAGAAAGTGGACCTCCTGAATCCAGAACTGACACTTCGAGAGCTTTCCATAAAGCTGGTGCTCTTAGAGTACGTCCAGAACCATCCGCAGGTGTCTCGCGTGTTCCTCCTCTGACGCCGAGTACACAAGGATGTCGTCGATGAAGACCACTACAAACTGGTCCAAGTACGGCTGGAAGATCCGGTTCATCAACCCCCTAAACACTGCGGGGGTGTTCGTCACACCAAAGGGCATCACCAAGTACTCATAGTGACCGTAGCGACATCTGAAAGCCATCTTCGGTATATCCTCATCCCGCACTCGTAGCTGGTGATAGCCTGATCGAAGATCAACCTTCGAGATACACTGAGACCCTCTTAGCGAATCGAAGAGGTCATCAATTCTTGGTAGTGGAAACTTGTTCTTCACCATCACCTGGTTCAGGCACCAGTAATCCACACACAACCTCAGACTCCCATCTGCCTTCTTGGCAAACAAGACCGGGGCCGCCCAGGGTGAAACGCTTGGTCTCACAAAACCCTTGCTCTGCAAATCCTCCAACTGCACCCTCAGCTTGCGAAGCTCTGCGGGAGCCATCCGATAAGCTGATGAGGAAATCGGTGTATTCCTGGGGTGTAAGTCAATGCATAAGTAAATTTACCGGCGGGGAGGTAACCCTGGAACATCTTCCGGGAAGATGTCCTCATACTCCGCCACCACTGCTGGGAAATGAGAGCTTACAACATCTACTGCTCTGAGAGTAAGTCTATCCAACTCATGAGTGATCGGCTGCCCCCTCCTATGCATGAGCCCACTTTGTGCTGCCTGGGTTTACTTTTCTTCGACAAAGGAAAACCTTGTTCCATCACGGCGGAAACACCGCACTCTTCGCCTAAAACAGTCAATCTGGGCACGGACCGAAGATAACCAATCCATACCGAGAATGACGTCGTAAGGCCTCGACGCTACCTCCAAGAGGTTCCAACTGAAACTCACGCCTCCAAGGGTAAGATCAAACTATCTGCAAAGGTGTGTGATCGTCGAGTCTCCTCCTGTATGTGTCTCCAAGCGTAAGGATCGAGTCAACAGTTCTACCAGAATCTCGAGGTTTTGTACAAGACATGTGGATATAAGGGAATGACTGATACTTGTGTCTATGAGTATGGCAGCTAAGGTAGAAAAGACACAGATCGTACCTCGAATCATCCCTAGATCCCCTGGGTCGTATGCCTCGACCACATGCAGCTGTCCCCATCCCTGTCCCCCAGCTCCCTGAGCCTAGTGCGGACCTCCTGGGGGTGGTGGAAGTAAGTCGAAGCGTCTGCCATCGCCTGCTGTTATCCCAGCTCCTCTACCACGTCCGCATCCTGGCGGATCTGCCTGATCCGTTCTCTGCCTCTGTCTCGGTGGTCCATCCACCACTTCCCTGTCAGCAGCCCGACGTGTCGGGAAATCTCTAGTGAGATGCCCCCTACCATCACATACATAGAATCGCTTCTCCCTAGGCTGACTGGATCCAGCCTGAGAGCCCTGGACTGTCGATCCCCTTTCCTGGGTCCTCCTATGACGTCTCCCACGTCCAGATCCCTGCGTCTGACGTCGGCTCCCTGCTGCCGGTGTCTCCGCACCTGTCTGCCTGCTGCTGACTGCCGACGGCTATCTCTGCTCCGCCAAGAAGCTCTCGATCACCAAGGACCACTCGAGCACTCCATCATAGGTCGATTTGTATAGAGGCACGACACTATCTTGGATGTATCGCCGTAGACCTCTCTCAAAGGTCCAAGCCCTGAAGTACTGATCCCTGGCCATATCCATCGAGTACCTGGCGAGGTTGGTGAACCTTGATGAATAGTCATCCACCGTCATACTGCCTTGCTAGAGCTGAAGAAGCTCCTGGATGCGCACAGATCTCAGCGTAACCGGAGAGAAATCCTCCCTGAAGAGTCGATCAAACTCCGTCCACAAAAGAGTCTCCTTGTCATGAGTCTATGTGGTCAGACTCCACCATCGTCCGGCCAAACCCTGAAGAAGGATCGCTCCTAGGATCACCATCTGGTATGCTGGTGTCCTCACTAGATGGAAAACTCTGGTCACCGCCTCAACCCAGTCCTCAGCCGCCTAAGGGTCGGGCTCACCTCAGAACTAGAGGGTCCTCTGTCTCTGAAACTCATGGAGTGCGATAAGCCTTCACTCCTCGCCAGTCGGTACTGCAGGTACCACTAGCTGTTCCACCGATGGTGGTACAGCAGGTGCACCACCTGGTGGAAATTCCTAGGGAACTGGTCCCTGTATCGAAGCCTCGTCACTGAGGGGGTCATCCTCGTGATCGGGCTGCTGAATCCTAGCATGTATGCGTCGCGGATGCATCCTGTAAAGAAACAAGATGTGTCACGGTCAATGAGTATATCTGGATAGCTGACACCAAGGATATGGAAGACACAACCCATTTCTATATGATGCATGTACCTTTTATTTCCCTGCAACCAATGTTTTCGTGAACCAGGTCGAAAAGCAGGTTATCAGAGTCTTGGTGTATGGATACGTCGGCCGCCACACCAACACTAGAGTCTCTGGCCTGAAAGCTGAACCCGAAACACTCAACACTGTTTCCCCAACCAAACTCACAGACTCTTGGTCCTAAGGTAGAACCGACCAGATCTGATACCACTCTGTCACGAACCGTCCCAGTGGGGCCCGCGTCGTGACTCCCCAGGCCCGCCTCCAATAGGCCAGGGGCTGGTGACTAGCACCGAGTAGGCATTTCACTAACATGGGAGGCATTTCCTAAGTACCTGCACACACACACACACACATCTCCAAGCCCACAAATGAGAAAATGTAAAACACTAAGGAACAAAAATGCATGCATACAACTAAACCCAACCAATAGAGAACAATGAAAGGTAGAGTAATGTAAAAGTAAACTAGGACAGAATACAAGCCCACCAAAAACAAGAGTCTGAAAAACTGAAAAGTCCAAACTGTAAGCACAAAGGTACTGGGACTGCTGCTCGTAGTCGTAGGAACTCCTCGACCTGTAGGAAACTCAGAAAGCTTGGTCCTGTCCTGGTCCACCCTGGACTCTGTCAAAAGGCTGCTCGTCTCCACAAGACACCAGACGTACGGGCAAAGCCCGTGCAGGGGTGAGTATAACAATACTCAATAGAGGACCCCGAAAACCACAAAGCAGTACACAAAGTAAAGGTAAAGTCAGCTATGCATAATATATGTTTACAGAACATATAAAACAAACATGATATACTCAAAACCCAGACCCGTGGTCTAGAGACAAGTCACACAACCGCATACCCCCGCAAGGGATTCCGTTTGAAGATTCTGTGATGCGCTCGTTCCAGGAGAACACACTCCACGAGTTTTATAGTTCTGATGACATCCGTCCGAGAAGTGATGTTCATCGGGAACCGTCACAAGATATAGCTACACTCATTACGGGAGACACACTCCTGATTGGAAGGGTTACAATAGATATAAGCACTCATTACGGGAGACACACTCCTGAGTGGGAAAGATCTCGATACACAGATGAGGATCACTGCCAGGGCCTTGGCGGATACCATGACTCATCCAGAATTCACCCGCTAGGTAGAGAATCAACGCCCGGTAAAGTTGGTCACACTGATGCCTGACTCTAACTAGGGTCTAGAATGGATAGAGGATCTCGATCAGGGCCTCTCGGATGGATGCTTGACTCTATCACAAAAAAATCCTGTTGAAGGGATCATAATCCGGCATGAGGGAATGATGCCTGACCTTCAGGGGAAAAGAAGAAGGGTCACTAACCCAAACGAAAGATGTTCAAGGCATGGTGAATAAAAGGACCAAGTACTTCTCCAAAAAGTACACAGCGTGTAGAAATGATACACGTCGTGTTGTCTGACCCCGGGTACTGCCCGTGTACAACGGCCCGTGTCATGAGGCTGGTCATGAAGAAAACATAATACACGACGTCTAGTACGGAGTACACTCCGTGTCTGGGTCACTGGGGCTGGCTCCGTGTACTCTGGCCATGTGCCCGTACACGGTCACCAACCCGTGTACTCCAACTCATGCAATCTGCACACGGGGTGACCTCGCCTGGACGGGTGAGGGAGTTCACGGTCGTGTACTCTATCTTGTGTTCGTGTATCCCTGAGATACATGCCGAGCTCTGCGTAGCCGCCTCTGCCGAGCTGTACACGCCGTGTCTGGGTCACTGGGGTTGGATCCGTGTACTCTGGCCATGTGCCCGTACACGGTCACCAACCAGTGTACTCCAAACCGTGCAATCTGCACACCGGGTGACCTGCGCTGGTGACCTCGCCTGGCCGGTTGAGGGAGTACAAAGTCGTTTACTCCATCCCGTGTCAGTGTATCCCCGAGATACACGCCGAGCTCCTCGTAGCCACCTCTGCCGAGCTTTACATGCCTTGCCGACTGAAGCCGTGTAGAGCATCCTGTGTCCATGTACCACCCGTAGTACACGCCGAGCTTTGGGGAACATCCAACATGCCGTGTGATCGGGGTCACACACCATGTGATCCTTCTCTAACCCCGAAACCCTAGCCTCCACCATCAGAACTACACGACATGTTCTTCGGAAGTACACTCCGTGTATTCTGGAAATTTCTAGAAACGCGGACCTCCGCCGTCGTGCCTGCCGTGGTGCTCCGATCATTGATCCAGCCATCCGATCGCCATGAAACCTTCAGGTTTTGGTCACCCCGATACCACAAAGCTGTTTCCATCGTTTTCGGGCCTTTGATCGGCTCTGAAAACATGATTGATCTTCCCACGCGAAGAACGCTCGAAGAACGTCCTTTCCGATCTGGTCCGATTTGCTGTCTGCCATCATTGCCGCACCTCCACAATAATGTTGCAATGTTGAACCTTCATTTTGGGGTCATTGTGTTGCAGAACAGATGCGCAACGATCCGTTGTTAGTCGCCCCGCGAAGAACGCAAAGAACGTGCGGGGAAAAAAGAGGAAGAGATCCAAATAAACAAATTGGGGAACGAACCTCCGCCGTCGTTCGTCACGGCGTTGATCCACTCCCTTTAATAGGTTTAAATAGAGCAAAGATTAACATGAATATAAAGCATGGATTAATTCCCCAAAAACATCCCAAAGAAAACCCTCCTGCAAGAACGTACGAATACGCGGATCAACTTGTTCGTGGTTGATCCGTGTTCGTCATTTAAATTCCAATACGGGGAAAAGAAAATCAAAACAACAACCCCTACCTTTTGAAAGGATTGATCATTGACGAAGGTGCCGCACTGCCATTGTCGTTGAGATCCTTCAACATTGTTGGCGTAGCGATTCTCGACTTCGATCCGTCGTCGTTCGCCAACGCGTCCTCCTCCACCCAAGCTCCAAGAGAAATCTCTCTCTTTTTCTCAACTCGCAGGGTTATGAGGCTAACCCTGCAAATTTTCCATAAGGATGCATTTATAGGAGAGGATTAGGTCGTGCTAAAAAAAAGGAAATGTTTTAAAATAACAAAATAAATTATTCATTTATTTTATTCCCTCCAAAGAGCTTTCCTTTTTAAAACGACCCAAATTAAATTTTGCAGCCGACCTGCGCCGGTTGAGGTTAGAGTCGTTCTTAGGAAAAGTCGTCGTCCCAGACGTAACGGTGAGCTCAGATTTTTAATCCGGGCATCCGTTTGGAAACTTCCACAACCGCACACAAGCGTCGACTCACTTGACTAAAAAAAGTTCAAACCACCATTCCAGGCTCAATAGACCTCGGAATGATGTGCCTTCTTCATGCCCGGTCTCGAAATAATTCCATATAATATTTAAAAATAATAAATGGAAAATCCGAGACATTACAATATATTTTTTTAGCATTATATTTTTTAATGTATGTTTATTTTACTACTAATAATAATAACAATTAATGATTTCTTAATATTTTTTTGAGAATATTGGGAATTTTAATATTTTTTATTTTTTTATTATTTTAATAATATTAATATAATTTTTTCATTAATCATAATTTTATTAAATATATATATTTTATTATGTTTGGTATTTATGATGGGTCCTTTTACGACGGGCTCTGGTCATAAATAATTTAAATAGAATTTTTTAGAAATATTATTTGCGACGGGCCCATTGAAAAAGGGTTTTATATATAATGTAATCAAGGACTTATTTGAGATGGGCCCATCACAAAAGGTTTATTTATATATAATGTATATAATCGAATACTTATTTGCGACTCTGTTTTCTACAACAAACTATTTGCTATGAGGCCACATCGTTAAAGACTATTTGCGACGGGATCCCATCGCAAATAGCCCTTCACAAATACCTCTAATTCCAGTAGTGAAGGAGTGGGGTCTACACGAAGATATGTATAAGTATCATAACTAGGAGTGGGACCTACTGGAGGAGGTGGTAGAGGTTGAGGAGTCGAATCAGTATTCTAAAACTATTTTTTCATTTCTACATACATCACTTGTATGGAAGCTCTGATCATATCCTCCATATTCATGAAAATATCCTAAACTTAAGCTTCTAAAGTGTCTATTTTTTATAAACATTCTACCTTGAAAAATATTCAGAATGGGGAAACACTTGTTTTACCAATACACCTATCGAGTATCCTCATACACAACCTGGGTGTTTAGTCTTTCCAAATTTTGCAGGTAAAATATCCTACCTATCCCCACTTATAAATGCCCATTGTGTGATCTTCTCATTAAGAGAATAATGTATGAAATATTTGAAAAATCTCATAATGAATCACAATATATAAACAACTGATTTAATTTAAATAAGTAAATAATGTAAACATCTTACAATCTTCTCAGATACAACCTTAAATCTTCCATAATATAATGTCCTTTTTTTTATCATCTGAACCCTCTTACATTTTTCATGCCTTGCGGGGGGGGGGGGGGGTGGGTGGGGGGACCTCTGTTGAGCTTGAAGATGAATCCCTTTGTTGTTGAAAATTTTCATCCCTTATTTTATCTTATAGTAATGTATACCCTCCCTGAGATGAAGTGTGAGGGTATATGTTTTTTTCTTGGATATCCTGATGAGAAATCCTCGATTATTGTAAATTAATAATTAAAAATTCATTAATATGATCATTAATGTTATCATTAATATAATCATTAATATAAAAAACATCTCAAATGTAACATTTCACTTATAGAAAACACTTCTCTTAATCTTTTTTCAACAAATTTCTCCCACGTATCTTCATCTATAAATAGATATATATGAAATGGATTTTCATGTTTTATATTCCGAGAAATGAATTTTGATGTTAGGGAAGATTTAAAATCCCTCCTCCTAGTGGCCAATGAAAAAAATTCTTCTTGACTTCTCCATTATTTGGTATTTTATATATTATCTGATAAGAAGGGTGAAACATATATAACTATAAAAATTTCAATATAAGTAAAATAATAACAAATGATCTTACCAAAACAGTCTCCCATGGGTGAGATATGGTAACTTTGTCAACAGTTCTCCAATTATCAATCAAAATACTGACTTACTTTTTGCCTGCATTCATATAAAAGTATTGAATTGTTTTGCATGTGGACCTCTTGGAATATCATTATCATCAAAGAATACTGATATACTCTAGTTTTTACTAAATGAAATAGATAATTTAGGTAAATGTGTGATGCCACATTTACCCACCCTATAACTCTCCCCCCCAAAGAAGTTGTTGTCTCATGTAATGAAGGATGAGGATGCTCATCAACAGGATCATGTGTGCATTCCTCCCCAGAGGTATCATGAGATCAATCATCTCTAGAAGTATGTGGTGTATCGGCTGATGGATTTGTTATTATATTAAAAATAAAAGAAACAAAAAATCACTTAAAAAATTAAAATACAACTATTACATTCAAATGAAAATTAAAAAGGGGAAATTATCAAACAAAAAGTAAACTAAACTAAAATTAACACAAGTTAATCCATATTTGTTATAGTTTACAAAAATTATAACATAATTAATGTGAGATTAAATTAATTAAATTAATGTAATAATATTCCAAAATGTTGTGTTAATACATGTTTTAATAAATATATTCATAATAAACTGTTTAACATTTTCTGAAATTTTAAAACGTAAACCAAAATAAAAATAGATTTTACCTGTAAAATTAGGAATGTACTAAAGGATTGTTTTTCCAAATTCTTTCGTTATGATCATTCCATATGGAACAGATCATGTATTCAACATGTTCATATAAATTATCTATTAATATTTCTATGGAAGAAGTGATCTCACATAAATCAACATCTTCTTCAATTTTATCATCACCAAAATAATGTTTTTCCTTATAGAACAATAGACCACTACATATCAGATGGATCAATAACATAGATTTTTTTTTCATGTTTCTCCATGATAAATGGATCAGTTGTGTATTCCAATTAATTTATATTAACTGCAGTCATTCCAAATTCACCATGTTTTATACTATTTTTATCGATAAAACATTTTTATTTTAACACAGGAACATGGAATTTAATGCAATCATTATCCCAAATTTATTCAATGACTCCATAATATGCACTTGATGTAGAGATTGGGTTTTTGTCTTTAGCACTCGAAAAATGCATTACTTCTACAAACACCAATACAACACTATTATGTATTTTACTTCTGTTGTCCTGATCTTTTAAATGAAATGCATAGCCATCAATATCATACATGGACCATGTTATCAAATTTAAACTAGGGCCACCCACTAACCATCTCAATGTTTTAGATGCATATGATCTACCGACCAGAGTATCTTTAAATCATGGAATTTTTTTTATTATGCTCATTCAAAATCAACATATCTTTCTTTTTTGGATAACATTATTTCAACACATTAATATGAAATGTTATATATGGTTGATCATTATCTATCTTATTCAAGATGCATAAATGTACCTTCTTTATCTCTTCACATGTCAATGATTTTAATTTCATTCCATAGATCCCCTTCCCCCATAATTGAATCATTCATGGAGAGATGTAGGCAAACTGATTTACTCCATTTTAGACAAATAGCTTGTAAAAAACTCTACAACTTCTTTATAAATATACTTCTTAACAATGGTGGATTCAGGTCAATATGCATTCTTAACACATCCCTTTAATATATTCATATAAATTTCAAAAGGATACATCTAACATATATATACAGGTCCACAAAGCTTTATTTCTCTCACTAAATGAACCATTAAATGAACCATGATATCAAAAAAGGAAGGAGGAAAATACATTTCCAATTGAGAAAGTATATAAACAGCTTCATTCTCCAATTTTTTTGAAGTGTTCAGATCAATCACCTTATTACAAATTGAATTAAATAAATAACTCACCTTCATGATAGTCATTCTGACATGGATGATTAATATTTCACATAATGAAACTGGTAGGAGTTGTTGCATCATGATGTAAAAATTATGAGATTTCATACCTATCAAATTCAAATCCTATAATGATTTTTTTTCATTTTAAGAATAACCCTGTGGAACTATGATATCATAAAGACACCAACAAAAGCTAATTTTCTTCCTCTTGGGTAATGTATAAAAATATGGGGGTAATAATGTTTTCTTTCCATTAGGACTGAGAGCTAACTATGAATGTATTCCCATTAAGAGTAATTCCAATCTTGTATTCAACCCATCTTTTGAATTTATTTTAATATCTAAAAATTTTCCAATCAAGCTATCATAGATTTTATTTTCCACATGCATGGAATCAATTTTATGTTTGAACTCATGATATCTCCAACATGGTAGCTCAAAAAATACTTATAATTTCTTCTAAATTTTTCTAACATTACCATATTTCTGTGTCTTTATGAATGTCACATCAATGTTTAGAACCGTATCAAAATACTGATAGGTGAAAAAATGTTTTGAAGCAATAAAAAATTCATGTGATCCATTGAATTACTTTTTTTAATCTTCTATAAGAGTGATCCATAGTAAAAAACATTCGATGAACCATGTATAATATTTTTCTCCCATAACGCAATTGATAATATGAAGGTTGTTGTTCACAATTTGGACAAGCATTATGTCCCTTAAAATTGTATCCAGACAAATTACCATATGCTGGGAAGTCATTTATAGTGAACATAATTATCACATGTAGTTAAAAATATTCCGTTTTATAATAATCATATACCTTTATACCTAATTCCCATAAAATTTTCAAAACATCAATTAATGGTGATAAGAAAACATCAATATCATTTCTGGGCTGTTTTAGTCTAGATATCATTAAGTTCAACATGACATAATTTTGCTTCATACAATATTCAGAAGATAAGTTGTAAATTACAAATAAAACTAAACACAAACTATGTGTGATAATAAATATTTTATATGGATTCATTCCATCCATGTATAGTCCAATATTGCGATTTCTAACTTCATTTATGAATGTAGGAACTTAGTGATCAATTTTCGTCCACTATGAAAAATCAGATGGATGCCATTATTTTCCATCACATATCAGCACATCTTCATGCCATATTAACATTTTTTCATCATGGTAATTTGAAAATAAACATTTGAAATGAAGAATTATAGTAAGATACCAAAATTTCTTGATAGGGATCTATGTAACTACTAAATCATCCTATGATTTTCTTTCAAATTATAATGTGATGTCCCATATTTAGATCACTTTGACATAAATTTGTATTCTTTACTACATAGAACATAGTCATTCGACCATACATATATTTTCTTGTACTCCAATCCCATTAGGCATAATATTTTCTTGTCTTTATAATGTCAATCTGGAAGATCATTGTCATTATGAAGAATGTCTTTCAATAATTGAAGCAGTTTTGTAAAAATTTTGTCACTCCATCCGTGTTTCGACTTCAGGTTAATCAATCTTAACACCGTTGATAAAACTGTATATTCTATACAACCCGGATATAATGGTTTTTAAGCATCACCATATAAACTCTCTATTTTTGGTTGTTTCTCAATTTCCTATAATTTAATATCATGAATCATTTCATCAAGTTGATCAGATTTATCATCTTACAAAGCACCTTTATTAGTAGACTTGAAATACTACCAGATTTCACCCTGCCAAATCCAAGGGTTGTAACTGAAATTAAAACTACAAAAAACTAAATGATATTTGATCTCTATATTTTCCAAATTCTTAAAATTAAAACATTTTAGACATGGAAATAAAAACATTTATTTGTTTGGAACATTTCATTTAGAAAATTCCAAAAAGCATCGACACCTTCCTCATATTCATCACCTATTCGAGGTACATTAATCCAAATTCGATTCATTATTATATATATAAAAATATAAAAAACAGAGGGAGTAATTTATAAAATATTGTGATTAGAAATGAAATTGAAAAATATATAAATCCAATAATGGAAACATTAGAATAAAAATTAAAACATTTGATGAGAAAATTCATTCATATAGAAGGAATTACAAAATAGATTCATTTAAAACATTTCTCAAGTAAAAATAAATGAATATAGTCTTATAAAATTATTAAAAAATGTGTACAATGATATCTATAAAAAAATATCTATAAAAAATATATATAATGAGAACAACTAATTCATATTTGATTATTTATAAAAATAGAAAATTTATTCTATTTTTTAGTTAAAAATATATTCAAATCATAAATTGAGTCTTAGTTTAAAAAAATGTCACATTAAAACTTGCTTATTGGGACTTCATATGGTACATAGTATTCCATAATTGGGTACTGAGTTGGTTTTCTACATTAAAAAGTAGACTCATCACCCATTAAAACCCTTTTCAACACCCTAGAGTACCATTAAAACACATGACCATGCACATTAATGTACACAAATATATTTTATAAATGGAATCCAATCTACACAAAATGCTACAATAAGTTGAATTGAAACAAAAGTTGGAATTGAAATATCTATAAAATGCATAATGATATTTACTACTATAAAAATATGATAAGTTGTTATTGCATATAGTAAAAGTATAATATTTAAGTACACTGTTAAACTATTCATAATGATTAATATTGTATTCATACAAGTGTAAGTACTTTGGAGCAATTTTCTGCATGCTGTATTCATAGAGAGTGTTTAAATTGATGCTTATGATACATGTTCCAACTATATAGTTAGTTCAAAGCCTAGATTGAAAAAATGATGCCTGTTATATTATTGTTCATCATGTTCAGTTTATGTCAGTCTCGAATTGATTTAAAATTATATTTATAAGGCTTTCAGTAATCACTCCTAACCCATTGCACTCACAAGCGACCCTTTGACTCACAGGCACAAGACATGGAGATAAAAAAACCTAAATCCTGGGAGGGTATGTGATGAAAATGATATAAAATGATAGTTTAATCAATTTCTAGAGTTCAATAAACACTCAAATATGGTGAAATAACATGCTAACATAGGATCAACTATCATGTTTTCATTGTTAGTAATAGATAAGTTACTATGTTTCTATAGAATTAAAACCTTTAATTTAATTCTGTAGGAGCAGTTTCACTGATATTAAATTAGTTTTCCGGGCTAGCTAAGCTACAAACTAATTACACATAATTGCACGCCATTTGAAATTTTTATGTCATGGGTATGGAGGATGGTTCATATCGGTCCACATCAACCTTTAGATCATGAATATCGTATGCGGGTTTCAGATGACGTCCTCTAAAAATAGTTTATCAATTATTTATTTTTTGTGTTCAGTAATGTCATCAAATACTTCATATCATATCACATGGTTTTAAAAACACCCATAATAATATTTTATGTATACCTTTACATAACACTAATAATAATATGGCATGAATACCTTTACATATAGTAAGTATGCTTATATATACCCCTTAGCATGAAAAATTGTATAAAATAATTTTAAAGTGATCCAAATTTAAAATATATTGAATGAGAAAAACGAATTCACATTAGAAATGAAATCAAGAACAACTAATTAACACATTATAAAAGATATTAAAACCTTTAAAATATGTATTTTAAGACAAGAAGATCTAGAATCGAATGCACAATGATGAAGCTGAAAAAACCCTAGTGTATAAAGATAGTAATGTGAGAATAAAGTACACCTGATTGAACAATCATCGGTTTGAAATTCCATACCAAAGAAAAAGTGAAATGAGAGAAACAACTATGTAAGAGGCTTATTTAGATCTATATTTGATGTGTAACATGAGGCCGATGAAACCTAAGGGTTTATTAATATTGTAATGTGAGATTGGACCACCATATCAAAGAAATGAGAGAGTTAGGGCTTCAGTGAGAGAGAAATGAGACCTATGTCATGATAATGGAAGACCATGAATTGAACCCTCTATATATTCATAAATTTTTATAAGATTTTTACATTGGTTATCATTTAACTGATGTAAAAATATAATTTTCATGTCGATTATAATATAGCCGATGTAAAAAATATTTTTTTCACATAAATTTTATTATAAAAATGACATGAAAGAGTGGAGAATGTGAAATTTTCATGTCGATTTTCATATAACTAATGTGAAAAATGTATTTTCCATGCCTGTTATTTAAAACCCAACATAAAAATTTCATATTCCCAGATTTTCACATCAGTTCTAAATAATTGAAGTGAAAACTGCAATGTTGTAGACAATTTTCTACTAGTGAGTTTATCATATTTGCATATATAGTTTAAATATAAAATTTTATTAAATATTTATACTTCTATAGTTTTCTAGATTTATAAATTAATATATATTTATATTTTTATTCCTCATGATCCATCAGGATAATGTAAATAACTTATTGAAATGATCTAGCTCGGGAAACCATAACCCAACATAGGCAACCTTAACCTTCACTTAGCACTATCTTCACCTTCTATATAATATAATTTGATAATAACACTATGTAAAGGACATGTCCCTATCTCTATCCAACCCATAGGATATCTATCATGACCTCACTCCTACAAAAGGTGAATTAATCTTTAATCCCATTGCAACTCCCAAAACTAATTTGCAACCAACATCACATGGATGGCTTAAATTAGGGGAGTCTTTATAACCACATCATATCTCTAGTTTGGTGTTAGCTTCTATGGGGATGAGTCTTAGGAAAATAAATAAATAATAACTATCATTCAAATTTTGGGTTACCCTTATTTAAAGATCCCTTTTTTGTATTTATCTTGTTAAATATTAATATTACTGAATCTAATATGATGGATATGAATAAATAATGGATGGATTCCAATCGTATAATAAAAGAGTATGAATATATAGGGAAAGAGTTCATCAAGTTTGCAAAAGATAATGCATATGAACCTTCTCAAATCATTTTTCCATGTTTACATTGTTATTATTCAAGAATAATTAGTCTAAACGAGTTGGAAGAACACTAGATCTATCATGGAATAGATCAAAGTTATAAATGTTGGAATAAACACAGGAAAAAAGAAAATATATCCATTGGATGAGATAATACTGTGTTTTTTGGATTGTCTAATATGATTACAAGCTTAAAAATGAAGAAAATTGTATCAAGGATGTGATTTCAGATGTGAATGATGGTGAAGATTGTATTAAGGAAATGAAATGGACAGTTGAAGATGAATTTCATGATTTCACAAAATTTTTTGAGAATCTAAAGACTTGTGAAAAGACTACATTGTATGTTGGTTTTACTAAATATATAGCATTTTCATCTCTACTGAAACTGTATAATTTGAAAGCAGGAAACAGATGGAGTGATACAAGTTTTACTAAACTACTTACTCTCTTGAATGATATGATCCCATAAGATAATGATCTCCCTAGCCAAACATAAAATTCTAGACGAATGCTACGCTTCATGGGTATAATCTATGAAAGAATAAATGCCTACCTAAATGATTGTATATTGTTTATAAAAAACTAAAAAATAATTTAAATAATTCCCAAAGTGTGGTGCTTCTCGATATAAGAAAGATGAATCATGTCCTATAAAATTTGTATGGTACTTTCTAATCATTCCAACATTTAGATACCTATATGGAAGAAAGGAGACTAAAGGGAAATTGACATGGCACACAGATACAAAAAATAAATATGGGAAACTACATCACCTGATAGACTATCCCCAGTGGATAAAAATTGATCATGATTATCCTAAATTTGTAAAAGATCCGAGAAACCTTTGTATTGAGTTATATATAAATGGAGTGAATCATTTTGGTTTTCTTAGCAGCACTCACATTACATTGTCGTTAATGTTGGTAGATTATAAGTTTCCCCCATGGTTATGGATGAAATTAAAATACATCATGCTATCTATGCTTATATCAGGACCAAAACAACTGAATAATGATATTGATGTTTATTTGGATCCATTAATCGAGGATTTGAAATTAATGTGGGATTCATGTGTTATGTTGTATGATGCTTATAGAAATAAAGATTTCACATTGAGATTCATGTTGTATGAGATGATAAATGACTTTCCTACTTATGGAATTTTTTTATGATATAGAATTAAAGGAACTTAGGGGTGTCCCTTTTGCGAACAAGGTACATAATCAATTAGGTTGAAACATTCATTGAAGATTATGTTTATAGGAAATCATAGATTTATACCCTAATGACATAAGTACCAATCTTAGATGACATCATTTGATGTAAGTTCAAATGAATGTACAACACCATATTAACTAATAGGTGATCAACTATTTAAGAAAGTAAAAGATGTGGAAACTACTTTTGGTAAACCATTTTTAAAAAACATTAAGATAACTAGTTGAAAAAAGAGGTCATTTTTTTTGAATTACCATAATTGAATTTTCTATATGTCAGACATTTTATTGATGTTATGCATGTTGAAAAAAATGTAGGTGATAGTGTAATTGGAACATTACTAAATGAAACTGACAAAACCAAGTATAAAATAAGGCTAGGTTGAACATAGTTGACATGGTAATGCGAGAATAGTTGGTGCTAGTGAAGGGTGAAAAATGAACTTTTCTTCCTCTAGTTGATTACACTCTTTCCAGGAAAGAGAGATATCAGTTTTGAAACTTCTTGAATGATGTAATGGTTTCAAAGGGGTATTCATCGACTATTAATAATACCATGTCAATGACTGAATTAAAGTTAAAGGGTTTGAAATCACATGACTTCCATGTTTTGATGCAAGATCTAATTACTATAGCTTTACATTGAATTTTTCTCAAGAATGTTCATCATACATTAACCAATCTCTATTTATTTTTCAAAGCTATATGTATAAAAGATGTAGAACCATTGAAATTTATGACTATGGAAAGATAATTTTCCATCATATTATGTGAATTTGAAATGTTATTCCCACCAGTACTCTTTGATATTATGGTTCACTTGATGGTTCACTTGGTGAGAGAGATTCAACTATGTGGTCCTATACACTATAGATGGATGTACCCCATTAAATAGTATATGAAGTTTTTTAAAGGGTTTTTTCAAAAATAAAATGTGTCCTGAGGTTTGTATTTCATAGAGATATATTGTTGAGTAAGACATTGAATTATGTACCGACTACCTATCTAGTGAAGAAAGCATTGGTCATCCTAAATCTCATCACATGGTGCGTATTGTGGGTGAATAAATTTCTAGAAGAGATTTTGTAACAATCAATATTACATATTTGGAGAAATCCCACCAATACATTTTGCATAAAAGTTTGGAGGTTTCCCATATGTTGAAACCCCAAAAAAAATTCCTAGGTAATTGAATCCATCAAGGGATGAAATATGGATATCAAATACAAATAATAAATAGTTTATAGGATGGTTTCAGAACCATATTTTGAAGGATTTAGATGAAAATCCAAATTCAATTTTAGAACAGCTTCAATGGCTAGCCAGAGTACCAAGTGTGTATGTATTATCTTACAATGCTTATGTAATTAATGGTTATAGGTTCTATAAAAATGAACATGATGAAGGAAGTACCATGAAAAATAGGGTATATACACTTTTGGTTGAAGTGATGTATGTTTCTGGTACTATGGAAAGAAATAAAATTTATATGAATATGTCATACTTTGGCATCATCAAACAAACATGGGAGTTGGATTATACAACATTCTAAGTTCCAATTTTTCAATGAAAGTGGGTTGATAATAAGAGTGCTGTTAAAATAGATGAATTGGGATTCATGAAGGTGGATTTCAGTAAGGAAGGGTATAAAGAAGAACTGTTTATAATGGAATCATAGTAAGTATAAGTATTTTATGTTCTATATCCCACAAATTGAAAGTGTTCAATTGTTCTGTTATCGACCAAAAACACTAAAGGGTTAGATGAAAATTCAACTAAGGATGACCCTTTCATTGGGACATCAAAATCATTTCACAGCAGTCCCAATGTTGATGGGTTTTTTATGCCATAGGACCCACAATGAAGGGATTTGGATACTCAATAGATGGGTCAAATCCCTTCAGCCTTAAAAAAAATAGATTTCAATAATCAAGTTATATATTTTTTGTAATATACATTGTGTTACCTCATGTTATTATTTCTTAGCTATTGAATTTATTTAATATAAACTAAAGGTTAAACCACTTCTATAGATAATGAATTCTTCACGTGATGGTTCCCCCAATCCCAAGGAACAATAGCTCTCACAACCTGATGCTGCTCCCAATATAGAGGGAAAAAAATATTTTTCACATACTGGTGCTCCCAATAATGAGGAACAATAGGTTTCACAATGTACTACTACTCCCAGTGTAGAAGTACAATGACCTTATTCACATGTTAATTTGACCAATCCAGAGGAAAAACATAATGATGATGTTGAATATGAGTAAATGGTAGGTGATGAAGAACCAGTGATGTATAAAAATAGAAGCATCATAGTTTTATGGTGTTAGAAAAAATAATTATAGTGAAAACAAAGGTATAAAATTTTAGGTTGGATGGAATGCGTGGGGCCAATATGTTAACCCAAAAAAGGCTATGTTTAGTAGGTACATTGGACTCATCACTCAGAAATACGTGCTGATTGATGTATATTCATGGAACAATGTTGTTCCCACACATAAGGCACTGGTGTGGGAAGATATTATAGTAACTTTATGATATCATTTATTTATTTTACTAAAAAAATAAAATAATGAAACATTTACTTACTCTTCATCATCCCTTATAGAGTATATTTATAGTATATGACTCCCTCAAGAAATATGTATTAATACTTGCTAGAAGTATTCATAGAGTCTTTTCACAATTCTAATGAGATTTCTTCTTAAATATGATAAAGAGTGAATAAACCCACACCCATCGCTTATGTATGCACACCTGATAACCCAAGAAGCATGGGGTGCCATTACTGTTTGTCGTACAAAGGTGTCTTTTCAGATACATTGTGGCTATTAATACATTGTTTTATAGTATGTTTATTCATCACTTTGATTGAGAGTTTTTTATTTATGAAGGAGAAATTGAGTGATAAAAATAATGAATAGGAAACAAAACCAACCTACCCCTACCATAAAGCAAGGATGGGGTACACTTCACTAGAAAGAAATTGATACATATTTTTAATCTGCCATAACACTTCTATTTGACAAGAAACAATGACATAATTATGTTCCTAAATTTATATGATGATTGATAAATCCAAATAAAAAGCCACTTTCATCCCACACTATGTTCTATGGAAGGAGAAACATGTAAATAATGATGGGATACTAATAGATGAAAACACACAAAAAGTGTGGGAAACATGTGTAAGTATGACATAATAATTTTTTTTCTTTAAATATCTATTATATAAAAGTGATTAATTATTTTTATATATTTTATATATGACATAGTAACAAGAATCATCAACACCAGTACTAGATGAACACCTAATATTAGTGGCCTTGAAGTGGCCATAACAGTATGGCTGCGTCAGAGGTGTGGGTTTTGGGGTGAAACCCCGAACATATTTTGAAAAAAAAAACAATAGGAGGATAAAGATACTGAAATGACAGAGTTGAAATAAATATTAGTTTCCCATGAAGAAAAATTTCATTGGAATAATGTGTTTCTAGAAACTGCTATAGGGGGGATAAAAGAGAATAAATAACTTAATAACAATCATTGCGTGAAGATCCCTCCCCACCCCCACCAGATTTGAGGAGAACCATTACCTAAAAAGAGATATATTATTTTAGGTAATCAATATTCTAATAATTATTTCTATGAAATGGAAATCATACATACACTAATATCTTTCCTATACTGATATTCTACATGGTGAAAATATCTATGATTTATATCTATCAACACCCACCCATCGGCTTGTATAGAGGGCCATGTGTTAGAGTTGGGGTCTTGAGAACCAACTGTTTGTACTTATATTACATGAATGTACTCTTATTATATATTGTTCATTGTTTTTCATGACTATAATATAATGATGTCCTGGAATATTTGTTGTATTAATAAGGTCATGGCAGATCCCTGCTATGATGAGAACCTTGAAATGCTATAACAATATTCTTATATAAAGTTCTACGGTTGGATGACATAATATGATAGGGCACATAGTATACAGACCGTCATGTGCGAGTACTCGTAAGAAGATGAGACTCTCTCTCATAGAGTTCGCACTTGGTAATCTCTAAGATGGGAGATTATGAGAACAGACTTGCCAGTAGTAATTCTGCATGTCTTGGTGTCCTCAGACATTAATATCTATGAGCGTGTGTAATGGTCCATAGACTGGAAGATTATCATTAACTCATGTCATGACTCACGCACTTAGATTTTCTGACAAAAACCGTCTCAAAGACAGTTGGCAGGAAGTAGGGTACGTTGGGTGCGTCACGAATGACATGTTGTTAATGGATAAATCGAGGAAGGATTTTCCCTTCCATATTTATGTAAGTAGATATCTCGGGCCCTTTGATTGAAATAGAACTGTCACCAAAATTCCATGGCCATGGTGTAATGACGAGTTTATTTGTGGAAGTCAAAGAATGACAGATCAAAAATATAGGTTTATGACACTTCCATGAAACATGCTTGATGAGATATTGAGACAGAGGGATTAAATTACACGGTAAGCATTCGTATGAGGTGACATGTCAATGCAGTGTTAAATTCTTTCTCTTGGGTGCCTTGACCCGTTGTAAGAAAGTAATCTTGGACTTTAGGCAAGACCACCTAATGCCAATGAGAAAGAGGCCTAGAGGGTCACACACTAGGTGTATCCAAGTATCTCAAGTATAATAAAGATTATTCCCACACATGGTTTAATAATTATTCAAGGAATCCTAAATCATTTTAATGATGGACGAAGAATAAAATGAAAACAATATATACACGCCGTGTATTAACGATTACATGTCGTGTAGTTTTCATTTTGGAAAGGAAATGAAAAACAAGTACACGCTGTGTATTAATGATTACACGTCGTGCAGTTTTATGAAAAAAAAGTACACACCATTTATTTATGATTAAACGACGTTTAGTTTTTCTAGTCGGGATTTTGAGGAAATAATATTTTTTTATTAAATGATATTTATTATAATCAGTGTGGTTGCATGTTAAGGAATTAATGATTCGACATGTGGGGGTTTTCAATAAGAGTTAATGAAATAAATAAAACACAGAACATGCTTATTTATTGTCATAACTGTATAACCTCAAACCTGATTATAAATATCCTCACAACCCCAACACTTTTCCTTAATCACTGTGCACAACAATTCTGGAGAATTATCTCAAGACCGAAAGAACTCCTTCCTCCAAGAATGCTCTCAAGACCGAGAGAGATCCTCCTCCATCGGATCTAGACAATCTAATGAGAACAATGCAAGCAAAGGTTTTTCCACTCTAGAACCTGAAGAATCCTTTAGAGACGTCCAGAGATACGTGGTTCACGTGTGGATCAAGTTAGAGGAAGTCTATCCCTGGCTTCTACGATGCAATGACGAATCACATCAAAACGTGATCAGAAATATCAACAAAGAAAGAACACCAAAAGGCACTTCTTGTAAATTAATTAAATTAATTATAATCAACCTGTGAAGATCCTCGTTTGTGGTTCTGGGACCATCCTTCTTCTTTTTCTATTTCTATGATTTGATCCATGGAGACTAGCATTTATCGTCATATTGATCCCAGATTGATCATTGCTAATGACAAAAAGCCAAGTGGGAACATCCACCCATGAGCTTCCGCTATGCCTAGAACTTTCAAATGGTATCAAAGGGAGGTTACAACATTGATTATAGTTGTTTAATTTTCTTTGATAATTTATGCATTTATATTTGATTCAATTAAAGATAAATCGTTCTATAATACTGAATGAACGAGATCTATTCTTCCTCCTTTGTTTCTCGATTAACATCATTGAAATGAATTTTAAATTTTAAATTTTTTTAAAATAAAAATGAGGAACTCATTTGGAGGATCCTCTCTTTCTGTTTGTACAACACAAGAATACACAGCGTTTAGTAAAAACTACACGCCCTGTAATTAGGTTCAACGAACCGGTACTAGTCCACCAAACCACACCATGTGAATTGAGCATGCCTAAGTATTTATTACACCGTGTTGAATAGAATTGAATGACGTGTGAAAACCGAAATACATGACGTGTATGTTGAATCAATACGCCATGTAGTCCGATTCGGTCCAGGTAAAACCATGTAAAAGGAAAAGCCATGTACCACGTACACGAGATTTCCTGGATGATAACTGCGTAACAAGGAAGTACACGCTGTGTTAGATTAATCTACATACCGTGTACTCCAAAATATCCAAAGTACAGAAAACAAGCCAAAGCCCCCGGCGTGTACTTTTCATAAAGGGTGAAAAATACACACCGTGTAATATATCCTACACACCGTGTACTTTCCATAAATGGAATTTCACCAGATTTCCTCCAAAGTACAAAGACCTGTGCAATGAATATGGATGAGAAGAATCTCAAGGAAATTCAAAAAGGAATTTAAGATAAATAATTATTAATTATAAGATCATAATTAATTGAATTCAAGAGTGACTTATCTTAAATGAAAGAACGATTAAAAGAATTTGAATTATAAATATGCATAAATGTCATTGCATACTATGGATGATCACGAGCTAGACCAAAGACCCTTTGTGTGTGTATGGTTTCATTTAAATTTATTTAATTTAAATTCGTTGGCCTGCTAGCCTTCTTCCAATAATATGTAGGGCCTACGTTCCCATGGTTTCTTTAATGTAAACCCCATGTAATGGAGGATATCCCAAGTCATAGGATATAGTTCAAAACCTGAAGCTGAGGAAAAACCAACCCAAGAAGATACAAAGGTGGACAAGTGGGAGATGAAAAACATGAACCATCAGGTTCAAGGTATTTTTCCCTAGGCCGGGGTTAGCTTATCAAAACCGCTAGATAAGCTAACCAATAGAAGCTCATAATCATGCTATCTTATTTTATTTCTATCTGATTGCATGGTTTATTTATTATGTATGTGTTGTCGTGATCACATAATTAATGAAATAAACAAGCATGAAAAGTTGGAATAAAATAAAAACCAGACTATACATAAACATTATCAGAACATGGTTAATCACATAAACAAGAATCACTTAATATTAACAATCATGTGATAATACAAAACTATTCATAAGGAATAAAATCCCTCAAATAACATATTATGTCATACCAAGACTTCCATTACTTGATGAAGGTAAATACTCAATAAAACTACGTGTTTGACCAACCCTTGTTGGGACACTTACTTTTATAAAGGAATCTCTTATGAAAGTTTCGGTTTGACTTAGACATTTTACATCAAGAGGAGTATCCCTTGGTATACTTTTTGTAAAATGGAGGCAAGTGTTGAGGAAATTCAAGTTAGGATTTCAGGATTGGGGATTCCACTCAACAAATCAAGGAACTGTAAGCTCACAGTTGGCAAAGACCTACCTACCTAAATACCTTCAAATAGCTTGACCAACCCTTTTTGGGGTTATGTGAAGGGGAATATGGATCCTTGCCACTATAATGTCATGGTAACTGGTCATTCAACGTTCAATGGTGAGGGCCATTGAGACTTGATAAAATACTGGGAGAATAAATAAATTCATTTATTATTTTTCACAAAAATGTAATCAAAAGGTATTGATAAATCTGCTCTTTTAATTTGTAGAATCAATATGAAAAACTCATGAAACACATTTTATTTGAGATCAATTCTGGATAAAGATAGTATCCTCACCGACAGTAACTTTCATGAATGGTTTAGGTGCATTTGGGTTATCCTATGCTAAGAAAAAAGTTTTACGTGCTGGAGTCCTCACTTCCTGATTCTCCCACCCAAGGGGTGAGTGATGAAAATTTCCTGCTCTATGATCAGTATTTGAACGATGCACTCGATGTTCAATATTTGATGCTATCATCAGTGTCTAGTGAGCTCATGAAGTCTCATGAAGACATGGATTCCTATAGCATACTCGAGAACATTCGTGGTCTATACTAAGAGAGATAAAGACAGGAAAGGTTTGAGATCTCCAAGGCTATATTCCAGAGAAATCTTGGAGAGGGTGCCCCAGCTAGGCCTCATGTAGTCAAGATCATTGGCTAAATTGAGCCCTTGTAGGTTCTAGGGTTTAAAATCCCTGAAGAACTGGGTACCGATCTCATTATTGCATCACTCCCCCAGATCTTCTCTAACTTTGTTGTAAATTTCAACAAGAACAACATTGAGAAGTATCTATCTAATCTTCTTATCCTCATTCACCAAGTGGATAATGATATGAAGCATGAAAAACCTTCTGTCCTTATAGTTAACAAAAGGAAAGGGAAGGAGAAGATCTTTAAGCCCAAAGATTCTTCAAGGCCTTCCAAGAAAAGGAAGATCAAAGGGGATCCAAGAGAACAAGAGGCTATTTGTTTCCCATGTGGCAAGAAGGGCCACTGGAAGAAAAACTGCACCCAGCCAAGGAAGCAAGGGGACGCTTCAGGTAAATTTGTTATCAAATGAAATCTATCTGTTTCTACAAAATGGGTATTAGATATAGCTTGTGGTGCTCAAATATGTATCCAAATATAGGAACCAAGTAGATTCAGGAAGATTGATCATGGGGAGGTAGATCTACAAGAAGCCAATGAATCCAGACTTACTGCTATAGCTATTTGGGACTACCACCTCACATTTCCAACTGGAATGATCTTGGTGTTAAAGGGTTGTTATTATGTGCCTTCGGTTACTAAAAACATTATTTTAGTATCCATATTAGATGCTAATGGATTCATCTTGAAGTTTGGAAATGAATATTGCTACTTTTATAAGGATAGCATTTGTTTTGGTAGGTCACATTTATATGATGGCCTTTATGTGTTAGACTACACAAACCAAGTAATGGAAATCGATGACAAAGTTAATTCACATGACTCATACCACACCCAACTTTGGCATCACTAGCTAGGTCATGTCAATGAGAAACGTTTGACAAAATTACATCAAGATGGGTATTTAGATTCTTTCAAACTAAAACCACTTGGTGTATGTCATGCGTGTCTACAAGGAAAAATGACCAAAGCCCCATTTAGTGGGAAAGGTGAAAGGGATAAAGAGCTTCTAGAATTAGTTCACACAGCTGTGTGTGAACCATTTCCAGTTGAAGCAAGGGGTGGGTTCTTGTACTTCATAACTTTTACTAATGATTATAGTAGATATGGATATATTTACTTAATGAGGTATAAGTCAGATTCTTTTGATCGATTCAAAGAATACAAGAATGAAGTTGAGAAAAATCTTGGTAAGAATATTAAGAAACTATACACAGACATGGGAGGTGAATACCTTAATTAAGACTTCATTGATTTCCTACAAAGTTTTGGATTCTATCTCAACTCAATCCTCCTTACACACCTTAGTGGAATGGTGTAAGTGAAAGGAGGAACCGCACCCTGTTGGACATGGTGAGATCAATGATGAGTCATGAGATTCTTCCATTATCCTTTTGGGGATATTCATTACAAACCAAAACACACATACTAAACTAAATAACACCTAAATTGATAAATGGTATTCCATATGAGTTACGGAGTGGGCACACAGCCATGTTATCAAATATACATGTGTGGGGTAGCAAAGAATTTGTTAAGGTTTCTTCAGGTAACAAACTTGCACACCAAGCCACAAAGTGTATCTTTATAGGATATCCCAAGGAAACAAGGGGATATTACCTATAAAACCCCTTAGATAAAAAGGTTACAGTGGAAAGACACACCATATTCCTTGAGAGGGATAACATCTCCGAAATATATAGTGGGAGTGAGATAGACTTCGATGAAGTTTAGGATCAAGATACACAAGAGTTGGTACAAGAACAGATTCCACAAAGCCCCGTGGAAGAACAATATGTTCCAGAGACACAAGAACTACGTAGAAGCACGAGAGAGGTGAGAGAACCAGAACAATATGGTTTTCTTGTCACCGAGGATGGTGACTCATTATTGGTTGACAATGATGATCCTCTTACCTACAAGGAAGAAGTTTAAGGCACAAATGTTGCCATGTGGCAAGAAGCCATGAAATCCAAAATAGATTCCATGTACCAAAACCAAGTCTGGATTTTGGTAGATCCTCCAGTTTATGTAAATTCTATTGGTAATAAGTGGGTATTCTAGAAGAAACCGGATATGGAGGGATAAGTTAGCACCTATAAAGCCTGAATGGTTGCAAAAGGTTTTAGGTAGTGTCAAGGAATTTACTATGATGAAACATTCTCACCAGTTGCGATGCTGAAATACATCATAATCCTATTGGCCATTGCCGCTTACCATGACTATGAAATTTGGAAGATGGATGTCAAAACAACATTCCTTAATGGAAACCTATAGGAATCTGTCTACATGACACAACCTGAAGGGTTTGTGACTCCAAAGGATTCCAAAAAGGTATGCAAGTTGCAGAAATCCATTTATAGATTAAAGAAAGCATCAAGGTAATGGAACATTCATTTTGATGAAGCCGTAACAGAATTTGTCTTTGTTAAGAATGAATGTGAGCCTTGTGTATACAAAAGTTTTAGTGGAAGTTCAGTCGTTTTCCTAATAGTATATGTTGATGACATATTACTAATTGGAAATGAAGTACCTGTCTTATAGTTAGTTAAGTCATGGTTGGATAAATTCTTCTCTGTTAAAGACTTGGGCAAGGCAACATATATTCTTGGGATCAAGATCCATCGTGATAGATCCAAGATAATGCTGGGCCTGAGTTAAAGTTCATACATTGAAAAGATATAGAAGAGATTCAGTATGGAACAACCCAAGAGGGGATTGTTGCCAGTGTCACATGGAATTCATCTTTCTAAGAAAATGTGTCCTCAGACACATGAGGAAAGAAATAAAATGGCAATTATCCCTTACGCATCTGCGATTGGACCAGTCATGTATGCTATGCTATGTACAAGGATAGATGTTTCTTATGCATTAAGTGCGGCAGGAAGATATCAAGCTGATCCAAGAGACCTCCATTGGATGGCAGTCAAGACTATCCTTAAGTATATGAGGTGTACTAAGGATATGTTCCTGGTTTATGGAGGAGATGAGGAACTAGCCATCAGAGGACATATAGATGCTAGTTTACAGACTGATCAAGATGACTTGAAGTCGCAGACTGGATACATCTTTAGTTTGAATGGAGGTGCAGTGAGATGGAAGAGCTCAAAGAAAAGTGTGGTGGAAGATTCTACAGCAGAGTCTGAGCATATCGCAGCTTCTGAGGCAGCTAAAGAAGTAGTATTGATGCGAAGCTTCGTCAAAGAGCTAGATGTAGTACCCAGCAGTAAAGATCCTATCACACTCTATTGTGATAATACTGTAGCGGTGGCACTTGAAAAAGAGCCAAGGTCACATCAGTGGACAAAGAACATACTTTGGAAGTATCAACTCTTGAAGGATTTTTCTCAGAGATGTGAAGTTGCAGTGAGCAGTGTTTCCACAGAAGACAACGTAGCAGACCCCTAGACTAAATCCTTGACTCAGCAGAAACATGATCATCATGTGAGGTCTAGCGGACTGAAAGTCGTAGGCAGTTGGCTCTAGTCCAAGTGGGAGTTTGTTAGAGTTGGTGTCCTGAGAACCAACTGTTTGTACTTTGATTACATGAATGTGCACTTATTATATATTGTTCATTATTCTGCATGACTATAATATAATGATGTACTGGAATATTTGTTGCATTAATAAGGTCATGGTAGATCCCCGATATGATGAGAACCTTGAAATGATATAACAATATCCTTAAATAAAGTTCTATGGTTGGATGACATACCATGATAGGACACATAGTATACAGACCCTCATGTGCGAGTACTCGTAAGAAGATGAGACTCTCTCTCATGGAGTTCGCACTTGGTAATCTCCAAGATGTGAGATTATGAGAATAGGCCCACCAGTAGTAATTCCGCATGTCTTGGTGTCATCGTACATTACTATCTACGAGTATGTGTAATGGTCCTTATACTAGAATATTATCATTAACTCATGTCATGACTCACGCACTTAGATTTTCTGATGAAAACCATCACGAAGACAACTGGCAGGAAGTAGGGTACATTGGGTGCATCACAAATGACATGTTGTTACTAGTTAAGTCAAGGAATAATTTTTCTCTTCCATATTTATGGAAGTATATATCTAAGGCCCTTTTATTGAAATAGAACTGTCACCCAAATTCCATGGCCATGGTGTAACGACGAGTTTATTTCTGGAAGTCAAAGAATGACAGATAAAGCATATAGGTTTATGACACTGGAAAGAAACCTACTTGATTAGATATTGAGACAAAGGGATTAAATTACATAGTAAGCGTTCGTATGAGGTGACACGTCAATGTGGCGTCAACTTCTTTCTCTTGGGTGCCTTGATCTGTTGGCAGACAGTAATCTTGGACTTTAGGCAAACCCACCTAATGCCAAGGAGAAAGAGGCTTAGAGGGTCAAACACTAAGTGTATCCAAGTATCTCAAGTAGAATAAATATTATTCCCATACATATAAAGAGGCATAGAGGGTCACACCCTAAGTGTAGCAGGTACTGTAGCAGACACTGTTTGGCACTGTAGTAGCTGGGAATATGCCATCGTTTGGGCCTTCGGGAAACCGATTTGGTCCGTGAGTCCTTTAAGGCCTTCGGGCCACCCAGGCCTTCAGGTCAGTAAGGCCTTAGGGGAACCTCAAGGCCTTTAGGCCACCTTTAGTGTAGATGCAAACAAGAAAACCTACAAGGAACCTATGACAACCCTGCTTTTTATTACAACTTAAACATGCTTTATTACATAAAACTTCACTTTATACAACAAAGAAGATTGAGAGGTTTAGTGTCTTTGGGGCATAAGATCATTACATAAAAACTTAAAACATGAAATACAACATCTTTATTGAAAACTTCCTTTACATGACCACTATATTCCCTTGTACTTAGCATTGCATGGGATAACCTGAGGACATGTATAAGAAAAGGGTGAGCTATAAAGCCCAGTAAGGGAGTACACATGGAATAACATGAGGAGTACAATACATGTTAGACAATAGGAATATCAATAGAGCATAAAAGAAACATGAACATAAAATCATGATAAAGCATGATAATCATAACATGGAAATGTGGCAACAACACTTAACATTGAATTAGCATGAGCCAAGGCTCATTGCACATGGAGCATGAGTAAACCCTCATTGCACATGAAGCACGAGTAAACCCTCGTTGAACTTGAATTAGAACGAGTAAACACTCATTTCACTTAATGTATCATGATACTATACTTTACCCAATGCATTGGAGTGCTATAAGGGCGCACCCTTCTTAAACATTTCATTTCATGCATAAGTGTGCCACATGGATCATAAAACATGGATTCATAAAACATAATCATTTATTCCATGATAAAGGAATGTGTAATTCATACATAAAACTTTATAATCAATAAGTAAATGTTCATAAAGGTGAATACCCTTGATGGAGAAATGAGCATGGTATTCACTACACAATGACATTGGCTTAGAAAATCGGTGTGAATTCGACAACGTAACGGCGTGACATAAGAATTCATAAAAATGGTTGATGAGAGAGAAAGGGGTTCCTCATCATATTTACATGTAATGGTCAGTAATTAGGTCATATAGATACATGTCCCAACAATTTAAAAGGAATTTAGATTCATGATACAAAAGTATTGATTGAATGTAAAAGAAGAGAGAGAAGTTCCTTTCGGAATTTCGGCATAGTAACGGGTGTACATGGGAGGCATTTAATGAGAGAGAAAGGGGTCTACCATCATTAAAACAATAAGGGGGAAGTATGGGGGAGGTGTGAAACAATACCCCAACATTAATAATTGAAAATAAAAGGGAAATACAACTCAAAGAAAATTGACAAAAAAGAGAAAGGAAGAAAAAAACCCTTACTTGGAAGTGTGCTTCCAAAGGCTAGAGAGAGGCTTGTGAGAGGCTTCATGGGAGCTTGGGGAACCTTGGGAGGATTATAGAGAGATTAGGGAAGAGTTTGGACGAACTCCAAGTGATTTTAGTGAGGAGGAAGTGGGAGATTAGGTGGGTTTATATAGGAAAGGTGAGAGAATTCTTTATTATTTAGGTTAGGGACCCCTTTTATTATAATAATCCAAACCACAAACCATCCTATGGTATTTTCCCATGGTTTCTGGAAAAGGAAAGAGGAAAACAATATTTTACGAGGCCAAGGTCCGAAATTATTGAAAAATTAGGGTTGCTTATGTGGAGGTGAGTCACACTCCCATGGAAATTAACTTAAAAAGGCAAAGTGTTGAATAAATCTTGAGGGGTTCATTAATGCTTTGAAAAGTAAGTCAAACAAATCCAAAATCAAATTATTTTAATGATAAAACATATATTGTCCGAACATAAGGATTATGGTATTTTATTACATCACCATTGGGTCATTATGATGTCATAAAACACATTATATAATTAAATGGTATTTAATTTTTACCCAAAAAATTCGACTGTCTCAAAAAATTATGAAAAATTCACCGTTTAATAATTTCGACGTCCTGATTCCAAAAATGAAATTTATTTTATCTAAAAAAATTCTAAATATGTTAATTTTAACTTTTAAAATAAAAACAAACATTTATCGAAAATTCACGGGTTTTGACAGAAATGGCTTTCAAACCTTAATAAAAAATTTAATTGCATTCATAAATTTATAAGATCATTTATATTTAATAAAAATTAATTTAATATTAATAATAATATTTATTTAAAATATTATTTCATTCAAAAATCCCTTAATTTAATGAAATAGATTTCTTAATTAAATAATAATTAAAAACACCATTTGTACTTTAAAAACTATTTACAATGCATCAAAAATGACTAAAAATTATATTCATTATTATATACAAAAATAATGTACATGAACATAGTACTACTTATTTGTTACATAACCCCTTAAAATAGCCGCAGAAGACCTAAGGGTAAGGTGTGCAATGGTGACAGACTCTTGGGGCGGCTCAGATAACATCGCTCGAGTGGTAATTTCAATCAACTTCCACTTTTCCCGTAGACGGTCACGTTCGAGCTTGACATAATGAAGCTCAGCTTGGGCTTGGTCAAGGGCGAAGCCCAAAGACACCACCTCTTTTTTGAGCTCTGACAAATGGGCTTCGTATGGGGCAATTCTACTAGATGAGGCCATCACTTCCTTTGTCTGAGTAAAAATTGGGTTCGTTAAAGACTTACATTTATACTAATCATGTGATCACTATTCAACAGCTATATTAACAACGGTCAAAATTCTTAAGATGAAACCAAAGAAGTTGACATCTTATAAAAACATTTTTATAAAGAGAAATTTAACTGGATCAAGAGGGATTTTCCATTAATGAAACTTTGGGTCATTACAATATTCCCCCCTTAAGAAATTTCGCCCTCGAAATTTTCCTTTTCTCACACTAAAACAAATGTGGGTAACTCAGCTTCATCATATCCTCCGACTCCCAATTCGCTTATTCAAACTTGTGGTTTCTCCACAACACCTTGACGAGGGACATTGTCTTATTTCATAGAACTTTTTCTCTACGATCTAAGATCTTCACTGGTTGCTCCTCATAAGAAAGATCATCTTCCAATTGTACCACCTTAGAAGAGAGTACATGTGAAGGGTCCGATATGTACTTCCTTAAGAGGGATACATGAAAGACATCATGCACCTTGGTCATAGTAGGTGGAAGTGCTAGTCGATAGGCCATAGTCCCAACACGATCAAGAATCTCGAAGGGGCCGATGTACCTTGGACTTAACTTCCCTTTCTTTTCAAACCTAATGACCTTCTTCCACGGAGATACGCATAAAAACACCATGTCTCCAACTTTAAACTCAAGGTCTCATCGACGATTATTTGCATAACTCTTCTATCGACTCTGGGCTGCCTTGATATGCTGCTGAATGGTTTTCACCTTATCCACTATTTCTTCGACCATTTCTGGTCTAGGAAGCTTACGTTCACCGACCTCATCCCAACATGCCTGTGTTCTGCACCTTTTCCCATAAAGGGCTTCATATGGTGCCATTTGGATGATTGATTAGAAACTGTTATTATAAGAGAACTCAACCAGAGGAATATGTTGATCCCATCCTCCTTTAAAGACCATTGAGCATGATCTCAACATATCCTCAAGTGTTTGGATAGTCCTCTCTGATTGGCCATCAGTTTGAGGATGATAGGCCATACTAAAGTTCAGTTCAGTATTCAGAGCATGTTGAATACTCTTCCAAAACTTAGAGGTGAATCTTGGATCTCGGTCGGACACAATAGATTGTGGTACTCCATGCAACCTTACCACTTCCCTAATATATATCCATGCCAGTTGATCCAATGAGAAATCCTCCCTAATAGAAATGAAGTGTGCAGTCTTTGTAAGACGATCCACAACAACCCAGATTGCATTGTTGCCTTTGGATGTCCTCGGAAGTCCGGTGACAAAGTCCATGGTGATGTTCTCCCATTTCCATTCTGGTATGGGTAATGGTTGAATCATCCCCTTAGACTTTTACCCCTCTACCTTCACTTGCTGACACACCAGGCACTTTGATGTATATTCAGCGATCTCCTTCTTCATATTATCCCACCAAAAGTTTTCTCAGAGATCTCGATACATCTTTGTGCTCCCTGGGTGAATAGAGAAATTTGAACTATGTGCATCATCCAAAAGTTCCTTCTTCAGCTCCGGACTTGATGGAACACATAGTATTTTCCCAAACTGCATAATTCCTTCTTCATTAACATTAAACTCCTAGGATTTCCCCTTTTTAATAGCTTCTACTTTTTCTTGAATTCCCACATCATCCTTTTGAGCATCCTTTAACATTTCCAAAAGAGATGGTTGAGAAATCATTTGTGAAAGGATTGATGATGTTCCCTTCTTTATGATTCCCACATCCATCTTCATCAAGTCTAAGAAGATTGGATCCTTCTCAATTATCATCATTGATAGAATTGCTGGATCCTTTCTACTTAGGGCATCTGCCACCTTGTTCGCTTTCCCAGGGTGGTAATGTATTGAATAGTCACAATCCTTGATGAGCACTCTCCATCTTCTCTGGCGCATATTAATCTCTTTCTGTGTGAATATATATTTAAGACTCTTGTGGTCAGTATATATCTCACATTTCTCTCCATAGAGATAATGCCACCAGATTTTCAAGGCAAAGATCACCGCCACCAACTCCAGATCATGCATTGGATAGTTTCGCTCATGGATTTTCAACTTCCTTGAGGTATAGGATATCACTTTATCATTCTGCATTAGCACACAGCCTAAGCCCTTCTTTGAGGCATCACTGAATACCATAAAAAGTTCCCCACTTGTGGGTAAAGTGAGCACGGGCACAGTGATAAGCCTCCTTTTCAACTCCTTGAAGTTTTCTTCGCATTCATCACTCCAAGCAAACTTTACTCCCTTTCGAGTTATCTTGGTAAGAGGGTTGGAAAATCGTGAGAAATTTCTCACAAATCGTCGATAATATCCAGCTAACCCCAAGAAGCTATGGATATCCGTTACTAATGTTGGCCTCAGCCATCCCTCAATTGCATCTGTTTTGGAGGGGTCCATAGATATCCCATTGATTGTGATGATATGGCCCAAGAATGAGACTTCCTTCAACTAGAACTCACACTTGCTGTACTTTTCATAGAGCTTCTCCTTGTGCAAAGTCTCTAGTACAGTTCTTAAATGCTCCTTATGGTCCTCCTTGGTTTTGGAGTATATTAGAATATCATCTATAAAGACTACCACAAATTTGTCAAGGTAATCTCTAAAGACTCTATTCATCAAGTCCATGAATATTTCTGGAGAATTGGTGAGTCTGAAAGGCATTACTATGAATTCATAGTGCCCATATCTTGTACGAAAAGCAGTCTTGGGGATATCTTCCTTCTTCACCCTTACTTGATAATATCCCGACCGCAAGTCCACCTTGGAGAAGTATTGTGCTCCACACAACTGATCAAACAAGTCATCAATTCGTGGGAGTGGATACTTGTTATTTATCGTGATTTTGTTAAGTTCATGATAATCGATGCAAAGCCGCATTGACCCATCCTTCTTCTTGACGAAGAGGACTGGTGCACCCCATGGTGAAGCACTTGGGCGTATAAACCCTTTATCCAGATTCTCCTATAGTTATTTCTTCATATCTTCAAGCTCAACAACAACCATTCTATATGGAGTCTTGGATATTGGTAGCACCCCAGTTATAAGTTCAATTGATAACTCAACATCACTTCTAGGAGGAAGACCAGGCAGTTCCTCGGGAAACACTTCCTTGAATTCCCTCACAATAGACATTTATTCAAGGATGGTTTCTTCTTTGGACTCAATCATCTAAGCCAGATACGCGTACTCATAGGGCAGTAATATCCATGCTTGAGATGATGGAGCTAAAGGAGATTCATCTTCCTCCTGACACTTGTAAAGAATTAGGGGTCGATTGTCCATATGGAGTGTGATTTCCCTCTCCCGACAATTTATGTTGGCTCTATATAAGGAAAGCCAATCCATGCCAAGAATTGCATCAAATTCCACCAAAGGGAGTATGACGAGGTTTGCCGAGAAATTCAATCCACAGATTATAATAGGGGAGGACTTATATTCATGGGATGCAATGATTGCCCCATTTGCCGTACTCACCGACATCTTTACTTCCATGATTTGTGGTGGTGTCGGGATTGTTCTACTGAACTTTCGAGATATAAAAGAATGCGTAGAACTTGAATCAAAGAGTACATTTTCTATTCTTGAATGAATAACTAGAGTACCTATCACCACTTCGTTGTCGGGGTTCACTTCGGCAGAAGTGATGGAAAAAGCTCTTCCTTGCTATCTTGGAGGTTGTTGGTTGCCTCCGATAACCCTTGGATTAGGGCACTGATTTGAAAAATGACCCGGTTCTTTGCATTTATAGCATTGAACAACACGTTGATGTTTGAACGGAGCGTTCCTCTCCTCTGTTGCAGCCGCGGGTCCTTCTTGCCGACAGTTAATATCTTGGTACCCTTCTCTTCCACACCTGAAGCATTTTCTCGTCCCCTTAAGGCAATTTCCAGGGTGCTTCTTTCTGCACTTTTGGCAAGTGGGGTGCTGGAACTTCTTAGCACCGTTGTATTTATCCATCGGACCACCAGCATTGTATTCCACCTTACGCTTCTTGTCCCCATGATACCCCTGTGATTCTTCGATCTCTATTTCGACCTTGAGGGCACATCGGGACACTTTCCTCATAGCTGTCGAAGTCACGGATCGCTAATGATTTTCGCAAGCTAGGATTCAGCCCACCAAATAAGTGGTCAAACTTTTATTCGGGGTTAACAACAAATCCGAAAGCGTATCATGCAAGCCTTGTGAAGTTTGCCTCTTACGCTCCCACAAATTCTTAATCTTTTTTCTGAGGGAAAGGAAGTCCCTTTCCATCTTAAGACGGAGGGTGCACGGAAAATATTTATCGAAAAAAATCTTCCATAATTCCTTCTATTCCAAAGCCTCGATATCCTCCTCAGGCTTCGTATTTTTGATCAATGTCCACCATTGATCAGCTTCACCCTCCATACGATAAGCCGCTAGGAGAACCTTCTCTTGTTCAGAACATTGGAGGATATAGAATATCTTTTCAATGGAGTTGATCCATTGTTCAGTGATCGTGGGATCAGATGATCCACTAAAAGTAGGAGGCCTTTGTCTCATGAAGCTCTCGATAGCGACTTGTTCTTTCTTAGGGGGTTTGGACGTTCCTCTTGACCCTTGTTTCTATTCAAAACTTGAGTTAGCTGAGAGAGAAGCATGACAAAGTTTGCGATTCCCGCTCCCATTGGATTGGGCATCTCATTAGTACAATCATCACACTGATCTTCACAATGGTTGTTAGCCCGAGTCCTCCTATTACCGGGCATTGGCTGTAATAAAAGGAAATTTAGGGGAAACACATAAAGGGTAATCCAAAGAAAAAAGTTGATGACTTATAAATAAACTTTTATTTCCTTAACTCATGAGTCTATAGGATTCAATCTAGGCTTTTCATGATCTACTTTATAACATATATTCTTAGGGTCATTTTTCCCTTAATAAGGGTTTATACCAAGACTGTGAATTTATCAAAACATATCCCCCGGGAGTGTCGTAACCAAGAGTGCAACAAGACCCGTTGTCGTGCACCAGTTCTCGTTCGAGTCTAGCTCAAAGCGGTGTTTTCAGGTTTTACCCCTAGGATACATCTGTGCCAGAGCCACCTCTACCTGCTCGTATCCAGATAGGGATGTATTTGTTTGATAAACCACTTACTTAGTATTTAACATAACTTAGAGATGTTTTTATTATACTTAGTCTTGTATCCAAGGCTTTACTAGGGTTTCCTAATCCCAAAAATAACTAAACCAATCCTCTGATACCAACTATGACAACCCTGTTTTTTATTAAAACTTAAACATGCTTTATTACATAAAACTTCATTTGATACAACAAAGAAGATCGAGAGGTTTAGTGTCTTTGGGTCTTAGGATCATTACATAAAAACTTAAAACATGAAATACAATATATTTATTGAAAACTTCCTTTACATGACCACTACATTCCCTCGTACTTAGCATTGCATGAGATAACCTGAGGACATGCATAAGAAAAGGGTGAGCTATAAAGCCCAGTAAGGGAGTACACATGGAATAACATGAGGAGTACAATACATGTTAGAAAATAGGAATATCAATAGAGCATAAAAGAAACATGAACATAAAGGCATGATAAATCATGATAATCATATCATGGAAATGTGGCAACAACACTTAACATTGAATTAGCACGAGTCAAGGCTCATTGCACATGGAGCATGAGTAAACCCTCATTGCACATGAAGCATGAGTAAACCCTCATTGAACTTGAATTAGCATGAGTCAACACTCATTGCACTTGACGTATCATGATACTATACTTTACCCAATGCATTGGAGTGCTATAAGGGCGTACCCTTCTTAAACATTTCATTTCATGCATAAGTGTGCCACATGGATCATAAAACATGGATTCATAAAACATAATCATTTATTCCATGATAAAGGAATGTGGAATTCATACATGAAACTTTATAATCAATAAGTAAATGTGCATAAAGGTGAATACCCTTGATGGAGAAATGGGCATGGTATTCACTACACAATGACATTGGCTTAGAAAATCGGTGCGATTTCGGCAGCGTAACGGCGTGACATAAGAATTCATAAAAATGGTTGATGAGAGAGAAAGGGGTTCCTAATCATATTTACATGTAATGTACAGTAAGTAGGTCATATAGATACATGTACCAACAATTTAAAATGAATTTAGATTCATGATACAAAAGTATTGCTTGAATGTAAAAGAAGAGAGAGAAGTTCCTTTCGGAATTTCGGCATAGTAACGGGTGTACATGAGAGGCATTTAATTAGAGAGAAAGGGGTCTCCCATCATTCAAAAAATAAGAGGGTAGTATGGGGGAGGTTCAAAACAATACCCCAACATTCATAATTGAAACTAAAAGGTCAATAAAACCCAAAGAAAATTGACAAAAAAGAGAAAGGAAGAAAAAAAACCCTTACTTGGAAGTGTGCTTCCAAAGGCTAGAGAGAGGCTTGCGAGAGGCTTCTTGGGAGCTTGGGGAACCTTGAGAGGATTATAGAGAGAGTAGGGTAGAGGTTGGACGAACTCCAAGGGATTTTAGTGAGGAGGAAGTGGGATCTTGGGTGGATTTATATAGGAAAGGTGAGAGAATTCTTTATTATTTAGGTTTGGGACCCCTTTTATTAAAATAATCCAAACCACAAACCATCCTGTGGTATTTGCCAATGGTTTCTGGAAAAGGAAAGAGTAAAAAAATATTTTACAAGTCCAAGGTCCGAAATTATTAAAAAATTAGGGTTGTTTATGTGGAGGTGAGTCACACTCCCATGGAAATTAATTTAAAAAGGCAATGTGTTGAATAAGTCTTGAGGGCTTCATTAATGCTTTGAAAAGTAAGTCAAACAAACCCAAAATCACATTATTTTAATGATAAAACATATATTGGACGAACATAAGGATTATGGTATTTTATTACATCACCATTGGGTCATTATGATGTCATAAAACACATTATATAATTAAATGGTATTTAATTTTTACCCAACAAATTTAACTGTCTCAGAAAATTATGAAAAATACACCGTTGGATAATTTCGACATCCTGATTCCAAAAATGGAATTTATTTTATCTAAAAAAATTCTAAATATTTTAATTTTAACTTTTTAAATAAAAACCAACATTTATCGAAAATTCACGGGTTTTGACAGAAATGGCTTTCAAACCTTAATAAAAATTTTAATTGCATTCATAAATTTATAAGATCATTTATATTTAATAAAAATTAATTTAATATTAATAATAATATTTTATTAAAATATTATTTAATTCAAAGATCCCTTAATTTAATAAAATATATTTCTTAATTAAATAATAATGAAAAACACCATTTGTACTTTAAAAACTATTTACAATGTATCAAAAATGACTAAAAATTATATTCATTATTATATACAAAAATAATGTACATGAACATAGTACTAATTATTTGTTACATAACCCCTTAAAACAGCTGCATAAGACCTAAGGGTAAGGTGTGCAATGGTCACAAACTCTTGGGGTGGCACGGATAACATCGCTCGAGTGGTAATTTCAATCAACTTCCACTTTTCACGTAGACGGTCACGTTCGAGCTTGATATAATGAAGCTCAGCTTGGGATTGGTCAAGGGTGAAGCCCAAAGACGCCACATCTTTTCTGAGCTTTGAAAAATGGGCTTCGTATGGGGCAATTCTACTGGATGAGGCCATCAATTCCTTTGTCTGAGTAAAAATTGGGTTCGTTAAAGCCTTACATTTATACTAATCATGTGATCACTGTTCGACGACTATATTAACAACGGTCAAAATTCTTAACATGAAACCAAAGAAGTTGACATCTTATAAAAACATTTTTATAAAGAGACATTTAACTGGATCAAGAGGGATTTTCCATTAATGAAACTTTGGGTCATTAAAGAACCAGCTCTACAAGGAGGATGAGCAAGGAGCTTTCACCACAGCAGAGCTAAACGGATGGCAAGAATGAGAGGGTATGGCACCTGCCATCGGGACAAGCCTGTGCATGCATGGGAATGCCTAGCCTAATAGAAATGAGAAGGTGGAGAGCTGATTTCATGATGAAGATGATGGGGAGGAGCAGTTCCAAGTAGTTAGTTTGGGTTGTATGTAATGTTTGAAGCCTATGGGCAATGAATTCCTCTAAGGCCTATGGGCCATGTAATACTTATGCCTACGGGCCTTGTAAGGGTTCCACCTCATCCCTTGAAAGGTGGATTATCAAAAATCAATAAAAAAATGAAGGCCTTCGGGCCATTGGAGGATTAAGATATTCATAAGAACAACCAATCTATTGGAACACTCATCGCATAATCGTCAGATCTTGAAAAACACATGTCGACAAGGAGTTATTCATTTCCAATTTATTTTTCATGCTAAAAATTTAACAATTAATGAAAAAAGGTGTGAACTAATGAATTTTATTATACATGGAAAAGGGAAGGGGGGAAACGAAAGGTTGAATCAAAAACATATAAAGTATCCACCAACCAATTGAAAATATATTCTAAAAGCACCTTTACCCTGCCCATTCAATATATACAATTACTAAACTTGAAGGTTTATGCAGATACAGAGTCTCAAAATGGAATTAATCATGTAGTTTATTTTGAAGAAAAAATGTATGAAGATTAAGGTAAAAAAAAAATTATTTTGAGAATGTAAATTGTTACACCCCAAGCTTCCATGATACATTTCCCTTTGAATAATGAAATAGCTTTCATTGTACGCAACTTCGAGATTCTAATAGACCACAACCAATCGAACAAGCCGTTATGAACAGTAATACCCACTTTTTAAAAGTTTATAAACTTTATTTTTCAAAATGGACTTCATTTTTGAATTCGGAATATCGAAATTAGCTTAGGGTGAATTTTTGGTATTTTTTTGAAAACTTTCAATTTTTGATTAATAGTGAAAAACACTGCGTTATTGGTTAAAACCGACTTTTTATTTAAATAATTATTTATTTTATTTAAATTTAATTTATGTAAAAATAGATATATAATAGATATATAATTTCAATTTAATTCATTTGAGTCATTTTATAATAAGTTTAGATATATAAAAATTTTTATTGAATTTTTACCGTCTTTTACCCACCTCCTAGGAGCATTTTCAAATTTGCATAAAACATAATTTTACCACTTTTGTGAGTTGAATTTCAAAAATCCAAGAGACATGGTTAATATCAAAAAGTAAAATATGGTTCAATAAGATGAAAATAATTTTTGGTGAATAGTAACTTTTGACTTTTATTTACCACAGTTAAAAGTAAATAGGGTAATTAAGGGTAAAAATGATATCATCATTACCCTAACACATGTCCTAATTCTATTGAATAAGTTTAATTCAATAAAAAAAAACTTTAGGAATAAAGTATGACCCCCTTTGGTCCACTTGGATTAGATTATGACATTTATTATTATTTTATTTAAAGAAGAGTTAAAAGAGTTAAATTCAAAGTTTAATAACTAAACCATTTTTAATATAGGGTTACACACAATATAAATTCGACTATAAATATTCTTTAAAAATCTAAAAATATTTCTTACATAATGGTATTTTATTTATAATTTTTAGACATTAAATAATTTAATTTATTTATGACACAATGATGATGCAGAAATTACCTTATTAATGAAATATTAAAATAATTGATATTATAAATATCCAAATAAAAGTAAATTGAGAGTTTTGATGAATTACAATAATTTTATAGATTACTATGAAATGTTAGGGTTGGTTAAATAAATTTTATTTGAAGTGATAAAGTTTTAATGGCTTTCAAAAAAATCAAATACTAAATAGTGTCAAAATATACATAATTGAGTTTTTAAAAAAATACTATATTATTAATTTATTTAATATTTATAAAAATATAAAGATCAGAAAAAGGAATTAGATAAGGTTATATATATTAATAATTAACCACTTGGGGTTCTCTTGGAAGTTTATAGTAAGTTTATTAACCATATAATATAAAAATACAAAGAGACATGATAAATGTCAAACTGTTTAACTTTGAGTTAAATCTAAAAGATAAGGTTAATATGATAACCTAAAACTATATAAAACCTATTAGTTGATAGGTTTTAGACCCATCCCCACCTTATCCTCTAAATAAATTATTTTGGAGCCATTAGAAACTGAAAATGATTTTATTATAAAATAATATTTCAAGCTTTTCCTAAAATGACCCTCACCTCTCTTATAAAAGGGCACTTCCCCTTCTCTTAATTTCACACCTCCTAATTCATTTGGCTCGGCCAACCCCTGCCCAAATATCCTCCCAAATTTCCTCAATTCATCCTAGAGGCCTTCCTTTGGCCATAAATCCAACCTAAGGAGCCCTTTTGATCAAATCAAAAGGAAGAACCCGAAGAAGAGGTAAATATTTAATCACCTCTTTCAAGTTATTTTCTTCTTCCACTTCATCTTTCTTTATTAGTTCCATTATAAAATAATAACTCCAATATCTTATATATATTGTGATGTTATTATAAAAATGGTACAACCATATTAATTATTCTATCCATGATATGAATGACAAAGTCACCATACATGCGTACGTACGACTTACCATCTCCACGTCGTGGTATAGTTTGTTATTCAAACACTTCATTATTGGAATGGGTATAATAATGAGTATAAATGATGTAAAAAAAAAATATAAGATTTTATTGATTCTGTATATATGATATACCATCCAATGACATATGATTTCACCATCAATATAATGATATTGTCACTCATGCGTACGTACAGATTACCGTCTCCACGAACGCAATGAGATTCATTTCCCCATCGTAATCATTCAAGAATAATTTTCATTTTATGATTAAAAATAATTTTTATAAACATAATACCATTCTGTATATGAATAAAATACATCATATCCATATCAAAAATGGCTTACATAACCAAGCATATAAAGGAAAATGAATCAGTTAACACCTGAAATGATGATACTACTGAAATATTATTAACAATGAAATATTAGAGGATCATATATGATATCATATTTATGTATATTGTTATTTTATAATTTAATAAAAATGATTTAACTATTATACAGGAGGTTAACATACCATTTAATAAGGAAAATTACAAGGTAAGGGTTAATTTCACAAATTTCTTTATTATCCGAGGTTGTTTTTACGTAAGTATCTACCGGGACCTCTTTATCATCCACATCCATGTTTTCTTAAAAATGTATTTAAAAACATTTTTACTATTTACTATAATATGGTTTAAATTAATTTATACCCTTATTTGACCTTATATGTTTTTAAAGGAATCATTCCTTCATTTTCAAAATAAGGTACTCTATGACCTTTTCGACAAAATTAAGGTAAGAATGTTTTTTAACTTATACGATGGGTGCAACTATTTTCTGCCGTTATAACATCATCGAAGCTTACCTTACAAGATTATAAGAATATTTTCAAAATAAATGTTTTCTTTTATATTTATGTTACTCTTAAATGGTATCAAAATAGAAAGAGGTATTTCTTTCAAATAGTTATCATTTCATCTATGTCAACATCCTTTGATGGATTTTAAACTTGTTTGAAGTTGATTTATTATGATACAAATCTTCCATATTGTATTGAAAGTTTTGTGATATGTTTGATTGTGGATGTTTATACCATTCATGGTTTATGGTTAAAGTATTGACATTTTGTATACGAGTTTTAATACCAATGTTTATTTTATGTTTCAACCTTTTCATATGAGGAATGTATTGGACTTAGTATGTGATGGGTGCAGCCCACTATAGCTCCTCAGTGCATCGGTAGGTCTCATGAGACAATTAGATGTGGAATTAGCCGAGGCTTTTCCCAATTTGATATATGGTTTTGGCCGAGGCCTTAATCATTTTTAGACGTCTTGGATGAGGCCTTGACAAAATGTTTCAGAATGTCTGACATTATACATTCTCTCATTATAAAAATAACAATGATGGTTCATGTGGTTATTTGACTAGTAGAATACCCATGACTATGTTTTATTATGGAACTATTTACTCAGCTCATATTCCTACCATAAAATGTTCATGTTTATTATTTGTAAAGACATGTGTTTTGAATTATTCATCATGCCTAATGTTTAGGTTATCTTCCACTGTATTAGTTACCCTTACTGAGCATTTGAGTTCACCCCTTTCTTATGTTTCATTTTCCCAGGATATGAAGAAGTTAGTTATGAGTGACTTGTAGGTATAATCTAGGAGGATTGGATGTTTCTAATGGAATAAATTAGTGTTGTATTTCTTTTCAAGTTGTAATGTTGAACATATGTATGTATCTTGTTTCCAATAATACTAAACTGACCAGTCTTTTGAGACATTATTACTTGTATCATGCCAATTTTATATAATAAAGTACCAACTTTGGGTAACTGGGGTTAGGGAATTACAGTTGGTATAAGAGGAAGTTTAGTACAAACCATGGAAACTACATTTAGAAAAAATCTGATTAGAGAACATTACCCTAAGATAGACTTTAAGGATTAGTATAGAAGAAATTCCTAGAATTTTGGTACTGTAGAGATTTTGCGAGTTTTCCAAGAAATACGTCCCTGTCTAGATACGAGCAGGTAGAGGCAGATCTGGCACAAATGTACCGAGGGGTAAAACTCAAAAACACTGTTTTGAGCTAGACTCGAACGGGAACTGGTGCATGACAATAGGCCTTTCTATACTCTTGGTTACGACTATACTAAGGGATATGCCTAGGATAATTATTATTTTCTTTAAAAACCATCTTGAAGGATTTATGAGTATATATCCCCTCAAAGAAAACATTTTTATGATTATGGATTATATCCATAAAATCTTTAATTTATGTTAAGTGTTTTACAAGTTCGGAATTATGTATTACGGTTCATAAACTAATCTAACGTATGACATTGTTTATAAATAGTGCCTAGTGTAAGGAATGAAAACAATATCAATGCACATAATCTATGTAGGGATTTCCCTCCTGCTCAAGATAATTATAGCAGAGCTGGTGATGCAACTGGTGCTGATTAACTTATCACTATACTGGGAAATCTCACATAGGTTATGAATAATAACCTTAACCATATGGATCAACCTAATCCACAAAGCGGAGGATCAATGTTAGATTTCTTCATGAGGCAACAACCACCAACATTCAATGGGTCTACAAATACATTTGTAGCTGGAAAATGGATATGTTCCTTATAGAAAATATTTAATGCTTTGGGGAGTAGCGAAAGGGAAAAAGTTATCATGGCAGTTTATTGCCTCACTGGAGATGCAGATCAATGGTGGTCATTAATTTAAAACACAAAGCAGGATGAAGAAGTATCAATTATGGAATGGAGGGAGTTAAAATAGATTTTCCTAGAAAAATAATTTCCTTTTGAAAATCGAGCGGATATGGAAAGGAAAATTTTGAGTCTGAGACAAAAGGAGGATGAGAATGTCGCAAAGTATGAAGATAACTTTAAAAGGTTAGAAAGGCATGCTACAAATTATATAAGTAACCCAAGAAGTAATATTGATCATTTATTTGATGGGTTAAAACTATTTCTCTGTCGAGCATTAGTCTCGCAATCCTTCTCATCATATGAAGATATTGTCTCATGTGCTATCAAGACAGAAAAGGAATTCTCTAAGTCTTACGACTTTAAATCAAAGAAAGAGAAGAAGAGATCTTCTAAACACTCTGGGAAAGGAAATAAGGAAATGGGGAAGAAGGGAAGAGTTGAATTTCCACCCTGTGATAATTGTGGAAGGAAGCACCCTGGTGCCTTTCTAAAAGGAAAATGAGTATTCTATAAATGTGGATAGAAAGGCCATCTTGCTAGTGATTTTAAGGGGAAGAAAGAAGCTACCAATGTTCAAGTCTATAATTGCAGGGTGATGGGATATTATGAAAATGAATCTCCTAAGCATCAGGGAAAATTACCTCAGAAAAGGCCAATGGATCAAGGTCAAGCTTATGCGATCACTACTGCTGAGGTGGAAGCTCCGAAAGACATGGTGGAAGGTAATTTAATGGTTTCCTCAAGTTTATCCAATGCTTTATTTGATTCTGGATAATCGCATTGTTTCATATCTTCCCATTTTTCTAAGAAAATTAGATATTTACTATTTGATTTAACAAGGGAGTTGTCAGTCAAAACTCTTAAGGGAAGTATCATTGCAACAATGTTTTGTGAATCAGTCCCCATTAAGGATTATAAAGGATATTTATTTTCTAGTCTAATCATCATACCCATGATTGAATTTTATATAATCCTTGGTATGGATTGTCTTTCAGACCATGATGTGAACATTTTTTGTAAGAAGAAGAAGGTTAAAATTCTCGATGATGATAAAGAGTAACTTATCTTTAGAGGAGAAACGCCACCATATGATTCTTATCTAGATCCACCCCCAGTAGCTCTACTAAATTCAATTATTGGGGAGGATGAGAATTAAATAATTATGGGTGAGGAAAATAATGTTCTAATAGAGTAAGTACATATTGTGCAGGAATATGTTGATGTGTTTCCAAAGGATTTACCTAGACATCCTCCAGAACGAGAAATTGAGTTTTCCCTTGATTTAATTCCTTGTTCAAGGCCCATATCAAGGACCCCTTATATAATGGTCACTGTGGAATTAGTGGAACTAAAGAAACAACTAGAGGAATTGAATATTAAGGGATTTATTCACCCTAGTGTTTCTCTATGGGGAGCCCTTGTTCTTTTTGTTAAGAAGAAATACAAATCTATGAGGTTGTGCATTGAATACAAGGAGATCAATGCTATAACAATAAAGAACAAGTATCCCCTACCTCACATTGATGATTTATTCGACTAACTTCATGGAGCTCAATATTTTATCAAAAATTGACCTTCGATTTGGATATCATCAGTTGTATTTGAAGAAGGAAGGCATTATGATAACCGCATTTTGAACTAGGTACAGGCATTCCGAGTTTACAGTAATGCCTTTTGGATTAACTAATGCACCCTCTATCTTTATGGATCTAATGAATAGAGTTTTCAAGGAATATATTGATGAATATTTAGTGGTATTTATTGATTATATCGTGGTATACTCTAAAATATATGAAGATCATGAAAATCAGTTGTGCATTATTCTGAAGACTCTTAGAAGAAATGAATTATATGGGAAGTTTAGCAAGTGTGAATTCTGGATTCGGGAGATTTGTTTTCTTGGAAATATTATCTCTAAGGATGGAATCACTATTGATCCTTCAAAGACCAAGGCAATCCAAGAATATCCAACACCGATGATTATAACTGAGGTATGCAGTTTTATTGGTTTAGCAAGTTATTATCGATGTTTCATCCAGAATATTTCCCGGTTGGCTAACCCATTAACCAATCTCACACCTAAAGTGGTTAAATTTGTTTGGACAAAAGAGTGTGAAGAATGTTTTGAAGAACTTAAGAGAATATTAGTTAATGCTCCTATCTTGACTCTACCATCAGGGAATGATGGGTTTATTATTTATAGTGATGCTTCAAAGAAAGGACTTGGTTGTGTCCTTATGAAAAATGATAGAGTTATTGCCTATGCATCACGACAGCTAAAAATTCACGAGAAAAACTATCCCACTCATGATATTGAGTTACTAGATGTAATCATCACTCTGAAGATATGGAGACACTATCTCTATGGTGAATAATGTGAGATTTATACTGATCATAAGAGTTTGAAGTATATTATCTCACAGAAAGAACTCAACACGAGGAAAATAAAATGGCTTGAACCATCAAGGATTGTAATTTCACTATACACTACCACCTGAGTATGTAAAATAAGGTGGCAGATGCTTTGAGTAGAAAGGACCATGGAGTTTTGAACAAGATGCGAGTTGAAAGGGATCCTATTTTCATGGATCTAGTAAAGATGGATATGGGAATAACCATGGAAGGTGAAATATCAATACTTTTTCAAATGGTTTCTAAGACATCTTTACTATAAAGGATAAAGAGTTTGCAGACTGATGATGAGGAGTTTCAAAATAAGATTAAAGCTGTAAATGACGGGAGATTGAGTGACTTCATATATGAAGATGGAATTTTGAAATTTGGGAAGAGACATTGTGTTCCTGATATACCTGATCTAAAAAGAGAATTTTTGGATGGTTATCATAGCTCCAATTTCTCTATACACTCTAAGAGCACCAAGATGTATAGAGATTTTGAGGAACATTTTTTGTGGGACTACATGAAAAGAGAGATTACTGATTTTGTGTCAATATGTATGGTTTTCCCACAAGTGAAAGCTAGAAGACAACATCCTAGAGGAGTCATGCAACCTCTTCCCATACCTGAGTGGAAATGGGATGATATTACGATGAAGTTTTTCATGGGACTACCAAAGACTCCTAGAAGGAATGATGCAATATGGGTCATTTTTGATCATCTTACCAAGTTATAAAATTTTCTTTCTATAAGAGAATATTTACCACTTGAATGTTTAGAAATACTGTATATTAATGAAGTTGTAAGACTTCATGGAGTACACCTATCGATTGTTTCTAATCATGATCCCCATTTTACATCAAGATTCTAGAGAAGTCTTCAGGAATCCCTAGATACTAAACTTTGTTTGAGTACTGCCTACCACCCTCAAATTGATGGAAAATTAGAATGGACTATTCAAACCTTAGAATACATGTTGAGATTTTGATCACTTGACTTTCAAGGTATGTGGGATCAATATTTACCTCTGGTTGAATTTTCCTATAACAATAGCTTCCATTCAAGTATTTTGATGGCACTATATGAAGCATTACATGGAAAGAGATGTTGAACACCAAATTGTTGGGATGATATTGGTGAAAGAAAACCCATAGGCCCGGAACTTTTTGAGGAAACAATGGAAAAAGTGAAGATTATCCAAACCCACATCAAAGTAGCTCAAAGTAGCCAGAAGAGCTATGCCAATAACCGAAGTAAGGATTTGGAATTTCAAGTAGGAGATCATGTTTTCTTGAAGGTATCTCCATGGAAGGGAGTTATACAATTTGGTAAGAAGGGTAAATTAAGTCCTAGGTACATCAGAACTTTAGAAATTCTAGAACGAATTGGGGATGTAGCTTACTGTTTGGAAATGCCGCCAAGTCTCTCCAAATTTCATGATGTGTTCCACATATCACTGTTGAGAAAATAAATGCCTGACCCAATACATGTACTCACCTATGAAGAAATTGAATTGGAACCTGATTTGTCTTATTGTGAAGAGCCTGTCATGATTCTTGATACCAGAGAACAAGTGTTGAGAAACTGGACGACTCGTCTGGTAAAAGTTCTATGGAGAAACCATAAGATGGAAGAGGCAGCGTGGGAATTAGAGTAAATTATGACGAAGAACCACCTGAATCTTTTTGTGCAGTAGTATTCTAGAAATTTCAAGGATGAAATTATTTGAAGGAGGGAAGAATGTAACACCCCAATCTTCCACGGTACGTTTCCCTTTGAATAATGCAATAGCTTGCATTGTACACAACTTCGAGATTCTAACACACCGCGAGCAATGAAACTAGCCATTATGAATAGTAATACCCACTTTTTAAAATTTTATAAATTTTATTTTTTAATATGGACTTCATTTTTAAATTCATAATATCGAAATTATCTTAGGGTGAATTTTTTGTATTTTTCTAAAAACTTTCAATTTTTGATGAATAGTGGAAAACACTGCGTTATTGGTTTAAACCGACTTTTTATTTAAATTTATTTTAGGTAAAAATAGATACATAATACCTATATAATTTCAATGTAATTCATTGGAGTCATTTTATAATCAGTTTAGATATATAAAACTTTTATTGAACTTTTTACCGTCTTTACCCACCTCCTAGGAGCATTTTCAAATTTGCATCAAACATAATTTTACCGCTTCTGCAAGTTGAATTTCAAAAATCTGAGAGACATGGTTAATATCAGTAAGTAAAATGTGGTTCAATAAGATGAAAATAATTTTTGGTGAATAGTAACTTTTGACTTTTATTTACCACGATTAAAAGTAAATAGGGTAATTATGGGAAAAAATGATATCATAATTCCCCTAACACAAGTCCTAATTCTATTGGATAAGTGTAATTCGACAAAAAAAAACCTTAGGAATAAAATATGACCCCATTTGGTCCACTTGTATTAGATTAGGACATTTATTATTATTTTATTTAAAGAAGAGTTAAAAGAGTTAAATTCAATGTTTAATAACTAAACAATTTTTAATATAGGGTTAAACACAATATAAATTCAACTATAAATATTATTTAGAAAGCTAAGAATATTTCCTACATAATGGTATTTTATTTATAATTTTTAGACATTAAATAATTTAATTTATTTATGACACAATGATGATACAATAATTACCTTATTAATGAAATATTAAAATAATTGATATTATAAATATCCAAATAAATGTAAATTGAGACTTATGATGAATTACACTAATTTTATAGGTTAATAAGACATTTTATGGTTGGTTAATTAAATATTATTTGAAGTGATAACGTTTTAATGGCTTTTAGAAAAATCAAATACTAAATAGTGTCAAAATTGACATAATTGAGTTTTTAAAACAAATACTATATTATTAATTGATATAATATTCATAAAAATCTATGGTTCATCCAAAAGACTTATATAAGGTTATATATATTAATAATGAACAACTTGGGGTTCTCTTGGCAGTTTATAGTATGTTTATTAACCATATAATTTAAAAATAGAAAGAGACATGGTAAATGTCAGACTATTTAACTAGGAGTTAAATCTAAAAGATAAGGTTAATATGGTGAACTAAATCTGTATAAAACTTATTGGTTGAGATTTTTTTGACCCATCCACACCTTATCCTCTCAATAAATCATTTTTATCCATTAGAGACCGAAAATTATTTTATTATAAAATAATATTTCAATCTTTTCCTAAAGTGACCCTCACCTCTCTTATAAAAGGGCACTTCCCCTTCTCTTAATTTCATACCTCCAAAGCCATTTGTCTCTGCCAAGACCTACCCAAATATCCTCCCAACTTTCCTCTCTTCATCATAAAGGCCTTTCTTTGGTCATAAATCCAACCTAAGGATCCCTTTTGATCAAATCAAAAGGAAGAACCCGAAGAAGAGGTAAATATTTCATCACCTTTTCAAGTTCTTTTCTTCTACCACTTCATCTTTCTTTGTTGTTTCCATTATAAAATAATAACTCCAGTATCTTATATATACAATTATTTTATTATAAAAATGGTACAATCATATTCATTATTCTATCCATCATATGAATGACAAAGTCACCATATGTGCATATGTACGACATACACTACTAGAAAAACAATCTATAACAACACTTTAATACCCACAGTTTAATTTTCACATGGCTATAGATATGATAAAACTATGGTTTAATTTCTACTCATGACTATATCTATCTCTAATTTTATTCCTTCTTGGGATTTCCTCTCCCATGCTCAAGCTCGGTCTTTCCTCTCCCACCATCTCACTCGGGATTTCCTCTCCCGAAACCCTTATCATCGGCCGATCGTCACCCGACCGATTCTCCCTCATCAGATCCTCACCTACTTCTCCTTCACGGTTCTTCTTTCCCTCACCAGATTATTCATCTGTGGTTCCTCCATACATCGTGCATTCCTTCCCTCCTCCATACCCTTCTTCGGGCATTTCTCATCAATTCGGTGCATCGGCTGGTGCTTCCCTCTTCACGATCGATATCCCATCTTCAAGCCGCAGTTCATAATTTCACTTGATGTATGTTTCCTTACATATTTTTTAGCATTTCTAGAAATTTTGGGTGAAATTGGTGGTCAATTTGGGAATCCTTTATTGGGGGTTATACATTCCATACCACTATATCTCCCCTATTGATTTGAGGTAGTTATTCTTCGTTATACCCATACATTTCATGTTATAAATAAATTATGGATTTTTAATTCCTTGTTTAGGAGTTTTAAATTATTTTGTATGCTTGTAGTTGTATTCTTTCAGTATTTAAATGGATTTCCCACTTGGTATGGGCCTAGTACACTTACCAAGTTCTTATAAATTTCCCAAGTAGCACTATATAAAATATTTAGCTGTTGTAAAATTTAACTTTTGTTTTTAAATGTAACATGAATGAATTAATTGGTTTTAATTAGATTTAATGTTTTAAATACTTTTCATGGACTAAATATGCAATCTAAGGGTTTGTTTAAGTGATCATTTGAATTTTATAAAGGGATTGAAATGTTTTAAACATTTATTTTCTAATTGATCCTTTTTTGAAATTAGTGTATAATTTTTAAGGGATTATTATAAAAATAGTGGAGTTGGCCCTCTTTTGAAAGAATTTTGAGATAGTGGGTTTCATGGTGATTTTAAAATGGGCTTAAAATGAAATTTTAGATTTTGTGAAATTCATTCTTAGCACTGTTTTGTTTCATTAAAAATAGGTTGCTTTATTTTAGAAGGGGGATTTTTTAAAAGTTTGATTTCAAATTGTCATTTAGGAAAATAATTTCATGTGGGCTTTTGAAACTAGTTTTCACGTGCGTTTTGAAAAGGTTATTCAAATAGTTTTGAAAATTGATCAGTCTACTGAGAAGATTTGTGAAATTCTAGTTGGAATGTTATTTGATATAACATTATATATTATTAGAACCCTCATTTCCATATCCATGTATTTACATGGTCATTGTTTCTTATTACCTCATGGGGTATTTTAGTATTTTTGTTTGTCCTTTTTATATTTTTAAAGTATTTTAAATAATATTTTATACCTCATGTTCAACCTAAAATTTTATAAAATATTTTACATAAGGATTTACATATCCTTTTTTGGAATTGTCATATTTGGATTCTTTGTGCTAACTCTTATATTATCTAAATTTATGTTTCTAAGTTCTGATTCAGAACACTCTTTGAGCATTGATTTATCTGGGGTTTGAGGTGACCAATTATTTTATCACATTTGGATAGTGGTCCCTATTATTTATTTTGGTAGGACCGTCTTTTATTTTCAAAGAATTAAAAACATTTTCCCAATTACATTGTTTAATTCGGACAATTATCCTTTCAATACGTTATATATATATAGGGTAGTGTTATCCGCTGCTAGAAGAAAAAAAGGAATATGGATGAATATTTTTTTTATTATATATACAGTGGCGGTAGACTAAGGGTGATTAGAGGGATTTTTTTTACATTAATATACCACTTTATAGTTTATTTTAACATATTTGATTGGGTATGGATGTCCAATATATGGAATGTTCGTGTCAGTTTTTCATTAGTTTTATGCTACTATTTTTATCTATTTTTATGGATAAACAACTACCAAAAGTTTTCTTATGATGTCCAAAAACAATTGCCCATCTTGTGGGGATCATTAATGGAATGTGTGATGGTTGAAATCCATGACGAGTGTTGTTTCAAATGGAATCCCAGTCCAGTTCATTACAAATGATATTAGAGGTAGAAGGGTTCCTTTTTTTATATGAACCTAGACCCATTTTTTTTAATTTTCCTCTAATATTTTTGTTGTCTTAGTAATATTGATTTATAATTTTATTGGGATTATGAAGGGTGGTCGTGAGTGGGTTCTTTATCACCACCCTCTATGATTATTCCTATGTTACCATGGGAAGTGGTTTTTGAATTTTGAATTCATATTTTTTTTGGATTTTAGGTTGATTATGTATTGATCCACATTTTCATATATTTGGTTTTATTGGGGTCCGTATGGGTTTTTAGATGAAAAAAGTGATTGGGTAGTTTTTTTGAGGTCGGTATATATGAATTGATAAACCAATCTATGACCAAATTCTCAATACAAAAAATTCATAAAAATTATTTTGTGGGTATCCTATGGTCTCTCAAACCATGTGATCATGTTATTAATGGTTAGTCATCAAATTTTAGTCTTTATTTATATGTATCATGAGAGATCCTTAATTTAGAGGGATGAATAAATGTGGGACATAATGAATAATCTTTTATATGATCAGGGCGTATCCTTATTTTACAATAGAATTGGTTGTTTTCAAAATTGGGTGAAGGTGTTTTGCAAATACCTAATGAAATTATGGTTTTAAAAGAAATAAGAAGTCTAACTCCATGAAAGTAGATTAACCCATGCAGAAGCTTTTGAGCCATTGATGAAAGGATTGGTTCTGTTATACACATCCTTATTCTAACGATGTCCGCCAATGTCCCACCATCCATGTGCTCCAAAGCTATGCTTATGTGTCCAGAATTAGGACTATAAAATGACCCATAGAATTCAACAAGCTCTTTATTGTAGGGTGCCTTACAAAGCATCTGTATCTCAGTAAGAAGTTGTTGTATTCTTTTATACCATTTAATTTCATCAATCTTCTGAACTGTGATATGTGGTTTCATGTGTTAGCGGTAATTCAAAGATGGGTAACGATTCTAAACGATGTGAATGGTGGTGTGGGGATATCATTAGAAAACAGTATAGGTCATCCATTGGCTATGCAGATTTTGGAAGACTGAGTTCTTTACCTGCATAGTTGGTTCGACTTTGGAAGTAGCAATGCACAGTTAGCATTCTATACCATGTATACAAATCCTGGAAGTCATTAATGGTTTATAAATTATGGTTTTCCCATCCCACATATTTATTATTTCCTCCCATTTCATTGGTTATGTTGGATATACCATGGTTATCATGTTATTCTTATTACTTTCCTTTATCAATTATCATCCTATCTCCTACACTATCTTCATCCGAGCTAATTCATACTATTTTTAGTTATTTTGTCTTTTTCATTGATTTACCTCAAACTGGATAGAATCGAAGCTTGATTTTGGAAAATTGAAGAGTCCTTAGTATAAGGTAGGTGGTCCATGTATTTTACCTTACTGTATATATTTTTTTAGAACAATATATTTGTGTTTCAAACTGTAATTTCTATCTCTCACCCTTAAAATGTGAACTTAATAATATAGATACTAATGACTTAGATTAAATAAAAAATGTACTCTTAATAGAACTATTGGTTTCTCTCCTAAACCCAAACCACTAAATGGGTGTGTTTCCTTTGTGGTTGTGATCTATGATTCATCTAAAATATTAATAAACCATTTTGGTTGGTACTTTAACTGATTATAATTATAATGCCTTTCAAAATTTTGATTATAATTGGAGGTGTGATGATTAATCCCTCATGCAAGGGATGGGTAAATTGAATTAATAAACATGAGAATGATAACCAACCTAGACCATTTTATAATTAACCACAATAGAGGTGTGTTGTCTTATTAAATAAAAAGGGGTATCTAAATAATAATATTTTAATAATGAGATTCAAGGACCATCCCATGGGCATATTGTTTTTATAATAAAAAAACTTCCTTATTTAAATTATTTAATTTATTTATGGAAAGCTTATAGGCATAGATATTTTGTGTGTAATGAATTGAAAAGTAGTAGGGAATGTTTTCCCACATGACACTATTTTTTATTAGTACATTAAATTGAGTAAAAATAACAATCATGGAGAATCATTTCTCCCAGGATACTTTCATGGACTATGATATACCTATGCATGTATGGTGAAAACTGCCTATAAATAGTTCACCTAGACATTGTTTTATTACCTTATGATACTCAAGAATAGAGTCCCATATATATTTTGAAGCATTTTTAAAGAATCATTTAGGCATAATTTCTCTTATATAAATTTTGATACATGGGAATGGTGTCCATCGGGCATGATATCCTTTATATATTGGATACTCAAGCATGGAATCCCTTATGCATTTTGATACTCAGACATGGAATCCCTCATGCATGGTTCCCCATAAATGTGGTGACATATGGGAATGGTTTCAAATATATGTTGTGATTATTAGGAATGGGGTCCATTATATATTGTGACACTCAGGTATGGAATACCTCAGTTGTATATTCCCTTACAAATTATGATACCCTAGGCATTGTGTTCCTTATATTGTGATACAAGGGTCTTGCACCTTGTACATAGCACCCCTATATCATATGTGATCATCTTTGTGGATTCCTTGGATCTAAACCTAAACCCAACAACAACTAATCTATATCTAGGAAATATATTATCTTTGAAATTCATATATATACATGATGGAAGGTGTGAAGATGTAAAGACCCGCAAATTTCAAGGAAATTTTTTTCTTAATTTTCTTTGGAATTTTACAAGAGCGCAGCTTCAGACGACACCTGATTCCGAGGCCCGGTGTGCCCGGAATCAATTTCCGAAGTTTGGCTCGGGTGCGTTCAGTGAATGGACGAGCGGGTTTTTCTATCTTTTGAACCGGTGCCCGGAATCGAATTCTGAGGGCACCGATGAAATCGCAGCGCCGATATTTGCTTAGAAACGCCTCTTCCGGAGTTGCGTTTGCTCAGACGTGGTTTTTAAATTTTGGGGCTTTAAGTCAGAAATAAAATAAAGTTTGTGCGACAACTTTATTTTTATTTCACTTAAGCCGCTTGGAAGTCACTTGGAAGCCACTTGAACTGAGCTAAAGCGGATAGGGTGCTATCCAGAAATATCCTACCCTCTTGGTAGGATATTTGTGAGGTGGGGCCCGCACGAGCCCCGCCGTTTCTTTCGCTAAGTAACGCACCCGCGAAAACCCGTCAAAGTAACTGAAAAGTCAACCGACGCGTTTTCTTTAATTTCTTAACAGACCATTTAATTGAGCGGTTTATTTCGTGAATTAAATGGGCTGTTTCGCTCGTTGAATTAATTCAACGAACGGATGGGTCGTTACTTACGCTTTTGCGTTTGTTGGCATGTTTATAAAATAAGACCAACCTAAAAATCCTTTGAAAGGATTTTGAGAGGATCTTTGTTCCTTCCCTCCCCGCGAAGAACGCGAAGAACGCGAAGAACGCGAAGAACGCGAAGAACGCGAAGAACGCGAAGAACGCCGGCGACCGGAATTCGACGACGCACACCGAGATCTGCGACGTCGACGAGCTCTACCCCGCGACGTTCTTCGGCGACGCCTCTTCTTCCGCGTCCGATCCTCGTTCGGCAACTAAGGTGAGAATCGGATCGTTTAAATTCTCCTTTTTTTAAAATTTCAATAACAACGGATTTAATTAATTAAATCCGTTTGTTCTTGATCCGGAGATTGGCGACGCGACGCCGGATACCGCGACGACGCGACGATCCCCCTTCTTCCGCGACGAGCAATTCCGCGACGACCTCTCGTCCGACGACGACGACAAGGTAAGGGTTGTTGGAATTCTTTTATTCCCCGTGTTTATTCTTTAAAAGTAAAGAACATGATCACCGAAAATTTTAATTTATTTAAAATTGTTGTTGATTGTTATCTTTTTCCTCCCGTTGTTTATGACTAACGCGGAGGGTGCGGGTCTAACGAACAAGACCCGGCAACCCTCCGCCAATCTTTTGTTGTGCGGATTTGGCGGACGACGACGAACCGCGCGGCAGGGGCGATCTGTTGATTCCGCAGTGAAGATCGGCCCCCGGGAGGAGCAACGGCGCAGACGGGAGGCAAAACGGGCCACCGGAGCAACTCCGGCGGCCCGCAGAAGGCGGCGGCGGCGCGGGTCGCCGGCAAGGCGGCGCCGCCGTGGAGAAGATCCGCCGCGGCTGAAGCCGCGGCGGCGGCGGCCGGTTCCGCGGCCGCGCGGAACCGGGGACGGACGCGGCGGTCCGGCCGCGTCCGCGTGACAGGCGGCCCCCCGCGGGGCCGCGTTTCCTTCAAGCCGCGGGTCAAACCCGCGGCGGCGGCTCCTTCGGCCGCTCGGCTGAAGCCGAGCCGGCCGGTCCGGTCGGCCGGGCCGCGCCCAGGCCGGACCGGACCCGGCCTAGCCGGGTCGGGCCGAACCGGTTCGGGCCGACTCGGTTCGGCCGACCCAGGGGGGGGGGGGGGGGGGGGGGTTCGGGCCGGGTCGCCCCGGGCCCAGAACCCCCGTTTCGGGCCCTCTTCGGTCTTTTGCCCATATCTTGGGCCGAGGACCTCCGATTGACGAACCGTCAGCGGCTACGCGATCCTTGGATCGATACGGTCGTTTCAGTATATTATACTCAAGGTTTCGGAAGACTTTGGGTTCGGCCGGGTTGGTTCGTACACGAAACCAACCGGGCCCTCGGAGCGGAAACGCTCATAACTTGAGCTACGGACGTCCGATCGACGTACCGTCAGCTGTGGTAGTTTCCTCTAAGTGAGACGGAACTTTTGGCATACTCCGCCCGAGGATCGGACACAGGCGGAGTACGGTCGGGTTGGTTTTGCCCTAAAAACCAACCGGGCCCCTGGGACGAAAATGCCAATAACTCTCAGACTGGGCGTCCGATTGACGCGCCGTCTGTTGCGTTGAGATCCTGTTGTCGATACGGAACTTTTGGATACATCAACTTTGGACTACGTGTCAGTTGATGTATCAGCCTCTCGGCTCGTGGAGCGGACCCTCCTAAACGAGCTCGCTGTGTGCGGGAACCCTAGCGCTGGCTGTGACTTCGACGACAGAGCAAAGATCCTCCGTGGACTGCGACGACGACAGAGCAGAGATCCTCCGTGGACTGCGACGACGGCAGAGCAGAGATCCTCCGTGGACTGCGACGACGGCAGAGCAGAGATCCTTCGTGGACTGCGGTGACGACTGTGCAGAGATCCTCAGTGGACTGCGTCGACTACTGCACTCAGCGATCCTACGTGGATCAGTGCCCGATCCTGTGTGGGTCCTACTACCGGTTCTGTGTGAGACACTGCCTACCGGTTCTGTGTGAGCCATTGCCTACAGGTTCTGTGTGAGCCCGATCCTGTGTGGGTCTTTTGCGGGGGTTAGTACCTATCGATCCTTCGTGGGTCCGACGACTTAGATGGATCAGTGATCATCTTTGACGTCATCTGAAAAAGTATACCTGGTTGAGCTGAATCTTATGTTACTCTCCTTTGTGGATTGTGTTGAACTATCCTATGTGGATTTACTGTTTACTCTCCTTGTGGATTTGAGTCTTGCTTTCCTTTGTGGATTGAGTTGTTCTTGAGCTCGTGAGCAGAGCTAGAAGTGGGGACTTAGGTATATGTATGGGCATATACCTAAGTTGAGTCAGATGTTACTTCGTGATTGCATCTTTCTTTTGTGCTATATCCTTTGCGGATTTCGGGAGACCTTCGGGGGTCTCGGGGTCCTTACTGAGTAGTTTATACTCACCCCTGCACGGGCTATGCCCGCACCTTGTTGTGTTGGTTGCAGACGACGGACAGCGCCGATCACGGTTGGGGCGTGGAGAAGGACGGTACCTGGAGGTGGACCACTGGGCGGGACGTGCTCGGAGCGGACGTGGGACCCGAGGAGCCTGGAGGCTATCTGTACCCACCCTTCAGGTGGGATTGCCAGTGGACGACACGAGGCCGCCGTCTTTTCTTCAGTTGCTGTTTTTCTTTTCAGTTGTACTTTACAGTTGGGCTTGTATTTCCGGCCCCCTTTACTTTTCTGCACTTTACTTTCCGCTTGCTGACTCTGTGGTGGTTGTTACTTATAAAGGCAATGCCTTCCCTGTTACCGGGATTTTTACGCCTTGGTGCTAGTCGCCAGCCCCTGGCCTATGGAAGGCGGGCTTGGGGTAGTCACGGCACGGGCCCGGGGACGGGTCGTGACAAATTGGTATCAGAGGTGGTCGGTTCTACCGCAGACTCTGATCGTCTTTTCTTTCTATATGAAGCAATAGTGTTTAGTGTATTGAGTGTGGTTATCAGTTCAGGGAGCCCAGTGTTGGTGCGGCGGCCGACGTATCCGTACGCCAGGACCCTGACTCCTGATTTCCGACTTAATGCATGAAAACATTGATTGCGTGTGTGTTTCAAGTTTTCTTTGTGATTACTTGTGTCAGCTCACCGGGTATACTGATCTGCTTCATGAAACTCTCAAGTTTTCCTTGTGATTACTTGTGCCAGCTCACCAGGTATGCTGTTCTGACTGTGGTGCTCTTGTTCTCCTTTTCAGGATGGCCCCGCGACGACAGCCAGCTAGGGTTCCGAGTGTAGGGCGCGACTGCAGCCCACCGAGCGACGAGGCCTCGGTGCAGGGCCCTTTGCCAGCAGTGGCACCGGCAGTAGCTTTACCCGCCGAGCCACCGATGCTGCCAGTACCAGACGCTGACGATGCACGTCGCCTCAGAGCTCTGCACGAGTTCCAGTGCCAGCGACCGCCCTGGTTTCGCGGTGAGGCGGACCCCCATGCCACCGAGGACTGGCTAGAGGCGGTGGTACGGATCTTTAGGCTAGTGAGGACACCAGCGGATCTCATGGTGATTCTCGCGGCGAGCCTCCTGCAGGCGGCGACAGGACGATGGTGGAGCCTGATTCTCCAGGTTCACGATGAGGCATCCTTGCTTTGGACGGACTTCGAGAGCCTCTTCCGCTCTGAGTTCGTCCCGGCCACCCTCCGAGCGGTGCGCATCCAGGAGCTTCTCCAGCTGCGCCAGGGAAGCATGACGGTCGCTCAATACGCGGCGAGGTTCACTGACCTATCTCGCTACTCGACCGACATGGTACGGGACCCCTTCTTCCGGGCCCGGACCTTCGAGCAGGGCTTGTGACAGGAGATTCGGGCGTCGCTGATCTCTCTCAGCATTCCGACCCAGGAGGGAGTGCTGGAGCGAGCCCTCCTGATCGAGAGCTTCCTGGAAGAGCCTTCTTCAGCGGCAAGACCTAGCGCAGGGCGGCAGGTAGCTGAGTCTTCGGCAGCAGGTAGCCGACGGATGACTCTCGGGTCCAGGCAGACCAGACCCTCACGCAGACGGCCTCAGGACACCGGCTCAGCAGTGCGGGGCACACAGCAGAGTGCCAGCCTTCCGAGAGGCAGGCTGTGCTACTCCTGCGGCGGGCAGGGTCACATGGCTCGTGACTGCCCGACCCGCCGATCAGAGGAGCAGCAGACGGTGGAGGGGCCACCCAGGCAGAGGCAGAAGGTCGACCGTGGCGGTCCGCAGGGAGGAGGCGGACGAGGCAGAGGAGCTGGCCGAGCAGCGGGTGGTGGGCGACGCTTCCAGGCTCTACCCCCACCACCACCGGGAGGGCCACCTCGACCACAGGGAGCTGGCGGGCAGGGACAGCCCAGCTCCAGGCAGTGGAGGCCTACGACCCCGACATGCCAGAGATGATTCGAGGTACGATCTGTGTCTATTCCACCCTTGCTGCAGTACTTATAGACACAGGAGCGAGTCACTCTTTCATAGCCTCTGCCCTTTTTCGGAGCTCGGAGATTCTGACTGAGCCGTTGGCTCGATCCTTACGGCTAGAGACTCCTACGGGAGCAGACTCGACGATTACGCACTGGTGCCGGCAGTGTGAGCTTACTCTAGGAGGCGAGAGCTTCGGCTGGGATCTCCTTGTAGCGGCGTCGAGGCCTTACGACGTCATCTTGGGCATGGATTGGCTATCCACGGTTCATGCCCAGATCGACTGTTTTAGGCGCAAGGTGCGATGTGTTCGCACCGACGGGAGCAGTTTTACCTTCACCGGCGAGAAGGGAACCTTTGCAGCACAGGATAGACTTCCGCGGAGGAGAGTGCAGCCCATCTCTCATCAGTTGGCTAGCCTCATCCTAGGAGCAGTGGACGTGCGGAGTCCAGTTTTTCCTGCAGTGGTGGACCAGTATGTGGACGTCTTTCCCGACGACATTCCAGGGCTACCTCCTCGTAGAGAGGTAGACTTTTACATCGACTTGTACCTCGGGACAGCCCCGATATCTACTCCAGCATATCGGATGGCCCCCGCCGAGCTTTGAGAGCTGCGGGTACAGTTGGAGGACTTGCAGAGCAATGGGTTTATCTGACCCAGTGTTTCACCCTGGGCTTCCCCGATTTTGTTCGCCAAGAAGGCGGACGGAAGCTTGGGACTGTGTGTCGACTATCGTCGCCTGAACCAGGTGACAGTGAGGAACAAGTATCCGCTGCCACAGATTGATGACCTCTTCGATCAGCTCAAGGGAGCGCGGTGGTTCTCGAAGATAGACCTCCGGTCAGGCTATCATCAGCTCAGAGTTCGAGACGAGGACGTGCAGAAGACGGCCTTCAGGTGTCGGTATGGCCATTATGAGTTCTTGGTTATGCCGTTCGGCGTAACCAATGCTCCAGCAGTGTTCATGAGCCTCATGAACAGGATCTTCCAGCCATACCTCGACCGATTTGTTGTGGTCTTCATTGACGACATTTTGGTATACTCGACGACTGAGGAGGAGCATGCCTACCACTTGCGAGTTGTGCTAGACACACTCCGAGAGCACCAGCTTTATGGCAAGCTCTCAAAGTGCCAGTTCTGGTTACGTGAGGTCCACTTCTTGGGGCACGTCATTTCTGAGGCGGGAGTTGCAGTGGATCCCGCGAAGATCGAGGCAGTGCTAGCTTGGGAGCCACCCAGGAGCGTGACGGAGGTGCGGAGCTTCTTGGGCCTAGCCGGATACTATCGGAGATTTGTACCAGACTTCTCCAGAGTTGCGGCACCACTCTCAGTATTGAAGAAGAAGGGGAAACCCTTCGTGTGGTCAGACAGATGTCAGCAGAGCTTCCAGGAGCTGAGACAGAGATTGACCAGCGCACCTATCTTGAGGTTGCCTGAGGAGGGAGTTGGATACGTAGTTTACTGCGATGCATCAGGGACTGGACTCGGGTGCGTCCTGATGCAGGAGCGGGCCGTGATCGCCTATGGATCACGTCAGTTGAGGCCGCATGAGCAGAACTATGCCACTCATGACCTGGAGTTAGCAGCAGTGGTCTTCGCTCTGAAGACTTGGCGGCACTATCTGATGGGCGAGCGCTTCACAGTCTTTTCTGACCACCAGAGTCTCAGGTATATCTTCTCTCAGAAGTACCTGAACCTGAGACAGCGGAGATGGCTTGAGTTCCTCCAGGACTATGACTTTGAGATAGTCTATACTCCTGGCAAGGGGAACGTGGTAGCCGATTCCCTCAGCAGGAGGACGGGCATTCAGCTACTTGAGGAGGCGACAGAGCAGCTAGCCTCCTTACAGATATCCTTCGTGGATAGAGACGGAGCAGCCTTTCTTCAGTCTCTCACAGTCTCTCCTCCACTCCTACAGCGGGTCAGGGAGGCTCAGCGTGGGGACGCTGACTGTGAGACCCGGCGTGCACTGATATCCTCAGGTCAGGCGCCTGATGGCTTCTCCCTTGGAGCAGAGCACGACATCCTTTTCAGAGGACGTACCTTCGTACCAGTCGCTTTACGAGAGGAGGTGCTGAGAGAGTTTCACACTTCTCCCTTGGCGGTGCATCCCGGAGTGGCGAAGATGAACCAGGATCTCAGGCGACAGCACTGGTGGCTGGGCATGAAGAAAGCTGTGGCAGAGTTCGTTTCACGATGCCTCACCTGCCAGCAGGTGAAGGCAGAGCATCAGGTACCAGCAGGCTTGGTACAGCCCTTGGAGGTCCCGGAGTGGAAGTGGGACGGCATATCGATGGACTTCGTGACTGGACTTCCACGCACTTCCAGAGGTCACGACTCCATTTGGGTGATTGTCGACCGACTCACCAAGTCGGCACACTTCTTACCCATCAGAGAGTAGGGCTCAGTGGAGAGCTTGGGACGTCTTTACGTCCAGGAGATCGTACGGCTTCACGGTGTGCCATCGTCTATCGTCTCCGATCGAGATGCTCGTTTCACTTCCTGGCTTTGGAAGGGTTTGCAGGAGGCGTTCGGGACGCGGCTCCATTTGAGCACAGCCTTCCACCCTCAGACGGATGGTCCGACGGAGAGGACCATACAGACACTCGAGGACATGCTCCGTGCATGTGTTCTCGACTTTGGTCGCAGCTGGGAGGACCACATACCCTTGGTGGAGTTCGCGTACAACAACAGCTACCACTCCACCATCGGGATGGCACCATACGAGGCGTTGTACGGCAGACCCTACAGATCACCGTTGTGCTGGACAGACCCTGGGGAGTCAGCACTCGTGGGACCAGAGATGGTCTGAGCCACGACAGAGAAGGTCCAGATCATCCAGGAGAGGATGAAGACAGCTCAGAGCCGGCAGAAGTCATATGCTGACAGGAGGCGGAGGCCACTAGAGTTCGAGGATGGAGACCACGTCTTTTTGCGTGTCTCACCTCGACGTGGTTTACGGAGATTTGGCCGAGGCGGCAAGTTGTCTCCACGCTTCATCGGGCCTTTCCAGGTCCTCAGCAGGTTAGGAGAGGTGGCTTATCGCCTGGCTCTACCACCTCAGTTGCACCGGGTGCACGACGTCTTCCACGTATCTCAGCTGAGGAGATACGTGCACGACCCGACGCACATCATCGACTTTGGGGAGCTGAACGTGGACGATGGGGTGACTTTTGCGGAGGTCCCAGTGTCGATCGAGGATCGACAGGAGCGGGTCCTACGTGGGCGGTCGATTCCTCTTGTGCGCGTCAGATGGCAGCATGGGAACCTCCAGGAGAGCACTTGGGAGCGGGAGGCTCAGATGCGTGCTCAGTACCCCCATTTGTTCCCCTAGTTTTTGATGTATCTTTACGGGGACGTAAAGCCCTGAGGTGGGAGTAATGTAAAGACCCGCAAATTTCAAGGAAATTTTTTTCTTAATTTTCTTTGGAATTTTACAAGAGCGCAGCTTCAGACGGCACCTGATTCCGAGGCCCGGTGTGCCCGGAATCAATTTCTGAAGTTTGGCTCGGGTACGTTCAGTGAATGGACGAGCGGGTTTTTCTATCTTTTGAACCGGTGCCCGGAATCTAATTCTGAGGGCACCGATGAAATCGCAGCGCCGGTATTTGCTTAGAAACGCCTCTTCCGGAGTTGCGTTTGCTCAGACGTGGTTTTTAAATTTTGGGGCTTTAAGTCAGAAATAAAATAAAGTTTGTGCGACAACTTTATTTTTATTTCACTTAAGCCGCTTGGAAGTCACTTGGATGCCACTTGAACTGAGCTAAAGCGGATAGGGTGCTATCCAGAAATATCCTACCCTCTTGGTAGGATATTTGTGAGGTGGGGCCCGCACGAGCCCCGCCGTTTCTTTCGCTAAGTAACGCACCCGCGAAAACCCGTCAAAGTAACTGAAAAGTCAACCGACGCGTTTTCTTTAATTTCTTAACAGACCATTTAATTGAGCGGTTTATTTCGTGAATTAAATGGGCTGTTTCGCTCGTTGAATTAATTCAACGAACGGATGGGTCGTTACTTACGCTTTTGCGTTTGTTGGCATGTTTATAAAATAAGACCAACCTAAAAATCCTTTGAAAGGATTTTGAGAGGATCTTTGTTCCTTCCCTCCCCGCGAAGAACGCGAAGAACGCGAAGAACGCGAAGAACGCGAAGAACGCGAAGAATGCCGGCGACCGGAATTCGACGACGCACACCGAGATCTGCGACGTCGACGAGCTCTACCCCGCGACGTTCTTCGGCGACGCCTCTTCTTCCGCGTCCGATCCTCGTTCGGCAACTAAGGTGAGAATCAGATCGTTTAAATTCTCCTTTTTTTAAAATTTCAATAACAACGGATTTAATTAATTAAATCCGTTTGTTATTGATCCGGAGATTGGCGACGCGACGTCGGATACCGCGACGACGCGACGATCCCCCTTCTTCCGCGACGAGCAATTCCGCGACGACCTCTCGTCCGACGACGACGACAAGGTAAGGGTTGTTGGAATTCTTTTATTCCCCATGTTTATTCTTTAAAAGTAAAGAACATGATCACCGACAATATTAATTTATTTAAAATTGTTGTTGATTGTTATCTTTTTCCTCCCGTTGTTTATGACTAACGCGGAGGGTGCGGGTCTAACGAACAAGACCCGGCAACCCTCCGCCAATCTTTTGTTGTGCGGATTTGGCGGACGACGACGAACCGCACGGCAGGGGCGATCTGTTGATTCCGCAGTGAAGATCGGCCCCCGGGAGGAGCAACGGCGCAGACGGGAGGCAAAACGGGCCACCGGAGCAACTCCGGCGGCCCGCATAAGGCGGCGGCGGCGCGGGTCGCCGGCAAGGCGGCGCCGGCGACCGGAGGCGGCGGCGCCCGGCGCGCCGCCGTGGAGAAGATCCGCCGCGGCGGCGGCGGCCGGTTCCGCGGCCGCGCGGAACCGGGGACGGACGCGGCGGTCCGGCCGCGTCCGCGTGACAGGCGGCCCCCCGCGGGGCCGCGTTTCCTTTAAGCCGCGGGTCAAACCCGCGGCGGCGGCTCCTTCGGCCGCTCGGCTGAAGCCGAGCCGGCCGGTCCGGTCGGCCGGGCCGCGCCCAGGCCGGACCGGACCTGGCCTAGCCGGGTCGGGCCGGGTCGGGCCGAACTGGTTCGGGCCGACTCGGTTCGGCCGACCCGGGGGGGGGGGGGGGGGGGGGAGGGGTTCGGGCCGGGTCGCCCCGGGCCCAGAACCCCCGTTTCGGGCCCTCTTCGGTCTTTTGCCCATATCTTGGGCCGAGGACCTCCGATTGACGAACCGTCAGCGGCTACGCGATCCTTGGATCGATACGGTCGTTTCGGTATATTATACTCAAGGTTTCGGAAGACTTTGGGTTTGGCCGGGTTGGTTCGTACACGAAACCAACCGGGCCCTCGGAGCGGAAACGCTCATAACTTGAGCTACGGACGTCCGATCGACGTACCGTCAGCTGTGGTAGTTTCCTCTAAGTGAGACGGAACTTTTGGCATACTCCGCCCGAGGATCGGACACAGGCGGAGTACGGTCGGGTTGGTTTTGCCCTAAAAACCAACCGGGCCCCTGGGACGAAAATGCCAATAACTCTCAGACCGGGCGTCCGATTGACGCGCCGTCTGTTGCGTTGAGATCCTGTTGTCGATACGGAACTTTTGGATACATCAACTTCGGACTACGTGTCAGTTGATGTATCAGCCTCTCGGCTCGTGGAGCGGACCCTCCTAAACGAGCTCGCTGTGTGCGGGAACCCTAGCGCTGGCTGTGACTTCGACGACAGAGCAGAGATCCTCCGTGGACTGCGACGACGACAGAGCAGAGATCCTCCGTGGACTGCGACGACGGCAGAGCAGAGATCCTCCCTGGACTGCGACGACGGCAGAGCAGAGATCCTTCGTGGACTGCGGCGACGACTGTGCAGAGATCCTCAGTGGACTGCGTCGACTACTGCACTCAGCGATCCTACGTGGATCAGTGCCCGATCCTGTGTGGGTCCTACTACCGGTTCTGTGTGAGCCACTGCCTACCGGTTCTGTGTGAGCCATTGCCTACAGGTTCTGTGTGAGCCCGATCCTGTGTGGGTCTTTTGCGGGGGTTAGTACCTATCGATCCTTCGTGGGTCCGACGACTTAGATGGATCAGTGATCATCTTTGACGTCATCTGAAAAAGTATACCTGGTTGAGCTGAATCTTATGTTACTCTCCTTTGTGGATTGTGTTGAACTATCCTATGTGGATTTACTGTTTACTCTCCTTGTGGATTTCAGTCTTGCTTTCCTTTGTGGATTGAGTTGTTCTTGAGCTCGTGAGCAGAGCTAGAAGTGGGGACTTAGGTATATGTATGGGCATATACCTAAGTTGAGTCAGATGTTACTTCGTGATTGCATCTTTCTTTTGTGCTATATCCTTTGTGGATTTCGGGAGACCTTCGGGGGTCTCGGGGTCCTTACTGAGTAGTTTATACTCACCCCTGCACGGGCTATGCCCGCACCTTGTTGTGTTGGTTGCAGACGACGGACAGCGCTGATCACGGTTGGGGCGTGGAGCAGGACGGTACCTGGAGGTGGACCACTGGGCGGGACGTGCTCGGAGCGGACGTGGGACCCGAGGAGCCTGGAGGCTATCTGTACCCACCCTTCAGGTGGGATTGCCAGTGGACGACACGAGGCCGCCGTCTTTTCTTCAGTTGCTGTTTTTCTTTTCAGTTGTACTTTACAGTTGGGCTTGTATTTCCGGCCCCCTTTACTTTTCTGCACTTTACTTTCCGCTTGCTGACTCTGTGGTGGTTGTTACTTATAAAGGCAATGCCTTCCCTGTTACCGGGATTTTTACGCCTTGGTGCTAGTCGCCAGCCCCTGGCCTATGGAAGGCGGGCTTGGGGTAGTCACGGCACGGGCCCGGGGACGGGTCGTGACAGAAGATATATATAATCTTATGCCAATGAAAAAATGGTTGATCATGCGTCTTGGAGGAAAATGAGACTAAATTGATTACATTTATTTATTTTTATAACATTATTGATATACTTTCGCACTGTCATATTTTATAATCATTGAAAAAATATATCTAGAAACCATTTGTGTTGGCCTACTAATTATATCCCACACCCAGTTTGGGATGGATTTCCACTATTGTACCCGAAAATACCGCATGGTTACAGGATTAGGTTATATATTTTTCATTCATGAAATTCTTCATGAATATGGGAGTTAGGAGAACAATGATGTGATGGAAATTAGGATAGTCCTGAAGATATAATTTTTATTTTATTTTTTAATTTTAATATACCTGTACTATATTTTATAGTAACCACTTTAGTATGTTTACTGATTTAGATTTTATAGCCTCATATGAACATGAATGCATTGTTGTATAGTTTTAATTTTCTATTTTATTATTTATTGTTATCATTTGATTCAATGTCATTCATATATACTTATTATTTTTGATGTAGTTATTGTATAGTGATATTATACTATTTTTATAAGGTTATAGACTCTCTATTGTACCATAATTATACACTCACTATTGGTCAGCTGCCTCTGACATATGCGGTGGCACTCTTGTATCCATGTAACCAACTATCTTGGGGGGGGGGGGTCGTGTGTAGGGGGTGCAGGGGGAGGGGGGGAGGGGGTGTGGGGGTGTGGTGGGGAGGTGTCCAGGGGGGCAGTGTGCAGGGAGGGGGGCTGTCCAGGAGGGGGGTGGTAGGTGAGGGGGGGCAAGGAGCTGGGGGTGTAGGGGGTATGGTGGTCCATGGGGGAGGGGTGTCCAGGACGGGGGGGGGGGGGGGGGGGTTCGGGGGGGGGGGGGGCATTGTGCAGGGAGGGGGGGCATGGGGTGCAAGGGGTGGGGGATGTTCAGGAGGGGGGGGGGGGGTGAAGGGGTCTAGGGGAGCAGTGTGCAGGGGGTAGGGAGGGGGTAACGGGGTGTGGGGGTGCAGGGGGAGGGGGGATGTCCGAGGGGGGTGGGGGGGGGGGGGGGGGGGTCAGCGGGGTTGTCTAGGAGGGAGGGGGGGGGATTCAAGAGGGAGGGGGGAGGGGTGTCCAGGAGTGGGGGTTCCCATTAGAGAATTATATAACATACATAATAAGTCATTGTTCAAACATCTATTTTTTAATGTTGGTGTTGGAGGTACACCAAAATAATATTATGTGGTAATAGAAAGGTGTGACTATTCATGATGTTTTATAATTTGAAACATTTATGAATTCCCATAACGATAATATTTGTTATTTTTTTTTATTGACATGTTATTGATGGTTAATTATTATATTATGAAACAATACATATAATGTTAAGTCATTTTCCTTATTATTTATTTAATGTACGTTTACATGCCTCAGAATGGATAGATACTAGATGTAAAACATTGATCGGATCACTGATGAATTTTAGAAGGAGTTATGATATTTCTTGGACTTTGCATTCACTAATGATTTATATGGTGGATTGATTCGATGATCGTGTTTTGATTTTGTTGGAAGACCATGGTTAACTCGCGAGGAAGTGAGTTATCATATCACTAAACAAGGTTTATAAAAACATTATCATGTGTGGTATCACAATGGAGAAAAATCACAAGTGGTTAATGAAATTGATTCAGCGGAAATGATTGGTATGAAAAATCTGATTTCTGATCAGTTTCCTTTTGTTTCTGAAGCCAACTTCTCATGTAGACCAGTCTAAGAGGAAATGAATACCGGAACACAGTTTTTGTATATTAATTAGGATGATAAAGTTGAAAGTGTTAGAAAGATGATGGAAGATGCAAATACCCCAGTATATCAGGCATGTGGAAAAATAAGAAAACTTGAGTTTTTAATGCAATTATATCATGGAAAAGCAATGTATGGATTTAGTAATACTGTGGTCGACTATCTCCTTACATTTATAAAGGATTTACTGCCTGATGATGCATGTATTCTATAAAATAATTATATGGAATCAAAGTTGGTTGACAAATTTGGATTTTCATTTATTAAGATTCATTCTTTCCCCAAAGATTGTTGTTTTTTCTAGAAGGAAAATACTGAGTTAAGTCAGTGAAAACAGTGTGGCACATCAAGGTGGAATACTAATAAAGACGGAACACAATCTCGCATACCAGAGAAAGTGATGTGGCATTCCCTTTAATTCCCAATCTTCAAAAACTTTTTATGTCAGAACAAATAGCAAAGAATATGAGATGGAATGACGATAAAAGAAATAAAGATAATGATGAAATAGTGCATCTCGTAGATGGGTTGGCTTGGAAGAATTTGGTAGGTTACATCCTGATTTTGTAGCTGACCTACGAAACATTATATTGGGATTATTCTGTGATGGTTTCAATCCATTTTTCCAAATGCATACTGCACACAATACATGGCCTTTTTTCATTCACATTTATAACTTTCCTTCATGGATGTGTATGAAGAATCCATTTACTATCATGAGTATATTGATATCTAGACTCAGTGATCCTAGAAATGATATTGAAATATACTTACAGCCATTAATAGAGGATTTAAAGGTGCTTTGGATTGTTAGTGAACAGGTGTACGATGCATTCAAGAAGGATTACTTTATGTTTCGTGCAGCTTTATTATGGAAAATAAATTATTTCCCTACCTATGGAATGATTTTTGGTTGGATTACTAAAGGAAAATTATCTTACCCTATTTGTATTAAAAATACAAATTTCCTATGATTAATGTTTCGATGAACTTTTAGCTTTATAGGGCATCGGTGATTTCTACCGATGGATCATCCATACAGGAAAAATTGAAGATAGTTCGATAATGTCGTCGAGATAGATGAGGAACCTCAATGAATGTCAGGGAATGATATTGTTAAAGAACTTGATGATTTGAATTATGTTTTTGGAAAAATTCAATAAAATATCAGAAAGATAAAACATGTTAATTAGAATTCCAATAATAATTGGAGAAAGAAAAGCATATTCTTTGAGTTTTCGTATTATTCATCAAATATATTGCGTCATTTTTTGGATGTAAATCATATTAAGAAAAAAATTTGTGAGATGTTACTTGCTACTATTTTAAATGTCAAACGCAAAACAAAAGACGATTTGTGGTCTTGTTAAGATTTGATGGATTGGGGTATAAGAGTAAAACATCATCTTGAGTTAATTGGTCAAAATAAGTGGAAAGTCCCCATTTCTTGTTATTCGATGAAAAATGTAGAGAAGAAACAATTTTTTAGGTATTGGAAAGTTTGAAGGTTCCAGATGGTTGTTCAAGTAATATTTCAAAAAGGATGAATACACAAGATGTGAAACTAAAATTTATTAAAACCCATGATTACCATGTCTTGTTACATGAGTTGATTCCTATTTCCATTTGACATTTACTTTCACATAATGTTAGAGTTACTGTGATTAAGTTATGTCATTTTTATCAAGACCTTTGTTCCAAAAGACTGAGTAGAAGTTTTGTTTAGAAATTGCATAGAGATACACCAATTATTCTTTGCGACTTGGAGAAAATTTTCCCACCGTCATTTTTCACATGTATGTTACATCTGACTGTGCATCTTCCCACATATGTTCTTTTTGGTGGTCCTGTTTCAAGTCGGTGGATGTATCATATAGAAAGAATGATGTTTACATTGAAATTTTATCTGAGAAATAAATATCACCCCAAAGGCTCTATTGTGAAATGTTATTTATCATAAGAATGCATGGATTTTTGTTCATCATACTTGGATAACATCACGACGAGGTCTAATAGACTTATGAGAACTGAAGATGAGAAATATGATCCCATTGAGCCAACATTTCCTTCACTTCCCCAAATAGGGGGGATATCTTGATCGTACTCATTGTGTACTTTATGCAGGGAAGAGTGGGAAATGGCTCGTCGTACATTATTATTCAACTGTGGTGTGCTTGATGATTATATCAAGTAAGTAAACTAATAAATATGAATTTTTTCATTACGTTATTTCTTTATATCTTCTGACATTTTTAAGCTTTCATATTTGTAGAGGACATTTAAAAATTATAAAAAAGATACATCCCTCTCTATCTATTAAGAGGAAGGAAATACTGCACAATAAAGAATTTTCTGCTTGGTTAAAGTAAAATGTAATAGATTTTTTTATTCTCATAACATAATCACATGTCTCTATTTAATATTCAATGTTGGCATCTTTTAGGTTTTAACTCTACCAATTAATGAAGTATCAGATGAAGTAAGAGTGTTATCCTTTGGTCCAAATGATGTGGTATGTGATTGTAAAGAAATGGTTGTCAATGGATTTAAATTTTTTATAAATAGATGTGAAAAAATGGAAACACAGCATGACGGTGTCACGATAATTGCCACAACAGATTGTTATGCGAGTGCATAAAATAGAAAACCTCCGTCAGAAAATATATCATATTATGGTGTTGTTGAACGAATAATATTATTAGATTACTATGCATATGGTTGCGTCGTAATGATGAAATGTAAGTGGTTTGATTTAATGACATGACAAGGAATGCATATTGATAACTTTGGATTTAGAGTGATTGATATAAATTGCCAGCTTCACACCAATGAACCTTATATTCTTGCGTCATAGGCTGGAGATGTGTTTTATGTAACTGACCCGTCACAACAACAATTTGGTGTTATTGTTGATGTCATTCCTAGAAATATTTTTGATGAATACATGGATGAAAATGATATTGTTGATGAAACTATCGGTATTTATTCAAATATTGCATTCGATGACACATATGACTCAATTGATAGAACATATTGTGAACCATAAATTGTCACAGACCACACAGAACGTTGATACGTTTGTAAGTATTTACCTGACATTATCATAACATTGTATGTTTTTTTTACACTTCCATACATGATATCAAATTAACTATTATATTTTATACCATTATCGAATATAAAAATATTTATAGTCTGACCAATTTTTGTTTAAGCACATATATAATAATTATTAAACATAGAAAAGTCTTGATATTTTATCAATATAAATATCACATTGAAAATTTATCTCATTGTTTTATGATAAAACTGTATTATTTAACATTTTTAATTATTTCTATTTATTTGAGAATATTATTTTAAATTTCCAGGTCAAAATGTCTGAATATGATGATATTAGAATAAATAGAAGAACACGAAGAAATGAACAACATATGTCTCATCTGGACAACATTGTAAGTACAATTTATGTTTGAATATTTGGTCTATCATATTATTTATCTTGCTATCGTTCATTTTATTTTATCATCTATGTTATTTTAGGCTACTTCATTGAGGAGACAGTCATATTATACTACCGAGTCTGATAGTATGGAAGGGGGTATTGATTCCACAGTTTAGCCTACTACTATGCCGCTTGAGTCACCAGAAGGTCATCCTCCCATTAGGCCACCTCCATATTATCCATACCCACATTTTCCATATCCCTTTCTTACCGCACCGACATCAGATGGTAGTTCTCAGACTCCCATCCCTCCTTATTTTCCATTCCCACCATCCACTGTACAGGGCACTACGCCCCCATATATCCCACCGCTATATCCATATCCATATCCTCCCTCATCTGTACTGGGTTATCCATCTACTGTACAGAGTACTCCTACTATAGATATTCCACCTACCATAGAGGATACTCCCCCTCTAGACGCTATACTTCAGGGGTCAGCAGATCCCCCATCTACTGGTATGTGTTTACACATTACTGTTAGTGATTAATGATAGATTCATATATATTATTATTCTTTTTTACTTTTTTTCATGATTTTCTCCAGTCTCCACCAGACAACTAGGACGCACAAAAATGAGAGAGGTTTAGAATTGACACATGCAAATCATGGTTGAATACAATGAGGGCAGAGCTATAATTAAAAAAAATGGTACGGAATGCAAAATCTTTATGGGAACACTTTCTAGACACAACAATATCATTCCGGTTCAACCAATAAGTTGGAGGGAAGTTAGAGAACTAATAAAGGACAATTCCGGGGTAGAGATCTAGGTAAGTAATTTTAATCACCTTTTATATATATTAATTTATAATATTTTCTTAACAAATATTTTGTCCATTGTAGCTTAGATATAATTTTCCTGATGGAAAAAATGCCAAGGGTGCAAGGTTAATGGATTTAGGTGAAATGTGGTGAGCGTACAAGTATGAATTATATCTTGGTTGGAAAAAGAGAGTTGGCATAGAGCTTGAAGATGTACTGGTGATTCATGAATGCCCAATATCACAATACAAAGAGATGATCGGCTATTGGAAGAGTCAAGAGTTTAAATTATGTGTTAAATTTATATATATATATATATATATATATTCATTTATTTATTTGAAAACGAGTTTTATTTATATTAATAAAATTATATAATATTTTGTTTATAAGTGAAATCAGACAGAAATAAAAGAAATAAGAGTGGAATGAAACATGTTTATACTTGTGGACACACTTCACTCCTAGATCTTGAGCAAACACAGGTAATTTAATATTTAAAATATTTAGCTTCATTTAGTGTAATTTTTTTGGCTTCCAATTTTGATTTATTTATTTGTTTTTTCTAGAAAAAAGAATTGAATATCGAGGGTTGTGTTCCTCACTCTACTTTGTTTTGTATAAGCAGAAAAAAGAAATATGGTACTATGCCAAATACTGACATCGAGAAGGCGATTGTAAGTATATTTCAATTTATTTTATTTTGAATGAATCTAATTCCTTATATTATTTTATAATTTTAATTTATGTTATATATCTATCAATATAATGATTTAGAGACATTGCCAAAAAAATAACCTGACAATTTGGGCCCGAACAATCATCTACATCAGGTATTAGAAGATAAGATCAGGGAAGAGTGTGTTTTTGACCTGGGAAGAAGATTATACTATCTTGATACTGTTCTACTCACAACATTTCTTTGAGTACTAGTTCTAGTTTGGTCATAGTGGAACAGATGAATTCCGTAATCAAAGAAGCAACTCAAAAAGCAGAAAAGGTGATATTTGAAAATATGAAGAAAGTTATGTTTGCCATTTATTATACACTTTCAACAGAAGAAGATACAGCAGTTGATGAATTTTTGATATCCATGAGTTTTGGTAGTGGATCCAGAGCTGTAGCTAGAGATGGAGTTGTAGTCGGAGCAGGAGCTAGAGCTGGAGTTGTAGCTGGAGCCGGTCCCAGTGTCGGTGCCGGTACCGATGCTGATGTCGATGATGATGCTGGTGGCGTGAGAGGTGCTAATTGTGTTTTTGTAGGAGGCGTGGATGAGGGTTATCATGAATCTGATGATATTGATATTGAGACTAACTATTGATGTGAATTGTATTTTTGGATTGTTAATATGTATAATTTTATTATGCAATGATATTTTATTATTGTAATACTGAATTGTATTGCAGTGTTTCTGACTATTTCTACATATATTGAATTATGTTATTATGAGATATGTTTTTTATGTAGTAGTTAAGTTTTATTATTATTATATTTAATTGTATCCACCTTCGACGCGACCATCATACCTCCTCGATGACGTTACTCCGAGGCATCCCCTTTATCTCCTATAGCACACCTCCGACGGTATGTAGTCCAATTTTCTATTTTTTTTTGAGGTGGACACTAAATTAGTTTAACTGATCATATTGTGAGTTTGATAACTTGTACTGGTATGTAGGATAGCAATGCATGCTATGTAGAGAACCAACAAGAAAACAAAGCCGATGCAATTGATTTTCTCCCACGACTTGCAACCTGGATTGATGTGAATATAAAATTCAGGTGGTAATGATTATTTTATACAATTTTTTGCAAGATATTAGTAACCATTTCCTATTTTTTTAATGAAATTTACTTTTCATACAACATTCTTACAGAATTTATGGTTTCAGGTTTACTCTTGAGTGTGAAATATTCAATCTTCTGGACATTGGTCTGTATGATGGTTGGATAGTTGATCCCCAGGTATTCACTTTTGAATCATGTACCATTATATTTTTTTTATAAAAAATGATACATTATATTCATAAATTCATCATATATATTTAATGTTCAGTTTCTATATTCATATTTGTTTCACTGAGTGGTGGTTCTCAGCTCACATCAAATGTTTGTGATCGAGTTTGGCTATCCCATATAGGTAGTGGGAAGACTGATCTCACTGCTATGTTTAAAGGGAGATGATTCCATTGAAATTGTATTGATGTCCTTTTTGTTTTTGTTTATATAGGAGGAGGATACTGATGAAAAAACACTACTTCCATCTCAAAAAATATTTCTAGGATTTGGATTATTCTTGGTGACATTAATGCTATTTTGAGGCCCGATTAAAAAACTAGTAGTAATTTCTATAAAATATTAGCTAGTGAATTTTTTTCTTGTATTGATAATGTGGATTGGCCAAAGTTTCCATATCTAGAGTTGATTAAACCTAGAGTCGATATACTTAAAAGGGAATGCCAGAAAGTAGATTGGATAGGTGCTTTGTGTAATTGGATGAAAGGAATAATGCAGTTGAGATATCTGGACTCACCCTTCCATGATTGAATTCTGATCATAGTCCTCTATTAATTTAATTCTGTATTAATAGATCAAGGTCAACCCCACTTCCTTTCATGTTTAAAAATTATTGGTTTATTGTTCCAGGCTGTAGATAAATTGTTTTGGATTCCTGGAAGATAGATTTTGTGGGAAGTCCTCTATATATTCTAACTTGCAAGATAAAGATTGTAAAGGTTAGAAAGAAATAATAGAATAAAGCATCCTTTTTTAATCTTGATAGTGACGTTAAGGAGGCTTAATCTCATCTAATTATTTTCCAACAAAAAAACATGCCTTGGGATGTGCCCTCTCAGGAGGAGATAAAATCCATATCCAAAATTGATATTATCCTGACTCTAAAAGATAACCTTTCTCATAATAAATATAATATTATATGGATAAAGGAGGGGTATCTAAATTCACTTTTATTTTATAGAATTCATATAGAGAAAAACGTGAGAAGGAGTCTCACTTCTCTATAAATTAATAGTAATATGTTTATTTCTAAGAATGAAATGACAAATTCTGTGACTGTTTATTTTGAGGATATTTACTCAGATATTGGAGAAGGAAAAATAAAAATCTAATCAAATGAAATGAACCAAGAATTGATGATATTCAGAATAGAAGGCTATTTGAGGACCCTAGTGAAAAAAAGATTCACGCATCTCTCTTATAATTAAATATGTATGGTGTTGCTGGAAAAGATGTCTTGACAAAACGTTTTTCATGTTTTAATGGGACATTCATCATCTTGAGGTAATAAATGCTATGATGGAATTTTTTATTCTTTAATCAAATCCTTTTTGGGTGAACTCCAACATTTTTGTATTAATCCCAAAGAAAGATAATTATTTGTATATAAAGGATTTAGGACTATTTCTATTGGGGTTTTTATACCAAAGGTCATTAGAAAAATCACGACTCACAGAATGTGTGAGATTGCTAAGGGTTTTATTTTGACAAATCAGGTTGGGTTTTTCCATAGGAGGAACATTCAGAATTTCGTCTACAATGCTTCTATATGTGTGAATATCATGAAGAGGAAGGTAAAGGATGGTAATATGTCCTTGAATATTGATATATAAAAATATTTTATAGAATAAAATGGGGTTTCATTTTTTCTATTATGAAAATGAATTTATTTTCACAGAGGTTCATTGATTTGATTTGTTCTAACTTGTGCAGTGCCAGGATCCCTATTCTGGTTAATGTGTCCCCAAGGGGTTTCTTCTAGTGTTCAATAAGAGTTAGGAAGGGAGATCCTTTATTTTGAATTTTATTTCCTATAGTTGAGGATTATCTTAGTGTGTATCTTATTGATCTTGTTAATATTGGGCTTTATTAGTGGATGGGGTTTGGGAGGGATTTATTTGCACCATCAAATTTGTTTAGTGGTGATGACATTTTTCTCTTTGGTAAGGATGATATTGTTACTATGTCATACATCAACATAATTTTTTCACATTATGAATATGTTTCATGTCAGGTTATTAGCTGGAATAAGTATTCTATTATGTTTGGAAATGGAGTGTTTATTTCTAAGAAGAATTGGGTAGCCCAAAGATTTGGTGCGAAGAAAGGCTCACTTCCATTTATATACCTTGGGGTTACCCTTTTGTAGGGTAGAGTGAAAATTTTCTATATGGAGAATATTGATCTGAAAATTGTTAACCAGTTAAAAACATGAAAAGGGAAGACCATGTCTCTGGTAGGTAGAATTTTCTTGGTCAATTTTGTTATCACCTATATGTTTGTATACTCTTTATCACTGCATAGATTTCCCATAATCATTTTTATTGAATTGAATCATAAGATTCAAAATTTTATTTGGACTGGATCGATTCATAAAAGGAATTTGGTAACAGTTTCTTCGAAATATTGTGTCAATCCTGTGAAAATGGGAGGTATGGGAGTTAAAGATACCATGATAAAAAACATCACATGGAGGGTTATTTCCAATTACGACCTCTCTTTGGAATTTATTTTCACCAAAATTTTCAACAAATTGCACAACATATATACCATGTATGTGCCCACATTAGTATGGTCTGCTGTTAAGTTGGCTAATTATGACATTATGGGCTGTTCTAAATGGGTGGATTGTAAGAATTATCAACTGAATATATGGAGAACTTGTTGGATGTCTAGATCCATAATTGATGATATTGACATTCCTATAACTATGAGGGAGGTTAATTTTTTTGATTTACAAAGTAATCTGCTTATCTTTGACCTACTTCCAACTCATCTTGCTATGGACGTTTCTAGATATGATTATTTTGATTGTGACATTTTGGTTTGGATGCCCAATCTAGATGGTAAATTCATGACCTGTGATTTCTATAGACATCACTGTGGTACCACTATTAGTATGAAACCTTGGTTTACATGTTTTAGAAATCACTTCATTTCCCCTACTGATATGCTATTAGTTTGGAAAGTTTAAAAATACTTCTTGCCTATTCATCACCTCATCCAGTGTAAAAAAATGCTTATTTTTTTCCACTTTAATTTTCCTTGAATTACTTCATTGCCTTTTATTTAGATTAATACATTTACTTTTCTGTAATCTATTGATAAAAAATATAAAAATGTTACCATGATCCTTCATTGGGTACTTCAATCTCCCACTTTGGATTTATTCTCAATAAAAATTTCTCATTAATGTTTCCTTAAATGGTTTTTAAATATGGATATAGGTACTATTTTCCATGATTTTTAAAGTGTTATTAGGGACCAAGATCCATGGTTTAACCATGGGGGGCTGGCAGGGGGTGGGGATGGTAGGGGGTGGGGGGGATGGCCGGGGGACTGGCAGGGTGAGAGGGCAGGGGGATTGGCAGGGGGGACTGGCAGGGGGAGGGGTAGGGGGAGAGGTAGGGGTACTTTCAGGGGGACTGACAGGGGGTGGGATAGGGGGTTGGGTGAGGGAGTGTCCAAGGTCTGTCTTGGGGGGGGGGGGGGGGTCTGCAGGGCAGTGGGGAGGGTGCATGTGGGGTGAAAGGGGGTTTGTCTGTGGGGTGTCCAGGGTCTGTGGGGGAGGGGGGTCTGTCTGGGGGGTTTTCCAGGGTCTGGGGGGTTGTCCAGGGTTGGGGGGGGGGGTTTCCAGGGTCTAGGGGGAGTGGGGGTCTGGGGGGGGGCTGTCCAGGGTCTGGGTCTGTCTGGGGGGTGTCCAGGGTCTGTATGGGGGGTGTCTAGGGTCTGGGGGGTGGGGGGGGGGTCTGTCCTGGGTCTGGCTGGGGGGGGGGGCAGCAGGGCAGTGGGGAGGGTGCAGGGGGGGGGGGGGGGGGGTCTGCAGGGCAGTGGGGATTGTGCATGTGGGGTGCAAGGGGGTAGGGTGGGGCATCGTTAAATAAATATGGTTTAATATTTTAACCATCCCCAAACTTGATTACTCTCTTATCCTTATTTCGTTCTATTTATCCATAAGATTCTTACTATGGCTCTATATTCTAAACATCCTTATTATTTCTCTTCAATTTTATGTTCATGAATCATCATACGCAAGAATATTTCAATGTTTTCATTAACTATATGTGTTCTTATTTGTATGAATTATTTATATCAAAGTATTTTATTGGTAACATAATGATATTATATGAATCACCATATAAACATTGAATGTTTTAATTAATTAAATGTGTTTTCATTTGTATGCATTATGTTTATCAGTATTCTTCGCTCCTTCCACTGATTTAGGTGCATAAACCAATGAATATTTCAATGATCATGATGATAGTGGGGGTGGGGGTGGCGGCAGTGGACTAAAAGAAGGTGATAATGATGTTGGTGTTTCTATAGGAGATGATGAGGGTCATGATGGTTCTGGTGATGTTGATATTGAGGTACATTTCAAATGTAAATTTTATTCTTGGAATATACATTCAATTTTACCAAATAGTTCTTTTTATTATGATGATATTGATATTTAAAATTTATATTGTTTATATTGGAGAGAGTTTGAATTCTAATGATACATATTGTATTATGCATGATTTCAGTTTTATTTGAAAGGTGGTTTTTTTGCTCTTAGCTAGAGGATGTGAGTACTTTTATAAGGTGTAACTATTATGGAAGCGTTTTGTGATTAAGTATATATGGGTAGGAATCAATTTACATGGTTATTAAATTTGGTTATAGGGTCTATTTTCCATGGTTTTGAAAGTTTTATTAGGGGACCAAGATCCATGGTTTAACCATGGGGGGATGGTAAGGGGGTAGGGATGGCAGGGGGGACTGGTAGGGGGGAGGGGCAGGGGGACTGGTAGGGGGAATGGCAGGGGGGACTGGTAGGTGGAGGGGCAGGGGGACTGACAGGGGGGGATGGTAGGGGGGATGATAGGGGGACTGGCAGGGGGAGGGGTAGGGGGACTGCCAGAGGGACTGGTAGGGGGAGGGGTAGGGGGCAGGGTGAGGGGGGTCTAGGGTCTGTCTTAGGGGGGGGGGGTCTGTCTGGGGGGTGTCCAGGGTCTAGGGGGTCTATTTGGGTGGTTGTCTAGGGTCTGGGGGGGGGGGGGTTGTCTAGGTTCTGGGGGGGAGTGGAGGTCTGGGCTATCCAGAGGAGTCTATCTAGGGTCTGGGTCTGTCCTTGGGGGGGGGGGGGGGGTCTGTCCTGGGTCTGTGTCGATGGGGTGGGGGGGTCTATGGGGGTGTCCCGAGTCTGGGGGGGGGTCTATCTGGTTGGGTTGTCCAGGGTCTGGGGGGTGTCTAGGGTTTGGGGGGGGGGTCTATCTGGGGGGTGTCCAGAGTGGGGTGTCCTAGGTTTGGGGGGGGGGGTCTGTCTGGGGGGTGTCCAGGGTCTGGGGGGGGGGGTCCTGGGTCTCTCTGGGGGGGTCCAACGTCTGTGTAGTGGGGGTTTCTAGGTTCTATCCAGGAGGGGTGGGGGTGGGGGGCTTTTCATGGGGGAAGGGGTACTGCAGGGGGGTGGGGGTCTATTTTTTTATATGATTTCTTAGACCCTATAGCCATGATTTCTAACCGTGGAAAAAAACTGTGTCCATCCTCTAGTATAGCCACGGTTCTAAACCATGGCTATATTGATATTACCACGATTTGAACCATGGATGTAAACCTATAGCCATGGTTTGAACCATGGCTATAGACGTACAACCACAGTTTCAAATCGTGGCTATAAGTCTAGGCCTATAGACACACCAAACTTAGCCATGGTTTCTCAAACTGTGGATATTACCTATAGCCACAGTTTGAGGACCTATAGCCACGGTTTTAAACCCTGACTATAGCCCGAATTTCCAGTACTGTTACCATCTCCACATCGTGGTGTAGTTTGTTATTCAAACACTTCATTATTTTTATTTGTATAATAATGAGTATAACTGATGTAAATAATAAATATAACATGTTATTGATTCTTTATATATGATATACCATCCAATTACATATGACTTCACCATCAATATAATGATATTGTCGCCCGTGTGTATGTATGAATTACCATCTCCATGAACGTGATGATATTCATTTCCCCATCATAATCATTCAAGAATAATTTTCATTTTGTGATTAAAAAAATGTTTATGTATAGAAACCCAACCTTTTATTACATTACTATTATGTTATTTTAAGATAAAAACATCATAGTATTACAAATAGAGGATCCAAAGGTTTAGTGTCTTTGGAAAACTAGGACCATACATAGCAATTACATCATCAAGTATAAACATTTATTTAATTTCTTCTTCTCTAGATTCTTATTGGAACTTGACCTCTCCTTAGTACATTTAGCCACCTCAGGATATACATCAAAAGGGGTGAGCTAAAATCCTAGTAAGAGGATATATAATAACAATATAGCATGGGGTGGGCATAATCATAACATGGGGAAAAGATCATGAACATGATAGGAAGCATAAATAAAAGACTAGAAGTGTGGAAATGCATAAAAATGAAACATCATGTCTTAGTGGTTAACTACCACACATAATTGTGAACAAATCTAGAATCGTTTCCACATCATTTCACATTTAATCATGAGATTCATCACTTTACCCAATGCATTGGAGCGCTGTATAATTCCGGGCGCACCCGTCACATTCAAACATTCATATTGCGCTATATAATTTCGGGCGCACCCGTCACATCATAATATTATCATTATCATGCATGACACATAAAAGATATATCAATAATGAACATAACTAACCCATGGAAAGGAATGGGTTTCATCTCATAAGAGAACATTCATAAACTTTGGGTTCCCAAAACCAAGAGGGAATAACATACTTGATACAAAAACCACCAACCTTGAATGAGAAGTAAAAGGTGAGTTCTTAAAAGAAGAGTTCTTTTGGAAAACATATTATTTGACATAAAAAATAGTGGTAAACATGTATATCTCATAAAATGAAAGAAAATAATGAACAAATGATTTTTTAGGAGTAACCATATAAAAAATGGAGTGAAAGAGGGAGAACCCAAAGGATGAAATTTGGGTTCGAGAATTTCCCCTTACCTTGTATCCGAACGCCTCCTTCTCTTTAATGTCCGGTATAATGACATTATATTCATTAATTAGAAATTCCAAAACCCTTTATACATGAATAGGGTTCATTTTGGTTTCATTATTTCATTTTATGGGCCTTTTGATGAGTTATAGTGTTTAAACACTTTGTTCGGGAATGTTCGTTTTTATGGTCTTCTTGAGTGGTTAACTCGTATTATTAAATGAAAGTTCTGGTAGAACATGGGTAAACATCCAGAACTGATATTTAATGTTATTAATGAAATTCCAGAATATAAAATTATCTTATAATTAATAATATTATATATCATGTGGATGAATCATTAGATAAAAATTAAATGATGATTGTTTGGGTTAATTTGGGCGGTTTTTCGATCACAAAGAACTTGTTTTAATTTATCAGTTAATAATATGTACATAAGTTTTTTCCAGAAATTTAAATAGGACATAATACATATAACAGATTCAGGTTCAACCATAAAATGGTTTCATGACCAGATCTGAAGGTAGAAATGGAAGAAGAAGACATGTCATTCTTGAAGCTGATAAATTAACACCTCACCAACAACGTTCACTTTAATAAAATAAAAAGAATAGGAGAAAGGGGGTTGGATGACATAATATCCCATTAGTATTATAAAATTATAGTATATGTATGTTACTAGAGTTACCATTCCATTTGGAAAAAGACAGGTGAGGATAGAATAAGAAAAAACTTGAAATTGAAAGGGAATTAAAGGAGAAGAGGGAGAGAAATTACCTCTTGAACCCTCCTCTTGAGATCCTCCTTAATGGGCCTAATCTTGGTCTTTTGATGAGACCAATAGCTCTTGGATCTGGGGGGAGGGGATAGGGAAGATGTTTGGGTAGAGTTTAGATAAGGCTTCAAGCTTGAGACACTACTGGAAATCATGGTTTTTCCCAACAGTTGTATACCAACAGTTTTTTTTGAACCATTGGTATAGATGATATTTACAAACGGTTTGCATTAACCGTTGGTAATGATCTATAAAAATTAATTTTTACCAATGGTTTTATGAAACCGTTGGGAAATATTGGAAGAAAATTAGTTTTCCCAACGGTTTCATCAAAACGTTGGGAAAGATGGGAAAAAAAATCAGTTTTCCCAACGGTTTAATGAAACCGTTGGGAAAAACTCTATCTTTCCCAATGGTTTTTTAAAAAACCGTTGGGATAGATGTCCCCCAAATACAGACCACCCGAACCCCCACTCAGCCCGATTGCAGACAGAACCTAATTGAGCTCCTAAATTTTTCTCAGCTGCGACACTCCTTCCAGCCAAGATCCATCTTCAATAAAACAAAATCTTATTTCACACTTCAAATTAGTAAGTGTTACCTTAGTTTTAGCATTATTCCTCTATTTTTTTGGTGTTTGATGTTTTGATTTAGTATAAATTAGGTTTTATGTCTTTGAAACCCTTGGATTTGTTTTCTGCTTTTTGTTCTACACTTCAAACATGGTAAAGGGTTTGTTTAATGGGTGATATGGTACCTTTGGTGGAATTTATTTTAGTTAAAAAATTGGATTTTGATTTGGATGAATTTATGTTTCAATTTGAGGTGGGGGGAGGGAGTGCAGATGGGGGTGGGGGAGGATGTCGAGGGCTATCCAAGTGGGGTGGGGGAGGGGCTATCTAGGTAGGGTGGGGAGGGGGCTGGGTTGTCCAAATGGGGTGGGGGAGGGGCTGTCTAGGTAGGGTGGGGGAGGGGGGTTGTCTAGTAGGGCGGGGGAGGGGGCTGGGTTGTCCAAATGGGGTGGAGGTAGGGCTATTTGGGGTGGGGGGAGGGTGTGCAGGTGGGGTGGGGGAGGGTGTCCAGGCAGGGTTGTCCAAGTGGGGTGGGGAGGGTGTGCAGGTGGGGTGGGGGAGGGGCTGTCTAGGTAGGGTGGGGGGGGATGGGTTGTCCAAGTGGTGTGATGGTAGGGCTGTCCAGGTGGGGTGGGGGGGGGGGGTGGGGTGGCTGGGTTTTCTAAGTGGGTTTGTGGGGGATAGGGGTGTCCAGTATGGTGGGGGGGGGGGGGGGGTGGGTTTTCCAAGTGGGGTGGGGGTAGGGCTGTCCATGTGGGGGTGGGGGGGGGGGGTGCTGGGTTGTCCAAGTTGGGTGGGGGTAGGGCTATCCAAGTGGGGGTGGGTGTGGTGGGGGTATGGCTGTCCAAGTGGGGTGGAAACCCTAAATTCAATGTTTTAATTGGGGTGGGTGGGGTGGGGGTTGGGCATTTAATGTGACTTTTCCAAATGGGGGTTGCCTTGAGAATACTCAAAATATTTGTTAAAAATGATCAAAGGGATTTTATTTTTTAAATGGATTTCAATAGATATTTCAAAAATGATTTAATCTTGAGGAAAGTGTTTTATTAAAATGAGATTTTTTTAATAAGGCTTGTGTAATGTATTTTTTTATAGTACACTTTTTATGTGACTATGTTTGGTATTAAGTAACACATGAGATAACTGGTGTGCGAGAATGTGTTGTGAAAGAGATTCCATGTTTGGTTCAAGATTATATTTACGTTTTGAGCCTCTTAATGAGTTGTTTTAAATATATTTTGAGATATTTACCTATTTAATCATTCTATTTACACAGTGTATGAAACCTCTACCCTCATTTAATCAATGGACTCAAGTCATTAATTCAAAGCCTTCATTCTCACTAGCATGTAAGAAATTGAATCATGTAAACCCATCCTCACATGATTTCTTACCTTAGATAGTGTCCAACATATGAAATACGAGCTTTTGAATTCATCAGTTAACAAGGATCATATATTCCATTTCCCCCAAGATGACTGTACTAATATAAATTAAGGGGCCAATTAAATATGGTTCTCATTGTATGATGTATATTATGCGTCCTTCTTGGGAAATACTCACTTTTATGAGGGTGGGGTTTTTTTTCACTACCCAATCTGGCATGTGTAGACATCCATAAAAAAATGTTAGATAAGTTACAAGTTTAATTCAGTAATGTTGTTATCATTGACATACTTTATTATTAATCTCAATTTAAAAATAAATTATTTTGTCTATACTTAATGAAATTAAATCTTTTTACAAGACATGAACAAACCTATTAGTGTAGAAGCCTAAAATTTATTCACCCATGGGGTGCACTTGACTTAGGGAAGTAATTGGGTAATGAAAGGTATGGACATAGAGGTGCCAATAATGAGTTATTGAACATGATGTGAATGATTTGGATGCCTATAACACATGATGGGACATGAGGAATGTGCATCTTATAGACCTAATGAAAATGAATATAAATAAATTTTTAATTTAATTTATGAGTACTTGTTCTTTACATTATTTTAATAGTTCACTGCATCGACTAGAAACTTCAACCTTAATCGTTTACTTAAATGTATTTTCTATTAAAGTTCAATCCTATTGAATTTGTTTATAACAAAATGAATTATATAAATTGGTTTTTACAGAATGTACAGAAGTTGAATGTATGAAACCGATCGGATATCAAGCGATTTTCAAAACAATTTGGAGAGATTTATAGATTTTTCATTTCACAATGCTTCAGATAGTGGTTGCATACACTGCCCATTGTTCAAATTGTGTTTGTAGACCTTGGTTGAGCTGTGAAGAAGTCCAGCTACCACATAACCAAAAATGGTTTTCAAGAAAAACTACTTTGTGTGGTATCAAAATGGGGGAGAAAATGAAATCTCAAATTGGTGATGATCGAAAATGAAAGGACTGGAATGGAGAATTTTTTAGATGATCGATTTCCATTTATTCGTCATCATGAAAAAGAAAGGATTTCGACTAAAGAAGACTTAGATATGAGGACAGCTGATGCATCTAGTGAAAAATGATGATATTGATAGGGTGAAAAAATTGAATGATGCTACCACGACTCTAGTATATCAACAATGTGATAAAATGAAAAAGCTGGAATTTTTAATTCGATTTTTTCATGGGAAAACTATGTAAGGGATTTCTAATACAGAAATCGATTACATTCTTACCCTCTTGAAGGATTTACTTCCAGATGATGCAGATATTCCCTCAAACCACTATATGGCATGGAAGTTAGTTGAGGAACTTGGATTTTTAAGAAAAAAATTCATGCTTTCCTGAAAGATTGCAATTTATTCTGGGAGGAAACCACTGAACGAAATGATTGTATAAAATGTGGCACATCCCACTGGAAGTCAAAATCTGATGAAACACCATCTTGCGTTCCACCGAAAGTAATGTGGCACTTTCCATTTATCCCCAGACTCCAGAATCTTTTTATGTCTGATGACATATCAATAAAAATGAGATGGCATGATACTGAGAGAAAAAAGACTAATGATGAGTGGGTTCATCATGCAGATGGATTTTCATGTCAGAGATTCGATGCTCGACATCCTGATTTTGAAGCTGACGTGCGTAATGTGAGGTTGGGTCTTTCATGCGACAATTTTAATCCGTTTGGGCAGATGCTTACTTCGTACAACACATGGCTAGTTTTTATACACATTTATGATCTTCCCCCATTGTTGTGTATGAAAAAACCTTTCACTTTCATGAGTATACTCATATCTACTCCTTCTGATCATGACATTGATATTGATGTATACATGAAACCTTTAATAAAAGAGTTGAAACTTCTTTGTTATGTGGGTGTGCACACATACGATGCATGTTTGAAAGACATATTTCAGATGCGTGCTGCGCTTATGTGGACAATCAATGATTTTACGGCTTATGCAATGATGTCTGGATAGAGCACGAAGGAAAAACTATCATGTCCAGTTTGTATGAAGAACACATGATCCAGAAGATAGAAACATCACTGTAGTTTCAGTTTTATGGGACATCGATGATTCTTGCCAAAGGATCATCCATATAGAATGAATCGTCGAAGATTTGATAATACCATAGAGACCGATGATCCACATCAGTGTATGTCTGGAACTAATGTGCTTAATGAATTGAAAGATTTCAGTTTTTCATTCGGGAAGGGTCAAATGAAATCTGGAAAGAGAAATAATGTTTCCACTGAAACCTATTACAATTGGAGGAAGAGGAGTATATTTTTTGATTTGCCTTATTGGTCAACCAATTTGTTACGTCATTGCTTAGACATAATTCATATTAAAAAGAATATATGAGAAATGTTTCTTTTGGTTCTTCTAAATTTCAATGGGAAGACAAAAGATGATTTACGATCTCGGCCTGACTTGGTGGATTAGGGCATCAGACTAGAATTGCATCCTGTGCGTATCAGTGAAAATAAATGGAAACTTCCATGTGTTTCTTATGTGATGACACCTACGAAAAAAAAAATTTCTGGAAGTATTAGAGACTATTAGAGTTCCTAATGGCTATTCAAGAAACATATCTAAACGGTTCAACAGAAGAGAGTTGAAGCTAAAATCTTTGAAGACTCATGATTATCACATTCTACTGCATGAGTTTCTTCCAATAGAAATCCATAAGCTTTTATCCAATAATGTAAGGGTGGCTGTTATTCGGTTGTGCCATTTGTTTATAGATTTTTGTGCTAAGAAGTTGTCCAAGTCTTTCTTGCAAAAAATGTTGACAGATGCCCCATTAATTTTGTGTGAGTTGGAGAAAATATTTCCTCCATCATTTTTCACATGCATGCTGCATCTGACTATCCATATTCCCACTGAAATACTTCTTGGAGGACTTGTTTCTTTTCGTTAGATGTATCCAACTAAACAAAATATGTTCACATTAAAGTCTTATGTCCTAAATAGAAATCATCCCGAAGGTTCTATCGTGAATGGTTACTTGGATCAAGAATGTGTTGATTTCTACTCGATGTATTTGTCTGATCTTACTACAATATTGAACAGAAAAATGAGAAATGAAGAAGAACAGTATGAGAAAATTGAACCCAATTTTCCATCACTTCCTCAAATAGGAGGAATTCCTGGATCATATACATTGAAGACATTAAGCCCTGAAGAGCGGTAGATGGCACATCGCATAGTTTTGTTCAACTGTGATTTGTTCGATGACTATATCAGGTTACTAAATTGATTATTTATATCTTACATATATATCTATTACTATTCATAATTTTTATCTACAGGGAACATAAAACAATGATAAATAAGAAGCATCATTCTTTATCTTTGAGAAGGAGAGAGACTTTGCCTAGCAAAGAGTTTTCTGCTTGGTTAAAATTGAAGGTAAAAATATTACTGTTTAAATTAATTATTTCAATATTAAATTATGTTTAATAGTCATTTATATTGCAGGTATTGTGTTTGTTTGCTGACTCTATCTCTGAGGAAATAAGAGCTTTGTATTTTGGTCCTAATACCGTGGTTCGTGACTGTAAATCAATTGTTATCAATGGGTACAAATTTATTGTCACTGAACAAGAAAAGAACATGAGAAAACAACATAATGGTGTTATGGTTACTGCCACAACAGATTGTTATGCCAGTGCATCAGATAATAGACCACGATTTGAAAATGTGGGTTATTATGGAGTCGTTGAGAAAATAATAATATTGGATTATTACTCTCATGGATGAGTCACAATGATGAAATGCCATTGGTCTGATTCGATGACGAGACATGGCACATTTATTGATGATTATGGATTTTTAGTAATTAATATGACTCGTACTCTTGATACCGAAGAACCATATGTGTTGGCATCAATGTCTAAACAAGTTTTTTATGTCAAAGACCAACTTCAACCTGAATTTGGTGTCATAGTTGAAGTAATTCAAAAAAATATTTTTGATGATGGTGATGATGGAATTGACTCTATCCCTATTGCTATTGGAACCAACCCATTTATTTCTTTTGATGACTCCAATATCTCAATTGTCAGAGTTGATTGTGAACCTGAAGTTGTGGTTGAAAATATATAGAATCATTCTTCCATGTTCTCAATTCTTTTGGTTTACCTCAAGTTGGGTTGTTAAGGTTGGTAATATTCAAATTGATTTAGTATTGATCACAAATATGTTTTAGCTGACTTGACCGTTATGTGAATTTTCAATGTTTATTGGTTTCTGTTTTATTTGAATTGCATTTTCTAATTTGGAATTGAACTGTATTCAAACCCAGTCAAACAATATTTCTAACTTGGTGAACATTACAACTTGTATGATTTATTAAATTCATTCAAGATCTTATAAAACAATTGATAGATAAATTACCAATTAGTCCCCCTATTCCCTCATATATTTGGTTTTTTGGTTTACACATTAGTTTTCTTTTTATAATTAATTACATATTTGTTTTCAAAACCAGGAAATGCATCCAATTGAAGAGAGACGAAGGAAAAAAATTATGGAGAAAAATCGTCGGATGGTGGAGATGGGTGTTCCACCATTAGTGCCTATAGTGAGTACTTTATTTAAAATATATATATATTTAAAGAATATATAATGTCATGTGATTAATTTTTTTGTAAACATTTTTGTAGGATCCACCTATACGTCGATAGTTATTCGATGAGGAGCCTAGTACTGGTCCTAGTACTCAGGCCGGTGGTACGAGGAGGGTTCGTACCAGAGGTAGACGAACAGCTGCGCGTGCCCAACTAGACCCTGCCCCTCCCACTGACATGTCATCTGTCCCACATTCTGATCCCGGTGTGTTATTAGGGACACACGAGATATTTATTCCTCCCATGTTTTCTCTACCTTCTGCATCTTTTGCCCCATCATTTTCACATCCCATGATGATTCCCACTCCCCAGTCAGAATCCAGTCATACTGCTGTACCATATTCTTTTCCTTATACTTCTATCTCTCCGAGCTTCTATATTCCATCTTCTTCGACTCCAGTTCCACCACAGGGTGTTCCATCAGTTTCTGTGGATCCGGCGGTGCTCAACGATCAGACTGGTGCAGGTATATTTAAAAAACCCTAACAATTTTTTATAGAAATATTTATTTTCATTATAACATTTTTTGATAAAATATTTGTTTTTCTTTCATGACAGATACATCTACTGACAGGAGGCGGGGGCAGGGGTGTACACTCATGCGTTTGGTGTGGAACCTCCACACACAGGTTATGGTGGATTACAATGAAGACAACTAAATGGTTCAAAAATCAGGGCAGCAATGTTGGAGTTTTTTGGCGACGCTTGCCAAATACTCCGACATCATTCCCGTCAGCCCACTGTCATGGAGACATTTTCCACATGAGGTCAAGGATAGATCTTGGGCAGAGATATAGGTAAAAAAATCTGTTGTATTTAATTCCATGAATTATTTTTGTATTTATATGAATTAATATTTTGATGTCAGCTTCGATTTAATTTTACCGATGGTGAGGGTGCTCGATCGGAATGTCTAAAGGATTTCAGTGATCTTTGGAGAGACAACAAGCATGAGTTGTATATAGGCTGGTGTTCTAGAGTTTTCACTGAGTTAGAGGCGGTACCAGTCGTGGATGATTGTCCTATAGAGCAGTATCTTCAGATGATTACTCATTGGACAAGTACTTAGTTTAAGGTATGAATTACATTTGAGGTATTTAAATAATAAATTTCATGTTTTCCAGTAATATTATCCTTTTCATTATCTAATTTTATTTAGGAATCATCTGGAAAAAATAAAAAAAACATTGATGCAAAAAAATACCTCCACACACTAGGACGTACTACGATGCCGGATCATGAGAGGAAGCAGGTATGAAATTTTTTATAAGTTTTCTTTACAAATTACATTTTATTTTGTTTTCTCAATTATTTAATTGTTTGCTAAAGTTTTCATATAAATTTAGTTTTAAATTTCATTGTAGTGGTAAACACAGAATATTAAAGGACGTGTGCCTCGAGCAAAACTGTTTTGCTCGAGTAGACTGAAAAAGGATGGAAGTTCCGTCAACGAAGCGACTCAGCAGCAGATTGTAAGTTTTAATATGTTGGTTTTGTTTTTTAATATATATTTTTTAACTTAATAATATATTTATATTTGTAACAGGTTTATTTAGAGGCCCTCGATGCCCAAGAACCAGACAATTTTGGGCCAACAGATCACTTACATCAGGTGTTGGGAGAGGAGCATCCTGGTAGAGTACACTGTTGACCTAGGATAGCCCCGATGAGGTATTGGCCCTCCTCAGGTACAAGATGTAGTGCCACCGAGCTGTAGCAAGTTAGGGCACAAGCATAATAGGCTTAGAAAAGGGCTACAGAGATGGAATAACAGTCTGCTAGGGCAAACAATGCGTTTCTGAAATTTATTGAAGTTCTACATCCAACACTTCCAACAGAGGCAAACCCAGCTTTTGATGAATATATGTCATTGATACGTTCTATATATGGTGCACCAGGTGGAAATTCTAGTGGTGGTCAAGATGATGTCTATCTTGATGATGATGATGATGAGGAGTCTGATACAGAAGAGGAGAGAGGGGAGGAGGGCGACGTGGGTGGCGAGGGCGAGGAGGAGGGCGAGGGTGAGGAGGAGGGTGTTCAGGAGGGTGAGGAAGATTATGGGGATGAGGACGAGGGTGATGATGATGGGGATGATGGTGATGGTGATGTGGGACAAATTGATCCTTTACATTTTTGACTAATATTACTGATATTTGATATTTAATCTATTCTAGTTGTTGGTTTTATCTAGACTCATAGTATAATAATGGAGTTGAGTTATTTTTATATATTATCTATTTTTATGGATGTTTCTATCTTTTAGTGGTTGTGTGTTTGGGAACCCCCCTCCTTCTTGGACCCTGGACAACCCCCCACCATCCTCCTTGGACCCCGGATAGCCCCCCCCGGACAGCCCCCCACCATCTTACTTGGTCCCTAGACAACCCCCCTAACAGCCCCCTAGACAGCCCCCTCACCCTCCTCCCTGGACCCCGGACACCCCTCCGGACGGCCCCCCCACCATCCTCCTTGGTCCCCGGACAGCCCCCCGGACAGCCTCCAGATAGCCCCCCGAACAGCCCCCTGGACAGCCCCTCGGATAACCCCCACCCTCCTCCCTGGACCCCGGACAACCCCCCGAACATCCCCCCAGACAGCCCCCCCCACCCTCCCCCTTGGACCCCAAACAACCCCCCGAACACCCCCGGACAGCCCCGCTCACAGCCCCCCACCCTCCTCCTTGGTCCCCGGACAGCCCCCCGGACACCCACCAGACAGCCCCCTGGATAGCCCCCCCGGACTGCCCCCCCACCCTCCTTGATTTCATTTACTACTAGAAAATCTATAATATATATTTTATTTATTTTCATCCTGATAATCAATGTAAATCACATTTACACATCTAATCAATATCATAGATTCTTGGTATATTATAAAAGGGATGTATTCATTGGGCATGAAATTGTTAGCTCTGAAATGTTTCATAGCATGATAAACTAAAATCTAATCCATACTAAGAATGATATAAAAATATTCTATATGAATGTCCACAAGATTTTAAGTAAATACCATTCCACTAATAGACACATGAGGATTCTCATAAATCATGTTTACCTTAATATTTCCAGAAGGATTTTTAGTAAAAGTTTTATCTTTTATTAATTTTCTGATATTCTCATTTTAAATGTAAATTTTTCATAAATAAATTAATTTAAAGACCCATAGTCAAATAGTGTATTTGAATAATGTGAATAAAAAACTAACATAACACTCTAAATGTGTCGCCTTTGTTTTAAATGAACAGGATTATAAATGAAAAGAACAACTGACATACGGAAAACCAACCAAAATCATTTGGATTCTGTTGATAATTTATCAAAACAATCCATGGGTCATATGTGACGTGTACGAGCCAGCCCGGGCTCAATCCGAGTCACAATGTGGCTGGGATCAGTCTAAGTGGCTCCCTTTTGTTTAAAATGGACAACATTTTAAGTACATACGGAAAACCGACCAAACGCATTTGGTTTCTATTGAAACTTTAGGAGAATGATCCATGGGTCATATGTGACATTAATGAATCAACCCCGCCTCAATCTAAGACGTGGTGTGGCCGAAACCACTCAAAGTGTCTGTCTTTTGTTTCAAAAGGACATCATTTTAAGTGAAAACATCAAATAGCATACGGAAAACCGACCAAACGCATTCAGATTATGTCAATACAGTAGAACAATGATCCATGGGTCATATGTGATGTGTACGAGTCAACCAAAACTCAATCCAAGGTGCGGTGTGGCTGAAAGCATTCACAATGTCTCTCTTTTGTTTAAAATGGATAGGATTATAAGTGAAAAGAACAACTGACATACGAAAAACTGACCAAACGCTTTCGAAATGTGTTGATGCTTTAGTAAAATGATCCATGGGTGATATGGGATGTGTATGAGTCAACCCCACCTTAATCTGAGGCACGGTGTGGCCGATATCACTCCAAGTTTCTCTCTTTTGTTTAAAATGGAGAACATTTTAAGTACATATGGAAAACTGACCAAACGGATTATGATTGTGTCAATACTTTAGCACAATGATACATGGGTCATATGTGACATGTATGAATCAACCCCGCCTCAATATGAGACGTGGTGTGGCCAGCACCACTCAAAATGTATGTCTTTTGTTTCAAAAGGACATCATTTTAAGTGAAAATATCAACTGGCATACAAAAAACTGACCAAACACATTCGGATTGTGTAGATAATTTAGCAGAATGATCCATGGGTCATATGTGACGTATACAAGTCAACCCCACCACAATCCGAGGTGCGGTGTGGTTGACACCATTCATAGTGTCTCTCTTTTGTTTAAAATGGACAGGATTATAAGTGAAAAGAACAACTAACATACAAAAAACCGACCAAATGCATTTGAAATGTGTTTATGATTTAGGACAACGATCCATTGGTCATATGCGACGTGTACGAGTCAACCTCTCTTTAATCTGAGGCACCGTGTGGCCGAGATCACTCTAAGTGTCTCTCTTTTGTTTAAAATGGACAACATTTTAAGTACATATGGAAAACCGACCAAACACATTCAGTTTCCATTGAAACTTTAGGAGAACTACCCATCGGTCATATGTGACATGTAAAAATCAACCCTGCCTCAATCTGAGACGCGATGTGGACGAAACCACTCAAAGTGTCTGTCTTTTGTTTCAAAAGGACATCATTTTAAGTGAAAAACATCAACTAGCATATGGAAAACCAACCAAACGCATTCAGATTGTGTCAATACTTTAGCACAACGATCCATGGGTCATATGTGACGTGTACGAGTCAACCCCGCCTCAATCTGAGGCATGGTGTGGCCAACACCATTCATAGTGTCTCTCTTTTATTTAAAATGGATAGGATTATAAGTAAAAGAACAACTGACATACGAAAAACTGACTAAACGCATTCAAAATGTGTTGATTCTTTAGGAAAACGATGCATGGGTCATATGTGACGTGTACAAGTCAACCCCGCCTTAATCTGAGGCATGGTGTGGCCAGGATCACTCTAAGTGGCTCTCTTTTGTTTAAAATGGACAACATTTTAAGTACATACGGAAAACTGACCAAACGGATTCTAATTGTGTTGATAATTTAGCACAACGATCCATGGGTCATATGTGATGTGTATGAATCAACCACACCTCAATCAGAGATGCGGTGTGGCCGGGTACCACTCAAAGTGTCTGTCTTTTGTTTCAATAAAACATCATTTTAAGTGAAAAACATCAACTGTCATACGGAAAACTGACCATACACATTCTGATTGTGTTGATACTTTAGCACAACAATCGATTGGTCATTTGAGATGTGTAAGATTCAACCCTTCCTTAATCTGAGGCGTGGTGTGGCCGACACCATTCATAGTGTCTCTATTTTGATTAAAATGGACAAGATTATAAGTGAAAAGAACAACTGACATACGAAAAACTAACCAAACATATTAGAAATGTGTTGATGCTTTAGGACAATGATCCATGGGTCATATGTGACATGTACGAGTCAACCCTACTTTAATCTGAGGCACGGTGTGGCCAGAATCACTCTAAGTGGATCTCTTTTGTTTAAAATGGACAACATTATAAGTACATACGGAAAACTGACCAAACGCATTCGGTTTCCATTGAAACATTAGGAGAACGATACATGGGTCATATCTGATGTGTATGAATCAACCCCGCCTCAATCTGAGATGCAGTGTGGCCATCACCACTAAAAATGTATGTCTTTTGTTTCAAAAGGACATCATTTTAAGTGAAAAACATCAACTGGCATACGTAAAACTGACCAGATGCATTTGGATTGTGTCGATACTTTAGAAAAACAATCCATGGGTCATAAGTGATTTGTAAAAGTAAACCCCTCCTCAATCCGAGGCGCGGTGTGGCCGACACCATTCATAGTGTCTCTTTTTTTTTTAAAATGGACAGGATTATAAGTGAAAAGAACAACTAACATACGAAAAACTGACCAAATGAATTCTAAATGTGTTAATGCTTTAGGAAAATGATCCATGGGTCATATGTGACGTGTACGAGTCAACCCCACCTTAATCCGAGGCACAGTATGGCCAGGATCACTCTAAGTGGCTCTCTTTTGTTTAAAATGGACAACATTTTAATTACATACGGAAAACCAACCAAACGCATTCAGTTTCTATTGAAACATTAGGAGAACGATCCATGGCTCATATGTGACATGTATGAATTAACCCCGCCTCAATCTGAGATGCGGTGTGGCCGGCCCCACTCAAAGTGTCTGTCTTTTGTTTCAAAAGGACATCATTTTATGTGAAAAACATCAACTGGCATACGGAAAACTAACCAAATGCATTCAGATTGTGTCGATACTTTAGTAAAACAATCCATGGGTCATATGTGACATGTACGAGTCAACCCCGCCTCAATCCGAGGTGTGGTGTGGCCGACACCATTAATAGTGTCTCTCTTGTGTTTAAAATGAACAGGATTATAAGTGAAAAGAACAATTGACATACGAAAAACAGACCAAACGCATTCGAAATGTGTTGATACTTTAGGAAAAAGATCCATGGGTCATATGTGATGTGTATGAGTCAACCCCGCCTTAATCCGAGGAACGGTGTGGCTGGGATCACTCTAAGTGGCTCTCTTTTGTTTAAAATGGACAACATTTTAAGTACATATGAAAAATTGACCAAACATATTCTTATTGTGTTGATACTTTAGCACAATGATCCATGGGTCATATGTGATGTGTACGAATCAACCCCACTTCAATCTGAGATGCGGTGTGGCCGTAACCACTCAAAGTGTCTGTCTTTTGTTTCAAAAGGACATCATTTTAAGTGAAAAACATCAACTGGCATATGGAAAACCGACCAAACACATTCGGATTGTGTTGATACTTTAGGAAAATGATTCATGGGTCATTTGAGACGTGTACGAGTCAACCCTGTTTAAATCCGAGATGCGGTGTGGTCGACACCTCTCTAACTGTGTCTCTTTTGTTTAAAATGGACAGGATTATAAGTGAAAAGAACAACTGGCATACGAAAAACCAACCAAACGCATTCAGAATCTGTTGATAATTTATCACAATGATCCATGGGTCATATGTGACGTGTAAGAGCCAACTCAGGCTCAATCCGAGTCGCAGTGTGGCCAGGATCAGTCTAAGTGCCTCTCTTTTGTTTAAATTGGACAACATTTTAAGCACATACGGAAAACCAACCAAACGCATTCGGTTTTTGTTGAAACTTTAGGAGAACTAACCATGGTTCATATGTGACATGTACGAGTCAACCTTTCCTCAATCCAAGGTGAGGTGTGTCCGACACCACTCAAAGTGTCTCTCTTTTGTTTAAAATTGACTTCATTTTAAGTGAAAACAACAACTAGCATACGGAAAACCGACCAAACAGATTTTGATTGTGTCGATACTCTATCACAACAATCCATGGGTCATATGTGATGTGTAAGAGTCAACCAAGCCTCAATCAGAGATGTGGTGTGGCCGACACCATTCATAGTGTCTCTCTTTTGTTTAAAATGGACACCATTTTTAGTGAAAAAAACAACTGACATTCAAAAAACTGACCAAAGGCATTCGAAATGTGTTGATGATTTAAGAAAACGATCCATGGGTCATATGTGATGTGTACGAGTCAACCCCACCTTAATCCAAGGTACGGTGTGGCCGGGATCACTCTAAGTGGCTCTCTTTTGTTTAAAATGGACAACATTTTAAGTACATACAGAAAACTGACCAAACATATTCTTATTGTGTTGATACTTTAGCACAACGTTCCATGGGTTATATGTGACATGTACGAATCAACCCCGCCTCAATCTGAGATGTGGTGTGGCTGACACCACTCAAAGTGTCTGTCTTCTGTTTCAAAAGGACATCATTTTAATTGAAAAACATCAACTGGCATATGAAAAACCTATCAAACACTTTCGGAATATGTTGATACTTTAGGAAAATGATCGATGGGTCATTTTTGACGTGTACGAGTTAACCTTGCCTCAATCCGAGGCACATTGTGGCCGATATCACTCCAAGTGTATGTATTTTGTTTAAAATGGACATCATTTCAGGTAAAAATATATGGTATATGAAAAACCAATCAAATTATGAATTGAACTCCGGATTCCACATATAATTATCATCTAAATTTTAAATTGAATTCTAAATGAATTATGTATGTTTATAATTATGTTATGAGTTCTAATTTAATTATGGATGTGTATAGTTCCAGGATGCATTATATGTTAAATGTGTATGAATTTGTTCTCTATATGTATGTGTTAGTTGGTTATTGTAGGTACAATAATTGTATATGTATGTGTTAGTTTATTGCAGGTACAATAATTGGATTGAAAATGAGAGGGAATGAAAAACATGAGACCTGCTGGGAAAATTGCAGAGCTGCTATGCAAATTGCAAGCTGCTGTACAGCATAGGCTATGCCAACAGTTTCAAACCGTTGGCATAACATCTTTGGATTTTTTTACCAACGGTTCTATGAACCGTTGGTAAAAAACCTTTCCCAATGGTTTAGAAACCATTGGGAAAGAGGAGAGTGCTTGGGCTTTCCCAACGGTTCAAGCCAAACCGTTGGGCAAAACCTTCCCAATAGTTTGGCACAACCATTTGGATAAGTTAATTTTTCCCCACCCTATCCCAACGGTTCACTGTAAACCGTTGGGAAAAGCTTTCCCAACAGCTTACTTCCCTACGGTTTGCAGAACTGTTGGTATAACATATACCAGTGGTTCTGTAGCCTTTCCCAATGGTTCAAGAACCATTGGGAAAGACTGTATTTCCAGTAGTGAGAGATGTGAGTAAATGAGGGTGTGAATGGTGGTATTTATAGTGGAGTGGAGAGGGGTTTCTTTAATATAAAATTCATTAGTTTATTAATTTCCCCTAAGACAAGGAATAGTGAGTCTTAAATGACCAAGAATATTAAAGAGGGAATGTGAGTTCAAGATTTGGGTTCTTACATTACTTGTGATGTCAAGAATAGTGAGTTTAAATTATAATGTATTTATACGATAAATTAATGTATTTTACTATTCACAAAAAATTGAAGTATTTCAGAATAATCCCAAAAATTTACCCCAACCATTTTTTGACATGTAGAATCCAAAAATGAAGTCCATTTTTCAAAAATAATTTTTTTGAATATGAATAATTTAATATTTAATTAAAATCATAATTTATTATTAAAAAACCACTTTTAAAACATTCATTTACTTATTCTAAAAAATAGGTACATCATACTTTCACTTGGATATTATTTTTATACTATCATAGGTAAGGTTACTATTTATTAGGGTATATCACTATTCATAAGGGTATGTCACTATTCAAAAGGGTACGTTACTATTCACCAAAAATTATTTTTATTTTATTAGACTCCAAAAATCATCATGAACACAACTGTGTATGTCAGATTTTCAAAATTCCCAATAAAAAAGTGACCAAATTATGTTTAAAGGTCACTTAGCACTTAGTAGTTCATTATGATGTGTTTTCATGTGATGACATTTTTATAAGAAGGGAATTTCCATTGAAAAACTTTAGGTCATTACATTCTTCCCCCCTTATGAAATTTCACCCTCGAAATTTCAATTTACACAAACAGGTGAGGGTAATTCTCCTTCATCCCCTCTTCCAGTTCCCAAGTAGCTTCTTTAAACTTATGGTTCCTCCAAAACACTTTGACAAGGTGGGTTGTCTTGTTGCATAGAACCTTATCTCTCCGGTCCAGAATCTCTACTAGCTACTCCTCATAAGAGAGATCATCTTCCAACTGTACCACCTTTGAGTTTAGTACATGTGAGGGGTCCATTATGTACTTCCTCAAGAGTGATACATGAAACACATCATGAACTTGAGCCATATTCAGTGGAAGTGCAAGCCGATAGGCCACAACTCCTATGCTGTCAAGGATCTCAAAGGGGCCAATGTACCTTGGGCTTAGATTTCCTTTCATTCCAAATTTCACGACTCTATTCCATGGTGATATTCGACCGAATAATTTATCTCCAATGTTGAACTCCAAGTCCCTTTGACGGTTGTCATCATAGCTCTTTTTCTGACTCTGAGAAGCTTTGATGTGTTTCTGGATGACTTGAACCTTGTATGTCATCTCTTGCACAAGATTGGGTCCAAGTAGCTTTCTTTCTCCAACTTCATCCCAACAGGTTTGAGTTCTAGATCACTTTTCCATATAAAGCTTCATATGGAGCCATTTGAATACTCGAGTGGAAGCTATTATTGTAAGTGAACTCGACCAATGTGAGATTCTGATCCCATCCACCTTTTAATTATAGAGAGTAGGATCTTAGCATATCTTCAAGCGTATGAATAGTCCTTTCAATCTGGCCATCAGTTTGGGGGTGATAGGCCATGCTGAAATTTAATTTAGTACTCAAAGCATGTTGAAGGCTCCTCCAAAATTTAGATGTGAACCTTGGATCATGGGCAGAGACAATTGAGAGTGGAACAATGTGTTGTCTCACCACTTCCTTCACATATATCTTTGCAAGTTGTTCAAGTGAGAGATATTCCCGAATAGTAATAAAATGGGAAGTCTTGGTGAGTCAGTCAACCACAACCCATATCGCATTATTTCCCTTAGACGTCTTCAGGAGACCTGTGACAAAGTCCATAGTAACATTTTCCCATTTCCACATGGGTATAGGCAATGACTGCATCATCCCTTTGGACATTTGTTGCTCTTATTTAACTTGCTAACATACCAAGCACCTTGATATATATTACACAATCTCCTTCTTCATGTTATCCCACCAGAAGTGTTCTCAGAGATCACGTTACATCTTGGTACTCCCAGGATGGATATAGAAAGTTGAGCTATGTGCATTGTCCAATAGCTCCTTCTTTATCCCGGGTGATGAAGTCACACAAAGGTGTGATCCAAACCAAATCACACCATCATTGTCGATATAAAACTCTTGTAGCTTCCCTTTCTTTACTGCATTCACCCAATTTTGTATATCCACATCATCCCTTTGTTCATTCTTAATCTTCTCTTGGATGGATGGTTGTGCAATCATTTGGGAAAGGTAGGATGTATCCCCTTCCCTTATGATTTCCAAATCCATCCTTTGCATATCTAAGAAGATAGGGTCTTTCTCAATCCGTAACATGGATAGAGTAGTGGGTTATTTTCTTCTTAGAGCATCTGCTACTTTTTTCACCTTTCCAGGATGGTAGTAAATAAAGAAATCGTAATCCTTGATTAGCTCTAACCATCTCCTTTGATGCATGTTGAGCTCCTTTTGTGTAAATATATACTTTAGGCTCTTGTGGTCGGTGTATATGTCACAATTATCACCATAAAGGTAGTGCCTCTAGATTTTCAAGGCAAAAATCATGGCTTCTAGCTCTAGATCACATGTTGGGTAGTTCGGCTCATGGATCTTTAACTGTCATGAGGTGTAGGCTATCACATTGTCATTTTTCATGAGTACGCAACCCAAGACTTTCTTTGAAGTATCACTATATATCAGAAAACATTCTCTACTTTTCGGTAGTGTGAGTACAGGTGCAGTGATCAGCTTTCTCTTTAGATCCCTGAAGCTTCCCTCACATTCTTCTGTCCATACATATTTTACCCATTTCCTTGTAAACTTAGTTAGCGGGCTTGACAATCATGAGAAGTTTCTCACAAAACGTCGGTAGTACCCAGCTAATCCAAGAGAACTATGGATTTTAATGGCACTAGAGGGATTGGGCCATTCCTCAATCTTCTTTGTCTTTGAAGGATCCATATAAATTCCCTCACTTGTGATCACATGTCCCAAGAACGTGACTTGATTCATCCAAAAGTCTCACTTGCTGAACTTGGCGTACAACTTCTCCTTTCTCAATGACGCCAACGCAAGTCTTATATGTTCTTCATGTTCCTCCTTGATCTTGGAGTAGATGAGAATATCATCAATAAACACTACCACAAATTTTTTGACGTAATATCTAAAGACTCTATTCATCGAATCCATGATGATTGCAGGGGCATTAGTAAGTATGCAGGGAATCACCAGAAAATCATAGTGCCTATACCTTGAACGGAAGGCAGTCTTTTGGATATCTTCCTTCTTTACCTTTAACTAATGATATCTAGAATGTAGATCCACATTTGAGAATTATTGATCTCCTCATAACTGATCAAACAAGTCATCAATCCTTGGAAGAGAATAATTTTTCTTTATGGTGATATTGTTGAGTTCTCGATAATCGATACACAACCACATTGTTCCATCCTTCTTCTTCACAAAGAGCATTGTTGCACCCCAAGGTGATGCACTAGGGTGTATGAACCCTTTGTCTAGATGATATTCCTGCTGCTTCTTTAACTCCTCTAGTCCGACAGGATCCATCCTATAAGGACACTTTGAGATAGGAGTAGCTCTGGGTATGAGTTCAATTGAGAACTCTACCTCACGATCCAGGGGGAATTCTGGGTAACTCTTCAGGAAATACATCACCGTATTCTCTCACAATGGGCATTTCTGCAGGGTTGGAACATTCCTTTGACTCAACCATTTGGGAGAGGTATGCTTCTTCATAGGGAATCAACATCCTCACAGATGAAGGATTTTTCAAAGGAGATTCATGATCTTCCGTGAATTTTTAGAAGAGCATGGGATGGTTCAGAATATAAAAAGATATTTCCTTTTCATGAATGTTGATATGTGCTCTATATAACGAGAGCCAATACATTCTCATTATAGCGTCTAATTCCACCAATGGAAGTATTACGAGATTTTATAGAATAATATTCCCACATACGCCAATAGGATAAGAGTCAAACACTTGGGTTTCAATGATTGCACCACTTGGAGTTTTTACAGATATCTCTACTACAAGGTTTCAGGGCTTCGATTCTATAGTTCTAGCAAACTTACAAGATATAAAGGAATGCATATAACCAAAATCAAATAAGACCTTTTCCATTCTTGAGTGAATAGGAAGTGTACCTTGTATGACTTCATTATCTTGCTCCACTTCTACAGTAGTGATGGCATAAGACTTCCCTTGTTCCTTTGGCTTTGGTGGCTGCTGACACTGATTACCCTTGAGAACTCGAGGTTTAGTGCATTGGCTTGCATAGTGCCCTATCTCCCTATAGTTGTAGCATTGAACCATGGGTGGTTATCTCCTTTCTTCCATTACATTATACTTCCTTTTGATGACTTTTCAACACTCTTGAGCCTGATGTCTTTCTTTCCCACACTTGAAGCATTTCCCCATCCTTTTAAGACAGTTCCCATGGTGAAACTTCCCACATTTTTGGCATGTGGGTCATTGAGTTTTCTTCCCACCTTTATCATTAGATCCACCGGCTTGAAACTATGTCTTTCATTTCGTAACACTGTATCCGTGGGAACAGTCTCCAAAATCCATCTCTACTTTGAGAGCACACCGAATAACTTCTTCATAACTCCCGAAGTCTCGAATTGCAAGATCCTTTCAAAGGTGTGGTTTTAATCCACTAAATAATCTATCAATTTTTCTATCATTGTTGATAACAAAACCCAAAGCGTAACTTAAAAGCCTTGTGAAATTCTCTTCATAGGTTGTGCAAAATTCTCCTTCTTTTTTCTTGATCTCTATGAATTCTCTCTCCATATTTGTGTGAAGAGTTCGTGGGAAATACTTATTAATAAACATGTTCTTAAAGTCTTCCCATTCCATCTTTTCAATTTCCTCCCTTGGCTCGGTGCTCTTAATCAAATCCCACAATTGATCAGCCTCTCCATCTATACAATAAATAGATAGAGTCACCTTTTCCATCTCAGAATAGTGAATCAATGAAAAGATCTTCTCCATGGAGTTGACCCACTTTTCCGCAACTAGAGGATCAGAAGATCCACTAAACGTCGGTGGTCATTGCCGCATAAAACATTCGATAGCCAGTTGCTCTCTCTTTGGTGAAGGAGGAAGTTCCCAATTATTATGGTTATTGTTAATAACCTGATATAATTGGGTAAGAATCATCATGAAGTTCTGAAATCCACCTCCCAAATCATTGGGGATGTCTTCCGGGAAATTGTTGCATTGGCCCTCGCACGAGTTGTTGGCCTGGTTTCTCCTGGTTCCCACTATTTTCTAAAACAGAAAAAGTTAGAACAAAACATAAGTCAACAAGTCATGAATAAATTATTTATTAATTTTCACAATTTATACAAAAATCATAACATATGGGATCCCTATGTAAATATTCTTGTCTGTATATTTGTACTTTGTCTCATGATAGAGGTTTTCTTTGGGGTTCAGTAATCCTAATTCCAAAATTAACTAAACCTTGCCTCTGATTCCAACTATAGAAACCCAACCTTTTCTTACATTTGTATTACATTATTTTAAGATAAACAACATCATATTATTACAAATAGATGATCCAAAGGTTTAGTGTCTTGAGAAAACTAGGACCATACATAACAATTACATCATTAAGCATAAATATTTATTTAATTTCTTCTTCTCTAGCTTCTTATTGGCACCAGACCTCTTCTTAGTACATGTAGCCACCTGAAGATATACATCAAAATGGGTGAGATAAAAGCCCAGTAAGAGGATAGATAAGAACAATATAGCAAGGGGTGATCATAATCATAACATGGGAAAAAGATCATGAACATGAGAGGAAGCATAAATAAAAGACTAGAAGTGTGGCAATGCATAAAAAATGAAACATAATGTCTTAGTGGTTAACTAACATAGATAATTGTGAACAAATCTAGCATCTTTTCCACATAATTTCACATTTACTCATGATATTCATCACTTTACCCAATGCATTGGAGCGCTGTATAATTCTAGGCGCACCTGTCACATTCAAACATTCATATTGTGCTATATAATTCTGGGCGCACCCGTCACGTCACAATATTATCATTATCATGCATGGCACATAGAACTTATATCAATAATGAACATAACTAACCCATGGAAAGTAATGGGCTTCATCTCATAAGATAACATTAATAAACTTTGGGTTCCCAAAACAAAGAAAGAATAACATACTTGATACAAGAACCATCAACCTTGAATGAGAAGTAAAACGTGAGTACTTAAAAGAAGAGTTCTTTTGGAAAATATTTTTTTGACATAAACAATAGTGTTAAACATTTATATCCTATAAAAGGAAATAAAATAATGAACAAATGATTTTTTAGGAGTAACCATATAAAAAATGAAGTGAAAGAGGAAGAACCTGAAGGATGAAATTTGGGTTCGAGAATTTCCCCGTACCTTGTATCTGAATGCTTCCTTCTCTTTAATGTCCTGTATAATAACATTATATTCATTAATTAGAAATTCCAGAACCTTATATACATTAATAGGGTTAATTTTTGTTTTATTATGTCATTTTATGGTTCTTTTGATGAGTTATAGGGTTTAAGAACTTTGTTCGAGAATGTTCGTTTTATGGTCTTCTTGAGTGGTTAACTCATATTCTTAAATGAAAGTTCGGGTAGAAAATGGGTAAACATCCAGAACTGATATTACATGTTATTAATGATATTACAGAATGTTAAATTATATTATAATGAATTATATTATATAACATGTGGATGAATCATTAGATAAAAATTAAATGATGATTGTTTGGGTTCATTTGGGTGGTTTTTCGATCACAAAGAACTTGTTTTAATTTATCAATTAGTAATATGTACATAAGTTAGTTACATAACTTTAAATAGGAAATAATAAATATACCATATTCAGGTTCAACCATAAAATGTTTTCATGACCATATCTGAAGTTAGAAATGGAAGAAGAAGACATGTCGTTCTTGAAGGTCATAAATTAACACCTCAGGAACAATGTTCACTTTAATAAAATAAAAAGAAGAGGAGAAAGGGGGTTGGATGATATAATATACCATTAGTATCATAAAATTCTAGTATATGTATGTTAATAGAGTTACCATAACAATTGGACAACGATAGGTGGGGATATAATAAGAAAAGAACTTGAAATTGAAAGGGAATTAAAGGGGAAGAGGGAGAGAAATTACCTCTTGAATCCTCCTCTTGAGATCCTCCTTAAGTGACCTAAGATTGGTATTTTGATGAGACCAAAAATTCTTGGACGTGGGGGAGGGGATAGGGAAGTTGTTTGGGTAGAGTTTAGACAAGGATTTAAGCTTGAGAGGTGTGAGGAAATGAGGGTGTGAAGGGTTATATTTATAGTGGAGGGGAGAGGGGTTTTCTTAATATAAAATTCATTAGTTTATTAATTTCCCCTAAGATATGGAACAGTGAGTCTTAAATGACCAAGAATAGTAAATAGAGCATGTGAGTTCGATATTTGGGTGCTTACATCACTTGTGATGTTAGGAATATTGAGTTTAAATTATAATGTATTTATATGGTAAATTAATGTATTTTACTATTCACCAAAAATTCAAGTATTTCAGAAAAATCCCAAAAATTTATCCCAACCATTTTTCGACGTGTATAATCCAAATATGAAGTCAATTTTTCAAAAATAATTTTCTAATTATGATTAATTTCATATTTAATTAAAATCATAATTTATTTTAAAAAAAACCTGTTTTAAAACATTCATTTACTTATTCTAAAATATTGGTACATCATACATTCACTTGAATATTACTTTTATACTATCATAGGTAAGGTTACTATTCATTAGGGTATATAACTATTTATACGGGTATGTTACTATTCATAAGGTAGGTTACTATTCACCAAAAATTATTTTTGTTTTATTAGACTCCAAAAATAATCTTAAACACAACCGTGTATGTCAAATTTTCAAAATTCCCAATATAGAAGTGACAAACTTATGTTTAAAGGTCACTTAGCACTTAATAGTTCATTATACTGTGTTTTCATGTGATTATATATTGATAAGAAGAGAATTTCCATTGAAAAACACTAGGTTGTTACATTATGAACATAATATCATTCTGTATATGAATCAAATACATCCTATCCATAACAAACATGGCTTACGTAACCAAGAATATAAAGGAAAATGAATCAGTTAACACTTGAAATGATAATACTACTGAAATATTATTAACAAAGCAATATTAGAGGATCATATATGATATCATATTTATGTATGTGGTTCTTGTATAATTTAATAATAATCTTTTAACTATTATATAATAGGTTAACATACCATTGACTTAGGAAAAGTTCAAGGAAAGGGTTAATTTTACAATCTCATTATTATCCGAAGTCATTTTTACATAAGTATCTACTGGGACCTCCTTATCATCCACATCCATGTTTTTTTTAAAAATGTATTTCAAAACATTTTTACTATTTACTAGACTATGGGTTAAAGTCATTTATACCCTTATTTGACCTTATATGTTTTGAAAGGAATCTTTCCATTGTTTTCCAAACAAGGTACTTTATGAACTTTTTGACAAAATTAAGGTAAGAGTGTTTTTTTAACTTATATGGAGGCTGTGGCTATTTTCCGCCGTTATAACATCATCAAATCTTCCCTTACAATCTTATAAGAATATTTTAAAAATAAATGTTTCTTTTATAATTATGTGACTCTTAAATGGTTTCAAAATAGAAAGAGGTATTTCTTTCAAATAGTTTTCATTTCATATATGTGAACATCCTTTGATGGATTTTAAACTTGTTTGAAGTTGATTTATTATGATACAAATCTTTCATATTGTATTAAAGGTTTTGTGATATGTTTGACTGTGGATGTTTTATTTTTATACCATTCATGGTTTATGGTTAAAGTATTGACATTTCGTATGCTAGTTTTAATAACAATTTTTATGTTATGTTTCAACCTTTTCATATGAGAAATGTATTGGACTTAGTATGTGACGGGTGGAGCCTGGTATAGCTCCTCGGTGAATCGGTAGGTCTCTTGCGACAATTAGACGTGGAATTCGCCAAGGCCTTTCCCAATTTGATATATGGTTTTGGCTGAGGCCTTAATCATTTTTAGACGTCTTGGCCGAGGCCTTGACAAAATATTTCAGAATGTCCGACATTATACATTCCCTCATTATGAAAATAATAATGATGGTTCATGTGGTTATTCTACTAGTAGAATACCTATGACTATGTTTTATTGTGGAATTATTTACTCAGCTCATATTCCTGCCATAAAGTTTTCATGTTTATTATTTTTAAAGGCATGTGTTTTGAATTATTCATTATTCCTAATGTTTATGTTATCTTTTACTCTATTTCTTACCCTTACTGAGCATTTAAGCTCACCCCTTTATTATGTTTAATTTTCCCAGGATATGAAGAAGTTAGTTATGAGTGACTTGAAGGCATAATCTAGGAGGCTTGGATGTTTCTAATGGAACAAACCAGTGTTTTAATTCTTTTCAAGTTGTCATTTTGATCTTATGTATGATCTTGTTTCCAATAATACTGAACTGATCAGTCTTTTGGGACATGATTCCTTGTATCATGCCAATGTTATGAAATAAAGCACCGAATTTGGTTAACTAGGGTCAGGGTGTTACATAAATTAAATCTTCAACTATTAATGGATAAGATCCTTACTTATAAAGGTATACATGAGGTATGTTTTCATGATTTAATTTTCCAAAAGCTGATATACTATGTTAATTATGACTAAATACAATATTTTTTTGTAGAATTATATATTAATACCAATTGAATGGATTTCCCCATGATTTTTTTATTCGTTAGTCCTCACGTCAGCTCTACAAAACAAAAATAAATAGAATCCAAAAAAAGGATAAAATAGTGGAAACTTGGCTAAATCATTTGAAATCTAACTTATAGATGATATACTCTTCTTAACACCAATGATGTAGGGGTAAAAACCTAAAATTTAATCATATAAAATATGTTTTCATTTATTTCACCACTTATTCCTTTTTGTATTTTTAGGAAATATTGGATGCTCATTATGGTCAATTTTGATACTCTAATGATTTATATCCTAGACTCAATGCATGGATACACAACAATCCGACCACACATAATGGAAATTTTCAATTTGTAACACACTACATCCAACATTTTAGAACTAAAATTCATGTTATATAATTTATATTATGTTTAAATGAGGATTTTGTTTTTATAGGGAGGTGTATAAATATCATGAAAATCATGGAATAGGGATATGAGTTAAGCATAAGGAGACTGAAAAGTTCTACAACTAGACAAGTATAAAACTATATATAATAATATTTCACTATCCAAGCACATATATAAACAAATTAATTATTTTTCTCAATGATTCTACAGTGTATGAAGCAAAAAAATGGAAAATATTTTGGTTATTATGTTTGTAAATTTGTGAGAGAGATCATATTCCATCAACAAACTAGCATCCCCAAAGAGGTATTTTCTAATATAATTGCTATTTAATTTAAGGAAATGGGTCCAAAATGTATACGACCATCATTAAAAGGTGAATTCATACTACTTATTTAATTAATTTTTTCATCATTTTATCTAATAGTTGTAAGTTATTTTCTATCTAATACTTATTTAGTCATTTTCATAGATATTTTAGGATGTCATATTTTTCTTTCAACTATACTCAAAAAGCTACAAAAGAGATAACATGTTCCTTTATTCCAATGTTACCACAATTTCCATTAATTTTATTTTCAACCTTCCAATATTGTATATTGAGTCAATTTTATTAGCTGAAAAACCTTTCTCATTGTTGAAAACCGTAATAGTGGAGGAATATCTTGTTCTCATTTTGGTGACTTCTCATGATATAATAGACAGAAAATCTTCCTCCACTCTTATGGTTTTCAACAACGAGAAAAGTTTTTAAGCTATGAACAATGAATAAATATTTAGTGTTGGCAGTTTAATAAAAAAATACAATGGTAATCTTGGTAACATTGAAAGTTAGGATATTTTTGAGACTTTGGGACGTGTAAGAATTAGCATCACCTCAATCCGACACACGGTATGACTGATATGACTCCAAGGGATTCTTTTTATTTAAAATTGACATTAATTTTAGTAAAAAAAGATAAATAACATACTCAAAACCATGAAAAAAATTTCATATTGTTTTAATAATTTATGAAAATGATCCAAAAGTCATTTGTGACTTATAGAAACCATCCACACCTCAATCTAATACACGATGTGCCCAGTATGAATCAATGTGTCTGTTATCAGTTTAAAATCAATATTTTAGTTCAAAATGTGTCACTCATTGAAAACTGAGAAAAATCACTCAAATTTTCTTGATAACTTAGGACATTGATTAATAAATCATTTTTGACATGTAGGAATCTATCTCATGTCAAAATGATATGCGATGTGACCATTGATTCAAAGTGCATGTTTCCAGTATAAAAGAAAATTTTAGTAAAAAAGACAAGTGACATACTAAAAAATAATCAAACATGGTTATATTGTTTTTATAATTTAAGAAAAATATCTATATTTCATTTGGTATGTGTAATACTTATCCGTGCCTCAATCTGATGCACAGTGTGACCAGTGTGACTCCAACAACGCCTTTTTATTTAAAATTGACATAAATTTTAGTAAAATTGAAAACTGACCTACTCAAAACTAAGATTACACATTCATATTGTTTTTATAATTTTTTAAAATGATCTATAAGTCATTTTTGATTTTTAGGAATCAACCGAACCTCAATATGATGCATAGTGTGACCAATATGACTCCAAGTGCATTTTTTTATTTAAAATTGACATCAATTTTATTAAAAGGGACAACTGGCCTACTCAAAACTGAGTAAATATATTCAGATTGTTTTAAGACTTTAGTGAAATGATCTATAAGTCATTCAATACATGTATGAATTAGCTTCACCTCAATTTGATGCACGATATGACTTATATGTCTCCAATTATGGATTTTTTATTTAAAATCAACATCAATTTTAGTAAAAAGTAAAACTGACCTACTCAAAACCAAGAAAGTGCATTTATATTGTTTTTATACTTTAAAAAAATGATCCATAAGTTATTTTTGATATTTAATAATCAATTGTACCTCAGTCCAATGCACTATGTGACCGATATGACTCAAAGTGTGTCTTTTAATTTTAAATTGACATCAATTTTATCAAAAAGAACAAGTGTCATTTTGAAAACCAAGAAAACACATTCAAATTATTTTGATACTTTAGTAAAATGATTCATGAGTCATTTGAGACATGTACGAATCACCCGAACCTCATTCTGGCAAACGTTATGGCTGATATGACTCCAAGTGAATCTTTTTATTTAAAATTAACATCAATTTTAGTAAAACAAAAATGTTACATACTGAAAACCAAGAAAAACATTTAGATTGTTTTGATATTTTATGAAAACAATTAATTTGTCATTTTTTATGTGCAATAATCTCCCTCACCTCAATCAGATTCATGGTGTGACCGATATGACTCCATTTACGTCTTTTTGTTTAAAATTGACATCAATTTTAGTAAAGAGGAAATTGACATACTCAAAACTGATCAAAGACATTCTAATTGTTTTGATACATTAGGGAAATGATCCATAGTTCATTTTAGATGTGCAAGAATCATACTCACCTTAATATGATGCATGGTGTGAATTTTTGAATCCAAGTGAGTCTTTTTATTTAAATTTGATATTAATTTTAGAAAAAAAGAAAATGTGACATACTACAAACCAAGAAAAGACATTCAGATTTTTTTATACTTTATAGAAATGATCCATGAATCATTTTTGATGTGTAATAATTTCCTACAATTCAATCTAATGCATGATGTGACCGATATAACTCCAAGGGTGTCTTTTTATTTAAAATTGATTCCAATTTTAGAAAAAAGAACAATTGACCTATTGAAAACTGAGAAAACACATTCATATTGTTTTGATAATTTAGTAAAATGATCTATGATTCATTTGGGACATGTATGAATCACCCGAACCTCAATCCGATGCATGGTATGACTGATATGACTCCAAGTGTTCCTTTTTATTTGAAATTGACATCAATTATAGTAAAAAGGACATTTGACCAACTCAAAACTGAGAAAACACATTCATATTATTTGATACATTAGAGAAACTATCCATAAGTCATTTTAGATACATAAGTATCAGCTTCACCTCGATCTGATGCACGGTGTGATCGGTATGACTCAAAGTGCCTGTTATTAGTTTAAAATAGACATTTTATTTCAAAACAAGTGTCACTCACTGAAAACCAAGAAAATGAACTCCTATTATCTTGATAATTTAAGAAATCAATTGATAAGTTATTTGTGATGTGTAGGATGTATTCTCATGTAAAACTGACACATGATGTGGCCAATATGACTCAAAGTGCATTCTTCTAGTTTGAAATGACATTTTAGTAAAAAACACAAGTTATATACTGAAAACTAGGTAAACACATTATTATTCTCTTGATACTATAGGAAAATTATCCATAAGTCATATTTCACGTGTAGAAATCAGTCTCACCACAATCCCATGCATGGTGTGACCGGTACAACTCAAAGTATGTATTTATTTAAAATTGACATTAATTTCATTAAAAAGAACAATTTAAATACTCAAAATTGAGTAAACACATTAAAATTATATTGATAATTTATTATAGTGATCCATAACTCATTTGTGATGTGTTGGAATCAACCACACCTCAATACAATGTACATTGTGACTGGTATAACTCAAATTGTCTTTTTTTAAAAGTTGACATTTTTTAAATATATTATTTCATATTAATGTTTAATTTATTTATTTATAATATTACTAACATAATATTTGTTTTTATTATATAGTTGTATTATTTTTCTCATGTTATGGTGGTTTTTTGGCAACAGATACCATGGACAGACCTTTTTGTGAGGGGATCATGGGTGCCAAAGATGATAAAACATCAATGCTTTTAAATGTTTTTGGATAGTAATTATAAATGTAATTATACAAAACATTGTTTGAAATTTATATAGTAGTGTTCCTTTTGTTGTCATGATATAAAATTTATTTCAATTAAATTATATATTTTTCATATAGGTAAGGTTTCTACAGTGTACTGTTATACAAACATCACACTATAGCAAGTGGTGCCTTTATCAGAGCTATTTCAAGCACCGATAAAGGCTGGCATTTATTAATGATTTTTTAGCACTGATAAAGGGGACCCACCCTTTAACATTGATGAGGTCAGCAAAACTTTTTTAGCACTGTTAAAGTGCATATCAATAGTATCAGAAATTTAGTGCAAAAAAATGAGTTTTATGAATTAGATGAAGATGATAACCAAGAATTATATGAATGGTGTGCCAAGTATTTGAAACCATATTTTCTGCTCATGTTGTATCATATAAAGGTACTTGGGTAATTACTAATAAAGTGGTTCTAATGATTTTGGAGTTCCTTCATGATGCATTTGGTGAAGCTAATACCCTTACAACATTCTATTAGATGAATAAAATCATCAAAAAAGCATGTACTTGACTATACAAAAATACATGCATTCCCTAATGATTACATTTTTTTGGGTATAAGATTATGATAAATAATAATGAAAAATATTTCACCCAAGTAGATGAAAATCAATAAGAAGCATTAGGAGAAAAAATTAATGTAACACCTGGAAGAAGAAAAAAGAATAAAACTCCTACAAATGTGTTGCATTACCTTCCTCTGAAATCATGCTTTCATATGTTATTATTTTCATCCAAGACTACTCATGATATTAAGTGTAATTATTTTTAAAGTAACAAAAATAATTTGAAAATACATCATAAATATTCAACAACATGGAAGGTGTTTAAATCAATATATCCATATTTTTTGTATCCTAGGAATATATATTTTGGATTGGTTTCTGATGGTTTTAACACTTTTGGTACTTTATGTACTAATTATAGAATGTGACAAGTTTTTTTGATCCATATAATATTTCTCCATTGATTTTTATAAAGAATACTTCCATCATTATCTTGATGACTATTCTGAGAAAGAAAATTTCTTGAAATGATATTGATATATACCTCTATACTTTAATAAAGGAATTGCAAGTATTTTGCGATGATGGAATTGAAACATTTGATGCATCAATGAAAAAAATATTAAAAATGAATGTTTATTTAATGTGTTATATTAATGGATTTTATATACTACGACACTTATCTAGTTTGAAAACACATACTAGTTTGACTGTTCCACTTTGTAATTTTTATTTTGAATCTCAATGATTATATCATTGAAAAAATTCATGATTTCTATGTCATTAATGATTTCTTGATGTGTATTATAAATTTATGTTTATAAATATACAATTCATTGGAGATTTGTAATTGAGAATGTTGTTGAAGGTTCTATTTGGTTCATAAATATTTTTACAATTAATGAATATCACAACCGAATTTTTAAAATGTAATCTTTTTAAATAATCAGAGAAAGGGGTATAAGGAATAAAATTCGATTTAGTTGGAACATAATAGTGGAATTAAATTAATATTTATTTGAAACATCCTTATTGGGATTTTAATTTTCTTTGTCATAATTTTGATGTAATGAATACTTAGAAGAATGTATGATAAAGTAATTTTGACATTTCTCAATGAGAAGGGTAAATAAAAGGATCACCTTAATGATTGTAAGGATTTGGATGCAATTAATATAAATCATGATTTGTGGGAAAATTATAATTGATTGTATCATTTGACTATTTTTTAATGATAAACTTAGAGAAATATATATTCATTTGAGAATTAAAGAATAAAAATGTGCCATATGGATATTGAAGTAATATTTAAAGGTGTACTAAATTAAAACATTAAAAGATATATGGATTTAGATGTCATGAATCATATATTATGATGGCTTAGTCGATACCCTTGACATTGTGTAATATGTTCCATAAAAAGTAACTGCTATTCTATTTGAGTGGTGCACCTTCATCGGAGAGCTTTACAGGAAACATCTAAATCCAACTAATCTAGGAAAAATTCAACAAAGATTTTTTCTGACAGTTTTTCATTTGGATATGTTATCTACCCATTCATTTTCCACATCATGGTTTATTTGAATATTCATTTGGTTGAGGAATATAAACATAGTGGACTTGTACACTATCAATGGATGTATCCAATTGATAGGTACATTAATATTATTTTTCTTTTCACTAATGAATTCAGTTTTATCAAATCATCATGAAAATTTTCTTAATATGTTTCTTATATTTTTCTCATTAGGTACATAGGTATTTTGAAATCATATATGGGGAATAAAACTGAAATATAAGGAACTATTTCTGAAGATTACATAGAAGAAGAGGGTTTGACCTTTTTTTCTAGTTATTTGGATGGGAGTGAGACTAGATTCAATCATGTTGGATATGATGATGTAATATCTTATAATTATCATTTTGAGAAATAATAATCGGTATTTCCAACTAGAGGACAACTAGTTAGAAAGGGTAAAAATTTAACACTGGTTGGATAAGATTAACTACAAGAACATACATATATAGTGCTCAATAGTCTTATTTCAGATCCATTTATTGACGAATTGATATTTCAAATAAAGGTAAGGCTAAAAGGTCAGGATTTAAATGAGATGTAATTAACAAAAGATGTTAATAAGGATTTTGTCAAATGGTTTACCCATTGTGTAATTACATAATAATATTCATATTATTTATGTGTAGTTATTTTGTTGAGGTTTAAATTAACACATTAAATATTCTTTTCTAGACATTGAAATTTTAGAATCAAGATGAAATGTCATATGATTTGACGTTTTTGGCTTGAATTCCTCTAAGGGAAATCAAGATATTTGATGCGAACAATATTCTTTTCTTCATGTGTTGAATAATTAATCATGAAGAAGTATTGAAAATGTAAAATATTTTTATATTTACAATTATAGAGGTGGGATACAATAGAAATTTGTATGATATCATCAAATTAAACTATCAAGGTCATTTTTCAGTTGCACTAGTCTAATGTAAGTGGTTCTACATTTTCAGTGGTATAATAAAGGATCCATTTTGTTTTACTTATGTAAAATTCCCTCCCTTGATCCATACTAGTGTGCATGAAGACCATGATCTATTTATATTCTCTTTATAAGTGAATATGGTTAATTATGTAGATGATGTAGTACATGAAAGTCAAAGTGTTGTTGCACACTTAAAACTGAGAGACTTATATGATATGGGTGATGAAGTTTAATTGATACATTGTAACAGTGAAACTCATCAACCACAAAACATTCAAAATTTTTCTCTAAGAATATTGAATCAATTATAGTATGGGGTGAAAATGAATTACTTTTCACAATGGAGGTTGATAATAATGAGGAAAATGAAGATGAAGATAATTAAATGTATAAATTAGCAATGAAACTATATTAAAATTTAACATTTGTAAGTGTTTCATACATATATACATTTTTCTATTTTTTCTTTTTTGTATAAAAATTACACTTAAAACTTTTTTTTTCATTGAATATATTCTATGAAAATTTTAATTTTAGATTTCTGAGAATAAAAATTTTTGAGATCCTAGCTGATCATCATCTCAGAGCACACCGCCTCAACCATCAACTTTATTGAATCTGAGTGATTCTTTTTTACCAAATACTTTTAGAGAGCCACCAACTTCCCAAGATGTTGTTGGTAGCCTGTCATCTAATGTACCTCCAATGGTGGAACTATTGGTGACTTCTCCATATGGGGGTTATTGGTGAGTTACCATTAATATAAAGTAGGTCATTATAGAAAAACAATATATTTTTATTAATTATTTATTGATTTTTTCAAAAAGACAAAGATAACAATTGAAGAGATACAAATATGAATACAAAAATGTATGGGAACTAAAATACTTTATACTTATCAATCTATTTGATGTTTCGGGGTGCCTATTAGTGATGCTGCAAGAATATATGGAAATATTCTTGGATATCTTTCTTACTAGATGGAGTGACCTCCAATTAATTATAAATATTGGAGGCATATTCTCATTGATTAGAATAATGTAGTGTTTGAAAAAAAATTAATGGTATTACTAATTTAATATTCAATAATAAATAATATAAAATGTGTGGGTAAAATTATTTATATACTTATAAAGTGTTATATTATTTATTTATAGATTTTTCCCATTTCGATGTCCTTAACTCCAATTCTTTCCCATGGCCCTTGAAAATTTTGAGCAAGAAAGGGAAAGTCATTATATAGAGGTAATGGTATAAGTTTAATGAAATTGTTATGATATAGCCAAACAAGGCTCGATCTGAAACTACCTCAATCTCACATCCACAGGCAAGGGGTTGTCAACAAGCACCGAAATTCATTACTAATATGGTAGAACTTTTCTTGACTACTTACACACACACACACCCAACCATCTCGATGTAGAAGTGTAGATGAATAATAATAAAAATATGCAACATATAGAGAATAAGCATGCATGCAAAAACCTCTAGGGATTATAATACTATGATAATTTAAACTAAAAAGTATAGGGGAAAAATATACTTCCAACCGAAAAGATGTCCCAACCTTAAAAAACTAGAAAATAAAAGTTCCAAGTTAGCCTAACTATAGATCTTTAAGCCCTGACCACCATACATGGTGTAATGCAACAAATATCCCTATGATCTTATTTAATCCCTAATTACCTTCCCATCGTATACATAAGAGATGACACATGTGGTAAAATCTAGTGAATGGGTGAGTATTTACATACCCAGTAGGATGCCCCAAAAGTTGAAGGGGGAATAGTAATAGAAACAATAAGAATAGAAAGATAAACCCATAAAAAAGAGTAATGAAATTCAACAACATGGATATATATATATATATATATATATATATATATTCTAAAAAAATATTAGATGAGAGATAAATGGGATATCCATCTCACAATCCAGGCTAAGAAAGAGTGACAACAGTTCCATAAGTCCATCAATGATGCCCATCATCTTGCATGTCTATATGAAGAAACATAAAAATCAAGAAAAACAATGCCATAGTTCCACAGATTAAAGGGGACACAATATCTAGTTAGAGGACCCATTTCATACAACAGGAGGGTAACACTCAGTAGATAGAGGACCCATAGCCTAACTCCAAAGGAGGGTTTCACTTTGATGGTTGATGAACCTTGCCCCGACTCTATAGTATGGTGCCACTCGATAGTTGATAGAGGACCCATGAAATATCCAAGTATTATGGTGACACATGGATATTAAATAGAGGATACATGCCCTTCCCAGTAGGAGGGTTTCACTCTAGTGGATGAGGACCCATAACCTAATACAACTTGAGGGATCCACTTATATTTCAGATAGAGAATTAATTCCATGCCCAATAAAAGGGTGACAATATAGTGGTAGATAGAGAACCCATTCCCTACCCAGTAGTAGGGTGCCACCCTAATGTATATGGTGATCATTCCTAACCACTATTTTCATCGAGAACCTCCTAAAGAGGTGTTACAAATGGAAAATATCACATTTTATATGAAAATCCACCAAAAAGGATATCGTCACATTCTATTAAAAAATAAAAAAACACTTAGGATAGGTTACTAGCAGGCCAAAATCTGAGTCCAAATGAATGAGATAAAAGATGTAAAAGTTTACTCAAAAGGAAAGTATAGGTATACAACATGTAAGGGGACCCACATGGCATGTGGTCCCGTTCCGCAGCGTATCTGTGTCCCTTCCAGCACATGATCACTACCCATGTAGTTATACATGGAGTGTAATGGGGACTACATGACATACCTCAGTCACCCAGGGTCATGCCTGTTCTCCATTCCATGTATGTATAAACTTGATCATGCTTGTGTACTCCGGTGAAAAACATGTCCTCATACATGGTGTTCCACTAGTTTCCTTTGAGTCATGTCTGTATACCCTATCTGTGTGCTGATACATGGAATGTACTTGGCCATGACCATGTCCATGTACTCCCAGAGTACATGATAGTTCTCCATCATTGGGTCACATGGTGTGTGGGGGTCCCATACGACATGTGATACTTATAAGCATATGAAACCCTATCACTGATCATTTTTGAGGAAAATGCCACGTATTATTCAAAACTACATGACATGTAGTTTATTTTTTCCCAAAAAATCAGATTTTTTATGTGGATTCAAAATCTAGACTCTCCACTTAGAATCTTACCTCCAGGACACCCGAAATCATAGGGGGAGTCTTTTTTCATCATTTTTTTCAATTCTTTGGTTGGAAATATGACTTTAATCAATCCACCCAACACTTGTACGAACCTCATATGTATCCCATATCGTTCCATATATGTTATGGATATTGGATCCATGATGGAATAATCAGAAACCCAAAAATCATCCAAAATATATCCATGATTTTCCAATCCATTCACCACATATAAATCTTCCATCAATCCAGGGTCCGATCGGGCTCAATCCCACCTGGAAAGATCAAATTGAGACCTTGTAATTCAATAGACGAAGAACATGAAGATTGATTGGGAGAAAGGAATAATAAAAAAGGTTCATAAATCAGTGGACAAGATATCTTGGAAAAATAATCCAAATTTGGATTCACGGGGTGAGAAACATGGCACAAATGATATAGATTGAATAATCAATTTTAAATCAGTGTACAGGCACATGAAAAGTCTTGAAATTGATGCCGATAAAAGGAAAATCATTCTCACACTCAATATTTTAATCAAATGGAGAATAACCCACAAAAGATGATTCATACCTCAAGATTTTATTATTCATCAATAAAGAACTCACTCTCTAATGAAGAAGAGAAGTTGTTATGTTCATTGCACCCTGATTCACCTAGATCCAGAGTCTTATTGTTATATGATCTTGATCCATAAACTAGAGGTGGTATGAATATCCTCTCAATGGTACCAGGGGTATGGGGATAATATTAGAGATATGCAATAATGGAGTAATTATAGGGGATCTTTGTTTAGTTCAACTAAAAAATTAACTTAATCAATTATTTAATTAAACCACAAAATGCACTCGCCAATGGCTGTTTTATCCAAATGTCCCACAATGGCCTATTTAAAGTCACATATAGGTTAAAAATAATGTTTCAGACTCAACCATGCTATTATATTTTCAATCTGAGACACCTTTAAAGATAAATCCCATTTTCATTAAGAAACTGTTCCCACGTGATATCAAATATTTTTTAATATTTTTAAAAAATTAATTTCAGGCACACTGAGCCTCAAAATCACACAACATCTATGTTCCTTTCTCTAAAAATATTTCTAGATATATTTTAATGTATTACAAGTAAAAAATAGGGTCTCTAAATTATTCAATCCTTCAATCATTTATTTCCTGAAAAGAAAAAACCAAACAAAAATCTTGGGATACTAAGCCCACATCTTGCTCTCATACTTTCAAGAGATCTCCTAAATCCTTCCATGCTTCCAAAACACACACACTAAGGGAACGATTCATCCATGCATGGTCCTATTCTTTAAATCCTATATTTCAACCAAGTGATCCAAAAAAGTAGATCCATCCTCGACGTCCATCTTTCCCCAGTCAATAACGTATGTAGGGTCATTCATGTATCTCTTCAGCTATGACACAAGGAATATGTATTGCACCCGATCCAACCATGGGTGTAGGGAGAGGAAGTAGGAAAACTTTCCAAGCATCTAAAAGATATAAAAATTGGTTGATAAACCTTGGGGGTAACTTGCCTCGTCATTCTAATATCCGCAATCATCAGTATGGGGGAGACTCTCAGGAAAATGTGGTATCCCTACTCAAACTCCAAGGGAATATGATATCGATATACATAATATTTATTCATTCTATAAGCCGTATTTATCCTCTTGCAGGTGAACTAGACCTTCTCCATCATCACATGAACCATCTCTAGCCTAACAATAGTTTCCCCACCGATCTTAGTCCAATATAAGGGTGACCTGCATGGTATCCCATAAAGGATCTAAAAAGGTTACATACCAATAATAGAGTGGTATATATTATTGTAAGAAAATTATAATAATGGAAAGTGGTCCTCCTAGCTCTAGGAAAAGTCAAACACACTATCCCTCTTCATATCACCCAACACCTAGATAGTGTTCTCTATCTGCCAACTTGTTTGGGGGATGGAAGGCCGTTCTCATCCTCATATGGGTCCAAAATACCTCATGAAAGCCTCTCCAAAACCATGAAATAAACCATGAATCATGGTCAGAGAAAATAGTTGAGGGAACACCATGAATGTGAATAATCTCTTATACATAAAACTTTACCAAAATCTCCACCGAACTCTGTTGCCTGATAGCAAGGAAGTGCGCTGACTTCATGAGTCAGTCAACTATCACCCAGATGGCATCACAACCTATCACTTTCCCTGGAATACCTTTCACAAAGTATAGGGATATGTCATTACACTTCCACTTCAGGATCTCAAGAGGCTATAATAAACCTTCCAGAACTTGGTTCTCATCCTTCAACTACTTACTGGTGAGACATCAAGAGATGAACTCATCCATTATCTATCACATACCGTCCCATAAAACCTACCTCTTAAGGTACCTATGAATCTTCTGAAAACCAGTAAGTACAACCAATGGATATGTGTGAAACTCCCTCATAACCTCCTCCCACATCATGATTGGGACCACCTTCCGTCACTGGAAATAGATGACGTGATTCCCTCCTTCAAAAAATTCATCTATAGAATCTATTAAGGTTATCTTATCATGGAAGACCTCATAGTCGATGTCTCCCAACTGGGAACCTATCACATACTAGAGGAGGATAGGATTCAACACCATCAAATGAAGAAAAAAATAACCCTCTTTCTTAACAAGGGTTAGGAATAATGAATCCAACTACTCAGACCCCTCTTACACCAAATGAGTCTGGGACTTATTTCAATGGGAATCTTCCACCATGTTCCACTTCCTAGGATTATAGACTATCTCAAAGTCATAGTCATGCAGGAAATCCAACCATTGCCTATACCTCAGGTTTAAGTCTCTCTATGTGAAGACACACCTAAGGATAGAATGGTTTGAGTAAACCAAAATGCACTCTCATAAAAGAAAAATCCTGCACATATTCAGAGGAAAGACTACCATTTCTTGCTCCAGGTCATGAGTCAAATATTTATTCTCATGAGGTATCAAATTACTTGACTCAAATGTGATAACTTCATGTATCTTCATCAACATGTAACCAATCCTAGCTCATGATGAATAAAAAAAAACAAAATTACTCCATGCCCTCCTTCAATAGTTTCAAAATAGGACAACTCACCAGCCTCAGCCTCAACGCCTCCAAGGATCTTTGAAACTACTCAATCTAGGTGAATGAATTCCCTTTCTGCATTAGGGTGGTGAAAGGGGATGAAATCTTGGATATGTATACCATACAAATCATTTATTACCTCACCCAGCTAATAAAACCCATAAAATATGACACTATATTGGGTGTATCCCAAGAAAGAAATGCATCGATCTTTTCTAGGTCAGTAGATAATACATTCCCAAAAATTAAATTCACTAATAATTGAACCATGTGAATTTATAAATGGTAATTTAAGATATTTCTATAAATTCGGTGCTCCAAAAGAAAATCTAGGACCATCCTTAAGTGATATTCATGATCCCCTCTTACGTAGAGTATATGAGTATCTATTTTATGAAGAGAAAAAAAATTGGTCCAAGTATGGTTGGAGGATCCAGTTCATTAAATCCATAAATATAGTAGGGGAATTCTTCACACCAAAGGACATCACCAGGAAATCATAGTGTAACGTCCCAAATCTGGGTGCCACCCAAAGGTGCCCCAAACCCAGTTGGTCACATGAACTTAAGCACATTTCCCCAAATGCTAGAAGCTGCTGACTAGAAGTGAGGTAGAAGTTGTGATATTGGGGAAACTATTCCCTCATTGGTAGAGTATGCACAACAGAACAAAAATATTAAACAATAGTAGAAACAGTAATTACAACAAAATTAAATAGCATAAGACTGAAAATAAATCCAAAAAAAAAACACTATATATATATATATATATATATATATGATGCATGTCACACGTGTCTAAGAAAGCAACCAAACAAGTCACAATGCTGGAAATTAAATACAGAAATCAAAGTGAAAAAAAGAAAGTAAACTCCAACAGCATCGTAAGCCTCAGCTTGGTCTCATTCTCTCCCTCTCCAATAGAAATCAAGTACTTGATGAAGAAGGGAGCTTGACCTTATCTATACCTGCAATCATGTAATTTGTTTGGGTCTAAAGAATAACCCAAACAAGGTGTGAGATGAATCCTAGTAGGCAACCACAAAAATATTTCTTCCTAACAATCTGTGAATATATATATAAGGAAATATGTAGAAATGAAGAAATAAAATAGGAAGTACTACAAAGTAAACAATACTACAGTTTTTAATTACATTCATTTACATTTATTATTCAATCTGTTGAAATATATAAACCTTGGGATCTATCCTAAACTCTATATACTCTTTGAAAGTAAAAAAACAAATGTCTCAAAATACCATCTAAACAAAAAAAGTAAGACCGAATCCAATCTTGTGCTTTGGATTGGAAGAAGATTCAAAATAATTAAATTATTCAACAATGACCCTTTGAGAAAGTTCTCACAGTTTAATACCCCTGGTCTAACATAACAATAATTAATTTAATAACAACCCTCTAGGAAATCTCTTACTATCTAACCCTTTTGGTCTAATATAATATCAAACAATTATAAACAACCACCTAGGAAAGCTCTCATAGTCTAAACCCTTTGGTCTAATATAATATCAAAAACTATAAACAACCACCGGGTCAAGCTCTCAAGGTCTAACCCTTGGGTCTATGACCACATGGTATCTCTCACGGTTAATACCCATGGGTCAAAATTTCAGTAAAACATAAATAAATGACCCTCCATCAGGAAGCTCTCACAGTCAATTCCCCTTGGTCAAACCTTCTCAATTCATATCTCAAGCATCTCACATAATCATCAACTCCATCCTAAAAAATCAAGGCATGGGAAACAAGGCAATCCTAACAGGAATCCTAGACGAAACAACCATAACCAACCAAACAAGGGAAACGCACCCACAGGGTATCCCATAAACAAGGTATCTAATCCTACGAATAATAAACTACCATTTATCAATTTAATAAACCATAGAAGGTGATAAACATGGTTAAATTCCAAATCAAGCAATACCTCAAACATGGGTATGCAACACTTTTAGCATATATAATCGAAATATAAACTATGAAAGGTATAAAATACCTACCTTGATGTCATATGATTAATATAATTGAAAGTAGACCATTGAATCGGCCCAGATCGACGTAGATCAATGGGATTCGAGTGCACCTGATGGTTTCTCAATCAGATCTCAGATGGAGAATCGAGGGTTCGATCTTTATTCATCTTTCCCGAGCACTCATGTTTGAAACATTGGAAGAAGAAGTCAGTTATAGACATGAGACGTGGCCCCGCTCCGATATATCAATTAAAAAGAAAAGGACACGACATGTTCATTTAAACAACACACTATGTATTAACCTTAACCAGACTACAGATTAAGCGGTCTTCTAGGTCACCACATGGCCATGTACTCAGCCTTTACACAGCCAGTACGCAGCTGTATGCGAAAACTGAGTACACGACATGTACACAGACGTACACGACGTGTACTTAGAAAATCTTCATTTCATTATTTTCCTAAAAAAAACCCAAAATAAAGATCCATTCCTAAAATGAAGATCTGGGTTCTTACAAACTTCCCCCCTTAATGCAATTTGTCTCCAAATTTCCCTTCCAAGGGTAGTGAAGAAGAATATGTGAACAATTCCGACCACTATGATTGCACATTGGCCTCCCTCTCCCAAGTCCCATCCTACAATCTTCCATGCTTCCATAGTACCCATACTATAGGAACATACCATCCACAAAGAACCTTCATGATGTAATCTAAAATCCAAATAGGGTGCTCCTCGAAGGATGCATCCACCTATAACTCAACCCCCTCAAGTTAAAAAACATGAGACGTGTCTGAAAATTAATGTTGTAGTTGAGAAACATGAAAGACGTCGTGCATAGACTGATGCCTTCAAGGAAACTACAACTGATAGGAAACTATCCCGATTTTCTCTAAAACCTCATACATCCCAATGTATCTCAGTGAAAGCTTCACCTGTATCCTAATCCTTCTGTGCCCCAACCTCGGTGTCACACCAGAAAACTTTATCTCCAAACTCGAACTCTAGAGGTCATTTCTATCTATCAACATAAGATATTTGATGAGACTATGTATTATGAATCTTCTTCTAAATCAACTCCACATGCTCAATGGTCTCCTAGACAAGATAAGGTCCCAGCATAGCTGCCTCTCTTGCCTCCAACCAACATAGGGGTGATCAGAATGGCCTACTGTACAAATCCTCATAAGGTTCCATCTGAATCATTTCCTGATAGTTATTATTATAGAAAAAATCCACCATGGGTATGTGTCCATCCCAAGAGCCCCAGAAATGTAAGACGCATGATCGAAGCATGTCCTCTAAAACCTGAATTGTGTGCTCGGACTAGCCATATATCTTGGGATGGTATGATATAATCAGAAGTACCTGTCCACCCAAATTCCTCTATAGTCTCTTCCAGACATGAGAAGTAAACTAGGAATCCCTATCTGAAACAATAGAGTGCGTAACCCCATGAAAACATACTATATCTCAGATGTAAAACTTTCCAATCTCATCCACACTGATGATTTTTTTGATTGTAAGGAAATGTGATACCTTTGTGATGCTATCGATAACAACCCAAACCGCATCATTTCCTTAAAACTATCTTGGAAACCCTATCACAAAATCTGTCGTGAAATCATTACACTTCCATCAAGAATGGGAAACTACTGTAAAATCCCTTCCAGTCACTGATTATCCACCTTCACCTGATGATAGGTGGATCATCTCATAACAAAACCTACTATATCCTTCATCATACCTGGACACTAATACAACTGATTCAAATATAAACATATCTTAGTGACACCAGGATGAACTACCCAAATTGAGGAATGAAAATCTTGAAAAATCTCTCCATCTGTTTCTACTGACAGCCATACATGCCCATGAAAATGTAAAACCTAATCCTCATCTATGGTCTACCCAAGAGTAGGGTCCTCTCCTGATATACTCTCCCATAGGATTAAGCCTTCAAAATCTGATAGCTTCCCCATTTTCACTCGATCTAGTAGATTAGAGGTAACAACTATATAATAAAGAAACATTTTCCCCTATCTATCAGGCACCTCCAAATGTATCTCATAGAATAGATCCATAAGTTGCCACTCACTACTATCCTCCTGAACTACCTATATCTGAGTCTTCCTTCTCAATGCATCAACCGCTGTGTTTTATTTCCCAAGTGTTTAAGCAAGCTCAAATTCAAAAGACTGAAGGTACTCAACCCACCTTTTCTATCTCAAATTCAGATCATGATAAGTAAAGATAAACTTGAGGCTTTTTTGGTCTATGTACACCACAAAATGCTCTCCCAAAAGATAATGTCTCTAATAATGCAAAGCATGCACAACTGCAGCTAACTTGAGATCGTGCATAGAGTAGTTCCCCACATGTAGCCTCAACTACCAAGAACCATATGAAATGAATTTCCCCCCCTATATAAGCACTGATCCTAGCCCGATACCTGATGCATCATAGTAAATGGTGTAACTCTTTCCCGACTCCAGAAAAATCAGTATCGGTGCTGAAGTCAAACTTCCTTTTAGCTCATGAAAGGCTGAATCACAGAATTATTTCCACATGTACTTTTCACCCTTCTTAGTTAGGCCCATTAATTGTGATACTATGTAAGAAAAGTCCTGAATAAAGAATTTTTAGTAACTAGCCATCCCCAACAAACTATGTACCTCCAAGATGTTCTTCAGCTACTCCTAGGAAACTATCGCTCTCAATTTCTTTGGGTCTACTGATACTTCTGTATCTAAGATGTCATGACACAAGAAGTGAATCCAATCCATCAAAAAGTATCACTTTGAGAGATTATCATATAACTGATTCTCTCTCAGTGTACTCAATACAATCTCAAGATGGGTGGCACAATCATGTAAAGTGTTAGAGTACACCAAGATATTATCCATGAAGACTACAAAAAATGAATCCATGTAAGGATAGAATGCTCAATTCATTAGTTCCATGAAAACTTCCAGCATGTTCATGAGACCAAACTACATAACCAAATACTCATATAGACCATACATTCTCCAAAAAGCTGTAAGAGGTATATCTAATGGTGTAACACACAACTGATGATAACAAGATTTCAAGTCAATCTTTGAGAACACCTGGGCTTATCAAAGCTGATCAAAGAGATCATCAATCATTATAAAGGGATATCAGTTCTTGACCTTCAATTGGTTCAGATTCTGACAATCCATACATAGTATGAGGGTACCCTCTTCCTTCTTTTCAAAAAGAATAGGCGAACCCCAAATAGAAGTAATGAGTCAGATGAAACTCTTTGCCTGCATCTCATCTAACTGCTTCTTGAGATCTTGTAAATCTAGTGTAGCCATCCTACACAGAGTAATAGAAACTGGTTCCAATCCTAGCACAAGATCAATAGAGAAATCCACCTCTCGATCTGGAGTTAAATATGAAAATTCATTAGGAATGATATTTATGAAACAATCCACCACTAGAGGAAAGTCCATATGTGAAGTACCCTGGTCATCTAGATACAAAATAGCAATATGGGCTGTAATTCCACCAACCCATGATGCTTGGGTCCATATCTTCTCACCTTGACATCCCATTCTCCCTTGTGTAGAAATAATCCACCCTCTAGTGACGTGAAACTCACCCTATGATGATAACAGTCAACAAAGACCTGAAAGGAGACCAACCAGTCCATTACAAGAATGACATCGAAGTTGATTATCTTGAAGACATAGAGGTCCCATAATAAGTGAAACCCAACAAAATCAAAAGGAAACTCCTTTAATTGACATATAGTAGTCATCCTAATCCCTAATGGAGTGTCTAGCATCATAACATCATCAATAGTAAAGATACAAAGACCAAGTATCTACACAATGGAAAAAAATATAAAACTATGGGAATACCCTGTATCTAAAAGAGAAATAGCTAAAAGAGAGGCAACTAGAATCATACCTATAACCGTAGAGGGTATGGGATCCTACTCTTACTGGGTTTGTTCCATCACAAAAGTCTGACCTGTACCGTGGCCTTGCGCCATTCCTGGATATCCTGAGCTGATCCACCCTACTGTCACTGAAAACCTGTCATCTGGCTACCACAACCATGACCACCTCCTCGGCCTGACGATCCCCAATTCCTTGAATGATACGAAATTGGTGGTCCTGATCCTAGACATGGAGTCATAACAGATCCATTATCATTAGATTATAGTGAGAACTTCTAGAAAAAACACTAAATATGGCCCATCTTGCTGCAAGATTGGCACTCAACTGGGTATTTTGAGCACTGAGGTCTCAAATGACCACTCTTCCCATTCCAGTAACACACCACTGGGCTACTTGAAGACACATCCCATGAAAGCTCCATGAAGTGCTTCCTTATATCAGTCAAAAGAGTACCAACCATAGATGATGAATTTCCTAGGATCACAGCTCCTAACTCCCTTATATTGCACTCAGTAATCAGCACCTGGTTTACTATAGTAGTCACTAAAGTCAACCTGAAAACATTCACCTGCGATCAGATTTCATAGTTGAGACCATCCTCAAATCGCCTAGCCAGTGATAACTCGTCACCTCCCAAAACATGTGTAAAGCACTGAAGATATGTAAAGTGAGAAGAGTAATCCATCACTGAAAGAGCACCCTGATCCAAATGCATAAACTCCTAGGCTTGGTCATCCCTCAACGTATCGGGGTAGATGTAATCAAAGAAGGTCCTCTAAAACTCTTCCCAATCCATATCCCGGTGACATCTCACCTGTGAGATAACGTCCCACCATCTCTTGGTGGAATCATGTATCATGTAAGTTTTGAGATTCACCCTCCTATCAAGAGGTGTCTTCAAATGCTCTAAGATAGAAAGCATGGCCTCCAACCATGACTCTACAACCTATGGTACTCCAACCCATTAAAAATAAAGAGGATGATACTACTAGAACATCCGTGTCAACTCTTCCATTGTTAGGGAATGATGTGGTTCTCCCTAAAAATTCTACAACAATATCACAAATCCGTCACAAAACTATGCATCAACACCTACGTCCAGTATAAGAGCTAGTGCCAAGACGAGTATGATGGGAGGATCTGTTGGTAGTCCTTGATCTACCATTTCCAGTGTCTGATCATCACTTTGTATCTAGAATACAATCGGAGGATGCCTCGGTGGCATTCCTCTGCAAGTTCAAGCACACACCTCAGTACAAGATTATCAAGGACTGCAACTTAGAAGTAAAAGAATGGAAAAGGAGAAGGAAAACATTCATGTTTTACAAAAGAGGGTTACCTGAAGTGTATAAAAAATACACGAAGTGTTCCCTTTAAGACTTAACATGGATGTTTACCTCTTCTAACATGGTCATGTAACACCCCATAAACATGGCATGTTCCTATTGAGACATGCCATCAAAGTTCCATACACCTGTGTCGTTAGTCACACGGCTAGATACATGGTCAATTACTACATGACATGTATAAGCTATACACAGCATGTACAACCCAAGTTTCATCCACCTGCGTCATTAGTCCCACGACCGTATACATGGTATTTTAAAGTACGGTATATATTCCCAGTACACAACATGTTTTACCAAACATTTATCAACCCCGTGTTTCTGCTCACACAGTTAGTCACACAGTTAATAACTACACATCATGTACATATAGTACACAATGTGTACTTAAGAAAAGTCATTTCTTCTAGAACAGAAGAATACATGGCATGTGTTCATAACATCACACGCCGTATTTTCTAGGTTTTCTAGATAGTAAGCCTCTAAATGTTATCCAAAACCCCAAAAATCTCAAAATTTAGCTAAGGCATGCCAAGTTCCAATCTGTGAGAGACCATACTCCCCGTGAATCAATGTTTTTCATCCTTATTAATATCATATTAATTGAATTTAATTAAAGTTCAAACACGATCCACCAAATTCTGATCTAGAAGGGCCCATAACACCTCAGGGACCAAAGCTTGGGGTCCACCCCAATGAAAATTTACATATACCAATACCCTATCAAAATAGTAGGTATTCCATCATGACATTTATCACAACAACATGCATATCTAGCATGACATCTATCACAGCATCATGCAATCAGTAATGCTCTCTAAATGGAATGACAATAATGCATGACATGTGATCTCTAGAAAGTGCCTATATGATTCATGGGATGTCATAGCCTCATCTCATTGGGTTAAAAAAAAATATAACCTCAATAATATCAACGATAACAGCACAAAAAAATTGAATCACCCAACAATGAAATCAAATCAACTGTAACAATTGAAAAACTAGAAAAATTGAAATATTTGAGGTAACTTGGATTTTCCCTGTACACTGGGTAGCTACTCCTGAGAAAATATTATTACCAACTACTATTCATTCCTATCCTAGTCTATTAGATCCAAATAGTAAGGAAAATTAGGAAAGGAAAATCCTATGATACCACTTTGTAACGTCCAATATCCGGGTGCCGCCCAAAGGTTCCCCAAAACTGATTGGTCACATGACCTAAAGCGCATTTCCCCAAATGAAAGGGGCTTCTGAATAGCAACGAGGGCTAAGGGCTGATATTGGAAAAAATATTCCCTCATTGGCAGAGTATACACATTGGAATAAAAAAAGTAAATGATAGTAGATATAGTAATACCAAAAAAAGTAAATAGCATAAGATTAAAAGTAAATCCAACAAAGAAACAATATATATATATATATATATATATATATATATGATTCATGTCACATGTGTCTATGAAAGAATCCAACCAAGTCACAATTATGTAAATACAATACAAGAATCAAAGTACAAAAAAAGCATATAAACTCCAACATCATCGCAAGACTCAGCTTGGTCCCATGCTCTCCAACTCCAACAACAATCAAGTACTCGATGAATAAGGGCACTTTCCATTATCTATACCTAAAATCATGTAATATGTCTCGATCCAAATCATGACCCAAACAGGGTGTGAGATGAATCCTAGTAGGCAACCACCAAAATATGTTTTCCTAACTAATAGTGAATATATATAGCTGTAAATATGTAGAAATGAAGTAATAAACTAGGAAGTACATTTAAGTAAACAATCATATTGTTTTAAATTATATTTATTTACATTTATTATTCAATTAGTTGAATATAAACCTTGGGATCTAGCCTAAGATCTATATCCCTTGTGAATGTAACAAAATAGATGTCTTAGAAGACCATCTAAATAAAACAAGTAAGACCGAATCCAAGATTGTGCTTTGGCATGGCAGAAGCTTCACAATCATTCAATTATTCAACAATGACCCATTGAGAAAGTTCTCACAATATAATCCCCCTAGTATAACATAAAAACAACTAATTTAATAATTAACCTCTGGGAAAAATCTCACGGTCTAACCCTTTTGATCGAATATACTTTCAAAAAATTATAAAAAACTACCTAGGAAAGCTCTCCTGATCTAAACCCTTTGGTATAATATACTACCAACAACTATAAAAAACTACATGGGAAATCTCTATTGGTCTAACCCCCAGGTCGATGACCACCTGGTAGCTCACACGGTCAATACCCCTGGGTTAACATTTCAGTAAAACAAAAATAAATGACCCTCCCTCGGGAAGCTCTCACAGTCAATTCCCCTTGGTCAAAATTTTTTAATTCATATCTCAAGAATCTCACATAATCATAAACTCCATCCTAACAAATAAAGGAATGGGAAACAAGGCAATCCTAATAGAAATCCTAGACCAAACAGCCATAACCAATCGAACAACGGAAACACACCCTCGGGGTGTCCCATAAACAAGGTATCTAAACATATGAATAAGAAACTACTATTTATCAATTAAATAAAATATAACAGGTGATAAACAAGGTTAAATTCCAAATCGATAAATACCCAAAACATAGGTATGGGGAACTTTTAGCATATATAATCCCAAGATAAACAACAAAAGGCACAAACCACCTACCTTAATGTCGTACAATCGATACACTTGAATGTAGGCCCTTGAATCAACCTATATAAACATAGATTGGTGGGATTCTAATGCACCTAATGGCGTCTCAATTGGATCTGGGATGGAGAATTGAGGGTTTGATATTTATTTTTCATTCCCGAGCACTCCTGTATGAAACACGAGAAGAAGAAGTCAGTTTTGAACATGAGATGCAACCCCACTATGATATATCAATTAAAAAGAAAATTTCACAGCATGTTCATTTAAACCACACTATGTGTAGTAACCTCAACTAGCCCCCAGCTTAAGTAGTCTTCTAGGTCACAACACTGCCAAGTACTTGGCCGTTATAAGGCCAGTACACAGTTGTATGCAGAAACCATGTACACGGCGTGTACACAAAAGTACGCGGCGTGTGAATAGAAAATTTCCATTTATTTATTTTCCTAAAAAACAAACCAAATAAAGATCCATACATGAAATGAAGATCCAGGTTGTTACACATAGTGTTCATAACAAAATCAAAATGCCTACTTCGGAATATTAGCTTCAAAAAATCAACTTGTGGTAGAAAGAACTAAGATCAATCTTCAAGAACCAACTCGTGTCTCACAACTAATCAAATAAGCCATCAATACTCAAAAAGGGGTTCTTTTTATTTATCATGGCCTAGTTTAGGAAATGAAAATCTATACAGAGTCACAATATCTCATCAAAAATTTTCACAGAAAACATTGGAGATAGATTGGGGGACACACTGGGTCTAATAAAACCCTTATCCTTGAGGTCTTACAACTATAAACATAGCTCTCGATGCTCGGTATGGGAAATCTGATATTCCATAGAAGACATCAAAGCAGTATGGGGAGGAAAGATGATGCAAAGCTCCATCTTTCACCTCATATTTAGTCATAGAATGTCCTCAGATAATAAATCCATAAAATCCTCCATGACTGAAGGAATCTAGATTCATGATGATCCTTTTACACTAATGGATACACCCACTAACTTATGGGTGATGGGATGCAACAACATAATCACAAAACTCAATTGTCCCACTATGAGATCTCTCTCACTAACTATGGAGAGTCTTGTCCCATCTGTGTGAAAGCATCTATATCATCTGTGGTGTTAATCAATTTGGGCTCAAACCATGGAAAACCAATCCATAACAAATAAGAAATCATAGGGTTCCATCGCGATGACCAAAAATTCAAATGAGATCCTCTCTCCACCAATCGATAACTCTCACTACTGGAAGATAAAAGTTATAGAAGAATCATTCCCCATAGGAACATCAAGACAAAGCTGATGGGATAAATCCTCAATTAGGAGCTCTAGATATCACACTAGGATTAAATACATGAATAAATGGATTGCATCTATGTCTACTAATATTGAATCAAGAGTATAATAAACATAGATCGTACCTCTAATCATCTTGTACTCTACAGGGTTAAATTCATCCATAGCCTACAACTGTCTGCATCCCTGGCTGCCATCTCCCTAAGCATAACATGGTCCACCTAGTGTTGGTGGTATAAGTATCATATTACATCTTCCACCAACCACAGATCCTCCTATGGGATCCCCACCTATTCCTCTTCTAGCCTGCCTCCCTAGGGGACACCCCACCCTCGACTGGGAGATCCGTGATCATGGCACTTCCTCTTCCATGGCGGTCCATCTTATATCTTCCTACCCTACTCAACATGTTTTTAAAAAAGCTATACACCATATGAGATCACCTGTCACATGGATAACACTTCCCCTATCAAGTCTACTCTATTCCTCTACACTGTCCTTGACCACATGCCCGAGTTTGATATGGGGAATATCTCTTATGCCGAGATCCTATCAAATGGCGCCTACTATATGTTATAGATGAATCATCCCTATAATATCCACAACTATCTCCATCCACCTATAATCCCATTGAAATGAATATATCCATCACCAATTCCCTATCCAATACCTTGGAATAGGTGTTAATGTAAAAGGGTACTACACCAGCACAAAAATCATTGTGGAGACCCTACTCAAAATTTTGTTCCTAAAAGAAGCCATCCTAAGTCATATTGAGGGAGTACTATGTAAGTCTTGTAAAACTCATAGAATACCCAACCACTACCATACCTCCCATTTATATCTCAAGACGATCAGAAATCCAAAATGAGTGTATACTTGAGGGTTATTACTCCTAATAGAAAAACTATTTTAATTTTGTCTATCATCATGAATATGATTAAATAGACTCTACCAATGCCCAACTAATCAATGGAAAGGACTGGATTCTAGTGCAACCACCTGATCGGTCAATTTCTGGATTTTCCTAAAAACTCATACCATCAACTCCATCTGATCCTCTGTTGCTCGGAGATCTAGATATATATGAAACCTCAACAGCCTATGGTGGTGTAACTCACAGAGTGCACTAAGACTACGCATATCCTCAATTTTCTCTATTGGTATGATCTTCATATTAAAATCTAGGGGTTCTAATACTACACCAACTAGAAGAGGAATCTCACACAATGGACTTTGAACTGATGTCTCATCACTCATCAGATCATTTTCACAATTCAGTATCGGTAACCTGGATATCCATCTTCATAGAGGCATCCAAAAAATTTAATCCAAACATACCACTATCAGATGTGAATATATATATATATATATATATATATATATAGGGATCTGACTCTAAAAGTATTGTCAAAGACTCAATCATATACGATGCATGTACCATTGATCCATGCAACCAATTTCTTGGTATTCTGAGTTAACAAGTATGTAGTCATAGTCCTGGTGAATGGATATGTCCGTCCCCACCCTAACACCGAATTCCCTAGTCTGAAATCTACAATTAAAACACTTTGAAACTATTTACATAAATTCCAACCAAATACTCATAAGGGGATAATGCCCAACTTAATCCTAAGGAACGAACTAATATAATACCAATCTTTCACAACCCACCCTAATGGTTCTTGAGCTATAACTACCCCACACCCGCCTTTATAGGTCAGGGGATGGTGACAAGCTTCAAAAGATTTAACTAATATTGGAGGCCTTTTCCTAAGTACCTGTATACACATAACCCTCCATCTCAATGTAGAAGTGAATATGAATAATAATAAATAAATGAAACTTATAGAGAATAACAATGCATGTAAAAATATATAGGGAGTAAAAGAGTACAAGAGTTTAAACTGAAAATAAAAGTTCAAAATATATTTCCAACCAAAAAGATTTCCCAGCCTAATAAAACTGGAAAAGTAAAGTGCTGATATAGCTCAACTCCAAATCTCAAAGCCCTGACCACCATATGGGGTCTAATGCACTGGGTATCCCTATCCTCCTCTGTAATCACTAGAGACCTATCCATCATATTCATAAGACATGACACATTCGGGAAAATCCCATGTAGGGGTGAGTACATATATACCCAGTACGACACCCCGAAAGCTGAAGGGGGAGTAGTAAGAGACATGATAGAAATAGATTGATCAACCCATATCAAGAGAGTAAAAAAATAAAACAACATGGATATATATATATATGATAAACAAAATAATCCCAAATGAGAGAGAAAGTGTATCTCCATATCACATCCTAGCCTAAGAAAGAGTGGAATTAGTTCAAAAGGTCCTTCAATGGAGCCTAACATTTTGTGCATCTATCTGAAGAAACATTCACATCAAGACAAACCTTTCTACTGTTATTCACAACCAATGGGCCACAATCTCTAGGTAGAGGACCCATTCCCTGTTACAATATGATGGATCCACTTCATAGAGAGAAGACCCTTACCCTGACTCTGTAGGAGTGTGTCACTCTAATATCCTAAACCCATGCCCCGACTCTGGAGGAGGGTTCCACTCAATAGTCGATAGAGGATCCATGAAATATCCCTATAGGAGGGTTCCACTATAGTAATTGGTAGAGGATCAATTCCAGAACCAGTTGGAGGGTTCCACTCTAGTGTTTGTGGACCCATTCCATTCCTAGAAGGAGGGTTCTACTTGGTTAGTAGATAAAGGATCCATGCCCTGTCCAGTAGGAGGGTGCCACTCTAGTGGTTGAGGACCCATGTTCTGATACTATAGAAGGGTGCCACTCAGATTGATGATAGATGACCCATTCCCTTCCCAATAGAAGGGTGCCACTCTAGTGGTAGAGATTGGACCCATGCCCTACCCGCTAAGAGGGCACCACCCAAATGTCTATGGTGATCCTTCCCAATCATTGTCATCATCAAGCACCACCTAAAGAGGTACCACACTCGGAACATCTCGTATCATATCTCAAAATTCACCATAAAGGATTCCATACAAATCTACATGAAAAAACACTTAGGATAGACAAATCACATGAAAAAATATAAGTCTAAAAAAGGAGATATGATAGGTATAATTTTCTTCAAAAGGAAATTAGGGGTATACAGTGTGTGAGGGGACCCACATAGCATGTGGCCCCATTCTATTGCTTGGATGTATCCTTTATGGTATGTGAATCAATGCCCATTTAGCTGTACTTGGTGTGTAATGGGGACTACACAGTGTGACATAGCCACACGAGATCCTGACCATACTCCTGACCATGTCTGTGTAAACTTTCCCATGCCCATGTACTCTAGTACATGGTGTGTACTTTCATAGATGGTTCAACCTGTGTTCTTTGATACATGTTTGTGTACCCTCGTTGAGAACTAGTAAACAACATGTACCTATCTATGCCCATGTCCATTTACTATTGGATTACACACCAGGTTACCATCTCTAGGTCACATGGCATTTGGGGGTCCCACATAGCCTGGGATACTTATAATATAATGAAACCCTAGTGTTGTGGATTTTTGAGGAACACACCTTATGTTATTCTGAACTACATGGCGTGTATTATTATTTCTCCCGAAAACATATATTTGTTTCCAAGTATTCTTGATCCATCCTCCCTACTTCTAATCTTGCCTCTAGGCCACCCAAAATCTTAGGGTAAAACGTTTTTTTTATCATTTCTGGCCATCTGATGGTCAAATATCAAACTTCCGTCGATCCTTCCAACAACTGTATGAGACTCATGTGCCTCCCATTTCAGTCCATATCCACTTTAGATCATAAATTCATGAATAAATCATCAAAAACCATAAAATCATCCCAAATACATCCCTAATTCTCCAATCTATTCATCGCATGTGAATCCTCCACGAATCTGGGGTCTGATAGGGGTCAATACCACCGACAAAATTGAACTAAGACCCTATAATCCAATCAATGAAGTGCATGAAAAATTATTGGGATAAGTGAAAAAAGGAACAACAATAATTGTAACATCATTATTCGCCAACTAATCCAAATTGGGATGCATGAGGTGAGAAACATGTCACAACTGATATAGATTGAATAATTAATTTAAAAATGGTATACAGGCTCCTATAAAGGATTACAATTTAAACAAATCAAAGGATAAGGATAATAATAATAATTTTTTTTTATAAAATGGGGAAGAATACAAAAATTAATAGTCTTACCTCATGATTGGATCATTCATCGATAAAGAACACACTCTCTAATGAATAAGAGAAGTTATTATGTTCACTGCGCATTGATTCCCATGGATCTAGAGTCTCTTAGTCATCTGATCTCGATCCGCCAATGAGAGGTGGAAGGAATCACCTCTTTATTCTCCCAAGTTTATTCAGCTAACCATGGATATCCTCTATATTGTTTTACTTATAGGGGATTTATTTTTAAGTCAATAAATAAATAATTTAAATTATTGATTTATTTAAACTACAGAATGCACCCACCAATGACTGTTTTATCCAAATGCCTTAAGCTGACCTATTTTAATTAATGCATAGAGTAAACCTCACTTTCCATACTCAACTGTGGTCTAATATTTTTGATCCAAGAATATTTTAAGATATATCCCATTTTTTGAAGAAATTGTGCATGTGGGATATAAAATATATTTAATATAATTATAAAATTAATTCCGAACACACCAAGCCTCAGAATCACACACCATTTTAGCTTCTAGATCTGAAAATATTTCTAGATATATTCAAATAATTTATAAGGAAAAAAATATGAACTCTACAAAAACATCTTTGAGAAATTGAAGGATATATAAGAATCTGAATGAAGGCATGTCTTGTGATCAATGAATAATGTTTGTTGATATTAACATGGATTCATATCTATTTTTATATTTTATAGTGTCTTACTAAAATAAGACCAAGTATGTTATTATTTTATGAATATTTTTATTTTTCTAGAAATTATCTAGATAAAATATAGGGAGTCATGAAAAACAAGTCATTCCTCATATTACTGGGTCATAGATTTTTTCTCAAAAAAGAGGAATCTTAGTCATATTTTATCAATTAAATTTATATTTTTTATAATACCTATTTTTTTTAACACACACACACATATATAAGGAGTTATGATTTAGGAAACCTGGTTAGAGGAATAAACATGTCGCTTACTGTTCATTGAAAAAATTGACATCATTTTCATGGATAAACCTACCAGAGACATTGGCGTAAGTACACTTCTTTACCATTTAATGTTATTTAATTACTAAAAAAGCATAATAATGAAAGATAAATCAATTATATAATTTTATGATATTTAGATAACTTATAAAATCATTATTAATATTTTTGTATTTATATGATACAATTAAAGATCCCTGTGATAAGAACCAAGCACAAACACCATCAGTTTCCCAGAAAAATGAAACTTTAATCATTTTAGGAAAGGAGAATCCTGGGCATGAATTATTGATGGGTTCTTGTCCCACTCCATCAGCTATATTTAGTATGTAATCAACATTATTTATTTCTCCACCATCTAGTGGGTGTTCAAGAAGTGGTGTTGATTTGAATCTCATAGGAAAATTTCACGGCTGAAGAAAAAATTGATATAATATGACTCCTATATAAAAACATGAGGTCAATAGTGGTCAACAATGGGAAATGAAATAGTTATATATTTTATAGGATGACAAGAATAATTACTGAGGAAATTTTTATTCTTATAGATAATTATTAAGAGGTAAATTTTAAACTCAATCGATGACATATATAAATGATTATGTTTTTTACTACTGGGGTGATATTTATATCATGTTGGGGTTAATTATTTGAGGGGGGGTTGGGGTAATGTGAGAGGATATTTCTCATTCATTTATTTGGTTCTATATTGGTGTAAAATCATATAATAACCATAGATGAATCATTTGGGATGTGTATGAGTAGATGGAACACCAATCCATTGTAGAATGTTTTTTAAAAAAACTAAATACATGATTTTAAAACATATCAAGGGCTTGAAATGTGTCCCTCGTGAGGTAAAAACCAAGTAAATGAAATTTAATTGGAGTGAAATCATCTAATTTTTTTAGATTTATTATTAAAATATATGCACCAACACTATGTCATTCCATGTTACAGTTTTTCTGTGATGACAATAAATGAATTTTTATTGTTTTAAAAATATTAAACATGCATTTAACAGTAAAAACCATAGAAAATGGGATTGAATTTGGTTAAAATGATATGAAAACCAATGTTTAATATTTTTTGATGTGTGTGAGTAGAATAAATTTCAATCTAATGCATGGTGTCATTGAAATGGTCTAATGATAATTTTTAATTGATACCAATGACTTTAAAAACATGAATTTGTGGGTCAAACTGAAGAAAATGACCTCAAAAAGCCATTAAATCATTTGAAAATGATTTTATACTGATTTTTAAAATATATTAATAGATGAAACATCAATACTAATGGAGTTTTTATTTGGATATTCATAAACATGTTTTAGAGTTTCAAAACTCTAAAATCGGTGTGTAATAGTAAATATCATATCCAACGACCATTGATTGGTGTGAAATCATATAAAAAACATATTTTAATCACCTTTTATGTGTTCATGATGAATACATGTAAATTTAACAAGTTTTTTTCTCATAATGACTCAATATGTGGTTTGAAAAGATATTAGAGGCTTTTAAAAACATGCCTCAAGGGGTCAAAACAATACAAATGACCTCAAATTGGAGTGAAATAATAAAAGAATGACAATGGATTTATTTTTGAAATATAGTAAATAAATCCGCATCAATTTGAGTTGTAGTTTTTACAAGATGATAGAAAGCACATTTTTAGTGATTTAAAACTCTAAAACATGTGTGTAATGGTAAAAAACTTATCAAAACACCCTGTATTTCATGAATTCATCAAAAAATAATTTTTGAATTGTTTGTGATGTGTATTAGTAGATTGAATGTCAATCTAATTTATGGTGTTTTCAAAATGACTCAATAATATCAATTAATAGATATTAATGTCTTTAAAAATATGTATTAGGGAGTAAAAACCAAAAAATGTCATTGATGTTTTAAGAAATCATAGGGCAATGGCTGTAGATTTATTTTTTGAAATATCGGGACTAACTCCATATCAATAAAAGTGGTAGTTTTCTCTGTATGTCCATAAACACATTTTCAGGGGTTTAAAACACTAAAATATGCATGTTATTTCAAAATCATATCCAAAAACCTTAGATTGACATGAAATAATAAGATAAAATCATTGAATCATTTATGACATATACGAGTACATAGAATGGCGTTATGATGTTAGGTGTTCTCAGAATGACTCAATATGCAGTTTTAAAAGATATGAAATGCTATGAAAACCTACATTAGGGGGATAAAACCAAGAAAACGGTCTTATATTAGAGTGAAATCATATTCCAATGACAGTAGATTATTATTTGAAATATATGAACTGATGCCATGTCAATCCGAGTTGTTGTTTTCCAAAGATTACAATAAATTATGTTTGGAGCCTTAAAACAATAAAAAGTTCTTGTAATGATCAAAACCATATAAAACACCCTTATATTTTATTGTAATCATAGGAATTGTTTTGAGTCATTTGAGATGTGTATGAGTAGACTGAATTCCAATTTGACATGTGATGTTCTTAGAATGAATCAATAATAAGTTTTAATAGATATCAAAGCCTTTAAAAATATTTCATAGGGGTAAAAAATATAAAATTTACCTCATAGTTATAAAAAAAATCATAATAAAATGACCTCAGATTATTTTTTTAAAGTTAGGTATTAATGAAACATCAATTCGTGTGGCAGTTCTCTCAGCATTTATATAAAGGCATTTTTACTCTAGGAAAACTCAAAAACATGAACATAATGGTCAAAATCATATCCAACAACCTCATATTATTTTTAAGTAATAGGAATTCCATAATTTGATCATTTTTATGTGTATGAAAAGATGAAATATCAATTTGATGTGTGGTTTACTCAGAATAACCCAATACTTGGATTTAAATGACATTGAAGGCTTTACAAACATGCCTTAGGGTAGCAAACCCAAGGAAAATACCTCATATTGGAGTGAAATCATAAGAATATCACCATATATTTATTTTCTAAATATATGAGTGAACTGAAAATAAATCAAAGTTATGGTTTTACTGTGATGATAGTAATGAAATTATTAGTGTCTTAAAACACTAAAACATGTATGTAACATTGAAAACCATATAAAATAACCTTTTATTTTCCTAAAATAAATGTAAATACACATTTTAATCATTTTCAACATGTATGAGTAGAAGAAACCTCAATATAAAATGTGTCATGCTAGGAATTACTCAATTTTTAGTTTTAATAGATATCAAAGTCTATAAAAACACTCCTTAGGGAGTCAAAACAAAGAAAGAAACCTCAGAGTGCTACCAAATCATAGGGAAGGGGATTGATTCACCTAGGATCTGGTTGGTCAAAGACTGAATATTTGGGTTCAGGCATGGAATCTATAGAATTTCCTTCTTCACTGGTTCCAGGGGTCGGAGGGTTAGTTTCTTTATGTGAAGACCTGATGTATGGTATTTTGATTGATTTTTTAGGTCTTATGGGAAAAGGGAAATATTTTATATAGAGGGAGACAGATTTCCGATCACATATTGAAGATCCGTCTTCTTTCACTTTTGGATGACCTCAGGATCTTTATTCAGGGTGGAGTGTGGTGGGAAACTGATAGGGACCTCTACTCCTGGGGTCCAAACTCGAGTGCCTCACTAGCCCTTGGGAATTGGATCAAGTGGAACCATCCCAAGGATGGTTTCAAACACAATGTGGACGGATCATGTTCTTAGAGAATCATGAGAGGTGGTGGCCTCGTTGGTGATGCCAGAGGTTTGGTGATTATTGGGTTTAGTTCTTATTATAACACATGTAACTCAATCAAGGTAGAATCCAGAGCCATTTTTAGTGGTCTATCTTTATGAAAGTTGTATAATATCAAAATTGGGGAGATTTAAACTAACTAGATTCTTATTATGAGGTTCATTCATCACCACACCAATCCCTCATGGGACCTCATCTATATCATAAGGAAATTCAACTCTCTCATTTTTAATGGAATGAACATGGATCATACCTTTAGGGAGAGGGAATTTTCTCAAATATACTTTCCAACAAGGAGGTCATGATAATAGTTTGGTTTTCTACCATTGTCTTGGATCCCTTTCTAGTGATTGTAATCTCATTGTCAGGGGTGATGCACATGGCCTTGATCAGTATGACCCCCTTGATTTCCTGGGCCCTAGCCTCTTATTTTGTATTTACTAATTAAATAAACAGATATTTTTGAGTGACACCACATCAATCCAAGTTATTGTTTTCTTGGTATTTTTATAAACATATTATTTGTGTTTTAAAACTCTAAAACATGCATGTAACACTGAAAAGAACAACTAATGACTACAAATTGATGTAAAATCAAAGGATAACCATCTTTGAATCATTTTAGACATTCATTAGAAGATGGAACTCAATTTTGACATTCAATGAACTTAGAAATACTTAATACGCCATTTTAAAAAACATCAAGGGCTTTATTAATGTTCTTTAGGGGGTAAAATCCAAGAAAATGGTGTAATATTGGAATAAAATCATAGTATAAGGACCGTAGAATTATTTTTGAAAGTAACATATAAATAAACTTAAACAAGTATCCCATATTCGGTGGTTAATTTATTATATTGGTGCTAAATATTGGTGATCACATCCCAATGGAACAGATAGTTTAGTAGTGTTGGAAATTTAGATACATACTATAATTTCACATTACATTTGAAAACATAAAATACAATATAGTACTTTCTATGAGAAAACCATTATTAACTTTAGAATATACTTTTATATCGACCATAAAACACTTTCTGGGATCTTGGGGATAGAAAACATAAGAAATGGGTGAGCTCTAATGCTCACTAATGTTATTCCTACAATTGAAGCTATCTTGAATACAAATGGAATAATTAATATGTAAAGGTAAATAATTGAAATAGATTCCACCTAATCAATAACATGAACATGAAGAATAACGTGGAAGGAATAAATGATGAAATAATTCCACTAAAAATAATCACATGAGATTGAAACTTATCTATGTATATTATATATAATATAATATTCACATAGACATCAATAAGTATACTCATAATAAGGGAACACATAATGATGAACATCATAACCATATCTTTGAGGACTTGTGACAAAAAATATTTCATAAATGTTAAGGCCTTGTCCAAATACCTAAGCTAGTTTGTCTCATGTGACCTACTGATGCATCAAGGGGATATAACAGACTCCTACCATCACTTACTAACTCCAATATATTCCACGTATGAAAGGAGAGAAACATAATCAATGTAAACATTCATATTGAAAAAGTATAATATTTTTTTAATAATTTCTCTAATTATTAAACATAATCAACATAAAAATTCATATTGGAAAACTAGAATATGAATGTTAATACATTACTAATCAATAATCATAGTAAATATCAAAATTTTCATTGGAAAAATAGTATAAAAATGTCAATACATTCCCCAATCAATAATTATATTCATAAATGATTCAGAGAAATATGGAGAATGGTTTCAAAAAAGTACATATTTAGTTGAACTGATTATAAACCATCCAAAGGAATAATAGGGATCGTATCATTAGAACATATCCTCAGTGGAGCATAATTAAAATAAGGGTTAATTTCATTTATGAATTTAAATACAATAAAAATTTAATTAAAACATTCTCGAGGAAAATATAATATTTACATTGAAAATAACTTTTAAATTCTATAAGTTTGCATAATATTAGGTAAATTTTTTTTTTATGAAAATTACCTTGTAAACATATAAATGAAGCTTCAAGGAAATTAATGGTCATGATGGTATGAAATTTCATTCATGCATAATATGTTAAAAAAATATTCCTCTCACATTTTTGGTAAAATGAAAAATGTAACTCATTCAGAAAATGAAAATATAATCCTTTTAAAATGTTTTTAAAAAGAAAAACATGGGTAATTTTTTTAAATATTTTTTTAAGAATTAGAAATATATTTTTTAAAATAATTTAAAACATAATGGACATGGAAGAGAAAGAATTTTTGGTCGAATATAGAAATATATTAATCTTTTCGTAAAGAATTTTCTCAATCATTTTATATACCAAAGATGGGAAAGTGGTACTATTACATGAAATCTCATTAATAAGAATAGTATAAGAAAATTAATTGGGTTTAAGATATAAATATCAAATAATTCCCCCAATATAGCCTTAAACATAAACAATCTCGAATAATCTTGAGATTGAGAAATGAATTCTTACCACTTTGGTAACTTTTGAATCAAAAGACCCATAAAATAAAGAGACTTATAATGATATTTATATCTCATAATTTTAATGATAATATTCATAAATAACATTCCTTAAAGTATATATAGCACATAGAATAAATAAGTGGTGAATATGAAAAATGTCTCACTGAAGTAAAAGTGAGACGTTAATCATTTATTTTAGGTCCTCATTCCTTTATATGTGTCCAAAAAACTTATATAATAAATATATATTTATTATAAATCTGTTTAATAACCATAATAATATATTTCATCGCATATATTATTTACTTATAACTTTTTATAACCCACTTATTGAACATTCTTTGATAAAATCACTATTTCAAGTAATAATTGATTCGTTTACTATGTATGTTTTGGATTAGTAGTTTAAGTCCTTGTAATTTGATCATGGTTCCATAATTTCCATAATTTTATCGATAATATAAATATAATATATATTCATTATATAAATAATTATAATATTTGATAAATTTTATATGTAGAAAAATGAGTTACACTGTTAATGGAGATGGTAAGCCATTTATACGCATGAAAACTGTTTTAATTTTTTTGATGGATGGAACGAAAGAAAGTAAAATAGTAATTAAAATTTATAGAATAATTATTATTCCAAAAATATCATATATATTCAAAAAATATTTCATTATTAATATCTATTCCAAAATTAAATGAAAAACACATCACATCATTACATAGTTGAGGTAGTCCCCATGTACGCACGGACGACATTATCATTTTAAATTGGATTGGAAGGTAATAAGGTGGATGTGATATTATAATTATATAAGTATAATTATCTCATAAATATCATATATAAACATTACATCCATCACTCCCTCCATCCATGAGAGACTGTGGTAGAAAACGAATTACATCTGTTCGCGAGGTGGTAGTCCACCGTACACATGATCGATGATTTGGTTTTCCATTTTTTATAAGTTTAGATGGAAATCTGTTATTATATTATCATAATAAAATTTCAGTATATTGGAGATATTTGTGTTATTATTTTATCATTTTTGGAGAAAAGTTTAAGGAGTTAGAGGAATAAATAAGATGAAGAAGCATGGTTAGGAACTATACCACTTCTTCAAATAACTTATTTATGTTTATACCTATAACCTTTATAGAGTGATTTTATGTTCAAAACAAGGAATATAGGTTATAGGATGGATTTATGTAATGTATTTGGGTTGGTATTGGATGAAACAAATGTAGCACCCATGGTTTCAAGCAAGAAACCCCTTCTTTATAATTTTTAAGTATTTAAAGTGTTTAAGTAAAGTTTGGAAGGGTTTGGAATACTTTTTGAATATAGTTGGGTATTTTATAAAGTTGGAGGTTTGGTTCAAAGTTAGTGGAAACCATGAAATTACTTTAGAAAACTATCCATAGTGATACTAGGGATAATAGGAAGGCACACAGGTAGCATACGATTTTTCCAAACCATGTGGACACCAATCAGAAACCATAAAAAGTGGGATAGTGGGATTTTTCATGGATGGAACATAGGTTGTATAATTGTGTAGCCCAATCATGTGAGGTACCCCTTGAGTCAAATGATGGTGCATAGTTAGCACATGGTTTGCCTAATCGTGCGGCTAACCATGCATGGTTTAAAAACAGAATCCTTAAAAAGTGGATCTGGGTTGGGATTAAGTTTATCCCCTATTTTTTTACTCCAAATTGACCCTAATTATATTTTTCTTCAACTCAATGGTAGTAGACACTAGTTGAAAAAACATTTAACACGTCGGCATTTTTCACGTCGGTTCTATATAACCAATGTACAAAGCTGTAATGATGGATATATCACGTTGGTTATTTTATAACCGACGTGATATATCGATCAGGATCCATATTTTACATTGGTTATTTTATAGCCGATGTAAAATATACGGAGATCAGCTTTTTGATGTTGGTTATTATATAACCGACGTGAAAATTGAATTTGGCGCACTTTATCACATCGGTTAAAAAATAACCAACGTGATAAAGGATAACATGGCGCTTTATCACGTTGATTATAAAATAACCGACATGATAAAGGAAAGCTCGATGCTTTACCATGTCAGTTATAAAAAAACCGATGTGATAAAGCCAATCTCAGCAATTTATCACGTCGGTTATGAAATAACCGACATCATAAATGGTTTTCTACGTCGGTTATTAAATAACCAATGTTATAAACATTAAAAAAAATAGTTTATCAAGGTGGTTATTACATAAATGATGTGATAAATCTTTTAAATGATTTATCGCATCCCGTATTCGGTCATTCTGTGTTTTCTTCGATCGGGCAACCCGCGACTCGTCTCTCTCGCACGGAAAGCCTAGAATCGATTCGCTGAAGTCGTTCCCTCTAGCCTCATTTTTCCAAAATCATTCTTCATATTTACTATTATCAGATCTATCAGGTCAACTCAAAACACTCAAGTAAGCCTCACACGACTCCTTTTTAGTTTTTTTTGCGCTGCCCTAAACTAATTTGTTGATATGTTATTTTTCTTTTTTCTTGCAATCATGGTTAGTTTCATAGCGTTCATCTATACCATGCTAAATTATTTTCTGGTAAAATAAACCTATGGAAGTGATTTCATGAAAGTTTACGATTTTTGTGTGTTTTATCATGTGTGTGTGCGCGTACATGGGGTTTCCAAGGGGGGGGGGTGCAAGTGGGTGGGAGTGTCTAGGGGGGTTGGGTGGGATGTCCAGATGGGTGGGGGTGTCCAGGGGGTGTCAAAGAGGGTGGGGGTGGTGTCCAGGGAGTGCGGGCGCTGTCCAAGGGGGTTGGGGGTATCCAAGGGGGTGCATGGATGTCAAAGGGGGTGGGGGGTGGTGTCCAGGGGGTGTGGGGAAGTCCAGGGTGTGTGTGTGTGTGTGGGGGGGGGGGATCCAGGGGGTTTGGGTGGGCTATCCAATTGGGTGGGGTTGTCCAGGGGGTGTCAAAGGAGGTTGGGGTGGGGTCCAGGTGGGTGCGGGGGCTGTCCAAGGGGGTTGGGGGTGTCAAAGGGGGTGCAGGGGATGTCAAAGGGGGTGGGGGTGGTGTACAGGGGGTGGGGGCAGTCCAGGGGTGTTGGGGTGTCCAGGGATTTGGGTAGGCTATCTAGTTGGGTGGGGTGGTGTCCAGGGGGTGTCAATGGGGGTGGGGGGTGGTGTCCAGGGCGGTGTAGGGGCTGTCCAAGGGGGCTGGGGGTGTCCAAAGGGGTGCATGGGATGTCAATGGGGGTGAGGGTGGTGTCCAGGGGGCGGGGGGCTGTCCAGAGGGTTTGGGGGGCTGTCCAGAAGATTGGGGGTGTCCAGGGGGGTGTCCAGGGGGGTAGGAGGTGGGGGTGGTGTCCAGAAGGGGTGGGGGTGTCCAAGGGGGTGGGGGCTATCTAGAGGTGTGGGGGGCTATCTAGGGGGTGGGGGTGCCCAGAGGGGTGGGGGGGCTGTCCAAGGGGGTGGGGGATAAGGGTCAGTTGGGATTGACTATTGCATCATGGTTTGTGAGATTATGACATGTTGATTGTATTGTTTCATGGATATTATGCTATAATTTATTAGTGTTTAATCCAATTTTCTATCAACCATTGTAGGCCCCATGGTTTTCTTGGATTCCATGGAATTTCTTTAAATAAGTTACTTATTCCATGTTCTTCTTCCTTTATTATTTGTTTCTTTTTTTTCTTCTTCGTCCACTTCTTCTACTTCATTCCTTATATTATTAGTGATGTTTGGTCATTTTTAAATTGATGGTTTAATAGTAATCAACGTGTTCTAGGGTTATTAAGAGGGGTGGGGGTGTCCAAGGGGGTGGGGGGGGGGGGCTGTCTAGAGGGTTGGGGGGTTGTCCAGGGGGTGGGGGGTGGGGGGGGGGGCTGTCCAGAGGGGGGGGGGGGTGTCTAAGGTGGTGGTGGTGTCCAGGGGGTGTCCAAGGGGGTGGGGGTGGTGTACAAGGGGGATGGGGTGTCCAGGGGGTTGCGGGGGGGGGGGGGGGGGGTGTCCAAAGGGGTTGGGGGTGGGGAGTGGTGTCCAGGAGCGGTGGGGGAGTCCAAGGGGGTGGGGGATGTCTAGAGGGGTGGGGGCTGTCCAGGGGGTGGGGGATGTCTAGAGGGGTGGGGGGGGGGGTGTCCAAGGGGGTGGTGGTGTCCAGGGGGTGTCCAATGGGGTGGGGTGGGGGGGTGGGGGGTGGTGGCCAGAGGGTGGGGGGATGTCTAAGGGGTGGTGGTGTTAGGGGGTGTCCAAGGGGGTGGGGGGTGTTGTGCAAGGGGGTAGGGGTGTCCAGGGGGTGTGCGTGGTGTCCAAGGGGGTGGGGGTGATATCTAGGGGGATGGGGGTGGTGTCCAGGGGGTGGGGGGGCTATCCAGAGGGGTGGGGGGGGGGGTGTCCAGAGATTTCAAATCGTTAGGATCTGTGTAATTTTCAGTAGTGAATGTATACATATTTTAATATTTATACTTCATATTTATTTTTTACGGAAGGGTGAATTTGATATCCAGTTTCACCAGGATGTAATTTTTGTGAAACTTAAGAAGAAATGATCCAAGATTAATTTCAAATTGTTATATCTAACTATATTTTATTTTTAAAATCATATTCAAGAATATTTTTTTAAATACGCATAGATTTGTTTTATATTTCAAAATTCTTTTACATTAAAATTATGATGTTTTTCATATAAACATATATTTGTATTATCTTAAAAAGATGTATAATTGTGATATTTGTTATAGGTAATAATGATTCGAAGTTGGATTACAGCACTTCGAATGAGCAATGAATATGAGGAAGGTGTTGATGCCTTTTTGGAATTTGCTAAATGAAATGAACCAAGTAGTGACATTTTTTTCTGTCCATGCATGAAATATTTGAATATGAAGAAGTTGAAAAGTATAGAGATAAAATATCATCTGATTTGTCATGGTTTTAATCCGAGTTACATCCCTTGTATTAGGCATGGTGAAATTGGACGGAATGTCACTGCTGATGATGATTTACAAGATGGTGACTCTGATGGATGTTTCCCTCGAAATCTGGGGATGACCACCTTGATGGGAGGTTCAAACATTCTGATCGGTTTCTAATGGGTTTGTTTGTAGAACCGGAAACATCCAATGATTCCACATCCATTCGGACCTAATTTCCAAAGGTAGGTGCTCATTAGTTTGTGGACTGATGAGGCATAGGAATTTTCATTGGTCGAGAGGATGGGAGGTCGGACTCATCACACCTTTTTGATGGGAATTATTGTCTACTCTGGGACTCTATTTATATATTTAAGTTATGTTCGTGAATCCTTATTACATTACTAAGTATAAAATGATCTTTCCTTCAGATCTGACAATCAATGATTAAATATGTAGGAAATTTAGAGAATCTTTTGTATGTATTCGAGGTTATTCATCGATAGATAATCATCTGTATTTATTAGAGATTCTTAGTCAATGGTACCCTTCGACACATTTATACAGAAGTCTCTTTGTCATTATGATGACCATGCTGGTTTTAAAGCCACTCAGTGGGGCACTTGAAGTTTATTTTCATTCAGAAGGACATGGATTATTTTAGAGTTGGGATCAAACCCGTAGACGGGCTACCTACGTATCCTTTGTTTAGAAAAGGAATCAGAACCCACGTAGTTCAAGTAAGGGAGTATGATGTTTATGATTGATGGCTCAAAGAAGTATGTCACAATTACTTTTACACTCTAAGCTCACGTGAGTCATTCTCGGTGTGAGAAATAAGAGGTATTGGTAAAAATTAGACAATTGTGCCATGAAAGATGCAATCATAAGAAATAATATGAGGATTATGTATGTATGACTGCCCATATAAATGAAGGTTAGGATTTACTTTAGGGAATAAATCCAGGAACAGGGTCCATAAAGGTATATGTGCTTTATGGAGATTTTGAATACTCTAACTTGGGGATTACTCCTGAAAAGGAGGCCTAAATTAGGAGAAGACTTATGATTGGGTTTTACTCCTGAAAAGGAATCCCGGATCAAAGGTAAATTAGGACTGGTTAAGAGAAATTAAGACTACGGTTTATTCCTGAAGAGGAGGCCCAGGTTAAGAGATTTGAAAAATTAAGGGACTTGGGGTTTACTCTTGAAGAGGATGCCCATATTTTAGACTAGGGATTACTCTTGAAAAGGAGGCCCAGGTTAAGGGAATTAAGGTTTGGGGCTTACTCCTGAGGAGGACGCCCAAATTAGGGGACCGGGGCTTACTCCTAAGGAGGATGCCCAGATTTGGGAACTTTAATAATTGGGGATTACTCCTGAGAAGGATGCCCAAATTAGAGGACTTATGACTGGGGACTATTCCTGAAAAGGAGACCCAGGTTAAGGATTCTCTCATCTTAAAGGATGAGGTTGAATGAATGAAATCTCAATCTTTAGTGACATAAAGATGTGTAAATCACTAGCTTTTGAGAGATATTCCACAGAATTCTTTTCAGATAAGGAATTCAAATCAAGAAATCACGCCATAAATAGATTTAAAGAGTGTCTTGAAGATTGAATCTTGAATAGGAAAGGTGTAATGGATTAAGAGGGGTGAAATGGGAAAGATAGGCACCCAAAAAGGTAGGGGCACGCATGTCCTGGCAGGCGCGCAGGTACTGCGTGGGTGCGCAATTCCTGGTCACGCAGGTATGCCTGTGCGACACATGGTGTACTTGCGCGACGGTTAACCAGGAGGGTAATACTTGAGCGACTCTGCATTAAAGACTTTAGAATCCTCTTGAGGTTCTTCCAGAAGAAGGGCGTGCAAGATCTATTGAAGGCGTAAGGCGGCACGCAAGTGTGGCCCTTTTCCCTTAAGGGCTGTCCACTCAGGCGCGCAAGTGTTGATGAGTTTCAACACTTAGGCCTTCCTCCCCCTCTTTAGATCTTCCGTTCTAGGTAAGAAATTACCTTATAAGTGTTTCAGAAGCTTTGAGAAGAGACTAGGGCACCGGGACCTCAAATCTGAGTTTCTGGAAAAAATCCTCTCGAAATGGGGGGCCCACAGGGTCTATTTATAGGCAGGAGAATACCTTGGGCGGTTACCACTTAGGTCACTCAAGTCACTTGTGCGACCATAATGCATCGCGCAAGTGGACTTGCGTGACTATGAGGAAACCTGCATGACTTATGGGAAATCTTCTCCTTGTTCATTCCTTTGTCGATTTTTGATATTTTCTTCACAGTATGAATCAATTTGTGCTAAGTAATTTCCCTTTTCCGATTTTTAGATTCTGTGATGAAAGGAACGTCAACGAAAGTCCCCCCTCAGAGTTGGATCCGGAGAGAAAAGAGGATTTGACTCTGAAGAAAATGGAGAAATCATGGGTCTTTGTGGTTATTGGAAGTTTAAAGTCATGCATGTCGGACAAAAAAAGGCTAATGTTTAAGGTCGAAATAGCTTTGACCGAAATGGATTATAATTGACTCAATTCCATGAAAATTCATCTGAAAACATATTACCATACTCAAGTATGAGGGAAAATATGTAAGATATGACTTAAGAATATTTGAATATGAGGAATGATATGAAAAAGAGCTAAAAGGCATTAGAAGAAGTAATTTCCAAGAATGAAGTTAACATTATTTAACAAACCCGTTAGGGGGTTGAATTATGAAGGGACACCTAAGGGCATTGGCTGCATAGTTAAATAAAATAGTATCTTTTGGATAACAAGTCTGTTATGTAGACTGTTTATGCAAGGCCACCTATGGGCACGTGCTACATAGTCAGGAAAAAGAACTATCAGAAATTTACTTTCCTAATGCTAAAAGCCAGTGAATGTTTATGGAGATTCAAATCTTCCAAATTATAGAGTTTTCTGTATGGAAAGAGGTACTTGAATATGGAGAAAATATTTCCAAACAAAATTATCAAAGAACTGGATGAATATCACTCCTACGAAGGTCTAACCCAAACTTAGGGAAGGAGAATATAAACCATAGACTTGAATACTTTCAGATCATGAAAAAGGATATGGGACAAATATTTTAAGGATGGCTATTTTTTACGGATCCCTACATACTGTCATTTAAGACAAATAAGGAAAAAAGAGGCATTCTTCCCAAGAATGAAGTTACCACTATTCGAGAAACCCGTTAGGGGGTTGAATTATATAGGTCCACCTAAGGGCATTGGCTTCATAGTCAAATAATAGTATCTTTTGGCTAACAAGTCTGTTATGTAGACTGTTTATGCAAGGCCGCCTATGGGCACATGCTGCATAGTCAGACAAAAGAACTCTCAGAAGTTTGACATTTTTGTGACTAGAAGTCATGAAAAGGGTTATGAGGATCTGAAAATATTTAAGGTTAAGATTATGACACATAAATATGGGTATTGTTCAATGTATATAGAGATACATAGATCAATGCTAACCATAATCATGTTATGACTGGGTCCTAAATTGAAATGTCGGACTTCACTACGTATCCAATAAGGATGAGAATCAAGCCATACGTAGATCTTAAACTACAGTTTAACGTCATGTGGGACAAAAGGATTAGAGATCTTAGTTTAGGGTCATAGAGCTTGGACCATTGTAAGAAATACATGGTGTGTGTTTTCATGGGTACTTTTCAACCAAGGGACTGAAAAAATGGAATTTGGGGTTAGACCCAAAGACTTGGGGCTGGATTCGAGGGACACTCGAACATTCTTATGTATCCCATATGGATGGGAATCAAGCCCATGTAGTTCTAGAAATACCCTCTGTACAAATTTGGTTTGTACATGTAAAGGGTGAAAGGGGACTTTTGTTCAATGATGGTTTAACCCAAGATAAAAGGTTTGGGTGTTGCCATGTATGCATGTAGTCTTTGAAATGAAACATGATTAAAAAAATCAATGAAAATAATGGTTCCCTCTCAGGTGAGGGTATCAAAGAAATTTTTAGTTTATTGTCATACTGGACAAAAGTGTTGTATAGTTTAACGTCGTATAACAAGGATGAAAGTGAACCACTGTAAAGATATTGATTCTAAGGGCGGTTTCACGACTTATCATCGTATGAGATAGAGATGAACCAATGTGAAGAGATTGGTTTTGGTCTTGAACCTTGGGAGGTTGCCTACATACCCATCCTAGAAGGTAAGGATCAAAGTCCGTGTAGTTCAATTAAAGAATGAATTAATGATCAAGTTGTTCTTGGGGACAATGACCTAAAAAAATGATGTTAGGACTTACACATGGTTAGTGGTCTGGAGAGAGTGTTATGGTTGAGGTTTGCTCTAAGCTCACGTGAGTCATACTCGGTGTGAGGAACAAGAGGTAGAAACAACCTTAACGATGCATAGTTTAATGTCATGTAGGAAATATAAAGGGACTATGTAGTTTAAAGCCTTGCAGTTAGGACTATTGGTGCTGCACAGTTTAGTGTCATGTAGCAGGGAAAAAATACTGTTTAATGTTATGTAGGATGTATCATGGACTTTCTGTACAGTTTAGCGTCATGTAGTTAGGACGATGGGGACAATAGAGTTTAACGTCATGCTAGATGAAAGGGGGGGACTGTGCAATTTAATGTCATGCAGTGAGGACAATAGAGTGCACCATTTTAACGTCATGTTGGACGCATTGGGGATTTTTTCATAGTTTAACGTCATGTTGGACGAAAAAGGGACGATACAGTTTAGTGTCATGTTGGACAAAAGTGCAAATAGTTTAAGGTCATATGCATGGACAGTGGATGGTGCAGTTTAATGTCATGCTGGACGGTGGTGTAGTTTAAGGTCATATAGGACCTTTTATGATTATGTAGTTTAATGCCTTTTCGGACATAAGGGACTTTTATATAGTTTAGCGTCATGTAGTTATGACGTCACAGTTTAACGTCTTGCTGGATGTAAGGGACTTGCAAATAGTTTAGGGTCATTTGCATGGACCATTGATGATTCGGTTTAAGGTCATACATGACCTAGTTGCAGTTTAAGGTCATACTAGACCATTTAGGGAACTTTTTCACAGTTTAACGTCACATGGGACGAAAGTAAAAATAGTTTAAGGTCATATGTATGGACCATTACTGTGTAGTTTAATGTCATATAGCAAGGAAGAAAGAGGGACTTTACAGTTTATACAAAATACTTCCTCAAAAATCTGGCATTGGTTGGAGTAGTGATGAGTTCTCCATCCATTGAGATTAATGAATAAGCTCCATTGGAGTAGACCCTATGTATTGAATAAGGTCCTTCCCATTTTAGCTCAAGCTTGGGAGGTTTCTTTCCTGGTATCATTGGAGTTCTGAGAACTAATACCAATTCTCCCTGAGTGAATGAATGAAGATGAACTTTTTTGTTAAAAGATCGCGCTATTCTATTCTGATAGACTTCCAAGTGGTGAAAAGTGCACAATATTTTCTCATCTAACCATTCCAATTCATTCAATCTCTTTTGAGATTGTTCATCTGTAGATGATTGATCACAAATGGAAACTTTGAGCGAGGGTATTTGAACTTCAAAGGGCAAGACGGCTTCTGTTCCATATACCAATGAATATGGAGTTGACTGAGTTGCGGTGCGGGTGGTAGTCCGATAAGACCATAAAGCATGAAAGAGTTTATCAGGACATGACCTCTTATCTTTATCCACCATCTTTTGCAGTATATTTGAAATAGTATTGTTAAAGGCTTCTATCTGGTCATTGGCCGCTGCATGATACCGAGATGAATGGTTGGATTTGATGTTGCATTCTTGATACAACTTCTTCATCTCGGATGAAAAAAAATAGGTTCCATTTTCCATCAATATGGTATGAGGGACACCAAATATGGTAATGATGTTAGACTTGATGAAGCTAACAATGCATTTAGAACTGACTTCCTTGAGAGGTATTGCCTCTGCCCATTTGGAAAAGAAGTCAGTAGCAGTAAGAATATACTTAAACTGCTTGGACGTAGCCGAAGGGTAAGGTCCCACCACATCCATTCCCCATGTGGAAAATTTCCATGAGTATTTAGCTGTATGACGAAACTCTAGAGGCTGATGAATGAAGTTGTAATGTACTTGGCATGAATGACACTTCTTTGTGAAATCGACACAGTCTCGTATCATTGAAGGCCAAAAGTATCCAAGCCTTCGAATCTGATCAGAAAGTCTACGTCCAAACTGGTGGGCACCACAGACTCCTGCATGCACTTCTTTCATGACATCCATTGTCTCTTCACCATCAATGCATCTGAAGAGAACTCCATCAAAACCACGTTTGTAGAGAATTTTCTCTAGGTGATCTAGGCTATCATAAAGAGTAAAATTAACCACACGTCGCTAGATTTGTTCTTTCTCAGCTCTATCAGGTGGAAGTGTTCCATTTTGAAGGTATTCCCTGTTAAGTGACATTCATCCTGTAGTATGACCATACGGTTCAGGAATGGGACAAATTTCATTAATTTCCTCTATTCTTATTCGAACATAAGATGAAATTACATGATGGTGGGCAATACTGATGGTTGTCTCGTCCCGATTTGGATCTTCTAGAGCTGTGGCTATATTAGCCAATGCATCAGCTTGAGCATTTTGTGATCTTGGGACATAAGAAAATATCGGTTCCAAAGGTAATTCCACCATTAACTCTCTGAAGTAATCATACAACTGGATTAGTTCTTCTTTTCTGATGGCATAATCCCCATTGACTTGTTTGATTACCAGGTCTGAATCACCTTTCACCTTTAAGTGATTCACTTGTGCTTGAAGTGCTAATTCCAAACCTACGATGAGAGCTTGGTATTCTGCTTCATTATTGGTACCACCTTCCCAAAATAAGAAGGAATAAGGTAACACTTCCTTTTCTGGAGAAATGAGCACAATTCCTAAGCCATCTTTGTTGAATTTAGGATTTTCCATTTTCCTCCCTGTTGGACTTCTGGAAGCACCATCAAAATACATTTCCCATGCCTAAGGACTTTCTTGAATAGAGAAGACTTCCTCATCAGGGAGTTCAATATCTGAAGATGTGTCTTCCACTGAAGGGTGTTTAGCTAGGAAATCAGCCAGAGCTTGGCCCTTTGTCACCTTTTGAGACACATACTGAATGTCAAATTGCTACAAAATAACTACCCACCTTGCCAGATGTCCTGTAAGCATTGGACGACTTAGGATAAATTTGAGCGGGTTATTACGAGATACAAATTAGACCTCGTGATGTGGCAGGTAGTGTCTCAACTTCTGAACTGCAAAGATTAATTCCAGGCAGCACTTCTCAATACTTGAATACCGGGTTTCTACTTCAAGCATGGTTCGACTGAGATAGTAGAGACTGTTTTCATTCCTAGCATCATTCTTTTGAGGAGGAAAGGCACCAAATGATCGCTCTAGAGCTGTCACATTGAGGATAAGTGGTCTTCCTTCAACAGGTGGCATGAGTACCGGTGGACTCAAGAGGTATTTCTTGATAATATCGAATGCTTCTTGGCATTCTTCAGTCCACTGGTAAGTGACTACCTTCTTCATCAATTTGGTGAAGGGTAAACTTTTACCTGCTAAATTGGCGATGAAATGCCGAATATAGGTTAAGTTTCCTTGAATTCCTCTTAATTATTTCAAATTTTGAGGAGGTGACATACCAAGTATTGACTTGGTCTTCTCAGGATCGACTTCAATACCACGATGGCATACAAAAAAGCTGAGAAATTTTCCTGAGGTTACCCCAAAAGCACATTTTAAGGGTTCATCTTCAAATTATGTTGTCGAAGCTTGCAGAATATGACTTCCAAATCAGCCAAGTGATTAGAATGTTGTTTGGATTTAACTACCAAATCTTCTACATAGCATTCAAAAAACTTCCCTAAGAAGGGTTTGAAGATACGATGCATGGCACGCTGATAAGTTGCACCTGCATTCTTTAATCCAAATGGCATTACCCGGTAGCAAAACACACCCTGAGGGGCTCTGAAGGCTGTATATTCCTCATCTTCTGGGGCCATTAGGATCTGATTATATCCAGAATATCCATCCATGAAGTAAAGTGATTCATATCCAGCTGTTGCATCAATTAGAAGTTCTGTAATCGGAACTGGGAAATCATCCTTAGGACAATGCCGATTAAGATCTCTGAAATCTATGCAAACTATAATTTGTCCATTATTTTTCTTTACAGGGACAATATTAGCCAACCATTTGGGATATTGAACTTCTCTGACGAAGTTATCTTTGATAATATTATCCACTTCAGCTTCAATTTTGGAAGCATAAGTTGGGTGTGTTCTTCTCGCGGCTTGCTTAAATCCTCGATGTTCTTCTGGTAAACCCAAATGATGAGTAGCAACATCAGGATCAATCCCAGGCATTTATGTATAGTTCTAGGCAAATATATCTTTATTTTTCTTTAGCAAAGAAATATAAATCTCTTGCTCTTCAAGAGTCATGGCCGCACTGATTAAAGTGGGGCGTGGATCTCCTTTTGTACCCAGATTTATTTCTCTGAGTTCATCCACAGTGGTAGAGATACCCTCTTCAAATGCTGGAGGAGCATCTCTGAGATCTTCCTATTCTTCTTCATCATGTGTTATTTCTTCCATTTCTACTTGCATAGTAGATGATAAAGTATAATTCTCATGATATGAAGAGATGTCAAAATTTTCATATTTTGAAGAAGAAGCTTCCATTTCCAACCCGATTGATGATAAAACTTCTTCTTTGGGTAATAAAGAGGAGATGATGGATTGAGAATCGACATCACTGTTCACCTCCGATGTTGCTATAACTTCTTCTGGCCTAATTGGAAAAGCATAGACTTGTTGTATTTTAGCAGATGAAATGAAGACGTCACCATTTGTGCTTTCATCACTACTTGGTAGATTACCAATTTCTCCTATGTTGTCTGGCTCGATTGCCGTAATTGACATTATGGATCTTTCCATAAGAGTATTTTGATTTGGATCTATCTTATCAATTTTACTGATAGGCAACACATAATCTGTACAAACATGTGTACATGGATTTACTGGAATTTTTTCCAAACCATATGGAGCATTAACTTTGGTAATATCCTTTGTTATGGATTTCTCCCTTTGCATCATGTGATAGAATTCCGCCTCAATGTATTGAGACTCACATGTCTTGAATGGGGCCTTATAACCATACAATGTCCCAACTTGACCATCGAAACAATATTTGAGACATTGATGGTATGAAGAAGGGATAACCGCATGTTGATGTAGCTAGGGTCTTCCAAGAAAAATGTTGAAGACTGAGTCTTGATCAACAACCATGAAATCTGAATTGGATACAAGATCTCCAAACTGAGTTCTGAGTGTAACTTCACCTAGTGGTTCTTGTTCATTTTTATCATATCCCCGTAACATCATGGTGGAAGGAGATAAATTAGATTTCTTGAGGCACAATCGACGAAGTGTACGAATGGTCATAAGGTTGACTCCTGAACCATTGTCAATGAAATCTCATCGAACATCCATGCCATTGACCTTTCCAGACAAGTACAATGGTCTAATATGTCCATGCACAACATCATCTTCATCTTCATCAGTAAAGGATATTATTGCATGGCATTCTGGAGGATTATTCTCTATGTGATAGACTTCAGCTGCAACAATTTCAGTTTCAAACTCCTGAGGACTTGACAAAGCCTCGATGAGTGCTTCCCGAAGATCTTTTGAAAGATTAAAAGCATCCAAAATTGATAACTTGGCTGGTACTTGGGCCAAGTGTTTCAATATATCATACTTTTGATCCAGAGGTCTGCGTTTCCCAATAGGAATATGTGGTTTAGCAGGTACCTTGGAAGCAGATGCTTTAGAAGTTGATGCCTCTTGTATTGGGATAGGAGTTGGCTGCAAGTTACTTTTTATTATTATTCATAGAAGAGCTACAACACAAGCGGTCTCCCTTCAAGGAGGTCGAAAGTGATGGAGTCCAAGGGAATCTGCCTGCACAATAGTAAGGCACTCCTTTGGGAGGGAGTTCAAACCTCCAAAAATGACAAGAGGCTCTTCCTGTCTGCCCAATCGAGCTAGATCATCTGCAGCAAAGTTGGATTCCCTCCAACTGTGGTGAATGGCCCTTCCATGGCCCGTCCCCGCCTTGCATCTACGAATGAGATAGGTCAAATCCCACGGAATGCAGTGACCTCCCTGTAACATCTTCACAAGAGACTCAAAATCAGATTCCACCTCTACCACATGTATTCCTCTTCGCCTACACACCGCCAACCCAGATGCGAGTGCCCGAACCTCTGCACCCATCGAGTCCCCTGGAACGTAAAAGGAACTAAAAGCCAGAAGGACCGATCCCCAACAATCTCTGAGCACCCCACCGCCCCTCATGACCCCATCTATGCAGGATCCATCGATATTCAGCTTCAGAACCTGGTTCGGTGGTAGCCACCTCACCCATCTTCCTCTTCCCCTATGTTGAATGGGGGGTTGGTTGAGCAGGTTACACACTGTCTCTGAGGTTAGCCCTCCTTTGACAAGAGATGAAAGCTCAACAATGAGTGACTTCAACTGGACCTGGATAGACATCAAAGACCTGCTATTCCCCAGCCGAACCTGATTCCTCGCCTCCCAAATAACCCAACAGATAGCCACCAAGATGAGCGTTCTGATAGTCCGCTCCATTTCCCTGCTTTCACTACCTGGGAGCCATACGTACATGTAGTCCTGGATACATAAGTGTTCACCAACCGGGAAGGGTGGATGGCTGAAGAGAGACCAGATTCAAGAGGCCCATTGCCCTTGAAAAAACAGATGGGCCATCGTCTCTGATTTATGATGTTCACAACAGTAGCAACGCGAAACCATGCAGACCCCTTTACTCTGTATATTATCCTCCGTCGGGACTGCTCTGTTTAACACCCGCCACACCAAGAAGCTCATTCTTACAGGTAGATCCTTGCACCAAATAGCTGGCCACCGCTCCGCCGTATAGCTTTCTTCCTGTAGGATTTCCCTGTAGCCCCCTACAGTGTACCATCCACTGCTTGTTTTCGTAAAACAGCACCGGTCTGGCTCCTCGCTCATCACGATGCCACTAAACAGATCAAGCTGGCTGGAAGTAAGAGTTTCATGTATTAGATCATACCTGTCGCTTGCCTCGCTGAAAGAGATCCCCGCCGAAGGGCAACCCGCATAGGACAGTTTTTCGCCGGCCCAGTTATCCTCCCAAAAGCTGATCTCCCCCCGTCCAACGACCCACCTGACATAGCTAGAAAGCCTCTCAAGGTGAGCAAACATGCTCTTCGCTAAGGCAGTCGCGCCTTGGATGCGGAATTCCCCCTGCCAGCCATATCTCTCTCTAAAAAACCTTGCCCAGAGAGTCTCCCCCGCAATAACTTCCCATGCTAACCGTGCTTGCAATCCCAGAATAGTGCCCTCAACATCACGAAGGCCAACTCCACCTTCATCCACAGGACGGGCCAGCCGCTTCCAGGATGCCCAATGGCATCTTCCATCCCCTTTCGCATCCCAGAGAAATGAGGAGCAGATACTCTTCACCTTCGCCACCGTGCTTTTTGGTGGTTTGACAACAGAGAACACGTGCATTGGAATGGACAAGAGAACACTATTAATGAGCATCACCCGACCTCCGAATGACAGCAATCTGTTCTTCCAATTGAAAATCCTGCTCCAAATCCGATCAAGGGTCTCATTGAAATGTTCTTTTTTGATGCGCCCACTGGACAACGGAACCCCAAGGTAGAACATGGGAAGCTGTTTTTGTTTGCACCCCAATATCCCTTGGATCACCTTGCATCTCCTTCCAGAACACCGGTCCGAGATAAAGATGTGGCTCTTCAAAGGGTTAATGTGCTGCCCACTGTACCGTCCATACCTGGCCAAGGTGTTGTCAAGGTGTTTCAAGGATCTACTACAACCGTTCATGAAAATCAAAATATCGTCCGCAAACATCAAATGGGAGACGGAGCTCGCATTCCTTCTTGCTGAGCTCGCTGAAGGGATCTACCACAAGTTTCTGCTGCCTACATAGTTCTAGCAGGGGTATAATTGGAATAGTGGATTCTAAAAGATCCACGTCTTCCCCTGTATCCTGAGACCCTAGAACATCCTCTGATTCCTCTGTTTGATACAGGGAATTTAGGCTCATTGAAATTGAAACTGCGGCTGGCATATGGATCTTTTAATTGAATCCTATTAACATAGCCAAAGATTTACTCTTCATCTGATGAAGACTCTGCCTGATTAGCCTGTTTAGGCTTTGCCGTTTTGTGGGGCGGTGCCCGTGGCTTTGAAGTAGATGGCATGAAGTCCGCCAAAGTCAAAGACAACTTAGGCTTTGACACATACTCATCTTCTTCTGATTCTTTTTCTTTCTTTGAATCATGCCGTTTCTTTGAGGACTTTCCCTCTAACGAAGAGGGTTTTGCCGCAACATTCGTGGCAGAAGACACAATTGGTTTCCTTAATTGTGTTCACAAAATATCATGAGTTCGATTGATTGTCTTTCTGACCATCCATCTATCATACTTTTGTGCATTTTTGCTTTTGACTTCATGCCATTCATCTTCCTCCTCTGGAACTGTAGCAGTGACACATGCTACCTAGGCTGAGGAGCCTTTCAATGTGACCTGTCCCGAGTCGACCATCTTTTGCAGGAGGTCTTTGAAGACAAAACACTCCTGGATGGGATGCCCCAACATTTGATGAAAAGGGAAATAATTAGGACGGTCTTTATATCCTTTCTTGTTTGGCCTCTTGGGTATTGGCAATTGAACGAAATTGTTTTCCAGAGCCGAAATAAAATAACCAGGAACTTGTTCATTTCAGAAAGAGTATGTTTTGCTCTTCAGATCCTCAAATTGTTTTTGTCTTTGATCTTTTTGATCATCTGGATGAAAAGGCCTTTGTTGTTGGCACTCAGAAGGTGGAGCCCTTTGAGAAGATGAAGGTTTTGAGGTAGAAATAGGTACAAGTGATTGTTTAAGCATAACTGTATCAGTTTCTGCTTTACCCATTCTCCTTCCTGAAGCTGATGAAATTACACAAGATTTAGCCTTAGCCCGCATAAGGGAATCTTCAATCTGCTGAGCGATTTAAGTAAGGTCTTGAAACCCTCCTGTGTATTTCACAGGGATTAAAGGCATGCGTAATTCATCATGCAGATTTGCCACATAGATTGGCAATAATTCTTCTTGAGGGAGTGCTAAACTCAAGGAATATCTTAATCCCTTCCATCGAGCAATGAAACCAAAGACCCTTTCATTCTCCCTTTGCTTACAATTTTTAAGATCGAAAACTGTTGTCTTTGGAAAAGTTGAGCTGAACTGAAGGAGGAATTTTTGGCAAAGATCCTCCCATCCGGTAATTGACCGGGATTGCAAGCTTGTATACCAAACAAAATCTGGTCCTTTCAAGGTTCGCACGAAGCATCTGAGTTTCACTACTTCTTGCTGCTCCGGAGTTCCCATCATAGGATCTCAACAAGACACGTAATGCATCGGATCGCCTGATCCATTGAAAATAGGGAATACAGGGTTCCTAAAACTGGATGGAGGAGAAATTGAATCTACCCATTCAGGGTAAACTTTCTTTTCTGGTTGAACTTGTGCACACTTCCCTTCCATAGTTTCTAACCGAGCTGTTAATGACTCAATAGTAGTTATTAACTTTTGAGAAACATCCGGTTGAACTTGGACTTGGGTAGGTGCAATGACTGGAGCTTGGACAGATGTGGCGATTGGTGCTGCAACTGATGGTAGCACTGCCAACTGTTGTTGCACTTGACCTGTAGGATTAGACCTGTGAGGGTGTAATGATAGAGGAGGATATTCTTGATCCATCTCAATAGCTACAACAAATTGCTTTGGCTGACTGACTCCAGCATGCTTAAGAAGAAGACTACTCTGAAGTAGTTCTGCATTCAACCTTCTTAATTCCTTCATTTCTTTCTCCTTTTGTGCAAACCTCTACTCTAGTGAGAGTGATTGACCTTCTTCTGAGGAAGGATATGTAACCTGGTTCTTTCCCTTCCCTTTGTTGGATCCTTTTCGGAGAGGGGGAAGTGGGTTACTCAAAGGATTACTTAAGTTCTGATTAATCCTTTGACTTCGTGTATTCACACCTTCATCATTTGTGTCGGTGCGTACATCTTCTTGAGCAGGAAACTTTTCATCTGAGTCCCCTGAGTGAGCCTCATCTGGTGGATCAACAACAACGGCATTGATGACATTAATCGATGCATAACTCATCACATCCTTTCTATTAGCATTTTTGTGATATTGTCTTCTTCCATGTCATTGATGAGACATTGCCTTTTGTTGATTCAATCCCTTAGGAACTTCTTGATGAATCGTAATTTGGAGGGAATCTCCTGATAATTTGGCTCTTCGTTCATCTTGAGGTTTCTTCCCCAATTGAGAAAAGACTGACTTTCTCTGAGGAGGGGATTGATGATTTGAAAAAGTCCCCAATCCAGTGGAATGGGGTTGTTCCTGCTGTTCTCGCTCAACTCCCCAAATCCTTTTTGTTGATTCCGAGGGTTGGTTTAAAAGAGTCCCCAGTCTGGCGAGCTGGGGTGGTTCTTGACATGCTATGTCTGAGACTTTCTTGAAAGTCCTCCTGATCTTGAAAACCTTAGTCTGGAAATTAGCTGGATGCATTAATCTGTATTCACTTTTATCACTCGATTCAAAAGTCCGTTGGATGATTTCCGACACTTCTGTCACTTAGTGACGTGCTTGGTCCAAACGAGAGGCATGTTCAATATTCTCGTTTTCTTGATGTAAGAGTAATTCAACATCTTGTTCTATGTATTCTTGGTTTTGAGAGGAACTAGTTGAAGCCTGTTCTTGGGAAAGCTTTTGATTACAAACAAAGCCCATTGACTGTGGCCGGCCATGGGCAATAACATTGTATGAGACCATTTTCGGCGGGCTTTGCTGACCGGAGAGCACCATGAAATGCAGTGCTCCATCAACACCCCATCCTCTAACATGAATACCAGATGGGGCATTGGAAATTAACTGACACAATCTTCTTAGTGCGCCAAAGCATGAACATTGTAGGGCTCTCTGCTACTTTTCAGTCTTCAGATATCGAGAGACAGATAGAGACGCCAAATCAATCTGACGTTGTAACCCTTCTATTATCTTAAGATGATTTTAATATTCATCATAAGATAATACTTTCTTTTTCAACTGACAAAGAGTTTTCCATATGTTGAGACGAATATCATGAATTTCATCTTCCATCAACATTTCTTGAATATTATACTGAGAGTCATCCAGAGGCCAAAACATGACTGGCACTTCACCTTTCGCCAGTTGTTTTCTCATATTCAGCATTTCCTCTTTATCATTTGATGAAGATTCTTCTACCTAATTTGACCAGAGTTGGTGTTTCCTTGTTGCTTCATTGGATTCAATAGGATTTGTAGAGAAATCATTGATCAAACTAGAAGATGCATGACTTAGGGGTGGTTCAGAGAATGACCTACACTCTGGGCTATCTTTTGATTGAGAAAGTATTTCACCTGCTAGCGATGAAGCTTCAGACATGTCTGGTTTCGCATTTTCAAGTGCCTCAAGATAAGTGGGCTTTCTCGGCACTACATTTTCCACTGGAGCATTTTCCGGGCAATGTGCATCACAACTACGGAGAGGAATTTCGCAGCGAAATTCATCATCATGGGGAAGACCACCATAATGGGTTACAGCAAAAGATGAGATCTATTGCTCCTTGGTCTTCTGACCAAACAGAGGGTTCCTGTGGCTCTCATCTGAAGATGAAACTTCAAGATCGACCGAAGCAAGCCTTCATGAGGAAGTGTCTGTTGAAGACCTTTGGAATTAATGTTCCCACTATAGGGAAATGAGGGAGTAGAATCTTGAATTCCAATAGATAATTGTTTGAGGGCTTCAAGAACTCTAGCATCAAGCAAGGCCTTGTTACATATTGGCTCTTGATATCCTGACTGTGCTGGGTGGGTCTTTTTCTTAGATGCCGTCTTACTCACCTTAGAAACGACTTGTTGACGAAAGTGGCTGCTCTGAGCAGGTGTATGTGCCTGATTAGGAAAGATGGCCAGGTTAGGCTGACGATATCCTCTCAAATCAGGTGTATGTGCCTGACATGGTTGTCCGTATGTTATGGGGGAGTATTCCCCATAACCCTCTTGGACTGGAACAGATGTGTGTGTCTGTTCCGGAGTGAATTGTTGATGTATCACTCCACTGGTAGGGATAGATTTATGTGTCTTTCCCTGAGATGCCGCTGAAGTTGTTATAATATCATGGCAGGCATCTAGAATATGAGAAGGGATTTTCTTATGATCTTTCACCATTGATAGAATATGCTTGGTGACTTTATCTGCTGAAACGGGAATATACGTCCATTCTGGGCTTGGAGCAGGTGTATGTGCCTGCTCCTATCCTCCTTTTCCTGTCAGTGAATCCTGACAGTACTTAAGTGTGGGGGCAGAGGGTTGATTCTGCCTCCTATTTTTTGTTGGGGCTTTCTGACTAACTTCTTAGAATGCTACCAAGCGAGACTGCTGGTAGGCTGGATTAATACTAGCAGGTGTATGTGCCTGCTGATTGCACTTCGCCAAATGTGGTTGATGAGATCCATCATATTTAGTCAGACGAGCCTGCTGACTAGCTCATGATGTATAAATAGGTGTATGTTCTTGCCTATAGTACTCCGCCGTAATTGCCAGGCGGGATTGGCATGATGCTGCCAGACGAGTCTGCTGGACATCGGGTTTAAAATGGGCAGGTGTATGTGCCTGCTCATTGCTTGCCACCAAGTTAGGTTGGTGGACTTCTTCAGAGATGGTAGAGATGAGAACCTGATCACTGTTGACCGGATTCTACCTCTGGTGGTTCGTCTTGCTTGCTCGGGTTTGAGGAACCTGAGCCGAACGCCTAGAGTCGGTACCCTCATCATGTTGAGGGCGCACTGCCGCACGAGTCTGGCGGTGATTGTTGGTGGGAGCCCTCAGGAAGGACTCCTGTCTGTTTGAATTAAGGTCCTGGGGGACCTTCTCATTCACCTCCCCAGAATAAGGGAGCAAATGGTGATTGTGTTCTGGGGATAACGACCCAAAACAGATGGAGACGGTAGTCAGCACTGCCTGCTTCTTGATCACTGGTCGTCATTGTCCGGACCACCGATGTGAGTTTTTTACTTGGAGGGATTGTCGGGCAGCCTCCAGAGTTGGGATGGTACCGTGTTTACAGTACTCCTTAACCAGTGCGTTTGATACCCAGCATTGAAGACGCTGATTAGGTGATATCATCCTAAGAGCGGACGACGATCCAGCAGGAGTAGCAGCAGTGGCATTTGCAGCAGCAGTATTCACAGGTGTGAACTTGAGAGTAGCCATTCTAGAAATGCAGAAGATCTTGGGAAAAGAGTGCCTGTTTGATATAATAGACACAATCAAGATAAATTTATCCACTACATATTTTGGATGAGAACATATGTCAATGATTGTTTTTGTTGGCCCTCTCATTGAGTTTTAAATAGGGGCCTAACAAATAGGTAAAACATCATTTTAACTTGGTTAGAGATTCACGTTGGGTTCACCATATTTGTTTCCCTCGGAATCCGGGGATGACTGCCTTGATGGTAGGTTCAAACATTCCGATCGGTTTCTAATGGGTTTGTTCGTAGAACCGGAAACATCCAATGATTCCACATCTATTCGGACCTACTTTCCAAAGGTAGGTGCTCATTATTTTGTGGACTAATGAGGCTTAGGAATTTTCATTGGTCGAGAGGATGGGAGGTCGGACTCATCACACCTTTTTTAGGGGAATTATTGTCTACTCTGGAACTCTCTTTATAGATTTAAGTTATGTTCGTGAATCCTTATTACATTAACAAGTATAAAATGATCTTTCCTTCAGATTTGACAATCAAGCATTAAAATATATAGGAAATTTAGAGAATCTTTTGTATGTATTAGAGGTTCTTCATCGATAGAGAATCATCTGTATTTATTAGAGATTCATGGTCAATGGTACCCTTCGACACATTCATACAGAAGTCTCTTGGTCATTATTATGACCATGCTGGTTTTAAAGCCACTTAGTGGGGCACCTGAAGTTTATTGTCATTCAGAAGGATATGGATTATTTTAGAGTTGGGATCGAACCCGTAGACGGGCTACCTATGTATCCTTTGTTTAGAAAAGGAATTAGAACCCACGTAGTTCGAGTAAGGGAGTATGATGTTTATGATTGATGGCTCAAAGAAGGATGTCACAATTACTTTTACACTCTAAGCTCACGTGAGTCATGCTCGGTGTGAGAAACAAGAGGTATTGGTAAAAATTATACAATTGTGCCATGAAAGATACAATCATAAGAAATAATGTGGGGCTTATGTATGTATGACTGCCCAGATAAATGAAGGTTAGAATTTACTTTAGGGATGAAATCCAGGAATAGGGTCCATAAAGGTATATGTGCTTCATAGAGATTTTGAATACTCTAATTTGGGGCTTACTCTTGAAAAGGAGGCCCAAATTAGGAGAAGACTCATGATTGGGTTTTACTCCTGAAAAGGAATCCCAGATCAAAGGTAAATTAGGTCTGGTTAAGAGAAATTAAGACTGCGGCTTATTCCTGAAAAGGAGGCCCAGGTTAAGAGATTTGAAAAATTAAGGGACTTGGGGTTTAATCTTGAAGAGGATTCCCATATTTGAGACTGGGGATTACTCATGAAAAGGAGGCCCAGGATAAGGGAATTATAGTTTGGGGTTACTCTTGAGGAGGATGCCCAAATTAGGGGACTAGGGCTTACTCCTAAGGAGGATGCCCAGATTTGGGAACTTTAAGAATTGGAGATTACTCCTGAGGAGGATGCCCAAATTAGAGGACTTATGACTGGGGATTATTCCTGAAAAGGAGACCCAGGTTAAGGATTCTATCATCTTAAAGGATGAGGTTGAATGAATGAAATATCAATCTTTAGTGACATAAAGATGTGTAAATCACTAGGTTTTGAGAGATATTCCATAGAATTCCTTTCAGATAAGGAAGTCAAATCAAGAAATCACGCCATAAATGGCTTTGAAGAGTGTCCTGAAGACTGCATCTTGAATAGGAAAGGTGTAATGGCTTAAGAGGGGTGAAATGGGCAAGAAAGGCACCCAAAAAGGCAGGGGCGCGCCAGTGCTGGCAGGTGCGTAGGTACTGCGTGGGCGTGCAAGTCCTGGTCGCGTAGGTATGCCTACGTGACACATGGTGTACTTGCACGAAGTTTAACGAGTAGGGTAATACTTGAGTGACTCTGTATTAAATTTTTTAGAATCCTCTTGAGGTTCTTCTAGAAGAAGGGTGCGCAAGATCTATTGAAGGAGTAAGGGGGCGTGAAAGTGTGGCCCTTTTCCCTTAAGGGCTGGCCACTCCGGTGCGCAAGTGTTGATGAGTTTCACCACTTAGGCCTTCCTTCCACTCTTTAGATCTTCCGTTCTAGGTAAGAAATTACCTTAGAAGTGTTTTGGAAGGTTTGATAAGAGACTAGGGTGCCGGGAGCTCAAATATGAGTTTCTGAGAAAAAATCCTCTCTAAATGGGGGGTCCACAGGGTCTATTTATAGGCAGGAGAAGACCCCGGGCGGTTACCACTTAGGTTGCCCAAGTCACTTGTGCGACCATAATGCGCCGTGCAAGTGGACTTGCGTGACTATGAGGAAACTTGCGCGACTTATGGGCAATATTCTCCTTGTTCATTCCTTTGTCGATTTTTGATATTTTCTTCAAAGGATGAATCAATTTATGCTAAGTCATTTCCCTTTTCCAATTTTTAGATTATGTGATGAAAGGAGTGTCAACAATGGAATTGAAGAAATGATTCGCAATATTGCAGCAGAACAAATTGAGATAGAACTGACAGTTGTGCGTCTATATGGTGATGATAAAAAACTATTATATCCAGGTTGTACAGATTTTATGGTTTTTTCGGCAGTGTTAATATTGATTATTCTGAAGGCAAAACATGGATGGAGTGACAGAAGTTTTACAGATCTGCTACAATTGATGTAAGAAATTCTTCAAAAAGATAACGATCATCCAGATTCACTTTATAAGGCCAAGAAAATATTATGCCTGATGGGATTGGGATACAAGAAAATTCATGCCTTTCCGAATGACTGTATGATATATTCGAAGGAATATGATTTTTTTTCAAAGTGTCCTAAATGTTGGAAATCATGGTATAAGGTGAAAGAAAAATCACAGGATGATGTAGAGATTACAAAGATCCCTGCAAATGTATTTTGGTATCTTCCTATAATTCATCGTTTTAAACGTTTATTTTCTGATTCACATAATAAAAAAAGGTTAAGATGGCATGCAGATGAGCATTTATGTGATGGAAAAATATGTCATCTAGCTGATTGTCCACAATGGAAGAAAATTGATGAGCAATATCCTACATTTGGAAGTGAAATTAGAAATCTCAGACTAGGGTTGTGTACAGATGGAATGAATCCATACCGAACCCTTTGTAGCACACATAGTTCATGGACTGTTTTATTGGTAATTTATAACCTCTCTCATGAAGTTTGTATGAACCAAAAATATGTCATATTGAGTATAATGATATCTAGTCTGAAGCAACCCGACAATGATATTAATGCTTTCTTGTCACCGTTGATTGATGATTTGAATCTTTTATGGGAGGATGGTATTGGGGTGTATGATTCTTATAAAATGGAATATTTTAAACTGCATGCAGTTATTTTTTTTCACTATAAATGACTTCCTATCATTTGGAAATTTGTCTAGATACAGTGTTAAAGGTCATAACGCATGTCCAATTTTTGAACAACAGACATCATATTGTCAATTTCATCATTGAAGGAAAACAATGTACATGGGTCATTGAAAGTTTTTGCCTATGGATCACTCTTATAGAATAATAAAAAAGGCATTCAATGGCTCACAATAATTTGATATTGATCCAAAACCTTTATCCCCTGATCTATATTTTGAGAGTGTGAAAAACCTTGATGTGACATTGGGAAAGACATAGAAATATGGTAATGATAGAAATATTTGGAAGACAAGGTCAATAGTTTTTGAGCTACCATATTGGAGATATCATGAAGTTAAACATAATATTGATGTTATGCATGTGGAGAAGAATATATGTGATAGCTTGATTGGAAAATTGTTAGATATTAAATGAAATAAAAAATATGGGTTGAATGCAAGATTATACATACTATCAATGGGAATACGTTTGGAGTTAGCTCCCAATTCTATTGGAAGACAAACATTTCTTCCCCCGCTTGTCATACATTATCGAAGAGGGATAAAATTAGCCTTTTTCAGTGTCTTCATGATATCAAAGTTCCTCAAGGTTATTCTTCAAATGTAAAAATTTTTTGTCTCATTGAAGGACTTGAAGTTGATATGTATGAAATCTCATGATTGTCACTTCATGATGCAACAATTTCTACCAGTTGTATTACATGGAATATTTCCCATCCGTGTCAGAAAGATTATAATGAAGTTGTGTAATTTTTTCAATTCTATTTGTAATAAGGTGATTGATGTGAATGCTTTGAAAATTTTGGAAAAGGATGCAATTTGTATACTTTTTCAATTGGAAATGTATTTTCCTACAACTTTTTTTGATATAATGGTGCATTTAATGACTCATCTGGTTTGAGAAATAAATCTTTGTGGACCTGTATATCTTCATTGGATGTATCCTTTTGAAAGGTATATGAAAATATTGAAGGGGTATTTTAAGAATCCATATCTACCTGAAGCCTCCATTATAGAAAATTGTATTTCTGAGGAGGTTGCAATGTTTTGTACGAGCTACTTGGTTGCGGCGCAACATGTAGGTTTTCCTCCATATCACCATGAACGAGTTAATAATGAGGGAAAGGGGAATCATGGCTTGAAAATAAAATCGTTGTCAGCTGAACAAATGAATAAGATAAAATCATACATCTTGAATAACATAGCTGATGCTCAACCGTATATCGCATTGCATATTAATGAGTTGAAACAATGTCATCCAAAGAAGAAATAAACATGGATTTTGAATGAGCACAACAAAACATTTTTGTTGTGTTTTAAAAAGACCTTTCTTGGTAGATCAGATGTATCAAAGACATTAAAATGGATAGTGGGTGGTCTATGTTTAAATCTGATAACATGGTCCAGTTATGACATTAATGGCTATACATTTCATACGAAAGCTCTGGGTAACAGAAGTGCAGTTCATAATAGTGGTGTATTGGTGTTTGCAGAAGCAATGCGTTTTTCAAGTGCTAAGGACAAAAATCCAATTTCTGCATCAATTGTATATTATGGAGTTATTGAAGACATATGGTATGTGGATTACTTTAAAATTAAAGTTATTGTTTTTACTATAAATGGTTTATCGGTAACAACAGTGTCAGACACGATGAATTTGGAATGATAGTTGTTAATCTGAATAGATTGGAAGACACGACTAATTCTTTTATAATGGCAACACATGCAAAACAAATTTTCTATGTAGTAGATCAATCAGATAAGCAGTGGGCTATTTTTTTACAAGGGAAAACCAATATGTTGGTGAGGATGAACTTGATGAAGATGTTGATTTATGTGAGATCCCTAATTCTATGGAAATATTAATAAAACATAATGATGAGCATGTTGAAGACATGGTTTGTGCCATAAGGAACGATCACGATGAAGGCATTTGGGAAAAAAAATCCATTTGTACATTCCTAAAATTATAGGTAACATTTGTCTATTTCTTATTTACAATTATTATTTTCATAAGATGGTAGATATTGTATGTTTTTTCTTTATTAAAACATTTATTAAAACAAAATAAGTATAAGTTTTTGTTTGTTTTAATTTTGTTTAGTTTACTTTATCATGTTTACCATTACATTAATTATAAATCTATTGTTTTTGTTTAGTGACAATTATTTTACCATGTTTACCATGTTTACCAGGTTTACCATGTTTTAATTTTGTTTAGTTTACTTTATCATGTTTACCATTACATAAATTATATATCAATTATTTTTGTTCAGTGACAATTACTTTACCATGTTTACCATATTTACCAGATTTACCATGTTTACCATCTTTACCATCTTTACCATCTTTACCATCTTTACAATTGTTTAAAATGCTTACCATATTAACCATGTTTACTATTATGTAACTTAGTACAATTTTCTGTTTTCTAATTAAAGTAGTATTAAAATATTTGAATTTATATATTTGTGAACTAATGTTTGTTTTTTTGATTTTAAGGATAATGACAGATCAATCCATTGATCAATCACATGATTCTAGAGATGATCATAGTGGTCATACCTCTGGGGAGGAACATTCACTTGATCCTCTTGATGTTCCCCAATATTCATCATGTGCTCCCATTACTACAAAGAGTTAAAGAGTTGGTAAACGTGGGTTCACACATTTACCAAAATTATCACTTGGCCATACATAGGATCAGAGGATACTCATTGAGTTTTATGAGGATTATATTCCTAGAGGTATAGATGCAAATGATTTTAATAGTTTTGTACCAATTCAGAGTAAGAGCATAGTAATCATTTTTTTGATTAGTGGAGAAGTGTGGACAAAGCGATAATCTCTCAGTTTTAAGAGATGATTTTGGTAAGATCTTTTTCTATTGTTTTCCTATTATTTAAATGTTTCTAGTATATATAATATGTTGAACCTCTTCTTTATCAGATGACATTTGATATTCCTGATAGTAGACGAGTCAGGAAGAAATGCTTATCGATGGCTGCCTAGAGATGGAGGGATTTCAAATAAACCCTCACATCTGATTTCATTTTTGGTCATAGGAGTCATGACAATCCATGTCTTATATATCCTTTCATAGATTAAGACACATGGATACAGTTTGTTGAAATTATAAGAAAATATTCATTTTTGGTAAGGGAAATGTAACATTTTATAACATTTCTTATTTAAATGATCTTATTACTGTTTTGTTAATGATTTCTTATTCTTAATTTATAGAAAATAAGGAATTTTCATCATGGGATCTAATCTAAAAATGTATACCCTCATAGTTTATCGCGGGGAGGGTATACATTATTGGAAGAAAAAATGATGGCAGAAAAATTAAAAAAAACTAAGAGTTGAGTCTTCAAGCTCTGGAGAGGTGGCCCCTCCATCCCTACTATCTAGACATGAAAAATGGAAGATAGCTTGGATGGGAAAAAAGGGAAATATCATTCTGAATATTCGAGAATCGTAGTTGAGAGGATTGTAATATATATATATATTTTATTTATTTAAGTTAACTATTTTCTTCATATAATTTCAGTCATTATAGAAATGTTCAATTAATTAATACCAAATTATCTTGAGGAGCAGAGCTCATAGGGGGTATTTACAGCTGCTGGGAGGCAAAATATTTTATCTGCAGCATTGGGAAAGCCCGAACATCCTTGTCGTGTACGAGGATATCCAGTAGGTGTATCGATAAGAAAAGTGTTGCCACATTCTTCAACTACTTACGTTGAGGGTGTTTATAAAAAAAATAGAATCCTTGGAGGCTAAAGTTCATAATAATAATGTGACGATGGAGGAAAATATTAGAGTGTTAGTACAGTCTATGTTTATAGACATGCAAAGACAATTTTAGACTGAAACTCCCACTCCTCCACCTCCTCCTACAGACCCCATTATTTATCCTCCACCTCCTCCATTAGCTCCCACTCCCCCAACTCCCCCTACAGACCCCATTGTTTATCCTCCACCTCCACCAGTAGCTCCGACTCCTCATCCCACAGAACCCATTTCTAATCCCACTCCTCCACCACAACTTCTTACTTATTTCGAGTTGTATATTGATGATCCTCAACATCATATAGTTGTATATGGGTTATTATATTGTATAGAAGATAAAATTCATCATAAAAAATTAGAGGTAGAGAATAAGAGGGTCACTATACAAGATATTATAGATAGATCAGCTCGAGTACCATTACCTACAGATGAGGTGACGACAGTTGGACATAGTATCGACCATTTTTTAATTTGTCCTTCCATACTTCTTCGACTCATTACCATATAGGTATGTATGTTATATCTTTTATTTCATTTTTTTATTAAAGTTGTTTCATCATTTGAAAACTAATCTATTTTTCTATTTATTTCTTCAGAAATACTTCAAAGGTAAAGAAATACTGTATAGACAACAAAAAAGAAAAATGGCTATGACATCAGATACAGATTCTAGTAGTTTTGACAGATTGTCAAGATATTCAAATTTTTTGGCGGATCATTATGAGTTTCCAATGGAAGCTCATGTTTGTGGACATGCAATAACTGTGGGGATTATGAAAGCTGATATCATGGAGTTTGTTACTGAAGATAAGTTGGGCATCAACGCGGTCCAAATTTTTTTCCATGTAAGTCTTAACACCTTTTCCTTGCATTATATTTACTAAAAATTTATACTTATGTCTCTTTTGTATTAGGTATCTTTATAACATTTATGATAAGAATGAGCGGACAGATGTATATGGGTTTATGGACCCGTATTTGATTTCCCCTGAAGCATGTGCATTGGATGAGGAACAAATAATTCTTTATATTGCTGAAAGACTTGAACAGAATATAGTCACACAATGTTGGATGATGCCTTTTTGTGAGAGGTATTAAACACATCTCTCTCAAAGAGTTCATTATATTTTTATATAAAAAACCACTAACCTTAAATTTTCTTTCATCAGTGATCATTGGATGTTAGGGGTTTTTCTCCCAAGGGAGAAGACACTTTATTGGATATGCTCTGTCCATGGTGATGTGCAGGAAAGTTTTAAGAAAATGTTCGAAAAGTATGTTTCAATTTCTCAATTGTTTTATATATTATAATGGATTTTAAATTTATCCCATTCATATTATTTTATAACATGGGATGGGTCTAATTTCTAAAAAACACAAAGAAAATGAGTGTGAAGATCAAATATGTAAATGTAAAGGTAAATATCCATTTATAACTTGTAATTTTTGATTTATTACATAAAAATAATATATTGAATTTACACTCATTCAAACAGATTTTTCATTAACAACAAGGCGTCATCGAATGCGGATATTATATGTTAATATTTCTGTATGAAATAATAATAACTGGGACAGTTGTGAACTTTGACCTGGTAAGATTTCCTTTTAAACTTTTCCATAATATTTCATTTGATTTATTCATTATACATGTTAACTACTATCCTTGTAATTTGTAGCTATTTGATGACCCTCAACCCTATAGTGCTCAAGATGTCAAACACTTACAATTAGAATGGTCAAATTATTTATTGGTTTGATTGAATTTTAGTTGTTTGTAGTGTAAAATGTAATTTTGAATATTTTCAATGTAATTGTGTATCTGGTAGTCATTTAGGTTGGATTTAGTTTTTTTAAGTTGACATTGTAAGTTTTGAATGTTATATATGTGAATGTTTAATTTTTCTATACTTCTTATTTTGGTCTACTTATGATGGTTTTTCTGGTATGGATTCTGGTCTGGGGGGGAGGGGTTCCAAGGGTGTGTGTGTTTGTGGGGGGGGGGGGGGGGTGTTCAAAGGGGTGGGGGGGGGGGGGGTATCCAGGGGTGTGGGAGGGATGTTCGGTTAGGTGGGGGTATCTTGGGTGTCTATGAGAGTGGGGTGGGGGGGGGGGGGGTAGTCTAGGGGTGTGGGAGGGCTGTCTAGTGGGGGGGGGGGCTGTCCAGTTGGGTGGGGTGGTGGTGGTGGGGGGGGGGGAGTCAAGGGGTGTGGGAGAGGAGGCACCGCCATCCCTTTAGGGGATTGACATCACTGAAAGGTACTCATCACTCCCACATGTGGAACATTTTGAGAGCTCAAGCTTTGCATGTGGGAGTGATGCGTACCTTCCAGCAGCATGCCCCCCGAGAGATGGTGGGGGGAAGTCCAGAGGTGTGGGGGGATGTCCAGGGGGTGTCCAGGAGGGTGGAGGGTTGTCCCAGGGTGTGGGGGGATGTCCAGAAGTGTGGGGGGAAGTCTAGGGGTGTGAGGGGATGTCCATGGGGTGTCCAGGAGGGTGGGGGCAGTCCCAGGGGGGGGGGGGGGCAGTCCAGGGGTGTGTGTGTGTGTGGGGGGGGGGGTGTCTAGAAGGGTGGGGGGGGGGATGTTTTCCAGGGGTGTGGGGTCTGTCCAGGGGGTGGGGGGCTGTCCAAGGGTGTGGGGGGTGTTCAGGAGGGTGGGAGGCAGTCCTGGGGGTGGGGGGAGTCCAGGGGGTGGGGGGGTGTCTAGGAGGGTGGAGGGTAGTCCTGAGGGTGGGGTGGGGGGTGGGGGGGTAGTCCAGGGGAGTGGGGGGTGTACAAGAGGGTGGGGGTTGTCCAGGGGTGTGGGGGGCTGTCTAGGGGGTGGTGGGGAAGTCCAGGGGTGGGGGGGGGTGTCCAGGAGGGTGGGGGGGGGGGGGGAAGTCCAGGGGTGTGTGTGTGTGGGTGGGGGGGGGGGTTGTCTAGGGGTGTGGTGGGGGATATCCAGTGGGGTGTGGGGGTTCTGGTCTGTTTTTGGTAACTTTTTGGTCAGTTTTAGGGGGGGTGGGAGGGCTATCCAGGGGTGTGGGAGTGATGACCAGGGGTGGGGGGGTATACAGGATGGTGTGTGTGTGTGTGTGGGGGGGGGGGGGGGTTGTCCAGGGGTGTGGGGGGCTATCAAGGGGGTAGTTGGGATGTCCAGGGGTGTGGGGGGCTATCCAGGGGTGGGGTGTGGGGGGGGGGGGTGTCCAGGAGGGTGGGGGGGTCCCGGGGGTGGGGGCAGTCCAGGGGTGTGGGGAGTTGTCCAGGGGTGTGGGGGTTGTACAGGGGGTGGTGGGGTAGTCCAGGGGTGTGTGGGGGTGTCTAGGAGGGTGGGGGGTTCTCCAGGGGTGTTAGAAGATATCCAGGGGTTGGAGGGCAGTTCAGGGGTGTGTGTGTGTGTGGGGGGGTGTCCAGGGGTGTGGTGGGGGCTATCCAGTGGGTTGAGGGGGTTCTGGACTATTTTTGGAAACTTTTTGGTCAGTTTCAGGGGTATGGGAGGGCTGTACAGGGGTGTGGGAGTGCTGTCCAGGGGGTGGGGGGAGGGGGTATATTGGAGGTTGGGGGGGTGTCCCGGGGTGGTGGGGATATCTAGGGGTGTGGGGGGCTATCCAGGGGGTGGGGGCTATCCAGGTGTGTGTGTGTGTGTGGGGGGGGGTGTCCAGGGGTGTGGTGGTGGTGGTGGTGGGGGGGGGGGGTTCTGGTCTATTGTGGTCTATTTTTGGTTTGATTTTGCTCTATTTCAGTCTATTTGGATGGGCATAGCAGTGTTTCGGGTTTTTTTTTGAAAAAAAATTATTTTTACGTCGGTTATTTCATAACCGACTTAAAAAATGCATTGATATTTGTTATAACGTCGGTTATTTGGAAACCAACGCAATATATTCATAGAAAATGGTTTTTATGTCGGTTATTTCATAACCGATGTAATAAACTGAAATGTATAGTCTTTTATGTCGGTTATTTTATAACGTGGATGGTAGATATGTTTTTTATGTCGGTTATTATATAACCGACGTTGAAAACCGCTTGGCAGACATGTTTATCACGTCAGTTATTTTTATAACCAACATGATAAACGCTTCAGAAGAGTGCTTTATGATGTCGGTTGTATAATAACCGACATGAAAGGGGTTATATCATGTCGGTTATTAAATAACTGAAATACAAAATGCATTGGTATTTGTTATAACGTCGATTATTTGGAAACCGACATAATAACTTCATGGGAAATGGTTTTTAGGTCCATTATTTCATAACCGATGTAATAAATTGAAATGGATAGTCTTTGACGTTGGTTATAAAATAACCAACGTCGCAGATAAGTTTTTATGTTGGTAATTATATAACCGACATTGAAAACTGCTTGGCAGACAAGTTTATCATGTCGGGTATAACAATAACCGACATGATAAATGCTTTAGAAGAGTAATTTATGACATCAGTTATATAATAACCGATGTGAAAGGGTTTATATAACATCGGTTATTAAATAACCGACGTAATAAATCACTCCTCCGAAGCGTTTTCCACGTTCGGGTTTTATCAACTGATGTGAAAAACACTTCAGATTTGTGTTTTTACATCGGTTGTAAAATAGGCGACATAAAAAACTATGTTTATAACGTCTCTTGTAATAATGTCGGCCAATAGCCGAAGTTAAAAATAAAAAATAACTGCTGTAAAAAACATTTTCTGCACTAGTGAGAGGCTTCCCCCATCAAATCAGGAGTGATCTAGAGGTGCTTCTTGGTGCGTTGAAGCCTGATTCCCATGACAAGTCTTCATTTATGGTAGTTTTTATGATTTTTCTTAGATATTATTCTCTCCCTCTCTTGGTTTCTTATATCTAGTCCATTATGAATTTATATAAGGTTTTTGATTCCAATCATGGTTATATTTGGCCTTATTGATGTTAGGGGAAGAGATCTAAGATGGGTTTTTGGAGATTTAACCTTGTTTTGTGGGTGTTTTTGTGCCGTTCTTTGTTTTCTCCATAAATTCCTGAGGTAAGTGGATTCAATATTGACCCATTTTATTAGATTTTGAAGGATCAATTTCAAATTGATTAATTTTCTTGAAATTGGTTTTGATTTTTTTTGTAATGATTGATGGAAACCTTTGGTGGTGATAGTTTATGAAATTATAAAAATTCGGGTGTTCTGTTGGAATGTGAAATGTTAATTTTATTTTTAAAAGATGATTGTAATTGGTTATTTGGTTTTGATGCATGGAAAAGTGTTTTAAAAAAAAGGTTGGTTTTACTGAAATGGTTTTTTGAAATGGTTTTCAATCAATGGTTGGTTTTATTGAAATGGTTTGTTGGTATGGTTTTCATTGAAAGTGAGGTTTTATTGAAGTGGTTGAATTTGTTTGGAAAAATGGTTTTGGAATTGGTTGGATTAATTGATTAAGTGTGTGTGTAATGGGATAAATATTTGTCATGAAGTACCATTATCAAAGGTATGGGTTATGGATGTGAAGTTACACCATCAAAGGAAACACTAATCTTGTGTGTGTGGGTGTGTGATGTGGAATTGGTAATTCCAATTGAATTCATGAAATAGTTGGAATTAATTTTTTGGCTGCTTTCCTTAGAAAGATGGATTTTTATGGAAAGTATTTTGATATATAAATTGTTTTATATTATGATATAAATTGTTTTAAAGTGTTTTATATTATTTTTGTAAATAATTATGCTAACTTGTTCTATCCTAGTGGCGTGAGTAAGGAATTAATTTAGGGAAAACCTACCAAGTTTCATTACTCAACCCTGATTTTGAAATTTGGTTCATTTGAATATATTCCTCATCAGGACACAAGAAAAGGTAAAGTGTTGCACTTTTTTTTGGTTCATCATGATACATGGGTTGTTTTTTTGGAGTTTTAGCATGGATCATGTTGGGAGATTTGGAGTTTTGTCTTTGGAGACCTTGTATATTGTTGATTTTTTCTTTCACTGCATACTTTGATGCTTTCTTAGTATTTCTCTATAGTAATCTTTTGTATTTTGATTTTTATGTAAATGATATTACTTTGTGTTGTTTTACTTTATTATCATGCATCATGTAGTGGTATTTTGTTATGGAATGTTTGGTTGGGTTGTTTTATTTTAAAAATGGAAATCATACCCAACTTATTAATGAATCCATTAGTATTTATTTATAGCCTTTGGCTTCTTGGAAATTTCACTTAAGGAAAATTAATTTCCTTCCACCTTATCATGACAATGAGGAGGGGCAAGATGTTACATGTGGTATCATCTTGTTAGGCCCATGACTAATAAGTGGTCATCTATTCTGTATGTCTTGGAGTTTAAATTCTTTCTAGTTTAATTATTGGAGCTAATATGGTAGAAAAGAGTTAGACCATGGGGACTTGAAATGTAGATCATAAAAAGATGTAGCTAACCGTTTTATACTTAACTTCATGTTACCAGATATTTGGGTACATAAGTGTTTTGGATAAACTTATAGGAATTATAATCTCATTATCATGGGTTTAACCAATGAGATGTGCAAAACATTCATTATATAAATGAATTCACACTAAGAGTGCATATTTTATTTTGATTAATTAAAAAATGTTGATTTTTTTAAATATTGAAATGGTTTTCAAAAGTGAGATTTTGAAAAAGGAATGATATAGGAATTTGGAAAAATTGGTTTATTTTCAAAATAATGGTAAAATTTTCTAAATAAAGGTTAAAAGTGGAAATTTTTGAATTCTAGAAAACATTTTTGTGATAGATGATGTGGTATAATTTGAATTTTTTGAGACTTAAGTTACTAGAGAGTGAGATTGATGAAATTTTTTGTGTTTCTAGAAAATGGAACTCAGTAGGTGTCATAGAAACAAATCAGAAGAAGCTGTAGAAAACATAGTTGTACCTGATCCGCAAGTGAACCAAAATTTGGTTTAGACTATATTCCAAGGTTTCCAGGCCATGGAAAGAGGGAACCTGAGGGATGAACCAAGGAAAGTGGATCATTCTATCTAGTTCCAGAAGAAAAATCCACCAAATTTTCAGAATTATTCTCAACCAGAGAAGGTAGAGGTGTAATTTAATAGGATGATTAAAATATTTGATTTCTTTAGCACACCAGTAGAGATGAATGTTAATCTAGAGATGTATATGCTAGATGGTCTTGAGAATCAATGGTGGGATTTAACATTTAAGGATAAATTAGACCAAGCCATTGGTTAGAAAGATTTTTTAGGAATTGTTTAATAAAAAATTCTACCCTCATACATTCATAATTTCAAGAATTAAGGACTTCTTCAGCTGGAAGTAAGAGAGCCTAAAATTGATAGAGTATGTAGCTAAATTCATGAATTTAGTTCGATTTTCACCCAAAGTTGCTACTAGTGCATCCTTGAAGGCACACATTTTTGAATCTGGGATGAAGTAGTATATTCTCTTGAAGATTATTGTGATCTGTTTAACAAATTATACAAACATGGTCAACAGATCTATAGTGGAAGAAAGGGACATCTCAAGAGATATAGGTGGATGGATTATGTTGATACCTATATGAAATGGTGGGAACTGCAATTACGGGAACAAGTAGAAGAGGGAAACCTATTTCCAAGGTGGGAGTATGACTCATAATCAGATGGTTGGATTAGAAAATCTACCACCAAAACCTAATAGGAATCCAAGATGTTTCAAATGTGGTTATTTGGATCACATTAAGTGAGAGTGTAGGACCCCACCAAGAGCATTCCACAATTTTAATCAGATGGGTCATCTTTAGTGTTATTATCATAGTGCTTTGAGGTCAGGTGTTCATGAAACATATTAGGCATCACATGCATCATATTCTTTGATAGGGTGAGGGAAGTAGAATACCTATAATCAACATAAATGAGCTAGCCATGGTGATTCCAGGTATATCATGGCTCTACAACAAAGGAAATCTCAATAGGGAAACAATGAAAAAATTGCATCTAGCAAGAAATTATATGAAGATGAGAAGGTTATTGTGGATGATCAATCTGAACCATCGATAGTGATATGTACAATTATTTTTAATTATACCCTTATGAAATCATTGTTTGATACAGGTTCATCCCATTCATTTATTTATTATCATGCTATTTATTTTCTGGTTTTAAAAGTTGAGATGAAGCCTTCTGTGTTAAAATTCAAAATCATCTTAGTCAAAGAGAATGTCGAGACATTATGTGTAGAGAATGTTATTTAAATATTTATGGAGTTAAGTTGATATAATATTTATCTATACTTGAAATGAATTTATACGTCATAATCCTTGGTATGGATTGGTTGACTATGCTTAAGGATCACATCAACTGTTATACACGAATAGTTAGTTTCGTGATTGAGGATATTGTCGAGAATTTAAAGGAGACCAGATTGTAAATGCTGGTACAGTTGGATTTTGGCACCATTAGTTGGAATTATCTCATACTAGTTTGTTGATTTGAGTTTATCATTGATGGAATAGATTGAGAATAAATTTTTTCCAGTGGTTGTTGATCAGTTTCCAGATGTTGTTCTTTAAAATTTCTCAGGGTTTCCACCCATGAGAGAAGCAGATTTTACAAATGATATCCTTTTAGAGACCAATATTATTTCCCTTCCATCTAATTAGATGAAACCAAAAATTAAGGGAGTTGAAAGTGAATCTGTATAAGTAGGAAAGAAAAGGGTTCATTCAACTGAGTACATCTCTTTGGGCAGCACCGAACTAGTTTTTCAAAAATGTAGATGGAACTCTTTAACTTTTCTATTGATTATTGTAAGATTAACCAATTACAATAAGGAATTGATATACAATTTCTTGAATTGATGATCTTTTTGATCAATTGAGGGGATATCAATGGTTCTTTAAGACAGAATTTTGCTCAGGATATCACCAATTGTGGGTTTGGAAGAAGGATATTCTGAAGACTTATTTCATAAATAGATATGACTATTACGAGTATGCAGTGATGCCTTTTGGTCATATGAATGCACTAATAGTATTTATTGCATTGATGGATTAGATATTTCTGAGATATCAAGATTCTTTTGTGGTGGTGTTTTTTGATTACATATTGGTGTATTCAAGGATATGAGATGAGTATCAAAAACACTTGGCGACAGTGTTGGGAATATTTAGTGATCCTAATCTATATAAAAAATTATCAAAGTGAGATTTTTGGATATAAGAGGTATGATTTCTTGGCCATGTAATTTCTTAAAGATGTGTTTTTATCCATCCAGAAAAGATATATGATTTAATATCTTACAAACTGTCGAAGAATATCTTCGAGATACATAGTTTTCTTGGTCTGGATGGTTATTACTAATGTTTTTTTCATGACTTCTCACAACTTTCTTCACCTATAACAGCTTTGATAAGGAATAATGTTACATTCCAATAGAATGATGAATGTCAGAAGTCTTTTCAAGAGCTTAAGGTTTTCTTTACAGCAACACCAATTATTATGTTTTTAGAATTAGGAAAAGGGTATGTGGTGTGTTGTGATGCTTCAAGATTAGGGTTGGGATGTTTTCTAATGCAAGGAGACTATGTTGTCTCTTATATCTCAAGATATTTATGGTTGCAAGAGAATAACTAACCAACACACAATTTTGAGTTAGCTTTCGTAGTCTATTATTTAAAGACCTATAATAATTACCACTTTGGTGAGAAATTTATAGTGTTTATAGATCAAAATAGCTTTAAATATAAATTCTCATAAATGTAATTGAACCTGAGAAAAAGAAGATGGTTGGATTATCTCAAAATGTTTGACTTTGAATTGATGTATACACTGTGTAAAGGAATTTCATTGGTAGATGAATTAAGCATAAAGTTGTATTCTTAGTTGGAAAAAGAGGATTCAGATAAGTGACAGTTGATATTGATCCTTTCCAAAATGAACTTGGAATGTGGATACTGAGGTGAAGCTTACGTTTTATTTCTAGTAACATTTGTTCTTGATTTTGTTGCAATAGATAAAGAGGCATAGACATATGATTATGAATGTGTTTCTATGAGTTGAAATCTTAATGGTGGGGAGACCATTGGGGGATGGATGTTGGTTGAGAGATCAGTTTTGTGGTGTTGAGATCTTATGGTCATACTCATGTATTTTTAGAAAAAACATCTTCATTATCACCACCATTTGAGATGGGTTATTCATCATGGAATACCAAATACGCATAAGGCATTGAAATCACAGTTTTAGCAGGTCATTATGAAAAATAAAGGGGATGAGTTTGTATCGAGATGCTTAACTTGTTAACCAGTTAAGGAAGAGAATCAGTGACCAACAAGTATGTCGCAATCTTTAATATTCCTATTTGGAAATGGGAATAGCTAGCTATGGATTTTAAAATAGGTCTCCTAAGAACGGTTTAGAAATAATATTCCATATTATTGATAGATTATTGACTCAAAAAGTCTACCCATTTAATCTATATTCATGAATATCATATGGTGGATGACTTGGAAAAACTCTATATTTGAGAAGTGGTAAAGAGTCATGGCATGCCAGTTTTGATAGTGTCGGACATAGAGCTAAGGTTTACATCTTGTTTATGGAAATACTTACAATAGGCCATTGGGAATTTGTTGACAATGAGTACAATGTATCATCCTCAAACAAATGGACAATATAAATGGATGATATAGACGTTGGAAGACATGATATGTTCTTGTGTAATGGATTTTGGTGGCTCATGGGAGGATCACTTACCATTAGTGGAGTTATCATATAACAACAGTTTTCAAGACTCAATACATATGGATCCTTTTAAAGCATTGTATGTGAATCCTTATCATTGTCAACATTTTTGGGTGGAAATAGGTGAGAATTCACTTTTTGGGATCAACCTTATCTAAGAAACATCTAAGAAGATTCAGTTGATTAGGAAATAAATTGAGATGGAACAGATTCATCAAAATTTTTATGAAGATCATTGTTGACAACCATTATCATTCAAGGTGATTGATCATGTGTTCTTTATAATCTCTCCAATACTTGGGCATAGTCTTTTTGGGAAGAAGGGAAACATATCTCATCGATACATAGTCCCTTTTGGGATACTTGAATGGTTTGGATAAGTTAAATGTCGATTGGATTTTACCCCATGGTTTAGTGCGGTACATAATGTGTTTCATGTATCTTAGTTGAAAAATTATTAGCCTAATCATGACCACTTTATTCAATGGGTTCATGTTGACCTAGAGTTGGATGCTTCATTGGTTCACATGTTAGTGCAGATTGTGGATAAGAAAGAGAAAGTGTTGCATGAGAAAAGCATCGGTCTAGTGTAGATTTTATGGCAACAGGGTAAAATTTAGTAAGATACATGGGAACAGGAGAAGAAAATGAAAGAGAAATGTCCAGAACTATTTCAAATAAATAATGGTTTTATACTTTCTAGGGATGTAAAGGACAATGGTGGGTAGAATGCTAAACCCCACTGGTTTCAGGTAAGTTACCCTTTATTTATGATTTTTACATATGTAAAGTGTTTGGTTGATGTTTGGGAGGGTTTATAATGCTTTTGGAATGTTTTTTATGGATTTTCTAAAGGTGAAAGGTTGGTTAACAGTTACTAAAAATCATGAAACTCCTATAGGAAACCATGCACATTGAGATACGGGCTAAGGGGAAGGCACACAGTTAGGCGCACAATTTGTCTAAATCATGCAACCATCAAGGTGAAACCATGAAAAGTGGGAGAGTGTGATTTTTCATGGTTAGAACACGGTTTTCCAAACCTTATGGGAAAAACATGAAAGGTTCCCCTTGAGTCAAATGCTGGAACACAGTTAGCGTATGGTTTAGCTAACTGTGTAACTAACCATGCACTGTTTAAAAACAAGATCCTTAAAAACGTGATCTAGGCTAGGATTAGGTTATAACCCCTTGTGTTTTATCCAAATAAACACTAATATGAGGTTTATTCCTCCCAAAGGTAGTAGAGGCTTCCCCCATCAAATCATAAGTGATCCAAAGGCATTTATTGGTGCGTCAAGGATCAATTCCCACAAAAATTCTTCATTTATGGTATTTTTTGATGTTTTTATTAGATCTTATTCTCTTCCTCTCTCGGTTTCTTAGATCTAGTTCACCATGGATAGATATAAGGTTGTTGATTCCAATCATGGATATATCCATACTTTTTTATGTTAGGGGAGGAGATATAATGTGGGTATTTGGAGATTCAACCTGGTTTTGTGGATGCTTTCATGTTGTTCTTAAATTTCTCCATAAATTCATGAGGTATTTGAATTCAATCCCAACTCATCTTATTAAAACTATAATGATTGATTTCAAATTTATTGTTTTTCATGTAATTGGTTATGAAAGTTTTGTGAAATGATTGATGGAATCCATCTTTGGTGATGGTTTATGAAATTTTTGAAATTTGGGTGTTTTAGTGGAAAGTGAAATGGTAAATTGATTTTAAAATGATTATTGTACTTGGTTGTTTAATTTTGATTTGTGGAAAAGTTTTTTCGATATCAAGGTTGGTTTTATTTAAATGATTTTTTGGAATGGTTTTCAATAAAAGGTTGGATTTTTTGAAATGGTTTGTCGGTATGGTATTCAATAAAAGTGAGATTTTATTGAAGTGGTTGAATTGGTTTATTGGTATGGTTTTAAATAAAATTGAGGTTTTATTGAAGTGGTTGAATTGGTTTGGAAAAGATGATTTTGGCATGTGGTTGGTGTAATTGATTAAGTGTGTGTGAAATGAGATGAATATTTATCATGAAGTACCAGAATCAACAGGATGAGTTATGGACATGAAGTTCCATCATCAAAGGTAACACCAAGCTTGTGTGTGTTGGTGTGTGTGGTTGTGTGATGTGGAATGGGTAATGCCAATTGAATTTATGAAATTATTGGAATGATTTGTTTGGTTTCTTTTCTTGGAAAAATGTATTTTGTTGAAAACAATTTGATATGGAAATTGTTTTATATTCTGATATAAATTGTTTGAAAGAGTTTTATATAAATTATTTTATAATAACGTGCTAACCTATTCTATCTTAGTGGTGTGAGTAGGGAAGTCATTTGGGGAAAACCTACTGTGTTTCATTACTCACTCCTGATTTGGAACTTTGGTGGTTTTTTAGATATTGTTCATCAGGACACAAAAAAAGGTAAAGCATCACACTTTTTTAGTTGTACATCATGATACTTGGGTTATTTTGTAGAGTTAGAGCATGGATCATTTTGGGAGCTTTGGAGTTTTATCTTTGGAGTCATTGGATATTTTTGGGTTTGTCTTTCACTTCATACTTTGATGTTTTCTTAGTCTTCCACTATGGTACTATTTTGTAGTTTGATTTTGATATAAATGGTAATATGTTGAATTTTTTTACTTTGTTTTCATGCATCATATAGTGTACTTTTTTTATGTCATGTTTGGTTGGGTTGTTTTATTTTCAAAAGGGAAAATCATCCCCCTCTTATTAATGAAGACCTTGTAATTTATTGACAGCCTTTGGCATCTTGGGGATGTTTCTTAAGGCAAAGTAATGTATTTATTCCTTATCAAGACAATAAAGAGGGGAGGGATGTTACAAAAAATGATTTGGATGTGTGAAGTGGATAAGAGGGGTGTGGTTTCCCTTTTATATGTATGGTAGAGGATACACTTGGAAGTTTTGAAACGAAAAAGGTATATCCATGTTTCAAAAGAGAAAAATTGACCCAAAATGGGTCATTAATTAACCTTAGATGATATAAGGCCAAACTATTTCCATAAAATATGAATTAGATAGGGTTTTTTCATTTTAACCTTGATGTTTTTATTCTAACCCTGGATAAACCCATTTTAACCTTAACCATGACAATTAGTTTTCATTATTATTTACAATTAATTATTAGAAAAAATTAAGGTGAAATTATTACCTAATATTAATTACAGTGATTCTAAATATGGAATCCATTTTTTCAAATTAAAACTATAGATTTTGAATAATATAATTTAAAATTAAACCCGCTGACCCAACAATAATGTGATTTTCCAAAGAAAAGTTTTCATAAGTATAAAATGTTTTTTATATAAAAATTGAACATATAACTGATTGCAATTACCTAGATTTGATTATATATAATATAAAAGAACTAATTTTACTTTTAAAAAAATATAAAAACAAAATAAAACCTTTAAATTATTTAATGAAAATGGTGTTTTCAATAAAACGCCAGTTTTTTACTATTGATTAAAAAATTAATCTTTTTAGAAAATTATCAAAAAAGTAGTCTAAGATAATTTTTAAATTATAAATTAAAAAATTTAGTTAATTTTTCCTTGTTAATTTTCTAAAATTGTTAAAAATTAATTTTAAAATAAGTTCACAAAACGAGAAAAAATCACTTTAAAAAAAAATATTTTTAAAAAAACATTTATTTTTTTCATTCAAATGATTTTTATTTTAAATCATACAAAATTGATACCCAAGGAATTTATTTTATGAATGTTTAAACCATATAATTTTCAAAATTTAGTTTGTAATTTTCATACCCACCAATTTTATGGTTAGGTTATAATAGTATAATATTTTTAGATTCTTCTAGACATGGGGTTTTGGGTATCCTAAACAATCAAATACATTAAATTTATTTAAAAGGAAATATATTATAAAGTCTCGGTGGGTTATAATAATACCTCCTTCAAAAATTTAATCCTATAAATTTAAAAAAATTTATCTCATGAATAGATTTGTGTAGTCCTTCACTATAATTTCATGAGGTTCCCGTGTTGTCTTTTCAATCTCATGACCTTTCCAATAAAAATATACCAACTGAGTCATCCAATTCACCAAAACTTGTACCCTAGTGTCTAAAACTTGGATAGTCTTTTCGTAATAAGATATATTAGGCACCAATTCTATTTTTCAAAGGTTATCACATGCATTGGTTTAGGAATATAATCCATTAACAATGATTTATGGAAGAAATCATGTACTCTAGAGGGACTTGGTGACATTTATAAATTGTAAACCAAAGATCCAATTCATTCCAAAATTTCAAAAGGTCTTATGTACCTATGGATCCATTTCCCTTTCTTACTGAACCTTATAACACCCTTCCATTGATATAATTTGTAGAGAACATAAACACTCTCTTCAAATTCAAAATATTTTCTCTATTTTTCAACATAACACATTTTCTTACTTTGAGATGCTTTGATATACATTTGAATAGTACTTAACAATGCTATTATCTCCTCGATAAGTTCTAGTCCTACAAGATTCCTTTCAAAAACTTCATCCTAACAAGTTTGAGTATGACATCTCTTTCCATATAATGCTTCATATAAGTCAATTTGAATACTTGAATAGAATATGTTGTTATATGAGAACTCTACCAAAGGTAAATAATGACCCAAAATCTCTGAATGTCAATAGATCATAACCTCAACATATCTTCTAATTTTTGAATTGTCTTTTTGGACTACCCTTTAGTTTGAGGGTGATAAGCGATGTTCAAACGAAGCTCAGTATCACTGTCCTTCTAAGAATTTCCTTAAATTTGGATGTAAATTACGAGTCAATATTAGAAAGAATTGAAAGATGTTTTCCATGAAGTCTTATAATGTCATTAATATAGAGTTGTGTAAGGCGTACTAGAAGAAAATATTCTCTTATAGAAAGGAAATGTGTAGATTTTGTGAGGTGATAAACAATTACCCATATTGAATCATTATTCATATGAGTCTTTGGTAATCCACTGCCAAAGTCCACTATAATTTCATCCAATTTCCATGTATGAATAGGTGGAGGTTTCATGAGTCCTATAGGATACTATATCATAAACTTCACCTGATGAAAAACCAAACACCTTAACATATAATCAGAAATTTCCCACTTCATACTATCCCACCACAAATTATATGTACCTATACATCTCAGTGCTACCATAGAATATTGAAAAATTAATCCAATGAGAAACATCTAACAATTTACTCTTAAAATCAGATATATATGGAACACATACTATATTTCTAAATTTTAGAACACCATATTCATATATAAAGTCTACCAATTTTACCTCATTCACAACTATAATCTTATTTTAAAAATTCTCATCATCAGGTTTTGAAAATTTTATTATTTTCAAGATATATGGTTTGGAAATAATTTGAAAAAGGAGAGATGTCTCCCCGTTATGACCCCATCCCACTAAAGATTCCCCTCCTGAGCTGGCAATAGTGGAAGGGAGATAATGACCCCCGAGTCCCACCTCCAGTAGGCCCCGGAGTGGCAACTAGAACCAAGGGTATGAGTTTTTCACAAATATAGGAGGCATTACACTTTTTATTAATTTATGATTGGGAAATAGGATGAGTCAAACACCAAGAAGAAGAAAAGGAACAAGTATAGAAATAGCCCAAAACCAATCCCATATGCATTTTTATACAATAGTTAAATAAGACTAGAAGTACAGAAAAGCTCCATGTACCATACCAAAAAGTAATGAAAAACAACAACAGCAAACAACAGCAACTCCCCCTGCCTGACTAGTAAGGTCCCGCACAGTCCCTGTAGTCCTCTTGAAAACCTGAAAGCAAATGTAGGGTGAGAATACAATTATAATTAGTAGAGAAACCTAAAGCTCTTGTGCACAAGTGGGGAGACATCCTAATGAATACACGACGTGACTGTATGCAACATGTATTAATGAATACATGACGTGACCGTATGACTATTACGCTGTTTGACTGGTCAACACACGACACGTCACGCGGTTTCCATGAGTTTAATGATAATAATAACTTCAATTAATAATAGGTGTTTAATTGACCCAAGACATGATTCATAAAAAAGTATTAATCATTGGTCTTAACATGACCGTCATAATTTCAGGGTTACTCTAGTCCTGATAGTTTGTCGATCCGATAATGTATGAGGGAGATACGTTGGATACAAGATCCCATAATAATAATGATATTATTATTATTGGGTGTCTCGTGGACCCGAGCCACGAACCATAATTTAATATCCAACATTAGACTTGAATCGATCGTATTAATTATAGGATCACATCACCACTAATGAGAAGCCAATCAGATGTCGCACGTAGGAGTTATGACAGGTCGAATATTTAATAATAATATTAAATCTATTAATTAATAATCATTTCGGGTACCCGATCCGAAAACCCGAAAAAGACATCCAATATTGGACTCATAATTTCCATCTCATAGTCAGGGTCGCACTGCCATAGACGGTTTATGAAACCGAGGTCGCACGAATAAGTTACGGTCGAAAAAGTATTTTATCAACAAAAGCAACAACATGATTATTATATTATTTAATTTAATTTAATTTAATTTCTTAAATCCTCATATCCAAAATCCACACCCCACCAAAACAAAAGGCCCCTCTTTGAATCCATGTCAACCACACCCCACCCCTTGATTGATTTCCTTTTTTTTAACTTATTTATTTCATTGCATTAAATTCTAAATATTTATTTCCTTTAACTCTTTCTCTCTCCAATCTCATTAATTCTTCAACAATCCCCTCAATCAACCAAAAGTGGTGCCTAACCTTCCTCATTCCATACCCAACATTCCCCACCTTCTTTCTCACTTCAACTTTATTATTTAATAAAATTAATAACAATAACACCCATCATTTAATGATCTAATTTAATCCCATTAAATTAGTTTACTATGGATACTAAATTAAAACCATTCAATTTTGTTAAATTCAAATCATTTAATTTACTAACCAAAAATTAAGCCCATTTAAATTCATTTACCAATCACACACATATTTGTGTCACCATTATCATTATTATTTAATACAATAGTAATAAATCCTCTTTCAATTTCATTAATGGGTCGCCATCATTATCATTAATTATTATTATTATTATTGAAGCCCATTATTTTATTATAATTACTCCATCTATCCCATCACATGATATTCACGTACGGTTGGGAACCCCATTCATGCACCTCTTCATGTTATTATTATTATAACAAATTATTATATAATAATACCCTCTTAATGTTATTTACACAATTACAACTTTAATTGTGGAGAACCGCACAACGCCTCCTGTATAAGGTCACGCCCAGGCGCCCCATGCATTTCATTCCTTTATAATTTATTACATGTGCCTAATTTACTTTAATTTATTCCTTTATAATTTATTCCATGCTCCTCCCATCATTGAATTAAATACATTCAATTTTATTTATTTCATTTTACAATGATTAAATTAAAACCATTTAATCTAATTAACACTAAATATTTTCACGCCACCCTTATCAATTATTATTATAAAAAATTATTAATATAAGACACGTCGTGTTTGATCACATCAAAGTTTTACAAAGTAATGGACCGGAGAGGTCCGGGCCATTACATCAGATACCTCTCAAAACATTCTCGTCCTCGAGAATTTAAAACCATCCCATAAAAAGGGAAAGGTCTAAACAACCACCCCGCAAGATACCTCTTAGGTCTCTCTTTATAACAAGAAACAAACAACAACCCCAATTGTATGAGTTAGGAATTCCTTCTCCCATATCAAGATATTATCTGCTTTAGGCAGCACTGACTCACCTGCACGGGTTCAATCACATCCACCTTAATGCCTCTCGATTATGAATTAGGTCTTCCGACTTCCATATATTAGGATTTTCCAAACTTACAGAACTCCCAACACCATACAAAATAACAATAAATTTCCCGAACACATGGCTTGAGGAATTCCTTCTCCCATGTTAAGATATTATCCACTTTAGGCAGCACTGATTCGCCTGCACAGGTTTAATCGCATCCACATTAATGGGTCTTGAATAGGGATCAGGTCCTCCTCTCCCCACATGTTAGGACTCTTCACACACATTTAAAGGAAAGAGGGAAACAACTTTGCATTATAGACTCATGAAAAACAAGGTCCAGGCCCAAAGCATGGGCAAGAATGAGTTTCAACAAAGGAGTACGATGCTACTGAATTTAAACAAAACATAAACAAGAGCATTTATTTAAAACTGAAAAAATATATCTGAATCTCTGGCCTGGCTAGGGTTGTCGCTTCTGTTGAATACAACTGTCCATGTCCCACTCCTCTACCTCTCTTTTGACGTCCAGGTGCCATAGTAGTTCAGTAAATAAGGAACTCCTAAGCCCAAGTAGCAAGGAAATTTTCTCAAGGTTTCATTGTATCATTTTATTTCAATTTCTTTCCCAGAACACCCAAATCAAGTAAAACACAATAATGGTGTTGCATGTACCTTCCCTAGGGTCTCTACCCTACAATAAATGTAGTCTCACTTGGTCGTTCGATAGGCTCAGAGTCCTTGCATCAGATCACGGGGGGCCCTAAAATCCCATGTCCTAGCCGGTCTTCCCTGGACTATGTCACGCACCAAGATTAACCAACACTGTTGCCCTACCATCCCATGAAATCCTCACTGTGCCTAACTATAGAAACCATCCTATCTCTCAACCATTAGGCTCTGATACCATTCTGTCATGACCCCCTCCCACCAAAGATGCCCCTCCTGATCTGGCAATGGTGGAAGGGAGATAATGACCCCCGAGTCCTGCCTCAAGTAGGCCCCGGAGTGGCGACTAGCACCAAGGGTATGAGTTTTTCAAAAATATGGTAGGCATTACCCTTTTTATTAATTTAGGATTGGGAAATTGGATGAGTCAAACACCAAGAAGAATAAAAGGAACAAGTATAGAAATAGCCCAAAACCAGTCCCATATGCATGCTTTATACAATAGTGAAACAAAACTACAAGTACAGAAAAGCTCCAAGTATCATACCAAAAAGTAAAGAAAAACAACAACAAAAAACAGTAGCAACTCCCCCTGCCTGACTAGTAAGATCCTGCACAGTCCCTATAGTCCTCCTGAAAACCTGAAAGAAAACGTATGGTGAGCATACAATTATACTCAGTAGGGAAACCTAAAGCTCTTGTGCACAAGTTGGGAGACATCCTAATGCGCCGTGAGAAAACAGAAGAACCAAAACCTAGCAAGGAATCTATCCACCCAGCCTCACCAGTCACACTCACCAAGTAACACAAGTCAATAGAGTATAGTAGTAATGTTATCAAAGTATGGGTACCCTGCACCACCTTCCCACTAGTTATTAAAGACATCCTACGCATCAAACCAATCCCGTCATTCTCACCGCATTCCCACTGCCTCATCCCGCCCGCACACACCTGGGCCACATCCTCACGCAGTCCCACTGAAAAACCCTACCCGCAAACACCTGGGACACAACTGTCACACTTAACCACGTCTGCAAACACCTAGACCAGAACAACCACTGCCACACCCGAAGACACCTGGGCTAGAAGATCTACTGCCACACCCAAAGACACATGGGCCTCATCCCGAAGACACTTGGGAAACCACCTACCCGCACACACCTGGGCCAACCACCACACTACCCTGCCCAAAGATTCTTGGGCTAAGAATGGACCTCAAGCCATTACAGCCTGCCTGAAGATACTTGGGCTACCCGAAAAAGGGAGCAGAAAGTAGCTAATTACCAGCAACTAATAGAAGTGTTGGAAAAAACACCTTCCCCCATGAAATGGGGGTGTTCGGCACTAAGTTCTCAACATGGGTGGGGTGCGTAAAGAAACTAAAATGTACAGAATTATATAAGTATAACAACCACTCATCCCATCCTAAGGATTTTACACAAAGATCTGAGCACATGCCTTGGCACTACTACTTCGAGAGTATGTACACAACAAACAATCCCAAAACCCCATTTAATGTTTTCATGTTTCAACAGCTTTAGTTATCGGTTTCTTAACTACCGGGCAACTATCAACAACCAAATTAGATCAATAGTTTGTAAAACATATCCCTACCATCCAAAAATCAAGTTAGGAAAACACAAGCAACACAAACAAGTCCTTTATTATTAACCATGCAACCCCCTTGATTATTATTTCCGTTCCATTACCATGCCCCACCATTCATTAACTCTTATAATTTTATTTATTATTCACAACCCATAGTTCATTCATGTTCAAACCCATCCCTGCATCCCCAATGCCAACCACCATAACCACAATCACACTAAAACCCATACATCATCATCCCTTTGATACCATTTATTGCAGCCCCACTGCCCGTCACCAACATAACATTCACACCGACCCACAACCAAGCCAACCACAACCCCACTGCTCACCCAATCTACAACAACCCACAAAACACCCCCTTCACATAAATAAACCCTAACCAGCACCAACATGTTTATTATTTCAGTTTGTTCAATCGGGGTGATCACACAAGGGTTCCTGGTATTTAATCAGCCAACTTTACATGATTAACCAATTTCCACATTCAATAAAAAATTTCCATCCACAAGAAAATATATAAGGAGATGGCAACATTTAATTGTGTAAGAAACGTCCCCCAAAGACCATGATTTTTAGTAGGCAGAAGCTCATTCAATTCACAACATAATATCACAGGATATAAAAAAACAACCGAATTCACAAACTTCTCATCCCCGTTATAAAATACAGTTATTATCTTTATTAAACCGGTTCAAATGTGTTTCACTTAAACAAGAGGATACCCACCCCGCATGATGCACAATTTAGAGAGACGAAGGTAAGATCGCTACCTCAACAGGTTCTGATGTCCTTATATAAACACAACCACCAAGATCACAAGGCTTCTCCCAGAACGACTTCACCCACCAAGGATGTCGCGGCACCACTGAATCAACAACACAAGAAAATACCTAAACACAGAGATCACTTTCCGTAGCATGGAAATAAAACAAGAGAAGTAGGATCGGAAAGAGAATACAAGAATAAAGGTTTAACATACCTTTTTAGAGTCGTTCGTCAAAGACCGTCGTTCCCGTCAATTATCAGCAGTCTCCTCTATGGGAAACTGCGGAGGGGAGTTTGCAGAAGAGGGAAAGAAATAGGGTGTATGATGTTCTCCTCATTGTCACGATCCCGCAGTCACTGACAGATCGACGATCGGAGTCCGGATGAAGAAGTTAGGAGGAAGGCTTATAGGTCTTCTAGGAGCGTCGCCGTGCAGAGAAGAAGAGAGGTCCATAAATAACATATGCTCCTCTCTTATATATGTAATGAAAAGGTAAAATGGTATGCAACGTGTATTAACAAATTCACGACTTGACCATATGACTATTACGCTGTTTGACTGGTCAACACACGACACGTCACGCAGTTTCCATGCGTTTAATGATAATAATAACTTCAATTAATAATAGGTGTTTAATTGACCTGAGAAATGATTCATAAAAAAATATTAATCATTGGTCTTAACATGACCGTCATAATTTCAGGGTTACTCTGGTCCTGATAGTTTGTCGATCCGATAATGTATGAGGGAGATACGCTGGATACAAGATCCCGTAATAATAATGATATTATTATTATTGGGTGTATCATGGACCCGAGACACGAACCATAATTTAATATCCAACATTAGACTTGAATCGATCGTATTAATTATAGGATCACATCACCACTAACGAGAATCCAATCAGACGTCCCACGTAGGAGTTATGACGGGTCGAATATTTAATAATAATATTAAATCTATTAATTAATAAGCATTTCGGGTACCCGATCCGAAAAACCGAAAAAGACATCCAATATTAGACTCATAATTTCCGTCTCGTAGTCAGGGTCTCACTGCCATAGACGGTTCATGAAACCGAGGTCGCACGAATAAGTTACGTTCGAAAAAGTATTTTATCAACAAAAGCAATAACATGATTATTATATTATATTATTTAATTTAATTTAATTTCTTAAATCCTCATATCCAAAATCCACGCCCACCAAAACAAAAGGCCCCTCTTTGAATCCATGTCAACCACGCCCCACCCCTTGATTGATTTCCTTTTTTTTTAACTTATTTATTTTATTGCATTAAATTATAAATCTTTATTTCCTTTAACTCTTTCTCTCTCCAATCTCATTAATTCTTCAACAATCCCCTCAATCCACCAAAAGTGGCGCCTAACCTTCCTCATTCCATGCCCAACATGCCCCACCTTCTTTCTCACTTCGACTTTATTATTTAATAAAATTAATAACAATAACACCCATCATTTAATGATCTAATTTAATCCCATTAAATTAGTTTACTATGGATACTAAATTAAAACCATTCCATTTTGTTAAATTCAAATCATTTAATTTACTAACCAAAAATTAAACCCATTTATTTTCATTTACCAATCACACACATATTTGTGTCACCATTATCATTATTATTTAATACAATAGTAATAAATCCTCATTCAATTTCATCAACGGGTCGCCATGATTATCATTAATAATTATTATTATTATTGACGCCCATTATTTTCTTATAATTACTCCATCTATCCCATCACATGATATTCACGTATGGTTGGGAACCCCATTCATGCACCTCTTCATGTTATTATTATTATAACAAATTATTATATAATAATACCCTCTTAATGTTATTTACACAATTCCAACTTTAATTGTGGAGAACCGCACAACGCCTCCTATATAAGGTCATGCCCAGGCGCCCCATGCATTTCATTCCTTTATAATTTATTACATGCTCCTCATTTATTGTAATTTATTCCTTTATAATTTATTCCATGCGCCTCCCATCATTGGATTAAATACATTCAATTTTATTTATTTTATTTTAGAATGATTAAATTAAAACCATTTAATCTAATTAACACCAAATATTTTCATACCACCCTTATCAATTATTATTATAAAAAATTATTAATATAAAACGCGTCATGTTTGACCACATCAAATATTTACAAAGTAATGGACCGGATAAGTCCGGGCCATTACACTACCCTTCCATATTAATTCTCATATCCATCTTTACTAGATCCTTGAACATAATATCCTTATTTATCCTTATTTTGGTCAGAACTCCATGATCTACTCAGCTAAAAGCATCTGCTAACTTATTTTACTTAGTATATTTAAAAATCATTACCTTGAGTATATCAATTCAGCACCTTGGAATCATATTGATCTCTTTTTATGAAAATATATAATTAAGACTCTTTTAATCCATAAATATATCAAACTTTTCACCATAAAGATATTGTATCTATATCTTCAATGAAAATATTATGACTACCAACTCAAGATAATGGGTTGGATAGTTTTGTTCATTGATCAGTAACTTCCTTGTTTCACAAGAATTAATTTATTATTATTTTAAGGACAAAAAAAATTCCCTTTGATAAATCATTATATATTACAAAATTTTCATTTCCTAATGGCAGATTCAAAATTAGAGCATTCACTAATCTCCTCTGAAATTATTCAAAAAATATTCAAATTAATTTTTCTAAATTAACTTAACCCATTTATGAGTAAGCTTTATTAATGGGTTATTCAAATGGGTAAAATTTTGAACATATCACAGATAGTAACCTCCCAAACCAATGAAACTATATACCTTAGTTATGTTTTTTGGTGTATTCCATTCTTTATTTGACTTTGTCTTTACAAGATCAACCGATATCTCAGCCTTTGAGTCAATATATACAATAAAAGAAACATTTTAAAGCTAAAATTGTAACACCCCAAGTTTTTATTAACTTTTTTTGTTGAATGAAATAAATTTTCATTTATATCATTCAATTCACTAAATCAAACATTACTTTCACACGACGCCAATTTGGCATATGAGGTATGGAACATCGAGTCAACATACATTACACAGAACATTAAATAAAAATACGTTATAGGTAATATCAACTTGGCATATCTTACATGAAAAATTTACTTGGTGTATGTTACACAAAACATCTAATTGGAATACGTTACATGCCACACCGATGTTTCTACAAAACAACATTTCACTGTTATAATTACTTAAATGAGATAATCATAACCTATCCATTAAAATTAGTTATATTAATTGTAATCACTAATTTTAAAATATTTTTTCTAATTTTTATATATAAATAAAACATATTGATAATGAAATATATAATTTTTGGCCAAGTCCTTATATGTTTAAAAATACAATTTTCTCAAATGAACTGCTTTTAATGTCCTTTTGTGAAAAATAATAAAATTAATTTTAGACACATTTAGAAATTTAATTTGATAAAATAAAATTATTTTTTCAATTTATAATATCTAAATTATCTTAGGGGAATGTTTTGGGATTTTTCTGAGAAATTTCATTTTTGAATGAATAGTGAAAAATACCGGATTTTAATTCAAAAAATTTAATCTAATGTAGTTATAAGGTTAAATTATATTTTAAACTGGTTTAAAAGTTTAATTATATAATATTTTTATCAATTCATAGAATTTAGCTCATTGAGATCAATTTTACGTTGAAATTGGGAATAAAACAAAGAAAACTTTTGAATGTTATTACTTTAAAAACCCGCATTGTCGACTCGACTGCATGATTGATTTTAAATTAATTTCTACCAATTATGTGATTATAATTTGAAAAAATTGATTCCATATTAAGGATATTATTAATTTAAAATTTTTATTATAGTCGAATTATTTTTTGACCAAAAATATTAGTGAATGTGATTAAAACTAATTACAACGATTAAGGTTAAATTAAGCTTAATAAGGGAATAAACCATAACCTTAAGACTCAAAACGAACTATAAACTTATAAAAAATACATTTTATGGACATATATAGTCTTTATCTTTACTTTTATCTAATTTGGATCATTATTGGATCCACTTTCAATAAAAAACGTGGGTGGGGTTTCCCTTTTAAAAAATATCATAAGAGTGTCACTCATCCTCCATTATAAAAGGAAACCCCTCTCCCTCTTCTTTACACCCCTAAAACCACTTATGTTAATCCAAGATATACCCAATAAACATCAATAAATCCCTAAATTTATCATTTATTCCTCAATTTGGGAATAAATCAATCCAAAGAATCCTTTTGGCACAAACCAAAAGGAGTTACCTGATTAAGAGGTAACATCTTCTCTCAAGATCCTTTCTTTTATTTTCTTTCACCACCCCCTACACATTCCTTATTCCATGATAGTATATTAAAAATTATATTAAATATACTAGTATGTTTTAATACTATGTTTTATACCTAAAATTTCACACACTTCCATCTAATGGGTAACAAATATACTATTTACGTGTACAGAGAACTACCGTCTCACGAAATGGTGATTGTTCATTTTTTCCTTTATCACCTCTCATGGTGGATATTATGATTGGAAAGAAATTTATATATGTTATATATTATATTTATTATGTCTTTAATATTCTTTAATCCCTTTAAAACACAAATACCTATTCTAAAAATTTGGTGTAAATACGATAATTTTGTTGGAGGAAGTGTGGACTACCGCCCCCTCAAAGAGATGTGATTCCTTCACACACTACATGGAATGTATTAAGGATGGGTTTATTGAAATTATATGATATATATGATATAATAATTCTTATTTAATAATGATATATATATATATATATTCACACATGTCATCTACCTTCTTTATTTCAATACGACAATAATAACGGAAACAACATTCATGCGTACGTATGACTTACCGTCTCTATAAAAGGTGTATTCCATTTCGTACATCTATATTATATAGATTATTATTATAAAAATATGATTAAGATAAATTATATTTATATCATGGTTTCAATTATTTAAATCACGATATAAGTTTAATGACCAAAGATATAACAAATTAAGAGACATGAGAGGAACAAAGCGGATATTACCCGAAGTGAAACCTTAACATAGGATTGTTAACAAGAGGGTAATATAAGGTCGTGATCAAAAAATATATGGTATTAGATATAATAATATGATTTTTGAAAATATTTATAATAAATTTATATTTATTATACATGTAGTTTGAATGAGTATGACAAGAGTCGAGACACAAGGTAAGAGAATTTCATCTCATTTTTATTTCGATGAGATACATGCCTTAATAACCACTCACTTCTATTGTGTGATGTATGTAACGACCAATAATGTATTTTATGTATCTTTTAATTAAATTTTTGGGCATTAACATATCCATTTTATGATATTTCTTTCAAGGGGTTTAAGTTTCAAAAGTTTCCAAATTAGTAAAATAATTTTGTCTCAATTTTTCTTATTTGAGACTCAAGTTTTGTTATGAACCTAATTTTTTTGAGGTGTATTATATCATGAATCTAATTATTTTAATTATATTTTAAGATTCATGTAATTTTATTTCCTTACATGTAGAGTATGATAAACAATTACTAAATGATAAGCATTTATTGAAACAATTTCATCGCTTTTTGAGATTGCTTATGATTATGATTTAATTAATTAAATATCATGATCCATATCTCAAGAAAACTCATGAATTTTATAATACTATAGTTATTAAATATATACTCATGTATGAGGATAATTTTCACTCTTTTTTTCTTAATATAATGTTTTTAAGTGAAATATTATTGTCTCTCTCTTTAGTTAGAAATCTATTGTATTCAAAAAAACCATGTTTTAAAAAATGTTTTCAGAAGATATTTGAAGACCATTTTCAAGGAAAAAGGATTTGAAAAATGTTTTATGGTTTTCAATGATTCCTCTATAAGTTTTAAAATCTATTTTAAAAGAAACATTTCTTCGAAAGGTTTTCTATTTTAAAAAGTTTTTTTCAATGCAGAAAGGATATTTTTCTCAAGAAATCGTTTTAAAAGATCTTTCATAATTATTTCCAATATATGATAACATCCATTGGTGTTACTTATTCCTTTCTGGTGAAATTATTCAATATTTTTATTCATATTATTTCTCTTAACAAATTTTGTTTTAATTTCATGATGTGTATGAAACCCATTTCTCTTTCATGGGTTATATTCTTTTGAACCCCTTGTTTTCACAGGTTATATTTATGATGAAATGATTATAAAACCTTTATTTTTCCACAAGTTATGATATTATTAGATTATTAAAATATGAATTTATTTTCATGGGTCATTATATGATTATTTATGATCTTATGGAACATGTTTGTATGATTTAACTATGATATGTGTGGGACCAATATCTCCCTCCAATGAATTGGGTAAAGGTTTATATCTCATGAGATAGACTAAGATGGTATTGGGAATGAACACTGACTACTAAGATGACCATGAGAGTGAACCATGGCTATGACTATGGTATGAGTAGTGAGATCATTCTAATAATATGGACATGTGAGTGAATCATAACTACCAATATGGTATGGGGAGTGCACGCATACTACCAATATGGTCTTGGTAGCAATGCCTTGGATACTATAGAAATCATATTATATTCTTATATGTCTAGAACAATTCCATGTTTCATTTCTATTTTAGGATTTCATGGATTATGTTATTTATTTCCTTATGATTCATGTATTATGAACTACCAATATTTATGCCATGATAAATGTTTATGATCTTTGATATGTAGGGTATGATCTTATATTTTCATGATCATGTTCTCATAACCTTATGCTCATGAATATGTTTACGTATCTACCTTATTTACCCTTAACGAGCATATGATCTCACCACTTTTTATGTTTCCTTACCTAATGTTATTAAAGTATTGTATTATGTTTGATCTGTATAAGAAGGTTGTGAGTCAAGAAGAACCAATTGGGAGATTATGTAGCTCATTTATGTACCATTGTTTATGTTTCCATGTTTCCAATGACACTAGAAAAATACAATCTTTTGGTATCTATTTGTATAATGTTTTATGTATTACTCAAAAAATGATGTAATTTCTATATATTTCAAGCTAGGGTCACTATAATAATTCACACATTTTAATTTACTATAAACCTCTTTTCTTATACGAGTCTTGATAATGATCCAAAAGTGGTTTTCATGGTCCCCATAGCGCTTAAAGTACACCAATACATCATCAATAAATCCCACAACAAAATTATCAAGATATTACATAAATACTATGCTCCTTAGATCTATAAATACATAGGGTTTATTGATCAATAAAATTGGTATTACTAAAACTTATAATGTCCATACCTTACTTAAAATCATATCTTCAGAATATCATCCTTTTTTTACTTGCAGTTGATGATACCCAGAATGAAGGTTAATCATTAAAAAATAATGATGTCTATGAATTTTATAAAATAAGTCATCAATGATATGTAGAAGATAATTATTATTTATAATAATAACATTGATCTACCTATAATCAATGAAAAACCTCATAGATCCACATTTTTAATTAAATAAAAGAACACGGTATCCCTAAGGTGAAACACTATTGGGTATAAATACATTATCACACAAATCCTATAGTTGTTTATTTAACTCTAATAATTCCAAAGTGGCAATTATATTGAGACTAAATAAACTAAAAAATAAAAATGACACTTTGGTATATGTATAGATAATTCCATAAAAAATAAATCAATGTATTCCTATAAAATAGGCACATCCTTAATTTGATGATTACCATTTCATCTAATAGATTATATATGATATTATTCCCCAAAAATATATTTCAGAAGAGCTACTAGGGGTGGATCTGTATATGAATCATATGATGAGGGCTTTCTTTTAAAGATAAGTAATTTCACATCCTCATCTCAAATCATAATTTCCTAATCTTTGTAATATATTTTTTCATTATATTTTTAATGTTAGTCTATATAAAGGATTACCTGAAAAGAAACCATATGTATAATAAATATGTCAGTAAAAAGGTAATGTTTCTATGTTATGATGGACACTGATTGAAACATCCTTATTCTAATGAAACTTACACTATGAGTCTTGGTTGATAAATCCCTTCTTAAGGTTCTAGGAAAATATCTAATTTTCTTTGAAAACATGGAAGAAAATCAGGATTCTCATGATCCAGAATAAAATAATGGATTAGATAAATATTATCATATAATTAAAGTACCTTCCACCACATCATTAAGGACTTCAACCTTAGCTATTATGATCACATAATATTGCACTTTCTCCCCTGTAATTTTTCTGGGAAACTTCTCTTGGGGCCTAGTATAATAATTTTCATAATGCATCCTATAATTTTATTTGATGTAATATAAAATGTAATCGTATTTTTTTCCTTTTCAATAATGTGAATGGTGGTATTTATATCCGCACATGTAGAAATATTTTATTCCTAGCAAGAATGTTCCACAATGTTTATTCTCACAATTATTACAACCTGTAAAATACATTACTTTCACTTTTCATTTTTTACATAAGTAATTTAATATACTTATTAGTCTAACTTTTATTATCCTACATTCCTTAAAATAAAAAAGACTTGGAAAATTATTTCTCTATCTTGAAAACACATAATACTATGTCCCCATATAATGTGAATGTTTTAGAGACTAGTATGATTATAATGATTTGATTAAGACTATAAAATAAATGATCAATGTTTTTATTTTGATTAAATATTTTTTCCAAATCATGATTTTATAAGCTTGTAATGTTGGATTCATACTTAGTAATAGTTTCATCTTACTTTATTCCTAGACTTAGGAATTTTATCTCTATATCCTCTTATTAATCATGGAGAAAATATTTGTCCTAGAAGAGCACATTAAAATCTTTTAACTCAATGTTTTCTATTTCTTATTCATACTTATTGTTTTGAATTAATGACCACTATTAATCTATATCCCTTGAGTTAATATTTATTTCCAAGAAAAACTTATCCCTTTCATTATACTAAAAAGAGAGAAATATGTTCTCTAAGGAACTTATCTATCATAGATCTACAAATAGATTGGTAGTCCCATTAAATGATGGAGATTACTGACACATGAATCATTATAACATGGTTACACCATGTTGTGGTTATATAGGCCTATCCATATGAGCTAGGTTATTGGTCATAATTTGAATCAAACGCCCCAATATAGTTATAATTTTTTCAACTCTAGCTTAGGTTCCAGCTCCATCTCTATTATCTTCCCTATAAGGAAAATCCCTACATGGATTACGCATATTGATATGGTTTTAATTCCTTTCACTAGATTCCATTCATATGTAATGAAATACAATATATTAGATTATAACATTATTAATCATGATTTATAATTTCAAGAATTCAGAAACACTTTTCATAAATTGAAAATTTTTTCATAGCTAAAATCATAATCACAAACTTTTGGGCCTTCGAGCCACTGATTTGGTCCCCAAGTCCTTTAAGGCCTTTGGGCCACCTAGGCCTTTAGGCCAGTAAGGCCTTTAGGCCACCTCAAGGCCTTCGGGCTACCTTAAATGAAGATGCAAACCAGAAAACCTACAAGGAAAAAGCTTCATAAGGATGATGAGAAAGGAGATTACACCATTGCAGAAGCTAAACAGATTGCAAGAATGAGAGGGTATGACACCTGACATCAGGACAAGCCTGTGCATGCATGTGAAATCCTATCCGAATATCCATGCAAAGGTGGAGAGCTTATTTCAAGATGAAGATGTTGGGGTGGAGCCTTTCCAAGTAGTTAGTCTGAGTTGTATGTAATGTTTGAAGCTGACGAGGAATGAATTCATCTAAGTCCTATGGGCTATGTAATAATTTCACTTACAAGCCTTATAAGGGTTCAAAATCACCCTTTGAAAGGCGGATTATCAAAATAAATAAAAAATAAAGGCCTTCTGGCCATTGGAGGAGGAGGTGTGTAGTAAGGCTCATTGCTGTTTACCTGATGATGATCTAGTTAAAGGACAATGTGCCCTTTTCATAGATATCACCCCTAAGTAAAACTATGCTAGTTCCATATATACCTTTAGTATCTAGACACGAATATGTTTCTAGCAAATATACATAATATCTACCTTAAAAACATTAGGATGTCATCCTACATTTAGACACATCCTCAAAGTCATTCATACGACTATATTAACTATTCTTTCTTTTCCTAAATATATTTCTTAGGGTTTCTAATTAACATACTCGCATAAAAAATGTAAAGATTCCAACCATATTATCCTAGAGTCATTTTTACTTTGTTAAATTGATGGTATATATAGTAAATCAAATACCAAAGTACAAAATAGTTTATTAGTATTGAAAAAAAGATATATACTTTAATTTCACAATACATTTGAAAACATAAAATACTACATAATAATTACTTGCAGAACACTATTATTCCCTTTATTATACCCTAAATATTAATCATATAATACTTCCAAGAATCATTAGTAAAGGAAAAATAAGAAAGGGGTGAAATTTATTGCCCAGTAAGGGTATGCGTAAAGTGGAAGCTATCATGAATACATAAGGAATAGTGAATATATCTTGCTAAATAACTAAAACACATTTCATTTAATCAATAACTTGAACATGATGAATAATATGGTATGAAAAAATAATGATCAAAATAATTTCATATAAATATTCACATGATCCTAAAATTTATCCATAGATATTCTAAATAATCGAATAATTACATGTACATTAATAGCTAATATCATATTTAGGTAATGCATAATGTTATATATCATAACCATACAATCAATACCTTGTTCTAATAAATCTTACATAAATGGGAAAAACCATGGCCAAATACCCAATCTAGTTTGACTCATGATACCTACTGATGGATTGAGCGGCTATAGTAGCCCCCAAACATCACTTAATATGTCAGATTCATTACTCATATAAATAGAGAGAAACATAATCAACCTAAAAATTTATATTGAAAAACTAGCATATAAAATGTTAAAAATTTCTCTAATCAATAAAGATAATAAACATGATCATTCATATTATAAAACTACATTTGAATGTTAATAAATTCCCCAATCAATTATCATAATAAATCTAAAACTTTTCAATGGAAAACTAGCATAAAAATGTTAATACTTTCCCAAATCAATAATCATAATCATAAATCATCCATATTAATATAGATAATGATATCAAAATAGAAAATATCCAGTCAAACTAATCATAAACCATATAGAGGAATAATATAGAAAATATCATTATAATATATATTCAGTAAAACTTATGTAATGTAAGGGTTTTTGTGATGGATGAATAGAAATACCATAAAAATGGCATTAAAACATTCTCTAGGAATGTATTATTTTGAATTTGAAAATCAATTTTAAAAACAAAAAAAATTCTAGAATATTATAATTATTTTTTATTTTAAAATAACCTTGTAAACTTATAAAAGAAGCTTCAAAGAACCAAGTGGTCAGGATAGTGTGAAATTACGTACAAATTGAGAATGTTAAACCAAATATTCCTTTCACATTTTTGTTAAAATAAAAAAAATACTTCCTTTAGAAAAAGGAAAAAATATTCATTTCATACCACTTTTTAAAAAGTAAAACATGGGAAAAATGTCATAAATAAATCATTTTGAAATTTTAAAAACATTTTTTATTTTTTAGCAAACATGGTCATGTAATAGAAATCATTTTTGACTAAAAATATAAATTAAGTCAGCTTTTATTAAAATATTTTATTAATCAGTCTAATTTCCAAAGAGGGAAAAATGGTAATATTACTATAAAATCTCATGAGTATCTATATTATAAGAAAATTAATGGGTTTTAAGATTGAATTATACTATAATTTCCCTAGTAGAGTCTTAAAAAAATAGTCCCTAAAAATGATGATATTGTGAAATAAATCCATTTCACTTTGGAAATGTTTTTTTAAAAGGTTGGGGTTGACGCCTCATTTTATTATGAAAGAAAAGAAAAGACCTATTTTTAATTGGGTAGAGGGAGAACCATTATATAGCCTACAGGGCTTACGGGCATGTAGACCATTCATGGCCCATAGGCCCATATTTTTTGGCCTAAAGCCCATTATGTGAATAGTACTTCTATAGTACCGCCTGCTACAATACCCACACAGTACCCACCACTGCTACAGTGTCCACCTGCCGCTACAGTCTTGTCATTGCTACAATGCCCCTACTATTTCTATAGTGCCTCCGCTACTATAGCATCACTACATTACTGCTACAATAACCTTCTCCCAATGGGTTTTGAACCCCCATATTTTATGTAGGATTATGGGGTGCTTACCACTAAGCCAAACCCCAACTATTGGTAACTTTTAAATCATAATCCCCATGATATAAATATCCTTATATGGATATCTATATCCCTTTATTTTCATGAAAATAAATAGAAAATAAATTCTAGGTATTCATATATATATATCACATAAAAGAAGTAAGTGGTGAATATGTTATATGTTTCATGGATGTAAAAGTGAGACGAGAAACCATTACCTTAGGTCTGACTGCCTTTGTTTGTGTCCAAACCTCTTGTATAATAAATATATATTTATTATAAATATTAAATAGAACCAAAATAATATATATCATACCATATATGATTTATTTTTAACTTTTTATGACATATTTATTAATAATCGTTTATTAAAATTGTTGTTTTAGGTAAAATTGCTTCATTTTTTATATATGTTTTGGTTTAATAGATTTATTAATTGTACTTTGATCATAGTTCTATAATATCGATAATGTTAAACATGGTATAAATATCATATATAATAATTATATAATTATGTATAATATTCAATAGAAGTTATGGGTATAAAAGGAGTTACACCGTTCATGGAGACGGTAGGTTGTAAGTACACATGAACATTAATTTCATTTTTCTGATGGATTGAAAACAAATGGTACAAAGTTATTAAAATTTCTATAATTATTATTATACCACATATATATATATATATATAATATTCTTTAAATATTTCCTTATTTTAGACCATTTGAAAATAAAATGAAAATCATACCACATCTCTACGTTGAGGTGGTAGTCCAGACATACACACAAGAGACATTATCATTTTCTAATAGATTGAAAGGTAAGAAGGTATATGTCATGTTATAATTCTATTATTATGTATTTTTCATAAAAATCCCATATAATCATTAAATACATAATTATATCCATCTGTGAGAGAGAATGATAGAAAATGAGTTACATCGGTTCACATAGCGGTAGTCCCCCATACACACGATCGACAATTTCATTTCCCATTTGATGGAATAGGTGGTGGATATCGGTTATTCCATTACCATAAAAAATTATCAATATATGATATATTATTTTTTTATTATTTTAGAATTTTTTTATGTTGGATTAGTCCAAGTTACTACTTATTTTAATGATCTCAAATCATGTTTATTATATTTATAATAGATTTTATGTTTTAAGATAGTTAACCATTTTCTATCCCAAATAAAAAATTTGGATACATCTTGATCTACCATGACTATATACTATTATTTGTTTCAAACTAACATGATTTACACTAATCTATAAATCTAAGTTACTGTCAATTTAAGATGTTACTACTAGTTTAATTCTATGACTACTAGGATCTTATATCAGATTGTGCTACTGATGGGTGGAGCTTCCACCACCACCAAGTAAATCTACCATAAAGTGCCTCTAATTCTTCTTAAAGATGATACCACTAATTTCGAATGGTGATACCACCATGTAGATCTATCGTTGAGTAAATTTATATCGAGTAAGTTCTTCAACCTATGATAGATTCTATTATAAGGAACATCTTACATTGATATCATCTACCGCCAGAAGAGATTCCACAAATCATACTACCACAACTGTTAATAAATAAGTTCAAACTTAATTTCTCTAATAGCTAGATTATAAATTAAATTCAAGTCATATGCATGTGTATTTAAGAATTATTATCCTTAAAAAAATTCCTCATATGTTTTAAAAGCTAGTAAGACTTTTCAAATCTGTCTCTCAATATGAGGATTTGAATTATTATATTATTACCCTATAATAGATAAGTGGACCATCTTGAATGATATAAATTCATAGGAACCCCTTTTATTATTATGTGTTATGGAATAAAGAGAGAAATAAAAACACATATGTTAAGACACAAAAGATACATAGATACACATGTTTGTGGAAGCACACTGAACAATTGGTTGACTGAGAACAAATGATTTTCCAAACAACCACAACCCTTTATTTTCCTACAATTTTTATAAAAAATATGGTTGATCCCATTCAAGGATTAATTAAATTACTCTGAAAAATCAAATCTGATCATACTAATCTCCATCAAATATTCATACTTCTCATGTCTAACTATTCCTAGTTTATCAAGTCATTTGATATATGTTTTTGTTTTAATACAATTATCTATAAAACACAGTCTCTAATATTAAATTGGAGAGTTATAGACACTCACTTTAAATATTTTCATTTTTAACCCCATTTATAACTACGGAAAAGGTCATGTGTTACCTGGTCACTCTTTCTCGCATGTTGATCTATGGAAGAGGCTTGTGTATAGCCTAGACTGTCTGTGTGTAGTTTTTTCAAAAACAAGATCTAGGTTGTGGATATATTATTTTATAAAACATTTCTTGGAATCATGTGATTTCAATGTGGTCTGGGATTAGTTATCAATTTGAGAATGAACACATTGTTTATTTCTTTAGTGTTATTTTTTTGATTTCACTATATTTAAAAAAATCTTTTATCAATTTCACACTAATATCAGAACCATACTTTGATAGTGGACATTAATCTATGTTTTATATATAGTATTTTATACTAGAAGACTAGTTTCAAAAGTTAATGTATTTTAATAGTTATTTTAACTGAGTTGTGTTCAAGCTTTTGGGAAACTTTTCCAATGAGCAAATTATATAATTTTACACATTTAGTAATCTAGTCATTTTTGTTAAATTGTGGTATTTAGTTTTAAATATTTTAAATAAAACGTTTTATTGGAAACTCGATTCACCCCCATTGAGTTGTCCACTCTGACCAATAGGTGGTATCATAAGGTGTTCAAAAAACCTCTTTGCTTTTATCTAGTTTTAGAAAAATATCTTAATTTTATTTTAGTTATAAATTTCACTTTTTTTGGTTAATGATAGACAAGAAGGAAATTGCACTAATCATCCTCCTTAGTTTAGTGGAATAAAATATAATCAATGGATGGTGAAAATAAAAATTCATATTTAGATTATGATGTTTGATATTTGGGCTATTATTAAAGATAAATATGGAAAATCAAAATCAACTAGATCCAAATGGAGGGATTCCACTAAGGATTTATATGATTGAAACTGTAAAGAAATGAAATTTTGATATTGTGCTTTACGGGAATATGAATTTAATAAAATATCTTCTTGTTACACTACTTTTGAAATATGGGATACACTGGCTATTTCTCATGATATAAATTCAAATGTTAATGAAATATGTTTAAATACATATAATATTAAATTTGACACTTTTAAGATTAAACTTTTTGAATAAATTTCTGATTTGCATCTTAGGTCTAATTTAATTTTCAGCACTATGCATGAACATGGAAAGACAATTGTTGAGAAATATCATGTAATGTGATTTATTTGATATCAACTTCACCGATGGAGAGTGAATTTAGTTTTCCTTAGATAATTTTGAGACATTATTACACTACAAGTAAAAGATATTATTGAAATATTTATGATGTTTGAGAAATAATTTCATGTGAAAATAGAGGATAAAGATGAACCCAATAGTAATTTAGTGTCCTTCAATAAGTTTGAATCAAATATAAAATAAAAGTCTAAGGATGATAGTTCTAGAGATGATAAATCACCCTCAGGTAGTGACGAGTTAATAGTTAACTAAGCAATATGATTTAATAAATTATATAGGAATAAAGAATTCATAAAAAAAACTATAGTGGAAAGTATGATAGAAATGAAAATAGGAGGAAAGAGTGGAAAAAGGATGGTTCCACTGACTAAGTGACCTGATATGAATGTAAAATGAAATGAATCATAAAAGTAGAATGTACTAAGATAAATATATGAAAGATTATGTGGACAAATTTAAAAGGTATAAAAGGATATGATTTCAAAATATAATGCCTCTGAGGACAACTCAAGGGAATTTTACTTAAGTAGTGAAGACAGAATTGACAATGCTAACCTGAATTTTATGAAAAACACATCTGAGGTATCAAAATTGTTACCAGTATCTCATGTACATCATTAAAATATATCTACGAGTGAAAAAATATTGTAAACAAGAGAAGTGATGATTTATTTTAATACTATAATATGCCGGAGGAAACATTTAATTAACTTTAGGAAAAGTAAAAAGGTATAAATAATCAACATGATATGTTTTCTAACTTTAAATATAATTTTTTATAGAAAACTAAAAACATGATAAATTTTTAAAAGGAAACAATGAACTAAAAATATCTAATAAGAAATTGAATAACGGACTAGGAAGAATAAAAAATGATAGAAAACTCTCACTCAGATTCTTGGAAGTAAAAATACTCCTAAATATACAATATTAATTTGTTACCAATTGGGACCAAGAAAGATTTATAAAAATATTTTTTTCCTAGTTCTAGTTATTCTATGTTTGTAAACACTTATGATTCCAATAGACCTAATAATATTTTCATTTATAAGTGTTTAAAATATCTTTATGGGAACCACATTAAGAAATTATAGATTCCTAAATCTTTTATCACATAAAATTTTCATCCCAAACAAATATGGGTACCAAAATCATTTATTGTTTAAATTGTGTTGTTGAAAATATGCTTGATGTGTACCATTAAGAACCAATGGTATCTATAAAGTGGATATTCTGGACACATGACTGGGCACTACTCAAGATTTAGGGTTCTTATCAAAATAGATGGTGGAAATGTCACTTATGGTGACAATTCAAAAGGCAAAATAATTAGTCTCGATCAAATCGGTAACTCTAATAATATTTTTATTTCAAAAGCATTATTTGTAAATGAATTGAAGTATAATATTATTATAATATCATAGTTATGTGATGATGGGTATCATTATATGTATGAAAAAAATTCTTTGAAATTAGTTAATTCTAAACATGATTTAGTCTTAATTACTTTGAGAAATGAAAATGTTTATGCTGTTAATTTGTATTCATTATTTTATAAAAGAATATCATTTTTAAGTTAATTTCAAAAGGAATCTTGGATTTGGATTAGGAGAATAGGCCATTAAAATATACACTCACTTATAAATCTAACTAAAAAATTAATTTTCAAGGTTCTACCTAAACTAGAATATATAACAGAAAAAGTCTAAAATCCTTATCAAAATGGAAAGAAACATAAAATATCTTTTAAAAAATAAATGAATTTTAAAATTCTAAACCTCCAGAGTTGATTTAAATAGATTTTTTCAGGCTGAATATTGTATCTAGTTCATCATGAAAACATTAATATTATGTTATATTCAATGATTATTCAAGATATATATTATTATTTTTATTTTCTAAAAAAATTAATGCTCTTTTACATTTTTAAGAATGCTGGATCTATATTGAAACATAGTGGAATGACTACAAAAAACATAAGAAGTGGTCAATGCTTTGATTTTGAAAATAATTATTTTGAATCATTATGCTAAAAAAATATTTATATTCACAATTTTTTTCTACATAAACTCTACAAAAGAATGGAGTAATAAAAATAAGAAACTGAACCCTTTATAAAAATTTCTATATAATTCTCAATGTTTATGATTTACCAGTTCATTTTTTATAGAGGCTATAAATGCATATTTTTATATTATTAAAAGATTTCTAGTTATACCCCTTTTAAAGAAGACACTATATGTGTTATGGAATAGTATAAAATCAAAGGTTAATTACTTTAGATTTGTTGGTTGTGAAGTGTCACGACCTCGACCCCAAAAGTCTGGAATTGGTGATTGAAACATGGTGTGCAATTTTTTCCATAAATACAAGTATATAAAAATTACACATCTTGTCCCAATATAGAGGATCGATTCGGTTTCGGTTCTTGAAAATCAAATGCTTCTAAAACACTTCGTCTGAAAACTTGATAGATTTAAGCTTCATATTGTTTTCGTTACATAAGGGTACTCAAAGCTTGGAATAATATACTAAATCCATTAAAACATAAATTAAAACAGAGGGTGAGCATAAGAATGCATAGTATAGGTTTTAAAACATTTAAAGAAATTACACTTTTAAAACAACAACCTTTGAAACAATCTTAAAACGTTTTCTTAAGAGAAAAACATTACATTTCGAGGCACATCATCAATATCTTCAAAGGTGCCTTGCAACCATTTTTACGAAATAACTTTTATAAAGGATAATTGTTCATACTTAAAAACTTCTAACAAAACCTGAATTAGAGTGCACATATGTGTGTAATAAATGCATGAGATGTGTATAATTCATAACTTGGTCAATCCAACTCTAAATGCATGTTTGTGAACATAAAAATTCATATCATGATTCATTAGCACTGAAAATAAAATTCACATAACCTTAAAATTAGATAAATTTTCCTTGTATAACATCCCATTCACATACATGATTATGACTTATGCCTTCATTACTATTATCATAGAAAATCTTTTCCAATGGATATTATGTTAGTTGAAAAATACCTTGGTTGATCATTTACCATTACATAATGAGGGAATGTATAATGCCAGATTTTATCGAGGCCTTTTTCCAAGACCGTATGGGTAAAAACCCAACATAATTGTGGTTAACTACCAAAAATTGTTGTGAACAAATCTTGGATCATGTACACACATCATTTCACTTAACTCATGATATTTCATCACTTTACCCAATGCATTGGAGTGCTGTATAATTTTGGGCACACCGGTCACATATTTTAAGTACAATACATTCCTCATATGTCTTAGTATGGTCTAATTTCTATAGTGTTCATAATACATAGGAACTTACATTATTAATCCATAATCATTTGCATAAATTTACATAATTTTAATTGAATTATGTATTGAGTGCAAAAGAAGTAGATTTTTTTGTTTCAGATTTAACATCAACATGCATGCACAAAAACAATATACCATTACACATGTAGCAAGAACTAGTACACATAAAATGATGGGTTGTCACATGAGATAAAAAAATTGCATTAAACCTTTAAGAATGTGACCTTTTCCAAAACCATGTTTATATGTTTTGACATTGAGATACTCATTTAATCCATGAAATGCTAAATGTAATATAAAAGATTAAAACATAAACTTTAAATTGTCCAAATAATTTCTTGTGACAATTGGGAAATACAAGGTATGAATTTTTTCTTGAGAAATGTTCATGCATAAAAGAAATAGTCAAACATGTGTACTTATGCATGAATGTATATTTATGATTGCACATGAAAACCATCATAACACTTACTTGAGAAATCAAGTTCAAAATATATAAATTCATGTGGATTTGAAATTCATGGAAAAATCTTATATATATACTTATATATACGATCTTCATAACCCAAAATAAGATTTAATAAACTCTTGAAACTGTTTTATTCTTCATAAACATAATTTAATCACTAAGGATATGTTTCATGAAAACCCTATTTCAGATTTGTTACATAAACATACATATGACCACACAAACAAATATATATATATATATATATATATCCATTTATACATAACCGTTGAAAACATGGGTTTTGAATTTTTAATGAAGAAGAAATAAAACCATTTCCTAGGTTAAATGTTTTTAGAATATCATTTTTTACAAAATATCCTTAAATAAAAAGAAAGACCCAAACTGGTTTCATTTTTTAAATACGATATTATATATATATATTTGTTATAGTTCAAAACATGATTAACCCTGGAAAGTGCTTCATTCCATAAAACATCATTGGTACATTGTCAATTACATTTAAAGAACTCAAACTAGGTAGGATTGGAGTTGTTCTGAATTTCATGTACTTATATACATTTGTGTATATCCTGAAAAATAAAAATAAAAAAGGTTTTTCATGTAGAAAACAAACATAAAATTCCTTCAATTGGTTATATACTTCAAAAACACATTTATAAAACCTTTTGTGAGTTAAGATTAAGAATTAGTATAAAACTATATATATATAGGTTTATTTATACACAAAGGTATAAAAGATTTACAACAAGAAAACTTAGAAATTTTTTCCCTTTCCTGGCTTCAAGAGGGAAATAGGGCTGGACAGGGAAAGTTCGCACGTTGAGGAGAGGAAAAATAGGTGAATGACGGGTGCATGTATAGGGTGCATACATATAGAATAGGTATACACAAATATTTTATTTATAAATTTCATATATAAATTATAAACAAAGACTTACAAAATAATATAAAAAAACAAAACAAAACAAAACAAATCCAATATCTTGATTAAATAAAAACCCAAATTAAGTTAGTGTTTTTAATATATATATATAAATATATAAATCTTTTGGGAAACTGAAATTGAAACCAAAGAAAATAACATGATAAAATAAAATAAAAATAAAGGAGATCAGGGAGGATCTTACGGGTAGAAGTCAAGGGCCAAAAGACCATAAAACATTGGGGAATTTCAAGGGAGAAGAAAATATGGAAGAAGAAGAAAGAAGAAGCAGTGGTCAACCAATGGTTTTGCGTGAATGAGAAGACGACATGAAGAAGGAGAACCAGGAAAGTAATGAACACTCAAAATTATGTGGAATTTGATCGGATGGTCGGGGATGAGTCTGCGGTTTTAAAAATTTAGAACGACTGGGATTAGATCATGAACGTGATTTAATGAATTTAGTGCAACACAAGTTCTTAAAAGAGTCAGAAGACTGAGATTAAAATTCAGTGTGATCGGGTGGCTATGGAAAACGCATAGGTAAAGCTGCGGCGATTGGGTTTCATAGTCCATACCGATCAGACAGTCCAAATAACATGCATCATGATCGGACGACCTCAATCACGCATTGCCTAAGAAACTCCATCCCACATTGAAATGGGTTTCGTTTCTCCGCTCCCTTATAAGGCTGGAGCTATGATCCTTATCTCATAATTATTCTTTCCTCCCTCCTGGTACCACCCCGTACCAGTGTTCTACTGGCGTGCTTTGCACCCACCCTTTCCGCCGTGCTTCCCTGTACGGTGGCGCGCTACCTAGTTCCTATGTACATGTTTGAGGATTGCACACACATGCCCATGGGCTGGCCCATGCTGAGGCTGAAGGATAGGGTCAGCCGCCTAGCGTGTGCTGCCTCCTTCAGTTCGGCTAGCTGGCTGGCCTCTATGGGGTCAATTTTTTGTTAAACCAACTTTCAAAATATTTCATATAATATTATAAAATAAAACAAAAATACACATAATCAATTTCATTAAATAATTAATATCTTATTTTTTTTAAAATAACATAATTCTCACTTTATTTTAAACATGGGAAGTATAAAAATACATAAATCAAATTATAGTATAAATTTTAATTAATAAACACATTCATAAAAATGTTTTCAAATTCAAAAAAAAGTGCATACCTATCTTGGTATTTTCATTAAAACACAAGACTTGCATTTTCAAATCCATTTTAAACCTTAATACATATATCCTTTTAGAATCTATAGAAGAGTTTGAATATCAAAATGTTGAAAAGATATTACCTTAACTTAAAAACACTCGAAAATCTCAATTTTTTTCAATACATTGAAATAGAAAAACTTGAATTCCTAATGTCTATAATTATAGTTGTTAGAGATTCGTCAATCACTTAATGGGTAATAGTTGAATTAAGGCCTTATAAAAATGATATTAGGGAATTCCAACCTCAAACACCGAGATAAAGGAGATGGTGCTCTTTATCCCTCTGATGCTCAGTACAAATGCTGCGGTTATGGTTATAATGTATTTGGTCGTGGAAGATCCTAAGTATATCCACTTTTTACTTGGCATGTTCTTGGTTCTTTGGGGTCTTCCGGTGACCGTGATTGGTCTTTTTATAGAAATTCTAGGTCATTCATGGTCCTTTGATCTTGTTTCAATATAATTGTTTCAAAAGTTTGATTGAATAAAACATGGATTGCTTTTATTTTTGAAATAATTGTTTTGATTACATGAAAAATAAGAAAATTAAATCCATACAGTATTATTATCTCACAAGAAAAAGGTTTGGGACATCACATGAAGTCTTTATAATCATTAAAAATAAAAATTTAGACAGGTTTTCACCCAAGAGTGATGATAGAATTTTCCTTGGATATAATACATCCATTAAATCATATAGGGTATTTAATAAAATGATTTTGATTGTGGAAGAATATTTATATGTTTAAATTTTATGAGACCAATACACATGGGTGTAAGACTTTTTTAGAGAACATTGAGGATAACCTATAAAATTGAGAAATCTATACCAAACCTCTACGAAACTTTTTTAAAAATCAACTAACTCAAAATACTATAAAAACAAACTCAAAAAAGATAATTAAGTTTCAAAAAATTCAATACCTATAAAATTTAGTACTTATAGGGACCAACCATTATATTCTATTACAAGAGACATAGATAAAGGAACTCTAACTAGAGGTTCTCTTCGAAACCAAGTTGAACATCAAGATTTACTATTATAGCATGAACATATGAACACCACAAAGTAATAAATGATGAGTTATTTGAATACAAAAAGAGCTTAATAAATTTGAATGGAATAGAGTCTGGTAACTAGAAGCAATACCTATGGACTTCAAAACCATTGGAACTAAATGGGTGTTTATAAATAAAGTTAATGAGTTGAGAACTATAATTAGAAATAAATATAAACAGGTTTCATAAGTGTATAGTCAAGAATAATTTATTGAATATGAGGAAACCTTTCCACCAGTAGCTAGACTTGAATCCATCAGAATGCTTCATTCCTATACAACATATTTGGATTTCAAATTATATCAAATAGATATCCAAAGTGAATTATTAAATGGATATATAATTGATGATGTTTTTGGGGAACATGCCCTACATTTCAAAACCCTAATTTTATAAATAATTTTTTCAGACTAATAAAAGAATTATATGGTTTAAAAAAAGATCCTAGAGAATGGTATGATAGGCTCAAATCATTTTTGATTTTCAAAGGTTTTACTAATGGAATAACCGATATTAATTTATTTATTAAAATATTTTCAAAACATGTTTCAGTAGTACAAAACTATTTTGATGATATTATTTTTAGATATTCAATAAATGATTTATATACTTAATTTTAAAAACTAATGAAATATTAATTTGAATTGAGTTTTATGAGTGAGTTAAAATTATTTCTTAGATTTAATATTTTTTAAAATAAGGAAATATTTTTAAAAAAATCATGTACACTGAAGATCTTTTAAAATGTTTTTGTATAGATATTATTAATGGTAATGACACTACCATGATTACAATATAAAAATTGGATCTTAATGAAAATAGGAAATCATTTGATCAAACCACTTATAGAGATATGATTGGAAGTTTTCTATACTTAATTTATATCCAACCAGATATTATGTTTAGTTTGTGCATGTGTTCTGATTTTAAATCAAACTGAATAGAATCTCATTTTCTTGATGAGAAAATAACTTTAAAATTCTTAAAAAATACAACCAATTATAGAGTATTTTATTTTATAAGATAGTAATTTGATTTAGTGAGATATTCAAATTCATATTTTTGTGGTTATAATTTAGCTTGAAAAGTACCTTTTGAACATGTCACTTATTGGGAAATTATATAGTATCATAGTGTAGTATGAAACAAAATTTTGTTTCATGATCAACTACTGAAGCTGAGTACATAGATGCATGTTGTTATTGTGAATAGATTATGTGGATGAAGAAAAAATTATTGAACTATGAATACCAATTTATAAATTTTCTTATAAATTGTGATAATACAAGCAAGATAATAATTTCTCAGAATCCTATATCTCATTATAGAAAAAAAACATATTGATATAATATATCACTTTTTAAGATACCATTTCATAATTGTGTTGTAACTCTTGAATTCATTGGTACTATACATAAACCTATTGACATATGTACGAATCCTTTGAATTATGATATAATGAACTATATCAGACACGAACATGGAATAGTAAATTTGGGATGACCTTTTATTTTTGATTTTACATATATATATATATAGAGTAAAATTTCATGTCCTTTCTACCACTAGAATACTAATATAGAAAGATTCTATTCAGTTTCTCCCATGGTTATGCTATAATGGATATACTATAGTGGCAGTACAACCATGAGGATCTACTATTTTACATGATTCCATTCTAATTGATAACTATTCTATATTTGTTTATTTTAAAGTTATTATACATCTTGAATTTATTTTCTCAATGTTATATTTATTTTAGATAATTTTAAAATCCCTAAATGATAAAATTTTCAAAGTATAATTTTAATTAGAAATTCTATCTCTTGTGCCTTTTTGACACCTCTTATTTTTCTCTCTAGTCCCATGTAACTTAATATTCAACCTCCAACCATCAAACCAATTTGAAAATTGTGTGAGAGAATATTTGTGGTTCCCTCCAACTCACATATATGCTTTAAATTAATCTTGATTTGTCTTTTGGTTTGTTCTGGTGGTTTCTAGGGAACAAGGGTTTAAAATGATAAATTTTCAAATGAGAGGCCAAATTCATAGTTGGAACAAAGTTAGTTCCAACCATGAAATAACTATATAGTTTGACTATTTGAGGTTATAGTGGTGTTTCAAAGAGTTTGAGCATAGTAAGTAAAACAATTCAGACCACCAATGAAATTGTGCGGGGTGTGGGTGATTGTTAATTGGTTACAAATAGTTTGATCATGATTTTTTAAAACTATTTGGTCCATATACAAGAGATTGTGTTTCTCATTTTTCAAAGGACAGAGGCCATACACAGTTGGTTCATGATATTCATAACCATGTGTCCAAATTGTGTGTGACCCTTCGATCTTTTTAATAGATGGAAATTATCCATTTCCCATGATTTTTATTTATGATCTCCTTATAATCCTTATTTAGCATGACCTAAACCTTCCCCATAACACTAAAGTCTTCATCCTTTGGATTATTGGTGGATTTCCTTTGTTTTAGATGGATCACTTCAAGGAATGTTATGATTTTGATATGGTTTCCCCTTTTCTTAGTAGATCATCATTATATCCCTTCTCCCATTATCTGGTTGGAACCCAATTGGGTGATGTATACTCATTAAAATGGGTTTGAAAGAGTTTTAATGTTGTTTCTTAGCAATCTAGGATCAGAAGGACATGATGTACTCTTCCCCAATCTATGTTTTCAAAGGAGATTAGTTTTACCTCAGTTCCTAAAGCATGTAACTTTATAAAAGGGTTATAACTCATGAATTCATGTAAGTTATTATGGATTACCTTGGTTATTTTGTTAAAATTCATGATTATATTTTTAAATGTTATTATAGGAATATATTCATGTTTTTAGTGAGTTTTTTATTTGAAAATAGTTTTTTTAACTCCAAGTGTTTGGAGAAATGAATAAATAGTGGTTATGGTTATAAATTGGGTTTTAATGAATTAAATATTGAAGGATTTATAGTGAAATTATTTTTTGTAAAAAATGTGAGCATGGATTCAAAATGCTTTTTGAAAAACATAGCCCATTGGGAATCCATGGGTGCATCAAGAACTAGACTTGTCACTTTTAGTGTGTGTAATTCCAATAGATATTTATTTTCACTTTAGTTTGTGTAATTACACTAGTGATTATATCAGTTGGAATATAAATTAATCATGGATTATGGATAATTTCATGTCTAGTACCTATACACATAGGTTAGATCCCAAATTTTGTGCTTTGTCATTTATGATTGGTTTATCACATGATGGTTTTTTATAGTTTTTTGGTGACATGTATATCTTATGGTGTATCCATGGATAATTTTGATAATCATTTAAAATTATTTCATATACTTGTGTTATTACATATTATGTGAATATGAGTGGTTTTTTTATGGAAACCAAAGGATGGTTTAAAAAATGTATTTATTTTATGAAAATTATTTGTACTATCTATTTGATTTAAATCTATAACTAATGAATTCCCAATATTAGAACATGTATAGATTATTTAGTGAATCTTACTGGGATTTATGATCACACCCTAACCAGGCCTTTGGGAGGATGTAGATGTTGTTTTACAAGACTTCAGTAAAGGGAATGAAATTATGTAGCATGCAGGTTTATATTGTTGTCACTGCCTTTATATAGGGATGGTTTGATGGTGATGGATGGTCACATAGGGACTTGTTTAGTCTTATCATGCTTTATCTTTCTAGTTTGGCCTATCATAGGGACTTGTATAGTATTTTAATGTTTTATCTTTCCAGTTTGGATGGTTTTGATTGAATTTGTATGTCTCATGGAATTTTAAAATTTTCTTTATTGTTTTATTGTGATTTTCATTATGTATACTTGTTATTTGTCTTTCTTTATTTCTTGTCACCATGAGGAAGGACAAATGGGGTGACTTGTCTACTTAAATTGGGATGGTTTGTTAAAAAATAATATAAAAAGTAATAACTAACATGAACTATTATGGCACTTCCAAGATTTGGTTTAGGGTCTTTGGTAAACTGGTGTTAAGACCATCGAATTCAAGTAGTAAGGAAGAGAGTGTTCCTATCCAGCTCACTTCCATGTCTGATTTCAGTTACCATGGGTGGTCAATGATTTTATCTAAGTTAGAGACTTGCTGTTTGATATTATTTGAAATAGAGAGATATAGGGTTTATTTAAATAGGCATATTCCTTGTTAAGTTGTTATCTCTTTTTTATATAATTCATAATTACTTTTAATTATTATTGAGTAATGGAATTAAGACAGATCATAGAGGTTGGTATTTTGATTTCATAATTTCATCTCAAGTTGACTGGTTATTGTATTATTTTTATTAGACAATGTATCTTGGAAGATCTCTTCCGAATATGAGTAAGAAAGATGAAAGACAGATTCCATAGTCAAATTCTCTGGTGGACCCTTCAGTAGTGGAAGTTTTAATATTCTCAATTCAAACTTTGGGTCTGGAAGATGTTAGGAACTCAATGAGAGGGGTGAATCATGGATCAGATTTCACTATAAAAAATACACACATATTTCATGGTGATAAATTACCATAGGGATATGAGGAATGGATTGAGTGGATATCTATGATCTGTCACCTTCTGAAAACCCATGAGGACTCTAAAGTGGGGTTTTCTATGTATATTCTTAAGGGACCATGAAAGAGATGATTGGAATATATTATAGAATCCATGTTTCACAATGATCTTACCTATATCTATTTCAATAAAATAATCAACCAACAGTTCTATCCTAAAAAATTGCATGTGGAAAAGACCTGGGAGTTTTTGAACCTTAAGAAGGGGGAGTGTATTGTTCTATAGTGTTCCACCCGTCTCGTCAAGTTAGTTCACATAGGACCAGAGATTAAAGCTCAAATATTCATGATGGGCCTAAGGAATGATATTTGGTAGATGATGATTCACATTTACCTTTTTAACTATGTATAGGTAATTGATAAAGCGACTATGGAAGATATAGATATATTTTGGAAAACAGGTTTGGGTGGAGCTTCGATTGGTGTAGTTGTTAGCCAGGGTGTATGTTCTGTCGAGAAAAGGAAGTGCAAGGGTGGCCAGTTTTCTTCAGGACCAGTTTCAAGGGATTCATTAAGAAAAAATTAGTTTTTTTCTTTCAGTGTGAAAGACCAAGTCATACTAATCCAAATTGAACAAAATCACCACAAACTAGTCATTGTTGAAGATAATCTAGCCATCTATGTTTTTTTGGAAGGATGTTCCAAAGATGAAATGCTGGATCCACTCTCCCCAAGGGTTTGGAGGTTCATTATGATGATTCCAAAGCTAATGGGTCTTATACTTAGGAAAAATGGGATGTTCAAATGCCATTGAAATATCAAGGAGGAGATGATACAAGACATCTTTATTCATTGGAGTATGCGCTAGAGGAATCTGAAGTAGAGAAGGAAACTATTAAAGATAAAGTCATTATTTCATCTTTTATGGTGATATCTATTTTGATATAGGTGATACTCATTATTTCATATCATGAACTTTAGTTGAAAAAATTGTATTATGTTTCTATCTTATTCAATTATAGTAAGATATTTCCACACCTTTGAGAAATACGTCTTGGAAATGATTTAAATGTCCTATATGTCTGGTGATGATATCTTACCCAGAAGTGCTGTTAGAATTATCAATTCTTGATGTTGATATCTTCAACCTAGTTATTTGAATAGATTGGATGGTCAACATTAAGTCTTGGAAAAAATTTTATCATCATCATGTCTATTTTCTATCTCCCAATGAAGACCCTCATGTCTTCCAGGGTGAGTGGTATTCTAGATCTGGAAGGGTATAGCCTATTGTTCCGTATGGTGGGTTTATATGATGCCAGTTTTTAGAGATATCCCTTGATGTTATTGAATCTTTCTTGAGAATTACATATCCCATAGTGCTGAATGCATACCCCAAGGTATTTACTCATGATTTTTATGGGTTTCTTCCATAGAGAGAGGTTGGATTTACCATTTACATGATACCTAGTACGATGCCCATTTATATTCTATCAAATTAAATATAACATATTGAGTTCATGTAATTTAATTTCTAGATTATATAACTCGAGTCTAAGGGATTTATTCATATTAGAGTTTCATTATTAGATTTTCCTATCCTATTTTCTTTGAAGGAATACGAGAGACTCAAATTTTGTGTAGATTTTTTGAAGTTAAACTAGGTGACTATTAAGAACAAATATCCATTTCTTAGTATTGATGATCTATTTGATTAGATCAAAGGGTATCATTGGTTTCAATGATTGAAAATCATTCAGAGTACCACCAGCTGAAATTACGAGAATAGGACATACTTAAGACAACATTTTGGATATGGTATGGGTATTTCGGGTTTCTGGTTATGTCATTCAGTCTCAATAAATATCACATATTATTCATGGAATTAATGAATTGGAACATTCATTGGTTCTTGGACTCATTTTTGGTCATGTTCATTGATCATATTTTGGTGTATTCACCATGATAATTTGGATTTCATCATTCAAACCTTGAGAGAACATTAACTACATGGAAAGCTTTACAAATGTTCACTTTTGATCAAATAAGTGAATTTTTTGGGGCATGTTATATCTGAGGGGGTCATTTCAGTGAATCCTGATAAGATATAGGTGGTTATTTCCCATGAAAAGCCTAAAAATGTTTTTAATATATGGATATTTTTGGGATTGGTTGGTTATTATAGGTGTTTTTTAGGACTTCTCCAAGGTTGTGTTTCCAATGAAAGCTTTAACCCGAAGGGGTGTAAAATTTTAGTGGAATAAAAAATGTCACCAATCATTTGAATAAATGATTTTGAAGTTGAATTAAGCTCTAATTTTGATTCTCCAAAATTAGTTCCAGGTTATGATGTTTTATGCAATGCTTCTGGTATGGGTTTGGGGTGTGTCTTGATGAAGGGGGAAATTTTGGTGGCCTATATATCTCAACAGTTATTCCCTCAAGAGAAGAACTAAACTATCAATGATATTGAGTTGGTATAAGTTATTCATCCACTCAAAATATGGCATCACTATCTCTTTGGGGATATGTTTATAGTATATTATGATCAAAAGAGCATGAAGTATATTTTCACTAAAAGGGATCTGAACTTGTGATAGATATACTAGGTTGGTTATATAAAGAAGTTTGATTTTGGTATCACTTATACTCCTAGAAATAAAAAAATGATCATCTATGCATTAAGTAGGAAATTATTGACACAATCCTTAAAGGAATTAGAGGAGTGGTCTCTGATGAGTTTTTTCATTAAGATGTGATTAGAAGTGGAAGAAGATGGGGGGGGGGGGGGTTGTTCTTGGATTTGAGAATGGATGAATCTCCATTTTATGAGAGGTTTTGGCTTGAGTAAGTATCTGACACCGAGTTTCAGTGCTTTAGTTAAATCTTAAATTGTGGGTATACCTTAGATAACTGGTCTTGGTCTCCTAGTAATGCTATGTGTTTCTGTAGTAGGATGGTCTTTATGGTTTATATGAGGTAGGAGTCGATTAAAAGTGGAGACCGGTCTTGTAAGTTCATGCACATGGGGGATAAAAATATGTATAATAACTTGATACATCAGTATTGGTGGACAAATATGAGATATTTGATTGAAGATTTTATATCACAGTGTATTAAGTGTAAGATAATTAAGTCAGAGTACTAGATATGGGACTGTTTTTTGCAACCCCAACACATAACTATATATAAATGGGATAATGTTTCCATAGATTTAATAGTTGATTTTCCATATAATCATAGTTGGAAGGATTTTATTTTGGTGATCATTGGTTAACTCATAAAATCAATGCATTTCCTCTGTATCAAGGAAATGAAGGTGGAATAGCTTAGAAGATTGTATGTCTAAAAGGTGGTGAGAAATCATGGGGTTCCCTATGAAATTATTTTGGGCTTGGACTAGAGGTTAACATCAAGTTTATGGAAAGGTTTATTTGAGTTAATTGGTTCCCCGTTGAAATTGGTCATGACATATCATATGCAGATGGATGGAAAATATAGAGAGGCATCTTGGTCCTTAATGATAATATCAGGGTGTCTGTTCATGATTTCAGTCATTATTGGGTAAAAAATATTCCTATGATTGAGTTTTCTTGTAACAATAGTTATAATACATTGATAAATATAGACCCCTTTTATAAATTGTATCGGTAGCCATATATATATATATCCCTTGTTCTAGGCAGAGTTGGGGGAATAGTTCTTACATGGACTGAGTCTTTCTCATGATATGAAAAAATGGTGTAGTTGATATTGAAGATATTGGTCATAACAAAAAGTCATTATAAAACCTATGAGGGATTTCATCATCAACCACTAAATTTTGAGGTTGGTGATCAGGTATTTCTTTGAGTCTCACCTTGCATGGGACACTATTGTTCTCCCTTTGAGATCATTAGACGAATTTGAAAGGTATCATATCAACCATTATTACCATCTAATTTGACCATGACTCAAAACATGTTTCATGTTTACTAGAAGATAATATATCAACTAGATACTTTCCATGATATTGAATGGGAATATGTCGATATTGGGTTCGACAGTACTGTTATTGAGCAATGAGTACAGATTATGGATCTCCATGATAAGGTATTGCATGGTAAAACAATTCTTTATGTCCATGTATGTGTGGAAAATATATACATGAGATATGGGAGTTGGATTTTTTGATGAGGTACCTGTGGCATAATATTTTTGAATGTCTAAAATCTTGAACATTTTCTAAGGTCATAAATATTTCATGGTGTGAAGAATTGTGGCACCGTCCACTTCAAAGGTATGATTTAATTTAAAATTTCTTTTTATTTGGGTTCATTCTATAGATTTTTGGGGAATGTGGGTAAAAAATGTTTTTTGATAAGATAGGTGAGAATCTCAGTTAGGGAACTATAAGTACTAACCATAAAGTAACCATATGATTTTACTCTATGTGGTTACATAAGAGTTTCAAAAAGTTTGAGAATAGTTATTTAATCTATGAATCTCACCAAGGAATCCTTATGGGGTCAATGTGATTATACAGCGGTGGAAAATAATTTGGTCATGGTTTTCCAAAACCATTAATTCAATATTTACGATACTATGTTCCCTATATTTCAATGGATAGAGTCCATGCACGGTTGGCACATAGTTTTCCTAACAGCATGTGGCCCTCCGAGCCTTTTAAAAGTTATAAATTACCCCTTTGATATTAATTTTTATATGTCTAATATCTTTCTAATTGAATAAGCCAATATTTTCGTATATTTTATTATAAAATTAAATTTTTATAATCCCACCATAGAATTATTTATGAGAAATGTTCACGGTTTTAGGTTTTTGAAGTATTTTGAGCTTAAATGAAAAAATGGCCTAATTCTGGAATTTTGACAAATTTTAATGAAAACGGTATTTTGGGAATAAATTTTACAGTAGTATTCATATTTGAGCGATTCTTTATTTTAAGATTTAATGATTTATTTTCTTCAACACTGGTTAATGCACTAGTAGATGATTCAAAAATCTAAAGGCCTGAAAAAATCAACCAGGTTGAACTATTGTTCGGGAAGACAACATAGACCCCACCTTCATAATGAAAGCATAAGTAAGGATAAAAATCTCCAATTGAAGTTATTTCAAATGGATGTGAAATAGAAAACATATATTAACTTATTAAATTAATTTTATTGAGTTTTTAACTCATTATGTGGGACAAAGGATGTTATACATTAGAAGAATAATTATAGAATTTTCTGCCAAACAAATTCAACATAAGTATTAAATACACAACTCATTCTGATGGTCAATGATGACAAAAATTTTAGGGTGAATGAAGGGGACATAATAGAAAAAAATTAATGAGGACACCTATTAAATATTCTTCCATTTAATGGGACATCCATACATAAAATTTTGGATATCATATTTTGAGCGTGAATTCTTGACCCCTTCTCCCTATAAATATGCACCTCTTATCCCTTTTCAAAAGATAACCATTTTCATGGGATATATTGAGTTATTTTATTTTAATTGTCCTTTATACTTTTAATATACATTATTTAATATTTCTTATTCATTTCTCCCTTCTTTCCATTTATTTTATTTTAAGTGTTTCCCTAACCATGCTTATTCTTAACTCCATGTCTGTGGAGAGCTAACCTCAGCGCTTGTTTGAGGGAGAGAATGGTGATTTAATTGAGTTTTTTTAATAGTAATGATTTATAATGTTTTATTCAAAGATTTTAGTAGTGGATAAATTGATTGTGGTGAGAGGTCATCCCACCTTCTGTACAATTTGTTTCTTCATCCTCATTTAATCTAATTTCCATCTCATTGATATCTAATTAATTTAATCATTTTAGTTTGGATTAGGTATTTATATTGAATATATTACTCTTAAATTAAGAGTTATTAGTGTAGGGTAATTCCATGAAAATGAGAGGGTTTAGAATAAAAGGTCTTGATATCTATATTGAATAAAATAATGAGAAAATATTTTGAATAAAAATGATAACACTACTATGAAACCATGATAACAATGATTTTATTCCCCTAAATTCTTTGTGTCCTTTCATTATTTTCATTTTCATTTTCAAATATATTATATTTAATCTATTTTCATAATAAACCCACATATATATATATATATATATATCTTTTAGTTTTATATTAATTAGTTTATAACAGTGAAAATAGGGAAACATTGCTTGTGAGTGGCCTCCTTGTGAGATCGACCCTAGGGTGTGCCACATTAGAGCATTTTTAGCTAAATAAAATATTTATTAGGGTAAAAATTCATTAAATACATGTCATAAATTTGAATCAAAACATAAAAAAATTAATGAAAAATAAAAATTAAGGAAAAAAGGGGATAATTCTTGGTTTGAAACCCATGCAGGTGCTAGGTTTTTACTGAACCTTGTCAAGAAGTTCCAGTGATTTAACCCCAATCAAAAGGTGGATGAGGATTATTGATTAAAAACGACCACATATTAATTCTACCAACATCCATTAGTATATTAGAGTATTTATAACCCCCAATGAAAATATAGATAGACCCAACCCCCATAATTGAAAAAAAAAAGATTTGAGATCATGAGGGGGGGGGGAGAATGTTGGGGTGCTACCTATTTTGTTATTCTGGAGGATTGGTGTCCAATGGTGAAAAAATAGTAGAATATGATGTGTCTTATATTCTATTTGAGGTAAAAAATAAATTATTCCTCAGTGATTTCTTCTTTTGTTCCATCATCTTCAAATGCACCAGTGCACAACTCAACCGACTCCTCCATTATTTCCCCAAAGAAAACTACTTCATCATTTTCATCAATCAGGGCCTTCATTAGTGGAAATGAATTTACAAAATCAGAATAATGTAGACTAGTTTTTAATTTATAATAAATAATATTTTAATGAAAATAATGATCATAAATTAAATCTCCCTCAAAATATTCAGCTTTAGATTCTTTCTTCTTATGAAAGGCAGCTGTAAACTCATTTACTGAAGAGGGAAGTTGATATTCAATTATGGATTCAACCTCATCAGTGTCTTCAAAAAATGTATATGGAACATGCATCTAATTATCTACAGCTTTACTTTTTTGTTCTTCCATACACAACACTTTGACTTCGTTAACTTCAGTGAACAACAACACAACCATCTTACTTTTGTATTTGGGAACATTAAAATTATCTTAAAGAATAAAGGAATTTTAGTCCATTTTTTTTAAATTTTCTATAGTTTGAGTCTTAAACATCTCTTCCCAAATAGGCTCACCTAAAGTGTTATCAATAGGCCAATAATTATAATAATCACCATACAAATCCATCTTGACCATTGAAATAAAAGATATGCAATAAAGCTCCTTTATTTTTTTTATTTTTTTGGGTTTTTATGAAAAATAGTGTGTGAAAGCACTTGGTCTCCCTGAAAATGGCGCCAATTGATGGTACAGAATCATCACAAACTTATATTCAATTAATTTTATATTATCCTAAGAATGCACCATAGTGGCACACCCAAGGGTTGATCACAAGTAGGCCTCTCACACACACTGTTTTCCTATTATCACCATGTAAAACTAAATAATATAGAACTATTTAACTAATATAAATTGGTGTTTGATAAGAATATAATATAAAATAATATAAATATAAATGAAAATTCAATATATAATTAATTTAGATAGAATTAATGAAGGATTTTTTTTAGGAGTTCATGGTGATTGAAATGATTGTTCAAACATTATTCTCAATATTCAACTCAATGAGGTGGTCAAGACCTATCACACCTTACCTTCTCATTTGATTTGTGATTACCCCATACTAAGACCTATGAATATGGGGAAATCCTCTTCCAAATGTCGGCTAGGAGACCTATTCTCTGACCATCACTAATGAGGCCATACTCCACTGTATGCATGAGTTATATAGTAAAGTAAATGATGATTGATAAATGATAAGAAGAATTTAAATGATAGAGAAAATGTGAAGAATAATTTCAATGATAGAGAAAATAGGGAAAAAACTCACCACAATCATTTTAACAATCACTAAAACTCTCATAATTGATTAAATAGACAATATTAACTTAAAAAAACTCAAACAAATCACCATTATCTCCCTCAAATTAGAACTGGGGTTAGGTCCCCACAAACATGGAGTTAATAAGAAGCACAGTGGGAGAAACCTATAAAATAAAAGAAATGGAAAAAGAGAGAAATGAAGATGAATTCTAAACAAATGTATTTAAAAAATGTAAAGAACAATTAAAATTAAAAAACATAGACTTATCCTATGAAAATGGATATCTTTTGAAATGGGAGAATAGATACATATTTATAGGAAGAAGGGGTGAATAATTCATGCTCAAAATTTGATCTACAAAAGTTTCTATGTGGATTCCCCATTAAATGGATGAATATGTAGTAGGTGGATTTTAAATGATTGTTGATGTGATAAATTTATTCCTTGATTTTTATTTTCAAGAATTTTTATGAGTTTGACCAATTTTTGAAATCCATACCCATGAAAAACCAACTCAAAATATTTTTCTAGTCTTGTGAGGTATTCTAAACCACTTTGAAATATTTTTCATAATACCCATACTTTCTTGAGGGAAACATATATTTTGTGTGAGAACCAGAATTTATAACATTTATCTTTTGAAGATTTGGATTTCATGGAATATTGTTAACATGATTGAGGGCTCTAATTTGCTAGCCACATTTAAACTCGAGACCCACCATTACATCTATCGTTTTTAGCCCGTAGATGAGATGTATTGACTTTTAGGTTTAAGCCACAACACACGAATTTTTTTCCTTACCTACCCACACTCTTAGTATTTTTTATGGATATTTCAAGATTGAGTGTGGGGGAAGGGCCTTTTGTGTGTGTTATTTGGTATGTGTTCAATTTTTGGGTGGTGTGAGGTGTGTGTCAACATTTTGGGTAGTGTGTATTGAAAGTGTTGGTCAGAGTGGAAACTCAAGAGGAGGGTGAATTAAGTTCTTATTTAAATTTTTTGTTAAAACATTTATGATAAAAATCCCCCAATTTGGAATAGACCATTTAATGAAGCCTGTAGATATAAAAATTTTCAATTGGCCAAAACATTTCTCAAAGGTTGATTAGTCCTTATTTGAATCAGTGAAAAACACTTATCCAACTTTTAAAATGATTTTACTGAATTAAAAACTTATACACACTCACAAAAAATAACTATTAGAGTTAATGTAAAACAATTTTCTATTTTGAAGTTATAAGAAGTGGAAAATAGAAAAATAGAGTATTAAAAAATGGTGCAAAACACATTTAAACAATATATTAAATCTCAAGGCGAGACTTAATCCTCTCTACTTGGTGATCACTTACCACCAAAAAGATTATATCAACAATAAAATTGATACATACCCTCTATTGGGATTTACAATAGTTTTCAAAAACTATCTAGAGATCGCACCCTCTACCACAATTATTCATGGGGAAAAATACACAACCTGGCCACACACATCCTCTTCCACGGTTACAAATGGGAAAAAAAGTGTAAGTAATGTTTGGTGTGAGGATTTTCAGTATCCTCCTATTTACGCACAAGAGAATGTGTTTGTAACTGACTAACACACACTTCTCAGAAATTTAAGATAATAAGAAATAGACCTAATGTTATAAAGATTGAGTTTCAAGGGATCTATGTGTTTGTAGTTCAACTCTTGACTCTTTGGAGTGAGAAAATTGTAGTTCAATCTTTCTCTGGAAGTTTTCTCCAAAATAGAGTGTCGTAACTCCATGTTCTAGCTTCCAGGTACTGAGGTGTTGTTCTTCTTGGTTTGAAAGAGATTTGATGAATCACAGTCTTGAATTTGTTCTCCCAAATAATTTTCGTGAAGATCTTTGGTTCTTAGTGTAAATACTGGTAGGTTCTCTTTGTTCATCAAGTCAGTCGTGTAGTTTCTCTCACGCATCCTCTTTATTTTTTCTTCCTCGGTCTTTTATTTTATATTTGAGGTCTGACAAAAGGAATAAGAAAAAAACATGTGGCCTTCCTCATACCTCATACTATCTCTAGATACGATCTCTTGATATGTCTACAATCAACATTAATTAATGTCAGAAGAATTAAATTTAAAAAATATGACTGTTAGAATAATCTCAAGAAATTGAAAAAGTATAGAGTTAAAGAGTGGGTATTGGTAGACTGGTAGTAGTAGCCTTCTCAATGGAAGGCTTCATTGTTATCCTTCATCGTTAGATTTCATTGGTAGGCTTCATTAGTAGGCTCCATCAGTAGCCTTTAACAGTAGCCTTCATCAGTAGGCTTCCTCATTAGTTTTCATCAGTGGCCTTCATCGGTAGCTTTCATCGGTAGGATTCATCTGTAGCCTTATAGTAGTTAACTCTAGCAGTAACTCTACAATAATATCCTTTGATAGAGACTCATAGTGGTTTTATTTCATTGATAAATTCAGTGGTGAGGTTCTTCAATTGTAACCTCTATCGGTAACCTTCCAGTGGTATCCTATATTGGTAACCTTCCAGTGGTAACCGCTATTGTTAACCTCTATCGGTAACCTATATCGGTAACCTCTATCGGTATCCTCTACCTATAACCTCTTACTTATAGAAAAGTTTCACTGTAAACTAAATTGAGAGAGTAGTGAGATTAAAAATACATATTTATTACTTAATAGAAAACATTAATATTAATGAAAAATGATTATCATACAAAAGAAACATGATTTGGGGTTATCAAAACAGGTGAGTCCAAAATCTCCCCCTTTTTGATAATCACAAATTATGTTAGTAAAATTGATATTTATGGATTTTTGAATCAGGGTTAATCACATTTGCTAAATTTTTCAGAGATGGTTATATATATATATTATGTATCAGCATATGAAATAACATAAAATTAAACCATGTTTATTGCAGAAAATGTATCAGAGCATATATTCCAGGGCTCTAGTCTTAAAACTCCCCCCCCCTTTGTGATTTGAAAAAAAATTAAAGAAAAAAGGTGACAAAAGAAGAGTTTTGTATTAATGAAATAAGAGTACAAAATAAAAAAAGATTACAAAGATCCATAGCAACTAAGACAGCCCACATTCAATCAACATTATAAATTTCCAAGGGAGCTTTGTCTTTGAGAGTTGAGGAGGTAGGTTCTGAATATGGTGGTAAAACCCTAGGTATGGCAGTGAACAAGGTAGGAGGATCTACTATAGAAGCACCGGTAGATCAATAATGAGTTGATATTTGAGGAATCATAGGATTTAAGCTTCTGATGTCCTAATCAAGAGTCATCAAAAGGGTGGCATTGGTAGATCCTAATGCAGCTGAGGAAGAAGGTAAGGCTAGTGGAACAATATTGGGAGTGCATTCCACATGGTGGAAGGGAAAAAGAAGATTCATGAAGTCCATAATGATGGTCCTTACTCTTTACATAGATGAAATGAAATCATCCTTATTATCCATGAACTTTTCCAAAGTAGGAGTCAAGTCTCTAAGCCTTCTTACACGATCCTTAAAATCTTGAGTGACTGGTGGGATCCTCAAGTTCTCCAATAATAGATTGAATTGACCATCCATGTGATGCTTAGTGTAAGACATTTTATAATATAAGTCAAAATACTCTTTGATGGCCTTCTAATCTTGGGAAGACTCCCTCAAGTAGTCTACTACAAGCTTATGGATGTCTTGGTTAGTGTAAATGACCTGATTCATAGACTGAGGGTCTAAGGTACTTTCACCAGAGATCTTCTTGAATTCTTTTCTAACAAATGATCTAAAAACTTCTATATCATTAGGAGGAGAGGCCGATGAGGAAGCAGAAGCACACATGGGTGCCATGGTAAATGATATTGTTTCCTTAAAAGACTTGGTCAGTCTACTAATCAAACTCTTCACATCATCATCTTGACCTCTCACATGTGTCTCCATAGACTTCTTAAAGTCCTCAAACACAATGACCATCTGGGGAATAACACTCTTAACAAACTTAAGGTCTTTGTCCACTTGAGATCTTGAATCCATATATGAGTCTAAACTCATAATCAATTGTTTCATAGACTCTGTGGATTCTTCCAAGGTTCTAACTTGATTTTGGAATTCCTTCACTTCATGTAGCAGGTTGGAGTGAAAGGTAGAGATTATCCTTTCCAAGGAAGATGCCACAACTTCGTGATTTTGAGCCACTGTTCTCTCCATCCCAATAGATATCTCATCAAAGTGTCTCTTCAAATATGATTTTAATGACTCCAAGTCATCCTTATTCAAATAATTTTGAGGTAGAAGAACCACCAGTTGCACAATAGTGGTATTTGAAACAGAATGAACTGGAGGTCTTCTATTAGGTTTGTCATCTTCAGAATCTTCATAGTCTATTCCCAAAACCATGAATCCTGGATCTTTTGGAAAATATTCTATTTCATGTGAAACAAAAAACTGAACCTGTGGAAATAGGTTCCTCCCCCTCATTTGGATCATCCTCCTGGTTAGAGACATTCAACTATTCCATTCCTCCTTGGGTAACTACATCATCAGGAGAGTCCACTCCTATCTCTTCTATAGAATCTTCAACCACAACCATAGAAATTCCATCTCCAACCGATTCAACATTCAATTCCTCTTAAATCTCTCCCACTTTTGTATATCTTATCAAAGGAATAAGACTTGGGAATTCCTCTTCACTTTCATCAACAACTATCTCAAATTCATCATTGCTAGATTCAGCTTAATCCTCCTCCTTTGAGGTCTCTCCAATAGTAATGTCTTCTAAGACATTTTCTTCTCCTTATTCTTCACTAGTTTCCTCATCATCACTATCCCTTAGGGTAGTCTCTTTTCTAGGTAATCTATTTGGTGGCCTAGGTTCACCAAAAGATACAACATTAACATGAGGAATTGATGGAAGATCAGGATCACTCCTATCATCAATAAGAGAATCCTCTCTCTCTTGCACAACAACAACCTCATCCTCTTCATTCGAGTACACTGGATCCACTTCATTAGGATTTAAACCTGGATCTTTTTTATTATTTAGCCTAGTGGGATTGGTTACAAGATTTAATTCCTCATATAAATTATCCTCATCATTCACCCACTCCCTTTTATAAGGGTTACAATTTATATTCATAAACTTGGAGATCATTTTGGTAATGCAGAAGTTGTCCCTTACAACTATTGTTTCTTCCTTATGTCCATCAACTTCTTTCACTTTCAACATTAAGGATTTCAACTTGGCATGAAATAAAGACTTTGACTTGGAGCTAGGATTTTTCAATATTCTAACTAAACCATTATCAACCTACATAGATTTATCCTGTGTCCATGATTTAACAGATAAAACAAAAATAAGTCTTGATACTTCAAAGTATAAAAGTCCCCTCTCCTGGGACTCAAGACATGTTCAGAAAATTTTAATAGTATTCAGTTTTCTCCATCTATCTCATCAGCTATCACCTTCCTAGGGATTCTAGTCCCGGTTTATTAGGCCATATCCTCTTCATTGTAGAAATACTCACTAGTGGGAGGCACCACTCCAGTGTAATAATAAAAAATACCTTTATGTGGGACTCTTAATAATTCAACCCATTTAATAGAGGAGAAGCTCACACTTACTCAATTTACCTTAGAAATCATTCGGTTCTCATCCTTAGAATGTTCAAACTTGAAAAACTCATAATATTCCTTTACAATCTTTAGGTAATATGGTCTATTGTGATTTGTAAAACATTCTAACCAATCCTGAGCTTCAAGGGACTTTATCACCAGAGACCTGCTCGATAGATGCCATTCCGAACTTAATTCCTTTTTTAACAGGATTTCCCTCTTTGAAAAATGTGAAATGATCATCTTCGCAACAACCTTGCTTCAACTACTAGACCTGATTCGAGGTCTCTTAGGGTTCGATGCATTTCCTTCATCACCAACCATCAGTCTCTTCAGTCTTGACATTGTAGGATAATGCGTTTCAAGGGTTTTATAGAAGGTTGGGTTCAAAGAATCAAGAGAAAATGGTTTGGGATAGGATTTAAGTGGATCAAAATGTGGCTTGTACTTTGTTTTTATCATTTAGGGATTGAAAAAAAATTGAGTAAATAAAATAAATAAGATTAAAACGTTTCAGATTCCGGCAGAAAAAAACCAAGTACTGGGAGTAAGGTCGACTATTGGTAAGGTCCAATGGTGAGGTCCTAATGGTGTGGTCCAATGGTGAGGTCCAATAGTGAGGTCCAACAGTGAGGTCTAACGGTGAGGTCCTAATGGTGAGGTCCAATGGTGAGGTCCTAACGGTGAGGTCCAATGGTGAGGTCATAACAGTGAGGTCCAAAAGTGAGGTCCTAACGGTGAGGTCCAATGGTGAGGTCAAAACATAATAGTTTATCACACGTAACTCATGTTTGATGTTATTTAACCTCTCAGAATTCAAAGGATTTGTGAATATATCAGCCATTTGATGTTCAATACCAATGAATTCAAGAGTGATATCACCTCTTTGATAATTATATATCAAGAAGTGATGTCTTACATTAATGTGCTTTTTCCTAGCATGAGATACTGGATTTTTAGATATTTTAATAGCAATTTTATTATCATAGTTTATAGAGACATGTTTGAATTGATATCCATAGTCTATTAAAGTGTGTTTCATCAACATAATTTGAGCACAAAAACTACCAGGAGCTATATATTCATCTTCGGTAGTAGATAATGAAACAAAATTCAGTTTCTTACTACACAATGATACTAAAGACTTTCTAAAAATGTGACATGTTCTAGAGGTTCTATTTATATCTAACTTTCAACTAGAAAAGTCAGCATCAGAGTAGCTTATCAAATCAAATGATTGTCCTTTTGGATAAAATATTCCTAAATTTATAGTATATTTGAGATATTTAAAAATACTTTTAACAGCACTTAAATGAGATTCTTTGGGATTGTCTTGAAAAAGACCACACATTCATACACTGAACATTATATCAGGTCTACTAGCAGTAAGGTAGAGAAGACTCCCAATCATACCTCTGTAATTGGTTTGATCCACTGGTTTACCAGTTTCATCAGCATCCAACTTACAAGTGGTACTCATAGGTGTATCACTACCTTTATTACTATCCAAACCAAAACGTTTCGAAATATCCTTATCGTATTTACTTTGATTTAAAACAATACCATTTTTATTTTAAAAAATTTGAAATCCATGGAAAAATTAAAGTTTCCCCATTAAAATCATTTAAAATTCATTTTGCATTATCTTTGAAAAATTAGTACATAAATAATTTTTAGAAGATCCAAAAATAATGTCATCTATATAAATTTTTACTATTAAAACATCTTTGGAAATACTTTTAATAAAAAGAGTAGGATCAGATATTACTTTAGTAAAACCTTTTGAAATAAGAAAAGAATCGAGTCTATCATACCAAGCTCTAGGAACTTATTTTAGACCATATAAATCTTTAAAATGTTTAGAAACATGATTTTAAAAATGGTGATTTATTAAGCCAGGGGGTTATTCAACAAACACATCCTCAACTATATACCCATTTAGAAATTAAGTTTTGATATCCTTTTGATAGAGTTTGAAATTCAAATGAGCTGCATAAGCAAGTAGAATCCAAATGTACTATAGTATAGCTTCATGTGCTATGGTTTCCTCATAGTCTATTTCTTCTTCTTGAATATATCCTTGGGAAACTAATATAGCCTTGTTTCTAACTATATTTCTTGACTCATCAACTTTCTTTCTAAACACCCATTTAGTGCCTCTGGTCAAAGTGTCCTTAATTCTTTCTACTAATTTCTAAACATTGTTTCTTTCAAACTGATTTAATTCTTCTTGCATAGCTATCGCCCAAAATTCATCATTGATTGCGTCATTAATATTTTTGGGTTCAAGCTATGAAAGAAAATCTTGATTTTCAACTTAGTTTCCCAGAGAAGCTCTATTTTGTGCCCCTCTATTTATATCACTTACTACAACATCTAATGGATGATTCTTGAGAGTTCTAATACCTCTAGAAATGGTTGGACTAGACTCCTAATGATTTTCTACAAGTTGAGATTCAACATGCTCTAATTCTGGAAAATTTCCATAACAAGTTTTTTTCACCGGGGGTTAACGATTTTTATCATTAAGGTCTAGAATTGACATATCTTCCTCAAGATATTGAAGAGAGGTTTTAGGTTCATGTGGATTAGTATCATAAAATTTGACATGAACTGATTCTTCTACACATTTGGTTCTCTTATTGAATACTCTATAGGCTTTACTAGTGATTGAGAAACCTAGAAATATTCCTTCATCACTTTTGGAAGCAAATTTTTCAAGATTATCCCTAGTGTTAAGGATGATAAATTTGCAACCAAAAAATATACATTAATTAACCTTAGTTTTCCTATTGTTTGATAGCTCATAAGGGGTCTTCTTAAGAACATGTCTATTTAAGACTCTATTGATGATGTAACAAGTTGTATTAAAAATTTGAGATGAAAAATTGATAGGCAAGTTATACTCATTTAGAATATTCTGGACAATATCTTGAAGAGTCCTATTTATTCTTTCTAAAACTCCATTCGGTTGAGGTGTTCTAGGATCAGATAAATTGTGATTATATCCATTATATGAGAAAAAATATTCGAACTCCTAATTTTCAAACTCACGGCCATGATCCATTCTCAAGGTCTTAATTCTAAGTCCACTAAGAGTTTCTACAGACTTGGAATATATAATGAAGTAAGAACATGTATCACTTTTGTGAGATAGAAAGTATACCCAAGTGTATCTAGAAAAATTATCTATAAGAACATAGCTATAGATCTTCCCATTTAAACTTGAAACTCATGATGGTCCAAAAAAATTCATGTGAACCAACTCCAGTGGTTGGGAAGTAGAAACTTCTTTTTTTGGTTTGAAAGAAACTTTGTGTTATTTTCACTTTTGAAAGGATGAAAAACTTTGTTAAGCAGGAATTCAAATCTAGGTAAGTCTCTAGCTAAACCTTTCCTAGTTATTTTCCTAAGTGAGTGCACATTGTAGTGTCCTAATCTTCTGTACCACAACCAAGATTCCATATGAAAATAATTTTAACAATAAACATTTTGCTTAACTAAAGTGTTTAAATCACTAGCATATAATTTTTCATTTCTAAGAGCGGTGAATATTAAATAATTTTTATAATAAAAAAATTGTATACATCATTTTCAAACTTAAAATTAAAATCATCATCACACAACTGAGAGATACTAAGTAGATTGTACTTCAACCAATAAAAAAAAGTAGTTTTGAAATTAATATAGTATTAGGGTTACCATTTTGGCCTAAGCCGGCGATCTTCCCTTTTTCATTATCACCAAATGCAACATTTTCACCATCAACATTAATTAGGCTCTTGAAGAATTAATAGTATTATGTCATATGTCTTGAACATCCACTATCCAAATACCATAGGGTTTTATAGGAGCTCTTTAGACAACTTTCCTACAAAATAGATTAAGCATAGGGTAACTTTGGTACCCAAATTTTATTGGGTCCATAGAGGTTATAAAGTAAATATTTGGGAAACCATATTTTTCTTATTGGATTAGTATATTCAATAGATTTATTTTGAGACATGAACACTTTGTTAGGTCCTTTAGTTTTTTTTCAAAAGATGGTCTAGAACTTGAATTAGCAATGAACTGTCCAGATTTTGGAACAAATTTTTTCTTAATAATCCTTCTTTGTCCTGGTTGATATCTTAAACCAGTTGTGTATTTTGGAAAAAAAATTTACCATAGAAATTCGGTCAAGGTATCTCTACAAGCAGTAAACTTCTCAAGTCCTCTTTTTAATTGCTCATTTGATAATTTTAGTTCAGTATTTTCTTTTAAAAACTAAGAAATATTTTCTTTTTCAATGTCCAAATCATACTTATAATTGGAATTTAAATCATGTTTTCTTTTCAATAATTTATATTTATCCTTGAGTTCATTAAAGGTATCCTCAAGCATTCCACAGTATTCAAATAGTTCATCCTTAGTCATATTTTCATCATTATTTGATTCACCCTCATTCCTAGAATAGTAAGCATTATGTATAAGAGAATTGAGTGTTTCCACAGATGTTTTTTTCATGAAACATAGGTTTGAATGATTGTTCTTTTCAGTACTAGAAGTGACAGATCCACTGGAACTATCTTCTAAAGCACTCCAAGTAGATTTAGTATCTTTTTATATCCCTTTTCCTTATCTTCATATTTCTTATTCAACCTTAGCTTGGGGAAATCAACCTTCACATGAAATTTTTATTTACACTCATAACAGATTATCTAATTTGTGTTGTCATTCCATTTTCTTTCCTTTTTCCAATTTACTTTACAAGAATACCTTCCTTTATAATTTTACTTTCTAAAGGACTTCATCTTTCAGTAGAAATTTTTGAATCTTCTAGCAAGATGATACATCTCATCATCACTGTCAAAGTCTGAATCTTCACTCGTGGAACTATCTATAGAAACTTGAACTTTTTCTTTGTATTTTCTCTTTGAGGTAGAAATATTGAATGCTAGAGATTTATTTCTTGTTTCTTTATCTGATTCTTGTTTCACCTTAATATCTTCTTCATACATCATGAGTTTTATAATTAGTTCTTTCACTGGTATCTTTCTTATGTCACAAGATTCTTATATGGAAATAGAAGTTCCTCTCCATCTGTCAGGTAGGCATTGAGGAATTCTCATATTCTAATCCTTTCCATCTACTGGTTTCCCAAGAAAACTCATGGTATTTACTATTTCATTGAACTTGAGATACATTTCAAGGATAGGATCATCAGGATTCATTTTAAAAGTATAATATTTAATAGTATAGGTATTTAATCTCATTTATTTAACCTTGGTTGTTCCCTAATAGGAAACAACCAAAGTATCCCAAACATCATATTTAGTTTTATAGGTAGATATTCAATTGAATTATTCCTCACCCAGATCACAATAAAATGAATTCATTGCTTTACAATTATTATTATATGCATCTTTAGTCCAATGAGACCATGTGTCCCTAGCATTAGTAGGTAATGCATGTTTTTCTTCAATTGTATCCCAGATTTCAGGACCCTTGCTCTCTAGATACATTTTCATTTTCAATTTCCACTGAGCATAGTTAGTAACATTAAATAAATGTGTCTTATTAGTAGCCGCATCCTCAACTCGGTTATCTATAGTTATTTAAAATTTAAATAACTAAAAATTTATATATGATATAAATTTTAAGATGATTAGGATAGAACTAAAATCATATCTGAAAGGAATATGAAAATCCTGAAAAATATTTCTATTGGTAGGAATATAAACAACCTCTCATACCAAATTTTGGTTTGAGTGGAAACTCAAGAGGGGGGTGAATTGAGTTCCTATTTAAAATTTATGTTAAAAAATTTATGATAAAAATCCCCCAATTTAAAATAGCCCAGTCAATTAAGGCAGTAGAGATATAAATTTTCAACTGGTCAACAAATTTCTCAAAGGTTGATTAGTACTTAAATTAATCAGTTCAAAAAACTTATCCAACATTTTAAATAGGTTTACTAAATTAAACACATATACAAACTCACCAAAACTAACTATAAGAGTTAATGTAAAAGAGTTTTCTTTTTTAAAGTTATAAGAAACAGAAATTATAAAAACAGAGTATTAAAAAAGAAGGTACACAACACAGTTAAACAAGATGTTCAGTCTCGGGCCGACACTTAATCCTCTCCACATGGTGATCACCTACCACCAAGCAGTTTATATTAACAATAAAATTGATACAAATCCTGTATTGGTCTTTACAATAGTTTTCAAAAACTGTCAAGGGCTCACACCCTCTACCACAATTCTTCGTGGAAAACACACACAACTAGGACACACACAACCTCTTCCACAGTTACAGATGGGAATCAATGTGTAAGTAATTTTTGGGGTTATGATTTTCAGTATCCTCCAGTTCAAGCACATGAGAGAGTGTGTGTCAAAGACTAACACACACTTCTAACAAATGTAAGATAAGAAACAAAATAGAGATAATTTTATAAAGATTGAGTTTAGAGGGCTCTATGTGCTTTCTGTTCATCTCTTGAATCCTTGGAGTGAGGAAATTGCAGTTCGAGTCTTTCTATGGAAGTTGTCTCCAAAATAGAGTGTCACAAATCCAGGTTTTAGCTTCCTGGTAGTGAGGTGTTCTTCTTCTTGGTTTGAAAGAGATTTCACGAAGCACAAAAGACAATCTTGAGTTTTTTCTCCAAAATGATATCCATGAAGCTCTTGGGTTCTCAGTGTAAATGCTAGTAGGTTCTCTTTGTTCTTCAGGTTAGTCATGTAGTTTCTCTCATGCATCCTCCTTTTTTTCTCTTCTTCATTATTCTATTTTATATTTGATTTCCAACAAAAGGAATAAGAAAACCACATGCAGTATTCCCCATAACTCATACTATATCCAGATACGGTCTCTTGATATGTCTACAATTAGCATTAATTAACGTCAGAAGCATCAAAGTTTTGAAATATGACCGTTATAATAATCTTAATAAATTGACAACGTATAGAATAAAAGAGTGGGTATCGTTATAATGGTAGTGGTAGGCTTCTCAATGGTAGGCTTCATCAGTAGCCTTAATCGGAAGATTTTATTAGTAGGCTTCATCAGTAGGCTTCATCAGTAGCCTTCATCAGTAGGCTTCATCATTAGCTTTCATTGGTGGCCTTCATCGGTAGATTTCATCAGCAGGATTCATCGATAGCTTTCATTAGTAGCCTTATAGCAGTTACCTATAGCGGTAACTCTACAATAGTGGCCTTTGAGTGAGACTCATAGCAGCGATCTTGCATCGATAACTTTAGTGGTGAGGTTCCTTAGTGGTAACCTCTATCCATAACCGTCCAACGGTAACCACTATTGATAACCTCTATCGGTAACCTCTTACTTAGAGAAATTTTGATCTGTAAACTTAATCGAGAGAGAAGTGAGATTACAAATACATAGTTATTACTTTATATAAACTATAAATATTAAGGAAACATGATTATAATATAAAATAAATATGATTTGGGATTATCAAAACAGGTGAGTCCAACATAAAGAATTGGGCATGAGTCATCATTTCATTATGCTTCATTTGTTTTATCTAGTTCTCCTTAAAAAAATGAAAAAATGGAGATGATATTTAATTCCTCATTGTACATTATTTTTTGACTCATGTACCTATCAAAAATCAAGTGCATGATTGTCATTCATTAATTGTATTCAATTTTCATCTCATTCTATATGAAAAAAATGAAAAAAAATAAAGCTGTGCCTTTCTAGAGATTTAAATAAAAAAAGGGAGAACTTTGATTATGTCATTGTAATCATTTCATGAATCATGTCCCATGTCATGAAAAAGGGGATGGTGTTGTGTTTTAAATTTTCAAAGGGAATTGAGTGAGGTTCATCTTGTGTTTTCACTTGATTATTCTTTCATTGTACTTAAGTGTAAAAACCCATCTTTCTATCCTTTATAAAAATTTTAAACAATTTTCCACCAACCCTAAGCCACATAATTCACCCGAAAAAATTACTTATTATTGAAAATATTTCCATGTTATTTATTGTGTAGAGATAATAATTTTCATAAGAATATGGTAATACATACATTTTCTAAGTACGAGCATAACTCCAGATTAACTTTCTATTGAGTGAAGAGTGACATAAAATTCAATGTGTGGTAATTTGTGATTGGGATATGGATGAATTTATTTTAGGTTGAAAATAAATAAATTAGAGGGTTGAAAATGATAGGTAATTGTATTTTATATACTAGTTATGAAGGAATTCCATTTTCGATAAGACCATTGATGTTTTTTGATTTTTTATTATTGTATGAATTTTGATTTGAATATATGACGACTTCCCAGAAGAGTAACGGTTAAGTGTGTGAGAGTGATGAAGCCAATATTTTCATATATTTTATTATGTAATTAAATCTTGGTAATCACACCACAATTTTATTTTATTTTCAATTGTCACATTTTTAGGTTTTTGAAATATTTTGAGCTTAAAAGAAAAAATGGAATAGTTCTAAATTTTTTACTAATTTTAATCACAAGGTTATTTTGGGAATATATTTTATAATAATATTAATATTTTAGTGATTATTATTTTAATAAACAATGATTTATTTTCTTCAACTTTTTATTCTATACCCAAAGCTGATTCGAACATCTAGATACCTGAAAAAATAAATCAAGTTGAATAATTGTTCGGACAGATAGTGTGGATCCCACCTCCATAATATAATTATAAGTTAGGATAAACAACTCCAATTTGGTTGATTACAAGTGGATTCTAAATAAGAAACATAGACTCAATTTCTCAATGAATTTTTTGGAGATTCAAATTCATTAAGAAGGAAATTTGATGTTATACATTAGAAGAATAATTCTGGAATTGTCGTCCAAAAAAATTCAACCTCATTATTAAAATCATAACTCCTTCGTCTAGTAGTAAATGATGCTGAAATTTGAAGGTGAATATAGAGGACACTATGAAACAACATTAATGACGACAAATATTAAATATTCATCCATTTAATGGGATATCCAAGTAGAAATGTTTGGATATCAAAATTTTAAAGAGAATTCCTCACATTTTCACCTTATAAATATGTATATCTTCTACCATTTCAAAAGATAACCACTTTCATGGGATAAGTATGAGTTTTTTTTTATTATAAATTATCTTTATATTTTTAATATATATTAGTTTATATTTATTCTTCATTTATCTCATTTTCCATTTCTTTTATTTTACGTGTTTCTCCCACCATGATTCTTCCTAACTCCATGTCTATGGAGATCTAACCTCAACGCTTATTTGAGGCACATAATGGTGACTTTATTGAGTTTTATTGGAGATTTAATATCATTGATTTAATAATTTATGAGATTTTTTTGTGATGGTTAAAATGATTATGGTGAGAAATTTCCCCATTTTCTCTTTCGTTGAAATTATTCTTCCCATTTATAAATCATCATTACCTCCACTATCAAAGTCATACATATGGTAGAGTTTGACTTGGGTAGTGACGGTTGGTGAAGAGGTATCCTAGATGACATTTGAAAGAGGATTTCTCCATATATAGAGGTATCAATATGGGGTAATCACACTTCAAATGAGATGGTGAGGTGTGACAGGTCTTGATCACCTCATTGATTTGATTATTGAGAACAATTTTTGAACAATGATTTCAATCACCATAAAATCCTAAGAACATTTTCCTTCATTCATTCAGTCTAACATGATTATCTATTGAATTTACATTTACATTTATATTATTTTATATTTTATTGATATCAAACCCCCTATCTATGTTAGTTAAATAGTTTTATACTGGTTAGTTTTACATAATGACAATAGGAAAACAGTGCGTGTGAGAAACCTCCTTATGATCAACCCTAGGATGTGCCACAATGGTGAATTCTTAGGATAATAAGAAATTAATTGAATAGCGGTTCACAGAAAATTTCTACCATCACTAATCATATGTTGGCTCAACCTAAAACTTCCTTAGTGCTGTAGAGGCTTCATCACTTGGATTATGTGAAGATTTTCTTCTTTCTGGATAGATCATTACGAGGTATGTTACAATTTCAATATAGTTTCCCTTTTTCATTATATATCCTCCCTATATTTCTTCCCCTATTATATTTTTGGAATCCAATTGGGATGTGGATGCTAAATCCCATGGGTTTGATATTGGTTTAATGGTTTTTATTATGGAATTAGGATAGCAAGGACCTAATATACTGTACCACAATCTTTGTTTTTTAAGGCAATTATTTTTCAAGCCATTCTTGAGGTAGGTGTCTTTATTCAAGGTTTACAACTCATGAATTGATTTATGTTCTTGTTGGTTCCATTTTTTTATTTAATAAAAATTCTTATTTTATTGTAAAATGGAATATTTGGAAGATATTTGTCTTTAGAATATGGGTTTTCTTTAAAAATAGTTTTGTTCACATCAAGTGTTTGATTAACTGCATCAATTATGGATTTGGATATAAAATGGGGTTTTAAGCACGAAAGTGGGAAAGATTTTTAGTGAAAAAATTATTATAAAATGTAAGCATGATTTCTAATTTTTTTTAAATAACTTACCAAATTGGGTAACATTGGGAGAATCAGAAATTAGAATTATCAATCTTAGTGTTTGTAGTGACTCTAGAAGATTTGTGTCACTTTAGTGTGATAATTACACTAGAGGTTGTGTCAATTACATTCCAACTTAGGAATATATTAGGTATTTTCTTTAATGTCTAACATGTATTCATATAGGTTAGATCTCAAATGGTTTTCCTTTTAATTTATGATTGGTTTATCACATGATTGGTTTTTCATGGTTATTTTCTCACATGCGTATCTCATGGTGTATCCATGGTTGGTATTCATAATGATTTCGTACTATATTTTACGTACTTATCATATTCCTTGTCATGTGAATATGAGAATATCTTTATTTAATCAAAATTATGATTTACAAAATGGATTTATTTTATGTAAATTCTTTACAAATAGGATTATCTTAATGCTAAAACTAATTCATTCATGATATTATAATTTTTATAGATTCTTTGGTGGAATCCTAATAATATTTGTGATCACACCCAAAATTTTCTTTTGGGATGTTTTAGTTTTTTTATAGGACTAATTTAAATGGAAGGGAATTATATTGAATTCTAGTTTCTCTTGTTTTCACCATCTTTATAGTGGGATGGTTTGATGGTGCTGGATGGTCACATAGGGACTTGTTTAGTCTTTTCAGGTTTTATCTTTCTACTCTGGACTATTTGTATTAACATTTCATGCCTCATGGGTTTTAATCTTTTATTACATGTTTTCATTTGTTTTTGTTAAGTTATACACATGACTTGTATTTCTTTGTTTCTTGTCACCATGTGGAGGGCCATGCCTGGTGACTTGTTTAGTTGACTCATGTTGGTTCATTGCAAGTGTCCTGGTGTATCTCTTGATGAATTTCATCCTAAAAAGAAATATAAAAGATAATATCAACAGCATATAGAACTGTTGAATCCTCCTATTTCATATTGAGTTATTTTTACTATGAAGAAAATCAATGTTTCAAGGTTGTCAGCGAACAAGTCAATCACTTGGAATGTGATTCAAGACCCTGGATGTGCATAATAGTTTTAAAAAATGATAGGCCATTCTACCCTAGTTTGGTTCATGATTTAAATATATTTGTAGAGTATCAATTTGAATAAATAAGGATTTTACAAAAATGATGATGGATGGAAAAGATCTCATGTATTTTTCAAAATAGTGGGATATATGTATGAGAGTTCCTTATAAAGGAATCTATGTGGATTATCAAGTATCTTTTCCAAAAAACTAGGAGAAATTCGTAATTGAAGATTATATTCTTGATATCACTAGAAATGTAACTATTCAAAGACCTCCTACAGTAGATTTAGATGGATAATATTTGTTTTTTGGTTCTTTTAGCACATTATATGTCCTATGAAGGAAGTCTTTAGTATATTGAGTTATAAATATATTTTCTTCCTGTTTCAAATGAAAAGAGGAGACCTTATTAAAATTTGTATATATTTATTGGTACACATGATGGATCCATGAAGTTATACCTCGAGATAAAAATAACATCCCTAACCTAAGATGATTTATTCTCTATTAGAATATATAGGCCTTATTCCAGAATTAGTGGAAAAGGTAACAAGGTGTGATGTTTTTTGTCTTAGCCAATTAACCTGTAAAATGATAAGAGTTAATTGTTATAATTAGATGAAAATATAGGTAGTAGACAATGAAAAAACCCATGATAAATTAAACCAAGTTGATAAACCTTATATACCAAGATATTTAGTTGACCCTGGCTTTGGGAAAGTTTAATTTTTTGAATATTCTCTTGATGATGAATGTGAAGCTTATGTTAGTGTTGATGTTAATGAGAAGAAATCCATAATTTTAAATGTGGAATCAAACCCAATTTCAATGGAATAAGGTAATGACCCTAATGTTTTGAAGAGTTCCAATGCATCATATGGACCTTCTAGTGCACCTATATATCTTCCTAATAGACACATTTTATTAGAAGAAGAAGATAATGTTGAAGAAACTAAAGTTTATAAGTGAGACCAGTGTGAAAGATTTACGTCAAAGATTCATGGAGATGTTATTATGCTATCTGATGATTCCATGTTTGATGATGATGATGGAGATAAATGTGAGAATTATAATCCATTTTAGAATATCTTTGAGACAAGTAGCTCTACTAGTGGAGGGTGGTAGGTCAATCCCTACCTAATTTAGTAAGTCAGAAATATGATAATAGAGATGATCCAATTCCTTTAGAAGGTCATGCTTCGGGAATCTAGGTTGATCTAATTGTTTTAGAATGAGATAAGGATTAGGCACCGACTAAATATGATAAATACCTCTGTTATTTTATGATCGTCTTGAATTATTTTGATTCGGTGGATGTTATAGAGGTGATTATGATAAGGGAAGTCCACCAGATCATGGTGGAATTTTCATTTCGATTAATCCATAATATCCTAAGGAAACCTTGGTAGATTTGATTGATGAGGAACATATTTTATATTGTTTTCCTTCTAGAGATCCCACTATTGAAACTGGTCCTTATGATACTTCTATTCATAGTTAGGACTGGTTTTCACCTTCTACTTCTTCTCATCCTCACTCCAGTTATCTTATCATATATGATCTAGATTCCTTTCAGGAAGTATTTTTATCTGATCTCAGTGAGTTTATTAGATCTTATTTCTATTGAGAAAATATTCATATATAGGATTACTCCTCTTTGATATTATCCTTGGTAGTTAATCATATCTAGCTTAAAATGGTCATCATGATGAGAAATATGGAGATGGAGAATAAGATATTGGAAGAAAAGATGAATTTCCTACAGTAATATTTGGAGGAAATGAGAACTGGTTTAAACTGAGGGATGTATATCTTTTGGAGAGGCTGGAGAGCTTTTCTACACCTAGATATTCTTATTAAAGAGATCCAACTCCCACTAACTCTTCCACTATTGATTCTAACTTGATTAGATCCATTATAATAGAAGAGATGAAAGTTGTGTTGGATGATTTTCCTACTTCTCATTAGGATGATCATTATTAGATAAAATCTCATTGTGGCTACATTTATAATCTTGTCATATAATGCTTTAATAAATATAATAGTGATATATAAACAATAACTAATGTTATAAAGTATTATCTTTTAGTATTTTACCAAGAATGTGATTAATTATAACTTTATGCTCTTAGTTGATTATATGAGGATAACTCCTATTACCAAGGCATTCATGGAGAAATTTAAATAGTTAAATAGGATCCCTTAATATTTCTTTCTATGGAATAGAAAATTTAATTTTTCAGATCAATAGAGCATGTTGTGTAATGCCCCGACCCTAGCTACCCAGAGGCCGGTGCATTATTTTAATACATTGTCATGATTACAAGGAATTAAGTCCCGAAGGACCGATCGGTTTAGCAGTCTTGGAAAATATATAACATACACATTAATATTAAAACTAGCATATGAAATGTCAATACTTTACCCATAAACCATGAATGGTATAAAAATAACACATCCATAGTCAAAATCATCACAGAACCTTCAATACAGTATGGAATATTTGTAACATAATAAATCAACTTCAAACAAGTTTAAAATCCATTAAAGTATTTTGACATAAATGAAAATGATTTTTAAAACTCTTTTAGAGAAATATCCCTTTTTCATGAAAAAATTTAAAAGTCACACAATTTATAAAGGAAGACATTTAAATAAATTCTTGAATCAAAGTGTCCCATACCACTTTGAAACTTTTGAAGGTAATTATCATTTTAAAACGTTCATGTCCATTTAAATAAAATCCTTAAAACCATTTTGAAAACATGGACATTAATGATAATGGTTTAGAAGAATAAATATTTAAAAAATTTAAAATGATGTTTTTGTAAAAATTCCCTTAAAAAGTAACCCTTTTAAAACTATTTTATGAAACATGTACATGGATAATAAATATGTCCCAGTAGATACTTACGAAAAAACAACCTCGGATAATAAAGAGATTGTGAAATTAACCCTTACCTCGTTGTAATAAATCGATTCATATGAACAATAGTCAATAAACACCAAATGAATCATATAATATCATGAATATAAATAGAATCATGATAATATATATCAAATGCCAGTACACAATACACCACATGCAACAAATAAGTGGTGAACAATGGAAATCTCACGGAATTAAAAGTGAGATAAGAAACCCCTTACCTTGCCCGTTCCTTTGGTCGAGGGTATGTTTAACCTATTGTATAATGGTGAAATAATTGTTATTACAATATAAAATAATCATACAAATTAATATTATGTCATATATGATCTTTTAACACTGCTTTGTTAATAATATCTTTGTAGTATCATCATTTCGGGTGTTAACTGATTCGTTTTCCTTTATATGATTTGTTACGTAAGTAATGTTTGTTGTGGATATGAGGTATCTTATTCATATTTAGAATGATATTAAATCTTTAAACATTATTTTTAATAATCAAATGAAAATTAGTCTGGAATGGATATGATGTGGAATAAATCTCATCGCGTTCGGGGAGACGGTAATCCGTACGTACGCACAAGCGGCAATATATTTATTTTGATATTAAAATAATATATAATTGGATGTTATATCATATATAAAGAATCATTATCATGTTATATTTATTATTTACATCAATTATACACCATTATTATACCCATCCAAATAATAATGTATTGAATAACAATTACACCACAACGTGGAGACGGTAAGTCGTGCGTACGCACGTATGGTGACATGTCATTCAAAGGATGGATATGATAATGAATTTTGTTGTACCATATTTATAATAACATCAGAGTATATATAATACACTAGAGTTATTATTTTATAATTGAAACAACAAAGAAAAAGTAAGTGGAAGAAGAACGGAACTTGAAAGAGGTGATGAAATATTTACCTCTTCTTCGGGTTATTTCTTTTTATTTGATTAAAAGGGATCATTAGGTTGGCTTTCTGACTGAAGGAGGGAATCTAATATGAATCTAGGATAGTTTAGAGGATATTTGGTCAGGGTATGGCTGAGCCAAATGGATTTGAAGGTGCGAAGTAGAGAGAAGTGGAAGTGCCTTTTTATAAGAGGGGTGAGGGGCACCTTAGGGAAAGCTAGAAATATTATTTAATAATAAAATAATTTTCGGTTTCTAATAGCTCCAAAATGAATTATTAAAAGGATAAGGTGGGGATGAGTCGAAAAACACTCAAAAAATAGGTTTTAGACAGGTTTGGGTCACTATATTAACCTTATCTTTTAGATTTAACTCTTGGTTAAATAGTTTGACATTTAGCTTGTCTCTTTGTATTTTTATATTATATGGTTAATAAACATACTATATACTTCCACGATAACCCTAAGTGGTTCATTAATGACACAAGTATCATTATATAAGTCTTTTGGCCGAACCTTAGATTTTTAGTAGTAGAGTATCAATTAATTATATAATATTTGTTTCAATAACTATTTTATGTGAATTTTGACACTATTTGGTATTTTGTTTTTTCTAAATTCATTACAGAATTATTACTTCAAAAAAAATTCATTTAACCAACTCTAATATGTCATATTAACCTATATAGTTAGTGGAATTCATAAAAATTCTCAAATTACATTTATTTGGATATTTATAATATCAATTATTTTAATATTTCATTATTACGGTAATTTCTATATCATCATTGTATCATAAATAACTTTAATTATTTAATGTCCAAAAATTATAAATAAAATACCATTATGTAGTAAAGCCTTTTAAATTTCAAATTAATATTTATAGTCTAATTTATCTTATGTATAACCCTATATTAAAAATGTTTTAGTTATTAAACTTTGATTTAAACTCTTTTAACTCTTCTTTAAATAAAATAATAATAAATGTCCTAATCTAATCCAAGTGGACCTAAAAGATCATATTTTGTTCCAAAGGTTGTTTTTGGTCGAATTACACATATCCAATAGAATTAGAACATGTATTAGGGTAATAATAATATTAATTTCACTCTTAAATACCCTATTTACTTTGAACCGTGGTAAATAAAAGTAAAAAGTCACTATTCAAAAAAAATATTTTTATCTTATTGAACCAAATTTTACATACTGATATCAACCATGATTCTATGATTTTTTAAATTCAACTCAAAGAAGTGGTAAAATTATATTTTATGTAAATTTGAAAATACTCTTAAGAGGTGGGTAAAAGACGGTACAAAGTTCAATAAACATTTAATATATCTAAAATTATTATAAACTGACTCTAATGAATTACGTTGAACCTATATATGTATTATGTATCTATTTTGACATAAAATAAATTTAAATAAAATAAATAATTATTTAAATAAAAATTTGGTTTTAAACAATAACTCAGTGATTTTTCACTATTCATCAAAAATTGAAAGTTTTCAGAAAAATACCAAAAATTCACCATAGGATAATTTTGATATTCGGAATTCCAATATGAATTCTATTTTACCAATTTATAAACATAGAATATGAATTAATTAATTTAAAATTAATTCCGGTTGTCAAAACCAAAAAGTGTATTTTTAAGAAATAATAACCATCAAAAGATTAACACTTGTTTATGTCCTATTTCAAAGTGAAATTATTTACAATGACCATAATTGGATTAAATTGTAAAAATATAATATAATTATACTTCCAAACCATTAAAATGTATAATTCAACACTATAAATTATTTTTATTTAAAATGTTGTTTTCAGTTAAAATATAGTATTTTCACTATTCACCCAAATATGAAAGTTATCAGAAAAACAACAAATATTTATCGAAACTAAATTATCATGTCCCGATTATAAAGAATATGTTTATTTTTTCAAATTGAATATATAAAAGTTTCAAATATTGGATTAAAAAAAGGTTCACCATTAAAAGGCGGTAAAATTTCATTTTTTTGAAAATAATTCTTTTATCTGAAAAAAATGAATTTTTTCTTACATTTTGTCTAAGAAACACATAATATGAATTATAAAATTATAAGTATTATATAATGTTCAAAATTTCGTTATTACTATTCATAACCTCTTTTGAACGTCTAGTTTTGTAAGTCGTAGTGTGCTTGAACTCAGCGTTGCTTGTAGTGGAAGTTATTAAATTACTTTAAAGAAATAATGTACTATGAAATCTTGGGGTGTTACATTTTTCCCTACTTCAATAAATTGCATCCTCATAATTTGGAATTTTTCTTTGAAAATAAAAGGTTGAAAATAGAAAATACCTTTGTGGGAAAACCCACATCAGAAATTGGGTTAATAAAATTTAGTCTTAATAAGAGGGAAAGGGGAAAGAAAAAGTCACCACCAAATTATGATCTCGATTGAGGAAACATTGGTGGAAATTGGAAACAAATAATTGGGGGGAAACCATAAATATTTATTGGGAGTGATTGAGGTCATCAGTCACAAACAATTGCAGAATTGAGCACCTCTAAGCCATCAATCTATGATGATTTAAAATAACATCGATTCAACAAAATATAAGGTATTAGGATAACACGTTTTTATTTTTGAGATCCCTTACCTAAAGTTTAATAATTAATATCTTCATAGAATAATATAAGAAAAAAAATATATACTGGACAAGTAGAGTTCCATCCTTTAACTAATTTCTACCACAAACTCATTTTACAGTCCAAAAGATTTCAAAAACAATATTCTATTTATCCTAATCATACAGGGTTCCAGAAATAATGAATTTATAATTCACCTATCATACCATTTGACAAAAAAATAAATTATACAATATAGTGATTTCACGTAGTCTGGTGGTAGGTGATAAATCCCAATCACACTATGGTTGTGTGTTCGATTCCTGCAGCTTTGTCTGATGTGATGGTTTGTCACACGGCCTGCATGTTGTCCTTTTTATAAAAATCAAAAAAAAAACTTAACAATAGTATCCAATTTCAAACTTAATCTATTCCATCCTTTAGAATTATCTAAAATACTTCTATCCAGACTCACAGTCCAAAATTTATAAGGAAGTTAAACACACTGAAGATCCTTTTTCCCATGTATTAACATGTGAACACCTTCATCATGTATTATTTTAAAACATGGTTACACCCTGAATTACAATAATACCTTATTGATTACATTGATGATCTCTTATCCTTTATATAATACTGGGTATATTCCTTTTATCCAAAAATGTTGTAAACTCCAATAATGATAAAATATATAAATCATTAATCAGTTTCAAGGTAGTCAAGAATATCCAATATATTTTATCCAAATCAATCATGTATTATTTCAAAATCACTACCTCAGTATCAAAACCATATTATGGGTTCTCTTTCTCTCAACCATATATTTTCCAAAAATTTAACCTTCTATTGAGTCACTTTTCTTGGTTCCACACAATCTCAAGTCCTTAATGAAATAGTACTGCAATACATTCCTTATATACCCTATAATTCTTATAACATGTATATCATTAATACAATTCTCAAATTACACAATAATTTAATAAAAACATAAGAAATATAATCATTCATCTCCATATTTTGTAGTATCATAACTTTATTATTATCCAATAGTAACATTTGGAGTATACTCTGATGATTTGGACATTGATTCACGTAGTGTCCCAACTCCTGCCAGATAAAGCATTATACATTTGAAACGTTTTTCTTACCCTTGCAATCACATAATTGGTGTCCTTTTTCTCCACATTTATAAAAAACTCCCATTCCATTCATGAATTTACCACGGTGATTCTTTCCACAATTACCACATATGGGAAAATCCTACTTTTCCCTCTTCCCTTTATCCATCTTTCTATCTTCCATCCTTTTCTTCGCTTGCTTCCCTTCAAAGACACAGGACTTAGAGGATTATTTACTTATCTAATTATCACATGATACTATTTCTTCATATGTTGAGAATACATGAGTGACTATTTCCCTTCTAAATGTTTGCTTGATACCGTGATAGATATGATCCTTCTTACTCTTTGGATCATAAGTAATGCTGGAGTTCACATTCCTTCTACTGGGTGCCATTTCTATACAATGTCATACACTAGGTCAGTTGATGAATTTCAATAAATAATTCCAAAAATAGTAAAATACCTAACATAAATTGAACAGTTTATGGATATAATCCATAATCATAAAAATATTTTCTTTGAGGAGGTATATACTCATAAATCCTTCAAAATTATTTGTAAAGAAATCAAGAATTATCCTAAGAATATCCCCTGGGAGTGTCGTAACCAAGAGTGCAGCAAAACCCATTGTCATGCACCAGTTCCCATATGAGTTTAGGTCAAAGCGGTGTTTTCGGGTTTTACCACTAGGTTCATATGTGCCAGAGCCGCCTCTACCTACTGGTATCCAGATAGGGATGTATTTTTTTTAAAAATTACAAAATCTCTACAATACCAAAATTCTAGGAAGTTCTTCTACACTAATCCTCAAATTCTATCTTTGGGCTATGTGATCTAATTAGAGTTTATCTAAATATTGTTTCCAAGTTTTATACTAAACTTCCTCTAATACCAATTGTAACGCCCCAACCATAGTTACCCATAGGCCAGTGCATTATTTTAATACATTGGAATGATTACAAGGAATCTAGTCCCGAAGGACCGATCATTTTAGCAGTCTTGGAAAATAGATCACATACATGAATGTTACATTACACTTTATAACATACGACACAACATAAAAAATCCTTTATGAATTCCATTTTTCTATTAGCTTAACCCTGCATATCAATCACAATACACTTCTTGGAATCCTGAAAAAAAAAACAGAAAGGGGTGAGCTCAGATTCTCAGTAAGGATAACAATACATCAGAAAATTTCATAAATAAGCATAAACATTTAAGGAAATGTATAAAACTAAAACAAAAGCCTTCTTAATATAAAATTAATGATAATATAGAAAATATAAATCAAAATAATTCTATTTACTTACTCACATAGATATTCTACTAGTCAAATAATCACGTGAAATATCAATAGCCACTATCATAATGATGGAATGCACAATGCTAGACTTCATAACCACATAGTCAAGGCCTTGTGCCAACACTAAAAATAATATTTTTGTAAGGCCATGTGCCAAGACACTAGTTTGTTTAATGAGACCTACCGATGCATTGAGGATCTATAACGGGCTCCACCCGTCACTTACTAAGTCCAATGCATTCCTCATATGAAAAGGTTTAAACAAAACATAAACATTCATATTAAAACTGGCATACGAAATGTCAATACTTTACCCATAAATAATGAATGGTATAAAAATAAATCATCCATAGTCAAACATATCACAAAACCTTCAATACAATATGGAATATTTGTATCATAATAAATCAACTTCGAACAAGTTTAAAATCCATTAAAAGATTTTGACATAGATGAAAATGATTTGTAAAACTCTTTGAAAGAAATATCCCCTTTTCATGAAAAGATTTAAAAGTCAAACAATTTATAAAGGAATACATTTAAAGAAATTTTGGAATCAAAGTGTCAAATACCACTTTCAAACTTGTGAAAGTAATTAACATTTTAAAACATTCATGTCCATTTAAATAAATCCTTAAAACCATTTTGAAAACATGTACATTAATGAGAGAGGTTTAGAAGAATAAATCTTTAAAACATTTAAAATGATGTTTTAGTAAAAATTACCTTAAAAAGAATCCCTTTGAAAACTATTTTATAAAACATGGACATTGATAATAAATATTTCCCAGTAGATACATACGTAAAAACAAACTCAGATAATAAAGAGATTGTGAAATTAACCATTACCTCATTGTAATCAATCGAGTCATATGAAAAATAGTCAATAACCACCAAATTAATAACATAATATCATTAATATAAAGTGAATTATGATAATATATATTAAACGGTAGTACACAATACACCATATGCATCAAATAAGTGGTGAACAATGGAAATCTCACGGAATTTAAAGTGAGATAATAAACCCCTTACCTTGCACATTCCTTTGGTCGAGGGTATGTTTAACCTCCTTTATAATGGTGAAATAATTGTTATTAAATTATACAAGAATCATACAAATTAATATGATATCATATATGATCTTTTATCATTTCTTTGTTAATAATATCTTAGTAGTATCATCGTTTCGAGTGTTAACTGATTCATTTTCCTTTATATGATTTGTGATGTAAGTAATGTTTTTGTGGATATGATGTGTCTTATTCATATTCAGAATAATATTAAGTCTTTAAACATTATTTTTAATCATAAAATGAAAATTATTCTTGAATGGATACGATGGGGAATGAATCTCATCGCGTTCGTGGAGACGGTAATCCGTACATATGCACGAGCAACAATATCATTCTTTTGATATTAAAAATATATATAATTGGATGGTATATCATATATACAGAATAATTATCATGTTATATTTATTATTTACATCAATTAAACATCATTATTATACCCATCCAAATAATAATGTATTGAATAACAATTACACTACAACGTAGAGACGGTAAGTCGTACGTACACACGTATGGTGACATGTCATTCAAAGGATGGATAGGATAATGCATTTGGTTGTACCATATTTAAAATAACATCACAGTATATAGAAGATACTTGATTTATTATTTTTTAATGGAAACAACAAATAAAAAGGAAGTGGAAGAAGAAAGGAACTTGAAAGAGGTGATGAAATATTTACCTCTTCTTCGGGTTCTTCCTTTTGATTTGATCAAAAGGGATCCTTAGGTTGGATTTATGACTAAAGGAGGGCCTCTAATATGAATTTAGGATATATAAGAGGATATTTGGGTAGGGTTTGGCCGAGAAAAATGGCATTGATGGTCTGAATTAGAGAGAAGGGGAAGTGCCTTTTTAAAAGAGGGGTGAGGGGCACCTTAGGGAAGGTAAGAAATATTATTTTATAATAAAATCATTTTCAGTTTCTAATGGCTCCAAAATAAATTATTCAAAGGATAATGTGGGTATGGGTCGAAAACCACTCAACCAATAGGTTTTAGAGAAGTTTTGGTCACTATATTAACCTTATCTTTTAGATTTAACTCTTAGTTAAATAGTTTGGCATTTACCATGTCTCTTTGTATTTTTATATTATATGGTTAATAAAATTACTATATACTTCTAAGTGGAACCCAAGTGGTTCATTAATGATACAAATATCATTATATAAGTCTTTTGGCAGAACCTTATATTTTTAGGAATAGAATATCAATTAATAATATATTATTTTTTTAAAAACTCTTTTATGTCAATTTTGATACTATTTGGTATTTTGTTTTTTCTAAATTCATAACATCATTATCACTTCTAAAAAAATTAATCTAAACAACCCTAATATGTCATATTAACCTATAAAATTAATTTAATTCATAAAATGTCTCAAATTACATTTATTTGGATATTTATAATATCAATTATTTTAATATTTCATTAATACTGTAATTAGTGCATTATCATTGGGTCATAAATAAATTTAATTATTTAATGTCTAAAAATTATAAATAAAATACCATTATGTAGGAAAGATTTTTATCTTTATAATGAATATTTATAGTCAAATTTATCTTATGTATAACCCTATATTAAAAATGTTTTAGTTATTAAACTTTGATTTTAACTCTTTTAACTCTTCTTTAAATAAAATAATAATAAATGTCCTAATATAATTCAAGTGGATCTAAAGGATCATATTTTATTCCTAAGGTTGTTTTTTGTCGAATCAAACTTATCCAATAAAACTAGGACATGTGTTAGGTTAATAATAATATCATTTTTACCCTTAATTACCTCAAATGGCCTGAAGGCCTTCATTTTTTATTGATTTTGATAATCCACCTTTCAAGGGATGAGGTGTAACCCTACAATGCACATAGGAGAATGATTACATGCCCGTAAGCCATAAAGGAATTCATTGCCCGTAGGCACAAACATTACATACAACCCAGACTAACAACTTTGAATTGCTCCTCCCTAGCATCTTCATCGTGAAATCATCTCTCCACCTTCGCATGGCTATTCGGCTAGGCATTCCCGTGCATGTACAGGCTTGTTACGATGGCAGGTGTGATACCCTCTCATTCTTGCAATTCGTTTAGCTTCTTCTACGGTGAAAGCTCCTTACTCATCCTCCTTGTAGAGCTTGTTCCTTGTAGTTTTTTGTCTGGTTTGCATCAGTAGGTGGCCTGAAGGCCTTGAGATGGCCCGAAGGCCCAACTGACCTGAAGGCCTGGGTGCCCGAAGGCCTATAAAGGACTCGGGGACCAAATCGGAGGCCCGAAGGCCCAAACGAGGGCATATTCTCGGCTGCTACAGTGCCAAATAGTGCCTGCTACAGTTCCCGCTACAGTACCTGCTACAGTACTGCACAATTCCTGCTACAGTACTGCTATAGTGCCGAAAATTCTGCCTCCACCTAGATTTGATCCCTGCTCGCTTGGATGCACCAATGGAGACCTTTCCAACTAGGCTAAGGCTCAAGTGCAACCCTAAATTACCCTATTTACTTTTAACAGTGGTAAATAAAAGCAAAAAGTTACTATTCACTAAAATATATTTTCATCTTATTAGACCAAATTTTACTTACTGATATCAACCGTGTCTCTCAGATTTTTGAAATTCAACTCACAGAAGCGGTAAAATTATGTTTTATGTAAATTTGCAAAAACTCTTAAGAGGTGGGTAGAAGACGGTAAAAAGTTTGATAAAATTTTTATATATCTAAAATTATTATAAACTGGCTTCAATAAATTACATTGAATTTATATAGGTATTATGTATCTATGTTGACATAAAAAAAATATAAAAAAAATAAATAATTATTTAAATAAAAATTCAGTTTTAAACAATAACTCAGTGTTTTTCACTATTCATCAAAAATTGAAAGTTTTCTAAAAAATACCAAAAATTTATAGTAGGATAATTTTGATATTCTGAAATTAAAAAATGAATTCTATTTTACCAATTTAAAATCATAGAATATGAATTAATTAATTTAAAATTAATTCCTGTTGTCAAAACCAAAAAGCGTATTTTTAAAAATAATAACTATCAAAAGATTGACATTTGTTTATGTCCAATTTCAAATTGAAATTATTTACAATGACCATAATTGGATTAAATGGTAATAATATAATATAATTATACTTCCAAACCATAAAAATGTATAATTCAACAATATTAATTATTTTGATTAAAAAGGTTGTTTTCAATTAAAATATAGTATTTTCACTATTCACCCAAATATGAAAGTTATCAGAAAACACCAAAAATTTATTGAAAAAAATATTATTATCCCCCGATTCTAAAGAAGATGTTTATTTTGTCAAATTGAATATATAAAAGTTTCAAATATTGGATTAAAAAAAGGTTCACCATTAAAAGGTGATAAAATTGCATTTCTTGAAAAATACTTCTTTTATCTGAAAAAATGAATTTGTTCTTACATTATGTCTAAGAAACTCATAATTTGGATTAAAAAATTATAAGGATTATATAAAGTTCAAAATTCAGTTAATACTATTCATAACCGCATTTTAACGGCAAGTTTGGTAAGTTGTGGTGCGCTTGAACTCATTGTTGCGTGTAGTGCACATTATTGAATTACTTTGAATAAATAATGTACTATGAAATCTTCGAGTGTTACATGTTGGTAGGGTGAATACCTAGTTTTTGAGTTTATGGAACAATTTCTCTATTCCTCCAAGACTGCTGTTATTGAACCACCAACCATACCTATGATTGTCTCCCCCTCTAATCCCTTATTGAAATATCATAGACATGTTCCATTACTATTAGTCCTTTTGGACATACACCAGTTGATGCTATGAGGTATATTAGGCCCATTGTATTCAGACCTCCTACACCACCTCCAACCTCTTCTTATGTTCGACCAGTTGTTAGAAAAGGAAAAGACCCAGTAGATCCTACCTATTTCTATGAGAAGGATACTTTATCAGACTCATACTAGGATTTGTTAGGGATCTTAGCTTTTCTGATTTCCATTTTTTTATGTATTACATCTTCATTAATGTTTATTGAAAATACTTTATTTTTACTCATAATTTTGACATTTTATACTTTAATAGTCATTCTATATTTTTTGATAATCCCAAATGGGAAGAAATAATATATGGAATACATGTATTACTTGACTCTTGTATATTCGTTACATAATGAATTGATGTAATAAATATATGACATGACTCATGTATATGAACTTCATATATACTTTTATTGTTAATAAGATTTTATTCAGTTCATTAATTTGTTAAAATGGGTTTTTATATGATTATGAATTCCATTATTTGTGATTATAAAAAGATGGAGATTTTTGTATTCCTACAAGAACCTATTTATTTTAATGATCTCAAATTATTTTTATTATTTTTATAATAAATTTTATATATAATGATAGTTAACCATTTTTTTCCCAAATAACAATTTTGGAAAAGTATTTATCTATCATGAATATCTACTAATAGTTTCTTCAAGCTAATGTGAGTTAAAATTAGTTTCCGCTCTTAGTTACCATCAGTTCAGGATGAAACCACTTGTTTAATTCTACGGATTCTAGGATATTCCTTCAGATTATGCTACTATCAGGTAGAGCCACCACCACCTCTAAGTACATCTACCATCAAGTTATTATAAGTTCCGGGCACAGCGGAAGCCTGTTGGTGGGATTTCCCAACTTTAATTTTAATTTTAAACAACGTTCAATCTGAGATCCATCATGATATAAAACGCCGAATCTTCGGAGTAGAATGAAGAATGAAAAGAAAAGAAGGGTCCCGGAACCCTTGAGGAGGATCATCATATGTTGATTATAATTAATTTAATTAATGCATAAGAATTACCTCGTTGGAATTCTTTCTTCGTTGATGTGTCCGGTCACGATTCGGTGATCCATCGTTGCGTTGTAGAATCCAAGTGTAGGATTCATCTAGAGGTGATCCACACGTGTGTCACGTCTCTCCGGATGACGCCGAAGGGATCTCCGGGTGCTAGCGCGGAAGAACCTTCGCTTGTGATGTCCGCCTTCGACCACCTTGATCCGGTGGAGGATCTTGCTCTCGTAACCTGAGGGCGTTCTTGGTGGAAAGGGAATTCTCTCTTGGCTTGAGAGTATTTCCAAATCCGTTGTGCACAACAATGGATCTTAAAAATGTTGGGGTTGCGAGGATATTTATAATCAGGTTTGAGGTTAATAGAGTTAAGAAAATAAATAAATGCATTACACGTTTTATTTATTTCATTGACTCTTATTGAAAACCTCCACGTCAAATTATTAATTCCTTGACATGCACCCATACTGATTATAATAAATATCATTAAATAAAACAATATTAAATCCTCAAAATCCCAACTGGAAAAACTACACGGCGTGTAATAATTAATACATGGTGTGTACTTGTTTTCCATAAAACTACACGGTGTGTATATTTAATATACATGGCGTGTACTTTTATTTTTCATTTTTCTCCACCACATTTATTAGACCTTGAGCAATGACTATTTATTTCTTAAATAAATGTAACTGCATTACTCTCTAATAAATATATTATTTCGTCCACAATATAGTCTCTCGAATAACTAGTGTCAAAATAAATGCGATCAGACATCCTTAAATAATTTTTAAACCACAGTCAGGAAAAATATTTATTTAACTAGTTAAATTAATATTTAACTGAGATACATGGACACACTTATTGTGTGACCCTCTAGGCCTCTTTCTCAGTGGCATTAGGCTGAGCCTGCCTAAAGTCCAACGTTATCATCTAGCAACACGCCAAGGCACCCATAGAGAAAGAAGTTAACGTCGCAATGATGTGTCACCTCCTACAAACGCTTACCGTGTAATATAATCCTTTTGTCTCCATATCTCCAATCAAGCGGGTTGCATGCTAGTGCCATCAACTGATGTGCTTGATTATTCTTTCTTTGACTTCCCGGAATTGAACTTGCCCATACCTTACCATGGCCATGGATTTATTTAGTCTATATCAATTCCATCAAAGGGCCTGAGATATCTACTTCCATTATGGAACGGAAGGGACACATCCTTTCTCGCATTATCTATTAATGCAGTATTACTCGTGACGCACCCAACGTATCCTACCTCACTGCGAACAGTGTGTCGTCACCGTTTTCATCAATACATCTAATTGCATGAGTTGTAATACCCATTAATAATAATCTTAAAGTCTAAGGACCAATACACACGTCCGCAGATATGAACATCCAATGACACTATGAAATGTGGATTTCCTACTGGCGGGTATCATTCTCATAATATCCTCCTGGATATTACCAAGGGCGCACACCATGAGAATGTGCCTCAAAGTTTTATGAGTCCTCACCCCTAATGACCTGTATTATTTGTGTCCCTCAAATAATATCATCCGGCCATAGAACATACATTCAAGAATAGTGTTATGGCACTTTCGGGTTCTCATCATAGCAGGGATCCGCTACGACCCTTTAATACAACAACTGTCCTTAGGACATTATCACATGACATGTCACTCAGAAGAACAATCAAGATGTGATAAGGATTTTATTTAAATGAATAAAGTACACAGTAGTTGGTTCTAGACCACCAACTCCAACAGACTCCCACTTGGACTAGAGCCAACTACTAACCACCTTTAACCCACTAGCTCTCACATGATATTCATGCTTCTGCTGAGATAGGACTTTAGTCATGGGGTCCGCCACATTCTCTTCCATGGACACTCTGCTCACTGCAACTTCACCCCTTTGATAGAAATCCCTCAAGAGGTGATATTTTTGGAGTATGTGATTTGTCCGTTGATGTGACCTTGGTTCTTTTGCAAGATCCACCGCTACAGTATTATCACAATACAATGTAATGGGATCTTTACTTCTAGGCACCACATCAAGCTCCTGGACAAAGTTTCGAATCCAAACAACTTCCTTGGCTACATCAGAATCCGCTATATACTTTGACTCCGCTGTAGAATCAGTGACAACTGGTTGCTTTTAACTCTTCTAGATCAAAACTCCTCCATTGAGACAGAAAACATATCCAGATTGCGACTTTAGATCATTCTGATCTGTTTGAAAACTAGCATCAGCATACCCTCTGATGAAAATCTCCTCGTCTCCTCCATACACCAGGAACATATCCTTATTTCTTCTTAGATACTTAAGGATAGTCTTAACAGCAGTCCAATGCTGTTCTCATGGATCTTCTTGATATCTGCCTACCATGCTCAACGCATAGGCAACATCAAGCCTGGTACATAACATGGCATACATGATGGATCCTATTGCCAAAGCGTATGGGATCTTTCTCATCCTATCTTTCTCATGTTGTATCCAGGGACACATTTTCATAGAAAGATGTAAGCCATGTGACCTTGGTACCAATCCCCTCTTGGATTTTTCCATACTAAATCTCTTTAGTATCTGGTGAATGTATGTACCCTGACATAGTCCAAGAAGCCTCTTGGATCTGTCACAAATGATCTTGATCCCTAGAATGTAGGATGCTTCTCCTAAGTCCTTCATGGAGAAACAATTGTTCAACCAGTACTTAACTAAATGTAAGGCTGGTATGTCATTTCCAATAAGCAATATGTCATAAACATATACCACTAGGATGACGACCGCATTCCCATTAAACTGATTATAAACACATGGCTCACATTCATTCTTAATGAAACCAAATTCCTTTATGGCTTCATCAAATCAAATGTTCCATGACCTGGATGCTTACTTCAATCCATAAATAGATTTCTGCAACATGCAAACCTGTTTGGCTTCAACTGGTGTCACAAACCCTTCTGGTTGTGTCATATAGACATCTTCCTGAAGGTTCCCGTTATGGAATGCTATTTTGACATCCATCTACCAAATCTCGTAGTCATGGTAAGCTGCTATGGCAAGTATGATTCTTATGGATTTAAACATAGAAACTGGCGAGAAGGTTTCATTATATTCAATTCCTTGATGCTGTTTGAATCCTTTATCCACTAGCCTTGCATTATAGGTGATAACTTGACATTCCATGTCCAACTTTCTTTTGAATACCCATTTTTATCCAACAGGCTTTACATCTACTGGATCATCGACCAGAACCCAAACTTGGTTCTGATACAAGGAATCCATCTAAGAATTCATAGCTTCTAGCCATCTTGAAGCTTGTAAGCTTTTTATTGCTTCTTGTAGGAGAGAGGTTCATCATTGTACAATAATAATGATTCACCATCCTCGGTGACTAGGAAACCAAATATCTCTGGTTCCCTTACCTCTCTTGAGCTCCTACGCAGTACTTGTGTTTCTGTAACCTCTTCCACGGGGACCTGTGGAACTTGTTCCTGTACCAAATCCTGTGTATCTTGAGTATCAACTTCGTCGAAGTCAATCTTTCTCCCACTATCCTTCTTGATGATGTGCTCCCTCTCAAGAAAGACGGCTTGTCTGGCGATAGTCACTTTCTTGTCTTGAGGGTTATATAGGTAATATCCTTTCGTTTCCTTGGGATATCCTATAAAGATACACTTCGTGCCCCAGGGTGCTAGTTTGTTTCCTGAGAAGGCCTTAACAAATGCCTCGCATCCCCATACATGTGTGCGAGACAAAGTGGGTTTCCTTCCATTCCATAACTCGGATGGAATCCCATTTTCCACCTTAGTTGGTACTCAGTTTAATGTGTATGCTGCAGTTTGTAATGCATATCCCCAAAAGGATAATGGAAGATCCGCATGACTCATCATCGACCTCACCATGTCCAATAAGGTGCGGTTCCTCCTTTCACTAACACCATTCCACTGTGGTGTATAAGGAGGAGTGAGCTGAGATAGAATCCCAAACTCCCGTAGAAGATCGATGAACTCTTGGTTCAGATATTCTCCACCTCGATCTGATCGAAGCTTCTTTATCTTCTTAACAAGCTGATTCTCTACTTCATTCTTGAATTCCTTAAATTTCTCTAAGTACTCTGACTTATACCTCATTAAGTAGACATATCCATATCTACTCTAATCATCAGTACACGTAATGAAGTAAGAATATCCACCTCTAGCTTCTACTGGAAATGGTCCACACACATCCGTGTGTACCAATCCTAGAAGATCTGTGGCCCTTTCACCTTGTCCACCAAAAGGTGGCTTGGTCATTTTTCCTTGTAAACAAGCGTGACATCTATCAACTGGTTTTAGCTCAGTAGAGTCTAAATAGCCATCTTGGAAGATCTTTGTCAAACGCTTCTCGTTCACATGACCAAGGTGGTGATGCCATAACTGGGTGATGTATGAGTCATGTGAGTTTGTTTCGTTATCGATTTCCAACACTTGGTTTTCGTAATTCAATACATACAAACCATTATTTAAATGTTCTATACCATAACATACGTTGTTCTTATAAAAGAGACAACCCTTATTTCCAAATTTGAAAAAAAAATCCATCCATATCCAAAAAAGATACAGAAATTATGTTCTTGGTAACACTAGGCACATAATAACAGTTATGTAAAACCAAAATCATCCCAGTTGGCAATGAGAGGTGGTAGTCGCCAATAGCCGACACAGCCAGCCTTACGCCATTGGCAGCTCGAAGATCCACCTCTCCTCTGGCGATATTTCTAAATATACTTGGTTCATGCATTTGAATATAGATGTGAGCCCCACAAGCTGTATCTAATACCCAATGTGTAGAAATAGAAAGATTGCATTCGATAACAAACGCACCTTTAGCATCCCCACGCATATGGGTGCAGTTCCTCTTCCAGTGGCCCTGCTTGCCACATGCAAAACACACTACCTCCCATTCCTTGCCCTGACTCTGGATCTTCCCCTTCTTGGAGGGACGGTGCTTGGGGGCTTCAGACTGTTTATAAGTCTTTTTCCCCTTTTCCTTATCCTTCCTTTTCTTTTTCACCATAAGGACCTCGGGTTTTTCACGCCCCATGTCCTTATCTACCTAGTGACTCAGGTTCAGAAGCTCCGATAGACTCTTCTCGTTGCCGCTCAAGTTATAGTTGACAATAAAGCTAGAGAAGGTCTTGGGCAGTGATGATAGGATGATATCTGTATGCAACTCATCTAGGAATTTAATCCCTAAGATGTCCAAGCGTTCAATGTATCCAATAAGCTTGACTACATGAGGCCCAGCTGGCACAGACTCTCTAATCTTCATGGTAAACAAAGCATTGGAGATCTCATACCTCTCCTGTATCGCCTTCTATTGGTAGATATCTTTAAGGCGAGACATCAAGCTATACGCGTCCATGTTTTCATATTGCTTCAAGAGCTCATTAGACATGGACGATAGCATGAAACACTGGACATCCATGGAATCATCCATGTGTTTCATGTAGAGAGATAATTCCTCATCACTAGCCACTTTCCCAGGGGCAACTGAAATAGGCTCTTCCAGCACATATAATTTTCTTTCGTGGTGAAGGACGACGCGTAAACGCCTCTGCCACTCTTCGAAATTGGTGCCGGTGAAAAGGTTTTCTTTTTCGAGTATGGTGCGCAACGATATGTTTGAATTCATTTTCTTGCTGTTTCTACAAATTAAGATGAGTAAAGGTTTAGTACTTTGTTACAAAATTTTAGATAAATAAATAAATTAATACTTATTAGTCTCCCACTATTTTATCGAAATCCAATAGCCCTCACCATTGACTTCAGAATATTATGTTGCATGAATATTCTAGTGGCAAGGATCCATATTTCCCTTTGCATTACCCCAACTAGGGTTGGGCAAGCAACTTGAAGGGTTTTAGGTAGGCATTTCCAAATGCCAACTGCATTAACTCGCAACTCCTTGAACCGCTGAGTGGACTCCCCAATCCTGAAATCCTTTTTGGATTTCCTCAACCTTTGCCTCTTGGTCACACCAAGTCCTGCTGTGGCAGTCAACCCTTTATGTGAACCAAGTCAATTCAACCCAAAACCTTGAATTAGAATTCCCTGATAATTGAAAGCACCCCAACTAGGGTTGGTCATGCACTTTGAACTATGGTTCGATTCTAACCAAGATTATGGAAGGCTATGCCTACTTAATATTTATTTTGAGGGATTTTATCCTTATACGTAAATTTCCATTTTATTATCTTTGATTACATGCTTGTTAATATTAAGTGGGATATACTTAGGTGATCAACCATGTCTAAGATAATATTTACGTATAAGATGGTTTTATTTTAGTTCTATCTTGCATTCTCATTTAATTCATTAATTATGTTATCGTGACAACACACCCACAATAAATAAACCATGCAAATGACAGAAATAAAATAAATGGTATGATCATGAGATTTTCTATTGGTTAGTTTATCTAGCGGTTGATAAACTAACCCAAGACCTAGGGGAGAAACACCTTGAACCTTTCGTGTTCATGTTTACAGCTTTCCACCTGTCCACCTTTGTATCTCCTTGGATTGGTTTCACCTTGGCTCCTAACTTGAGCCGCCTCCACTATCCTGGGAGCTCCATCCATTACATATGCATTTATCTCACACGCAGGTGAGGGGTAAAAGAGGTTTTTACGTAAAAGAATCCTTGGGCACGCAGGCCCTACATATTAATGAGGAGATGGCTCGCAGACCAACAAATTTAATTTAAATAAATAAATTAAAAGAAACCATTCACATAAAAAGGTCTCAGTCTAGCTCATGATCATCCATACATGCAATGATATTTACGCATAAATAAAACTAGCATTCAATTCTTTAATCGTTCTTGTTTAAGATAAATCACGCTTGAATCAATTAGTTTTCTTTAATTAATCAATCCTTTTATCTTAAATCCCTTTTCTGAATTTCCTTGATATTCTCATCCATCACAATTTTAAAAAAATAAATTCATTTAAAATTATCCTTGTACGTAACTTGTACCATGGAGGAAACCCGGTGAATTCCTATTTATTACACAGTGTTGGTCGGAACAAACGGGGAATGAGAAAATTGGGAGGTGAATTGCCTTTTTAAAAAATTGATTAACAATTAAAATTCAAAGTAAAGTGCAGCGGAAATAAAGAGGCAATCACACAAGAAATTGATAACGGAGTTCGGCCAAAACCCGGCCTACGTCTCCGCTCCCAACTCAACCGTTGAGAGATTCCTACCGCTTTCTTTTCAATGGTTTTAGCAAGAAACCCACTAGGCTTTAAGGTAGCACTAGGACCTATTACAGCTTGCTTTTATTGGTTTAGCAAGAACCCACTTGCTTTTAATGGTTTAGCAAGAACCCACTAGTCTTTTTACAGGTGAAGACTAGCTCACCGAGACACAAGCCTTTTAAAGGAAAAGCTTGAGAAAACCTCTTCACACCTTAGTGGTGGTGTGAGAACCCAAAGAAGGGGAGATGAGAAAAGAGTTGGGGTTTGTAGGCACAAACCCAATTTTAAAGCTCAAAAAGAGATAAACAATAAAACCCGTAATGGAGAAGCCTTGGGCGCCTTTGATTGATTGATGATGTTTGAGGGCCGCTTCCAAGCTTCTATGGAGGTGCTCTTGGATGTGGAGGTTGTTGGAGCACTTTGGGTTCCCTTGGAACAATCCGTCGGAGCTTCGCCAAAGATGTAAAAATGTGTCCGGTGGATTGTGTTGAGTTCCGGGGCTTCCTAGGCCTTTATTTATAGGCTAGGAACCTTCAAGTATCCGTTGGAGGGCTTTGGAGCCGTTGGAAAAGGCCTCGGAGCCGTTGGGAGGCTTTTGGAGTTGACTGGTCAAAGCCAACGGCTAGTTTGACCAGTGCTACCGGCTGGCCGGTGCAGGGCCACCGGCTGGCCGGTGCCTTGACAGTGGCTGAGTCTTCTTTTCCAGGCACCACCGGTTGACCGGTACATCTCCACCGGCTAGCCGGTGCCTTGGTAGAGAAGAAGTGTCTTGATCCAGGCTCCACCGGTCGACCGGTGAGGAGCCACCGGCTGGCCGGTGGCAAGACAGTAGCAAATACTATTTGAGCTGGGTGCCACAGGTCGACCGGTGGCAGAGCCACCGGTCGACCGGTGGGAAGGCAGTAGCTTCCACTGTTTGGTCTGGGTGCCACCGGCTGGCCGGTGACAGAGCCACCGGCTGACCGGTGGACTGAATTGTAGTCCATTTCTTGTCCATCCTTGGGCCAACTTCTTGGCAACCTTGTGCCTATCATCCACAACACTTAAACACAATGTTAAACACATATTAAAGTGATTGTGATCATGAAAATCAAAGAGTGTGGGGTACAACAATCTCCCCCTATTTTGATGATCACAATCACTTATCAAGCAATGTAAAAACTTAAATGAAATGCATGCCTAAATGATAAATTGAAAATAAATACTAAGCGTGATAAAAAAGATTCTCCCCCAATCAATCAAGAAATTTCTCCCCCTTTGTGATTATCAAAATAGCACGGGGCATAAAACTTGATTGAGGGATATTGATGAAAAACGAGATTTTAAAACAATTGAAAATGATACTAATTGTTGGAAATTTTGAAATGAAAAATTGAATTGAAAAATTTGAATAACAGTTTGAATTGAAAGTTTTGAATCAAAAACCAATTGAAATTCGAAATTTGAAACCAAATGAAATTTTTGAAATTGAGAGTTTTGAAAAATCGATACCAACTGTTGGATATTTAAAAAAGAAAATTTAAAAGAAAATTTGAATTTCAAAGCCAAGTGTTGAGTTTGAAATGAAAACTTTGAATACACAAAAAGGCTTAAAAAATCCTAACTCCCCCTAAATAAAAACAAAGAATCACTGGGGAGTGGTTTTTGAAACCGAAACAAATTTAGGCCCGGAGAGACTTGCCAAAAGGGATTTTTCAATCCAAATTTGTTTCATGGCGGGTCTTCTCCTATAAAATTCATCGGAATAGAAAATCGATTTGGGTTGGCCGTACCGGGCGTTTTTGCAATTACACTCATAAATGAGGTGCCCGGGTTTTTTGCAATAATTACAAAATTTAAAATCGGAGCTCCCCCTTACAAAAATAGTGGGTGCATGGGAGGAGGAAGCTCGGTTGGTATATCCAAGTCCATTGGTGGTTCGGGAAACCCTTTGTGAACCAAGCAAATTGTTCAAATTTTGTTCACCTTGGGTGAACTTGGCTAGGGTCTCTCTAAGGTCTTTGATGGTTGATTCCATGGAATCAACATTTGGAAAATTTTGGATTTTGAGGGAGAGTTCCTCCTTCTCTTTGAGAAGTTGGTCTTTTTCGGAGGAAAGTTTTTTAAAAGACTTTTTCAACGCGACAAATTTAGAAGAGAGTTCATGAAAACCTTTTTCTAATTGGTCTCTAGCAAATGAGAGTTCTTCATAAGAAAGATGATTTAAAGAATTGGAATTTGAAGAACATGAGGAAGAGGAATCGGAAGATGTTACCTCATGGAATGCCATTAGGCATTTTGTACCTTGGTCGCTCGAGGAGGAGGAGGAGGAGGATGAGGTGTCACTCCATGTCGCCTTGAGGACCTTTTTCTTTCCTTTTTCCTTTGGCGTGGCCCGTTTTTTGTTGAGTGGGCAATCGGGCTTGTAATGCCCCTTTTGGCCGCACCCGTAGCATTTTACCTTGGGCTCGGATTTTTCGGTGGGTTCTTGCTTTCGATGCTTGCGGGATTTCTTTTTCTTCTTGTGCATCTTCATAAACTTGTGCATTTGGCGGGCGAGATTCTCCATTTCCGAGTCGCCGCTTGAAGAAGAAGATGAGGAGGAAGAGGATGAGGAGGAGGAGCTTACTTCGTTTTTGTACCTTGAGGGCAATGTTCTTTGGTGTCTTGATTGGAGTGCCCTCCTTTTGAGCTTGCCTCCTCATCGTGATCTCATAAGTCATGAGAGATCCGATGAGCTCCTCTACCGGCATATTTTTGACGTCCTTAGCTTCTTGGATCGCCGTCACCTTTGGTGCCCATGAGCTCGGAAGGACCCATAGGATCTTTTTCACCATAGTTTCTGCAGAAATGCCATCTCCAAGATATTTTCTACCATTGCACACGTCAGTGAAGCGTGTAAACATTGCAGAAATTGATTCATTTGGATGCATAGAAAAAGACTCAAAATCCTGCCTATACATATCTAATCTAGTATCCTTGACTTTATTAGTGCCTTCATGGGTCACTTCTAAAAGCTTCCAAATTTCATGTGCGGAGGTGCAAGTGGATACACGATTAAATTCATTTCTATCTAACCCGCAATGAAGAGCATTCATGGCTTTGCCATCAAGCTCAAAATTTTTAATATCGGCGGGGGTCCATTTGGATTCGTCGGGGGAAGAGAGAGTGTAACCTTGCATGACTATTTTAAAAATGGGATATCCTATGCTTCTTAAAAATGTGGTCATGCGGGTTTTCCAATAATTGTAGTCGGTTCCATCAAAAAATGGAGCCCGACCCAATGAGTAGCCCTCGGGGGCGAAAGAAGTTGATGCCATCTAAATGGATCTTAAATTTGAAACCGGGTTAGGGATTTATTCAAAGTTCCCTCTGATACCAATTGTTGGTCGGAACAAACGGGGAATGAGAAAATTGGGAGGTGAATTGCCTTTTTAAAAAATTGATTAACAATTAAAATTCAAAGTAAAGTGCAGAGGAAATTAAGAGGCAATCACACAAGAAATTGATAACGGAGTTCGGCCAAAACCCGGCCTACGTCTCCGCTCCCAACTCAACCGTTGAGAGATTCCTACCGCTTTCTTTTCAATGGTTTTAGCAAGAAACCCACTAGGCTTTAAGGTAGCACTAGGACCTATTACAGCTTGCTTTTATTGGTTTAGCAAGAACCCACTTGCTTTTAATGGTTTAGCAAGAACCCACTAGTCTTTTTACAGGTGAAGACTAGCTCACCGAGACACAAGCCTTTTAAAGGAAAAGCTTGAGAAAACCTCTTCACACCTTAGTGGTGGTGTGAGAACCCAAAGAATGGGAGATGAGAAAAGAGTTGGGGTTTGTAGGCACAAACCCAATTTTAAAGCTCAAAAAGAGATAAACAATAAAACCCGTAATGGAGAAGCCTTGGGCGCCTTTGATTGATTGATGATGTTTGAGGGCCGCTTCCAAGCTTCTATGGAGGTGCTCTTGGATGTGGAAGTTGTTGGAGCACTTTGGGTTCCCTTGGAACAATCCGTCGGAGCTTCGCCAAAGATGTAAAAATGTGTCCGGTGGCTTGTGTTGAGTTCCGGGGCTTCCTAGGCCTTTATTTATAGGCTAGGAACCTTCAAGTATCCGTTGGAGGGCTTTGGAGCCGTTGGAAAAGGCCTCGGAGCCGTTGGGAGGCTTTTGGAGTTGACTGGTCAAAGCCAACGGCTAGTTTGACCAGTGCTACCGGCTGGCCGGTGCAGGGCCACCGGCTGGCCGGTGCCTTGACAGTGGCTGAGTCTTCTTTTCCAGGCACCACCGGTTGACCGGTACATCTCCACCGGCTAGCCGGTGCCTTGGTAGAGAAGAAGTGTCTTGATCCAGGCTCCACCGGTCGACCGGTGAGGAGCCACCGGCTGGCCGGTGGCAAGACAGTAGCAAATACTATTTGAGCTGGGTGCCACAGGTCGACCGGTGGCAGAGCCACCGGTCGACCGGTGGGAAGGCAGTAGCTTCCACTGTTTGGTCTGGGTGCCACCGGCTGGCCGGTGACAGAGCCACCGGCTGACCGGTGGACTGAATTGTAGTCCATTTCTTGTCCATCCTTGGGCCAACTTCTTGGCAACCTTGTGCCTATCATCCACAACACTTAAACACAATGTTAAACACATATTAAAGTGATTGTGATCATGAAAATCAAAGAGTGTGGGGTACAACACACAGATGTTAAATTAAACACACATATATATATATAAAACACCTATCACGTGTTGTGACTTAGCTTTACGCCTGCACCATGGTACACGTCTCCAGGGTTTGTATAATATAATAATAAATTTTAATAAATCTGCGTAATTTGGGTGAGTACACAGCGTGTAGTTCCGACTATACGGCGTGTAATTTTCTTCACCGTCCATCCGAAGTACACGCCCGGGGACAGAACGTGTTAATGTAGATCAGAAATTTTCAGAGTACATGGCGTGTACAGTGGGACACACTCAGTGTAGTTTCCACATTACACGTTTTCTAGCCGGGCGGGCCGTGTATGGAGTACACGACCCAACCCTAACCCGAAGGGACTACACACCGTGTTCATTGGACCACATGGTGTGTATTCCAGAAACCGTGTGCCACCTGTTTCTGGTCAACACACGATGTCTTAAATTCTTAGAAAGAATCCAATACATGGCCTGATTTGGCAGATCAGTCAATGCATTGAACCTAGACTACACGCCATGTACTTCTGAATAAACACTGTGCATTCTAGTTTTATACGGCCAGAAATGTTTGGCTCCTCTGGATGAGTTACTCTATTTTATTTTAATCAAAATTAAAAGAAAAAATCGTTTCTGTGAGGTGAACGAGAAACGAGGGAGTAGGAATAGATCTCGATATTCAGATTTCCAGAACGATTAAACTTGAATTGAAATAACTAAACTATTAAATGCGTAAATTACCAACGAAAAACTAAATAATTATAATCAATGATATGACCCCCTCTAATACCACTTGTAGGTTCCGGGTGCAGTGAAAGCGTGTTGGGGGGTTTTCCCAACTTTAATTTTAATGTTAAACAACATTCAATCCAAGATCCATTATGATATAAAACGCCAAATCTTCAGAGTATAACGAAGAATTAAAAGAAAAGAAGAGTCCAAGAACCCTTGAGGAGGATCATCATATGTTGAATATAATTAATTTAATTAATTTATAAGAATTACCTCATTGGAATTATTTCTTCGTTGATGTGTCCGGTCACAATTCGGTGATCGGTCATTGCGTTGTAGAATCCAAGTGTAGGATTCCTCAAGCGGTGATCCACACGTGTGTCACGTATCTCCGGACATCACCAAAGGGACCTCTGGGTGCTAGCGCGGAAGAACCTTCACTTGTGATGTCTGCCTTCAACCGCCTTGATTTGGTGGAGGATCTTTCTCTCGTAACTTGAGGGCGTTCTTGGTGGAAAGGAAATTCTCTCTTGGCTTGAGAGTATTTCCAAATCCATTGTGCACAACAATGGATCTTCAAAATGTTGGGGTTGCGAGGATATTTATAATAGGGTTTTAGGTTAATAGAGTTATGACAATAAATAAATGCATTACGCGTTATATTTATTTCATTAACTCTTATTGAAAACCCCCATGTCAAATTATTAATTCCTTGACATGCGCCCACGCTGATTATAATAAATATCATTTAATAAAACAATATTAAGTCCTCAAAATCCCAACTGAAAAAACTACACGGCGTGTAATAATTAATACATGGCGTGTACTTGTTTTCCATAAAACTACACGGCGTGTATATTTAATATACATGGCATGTACTTTTATTTCCCATTTTTCTCCACCACATTTATTAGACCTTGAGCAATGACTATTTATTTCTTAAATAAATGTAACTGCATTACTCGCTAATAAATATATTATTTCGCCTACAATATATTCTCTCAAATAACTAGTGTCAAAATAAATGCGATCAGACATCCTTAAATAATTATTAAACCACAGTCGGGAATAATATTTATTTACCTTGTTAAATTAATATTTAACTGAGATACATGGACACACTTAGTGTGTGACCCCCTAGGCCTCTTTCTCAGTGGAATTAGGCTGAGCCTGCCTAAAGTCCAAGGTTATCATCTAGCAACACGCTAAGGCACCCATAGAGAATGAAGTTAACGCTGCAATGACGTGTCCCCTCTTATGAACGCTTACCATGTAATATAATCCCTTTGTCTCGATATCTCCAATCATGCGGGTTGCATGCTAGTGCCATTAACCCATGTGCTTGATTATTCTTTCTTTGACTTCCTAGAATTGAACTTGCCCATACCTTACCATGGCCATGGATTTATTTAGGCTATATCAATTCCATCAAAGGGCCTGAGATATCTACTTCTGTTATGGAATGGAAGGGACAAATCCTTTCTCGCATTATCTATTAATGCGGTATTACTCGTGATGCACCCAACGTATCCTACCTCACTGCGAACAGTGTGTTGTCACCGTTTTCGTCAATAAATCTAAGTGCGCGAGTTGTAATACCCATTAATAATAATCTTAAAGTATAAGGACCAATACACACATCCTCAGATAGGAACATCCAATGACACTATGAAATGTGGATTTCCTACTGGAGGGTCTCGTTCTCATAATATCCTCCTGGATATTACCAAGGGCACACACCATGAGAAGGTGCCTCAAAGTTTTATGAGTTCTCACCCCTAATGACCTGTATTATTTGTGTCCCTCAAATAATATCATCCATCCATAGAACATACATTCAAGAACAGTGTTATGGCACTTCTGGGTTCTCATCATAGCAGGGATCTGCTACGACCCTTTAATGCAACAGCTGTCCTTAGGACATTATCACATGACATGTCACGCAGAAGAACAATCAAGATGTGATAAGGCTTTTATTTAAATGAATAAAGTACAAAGTAGTTGGTTCTAGACCACTAACTCCAACAATTATTCTATAGCTACTATAAGGTGCCACCTATATCATTGAATTATGGTACATTCAAGTAGAGATAATGTAGAGTAAAGACACCACTAGTATACACTTCAATAACTAAGTGATGCTACCATATGGAAAATCTTCTATTTAGATCATCTACCCCCAAAAGAGCTTCTTCTAGTCATACTACCACATATATTTAGAATTATGTTCAAACTTAATTTATACAATGGATAGATTTGGGATTCAATTCATGTAATATGCTTAAGGATTTAAGAATGATTATCCTTAAACAACTCTTAAGAAGTTATAACTTATAGTCATACTATTTAAATATATATCTTTGTATGAGGATTAAGCTTATTTTGTTATTATCCTATAAAGGATAAGTGTCCCATATAGAATGTTATAAATTTAGAGGAACTACTCATGCATTTTTGTGGTGGAATAAATAGTGAAATAGACACACGCATGATGGGATAGAAAAGATACAAAGATAAAAGTGTGTATGGAAGAACACTGACCCGTTGGTTGAGTGAGAACAAAAGATTTTCTAGAATTACATGAAAATATATTTTTCTACACTTTGTGTGAAAATATGGTTGATCCATTTCAAATAAAGATTAAAGGATTCATAAACAACCAAATCTGACCAGATTGAGCTACATCAAATCTTCATACATTTCATTTCTTACTCTTCCTATTTTAGCAAATATTTTAGCTTTGTATTTGATTAATAATGTTTATCTATAAATTATAGTACCCCATACTAAATTGGATATTTCTAGACACTCTCTTTAATTACTTTCATTTTTAATCCCACTTATAACTATAGAAAAGGTCATGTGTGACTTGGTTAATCTTTCCCTCACATAGAAAAATAGAAGATTCTTTTGTATATATTGAGCTGTCTAAGTATAGTTTCTTGTAAAAAAAATTATTCAGGTTTTGGATCAATATATTTTATAACAAATTTATTGGTAGTAAGTTATTTCTAAGTGGACGAGATTTTGCATTTTCTTGTGACTGGACCTATTATTTATTAATTTGGTGTGATTTGTTATTTTAATTTAACTATTTTTAAAACAATCCAATAATATTTTTCTAACTAATATCAAAACCTTATTGTGATAGTTGATTTTAATCTATGTTTTATATACTATGTTTGATACTATTATATCAGTTCCAAATGTTAAATCATTTTAAATGTTATTTTAACTAAGATGTAATCAATATATTTAGACTCATTTCCCAAGATAAAATTATATAATTTTACACTTTTAGTTAACTGGATATTTTCATTAAATTAGGGATTTAGTTTAAAATTTGTTAAATAATTATTTTATTGTGAACTCAATCCACCCCCTCTTGAGTTTTCCACTCTGAACAACATTAGATAATATTTTAAGGATTTAGAGGAAGAAATAAGATGAAGACACATGGTTAATAACTATACCTCTTATTTAGATAACCTCTTTAGGTTTATACCTAAATTTTTTCCAGAATGGTTTTATGATCAAACCAATGACCCTAGGTCATAGGGAGGTATGTAATGAATTTATTTGGGTAGAGGTTTTCTAAAAAACTCTTTTGAAGTGCAAATAGAAGAGGATTTTGGGAAACATTTTCTAAGTGAGGGAGATGACACACTTAGAATTTTTGAAAATAAGAAGGTATACCCACATTTTATATATTCCACAAGGCTCCAAAATGAATCATTATCAGACCTTATATTAGATAAGTGTTTTTTGAGACTGATCGTAATAAGACTTCAGATTGGGGGGGGGGTGAATTGAATTATTTAAATCCTCTATCACATAGAAAAATATCCCTCTCTGGTTTTTAACTTGATTTCATTATATTATTTAACAAATCATGCAACGAAAATAAAACCATAAAAAGAAAAATAAAAACATATAGATTTTATAGTGGTTCGGGGAAAAAAAGTTCCCTAGTATACTCCACCACCACTATTCTCCATGAGTGTAATGATTTTCACTAGTACAGACTTTTTGCTGACGACATGTAGTACTTTTTCTAGGGACTTCACAAGTGAGTACAATAAATCGAAATCAGGTACAAGAATAATTGATTTCAACCATGATCTAAAAAGTATTTAAAACAACATCCTTCAAAGGTTATTTTACTAGGAACCTTTAAAATAAAATAAAACATAAAATAGTTTATAGATTTTAATCCATAGTTGCAAGAAACATCTATAAGAAAAGAAAGTTATTAGTGATAAATAATCTGAAAAATAATCGGCTCTAGGAGACTCTTCTAAATGAAAAAACATTGACAATAAACACAACTGATGAAAATGAAACTTCTTAATCATTTTTTTCATAGAAAAAAGTGTGTCGTATAAGCTTTGAGAAAATAATTATCTATATTTTCTTATCCAATTAAATTCACATGCATATGTTTGTGCTATCACACTTAGAAACCCTTTGAAATATAAGAAATCATTATTTAAATTCACATCATAATATCTGTAGAAAAAAGGGATTAGTGACATATATTTATCCTTGAAATTCCTTGGAAATGGTTGAGAAAAATAAAATATACCATTATTGTCTTATTTCTTGGTACTTGGATCTTATTATATTAGATTTTATCTTAAAGGGGATATCAAACATTTAATAATTGTATAATAGCATTAAAAACACCAGTTGAGTGCTTCAACGTTAATAAAAACAAACTAGCTGCATGACATAGCCAATTTGAGGAATTGAATTCACATAGCTGAATTTATGATTTGAAAATATATAGATTATTTATAGATCTAAATCCACATATTCAATTTTAATTCATATAGAAAAATTGAATCACGTAGAAATTTTAGTCATATAGTCAAATTTTACATAGATGATTAAAACAACATAGACATTTTCTTCTTGTAGGGGATCCACATAACTGATTTCTTAACATATACAATTTTTGTTTATGATTACTAATGTAGACTATTTCTAATATATATATTATTACTCCACATAACTATTTGATATAGTTGAATGATCTCATAATAGAATCATCATGTAAGGGATCTTTTCGATGTAGTAAATGCCCACATAAGTGATTTCATGATGTAGCTGATTGACGTATCTGCTTTATTTACATATGAGATTGATCTCCATAGTCGAATTTAGTTTTGTAGAAAAGAGAAATGATGATGAAAAATTTCTTCTCTTACACAGATTCTAGCCAAAACTTCTATAATATATATCTATGGAAAATAACTACCTAATTAATAAGAATAAAATAAAATCTATTAAACACACATAGAAATAAATATTATTAGTATTTCTTGAAGCATATTTGTGATCATAATACCCTAATATACATGGTATATTTTCGATAAAAATTAGTAATCCAAAAATATTTCTCTATTTTATGATCAAAATACCTATAAAACTTATAAAAATCATTATATATTATAGTAGGTATTCAATACATAATTAAAAAAAGATTTAACAAAAATAAAGTGTAGAAAATATAATAAAATTTAAAATTTAATGTTTCTCCCTCTTAAAATATCTCCCCGCATTTTTGACATTAAAAGGAAGTTTAAGATGGATTTAACAAGTGTTAATGAATCAATTAGAGTGATAGACTATTTTAGTGTAATGGGAAAACTAATTTTTAGAATTATGGAAATATTGGGTTTTATTTAATAAAACTAAGAGATTAATAACATAAATAGAAATAATCACTAAGAAAGACATGAGAAACAAGAAAATAATGAAGTATTTCATTAATTACATGGAACTAAAAAATAAATCCACCTATTACAAGTCTAAAAAAATTTCAATGAACCCATTTTTATTTTTGGTATAGGTGCTTGTGAGGTTGAATCAGGTTTAGAGGTTGAAGAAGTTTTGGCGGTAGATAGTATTGACTGGGATTTCACTAACCGATCATAAACAAATTCTAATATCTATCTAGTTAGTAAAGAAGTACTGATATGATCTGGACTAAGAGGTCTTATTCTCCTTATCTGAAACAAGTATTCAACACACATTTCTATCCTCAGAAAAACATCTGAATTGCAGAATTCAAGATTCAAAATTGATTCTTTGTTATACATTTGAGAAACTAATTATATACCATTACTGATAAAAATCATAAAATTTTCTACTTACCTTGAAGTGAAACATATAGAATCAATTATAGAAGGAGTGGAAAGTATAGGGGAAAATCTATAACTAAAATACATGATGGAATATCCACAAGAAACTTTTTCATAACTTGATTCATAGATTTTTTTCACATCTATTAGTCTATCAGTTTGTGATTTCACTTTCCAATCCATCATATTCACATAACCTAACAAATTTTGAAAAAATTCGGTATGATCCCTAAGAGAATAAATACAAACTGGAGCACCAAAAATAGGTTTGGGTTCAACTGGTCTTAAAATGATAGGAGGTTTGTATACAACCAACTAACTATATATAACTAGATCTGTTTTTTTGGAAGATTATTCTAAATATTCAACTAGATCTGAATCTTATATATCCATGGTATTTATAACCAAAAACATTGAATGAATTTATTTCTACTTTTTTAAAGAAACTATAGAGTTTTTATCATATGTTTAATTGTATTCATTAATTAAATTTCATGATTTTTTTGAAACACATGAAATTTATTCTACCACATCTTCAATATATTTCTCAAGATAACCAATGTGGTCATTCATACACAAATATATTCCAAAACTAATCTTCTTTAATACATTCTTTGGTTTCATTAAAATGAAAAAAAAATATTTTTCATTACATCCAACAATACTAGAGAGAGAATATTGGATTAGAGACACTAAATTAGAGATGAAATAGAATTGAAATATGAAATTTTTTAATCAACTCAATTATGAAAATATGAAAGAATTAGAGAAACAAAAAGAGAGTAGTTGACGGTTGAAACAATTATATAAAATTGAATTGAATAAATACAACACCTTTTAATGTGTGTAATGTATCTTTCACTTAATCTCTAAAATCATTAATTTCCTCAACAAATTCCTAATACAAACCTAACCACATAGATGAAAAATCCTTAGAAGATACACTTGAACTATCTTACTGCACATGTGGATCTGACCAAAGAACATTGATCATTACTGATTGAGTAACCACCATTCCAAACAATTTATTAAAATCCAATTTAGAAATAGAGGACTATTTATGTTATTCGATCTCATTTTTGAAAGAAACCATACCTACTATTAAGGTATAATAATCTATTCCCAAATTATCAATCTCTATAGTTATTTCTTTAGAGAAAATTTTTTATTTATAAGGTTTCTGAACTCTTTCTAAATAAAGGAGATACTTCATGAAAATTTTAGGGTGAAGATGGGGACATTGGTGTATATAAACTCTTTTTATGTTCCATTACCACATCAATATCCCTTCATCTATTTACATGTGATCTAGGAATAATTGGATCATTTACTTCATGCACTTCTACTAAATCTGGACTTCTCTAAACTTAAGAACATACAAGATTAGGCTAAGATAGAATATCATAAAAAATAATGGCACTTGTCTCAACAACTATCTCTATACGATGAACTTCTACAATAGATAGATTAGATTAATCAATAGATTGTTTCCGAACAACCACATCCTATTGAATTTGGATTGTCTCATCCACTACAGTACTGATAACTGGAACTGATGACTCAGTTCTTACTGATACGGTCTATTATAGTCCCCTATAAGACATTGTGTTGACAGGTGTTGCATCACTTGGTAGTGAGGTCTGAGCTAAATCCCCCTAAGTCAATATTTCCCAACCAACAAAATTCCAAAAATTTCGAATAGGAATCACAAAATTATCAAGCCATATTCAATATAATTGGTTATAGGGTATTACTATTATGAAATTTCACTACATCACCATGAATAAAATCATTTGATTTTTACAAAATTAATGAAATTAGTAAACTATAAATATAACAGTTTAACTTAAATTTTCCTTCACAAAAATGATATAGGAATATCATCATGTATCTTGGAAAACATAACGTCACATTATTAACCTAGATGTACATCAAATAGATGTCTTGAAAAACAACTTTCTCTATGTCTTATTCTCATTATGCTATACAATACTGTAAAAACATAAATAAGACTCCTCATTCAACATGTACCACTTTCATTAGTTTCTTTTCAAAAACATAGTTTCTAAAAAACATGAACATATCTAATGGATATTGATATTTTCCTGTCAATCTTCTAAATAAAAGAAAAATCACTCTAATTGGGATAGTGATAATCCTCATCCATTTAAATTGATGAAATTATCATTGTCTTTACTTTAACATTTTACATGATTACATCCTATATTTTATTGACCTAAAAATCATAATTCATCAAAAAATAATTAACATTATCCTAAAAATGAAAACATGACATGTTCTCATCAAACAAAAAATCCCAATATTGAAACTCAAGATCTCTATTTAACAACGTTTTGATTGTCTTCAATCACACCATATCTATGGATTTTCTATAAAAAAAATATTATTCAACTTCTATTGAATTTATTAGATGAACATAAGATTATATCATCAACATGATTTGACTTTCCCATTTTGATTAGGTTAGTTGAAGTCCAAACATAAATCGAGAGGTTAGATATGATAGTTCAGCTTCAAAGGGAGGTTATATGTGATAATAGAAAAATGGTTTAGATGTTTTTCTATTTTTAGTCACTTTCCAAATTCCCAATGTGATTACATACCCAGTTTTAGGTCTAGGGTTACTTCTAACTGAAAAATAAATAACATAAATAATGAAAGAAAAAAATAAATAAATTTCCATTTTCTAATTTTAAATAAATAAAATAATATAAGTTCATTTTAATCATAAAAAATTAAAACACATTAAATCTATTTTAAAAGAACTAAAACCAATTCTCTTTTAATAAAATAAAAAATGCTCACATGCAAGAGTATTAGTAAAAAATATGATAACTTAATATCTATAGAGATAAATTTAGATTACTATAACCCTTTTGAGTGTGATCTCTTAGAAAATGATTCCCCAAGTCTAAATTCTCTATTCTGAAATGATTTATAGGATTATTAGAAATGTTGATAACACTAGTGTTATCAAATTTAATTGATACTTGATTATAATTAAATCTAAAATCCATTAAGGTTTGTTTTATCAACAAAAATTGTTCACAAAAATACCAGTAGAAATATATTCTACTTATATAGTTGATAATTCAACAGAGTGTTTCTTTTTATGAGACTAGGATACCAGATATTTACCTATAAAGTAGAAAGTTTCTAAATTAATCTTATAATCTAGTTGAAAAACACCAAATTCATCATATCAAAATGATATTATGTTAAAATAATATGTTTTTTGAAAAATTATGGGAAGTGAAATTGTTCCTTGTAAATAACTTAAAATCCTTCTGGATACTTCTAAATTAAATTCTATAGGATTAGCTTGAAATGTTGCACAAATACATACCACAAATATAATATATAGTATGCTATATGTAAAATTCATTAAACTCCTTATTATTCCTCAATAAATATTATTATGAACTGATTTTCCATCTTTATCTAATCCTTGTTTTTCGTTAGAACTCATAGGTGTATTATATATTTTAAAACTTTCAAGTCAAAACCTATTAAGTAGCTCAAGTTTTTATTTCATTTGATTTATCACATTCCAAAAATCATTTTTATAAATTTTATAAACTAGTTAATAAATTAACTCACCCATCATACTCATTTCAATTTTTTCCCTGAGTTTTGAAAATTCATTACATAATTTTTTATTTGTAGATCAAAAATTATTAATATATGATTTCACTGACAATATATCTGAATTTGGATTTTTCTTAAACAAAGTAGGATCTTCCTTACCTACCAAAAAATGATTTTATAAAATAAAGGAACTTATATGATTATACCAAGATATTGGTGATAGTTTTAGAAAATAAAGTTATTTGGTATGTTTAGAAACCGATTTTGGAAAATGAAGATTTTCCAAACCATGAGGTTGTTCATTATAAAATTCCTCCCTTAGAAAACCATTTAGAAAAGAAGATTTTATATCCAAAAAATATATTTTTAAATTTATATATGATGCATCGATTAAAATAATCATAATGGATTTTAATATAGCTACTCGAGAAAATATCTTTTCATAGTCTATACCTTCTTCATGGTTATAAAATTTAGTTACTAATCTTGGTTTATTTCATGTTATTACACCAATATTATATTTATTATTCTTAAAAAATCTTTTTATTACTATAACAAGATAGTCAGAGGTTATATCAACAAATTCCTATATCTTGTCCCTCTTGAATTGATTTAACTGATCTCTTACAACTAAAACCCAACATTTATCTACTAAGGATTCTTATATTGATTTAGGTTCTAACTTAGATAAAAGGGATAAAACTGTACAAGGTGTCCTCCAATAATTCTAGTTATAATGGGATCATCTAAAATATCCTATAATTGTTTCTAAATGATTCTTCATAAGTTTTATAGGATGACTAGAAATCACACTTTGAGGTTCACTAGTATCCAACCTTTCTTGATTTGTCTTAGGAATATCAACTTCCAATTATTCATCCTTTAATTTATCAAAAATGGGTTCTGATCTCATGTTTTCAAAAGAATAACTTAGTTTATAAATATGAGTTACTTTGTGATCAAAAGGATCATTTTTATCAAATTTCACATGAGTTAATTCTTCAATAATTTTTGATCTTTTATTGAAAAATCTCTATGATTTTGAAGTAATAGAATATCCTAGAAATATTCCTTTATAAACTTTTATATCAAATTTAACAAGATTATCCTTGGTGTTTTGATTATAAACCCTTTATCCAAAAACCTTAAAGTATCCACCATTTTTATTTCTATTATTCCATAGCTCATAGGGTGTTTCTTTTAAAATAGGTGTAATGAAAACTCAGTTTTTAACATTACAGAAAAGTTTCATAAATTCAACCCAAATATGTATAGCCAAGTTTTATTCACATAATATTGTCCTATTAATTTCTTGTAAAGTATTATTCAAACTTTCAACAACACCATTCTATTGAGTTTTCCTAGGGGAAGAAAAGATATGCTTGATTCTAGGTTTTGAATATTAGGCATTGAATTCATGATTTTCAAATTCTCTTCCCTGATCACTTCTTAAAGAAATAATATTTTTTATTTTTCTTTTTGAACTAATTTACAAAAAACATATAAAATAGAAAAGTTAACATTCTTAACATTTTAAAATAAAAACAAAGTTAATCTAGAATAATCATCAACTAAAACCTAACAATATATTTTTCATTAGTTTTGAAACTCTATATGGCCTAAACAGATACATATGTATATGTTCTAGGGATATAGAAGTTGAAACCTCTTTAAATGGTTGAAAATATGACTTTTGTTTCTTTCCCATTTAAAATTCATAACATATCTTCTTTTTATTAAATTTATGTTGAGGTAAGTATGAAACAAAATTCATTTTGTAAAAATCTCTCAATGAATAATAATTAAAATATTCCAATATTTTATTCTATATACATTATTAATTTTTTCCGCATTTAAATATTACACATTTTATTTACTCAACTAATTAAGAAATAGAGTATATACATTCTCTATTTGTGGTTCCTTAAATTTAAGAATTTTATTATTAAAAACAAGGGATGCATTATTTGAAAAATCAAAATAATAACCTTCATCACAAAGTTGAGAGATACATAAAAAAAATTTACATTAAAACTTCCATATAGAGATATTTTCTGATAAGGAAAGAGCTCATATTTCCAACATATCCAACTCCAAAAATATTTATTTTATAATTTTCACCAAAAGTGACATGAGCTACATCTATATTAGATAAAGAGGGAAAATTATAGAAACCTCCACTCATATTACTTAAGAATATACTATCCATATACAATCTTTTATTTGATCTCTTGGAAATTTGTATCTATGTAAAAAAACTAAATAAGTAATTTATTTAGTACCCACATTTTCTTGTGTCCAAAATGGTTAGTAGTCAAGGATTTAGAAACCAAAATCTGGCTAGGTTGTCCAAAACCTCTAGCTTTGAATTTTGAAAAACATTTTTAGGAAAAAATAATTTTTAAATTCATAAAATTATGGGTTTTTAAAATGGATATCATCTTCACAATTTCTTAGATCACCACAATTAAAACAGGTGATTTTTGAATGATTTATAATTTCGGAACTATGTACAAAATAGTTTTTAATTGTTTTTGGTTTTCACCTAGATTTCATGTTCCAAATATATTTTTATGAGTTTTATTATTTCTAAGAATTTAATTTAAATAATTTTCACCTTTTTAGAAAAACAAGAATTATCATTAAAGCCTTGAACTTACATTTGTATTTTTTTCGATTTTATTTCCATGTTGAATACATGGTGCAACATAATTTTCAAGTTTGGTTTATAAAACAATTTGCTTTATTTACGTCCTCATTTTATCTAATAAATTCACTATTGTAATTTTTAAGGGATTTTTTTCTTTTTAAAGAGTCAAACATATCTTCTATCATGGAATAATATTCATCCAATTCCTCAAATAATAAATTTTAATTTTTTGGTTATGTTTCATGTTCAGAAGAATAAAAAAAATATACCTCATCAGTTTATTCTAAAGAGCACATATTAAATTTCTAATTATAATTATATACTTCTAATTATGAAGATGAAACATCAATATGAGCATCTGAATACCCCCATATTTCCTTCACGAATATCTTAGTTTTCGTTTTTATAAAAAAATTTAATGAAGTACATCTTTTCTAAATTTTTATCTTTATGAAGCCGTGAATGATCAGGCTTGATATGTCCAAAATTCATGCATTCATAATATCTTAATTTTATATAATATACATAAGACCTCTTATATTGGTTGAAATAATTATTAACACTTATTCTCAATTTATATAATTTTTATTTTTTTAATGTAAGCAAGATCACTGTTTGAATTAGAAATACTTGAATAATTTTTATCAGATTGCTCAACTATATGAACTTATTTACACTTCTTATCATCATTTAAGGGTGATACTTTTAAAGTATAATTATCCTTTTTTACATACCTATTTTTACCAAATTAAGATTCCATATTTGCCTCATACATCATTAGAGTTCCAAAAAGATATTGTATTTTATATCTTTTGACCACTATTGACTTTTTAATAGCATAAAAAATACTATTACACCTTTGTTTTTGTATTATGAGAAATTTAAGAGACTGAGTTAGTTCAGTAATAGGTATCCCTAAACCAAAAATATTATTTAAATTTTATTTGAGTCTTACATTTAACTATGTGATCCTCTCCCCTTTCATCATTATAAAAGTTTCAAAATCGGTTTAAAATTATTGTATATGAGACCCCACACATTATCAATTCCTTAGTAATCAACTGAAATTGTATTCCACATCTCATAATCTATTTGACATTGATAAACCCTATTAAACTTATCTAGTCCTAGTCCACCTATTATAGCATTCAGAGATTTCAAATTAAAATCATTGTTTTTTTTCAATTTCTACATCCCATGTTTCTGGTTCAATATTTTGAATTTTATAAGGATTCATAGATTTAAAATAAATCTTCATACCATGATTATTTAGATATATAATCATCCATGCCTTCCAACATACATAATTCTCACCATTAAAGTAAGGTTCTATGACCATATACATGTCTTATCTATTGTAATTCATAGAGTCTATTGTTGAAGAGATATTTATATTTCAATATTTTACTACTAATAACTCAATAGTAACTCATATGATACCAAATGTTGTCAGAGACTAGACGCAACAAGCCTTTAGGGGGAGGTTAAATTGATTTATTTAAATTTTTCTTCACTTAGAAAAATATCCCCATCTTTTTTTATTGAACTATGTTTCATTCTATAAAAATGTTATTTATGGAAATAAAAGAATAAAAAAATACATGAAGATATTTATAGTGTTTTGGGGAACAAAAGTCCCTTATTTTACTACACCATTACTATTCCCCTTTAGTGTGATGATTTTCACTACTCCAATCCTTTTTCTGAGGAATGCCAATCCTTTTTCCAGGGACTGCACGTCTGAGTGAAAGTAGTAAACACTTAGTACAAGAAAAAGAGCTCTCAACTGGGCTTTAGAAAGTCTATACAAACAACATCCTTCCAATATTATTTTAATGAGAACCCTTATAGTGATAAATAAAATAGAAAGAGTTTACATATTTTAGCCCACAACTGCAAGAAACAACTGATAGAAAATAAATGTCTCCAGGAGTAATAAAATGAAGAGTATGATGATCAAAGAGAGTATTACAAGAAAATAAAATAATGACAATTAACAAAACTGATGAAAACAAAACTTCTTCTTCGTTATTTGCATAGATAATAGAGTGTAATTTTTAAAGCTTTGAGAAAAGAGTTCTATGTATTTTATTTTTCACATAACTTATCATGCTTAAGTTTCTGCACAAAAATCTTCCCACCCTTTAAGATAAATGCACTACTTCTTATTTAAATTAAAGTTACATGATCTGTAGAAAAATGGGATCAATGACACGTCTTTCTCGTTGAAATTCATTAGAAAAGGTAAAAAATAAAATATACCATCCTTGTATTCTATCTAAGTACTTGGATATTTTTATATTCAAATTTATATTAAAGTGTAAATTGAGCATTTATTAATGGTGCAGTAGAATTAAATACATCACTTGAGTACATCAATGATTATAAATACCAAATAGATGCATGACATATCAAATTTGAATAATTGAATCCAAATAGTTGAATTTGTGAACTGAAACTACATAGTTGTTTTTCATATCTATATAATTGTAGCTAATTTTGCTTCATAAAGACAAATTTAATCATGTAATAATTTTATTAATTAGATGATTGAAATTATTTAACCATTTTCTTCACATAGGTGACTCACATAACTGATTTTTTCATATAACTGGTTTATGTTTCTAATTACTCACATATATTATTTCTCACATATCATATTACTACACGTAACCATTTCACATTTCCAAATGATCATGTAGGAGATTCATTATGCATGATACCTTGTTGATGTAGAAAATTTACACATAGTTAATTTCACGACGCAGTTGATTGACGTATCCATTTCCTTCATGTAGGTGATTAATCAACATAGTCAAATTTCATTATGTATCCAAAAAACATCACATAGAAAAATATATTAACTTATGAAGATTCCATCCAAGACATCCAAAATTCACATTTAAGAAAAATAACCACCAAATACATAAGAATAAAATAAAACATGATAAACACACTTATAAAACATGATTATTTGTAAAGTATGAAGGATATTTGAGATCATAAAAACCTATAATACATGGGATATGATGGATAAATATTAATATTACAATAGTAAGGTTGATATATGGGCATGAATTTAGAATTAAAGTTTTTTTAGTCCATTTTAACCCTTATCATTTTATTTTAACCCCCAGGTAAACTTATTTAAACCTTATTCACAATAATTAATATTTACTTATTTTTATTATTAATTATGACAATAAATAAAATTTAACTTATTAAATAAAATTAATTATTATTATTCCAAATATAGAATCTATTTTTTAAAATTTGTATCATAAAATATTCTTAATTTAATTTTAAATTAAATCTACAGATACAATGAAAAAGTGGTTTTCCAAAGAGAAGTTTTCCAAAGTATAAAACGTTTTTATATATTAATTTAACATGTAAATGATTCAAATTACCTAAATTGAAATAATTATAATATGATTAAACTAATACTACATTTAGAAAAATTTAAAAACAAAATTATATTGTAACTTATTTAAAAGAAAAAGTATTGTTTAATAAAATCTTAGTATTTTTTACTATTTATCAAAACATTAATCCTTTCATAAAATTATAAAATTTTCACTATAATAGAATTTTTACATGATTAATTCAAAAATGATGTTAATTTTTTATATTAATTTTCTAGAAGTGCTAAAAATATATTTTAAAATAAGTTCATAAAATGCAAAAAAACTACTTTTTAGATAAAATATAGTATTTCAGAAAAACATTTCTCTTATTTTTTCTTTAAAATGAATTTTTATTTCTTTTATACTTAATTTATAACAAATAAAATTATTTTCTAAATTTTTAAACAATATAACATTCCTAACATAGTTAGTACTATTCTTACATTCCAATTTAACAAGTAGGTTATAATGGTATACTATTTTATGGTTCTTTTGGACTGGTGTTTACATGTACCACAAGCTATCAAAGTGATTAAATTTATTTATAAAATATATTTTAAATAATATGGGTCTTACATAGGAACTTAAATAACATCAATCCATGTTTCATCTTTCCTAGGATGTTAGTTAACATAATTTTAGTTTTGTAAAACACTAAAACAAGCATGTAATGGTCAAAACCATATAAAATGATATTGAACTGGATTAAAATCATAAAAAACCCATTATTTAATAAATTTATATTTTTAAAAGTATATTAGATCATTCCAATGTGTTGAATACTCAAAATAATTCAAAAAGAAATTTTAATAAACATCTAAGTCTTTAAACATGTTCTTTAGGTGGTAAAAACCTTGAAAATGACCTTTGAATGCTATAAAATCAAAGGATAATAACAATATATTTATTTTTTAATTATAAGAACCAATATTGTATCAATCTATAAAGAAGTATTCTTAGGATGTCTATAAACACATTTTTACTATTTTAAAACTATAAAACATGAGTGCAATGATCAATAACATAGAAAATGACCTAAAATGGTACAAAATCGTAGACAACCCATTACTAAATAATTTTTGAGCTGTATGAGTAGATGAAACACCCTTTTGATTATCTATATGCTTGAAATAACTCAATATATGGTTTTAAAATATATGTAAGGATTTAAATTTTTTTTCCAGCCCATAATAAAAAAAAGAACACATATTATGGTTAAATCGTAGTAAAATTGAAATATATTTATTTTTGAAATTAATTATTTTAATCAATATAAATATGAGTTTTGGTTTTTCTAGAATTAATATAAACACGTTTTTAGTTTTTTAAAACAATAAAACTTGTGTGTAAAGGAACAAACTAGAGAAAGAAACCTAAAATTGGTGATAAATCATTATACAACAAGCATTTAATAATTTTCAACACATATGGTAATATAGAACATCAATAAAACATGTAGTGTGCTAATAAGTACTCAATATGATGTTTTAATATATATATATAATAGTCATTAAAAACATGTCATAGTGGGTAAAAACTTATAAAATGAACTCAGAGTTCCATAAAATCATATGAAAATGAATCAAGATTGTTTTTTTGAAAGGAACTAAATCAATATTAATTCATTTGGTGGTTTTATTGGGATGTCCAAAAATGTATTTGTAGTGTTATATACTCTAAAACTTGCATTTAATAGTAAAAATCATAGCTAGTGACCTTTAATTTTCATGAAATCATAGGAAAACCATATTTGAATCACTTTTTATGTTTATAAGAATATGAAATTTTAATTTGATGTGAATTTTTCTCAAAATGACTCATTAAATGATTTTAAATGACATCAAAGGCATTTAAAACCTATTGTATGGGGTTAAAACCCAGAAAAGACCTCATATTGGAGTGAAATCATAGAATAACGACTATATATTTAATTTTTAAATGTTGTAACTAATGAAAATTTAATCACATTTTCTATTTTCTATAGATGAGAGTGGTCACATTTTTATAGTTTCAAAATACAAAAATATGCATGTAACAGTAAAAACCATGAAAAAAATGGATTTCCATGAAATCAAAGGAAACCCACAACTAAATAATTTTTTGATGTGTACTAGTAGAAGACATTCCAAACAAATTTGTGGTGTGCACAAAATTACTCAATAATATGTTTTAATAGATTTAAATTTATTTAAAAACATTACTTAAGGGGCCATAACCAAGTAAATGATCCTATATTATCCTGAAATCATAGGATAATGACTATAGATTTATTTTTGAAATGTAAGAATTGATTCCATATCAATTTGAGTGGCAGTTTTATCAGGAATTTTGTAAATGATTATATAATTTTTTAAAACTCTAAAACATGCATGTAATGATCAAAATAATATCTAATAACCTCATATTAGTGTGGAATCCAACGAAATCCATCCCCAAATCATTATTGATAAGTATAAGAAAAACACTCATCAATTTAATGTGTAGTGTACTTGGAATGAATTAATAAGTGGTTTTAAAATATATCAAAGGCTTTAAAAACATGACTTGGGGGGTCAAAACTAATAAATAACCTTGTATTTGTGCGAATCATAGAAAAAATACCAAAGGATATTTTGGAAATTTAAGAAATAACATCACATCAATATGAGATTATTTTTTCTTGATAAGAAATTAAATATATTTTTAGTGTTTAAAAAGTCTAAAACATTCATATTGTAACGACCTGAAATTTTTGAGTAAATTTTGTTCCCTAATTTTTGTGGGTTATTTTATTTTGTTTCATTTAATAAAATGATTATAATTAAAATGAGACCGTTGGGTTTCAACTGTTATATGACCATTGGTCAATATGACCATTGGAAACTAAATGTTACAATTATTTTCTATAAATAAAAGTGATCTTGATTAATTAATATAGAAAGAAGATTCGATGGCCCCATCTAGTAGTCTCGGGCTGATCAAAGCCCATCTGATGGAACATGGGAATGAGGTATCACCTTTGGGCTTTGCTCTAGAACAAACCCAAGTTGAACTTCATTGTGTGAAGTTGAAACAGAATCACCTTTGCGAGAAGTTCAAGCTGATAGAAATCACTACTCGGGCAATTTGGCCGAGCCACCCCAAGATTATATCACCCTATCACACATTACTCTTAGGTCCTATTCTGGTGTTAAAAGGGGCTATGTAACAAGACCATAATTGCCTTGTGTAATCCTTTGATTTACATAAAAATTGTGATCTCTTCTTATGGTGATGTTTGTGAATCTCAAGTGTTCGGATAAATATAGGATGTATATTATTGATGAATTTTGGTAAAATTATATTTTAAAATATTTATTTAAACCTTAAATAAATTCAAAATCTGTAATGACTTTCAAAAAATGCTCTTCTAAAGTTGTTTTCAGTATGAAATTTAGAGTCTAATAAGATCAACTTAATTTTTTATGAATAGTAAATTATGAATAGTGATTTTACGCTTAGGATTAGTAATGTGACCAAATGGATTAGTAATCTCACTTAAATAAAGTATTAATATAATTTAGGCACCTTGATTAAGTAATGTGTTTCAATAAAATAGGTAAATAACTATTTCAGAAATTATTAGTCAAGTATTAGTTTTTTTGGGTGAATAGTGTTTTTTAATTAAAAATAAAAATAAAATTATTTATATTTTTTTTATAAAATGGAGTTCATTTTTGAATTAATAGCATCTATATTAGGTTGTGGTGATTTTTGTGGATTCTTATGAAAAAAATGAATTTTTGGTGAATAGTGAAAATACAGTTTTTAGTTTCGAGCGTTTAATGACATCCTTAATAATGTAATAATTATGTAATCATTCTGGTTGACTTATTAATAGTAATATAAGGTATGAGGTGTCCGGTTTGGCCAATAACATGGGAAAATACCATGGGCAAGCCCATGGTTTTTCCAATAACACCGATGAGGTGTCCCTTGGCCATTAATGACTTGTCCCCTCACTTCCCTTATGAATACCAAGACTTTCCCTCATTATTTTCATTTGAAAATCCTTCTCAACGAAATTATGGTCTCCTTACCTCTCAAGGAGTCCTCCCAAGGTTCCCTCAAGCCTCCCAAGGTCCCAACCTTCAATCTTTTGAAGTTACTCTTCAAGGTAAGAGATCCTACCTCTCTCTTTCTTTTCAAGTACTCTCTTTTATGTCATTTCTTTTATGCTCCATGTTCTTATGTTGGAGTATGTTATTTTATATTCACCTTAGTTTAATTTGTATTTTAATATGATTAGAGACCCCCTCTTACTATTGTCAATTCATTTTAAGAATTTTTAAGTGGCGCCGTTAGGCTACCGAATTTTTATAAGAGATTCTTTCTCCCTTGTCATTTTAAAAGTTCTATTTTCATGTGAAGTCTTTAAAGTTCATTATTCTTATGTTGGTGTATGATCTCTATATTCATAATAATTTCATTTTACATTAAAATGATGAGATACCCTATTTGATCTCATCAATCCATTTTAATAATTTTTAAGTGGCGCCGTTAGGCTGCCGAATTTTTATAAGAGATTCTTTCACCCTTCACATTTTCAAAGTTATATTTTCATGTAAAGTCTTTCAATTTCATTTTTCTTATGTTAGGTTATGATATATATATCAATCATACTTTAATTTTATGTTAATATGATGAGATACCCTATTTGATCTCATCAATTCATTTTTAGATGTTTTAAGTGACGCCATTAGGTTGCCGAACTTTTATAAGAGAAATCTTATTTTTGTCTTCCTTTAAAGTTTTTCATTTCATATGGTATGTCTTTTAAATTTCATTACCATGTTCTTATATCCTTTATATTATGTCCCTATACTGTTTTCTGGATCATTTATGAGTGGGTAACCCATGTCCCCTCTCTTTTCAATCTTTTTTTAAAACCCTATAACATATCCATTATGCTGCTGAATTTTCGTCTCGAAATGTCTCTCTCTTTTTCTCAAATTATTTTATTTTATTAAGTGAATACTCAAAGATCTTTCTTATACAAGTTTATTCACATATATATCAAAATGTTCTATTTTAATTATGGTATTTTTATACATGAAATCCACTTTCCTTTTCCTTGGGTTTAAAATGACATAAAGATCATGTCTTAAAAGTAGTTTTTAAAAACATTATGATTATGAAATGAAACCCATTTATTTTATGCAATATGGGTTATTTATGAAATTTTTTATGATTATATATGCGGCTCACATGATAATAAAGACAAATTTAAGGGTGTTCCCTAATAACACTCCAATGCATTGGGTAATGATGTAATTTCTAGGGATTACAATTTCAACGATACCTTGGTGAATAACATTGGTAATTTTGTTTAAATGACACCTTAGAGATTGACCTTGGTGATATGTTCATGATTTTCTAAGTTAAATGTTTTAGCCACATCGTTAAGTTATAAATCATGTTATTTTCATTATGATATTCCTCATGATCTCTTTCTCAAGCCTTAAAGTTATTTATCATGTCTTTATTGATGTATCTCAAGTTCACACGTAAAATGTTTCCCTTGTTTCCCTTACTGGGCCTTCTTCTCACCCTTTCCTTTGATATATTTTTCCAGGTTATGAGATGCAGTAATGAACTTAGGATGAAAAAATTAAGAATCCTTTAAAGTGTTTAAGGAGAATTGTTTTATGTTGTCATGTATTAAGTTTTCGGTTTCCAAGGCACTAAACCTTAAAGATACTCGGTTTTGTATAATGTAATGAAAGTTTATGTGATAAAAAGGAGAGATGTTATAGTTGGTATCAAAGGATGGTTTAATTATTTTTGGAGATTAGGGTTTGAAAACTTTATATGGTTTCTTAATGAAAATATTAATATAGGAAAACATCCTTGTATTTTGGTGAAGTATTGAGTATGTGGTTTCCAAACAAATAAATCCCGGTCTAGATACGATCAAGTAGAGGTGGCTCTAGAACAGATATACCTAGAAGTGAAAACTCTAACAAGGTATTTTGGGATTGACCCAGGGTAACCTAGTGCACAACAAAAAGCCTTGATGCACTCTTGGTTTGACACTCCTGGGGGATATGCTTTAGTAAATTCATAAGCTTGTTATAAAAAATTATTAAAGGAATAAAGATAAAATAAAATAAAGATTCACATAAGAATATTTGATCATGGATAACCTAGATTAAATCCCAGGGGATCACAAGTTAGGATATTATTTTCTTTTAAAATTTTATCCTTCTATGCTTAAATTTTCATTTTCATGATTATTGGCTAAGTATTTAATACCCCCCTAATTATACTTTCTTTTCTTAGTTAATGCCGGGAAATAGAAAAACATGTCCCAAAAACCAATGTGATAGGAAATGTGATGATTACTCTATGAATATGATAGAGATGATGAGAGATCTGGTTGAAAATATTGTGATTATGCCAAACCAGCTATCAAAAATCAAAATTAATAATTGGTACCTAGTTGAATGCCCAAATTCATCCAGGAAGAGGAAGATGAAGTCTCAAGGATGTTCATCTGATAAAGGTGATAAGGGAAAGAATACCCAATTTCTTTTGTGCAAAAAGTGTGCAAAGAGGCACCAAGGACTATGTCACAAAGGAACCAGGAGATGTTTTAATTGTGGGATGATATGGCATAAAGTAGCTAATTGCTTTAAAAAAATGGATAATGTGATGAATGCAGATAAGGTTTAATCTAATGTACCTTATACTATTCAATGTCGTAAATGTGGAGAAGTTGGACATTATCAAAGGTGATGCTCTCTTGGAAGGGATAAGAAGCATGATGAGAATCAACAATATTCAAGGACAAGGGAACAATGCAAGTCCTATGCTGAGATGGATCATGATGACTGAAGTACATGTAACTTCTTCGCAATAATTGTCTATGTCATGTTTTATTTTAGTTCATGATCTGTGATCATATCTTTAATGTTTTCTAAGAACATCGATTCACTACCTAAGATGGGTTTATATCATTAAGGAAAACATCTATTTTTATGTATCACATATTGATGTTGTGAATCTGTTATTCTTGAAAAAAATATTAGGGGATTAAAAGATGAATATTATTTTGGAAGATGTTAACTAATTTTGGAACCCTATATGATCAAGGTAAATAGATTACTATGGTATTTTCTTTGAGAAGTAAAGGTTGACTTATATTTTGAAGAATCGATGAATTTAAGGTGAACTTATGGTAATTTAGGTTACTAATGGAAATGATTAACCTATCTTGGGGAAAATGTGATTATGTTAGTTACTTTTTTTATAAGATGTTAAGAGTGGTTGATGTTGTTTGGAGATGAATGATAACGTTTATCATAAAAGACTATGTTATTAAATCCTTCTATGTTTTGGGTTCCAATCTTAGTTTGGATTATTCTGAAGAATTTTGAAGATGATTGTGTATTGAATGGTCTTTTTGGAACTTTGGGTACTTTTGTTGAATTTTGGAGATTAATAGTCATATTTCTTTTTATAAAGGATTATCCTTTTTGGGGATTATATGATCTCATACTAACCATTTTAGTTTTAGTTGATGACTAAAGGCAAGGGAAAAATATAGTTATTATTTTGTGGATTATGTGATTCTTAGAAGATGATTCTTGTGCTTTTGATGAGACCAAGTCCTTTTGAATGCTTATTTTTTGGAGAAAAGATTAGTCTTGGTGGAAACTTATTAAGGGATGAAACTCTACTTGAAGGTAAGTATATTTACTTATATTTTTATTCTATGTAGTAAATGATTTTCTAAAAATTATGAAAAGGGAACATAAAACAAAAAAGTTTTTGGTTTACGTTTCCTACTGGGTAATCAAAGACCGTTTAACACATCTTAAGTTTGTGATCTTCTTGTGGTTAACTTTCTCCTAATCATGTTTTCTATCACTCTCCATCAGAACCTGACCCTTTGTTTTCTCTTCAATATCCATGTTTTCCAACATGGAATCCTAGTATGGGTTAACACGAGTGACATTTTACTTCGCTTTATTTCTTTTAAAGTAATAGTTTTACTGACTCTTTTTCCAATGTCGGACTTTCAATGAAATTTCCAAGCCCAATTTTAAAATTGCGAGGATGCAATTTCTTAAGGGGGGAAGATTGTAACGACCTGCAAATTTTGCGTATATTTTGTTCCCAAATTTTTGTTGGTTATTTTGTTTTTTTCATTTAATAAAATGAGTATAATTAAAATGAGACCATTGGGTTTCAACTATTATATGACCGTTGGTCAATATGACCATTGGAAACTAAATGTTACAATTATTTTCTATAAATACAAGTGATCATGATTAATTAATATAGAAAGAAGATTCGATGTCCCCATCTAGTAGTATCGGGCTGATCGAATCCCATCTGACAGAACTCGAGAAGGAGGTAGCACCTTTGGGCTTTGTTCTGGACCAAACCCAAGCCGAACTTCATCATGTGAAGCTGTAATGGAATCAAATTCGTGAGAACTTCATGCTAATAGAAATCACTACTCGGGCAATGTTGGATGAGCCGCCCCAAGATTCTATCACCCTAGCACACGTTACTCTTAGGTCCTATGCTGGTGTTATAAGGGGCTATGTAACGAGACCGTAATTGCCTTGTGTAATCCTTTGATTTAAATAAAATTTGTGATCTCTTCTTATGGTGAAGTTTGTGAATCTCAAGTGTTCGGATAAATATACGATGTATATTATTGATGAATTTTGGAAGAGGATATTTTAAAATATTTATTTAAACCTTAAATAAATTAAATTTTTTTAATTATTTTCAAAAAATGGTCTTCTACAGTTGTGTTCAGTATGAAATTTAGAGTCTAATAAGATCAACATTATTTTTGATGAATAGTGAATTATGAATAGAAATTTTATGCTTATGATTAGTAATGTGACCAAATGGATTAGTAATCTCACATAAATAAAGTATTAATATAATTTAGGCACCTTGATTAAGTAATGTGATTCAATAAAATAGGTAAATAGTTGTTTCAGAAATTATTAGTCAAGTATTAGTTTTTTCAGGTGAATAAGGTTTTTTAATTAAAAATTCAATTAAAAATATTTATAAAAATATTTTTATAAAATTGAGTTCATTTTTGAATTCAGAGAATCGTTATTAGGTTATGGTGATTTTTGGGGATTTTTCTGAAATAAATAAATTTTTGGTGAAAAGTGAAAATAAAGTTTTTAGTTTTGAGTGTTTAATGACATCATTAAAGATGTAATAATTATGTAATCATTCTGGTCGACTTATGAATGTTAATATAAGCTATTACGTGCCCCAAGTGGCCAATACCATGGGCAAGCCCATGGGTTTTCCAATACCACCGATGAGGTGTCCCTTGGCCATTAATGACTTGTCCCCTCACTTCCCTTATAAATACCAACCCCTTCCCTCATTAATTTCATTTAAAAATCCTCATCAACAAAGTTATGGTCTACTTACCCCCCAAGGTGTCCTCCTAAGGTTCCCTAAAGCCTCCTAATGTCCCGACCTTCAATCTTTCGAAGTTACTCTTCAAGGTAAGGGATCCTACCTCTCTCTTTCTTTTCAAGTACTCTCTTTTATGTAATTTCTTTTATGATCCATGTTCTTATGTTGGAGGATGTTATTTTATATTAACCTTACTTTATTTTTTATTTTCATATGATTAGAGACCCCCTCTTACTCTCGTCAATTTATTTTAAGAATTTTTAAGTGGCGCTGTTAGGTTGCCAAATTTTTATAAGGGATTCTTTCACCCTTCTCATTTTCAAAGTTCTATTTTCATGTCAACTCGTTCAAGTTACTTTTTATTATGTTGGTGAATGATATCTATATCCATCATACTGTCCTTTTATGTTCATATTATGAGAGAAACTATTTTATGTCATCACTTCATTTTATGAATTTTTAAGTGGCGTCGTTAGGCTGCTGAATTTTTATAAAGGATTCTTTCACCCTTATCGTTTTCAAAGTTCTATTTTCATGTTAAGTATTCCAAGTTCCTTTTTCTTATGTTGGGGTATGATATATATATATCAATCATACTTTCCTTTTATGTTCATATGATGAGAGACCCTATTTTATCTCATCAATTCATTTTTTTAGAAGTTTTAAGTGACGCCGTTAGGCTGCCAAACTTTTATAAGAGAAATATTATTTTTGTCTTCCTTTAAATTTTTTCATTTTATATGGAATGTATTTAAAATTTCATTACAATGTTCTAATAACCTTTATATTATGTACCTCTACTATATTTTGGATCATTTATGAGTGGTTAACCCATGTCCCCTCTCTTTTCAATGTTTTATAAAACCCTGTAACATAGCCATTATGCTGTAGAATTATTGTCTCGAAATGTCTCTATCTTTTTCTCAAATTATTTTATTTTACTAAGTGAATACTCAACTCTATTTCTTATATAGGGGTATTCCCATATATATCAAAATGTATTATTTTAATTCTGGCATTTACATACATGAATCCCACTTTTATTTTCCAGGGGTTTAAAATGACATAAAGATCATGTCTTAAAAGCAGTTTTTGACACGTAATGATTTTGAAATGAAACCCATTTATTTTATGTTATATGGGTTATTTATGAAATTTTTGATGATGATATATTTTTCTCACATGATAATAAAGAAAAATTTAAGGTTTTTCCCTGATATCGCTCCAATTCATTGGGAAATGATGTAATCTCTAGGGATTACAATTTTAACGATACCTTGGTGAATAACCTTGGTAATTTTTTTAAATGAAACCTTGGGGATGGACCTTGGTGATATGTTCATGATTGTCTAAGTTAAATATTGTAGCCACATATTCATGTTATGAAACATGTTCTTTTCATTATGATATTCCTCATGATCTCTTTCTCAAGCCTTAAAGTTATTTATCATGACTTTATTGTTGTACCTCAAGTTCACATGTAAAATGTTTCCCTTGTTTCCCTTACTGGGCCTTATACTCACCGTTTCCTTTGATCTATATTCCTAGGTTATGAGATGCAGTAATGAACTTAGTATGAACAAATGAAGAAGCCTTTCAAGTGTTTAAGAAGAATTTTTTTTATGTTGTCACATTTTAAGTTCCCGGTTTCCAAGACACTAAACCTTAAAGATCCTAGGTTTTGTATAATGTAATGAATGTTTATGTGATAAAAAGGCGGAATTTTTTACATGTAATTGTCAAACCCATTGAGAATGACCTTATATTTCCATTAAATCATTGTAATTTCACCATAGATTTATTTCTAAAATGTAGGAACTAATTCCATATTCAATTATTCGAAAACTACTAATTGTATAATTTCAGGCACACTGAAAGTCAGTTTAGACACTGTAAATATTATTATATAGATATCCATATATTTGACTTCCAAGAGCTTATTGATATCTTAAATAGGTAATTTTATGTTAACAATTTACCTTGGAAGAATTTTTTTTGGGATGGAATTTCATTTGGTTGATTAATAGAAGAAAAATATTTATGTGAAATATTCAAAATATATTATGTTAATTTTCTTATTCTTGTTCCATTTCCTAAATATTCTGGTTTTTGTTATAGGTCATAGATGTTTGAAGTAGGTATAAGGTTGATTATTATGATCCATGGAAACTTTAAGAAGGTATCCGTGATGGGTTATATTTTTTTTGTCCTGTAAAAAATTATCATTTTAGACATCAAATGATGCATTGAGGGAGGAATCGAAGACAACAATGGTTGATTTGGAAACAAACAGGCTGAACCGGACCCAAAACCCACTAAAAGGACTTGATTTAGGAAGGTCCAGTGATTCCTGAAATACAAAATTCATAAAACCTAGAGCGAATCATGATGAAATTCCAACATCTTTGAATACGTGGATCCATCATGCAATATATATCTCTAATTATACAATGCTTATTAATACCCCACTTATCTTGCATTCTAATGTCATCCAACCCTTGGACTTCCATCTAAATATCCCGACTTGTGAATATCTAACCTTCATAAATTCAAAGATACATGTATCTCCACAAGTAGTGATCCCTAATAAATGAACTCTAATGGGTCCTCCAAATCACAAAATCAAGTCTTGTCCAGTAAAAACAACATTCATGTTAGAAGCATATGATTCGTGGAACTCTGGGTTCCATGAGAACCCTATATTTTATGATACCCCTTACATGGATGCCCAAACATAATACTTATTCTATACACACATGTCTCCCAAATGTTTCAGCTTTGTGAACCCTCTAACCATTGTGAATCCCACTCCCTTAGCCCATGCCAAATGAATCCTTTTAGAAAACAACGATTTGATAAATTTGAGTGATCATGGACCCCATGCCCATTTAAATTAGAGTCACTCATCCCCAAACCATATAATATTTTAGGATCCTTATGCCAAATTGCTTTTTTCTAAGCATGGTCTAGGTAGCCTTTTTACCTTCTGCTAAAAAGAAAAGAAAACCTCATATCAGGGCCCTTGTTTGATACATGAAATGAGAATTCCCCATGTCTTTTTTCTACCAAAAAATAACCAGTTCATTGGATGGATAATCCCAAAAAATTAGTTCATCTAATGAAACAAAAAAAATTCACCCTCATTGACCATAGGTCGCATTATTATACACTTCATTCCTCCCATCAAAATAGTGAATGGGAAGATTCATGTGGAAACCCCAACGACGTCGAAGGTGAACGAATTTTAACTACACAACACAAACATATGAGCTTTAATAATTTAAACATAATAACACTAATGTTATAGAATCAAGAAAATTATCTTCATATCAAAATGTTCTAGTCATATGAAATTAAAATCCTTGATAATTTCCTCAACATAAGATGATAAACTATATACATACCTTAACTGATGAGCATGTGATTCCATTTGTGAAGATCACTAGATTCCTTGTTTAACGAGTTTGAGATACCTCATCCGATGAGTATGATACAATCAAACCATCCCCTTGTAAAATTTTATTCATAATCCCTACACCATCCCTTTTTTTCTCCTTTAGTTATATAAGAGTCCTTAACAAACGATGTTAAACTGTATGGTAAGGTCTTGTCACATGACCAGAAACGGTAAAATCAAAATACATGTCTTTTGATCTATATTTCTTAATAGGGTATATATGACACCACTCTGTGGTCTAAACCCAACATTTCCATGTACCAATAATCTTTTTTCTCCCTTTCATGGATGGAAAGATAGTGGTGACTTTACTATATTCAAAATAAGAGTATCTATCCCATATCACCTCCCCCTTGGGATCTGAAAACTCTGAATCCCAATCATATCACTAGATTACACTGAACCTCCCATAAATACCTAGTCCCCCTATATTTTTAAGTTTCCAAAGGGGTATAACACATGCCCAACTCAGTATGTGATGTGAGTATATTAGATGCACCACGCCACTAGACATTGATTTTGTTAGCATCCACCACTGGACATTAAACATTGATCGCCCTCACTAGGTTGTATACATATACATAGAAAATATGTGATGTGAATATTTGGATGGTCCCCCATTCAAATTTAAACCATGAGTTCCCTTACTCAGCTATAAAATTACACTTACCCTAGTATAAGATGACTGTATTGGGAGGCTCCCTTATCAGAATTTGAATTTATAAGAACATTTATTAGGTTGTAAACCTATTACCCCTCCTTGTGCATCAAAACCCTAGCCTTAGGTGATGATCCTAGGGAAACTTAAGTGATGATCCTAGGAATACTATTTTATGAGTATATGATCTCTTCTTCCTATCTCAGGAGGTGAGTCTGGGATTCTACCACGTGTGATGACCATGAGATTCCTAGGGTGACAGGATTAAGAATCCCCTATATGAGGAGTATAGGATCAATTTTTCCTCTCCCAGGAAAAAAGATTTGGATTCAACCTTATGTGATGAGGTACAATGTGTCAACACTCCCACTGAGTTGACATCCACCTTAGAAACCCCTTGGGTAGATCTGGACTACAAATTCATCATACAAATCCGCTTGTTAGAAGAAACAACTACATATTATGGGAACAATTTCATTCTTCCAATGAAATAGAAATGACTATAAATTCCATCAAATTATTATTAGTCGAAGTCACTAGAGAACTATAAATACACACTCCCATTTTATACTATATGTTTTCCCCTGTTCATTGACTCAGTCCATAATCACATATTTCGAAGGGTTAGATTGACCCAATGAGAATCTACCCATCACCACTATTTTGAAATCAATGGTGGAATCCACCATTAAGAACCACATGATATTTCATCATCATCTTTTGTTTCCATGGTATTCATTAATTTGGAAGGATAGGAACCCACTAATGAGTATTACTACACTGCAAAAGTAGTTGAAAATGTTGCATCATGGTCTCATGTCCCCAGAGATTCATATCCTTCCTCTAATACTCATGTTTTTGATTATGAAGATTATTTGGCGGAGAACCCTCCTACCTTTGAGGAAGGGGTTTACACCACTATAATTAAATTAAAACAAGTAAATATCATCATTGAGTAATATCCATGGACAATGATAATTAGAATTTTCATGTATCCTGATGATTAGTAGCAACACATGTCATTCCTGAAACATCAATATGTTGTTTTTACTTGTAACTTTAAAAAAATTACATGGTTTAATCACTAGGTTTTTGTACAATACATTTTCCTTCCTAATTTCCACCATGGTATCAAAAAGGATCCTAAGAAGATGAATCCATTATATGGAACCATGGTTGAGAGTGAAGTTGATAAGCTTATAATATAAAATTTTATTAGGAAAGTTGAATACCGAAAGTATATGGATAACATTGTCCCAATCAGGAGGAATAAATGAATAATTTGTGTTTGCGTTCACTTCTAAGACCTCAACTGTCATTTTCCAAAGGACAGTTTCCCCATCCCTATGATAAAACTATTGATTGGTGAAACTTCCAGCTTCCATACCCTATCCTTCATGGAAAAATATTCTAGGTACAATAATATCTAGATGGAACTTTATGATGAAGATTCCACCACCTTCATGTCACATTAGATATATTTTGTAACTGAGTGATTCCATTTGTTTTAAAGAATGATAGATCCACTTATCAACGTTCCATGAAACACATTATTAAAATTATCCTCGAAAAACTGGTGGAATATCATGTGGATAATTTTGTAGTTAAATAAAACCAACACCTGAAAAATATAAATGATATTGAGAAAGTGTTTGAAAAGATCTATTCTCATTACCCGAAGATAAACCACTAGAAGTGTTCATTAAGGGTTATCTCTGAGAAGTTTTTCAATAATTTTCCATGTACAGAATCATTGAGATTGTTCTAGAATAGATCAAGGATATTATCCAAATACCACGACTACCCAATCTATAGGAGTTGTGGGGCCTCCATGTCCATTTATGCTATATTCAGTGTTTTTTCCAACATGGAATGTGAATTCAATACCTTATTAATGTTCACGGGTAAAGGTTTCACCTATCAATGGGATAAGTAATTCGAAACCACGTTTGATTCCATTAAGTTTTATCTTATATAACCTCTGTTTTGGATTTCTCCCATCCCATATAACCCACTCTTTAATATTTTTTCCACCCTGGAATTATCCTTTGACACCCTATTATCCTATAAGAACAACATGGGAGTGGAGATAAATCATTAATATTTTAGTACCATGCTTTATGGACCTAATGCAAGATATTATTCCATAATAAAGAGTTATATCACATTAGTATTAATGGTTTAGAAACTATGAAAATATCGATAAAACCATGAGATATAGCTAGTATCCAGTTTTGAACCATTAAAGTACATCCTCAACTACACTATGCTGACTATAAAAAGGAACCACCAGGATTAGGGTAGAATCACTGAGAGGGTGGGTGGGTGAATCAGTGATCTAGTTTATTTTGAAGTTTACTTAGATAAAAAACCCTCATCACCAGTTGGAGTGAATCTTTATCTCTATACAAAACAAACACATGATGGGAAAATGAAATTTATAAGGTTTAACTCTCAAAACGAGAAGGCTAGTCATTGGCATGATCTAGATTTTACTGATACCATATGAATCACTAGTTTCAACATGTAGTTACAACAAGAAGGGTTAATCATTGTAGACATGTTACAAAAACTATCTCAAATGTAATAGTTCTTCCCACATAATTACAATGATATATAAATTTATATCAATAAGAGTAAATCCTTTTAAAACCAAACCTCTATTTTTCGATGTGGTGATGCTCTTCCACTTCTTCGTCAACCTGAATAAACTCAAGTATGAGCTCGTCAAGCTATGATAATTTTCATAGACCATTATTTTTATTCTCTCTTATTATATTATTTCTAAATTCTTTCTTAGTTATCTCTTCTTATTATACATATTCATTTCATTTTACATTATCAATTACAAATCATTAAATCTAACTCAAAATTTCAAATTACAATTTAAACCAATGATCTCTTAGAACCTAATAAAAAAATAATACTTCATTTTGAGCCATTGTATTTTGTTGGAAATTATTGATACCTTTTAGACCAATGAAAAATTCCTCATAGATTTAGTTATAGAGACATTGGATTATCTAAGCATCCATATCAGCAAAATTACTTCTAATTGATTCAAAACCCCTAACATGAATTTCACCACTGTGTGGTGACAATTTTAAGTTGTTTTGTCTTGAATGTTATTATCACCATGGGATTAGTATACCTAGGTCTAGAATTTGTTTCCTTTCACCATTTTATAATGACCACATATTGTAAGACCATTGACATTGTCAACCTTTTAGGCCATTTTTTACATCCACAGTCACTAAACCCCATGGTGACCACCACATAAATTTTTAGACAGGGTCATTTTTTATAGAAACACTCACATTTCATGTTACTATATTTGGAACACCATCCTCCTCCATGTCTGAATGGTTCCTCCTTGATAGCATGGTCCCATGGCACACTAGATCAACAACGATCCCAAGTATATGACCAGTAGGACTTTGGAATTTTTTTTGAGATGGGTCCCATGTTTTGAAAATGGTTAGTGTTCGAACCTCATTTATTTATCCTCATCCCTATAAAAATGATAATTTAATATATGTTTCAAACATGTTTAGCAGTTATACACCATATTTACACCACCCCCTTTGATGTTCTAAATCTTTGGAATCTCCATTCACACTCTTCGCTCCCTTTATTCGTGTAGAAGTTAGCGCCCCTAGTATTACCACACTCATGAAATAGTGTACATTTTAAAAGAAATTTGAATGTTCTAAGATCCCCATCCACCAACCATAGTCAATATCATCTTGAACCAATCAATAAATGAACACCTTAAGTGTTCAACCATTATCTGACACTATCATATAAACGATAAATCACATGGTCATCCCTTTTTTGTAGCACCAAGTATGACTCACATGATATTAGGGATTGGTTGTTGGTTATATCATGAGTATGGTTATAATGTGATAGTAAAATGGGGAAAGAGAAATATTTACATGAATGCAATAAAGTTTTTAAAAAAGAATCTTCATTAGTTGGTGAGGGTCAAAAACACACTTGAGCCTCTCTTATGCCCTGAAAAAAAAATTCCCCTATGACTCTACTGCAAAAATTGAGCGGTTGAGGTTAGGTATCCTTTTCCACATGGACTTTAGTGCTTAATGTAGCTTCACAAAATCTGCTTCCTCCTCCTCATCCGTGGGGTGAAGAAAATCATTGTGGATCTTTGCTCAGTCCTATTTAGACTAATACTTAACTATATGAGATACCACCTCCTATTATTGATCATCAACCACTACCAGATGACCCTTAAATAAGATGATTACCTCTACTTTAGCATTGATGAAGTTTGTGCACTCATTCACCTACTTTCCTTGATGTTTAATTCCTTGATCGACCTCCTGGAGCTTCCTGGTGCTATGAAATTTCTTCTTGTTCTAGGAAACATTATGTTATGTCTCCCTAAATGTATCATCTTAATAAATTATTCAAAAACTAGTGTATAAAGAGAATGTTCATCCACACCTTAGATGCTCAGGTTCTAAAACTAATGGGAAAGTAACCCCATCAGGATCACCGATTATGCCTCTGGGGTGTAAGTGATGAGGTGTCACTTGATACTCCATTCTATGAATTAGAATTTTTTGTTATCTTTAGAAATGTCAGACCCATATTCTTCTAGGTCCTCCAATGTTGTAAGATCATATTCCCAGTAGGCCAAGAATACTAAAATGGTAGGATCCTCCTCCAAGATTCTCTTTCTTGGGTCAGGCTTCATGTTAAGAAGTTGACTGTATTCCTCTGAACCTATGTCAACATCACCACCTTCACGAGCATCGAGATCTACACCACCAGTGGTGTCACCTATAACCATAGTAGGCTACCCTCCCATGACTAAGGCTGGGCCAGTTTGGATTATCAGATCCCCACAATTTGGAACAACCTTCATAGAAGGTTCCCTGGATTCCCTAGCCATATCCTTTTTATGGGAACATTCTCACTCAAGTAGTAATAAAAGAAATCATGTCGGTTAGTTTGAGCAATGATTATATATGGGGTGACACATAGATATTGTAAGGGTGAAATAATTACATAGGGTGAGTTTTTGGGAAAGTATTGGCCCCAGAGTATTGATAAGGAGATCAACTAAAAGAGACCCATAGACACCGGTCAAACTTTTATGGATGGAACCATACCCCCCAGTACTGGTTGAGAAGAAGATTCATGAGAACAAACAAACATGTTGACACTAAATCACTGTGAATGTTTTTAAAGGGTCCAAGTGGATTAATATTTTTTCATACCTTAATGTAGAGGGATCTCAATAATGAGACACCATGGGAGACCTTCTTCCCCAGATATAGATGCCACCATTGGGATTTTAGGATACCATCCCTCATAGATGAATGAGAGTATTGGGGGATACAAGAACAATAGTTTGACCTTCTTGATGAGTTTTTCATTTGCTCCAACCCCAGAAAAAGGTCATAGATCATGCTCTATATCACTTAATGGAGAACCCACATCCCATACAATAGGGTCTCTTTATCCACCTTCATCCTGCTCTAATGAAAGAATAATCCTAGTTAGAGCCTATGAAAAAAGAGGTCATGTACTAGAAAAGACAAGTAAGTTGAAAATCTTACCTCAAGGAGATTAACTAGGTCAAAATCATCTATAGGGTTTATTTCACCACTCTCCCATGGAATAACATGATTTGAGCCTGAAGCCCATGATTCTATTTCACTGAAGCCCTATGTGTCATCAACAACCAATGCCTCCTTAGTTGATTCTTCATATGATGGAATCTCCTCTCAGTCAGTCTTGGAAATGAACATCCCCTTCACCAAGAAGAAGGGAAGATCAAGTCCCCCACATTGAAGAGAAAAGTAATACTTGGATTACATGTATTAAAATCTCTTTTGTAAAAAAAAACTTAGAAATGATCCTAGTGTTACACACCTTGTATCTCAATCCCTTCTGGGGTCAGCATCCAACATAGATACTCCACCAGTAGGTTCATCATTAGCATTCCCTAGTCTGCCCAAAATGCTGGGAATGTAGCACTAGTATTTTTCTCTAAGATATGTCAAATATTTTTACTAGTAGCCTCACTGGCTACACTAGTTCTATTATGGGAGATATCTTCCTACTAATATGACTACTTCTAGGGAAGGCCCTACCCTCTAGGAGGTGTGGGTGCAATAACACCTTTCACCCCCTTTACTACAACTCTAGATCAAGATGAACCTAGCACTTGGATAGCCCCTTAAAGATAAACCCACATTTCAACTTTCAATTATGACACTTATCTTTCGTGTGTGATTACCCTCACATGCTATAATGTAGAATTGCACCCAAATATGTGGATAGCCAATTGTCTGTGTTTATCTAATAGAGGCTGAAATTGACATTGGTCATGGGTAGCATGATGGTTTACCAATACCCTTTAATATGAAAATCCACCATATATGATGAAGGATATACGGATACCCCTCCTCATGGACCACCATGTAGAATCTCTTCATCGGTGGCTTGATTCATATTAACTATCGGGAAAATAGAGGAGTGTAAGACTCACAATATTTGGTTTCATCAATCCTGGATACCAATACTCCTCCTCGGATGGTCTATAGGTATTCCCTCTACTACAGTGTCCCATTAAGGTTTTCCACCATCTTGCCAACTGGGGTTGAAAACTAGTGGAAGTTGTCTTTCATGTAGTATTTGATCCCAATTGTGACCCTGAATTCACTAAGTTATGCTAGATGAACCATGAAAATTTCGATTAGTGAGGGTTGAAGAACAAAATTCCTAAGGGTGATGGTATCTAGAAATTAATATCCACTAATGTATGCTACAATCTAGCCATGGATAAACTATAATGGGATGAAAATATTTATGGGAATTCTCCACCTTGCCACATGGCCCAAATGGATATAGAGTTGGGCTAGCATCGATACCATAAGATTCACCTAGTTACTAGATTCCATGATCGCTACTATCACAAGTATCCCTGGATTTAGGTCCATGCATGCATCTATAAATAGATGTATCAAACCACTGAGGAAGGCGTCCAAGAATATAGCATATCAAAATATTTTCTACTATCCTTCCACCATACTATTGCCCCACTGCTCATAGTCTCCACCTCCAAGATCATACAGTATGATCCCGACTTCCTCCTTTTCTATGACACCTAAAACTACTTTGTCCACCCTAGTATTTTCATGGATGGGTACTTCTTTAGGAACATACCCACTATGTCTTGAATGCAATGTCCTTTTTGAGGGAGTGGGGGGGGGGGTCCATTACTTTTTTCAACACCTCCAAAAGGAGTTGTATTAGAATAGGTGTCTGCTACTTTCCAACCCAAACATTTATCACCATAAGATACTCATCATTCTGAAACCCTTTTAGCAGGATTCAAAAAATTTAATTCACAACCCACAAGCTGATTCCTGCCTCCTAATGGTGAACATGGAATGTGTTAGTATCTGGAGACCAATGAATGAGGAGCTTTGGTAATTCCTCATATTGGTGGTACATATGTAACTGAGAAATCCACAATTCATCATACAATCTGATACGGTACATATCAACCCCATTATCTTGGAAGTTGAATCAAAACCAATACTCCCATTCCCACTCATTAGTGAAGTTGACCATGGTCCATATATCCCAGTCCTTGTCCTAGCCCTTACTTTTATCATGGATGATGCTTTGGAAGATATTGGCATAGAAACTTAAGAAATCTTTAGACATAGGTTTCTCCCTAGTAACTATCCTCATCCATCTACTTAGCATGGATGTCACGAACCAACCTGAGTCGACCCTGAACCGGTCACTCGAGTTGACCCGCGACATATCCCAAGGGGCTTTCCCAATCTCTATGGGCTGACAACTAGTGTTGGGCATCAAAACTAAACAAGTGGGAATGATTTGGCCCATAAATTAATGAAAAATAAATAAACCAAAACTGAACAATGGAAATGAAAACTAGGAGCAGTGAGAAAACAAAGTCGTACATACCTCCATGTGACCCTATGGGTCACCACCAACCTCAAACCAACGTCGTGATATGGTGACTGAATCCAAGAAAGGCGCAATAACCAAGGCTAAAAAAACAAAGGTAAAACTATAGGCATGAGTAATAACACTCAGTAGGCATGCCCAACCAATCTATTCCAATATTTATTTCCTTTAAATAAAGGATCCATCAATTTCAGGTTTGAAATACAATATATAAAAATAAGTCTTTCTACATGTTACTCAAAAGAAAAGTACAAGTCATTGCCCTTATTCATTTCTCAAAACCCAAATCAATCTTTTAGTGAGAAATTAGCATTTTCAAAGGGAAAGTGTTGTTTATATTTTCATATTTTTAAAAAGAGGAGTAAACCCTTTCATTTGAAAACAATTTTTTGAAACCTAATCAAAACCAGTTTACCACTTTCCAAGGAATGCAATATACAAAAATGCACAAAAGAAAACACACAACAAGGGCAATGTAGGTACACACATAAGCATCATAATCACTACTACAAGCAAAAAAAATCCGAGTAGACATATTTGAACCCAAGAGATCAAGAATAATCCAGAAGACACTAATACATGAGACCTCATCCTCATTGACATGTCACACATGATGAAATAAAAACTCTCAAAACGCTCGGCCATCCTTTCTCAGGCAGGCTGAGGGAAAATCCCATAGCAATAAAACCAATATATCCACCTACTATGGGCCACTGGTCAGTACCATAACCTACCAGTGTAGCAATCATTCTCAGAATATTCTCTCAATATGCCAGGTTCCTATGTCTCAAGTATTTAAAAATGGGGTGAGCCAACCGATGCCAGCCAAGCATCCAATCATGAATATATATAATAATATTGCACGACAGGACTCACCCCGAGTCACACCAAAGAATATGTCGCTCGCCTTTCTACCATTGAACATAGGGAAGTCCTACACAATGGAACCCCATAACATATAACTCATCCAAAGAAAAGGGACCACATCCGAGGAGAGTTTTCGTGAGATAACTAGTTTTACAAAAGTTCCAACTGGGCCTCGCATGATTTTTTCATGCCAAACCCTTTCTTATGAACCACACACACACCACATGGAAAACCAGAAATACACTTCGAAACCCATTTAAGAAACAAAAACCAGAATTTTAAATCTAAAACATGTTCACAATGGTCAAAGGGTCATTTCATCGGGAAATTAATGTGAAAACATCATCAAATCATTTATTGAAACCCACTACAAGAAAAAAACCACTCCAATTAAAGGTAGAAAGTTTACCAACAATTCTATATAAATAATTAATATTTGAACTAGGTTCAAAAAGTAAGAAATAAAGGATTCTTAAATTGAAAGGAAAATACATAGGGAGACCTACCTCAGAGAAAGAGGCGGACCAAGCCGAGACGCTTCGACTCTTGAAGCTTTCGATGAAAAATGCTCACACTAGCACACACATACATTCTCATACATTCACATATATACCATTAATACATTGGAAATATTCCACGTGCCATGAGAGAATATGTTCAAGGAAGATATATATATATATACATATACATATAAGTACATGTGTATGTGTGTGTGTGCACCACCATGAAGCCACCCAAGCATTAATTAATTAACCTAGAGAAACCAACGTTATTTAGAAACCCACAGTCCGTCCAAGAAAACAAGATCTAAAGAAATGCTATTTTAAAGTGAGTAATTTTAAACATACCTTTATGTCTTGAACACCCCAAATACATTTACCAAAAGCACTTCAAAAGCCATTTTCAATAATATGAAATTTTATTTTCCTTAAGAATTTTTCAAATGGGACTCACCCTTCTTATACTTCCTTTTTAAACCATTTTTAGAAACTGCACACAGAACCGGATTCATTTAGAACGCAATGAACTGTATAAGAAACTAGGATATTAAGAAAACACCATTTCCATTAAAAAAACCGCTTTCAATTTTCACAAACACCAAAACCATTTATCAAATGCGTTTACCATTCCTTAATAAATTTATGAAACCCCTTTGTAAAAACACACTATCAATGCACTCACATCTCAAGTTCCTTTGGAAAGACATTTCACACACTTTGTATAACCCTAAAAACAATTCCGAGAAGTAGCCTAATGAAGCACACATGAAAACATAACAATATCATTTAAAGAAACCTTTTTCATCATATAATCATGTCAAGACACTTTCGAAAAATATTTCACACCACATTAAACATCAAGTTTCACTATTAAAATCCAAAGGACATTTAACAAAACACAATTGAAAAAAAAACATAGACATAAAAAAACAACTTCAAAATTCATTTTTAGCAAATTCAACTATCGAAAAAACACCAACACACCACCAGATAATTAATATGTACTGTAAAACAATTAAGGAACCTAATTTAGAACATGCGAAACCAAGAAAGAGGATTTGAACCATACCTCGGATAGCGTCAACCAATCGAGACAAGCCGAACCGCTCCGCCTTCGACGGCTGTTGCTGGAACACAGACCCAAGGGTCCCAATAGATCAATCGCACACCCCTGGAAAAAAATAAAACCGAACCAAACATAACTAAATACATTAGGGTTTGGCCAAAAACAAAAACCCCAAAGAAGAATCACAAAAGGGTCTAATAATTACCGGTGGGAGAAAAGGGGAGGTCTACCGCACTATGAGGAGGGACGGCTGCTGGAGGTGTTGTGCACCGAAGTGGAGTCCGACCGGAGAGGTTGTTTCCGGTGAGGGAGGCACCAGAAAAGGGGGTTCGACCGGTGCTACGTGTCGGAAAGGGGTGTCACCGGATGGGGTCACGTCGGCAGGGAAGGGCGTCATAGAACGAGGCCGCACCAGAGAGGAAGTCCGGCCGGAGTGGGGTGGCGCTGGCGTGGAAGGCAGGTCGTGCAGAGGAGGGGGGGTCAAACCAGGAGGGGGATCGTGCGAGGCAAGGGGAAAACCGAGGGGGGGGGGGAGAGAATATATTGACACGCCACACTGGAAAAAAATGGGGGGTTAGGGTTTTGATTAATTTTGTTTAAACCTACTAACTTAACTAAATTAATAATAATAATATTAATAACAAATTGATAATAATGAGAACAATAATAACACTACTAATAAAAATAACCAAAAAAATATTATTATTATTATTATTAAAACTATAATAATATTATTATTTTATGGTTAAACATTCTTTCCTAAAACTCTATTTTATTAAATTCTTATTTTTCTTTATTTCATTTCACTTGAACTTTAATTAATTTATTTACTTGTTTTGGATGTCGGGCAACCACATGGCTTGCATTCCGTCAAGTGGGCGATCGAGCGAGCTACGCTCGAACCGTGCCACTTGACACTAACCACCTACCAAGTCAAACTGTGTGTTGACGCACAATTTTATATGTCGCGCGCAAGTCGCACGTCAAACCCGGTTGGGGTGTGACAATTCTCTCCACCACAGACACTTTATACCCCCAGAAAGTCACAAAGTCAAATGATATTCAAAGCTTGAGTTCATGCCCAAAAAAAGCCAAAAAGTAAAGTCAAGAGCCTCAGATTGATGATTCACTCCACAAGTCACACCTGACCGGTCATGGAGAAACCATGACACAAAATGAAGGGAGAACAAGAGAGGGTTCTCCCCACCACAAGAACTCGACTAACATCGAAACTTTAAAACCCACGCCCTCCAACCCTATGAGGGGATAACACGGGAACTCCCAACCTGAATATACCGAATTCTCCACTTGAGTTGAGCAGGACCACTGAGACTTAAATGGAACACCACTACCAGGACACCTGGAATATCGGGCCACCATAACAATGAACTCCCTTTAACAAGACCGCAAGAACTATGAATTCCCCAAACTGATTGAAAACTCCCCACACATCCAAATCCCCTATTACAAGCAAGACAACGCTTCCACTAAAACCCGGAACTCTCAGCATAATACAAAAACCCCCAACACTCTCATCTCCAAATGATCACTAATAAAACCAGGACCAACCCACACAAGGTCCAAATACACTTTTAAGAAAAACAAACGACTCTAGAGGCCACATTCAAAATAATGCTACTACTATGATCATGAAATAATAAGTTTATTGCACTATTACCACAAAAGATAAACTTAAAACTGCTGGAAAACTAGGACAAGGAAACCCCGAATATCTATATTCCAAGACGAAAGATAAAGAACCAAGTTAAGGTCTCACATGCCTCTGACGCTCTAACTGTGCGCGAGCTTCACCCCGAGACAAGAGGCTGGGGCTCTGATGGTTGAATCATATTAAGCCTCACAGTCAGACATGAACATCCCTCGATCAGAACTCCTTCGAACGAAAAATATTTCAGAACCTTTCCCAGTGACACGAACGGTCGCACAACAGCATGACTCTAGAGGGATGAGACAAAATGGATTGGGATGCTCGAACCAGAAACAGCAATGGCACATTATAAAGTAGTTTGACAAACCAGAAGTCGACACCGACAAAAAGGAATTTCTTCAAAAGTAGGTTCATCTCGTACACCCCGCTCGCTAAATGGCGAACCCTTATGAATGACAAGAGGCGCCGGATTTTACAAGCACTTGCGATCCTGATGTCGACTCCTTAAAGTGGCTGACACAGGCCTTCACCAACCACTGGCCTTGTTAACTACAGACAAGATCTCACCTTTTTTCGCCTTCAACTCCTCAGGTATGATCCATTGGGTGGAGGCAGACTTTAACACCTCCCACATCATCCCAACTCCAAGTATTATGAGACATCCACCCCCATTGGTCCAAAGATGGACCATTCACTAAACCCAAGACAATAAAAACTCTGACAAACTCGGGAGTTCCCAACCACCCTAAGACATTCTCTACTTCCCTCAACCCACTTCACTACCCCAAACGAACCCCGAATGCCTCGAAAGACAAGAAACACTCGATAGAAACCAGAATTGGGCACGACTCATTAACAGGTTTTTCGGAAATTTCTGGGTGGCATATTCAGAAATTGAAAAACAAAATCACAACTAGTATCAAGCAAAACTCAATCAAAAGAAACACCTTGAATAGAGACAACTGGCCTGGAATCCGAAACAAGCTTAAACACAACCAAAAGAAACACTTCAAGCCAAGGGTAACACTAATGAATCAAATATATACAAACACAGGTAAAATTAACTTTTCAAAATACCAAAACCCACTTTTCAAGAAAAACCAAGTCCTGAAATCATTTTTTTTCATTCAAGTCCATTTTAGAAAAAAACAAGCCAAGCCTTAAATTCCAAAACCCCACCCCTGGAATCCTATAAACCGCCGCATAAGCCTTCAACCCTTTCCATTCAAATCACCTGTACATATACGTCAATGTGCACTTCACATGTCTACCCACACATTTGTGGACGATTCTAAGGGATACCAAGGGTTTTAATTTCCGTTCCATTACCAAATCCAAAAAAAATCCAAAATGTTTCAGAACAAAACACTTACTCTTTAAAAACCCACTTCACTAATTTCAAAACAACTTGAAATAAATCCCCTTTTTACCCATTTTAAAACCATTAGAGAAAGAAAAATTTCAATTCAAAACCACCTTCATTTCCAAAAACCCTCTAAAACCAACCAAAATTACGATAGGGCACAAACAACAATGGACAACCGAAATGAAGAACTAGTGATAATGCCCAACCCGGCGACATGGTAGTGAACCATGCCCCAAGTAAGACATAACACCAAAGAACCTTGAACCGGTAACCTAGGCTCCACATGGGTAACAACTCCATGTGGGGTCACAGCGTGACACCGAGTCACCTCTATTGTTATCCCTCAATACAAAACAAAGACAAAAATCCCAAAACCTGGACTACCCCTGGTAGCTCAGGTCTCCTCACGAGTGGTGGTGATCAGGCAATGACCTGCAACCTACCGCCTAAGCCCCTACAGTCCTAATCTCCATCTACCGGACATCCTAAATAACAAGGGCCCCTTTGATACCATTTTTTCATGAACCAACCCGGGTCGACCCTGAACCGGCCACCCGAGTTGGCCCGCGACATGGTCCGAGGGTTGTTCCTGATCCCCACGGGCATGCAACTACTGTCGAGCATAAACAAAACAAGTAGGAATGATTTGGACCATAAATGAAAGATAAATAAATAAACAAAAACTGAAAAATGGAAACGAAAACTAGGAACAATGAGAAAACAAAGCCGTACATACCTCCATGTGACCCTATGGGTCACCACCAACCTCAAACCAACATCGCGCTATGGAGACTGAATCCACGCAAGGGGAAACAATCAAGGATGAAAAAAACAAATGTAAAACTATAGGCGTGAGTAATAACACTCAGTAGTCATGCCCAAACAATCTATTCCCATATTCATTTCCTTTAAATAAAAGATCCATAAATTTTAGGTTTGAAATACAATATATAAAAGTAAGGATTTATACATGTTACTCAAAATCAATGTACGATTCATTTCCCTTATTCATTCCTCAAAACCCAAATCAATATTTTAGTGAGACATTAGAATTTTCAAAGGGAAAGTGTTGTTTATTTTTTCATATTTTTACAAATAGGAGTAAACACTTTCATTTGAAAACCATTTTTCGAAACCTAATCAAAACCAGTTTACCACTTTCCAAGGAAAATAATATACAAAAATACACAAAATAAAACAAACAGCAAGGGAAATGTAGGTATACACATAAGCATCATAATCACTATTACAAGCAACAAAATCTGAGTAGACATAAGTGAACCCAGGAGATCAAGAATAATCCAGAAGACACCAATACATGAGACCTCATCCTCATTGACATGTCACACACGATGAAATCAAAACACTCAAAACTCTCGGCCATCCTTTCTCAGGCAGGCCAAGGGAAAATAACAAAGAAATAAACCCAATATATCCACCTACTATGGTCCACTGGTTAGTACCATAACCTACCAGTGCAGAAATCATTCTCATAATATTCTCTCAATATACCAGGTTCTCATGTCTCAAGTATTTTAAAAGGGGGTGAGCCAAATGATGCCAGATGAGCATCCAATCACGAATATATATATAATATTGCATGACAGGTCTCACCCCGAGTCACCCTAAAGAATTTTTCCCTCGAATTTCTATCATTGATCACAGGGAATTCCTACACAGCGGACCCCCATAACATATAACTCAATGAAAGCAAATGGACCACATCTGATGAGAGTTTCGGTGAGATAACTAGTTCTAAAAAAGTGCCAACCGGGCCTCACATGATTGTTTCATGCCAAACCCTTTCTTAAGAATCACACGCACACCACTTTGAAAACCATAAATACACTTCAAAACCCATTTAAGAAAACCAAACAATAATTTTAAATCTAAAACATGTTCACAACGGTCAAATGGTCATTTCATCAGGCAATTAATGTGAAAAAATGATCAAACCATTTATTGAAACCCACTACCAGAAAAAAAACCACTCCAATTCAAGGTAGAAAGTTTACCAATAGTTATATATCAATAATTAATATTAAAACTAGGTGCAAAAAGCAAGAAATAAATGATTCTTAAATTTAAAGGAAAATGCATAGGGAGACCTACCTCAGAGAAAGAGGTGGACCAAGCCGAGATGCTTCGAATCTTAAATATTTCGACGAAAAACGCTCATACTAGCACACACATACATTCTCATACATATACATATGTACCCTTAATCCATTGGACATATTCCCCGTGCCATGAGAGAATATGTGTAACTAAGATATATATATACATATACACATACATACCTATGTATGTTTGTGTGTGCACCACCAAGAAGCCACCCAATCTTTAATTAATTTACCTAGAGGAACCAAAATTATTTAGAAACCCAAAGGCCGTCCAAGAAAACAAGATATAATGAAACACTATTTTAAAGTGAGAAATTTCAAATAGACATTTATGTTTTTCACACCCCAAATACATTTACCAAAAGTACTTCAAAAGCCATTTTCAATAATATGAAATCTCATTTTCCTTAAGAATTTTCCAAACAGGCCTCACCCTTCTTATACTTCCTTTTTAAACCATTTTTAGAAACTGCATAGGGAATTGACTTCATTTAGAATGCAATGAACTATTTAAGAAACCTGGATATTAAGAAAACACCATTTTCCATAAACAAAACCACTTTCAATTTTCACAAACACCAAAACCATTTTCAAATGCATTTACCATTCCTTAATAAATTTATGAAACTCCTTTGTAAAAACACACTGTCAATGCATTCACATCTCAAGTGCCTTTTAAAATACATTTCGCACACTTTCCATAACCCTAAAAACAATTCCGAGAAGTACCCTAAAGAAGCACACATGAAAACATAACCATATCATTTAGAGAAACCTTTTTCATCATATAATCATGTCAAGACACTTTTGAAAAATATTTTTCACCATATAAAACATCAAGTTTCACTATTAAAATCCAAAGGACATTTAACCAAAAACAATTGGATAAAACAAGCATAGACATAAATAAAAACAACATCAAAAGTCATTTTTAGCAAATTGAACTATCGCAAAAACACCAACACACCACTAGATAATTAATATGTACCTTAAAACAATTAAAGAACACAATTTAGACCGTGTGAATCCTAGAAAGAGGATTTAAACCTCACCTTAGATAGCGGCGAGCAACCGAGACAAGCCGAACCGCTCCGCCTTCGACAGAGGTTGCTGGAACACAGTCCCAAGGGTCCCAAGGGACCAATCACACACCCCTAGAATGAAATAAAAACGAACCAAACATAACTCAATCAATTAGGGTTAGGCCAAAAACGAAAACCCCAAATAAGAATCACAAAACTGGTTTAATGACTACCGGTGGGAGAAAAGGGGAGGCCAGCCGCACTGTGAGAAGGGATGGCTATTGGAGGTGTTGTGCGCCGAAGAGGAGTCTGACTGGGGAGGTTTTTTCCAGTGAGGGAGGCACCAGACAAGGTGGTTCGACCAGAGAAATGTGTCGGAAAGGTGTGTTGCTGGATGGGGTCGCGTCGGTAGGGACGAATGTCGTCGGACGAGGCCACATTGGAGTGGAGGTCCGGCCGGAGTGAGGTGTCGCCAGTGTGGGAGGCAGGTCGTGCAGAGGAGGTGGGGTCGAACTAGGAGGGGGGCCGTGCAAGGCAAGGGGAAAACCGAGGGGGGGGGGGAGGAATATAGTGACATGCCACACTAGAAAAAAATGCGGGGTTATGGTTTTGATTAATTTTTTTAAACCTACTATCTTAACTAAATTAATAATAATAATATTAATAAAAATTTGATAATAATGAGAACAATAATAACACTACTAATTAAAATAACCAAAACAATATTATTATTATTATTATTATTAAAACTATAATATTATTATTATTTTATGTTTAAACATTATTTTCTAAAACTCTATTTTATTAAATTATTATTTTACTTCATTTCATTTCACTTTACCTTTAATTAATTTATTTACTTATTTTGGATGTTGGGCAACCACACAGCTCGTGTGCCATCAAGTGCGCGGTCGAGCGAGCTGCGCTCGAACCGTGCCACCTGAAACTAACCACATACCAAGTCAAACTACGTGTTAACACATAATTTTATAAGTCACGCGCAAGTCACACGTAAAACCCAGTCGGGATGTGATAGTGTAGATATTGGTTTCCTCATTCTCTTGAGTAGGGTGGCCCTAAATGGTGAAATTCTAGTGGGAGAGATCATTGTAGTGATATAATAAGAAATGAATCATGTTGACATCGATGGATGGGAAGGTCACCTCCTCCAAAAGGCCCAAGTTATATAATTAAAGGAAGTTTCTCAGAAAATAGTTACTTTGGGCTTCAATCAGCATTCCCAAGAGTTCCTTGTTTTCAAAAATGACCCTTCCGGATTGAGAAATCTCTAGATTCCAAACCATTTTGTCCCTCTGATAAATTACAACAATGTTAATCTTAGATTGATATGGTTGGTTTCCCATTTAAAGATAATCCATTAGTTTTAAGGATGATTCTTGTGAGTACGGTATCCAGTCATACAATGTTAGTGGACTTGTGTAACTTTGGAAGAGTTCACACCAAATTCTTTTTTTGCGCAAGTATTTTCGTGAAATTATGTGTTGCAAGAGGTCATGACTGAAGCTTAGGATTTCACACAAGTATAATTTCTATGCATTAGAGAATGATTTTTGTGCAACAATGTTAGAGTACTACACACGGGACCTAGTCCAATATTTATAGACTTTACCCACCAGCTTTCATGAAGTGCGCAATGCAGTTGTAGGACCCGATGCAAGAGTTGTGTGACCACAAAAAAACAAACCACTCTTTTCAGAATTTCCCTAAAAAACTAGACTTCCTTTCACATATTTTCAATGATTTTGTGGGAGACTTTTTTTAGCACTGTAAAACTGTAAGGGCACAACCGAGGTGCGTGTCAACACAAATCCCCCAAAAATGGAGAAAAACAAATGAACACACAATATTTAATGTGGTTTAGTATGTTTTTCTACATCCACATGAGAAATGGTATGTCATTAATTTTATTCTATCTGGCTCAAACATAATAAAGGATCTCACAAATACACACACCTATTAAAAAACATGGGATTACATCCCATTATAAAGAAAATGAAAACTAGATTTCTCCTTTGGTTGGTGGGTATCTCATCTACCCATGAAACATTCTCCCACCACCTGTTGTTCATCCATGGTCCAAGAGTTGGCTGGGTTGGTTGCAAAATTTTGAGAGAAGCTGCTGCCAACAAAGAAGTCTACCAAATTAGGGAGTATCCCCCAAAAATATCTCCCTCAAAACAAATTTTTGGTAGAAACTAGACCTACAGTCTCCTTGTAGTCATTGAAAACTTCATCAGATAATCGAACACACTTCTTCATGACAGATGATGTGGCACTTCCGCTTTCTTCAATCGATATCGAGCTGACTGTGGTCCTCATAAAATTATACAACCCTTGGGACTCTTTCCCATTAAGAATTGTCTAATCTCCATGTGAGATGTCCAACACCCCTACCACTATAAAAATCATGTATCCTCTCACATCGAACCTACTTAATGACACCAAGTACCATCTCATCCTCGGAACAAATCTAATGTCATCCAGTTTACGTACTCCCTTATCGGGCATCTTCAATTTCACCATCTTGACACCTAGAAACTTGCATATTCACCTATCACCAAGTCTCATAGAACCTCATTATTTTTGAAAAGTATGAAACACACCTCTTTTCATACATATGTGTGTTAAGATATCCAAATACAAAACCCATCCATCTTCTTTTAGATTTTGTGCCTGCTCGTTCTTAATGTTTTTAAAAAAACATTCACAATTCATGTGCCCGTATCTTTTTTAGTAATGACACTACACTTTTCCCCATTAAACTCTCCCATTGCAGCTCAAGCTTCCCATTGTCATGAAGGATTCATCATCTACTCATAATTCTATCATGTTTTCAACATTCTCTTCATCTTTCTCTTTCCCAGAAATGTACCATTTGTGTTCTCTACAGTCATTTTTATAGAGAAATTTTCTCTCTCACCCGAAACACATAATTTCTCTAGGATCACATTCTCTCGATTTTGGCTTCCATTATTTACCTCATAAATTCTGATGTCAGCTCCTCCCACATTGATCATCTTAGATCACCATGATTTTCTCACCTAAGTGCGTTTCAAGTCTTCAGAATGCCTTTGAATCTTGAAGTGGCACCATCACCTCATAAAGATTAAATATTTCCTTTCCCAAAAGCAATGCAGTCACAATTCCTTCAAATGATCTTGGTAGAGATTATAAAAGAAAATGTACTTTTTCTTCCTCTACAACCTTCACACTAAGCCCCAATAATTGTGTCTGGATCTTGTTGCATTCGTTTGTGTGATGCAAATTTTTTTTCCATCATCCATTCAAAATTAGTAAAATTTATTCTTTAGGAATAATTTGTTGGTGAGATACATTTCCATATATCACTACTCTAACTTCTTCCAGATCTCCTTTAGTTAGGTCTCATCCAACATTGAGTATTTTACATTGTATTCCAGACACAATTGAATTGTGCTGACGACACACATCTTGAGCTCTTCCCAATCATCATCACTAGTTCTCTTAGTATTTTCCCTAATCAGTGGTCTGATCATGAACTTATTCACTATAATATCTTTCACCAGGCTTTTACACAAGCCAAAATTATTCTAACCATTGAATTTCTGAATATAAAATTTTGGTAGTGAACCGCCACCATCCACCATCGATGTCACAAAATTCAATTACCACCATTGATGTCAAACCCTCAAGAAACAACTTGATGGATTTCCAATTTTGAAAATATAACCATATATATGCATCTGGAATGGTCGAAATAGTTGGAATAGACTCTTAAATTGCCTAAAATGGAGTCCGATTGGCTACGAAATTGCAAAATCAATTTCAATGGTCCAGATCACCCGCTGACATGGCACTGACGTGGCATGATAGAGCAGCTGCGATAATCTCACCAAGAATCTTGATGGTGGAGTGAATAGTAATGTCTTCTCTAGAATGGGGTTACTATTCACCCACAGTTTGACTATAAATTTGACCATCTCTATAGGTCTCATTTCAACTATGTTTTCAACGTCACTTGTGCTATTGGAATCGTCTCATCTTCCTATTCACGAATCTGGCCTCAGAAAAATTTTCCGATCACTTTCAATATTATTGTCACTAGAAAAATCATATTCACCTCACCATTTAGAACTCCTATGCTCCAGATCCCTTTGTTACCATTTGTAAGGGTGCAATGGAGGTGTGTGACAACACAAATCACACAAAAATAGAGAAAAATGGACGATCGCAAAATTTAACATGGTTTGGCATGTTTGCCTTCATCCATGGGAGAAATGGGTGGTCATTTCTTTTATTCTCTCTAACTCAAACTCTCAATAGGATCACAAAAATACACACACCTCTTACAAAATACGGTATTTCATCCCATTTTAAAGAGAAGGAAAACCATCTTTCTCCTTCGGTTGGTGGGTAGCGCATCTACCCAAGAAATGCCCTCCCACTACTAGCTGTTCATCCATTGTCCTAGAGTTGGCCAAGTTGGTTGACAACTTTTGAGTGGAGTTATTGGAAAATAAGACTCCCAAATATGGGAGGGCCCCCCCCAAAAAAACTATCATGCACCCCAAATGACAAGTTTTCTATAAACCAGACACATGAACCTCCCCAAAACAAAATTATAGTTCTATGGATCATGATTCACACAAGTATAAATGGTTGAAAGAAATGGTGGATTTTATCATGAAAAATTATTTCACACCAAAGGTGATGTGGAGTTCTATTTATGCCCCCAAGTAAAATGTCCTTCCCATGGCCCTTACACACATGACAAAAGTGTTGCATGCAAGAAAGGATTATTGCATGAAAACCTGTCTAGAAACCATCCATGTTACGTGAAAAATGCTATGTCAAATTGGAATTGTTATGTGGAAAAGAACCAGTAGAAAAGGACAGAGAAATGCACAACCCTATTTCACATCCAAGAGTTTTCATTCCTATAACTGAGGATTTTGGCTATAATTAGAGCCTCCCCAACCTTTGGGAGTCTCTCTGGAAGATGAAACACAACTCTAGTGTGCACAACCCCTTATCTTCCATGAAAATGTGAAACACCAGAGAAAATGGACCCTTAAAGGTAGATCACTTGTACAATAGACCTCCTATGGACCCAAACATGATTTCACCTATGGTAGAGTGATCCTCTCACAAGTCCCCTAAAGGTTGTTCGGGTTTGCGCAAAGAGAATTATCCTTCATATTACCCTGATCTACATGAAAATCCAAACATGCACTCAACTATGACCCTTGAATCCTTGAGTTACCCTTGTTCTAGAGCCTCTTTCTCATGTAACTCTTGCATGTAATGCAATAAATTTGTGAGAAACAACTTCATGGTCCTCTACCCGATGTTCCCTATTATTTTAGTGTGCCCATCACCCTCCCTATTGTTCCTAAATAGAGGCACCACAATGCCTCTTCCTCATAATAATAGGCCCCCTAATGTTATTCCTCCTGATGGACTCTACTCCATGACAATAAAAACACTATGCCCCACCTAGTGGTGCATGAGAAGTGTTCATATAAGAAATAGGGGTTGAATCTTCAAGGGAAACTAGGAACCCATCTTGGTATGAGGTCATTATTCCATATCTTCCACTTTCTTTAATTCACCCCCTCTAAGGAGTAAGATCACCAATGTTTGAGCTACACGGCCTAAAAATTCCTAACTCCACATCTTAGTTGTATGATGTTAAAATACATGACAATGACCTCTATAAAAGCATAAAACTATGGTCTTACCTTATGTGATAGATACAAGATTCCCTGTGTATAATTGAATGCGATAACCCCACATCTACCACACTATTTGATAGACACATGATGACCCATGTATGATCATCATGCGATTCCACCTTATCCCCCACCATGGGATGAAACTCCACACCTGGGTATAAAACGCCCACAACTGTGAAGCTTTCTTGCATAATCCCCAAACCATCCTTCCCTATTAGGGGATGAGAAACCAACAAATGGAATCTTCGTAATGTAAATCCCACACCATCAACCCAAGACTAATCACATTGCAAATGGAAGCTTCCACATGATAGAACCACAACATCTCTCATAGATAATCCTTCAGTGACACGAGAATCTTTACCAAATGACTTCAAACTACACGGATTGGTTAAATCACATAAACTTAAAGTCTAGTATATAACTACATGGGTTTTGATCCCTATCTCTAAAGAAGGGTATGTAGGACATGTACTTGGGATTAAACACGTAAAACCATCATCCTGATGTAAATTCATTCCTATTAAGGACACACCCCAATGGTATATCTCAATAGTAAATTTTGATCCTTCTCAACAAGATGATAAACGGGTTCCTTGATCCTTCTCAAATATACATTTTGATCTATAATCTTGGTGTGAAATATTCCCTCATAGTAACACACCCGATCTATATGTCTCAACAGGATGTTATGATCGTTCTCCACTAGTAGTTAATCTCATGACTCGATATATCTCAATAGGACATTCTGATCAATCTCCACCAGATGTTAATCCCATGACTCGATTTGTCTCAATAAGATGTTCTAATCCTTATCCTAAAGGCATTAAACTCACTCCCTAATCTAAAAACTGGAACCCCTGATATAAATATGGGATCTATAAGGTAAACAAACATTGGAACACTCACTTCCTTAGAATCTATTAACTCATGAACGACATGGGAAAGCTTGGGTTCTACATCTAAGATACTTCACACATGAGTATCCTTCAAAACTAGGGAGACTTATAGGTTCCCAATATACCCAATGTCAAGACATTCACGGAAGTGACCAACATGAATACTCACCCTATGACAAACCTGATATTCATTTTACATTAATACATCTTTTATTACACTTAATAAAATCCATAAGATCATGATTCCTAGTGTCTTTGGGAAGTTAGGTACATTATATAACAACTTAAAACATGAAAATAAACATCTTTATTGATAACTTCTTTAACATAACCAAAATGTTCCATCGTACTTAACATTGCATGGGATAACCTGAGGACATACATAATTATAGGGTGAGATATAAAGATCAGTAAGGGAATAAAAAAGGCATAAAATGAGGAATATAATACATTTTAGACAATAGGAATATCAATGGAGCATGAAATAATCACGAATAATAATGCATGATATAGCAGGATAATCATAACATAAGAAATGTGGCAACAACTTGAAACAATGCATCATAAACATAGGTCAATTCTTAACCCTCCAAGACATCATGGTGGACAAAGTGACATAAAGAAATCCTGTAAAACCATATCCCAAAAAGATGTATCATGATACTAAACAATACCCAATGCATTGAAGAACTATCCGTGAGCACCTTTCATAATCATTTCATTCTCATGCTTAAGTGTTCCACATAGATCATATAACATGGATTCATTAAAAATCATAGTTTATTTCATGAAAAATGAATTTTTAATAAATAAATTTAAGTCCCAAATATATAATTATATACACATAAAGGTGAGTACCCTTCATAGAAAAATGTGTATGATATCCAAGACATAGTTATTTTGGAATGGAAAATCACGGTGCAATTTCGTCAGCATAACGACGTCATGTTAAAATTCATAAAAATCAGTTGATGAGATAGAAAAGGGTATCTAATCATTTAGACATGATATATAAAGTAATATGGTCATTTAAATAAATTTTCCAATATAATTAATTAGAAATAGAAGAGGTAACATAATAAATAAACTTGAAGAAAGAGGAGAAAGGAAAGAACCCTTACAAAATTTCTGCACGGTAACAGGTGTACATAAAGGTTCATAAGAGGGATAGATGAGATTTAAAGGGTGTGTAATAATTTATAAATAAAATTTATATTAATGGGTATATGTATTACCATATACTAACATAAATAAATGTAAATTAAAATACATAACATTAAAATGAGTGCTTGATAAAAGAGGAGAGTGGATGGTGAGGATCCCTTACTTGAGTGTGTGACTCCAAAGATTTGGGAGGGGATTATTGAAAGATTGGGCACCTTGGGAGGACTCTAGGGAGTATAGTGGAGAGTGTGTTCATGATAAAAGAAGTTTGAGTGAATAGAAATGGGAGCTTTGGTAGGTTTATGTAGGAAAAGAGGTGTATTTCATTATTATGTTGGTTTTAGACACTACATAAAAAAATATTCAAAAAAACAAACCATACCATGGTTTTTCCCATGGTTTATATCAAATTGGAGTTGTTTAAATTATTTTATAAGGAAATTTTCCAAGGATAATAAAATAATTCTCTTTATTATATGAGGGTGAGTCACACTGTCAAAGAAATGATTTTAAAATTGTAAAATATATTATAAGTCTTGGAGTATTCATTAAGGCTTTATAAAATAAATAAAATAAAAACATAAAATTACAATATTTTGAATAAAAAACATATATTTGTTATATTATAACTTTTATAGTATTTATTACTACATTATTGGGCCATTATGATTTCATAAAACACACAGTATATTTATAAAGTATTTAATGTTTCCCAAAGAATTCACCTATCTCAGAAAATTATGAAAAATTCACTGTTAGATAATTTCAACATCCTAATTCAAAATATAATATTCATTTTATCTAAATAATTTTCTCAATATGTGAATTTTCATTTTTAATATAAAAACTCAAATTTATTTAAAATGATCAGTTTTTGACAATAACATTTTTTTGAACCCTTATAATAATTAAATTTTAATTGATAAAAATTATATGATACTTTATATTTAATAATTTTTTAATAATAATATTTTATTAAAATATTATTTATTTCAAAAATCCATTAATTCATAAATTCAGTAATAGAACTTCAATATTAAGAAAAAAATCCAATTTGTGCTTTAAAAATAAAAAGCATTTGTAAAGTAAAAACAATAGGATAAAAATATATTCATTATTCTATACATACTATTTTACACATTAATGTTGTTTGGTATTGATATATATCACTTAAATACACCAACATATTCCCTATTAGTAATGTGTGTGATGGTGGGGCTTTTTTGGGGCCGTTTGGTGAACATGGTTTGGGTTGTAATCTCGATGATCTTGAACTTCTACTGTAAATGGTTTCACTCATGATTAAGTTGTTGGATCTCAGCTTGGACATGGTTGAGGTAAAATCTTAGAAATTCTATCTCCCTTAGAAGCTTAGATAAATGGGATTTATAGGGGGCGATCCTACTGGTTGAGGCCATCACTTCCATTGTGAGTGCCAAAAGGATTTGTTAAAACTCTATATTTATACTAGTCATGTGATAATTGTTCAATGAATATAATAGAAATGGTAAATATAATTAATGATCACTTAAATACCACTACATATATTTAAAAAATAAGTGAATGTATTTTCTATAACCATAATACATTTAATTAAATCAAAAAAGGAAATTTTATTCATAGTAGTTTTGGTTATTACACACCCTGACCGATGGTTGATACCATTTCTAGATAGAATCTATGTAATTAAATTGTTCCCCTTTTGATATGGCACTATGAGCGGGTTCAATGAACATGACTTAATCTACAAGGGAGACATAGACTAGGAAATGATATCTAAGGAGGAATCCATGGAAGGAAGAATCATGGAAGGAGGAATCGACATCTCATAATCCTGTATTAATCAGGGGGTAGACATCACCGATGAATGTGATGAAAGACACTAATATTTGGAAATAAATAATGCATAGAAATATGAAAAGAAATGCATCATCTACCAGGTAGGGGGATGGCGCTGCAGGCCTAGTTAAAGTATTAAAAACAATAGTGACACTGAGAATGTAGTGTGACCACATGATTTCAACATGCATGGTCACTTGTGTGATGTTTTTTGGAATTTCCGCATTTCAACCCGAAAATCACAAAATCATGTTTTTAGTGAACATTTTTCTCAATAAATTTCAAAAAATAGTTTTTAAACCTTCAAAAAAATAATTAAAAATTCATATAAATTAATTAAATAAAAAACTAATTTTTTAAAACATAATTTTAATCATTCCAAAAATCAATTTTAATACTAATTTATCATTTCAAAAATATATTAAAATTTAAAATTTTAATTTCAATGTAAATTTATTTATTTCAATTAATTTAAAAATGAATAAAAGAATTAAAATTCAAAAGTAAATCTATTTTATCTTGTAAGTTCTAGATGAAACATTTATTATAAAAAAATTGAAAATCGAAATAAAAATATGGATTTACATTGTAAATACATAAATTAATAAATAATTAAGATATAATTTTTTTTATAATTAAAAATTATGTTCATAATTCACAACATCATAAAAGACAACAATTTACCTAGTATTTTAATTAAAATAGGTATTATTTTTAATAAATAATGGATTTTTTTGACAATCTCTACTCCCATCCACAAGATCGACTCTGGATCACCAATACGTCCTATCAGTGAACTTAATCGCATGATGTCATGCCACATTGAATTTTGGACTCTCCCCCAACATTCCTTCATGTTAACCTCCACACTTTTACCCTTATTTAATTGGGATTATCATCATCCTACATGCCCTAACATGATCCCTTATGGTGATGGAGCATAACCAAAATAAGATCACCATCAATATAGTGCACATTAGTCAAAGGACCACTGATGGAAGTATAATGGGTCTTATGTTTCAAAAACATTGTCAATGTTCAAACCTCATTGGTTGACCCAACTCATAATAGTGTGGTTGTGGGACCCATGTTTCAAAAACATGTTCAATAGTCATCCATCACCCATTTACCACCCTCCTCGTGATTCAGATCATAGAATCCACAATTTACTTCTTATCCACCTTCCTCTATTCTAGTGGATTTTTAAAACTCTAGATATTACCACTTCATACATTCAATATTGTAGTAAAATAAATTTATTGTCATGTGAACCTTCCTTATATGATATATAAGTTCCCCTATCACGTGCTATCATGTGAAATTGTAGACCTCCCCCTACTCTTTGTTTCCTGCATCAAGCATGAATCATGTGTTCCTACTTGTTGTATTTTACCCAATATGGTGAATATGAATAAGTGCTTCCAATATGTGTTCCCCAATAGTCTAAGCATCATGCACATAAACTGCGTGTCATTCATTTTGAAGATTTTTTTTATCGCAATTCCTCCTTGGACCATCCATTCACATTAGGCTAATATTAACATTCAGGCAACACAAAATTATCTATAACAACACCTTGGACCTAGATTTATGATTTTAAACCAATTTCTACCCCCTTGGTTAAAGCTATAAGACCTTAAATTATGTGTAATGGTTTATAAACTTTATCCCCAAACTATGTTTAGGCTCCTCAGAAATGTTTTTGTAGTGCCATGTCACTTGGCCCATTATTAATGTGAGGTTTTCATTACCTTTTATGATAAACACACTAATTAAACCTCCCTCATTTTTAAACTACATTAAATTTCATGATATACCCCCATCACATGACTTCAAATTATATGATACCATCTTCCCATCACCTGAGAGGATTCCATTTTTTTGGTAATGATCTCCTACCACACCACCATAAAGAACTATGTGTGGTTTGATTCCAATTTCATGTGAAACATAGTAATTCTTGGATATCCTATCTCATTCCTATCCACAAGTTCCCCATGTATCCCACCTTTTTGGGATAGTTTAAATTTTATCACAAACCTTTAGTGCCACTTTGTGTATTGGGATATTGTGATTATTAGATGGAATTTGTCCAAACAACACGAAAATAAACAGCATGTGTCCTATTCTGGGGACACTTCTATAGTTCCACATTAATTTATTCTACAAACTCATCGAGTTCATGTGACATCCCATGCCACATAAGATCCCTCGTTAAGGACATGGTCCATATTACATGACGTTAAAAGGAAACCCCCTTTTAGTATTGGTCATATGACCTTAAACTATGTGCAACGATCCAATCCCCATGAAATTAAAATCGTATCACTCTCTTTGGTCAAAGCTATATGCCTTAAAATCTACCTCCTGGTGGTTCGACTGGAATGACCCTAAAATTTCTCTAGCTAAGAGACAAAAATGAAAGCCATGTTAAAAAACCATATAGGGAAACTTGAGAAAAATTCATCCCTCAACTAAAAAATACACCCTTTCATTTCTTGGAAAAAATATATAGTATAAATTCAATAAGCCTAAAATATTGTAAGGTTCATCATTGTTCATTGTAAAAATCTTGGATTTTCTCACTGAACCCACTGAGCCATGAAAAAGTTAGATAACATCCTTCACCCATTTTCACCTTCATGAGGTCCTCCCTGAGGCACTTCTATATGGGTTCACCTTTTCATTATTACTTCATGTGGGAAGTGTAATTTAGTATTTTATATCATATTCAAATAGTTACCCACTTTTATGGGAACCCCTTGTTGAATGATGTAATGTTGCAGTCCCAACCCATTGTGTCCCATCATGCCCTCTCCTTGAAAGTTACAAACCATACAGGGACCCTTATTTCTCACATAGAGTTAAATCTCATGGGGTTAGGAGATTTGGTTGGAAATTCAATGAAATTTTTGATAATAATGACTCCTTTATTTGATTTATAGTTGATTAAGATGGATTTTAATAACATTCACATAAGTTTACAACATCTGGGTTGAATGATGTTAAACACTGTGACTTACATCATGGCTTCATGACATAAAACTATTCCATGAGGTATGAGTTTTAAGACCTTAAAATACATATATTTTATGTATTTACATATGTCTTTAAGCTACATAGTTCACATCCTCAATATATGATGTTAAACTATGTGATCAATGTACTGATCAATGATGTTAAACTATATGATAATCTGGAACTCAATATAGAGGACCTCACCCTATGGTTATAGTTATCTACAACACCAACATTCATTACTAAGTGTGTATAGATTCAAAAAACAATGGGATATGTAGTGACCCCTAGACCTCATGTCTTAGGCTCAAATTAACAATATTTCCCACCGATGGATCTTTCTTCACTGGTATTGGGAACTCTATTCATATTGGGTTTTTTTATTGATGGACATAAAAATAACCTCACCCTCTCTAAATCACGATTACAATAAACTAAAAGGAACACCCCATGGTATAATATTTATGACATTAATCCTCAGTAAATATTTTTTCTAGATAAATGCCCCTAAACTGTTTAGATAATTTCCATATGTGAAACATTTTAAACGATAAATTTCATTTGTCTTCCTTGCTTGAGAGGATTGACCTACCTTTGGAGGCAGTACTCTATTGAACCACTACTAATATCTATATATTTGTTGATCCCCATCACAATCAAATACATAGATATTCCCAGATCTCACATCCTGGGTACATTTTTGTTCACCATTTTCATTTTCATCCCACCATCATTGCGTTTTCATGATTATCAACACCCTTCTATCAGGTTCATTTCTCTCACTCGAAAACTGGGATGGTGCTCCCATTAGGAGAAGGATTTGGATCTCAATTATTTAGATAAAATACTTCAGTGTTCACATATAAACTATTGCATAATTGATAGTTTATTGAACTCAATATAAACATCCCTCAAATTCACCACTACACATTCAGTTTTCCTCAATTTGGATTCTCATCATCATCCACTTGAAAATGAGAGGACATATAGTGACGGTGCATGGCCTAAATTGTATCACATAACATCTAGGACAAACATAGAAAATGACTTATGTAAATAGTATGATGTGTTTTTTATTTATAACATGGTAATATTTCAACCCTCATTTGTCTATCACATCATTAACAGTACGGTAATCGAACCTTCATTTCAAACATGGTCACAAATAATCATCATCGCGTCAATTTTGATCCCTTTACATTCCAAGTCTCAGAGGTCCCAATTTATATTCTCCATATATCCCTTATTCATGTAAAATACAATTCTTTCATCATTACTTCATATGTATGATAATTCATGTCTAAAGAGTAAGTTATCCTAGAAGGGTCTCTTGCCGATCAACCTCCCTATTGTCAGGATGCTCCAAATTATTGATGTATCATTCTAACCCTAACCCTTCCTCCCATGTTATACACTCTTGGGTTCCATGAGAAGTCTTATTTTAATCTTTTTTTACCACATTGATTGTGTCTCATGTGGATTTAATATTCATTACAGTCCTTGTATGATTGAGTCACCTTATATTTATGTGAAGTGATCATTTTATAGTCCTATAAGCATGAAATTAAACTACATATCATTCTATAGTACCCATATCATGAACATAAACTACGAGAAACCCTTTTTTATGATTAATTATCATAATAATGAGTTTTTTGGGATCCTTCATCCGTTTATTCACTACTGATTTTCTATTCTCTAGCCAGATGGACATTCTCAACCCCTTTTGGTCCAAGATTGATTACCTTATACTAGGAGCTTTGAGGAAGTTTGTTCCTATATGTTATGTGAAATAACTCACCCACTTCTCTCTTAATTACCAAATAAAATTTTAACTATATTGTTTAGTCTCTGTGTCATGAAGGAAAACTATGTGGCACAACTAATACGTACCTATGATGATTCACTCTTCTTACCATGGAACTAGTCTTATACTAAGTCCTCTCCACAAAACTATATATAGATTGATTCACATTCTATGGGTATACATAAGTATTCCTAGATATACTATATAGATCTTATACATGGACCATATATTGACCTAACATTTCTTTGACACCTAAAATTCCTTTTCCAGGTTTCACAACCTCCCAATTCATCAGGATTACACCAAAGTTATATGATAATTCTCTAATCCAAGGCATTAAACTTGTTACCAATTCATCATACAAGACTTATGACCTTAAATATATAATAAATGTATTTTTAAGACAATGTATGCTACCTTATGGCCCTCATGGGTCCCTCTATTCATGAAATGTTAATTGTTTTCAGTTGAAAAAATTGTCTCACCCTTCCCATGGTCCAGGCTGAATGAACCTACAAGGCACACCCACTATTTTAATCAGTAAGAACATGAACATAATAAATATTTAGTCTTGGATTCCCCCACTGAAATTTAATTCCCCTTTGTCAAAGATATACTAAAAAAAATTTATAAACATTTGAAACCATGAATCTCCTCCTTCGATCATGATAGAGGCCTACTCTCACGTCTTTCACCCATTTTTCATTTTCACTTTCCTTGTAAGCTCACATGATTTTTTTTCTATTTAGTATGTTTTATTGACATGCCAAGTTCATGATGATGTAATATCATGGTTTTTTGAACACTCCTTGAGTGTCACTATCATTTATTGAAACACTTTATATCACACTTATTTGGATTAAAATCTCGTTATCTTTTCCAAACAAGATCCCCTACAGTAATGGAACAATGATCCAAAGGCCTGCCTCCTATGTAGGGAAAACATCCCAAAAGAGACATCATTATTAGAATGGTCTTGGAACTCATGTTTCAAGCATGGAAAATTTTCATTATCAACCCACCTACCTATTTCATATGTCGATACAAACTCTTGATGTCACAATTTAATTCTATTGATTTTCTCTTTCCTAGAGTGGAGATCCAATACCCACTATGTTACAACCTTTGATGCATTACATATTTTCATGGAAACCCATGACATGTATATGAAACAACCTAATTTACTCATCATTATCAAACACCAACACTGATCAATGAAATTTACTGATCCTGAAACATCCACCATGTTTGATCTCTCTTGTAAATTGAGTAGTAATAAGTTATTTCCCTCAAAAAGAATATATCAAATTGGATTGCAGATCTATATTGGATTAAATTATTGAAATGATTTATTGAAACCATCAACACAAGAAATTGGAATGATACATTTCTTTTATTTATTAATAATATAATTAGGTTCAATTCTATGTTGAAAATTCCCCTTATAAAAAAATATCCCCTATAGATTAGCCCATGCTATGGATTCCACGAGGTTGGTCAGTATATGCGGAGTAATTTACATGAATTATTTTATCCTGTAACATTTGTTAAGTTACTTCTCTACCCAAGGATGACATTAATCCACTCTCACACATATATATATTTTTACAGCTTCACATTTCTCTAATTGGGATAACATATTAGATAACTCGACACGAGATATTGCAAATTGAACATCTATGTGGCAGACCATCCCTTCCCTGGAAGAAAGGATTACTTTTTTCTAGAATGTATACTCATAATCCTAGGATAAAAACCCATAAATAGGAAAAATTCCTAAAAATGGAATCCTGAAGAAAGCAGGCCACTACCACTTGAAGAGCATCTTCTGAACCAAGAAACCTAATCTAATGGTGTGAAGTGAACAATAGTGGACTCTGGCAATCCTCAGGTTTAGAAAATTGTAGTGGAGATACCCCATCATCCCCCAAAACTATCCTAATGATTTTCAATATATGATGTTATGACAATTATCTATTCCTCTACAATAGTTCACTTGATTTTCCTCAGCTACATCCGACCCTAGGTCATCCGTATCAGTCAAAGAAGGATTATGTTTTAATAATTTTATGAGTGTCTTTATAGTAGGATGGACCTCAAGAAATGGTGGGATAAATTTTATATCATGTAAAAGAAAATATTCAAACACATACGAAAAATCCTCCCATTTCAATCCATCTGTAGAAAAAGAACTGGTTCACCCCAAGGGGAATCATTTGTCCAAAAAACTTCCATATCAATATTATACAAGAGTTATTTTTTTAATTACAATAACTCAATTAGGGAAATTATATAAGTGGTATTATTAGTATTTTTTGAAATAGGTATTAATTTTATTAAAAACTCAACTTCATTATTTGGAGGAAAATTGAGAAACTCTTCTATAAAAACATCATCAAAATCGGTTAGTATATCTTCAATGTTGAGTTTCTCCCAAACCATATGAGATAAATAGCCTTCATTGATAGGAATTAAGATCTACAATATATATGTAATTTCTATTTGAAGTTTTTATTCATACTCTCACCAATGAATGATCATAAGTTAACTTAGAACATGAAATATAAATTATATTCCTCAGTAATTGATATATGATCCATATAAAAAATTTCAATCCATTGCTAGAATCACATCAAATTCAACTGAAGTTCGAATCATAATATTTTTCAAGAATAAAATTGCAACAAACTTAAATTGAATAGGAACTATATACTTGGGATATGACCATCATACCATTAAGGTTTTTTACCACTAAATCAACATATTATCATTTTTCTTATAATTTGATAGCATTTTAAAATTCATTAGATATAAAATAGTGGGTTTATTTCGAATCAAATAAGTGATTAGTTTTTCTATAGTGAATGATAGATGTAACGTTCACCATGTCATCACCATAACCCACATTGGCAGTATTCATCACCTGAGATTTTAATTTTTTTTCTTTAGGATTAAGTGGTTTCTAATTTCAATTAACATTATAAACCTTTTGATTCATGAAGTAGATGGAATAATTACCCTAATACTTGTATTAGAAGAATTGAAGTTTAAGTAGTGCATTAATACCCATGTTCTTTACCTTCATTTCATTAACTAGCCTATTCATATTATTTCAACATTCACGGGCTTTATGACCCGATTTCCCAAATTTAAAGAACCTCCCAATTCCATTCAAGTTGTTTCTTCTAAAATTTTGGCTTGTAGGTGGATGATATATCTTTAAACCATGAAATTTATTTGAGTTTTCATGCGACCCGATCATCCTTTTCTTATAAAAACCATAGGAATGGTGGGAATATCCAATTTTAATTTCTACATTAATTTTACATAATAAAATTTCTCCATATAAACTAAAGTATCTTATGGATAATGGATTATAGAGACACGGTTTGAATCTACCAAATAATCGATCAATTTTTCTTTTGAGGATAATGATTCAACTTGAGGCATATATTTAAAAGCATGTAAAACTTTCCTTATAAATACCAATAGATTCATCATTCTTTTACATATGATCAAGGAATTACTTATCCATAATTTTACATAGAATATAGGGGAAATAATAATGGAAAAATATCCACTTAGACCCATCCCATTACATGGAGTCAAATTCTTTCTCTTGTATCATATTATTTACATGGTTCTACCATTAATTTTCTTCATCTTCCAAATAATAAAAATATAGAAAACCATTTCCTGTTTTGAGCATTGGAGTATAGAAAATATTTTCACAATGGTGCTAATCAATCAATCAAAAACTAGTAGATTAAAAGATATTCAAATAGAAGGTGTATGTTTCCTATTTAAAGACTATTTTTGACACTTTACATCAAGGTGTGTATGCCTTAACACTTTATAGTCTTCTATCATCGCATTGTACCCCACATTTCAACATTCAAATGGATTGATGAATTAATTACATCTTCAAGGATTTTTACTCCTTCATCAAAACAGGGTGACGGGATGTCAGTTCTTCCTTTGTTGGGTTCCTCCTCAAAATTCATTGCATAGTGAAGGTCTCCTTCATAGATTAAGATACTGTTCATGAAACTCGTTCTTGGTTCCATCTCTTTGTGGATGTCAGTTAATTACAGTGCTTCTGTCTAGAAATTACAAGGGGTCTAGTCAGGGCAACAACCTTTGGTCATGGGAGTGGTCACATTGGGCATCATTGAACAAGTCTAGATGCTGGAACACTAAAGAACATGTACTCTTCCTCATAAGATGGATTCTCAAGGGTGTGGAACTCATGGAATCCCACATCTATCATGGGGTATCTTATTTAATAGGAATTTATTCCAATTTCTTCATCATGAATAAAATGTTTAACATGAGGTAGGCTATGATTCTTACATCTTACGAAGATGTAGTATATTGATTAGACTACCCTATGGAGTCAGACCAAGGAGGTATGTCCCTATGAGGGAGACCTTGGAAGGATTATTGCAAGATTGGTCATAATCAAAATAAAGGAGGACCCTAGATGGTGTGTCACATAAAGAGAAGGTTTCACACAATGAAGGATGATTTGGACACCACTGGGGGAAGAACATAGAGGTGCATCCCAATGAGGTAACACCTATAATGTTTACCATTGGATGGGATTGATCATCAGGGAGGCATTCTATGTACCCTATTTAGAAGACAAGGATAAAACTCATGTAGTTCTATGAGGATGGCATGTGGCTTATTAATTGTAACTGCTCGTAATAAGAGGATTTCTCTAGGTTGGATGATGAGTGATATAGGGCTTACACATGGCTATCTTCTTGGGTTCTGTTAAGAGAAATGATGATGTGTATGGAGATTACATGTAATAATGGACCAGATGTATGGTGTGATCTCACTGGGATTTGGGTGAGGTGACGATGAGGATGTTGGTGTTGAACCTCAATGAGGTTTCCTATGTAACCTAGTTAGCTAGGAATCAAATCTGACATATTCTATTGGGGGGGCGTGAAGTTTAATATCATGACGTGAGAATAAGAATAAACCAACATGAAAAGTATGGAACATTGTGGATGGGTGATGTAATTAATATTTTCATGACTTATTATATACTCCCTTTACTGATTTTATATGAAATGTGCATAATGTGTGTGAAATATTAATATTTTAAAACTAAGTATTATTTTTGAGCATTTTTAGAAGTAGTCCAATTGATTTAGTTTACTATTTTATTTATAAATCTCAACCTACTAATCCAAATTGTGTGGTTATATTTTTTTAGGATTCCTAATTCAATATACAACATTTCATTAGATGGGATTATGGGAAAATTCTTCCATTTTAAGGCCCATATGGACCACACAAGGAGGCCTATAGAATCTGTGAAGAAACTGGACCATCCATGAAGATTTAATTTCTGGGATCAATTTGGAAGTCGAAATTATTTTGTTGTCCTCCAAAGTTCGGGGGATAACTAAATTAGTATTGGATAAAAATTTCAAGTCCCAACTCTAAAGACAAGGGGCCCAACTAATGATTTGAAACTCAGCCCACATTTTTGGCTGACAATTAAAATCAGTATAGTGTTGATGACTTTTCATCTGATCTAGACATCATTTTGAGTTGATATTTTTCATTGTGAAAGAGGAGATATAGGTATCCGACTTTGTAGAATACATCATTCGGTTTTTAAGGCATATTCTTATTCAAAAACCCTTTCATATTTTCTACATCAAAAATATTGGATTGAAATAGATAGAATAAATGGTTTTCATCAACCGGCCATAACTTTTGCTAAATAGGTCCAAATGAATCCAAATTTTGAGTGAGGTTGGCCAACATTATTAGCTACAATTGTGAAGAAGGATATATCTCGAGATTCGGCTATATGAATAGACAACCTGGCTATGAAAGTGGAGGGATATATTGGGAATGAAAACAGTCCACTTCCTTGGGCTATAAATGAATCCCCATCCTCTCCTTCAAGGGGGTTGGAATTTCAGAAGAGAGGAGAACATATTGGAACAAACAAAGCCTTGAAAAAGTCTTGGGATGACCTTCCATACTCAAGTTTTCACTTACTTTCGTGTTCTTTGTTTTTTTTAATCTTGTAAGTCTCTTTCTTTGTAATTCTGTTTTAATGCAAGTTACTTATTCAATATCTCTTATTATCATACACCTTCTATAGTTTCATATTAATGTTATTAAAATAGACTAAATATAGTTGAATCCCATTCCCTTATTTTTCTTCCTCATTCAACTGAAAGTCATTTTTTAACTCTCTTCAATGATCGTGTGTGTTCGAAGAACCACTCTTTTCTTATCTCATTCTTTTTGTTTTATTTATAATTTATCATCCAAATAATTTTAACCAGATTATTAATAATTTCAATGGATGTGTAAATCTATTATTGGGGTGAGTCAAAATTTCGGTATGTTAAGTGATTGAGAGTATTTGCACGATGAATATTCTTTAATTTAACATTGTGTATGTTGGACTTAACATGTCATGGATTAATGACTTGTTTTGTTTAACATGTGGTTTCCATGGATTATTGGAACCATAAATACACTACTATAAATAAGATATGATTGATATTAGAACACTAAGTTAATATAATTCTTGGATTAAAGCCTCAACACTTAGTAATTACAATCAACATTATCTTGCGAAGTAAGTGTTAAATTAAATGCAATGTAAAGCAAAGATCAATGATATCACAAGCTTAACTCCTTAAAAATGAACTCACCCCAATATTTATCAATTTATTAAATCAAACATCATCCATAAATCACTTCATTTAATCTCTACAAACAAACCCCCCAATCAGAATACAATTAACTAAAAACAAACAACTATTACAAAGTATCATCGCTGAGGATTCGACCCGAGTGCTACTATACATATTAACAGAGCACCAGAACCTTGGCCGGTCGATAGGCGACAATCGGTCGTGCATTTCAAATGGCGCCGTTTCTGGGGATGGTGCTTTATGTAGTAATTATTTTATGGTTATTGATAAAAAAACCCAAAAAAACAATGTTTAAAAAAATTGAAAAAAATACAAAGAAAAACCCATCTTCCTCTTTCTTCCAAAATCTCTCTGAATGCCCCATAGCATTCCAAAAAATCCCTCGGATTTGTTTGATCCTGAAATTGAGTGAACACTTCACCAAATTAGGAGGAACATAAGAGATAATCAAATTATTCAAGAACCAGTCCTTGTCCATCCAATTGAAGTAGATATGGCCAATCCTAGGGAACAAACACTAAAAGAACTTGTTGGCCCTAATATGAATTACCAACCTCTTGGTATTCAATATCCAAACATAGAGGCTGACTTCGAACTCAAATCGTGTTTGATTCACCTTCTCCCCCATTTCCACGGGCTAGCCGATGAGGATCCACATCTCCATCTTAAAGAGTTTCAAGTAGTGTGCTCTACCATGAATCCTCAAGGGGTTTCTGAGAAACAAATCAAACTTCGAGCTTTCCCTTTCTCCCTAGCAGAAACTACTAAGTCATTTCTCTAATACCTTCCTCCTGGTTCCATAACCATATGGAATGACATGAATTTAATTTTCTTAGATAAATTCTTTCCTTCTTATCGTACTGCTTCTATCCGAAAGGAAATAGGTGATATTCGTCAGTTCCCAAGTGAATCACTCGATGAGTACTGGGAGAGGTTCAAAAAGCTTATTGCAACTCGCCCACACCACCAAATTCCGGAGAAACTATTGATCCAATAATTCTATGAGGGGTTATTGGAAATGGAGAGAACTCTCATTGATGCCGCAATTAGCAGTGCTCTAGTTGATAAAACTCCTGTAGCTGCAAGAGATCTAATAAGTAACATGGCTAAAAACACACAACAATTCAAAACTCGAGCACATGATCAAGTCAAACAAGCCCAAGATAATCAATCAATTGAGCCGAACAAGATGGCTAAGTGGATGAGTGAACTTACAGGTCTTGTGAGACAACTAGCTGTGGCTACCAAATCCCCAACCTCATCTTCTCCACAATCAATGTTTCCTGAACCTGTCAAAAACTGTGGAATCTACAACTCTTTATCTCATCCAACAGACACATGTCCACAACTTCAAGAGGATCAATCTAATTCATCTTGACCAATGGAGCTCAATGAAACATATGCTCAGCAGAACACTAACCCTCAACTATCAGGTCAGTTTGTTATAAACTTCAACCAAACTCACTCTGAGCCCTTCTCTTCTTCCTATAACCAAGTCATAAGGTATGGTAATCCCATATCTCATCCCCCTCAATTCCCTCCTCAAAACTCAAACCAGTTTCAATATGGTCAAGGTGTTGGTAACTTCCAACAACCTTATCCTTTTATTCCTCATCCACAAAGGAACAATCCTCCTCCTGGATTCCATTATCCTAGTGAGCCTTCCTAATTCCAAAACCAATACAATCACTCTCCCAAGAACCAAAATCTGGGTAATCCCAATCCGGGAAAATCCTCTTCTTCCAAGAAACCATGGGAAAGTGCAGTGGAAGATCTTTCCTCCTTCACCCATTCCATCCTCAAGAACATTGAAACCCAAATTTGTCAACTTGCATCCCACCTTAGTCAGCAACAACCATAAAATTCTTCCCAACTTCCATCTCAACCATTACCCAACCCCAAGGGTAATGTAAGTGCAATTTCACTTAGATCAGGAAATCATCTTGCTATGCCTCAAGATAAGTCATCCAACCCCCCTTTAAATGATGACCTAGAAAATGAAAAGAAAAAGAAACTTGAAAAGGAACATGAATCCATTCCCTCACCTCCTTCCATTCAACTTAGTAATCTAATTCATTTTCCTCAAGCAGTTTCTAAACCAAGGATGTCCTTTGAACCTGATCCTGAAATGCTCGACCTGTTTAGACATGTTGAAGTCAACATTCCCCTCTTAGATGCCATAAAACAAATTCATAATCATGACAAGTTTCTCAAGGAGTTGTGTACCCACAAGAGGAAACTTAGGACCTTCAAAAATGTTTCCACCCAACAGTCTATTCCCATTAAGTGTAAAGATCCAGGGACCTTTATGGTTCCATGCCAAATTGGATGTTCCAACATTGATGATGCACTCATAGACCAAGGAGCCTCAATTAATGTCATGCCAAAATCTGTATTCTCCAACCTTGGTCTAATTCCTTTACATCCAATGGGTGATGTCATTCAATTGGCCAATCGAAGCATAACCAGTACTGAGGGAATAATTGAGGATGTCCTTGTCTGAGTAGATGATCTTATCTTCCCTACTGATTTCTATGTCCTTGACCTGGAAGTTGAGACGAATTCTTCTCGATATCCCCTAATTATAGGAAGACCATTCCCCATGACTGTGAGAACCAATATTGATGTCCATTCAGGCATCTTATCCATGCAATTCGGTGACCAACTATTCAAGTTCAACATCTTCCATGCCATGCGATACCCATCTGAGGATCACTCTGCATTCTCAATCCATTCTTATGAGGACACTTCTAAGAGTAAATTGAACCCCAATCCACCATGTTCTTCATGTTCTAATAACAAAGGATCTTGTGAAATATGCACCATGATTAACCAAGTCATAAATGGTGAAGTTTAATTAGAACTCTCATTCATTGACTGCATCAATCTAGAGGAACTTGAAAACTCTCTTGAATCCCACATCAACTCTGATATCTACTAATCCACCTTGGACAATATTAAGGAAAATGAATCTGAAGCAACTAAAGTCCCTTCTTCCATTCTTGAGTTTTCTAACCCACAAATAAAAGATGAGACTGATATGAAACCTCTTCCTGAACCCCTGAAATATGCATTCCTTTTCCATGATCACTCATATCTTATCATTATCTCTTCTTCACTTAATGAAACCGAATAGTCCAAAGCTGTTTAGGTATTAGAGGAAAAAAGGCCATAGGTTGGACCCTAGATGACATACCAGGAATCAACCCCGACCTTTGTATGCATCACATCCATCTTGAGGAATCATCCAAAACAATTTGACAACCAAAAATAAGACTAAATCCACTCATCCTTTAGGTAGTTAGGGAAGAGATCACCATGCTTCTTCAAGCTGGTATTATCTACCCAATTTCTGATAGTGAATGGGTTAGTCCAACTCATGTTGTACCTAATAAGGGTGGGATAACTGTTGTCACAAATGAACATGGAGAGGTAGTCACAAATCGAGTGAACAACAAATGGCGTGTGTGCATCAACTATAGAAAATTGAATGTTGAAACTCTAAAAGATCACTACCCTCTTCCATTCCTTGATCAAATTCTAGAAGGATTATCCAGAAAGTCACACTATTTCTTTCTTGATGGATACACCAACTACTTCCAAATCCCAATCACACCTCAGGTGGGTCGAGTCCAAACTCACTAGAAATGATGATTCACATACTGTTAGTGAGTTACTAAAGACACATCTTCTACCGATTTGGTACACCTCGTGCCTTGATAAGTGACTTAGGAACCCATTTTTGTAATAAATCCATGGAATCTATTTTAAAAAAGAATGGGGTGGTACATAAAACTTCAACTGCATATCACCCCCAAAAAAATGGCATGGCTGAACTTTCTAATAGAGAAGTGAAAAGAGTGATTAAGAGAATTGTAAAACCCACTAGAAAAGACTGGCCTGAAAGGCTTGGTGATACACTTTGGGCTTACCGAACTGCCTATAAAACACCCATTGGTATGTCTAATTTTAGGATAGTTTTTGGTAAAGCATGTCATTTTAAAGTTGAAATCCAACATAAATCATTTTGGGTAGTGAAAACTTCTAATTTTGATCTTGAAAAATCTGGTGATGAAAGATTGTTGCAATTGGATGAACTGGAGGAGCTTCGACTTGATTCTTATGAGAATTCTAATCTCTAAAAAGAAATATCTAAGTCACTCCATGATAAAAACATCATGAGAAAGGTATTTCATGAAGGTGAAAAGGTAATTCTCTTCAATTCTAGATTTCGGCTTCACCCAGGTAAGCTTAATTCTCATTGGGAAGGTCCTTTTGTTATTAATAATTTTTACCCATTTGGTGCAGTATAAGTCCAAGAACCCTCTTCCAAAAGGACATTCACGGTTAATGGACATCGGTTAAAGCATCACCATGAGAGGATGCACAATCCTGGATTAACATCGACTTCCAATGGATCCCCAACTTCTCCAGTCAACCTACCACTAGATGGAGATGGTAACCTGCCAAATCCAAACCAGGGGGAACCTCTTTCCCTTTAACTCTATCTCTCTATCTCTTCCTCTCTCTACCTCTTTATTCTTCCTCCTCTCTCTTTAATTTTTTTACCACTTTCTTTTTCAAAACCTTTCTTTTTCACTTTCTCTTTTGTTTGGGTGAATCTTTATAAAAAAACAAAAACCTAAAAAACTAAAAAAAAACAAAAAAAAGCATCTTAACAAAAAATATATATAAAAAAAATCAAGAGTCATTCTTACTCACCATCGAGTTTTGAAATTTTGTCCAACCATTTTTGGGAGTTAACAGACATGTTTTCATCTCAAAATTTTTTAATTTTCATCATGACTTTGGATAAAGAATGTAGTGTCAAAATTAACAAATTTTGAGTTCTCAATTTTTGATTTGGAAAATGCTTTTCCCAAACTTTGAGGAACAACATTTTCTTTCATTCCAAGTCCACCTATGACCATATTTTCAAAATTTGTGTTTTCACCCCCATTTGTGAGTCTTGAGTTTGTGGACCTTCGAGCTGAATTTCCGAATTTAGTGTGCATTAATATGATAGAGGCATTTTCTGAACCACAAGAGAATCACAATAGCCAAATATCCTCCTATTTCCCTTACATTAATCCTCCTTTTGAAAGCCACTTCGAGCCTATAAAAACCTTTTCTTTGATAGCCACATTACAAGCACAAAACCTTTTCCCACCAAATATAAACATGGATTTTCATAGCATATTTTTTTGAAATTTAAGTGTGGGGGGAGTGGATTTCATTGTTTGGATACCCTTTGTTGATTTCACCATGTTATTATATGCTTGAGGGAAAGAATCCATTTCAGTGTGGGGGAGAGGTTTTCATTTAGTGTGTTTTGGGTAATGTAATGTACTTTCATTTATGTAATTTTGTAAATGTTATTAACAAGTGTTCAGAAAACAAATCAAAAAAAAAATCAAAAAAGAAAAAGAAAAAAAGAGAACAAAAAATTGGGTTGTTTCTTGGGTAGGTCAAAAATCAATCTTCCTCAACCTTTAATCTTGTTATAACTATTAAAATTAGTGTCGTGAGGAGATCAAACATGGGTTGGGATATGAGTGTCAGATCTGCAACATGGTCAACTTTCGAAAAATAAAAAGAAAAAAAATAACACTTTCAATATATTCTTATTGGGAGAAGTTTTGTGGTTTGTAAATATTTCATCTTCTCATCCCCTTCAAATTTTCTTCCTCTATATGTCTTTCTTCACACAATCATTCCCTTGTAAATATGTGTTTTCATTTCCTTCCATGATTTATTTCAAAAAAAATGTGCATTTATTTTTCTATGTTGGTGTTTTACCCCTCTTCTTCTCTCTCTTTGACATTATATTCCTACCGTCCCATAGCCACCGAAAAACCCCTTAAAATACCTCTTGATTCTTGTGCACTTTGGATAGGTATTGGAAGCTGAGATCTCACTTCAAACTCTAAGATTTTCACTTTTGGTATGTGAAAGAGTGAACCTCCACAAATTTATTTTATCATCTTGAGAGGTGTGAGTTTTGAGTATCCACACTTTCCATTTCTAAATTTGAGCATGAAAAAATGAGTTAGTTTTGGAACATTGTTTCTGTAACAACTTGTGGTGGAATTCAAAATGGATGAGTTGAATAGTCTAAACCTCCCCTGATTGGAGAAAACAAAATTTTAATAAGTGTTTATGAGTGAAAATGATTTTGTCATGTTTTTATATTTCTTGCACATGAGGACATTTACAAAAATAAGTGTGGGGAGTTGATGTTATTAATAGTTTCATGACTTATTATATACTCCCTTTACTTATTTAATATGAAATATGCATAATGTGTGTGAAATATTAATATTTTTATACTAAGTATAATTTTTGAGCATTTTCTAGAAGTATTTCAATTGAGTCAGCTTACTATTTTATTTATAAATCTCACCCTACTAATCCAAATTGTGTGGTTCCTATTTTTTTGGATTCCTAATTCAATATATAACATTCCATTAGAATGGATTATGGGAAAATTCTTCCATTTTAAGGCCCATATGGACCACACAAGGAGGCCTACAGAATCTATGAAGAAATTGGACCAGCCATGAAGATTTACTTTCTAGGATCAATCAGGAAGTCCAAATTCTCTTATTCTCCTCCAAACTTCTGGGGATAATTAAATTATTATTGGATAAAAACTTCAAGACCCAACTCTAAAGATAAGGGGCCCAAGTAATGCTTTTAATCTCAGCCCACATTTTTGGATAGGAATTAAAATCCGTATAGTGTTTGTTACATGGATCCTGATCTATACATCATTTTGAGTTGCGATGTAGCAGTGTTAAAGAGGAGCTATAGATGTTCGACTTTGTTGAATACATAATTTGGTTTTGAAGGCATCTTCATATTCAAAAACCCATTCATATTTTGGACATCAAAAAGATTGGATTGAAATGGACAGATTAAATATGTTTAATCAACCGACCATAACTTTTTCTACATTGGTCCAACTAAATCCAAATTTTTAGAGAGGTCATTCAAACTTATTATCTACAACTTTTAGGAAGGATATATCTCAATATTCGTCTTTCTGAATAGCCAAGTTGGTGATGCAAGTGGAGGGAAATATTGTGAATGAAAATAGTCCACTTCCTTGGGCTATAAATACATCCCCCTCCTCTCCTTCAAGGGGGTTGGAATTTCAGAAGATAAGAGAAAATATTGGCATGACCAAAGCCTTGAAAAAGGATTTAGAGGACCTTCCATACTCAGGTTTTTACTTGAGAGACCTTTCCTCTCTTTTTTTCACTTACTTTCGTGTTCTTCATTTTTGTAATCTTGTAAGTCTCTATCTTTGTAATTCTGTTTTAATGAAAGTTACTTTTCAATATCTCTTATTATCATACACCTTATGTAGTTTCATATTAATGTTCTTAAAATAGTTTAAATTCAGTTGAATCCCCTTCCCTTCTTTTGCTTCCTCATTCAATCGAAAGTCGTTTTTAACTCTCTTTAATGATCATGTGTGTTCGACGCATTACTCTTTTCCTATCCCATTCTTTTTGTTTTATTTATAATTTATCATCATAATAATTTTAACCATATTATTAATCATTTAAATGGATGATTAAATCTATTATTGGGATGAGTCAAAATTTAAGGATGTTAAGTGATTGAGAGTATTTTCTCGATGAATATTCTTTAATTTAACATTGTGTATGTTGGACTTAACATGTCATGGATTAATGACATGTTTTGTTTAACATGTGGTTTACATGGATTATTGGAACCATAAATAAAATAACATCAACAAGATATTATTGATATTAGAACACTAAGTTAAGTTAAGGCTTGGATTAAAGCCTCAACACTTACTAATTCGAATCAACATTATCTTGCAAAGTGGGTGTTAAATTAAATGCAATATAAAGAAAATCTCAATGATATCACAAGCTTAACTCCTTAAAAATGAACTCACCCAAATATTTATCAATTTATAAAATAAAAAATCATCCATAAATCACTTCATTTAATCTCTTCAAACAAACCCCCCAATCATAATAAAATTAACTAAAAACAAAAGACTATTACAAAGTATCTTCACTGAGGATTCGACCCGAGTGCTGCTATACACATTAGCAGAGCACCAGAACCTTGACCGGTCGATAGGAAACAATCGGACGTGTGTTTCAATGTGCCCGAGGATGTGAACTTGGGAATCACTATGTATCCTAAAAGGGAAAGAATCATTCTATATGTAGTTCTGGTGGGGGGCATGGGGATTACACTTAAGTATGAGGCCCATGCATGTGGTGTGGGGTTTATGCATTGTTATCTACCCAGTGGACCTAGAGGAGATGAGGTCTCCCAGGTGAGGGAAATTATCTCTATAGGATGTTTCCTATAAAATTACTATGATGTATATGGATAATGGTATTGAACCTCTATGAGGATTCTTACGTATGCCAGTTGGTTGGGAATCAATGTCCACATAATTCGGTAGGGTGTGGGGATTACATGTAAAAGAAACCCATTTTGTGGAAACTGGGGCTTACTCTTAGAGGGATGCTCATTTTGGGGTGGAGAAGGCTGTCAATGTCACTACTAAACTCTAATCCCACACAAGTTATGCTCAGTGTGAGAAATAAGAGGAAGCATAAAACTAGACCATCATGTCCTAAAAGTTAAGTCATTGAGAAATAGTGTGGGGCTTATGCATAAGAGCTTCCCAAATAGGATCTCATTCCATGTGAGGAGGATATAATTCTATGTGAGTAATATCTCAGTCCCATAGAGATGAGTGGGCGTGGAAAATTTTTTAAGGTGCGACACCCAATGTGCGTTGCATGGGGTGAGACTATAGTTTAACGTCGTGTGTTGAGAATGATGGAAATAGGTAGTTTTACGTCTTGTAGCATGAATAGGGGGGGGGAGCTCACTCATCACCACTTGTAATTACAAAACCAATGCTCACCAACTATTGGAAAAGAGAAGGAATTGGAAATTACAGTTTATGATGGTGTGGAGGAGTGGTCGTCAGCAAGATCCATGTTAGCTTCTATATGCCAAAAGCATGGGTGATTAATATACCTATACCAAAAAGTAAGTGGTAAGGCACCATAATGAGGAAAAACTCACGAGGGGCCAAGCAATCACTACACACAAGCCTAGCGGGCCACATATAAGAGGTGCGTACAAGACTTGGGAGTTTCGTGCAAAAGGGGGTTAAACATGGAACTTTGGGGTAAAGGAAACGCATGGAGCCTTAAAAAAGGGATGCATGAAATACTAGAGGTCTGTGTGTAAGAGGATAAGTTGAGAATAAGATTGGATGGTTCTCTAGACCATGTTTATGCACAATAGGTTTCTTTTTCATGAACCTAAATTAGGATAAAAGGAAATGGGTGAGGATCACGAATCTGTGGCCCAATTCGAAGGGGGACTAATAGGGGACTTATCACACAAGATCATATACCTTTAGAGATCCATGGTTTGTGTGATGTCGTAGAAGAAAATGTCTTATGTGTGGTAGAGTGGTGGTTCGTCTAGCAGATGATCACCTAGAAGGGGGGGGGGTGGTTACCTTTTATATATAAGAAAAATATTTTGTGGCATGCACAATATTCTTGGGCATGAAGGCATGCATTCGTCATCACATTGAGAATGTAAGAGACTTAAGTACATGTTAGTATTTTATGCTCCAACCACCCCACTATTGCACACCTGCCTTAACTGTTTTTAGATGTCCATGGTAGAAGATGGACCTTTGATGTCACATTGGCCATGTAATCCCCTTGAACACATATTTTCATCATGCACACAAATCTCAATACTTGCACGCAACACACATATACTTCTTGGAATGATTAGTTGATTCAAAGGGTGTCTTCATTCCACTTAAAGATGGATGTTTTCAGATTGAAGTGGAATTTGGAGCTAAAAATTCCCCCCTATGAACTAGAGGTAAAAGGGGACTAGAAGTTTGGGTTTTTAGGGAAATGCCAAAAAGAACAGTGCATTCGGGGAGGCACATGAAAAATATGAAGGCCAGCATGGAAGAAACCTCTCATGCGTGTGTAAAACATGGTCCACCCCTATAAATATTGTGTGTGTGTGGGGGGGGGGGTAGAGTAATTTTAATTTCTATATGATAGGTGACTTCACTCTCATGAGTGTAATTCTCTAAATACCGCATTAAAAAACAAATATTGCCTTATGTGCAACTGTTGGATTCTTGAACACTTCCGACATAGACATAATTTCATCCTTTTTCATGATCTTCATCAAATCTAGAATGTAAGAAATTATTTTTTTCATGAACCCTTAATCCTTCACACTCTAACCTTGGGCTTTAGAACTCGATCAATATGGCCAGTCAAAAAATTATTACTTATAGGGAGGATTACATTGCTTCATAGAGAGAAAAGTTTTTTGGGAACCCTAAAATACTTCAAACTAGGAGGCTCATGTCAGAAAATAAGATTCTCTTGGGCATGATGACTCAGCTACAAAAGGATTATCTCTATGTGATAGTCTCCCATTGTGTAATTTTTGGATACTAGATGAATTATCCATCTCTGGATTTGAAACCGATTCACCATGGTCATGGGTCACACATGAAGATAGCCTCCAGTGATACAACATCAAAATTCATGGCCATGTCCATGGAGACCATTGGTGAACTGATGTCTATGTCTTAAATGAAAAGACAAAAATAATCATGGGAGATAAGTTGGTGGCTGAGGAGTACCCTATTCACTATTGAAGCACCTCCCAAAGCAATTTAAGGGATAGAAGTGTGGGATGGGAGAAGGAATGGGACATGAGGTCTAGGGGTAGCTTTACTAGTAAATGGGAATGGGAGTACATGGTATGATACACATGTGGGGAGTTTGGAAAAGTGTTTCATAATATCAGGTTGTATGAAACTGGGAGGACATCCCAGTTCCATATCCATCGCCAACAGGAACTGGTGCCTTAACTTTTCATCCACTGGTCTATTAATGAGAACATGTTCCACCTCCACCATGGGGAGGTCGTCACTAGACTGTGGGACGTTCATCTCATTGAAGGGATTCCTTTAGATGGACACTAGTACAACTCTTGTCGGAAATATGGTGTATGATAGATGAGCGTCATAGGAGAAGAAAGATTGTCTATAGAGCATCATAGGTGGTGTTCTAATGACCTGGATTGATAGAAAGATACTTTTCAAACCATACATTCTATCCCGGTTCATTATAAAATTCAAATGCATTCAGAAGGTATTATAGAAGATATAAATAGAGGTTCACAATGAGTGGTGTCCCAACATCCTTTGTCAATTGTGGTGCATGATAACGACAACTGTGTTTGCTGAGACAATCATGCTACCACCCACATATGTTGATTTCGGCTTATCAATGGAATATTCTAAGCACTAGGTGGAGTCATACATGGAGTAAATCCTAAAAATATGCATTTAGAAGATCAAATCAGCAAATGTGGAGCCAGAGTAGTGGGAATCTAGGCATGCTAAAAGCCAAGGGGGAGAACCAAGAGTCAAGGAAAAAAATTTGGGTGAAATGATCTATAGGAGAAATGGTGGGGACATCATAAGGTGATACTGAACCTCCATCTTCTGAAGGGAGGTGGTCCCTAAGGACACATAGGGGGCCAACGAAAGAGGCACATTTAAAGAAACTGAGATATGTGCTCCAACCTACCACATATGTTGTATCCCCTTTTCTTTGTTCAACCTAAAGAACACTATGACATTTGATATCTCTAGAAGGATTGTGGAAAAAATGACATGATATGGGGTCACACTTCCAGAAATCAAGCTCATACATGTTGTAGATAGGGTGGAATTTCATTAGTGACATGTGTACCTGATGAACATGGATACCTATGCATGCCAACAAGGGAAATATGAAGAACCACATGTCTTGGAGAAAGTTATTCTTAGTCAACTTAATGATCTTGAATAAATGTTTCCTTAGGATGAAAATGATGATGAGGAAGAAAATGAAGCGGAGCAAGAAGAAAGATAATAATAATAAGAAGACGAATAAGAATAATAATTATAAGAGGCTGAAGAAGAATACCCTTATGGTAGGTAACCCCAATGGACAATAGATCTTGAAGCGATCCTATGGGAGAGCGGTGAGATTGTAGTCTCTGATGAAGGGCTCGCTGAGTATCTCTAAGTAAGAATTAAATTACATCTTCTTTAGTCCCTTCCCATTTCAAAACTCGGATCCAATAAGCAAAAATAGTCCTGTATAGGAACACATTTATGTTGATCAAGGATCCCCAACTATAAGGTGTAAAGACCTGCTAAAGGATACAGAGGTATGTACCCTCAGGCCTGCACTTATGTTTGATCAAAGAGACAAGCCGGTCACAGCTAAGGAAGATAAATGCTGGCCCAATTGAGGGGGTAAGGGTGAAAACCTTATAATCCTAGGTTTCTCCCATTTTCCATAGGGAGCTAGTTCTTATAATCAAAGTAACCATCATAGAAGAGTCTGTAGTGATAGAAGTCCCTACTATTGTTTGGGAACTTTATCTGTTGGAAGTTATCTATTGGAAGCCTCTTCTTTCATAGACCCATACTTATCACTTTAGTAATAGGATGAATGAGATGCCTATTACATGCAATACTTGAATGGATACAGAACCGATAACCATATGAGTCCAGGTTATCCATGGAGCTCTTCTGGTGAATGTGCCTATCCATGAGGGGTCGATCATACAAAATGATCCGTACTTAGCAATAGATGAGCGGGAAACCATGGATGTGGGTGATGCCATTGGTGGGGTAGAACTCTAAGTTGGTGGAAGTGAGGTTGATGAGGAAGAAATAAGAGAATATGGTCATCCCCCTATAATAGATCCTAGTCCCTCAGAGGGGATGCTAGAGGAAAACCCTACTGCTAGTCTTCTAGTAATATTCCCTAAATATAAACCTATTGATCCTGAAGAGATGGATAACTCTTATCCTAACGCGGTAGAGGAAATTATAATGACCCTGTGTGGGGAATGGAAGTGCATAAATCATTTCCTTTAATCCTCATAGGAACAATGGGTGAGTCAAATGGGATCACTTCACCAGTAGCTGCGCTTTCTATGCACCATAGGGGTGAACACTCATGATCGTAATGTTCTGATCTGTAATTACCTTATTGAGAAGATGTAGGAAATTAGTGAACACCTAGATGATTCTTAGTGCCAAGAGAAATCTGAAAGTATGCAAAACCTGTAGGAGTTTCAATAAGATATCTATCACCTAGAAGAATAGATGAATATGCATTCCACATTCATTATGAATCAATCAGAACTCATCGTATGCCTGAGGGTACAGCTGGAGAAGGCCCATGAGAATATAAAACTTGCATGATTTGAAGTGTTAGATATTTGAGCTAAATAGGACGAGGAAAAAATCTAGGCTAATGATCTTCTTCATATGGCCATTGATAAAGAGAGGGAGCTCAGGAAGCATCAATAGATCCTAGAGGGCACACACCAAAAGGGGGTGGAGCTGAAGCACTCTATTGAAGGGTCATGTCCATAGGGTGATCTTGCCAGGATCTATGAGATGCTCCAACATGTGGATGTCCCTACTATTTACAAATCCTTTACTTTATTTAAAACTATCTACATGAATGGATTCATATTTTATTAATTCAATTATTATATCTCAATCATATCTATGAAACAACTAATGATCAATCCCTAAGCTCACATGGGTCGTTCATGACATGAGAAAAAAGGGAAAAACACACAATTATACACTTTTTATGAGAGTGCCAGATAATCATCAAATGCTTAGGTTTTTCTATTATTGACTAAACATTGAGATAATTTGGGATGATAGTGGTTTTGGCTGGATAATATGGTTCTAAGAGTAGCCGACTTGCTTTTCCCAATGCGTTATAGTTCATGAATGGTGTGATTCCATGGATGTTGGAACCTATTTGAAAAAAGGGGAATGGAAAATATGAATCAAAACACCCAAAATTTGTAATGAAATAGAAGTGCAGTTAGGATACAAGATAATTTATGACCATGTTTGACAACACAATATCCATACTGCTTATCCTAAAATGGGGACAAACAAACAAAGTTCGACCGATGACCATATTTGATATATCGGGCCTGTTTTCAAATATAACCCAAATCCTTTGAGAACTTTGGACCATGACTATAGGTGAGCCAAGGTGGAATGAGAACAGGTTGTTTAAGGGTACCTTCATACATGGAATATGATGAGGATCTGAATAAGGGGAACACAAAGTTTGAGAGTGGAGTGATGGGATGCTTAAATGGCTTCCAACACTCTCATAATTAAACCACAGTTTAATAAAGAACATTTTGGTATGAATACCGGTCTGATAAAATATTAAAACTAATTTTTAGGGGAGCTTAATCTAAGAGTCCAAGTGATAGATGAAGATGAAAACAATGCATTATATGACCAACATTGAAGGATAGGACTTCTCAGGAAAGGCACATGGATGCCTTGCAGTTTTACATCATTAAAATGAAGATGATAAACACAAAATTTAACATCATAATGTAATAATGATGCATGGTATAGTTGAACTTCATGTGAGAAAGATGTGTCACATATTTTATCATCATATTAATGGGATTTTACACACAATTTAATGTCATACTGCATGGACCTTGGATAATAGTTTAAAGACATGTAGCATGGACTATATAAATGTCTATTTCTAAAGTAACTGTGTGTAATGGAGGAAATAAACTCAAAATAAATGATCCAAATTAGGCTTATGTACCACATAGGTATTTTTAATTAGATGGTAATAATACTTCTTAAAATAATAGGTTCACAATTTAAGGTCGTAGAATTTGGACTAAAGGTTTTAGGTGCAACCTAATAATATCGATTCACATTATACCAAAAATCATAACCCCATATGATATATGATTGGTTTGGGAAACAATTAATTTTAAAGGGTTTACTTTACATGAGGAAACACACATGGGGTGAAACCATGGGTATTGGAATTCCACCAAGTTATAGGGAAGTGAAAAGGTGGTAATATAAGACTTTCAAAATATGAGTAAGGGGTGACTGATTGGTTGGGATCAAATATTGAACAAGTTCAAAACACATGTACCATGCCTATATTAATCAATAATGGTGAAATAAAATTCAATGTTGAATATTTACCATGTTCTAAAACACATGATCTATAATTTATTGTTGGAGATCCATTAGGGAATTTGTCCAGAATAGGAGGTGAGCCAAAAAAATGGAATGAGACCATCACTATTAGGGGTTCAATATAGATTTTATAAGAATATGGAGACCCAAATAAAAAAAGTCTTGAAGATGGAAAGGGAATGTAATAGAAAGTGGGATCCAAACCCAGGAAGTGTAAATAGATTAGAGTCATGTTTCTCAGACTATAGGGGATGAAAATAGTTTAAAGTCGTAATGCTTGGACATGATGAAAATAATTTAATTTCATATTTATAGGACCATATGTGAATGGGGAATTCAATTATGTTTAGGAGACACATAAATTAAAACCTTACATGAATGGGCTAAGGAGAACTTACACCACATGAAGCAATCCTAATGACGACTGCACATAGTTTAGAGCCATATGGGATGGACTACAACCAAGGTTAAAGGGAATAAGGTTGAATGAATATAAGGATAGACCCAAATGAAAAGTGTCTAGGAGTCTCTACATATCCCATAAAAATAGGAATCAATCCACACTAAGTTCTGAAACATAGCATCGTAGGGGAACAACCCAGGTGGAGGTAGTCCTCTCTGGCGAGGAAGTTAAAGCATCCCACGATTATTGTGAGCCATCCTGAACATGTTCATGGTAAGTTAATAGTTTAATGTTAGGTGGGGGTAATTGGATCTTAGTTTAGGGTCATATTTTTTGGAACAAATAGGGTAGCTAAAGTGGACGTGTAATGAGGTGTTATGACAAACCCAATGTGAATAAGGCAAAGGAGGCCCAACACCACACTACACATTCCAAAGAAAACCCATTCAATTTAAAGATATATAGTGTGGAATAAGTTGAGGTGAGAGGGATATATTTTTTGATGGATCTACAGATGGGGCCAAATAAAAATTATCCAGATGTTTCTATATATCCCACACAAATGAGAATCAAGCCACACGTAGTGATGAGATTCCATTCAGTTTAACGTCGTGCAATGATGATGTAGGTGACATAATGTGAAAGAGGAGAAGTGTGTTTGGGCCCAAAGATTTAAAACTAAGTATCAATAAGTATCTTGTGAGGCAAATAATCAAGACACATGTATTTATTATATTATGATCCCCTTATGTAGGTCTGACCCGTGCACAAGGAGAAGAGCTCTTTTTTTTATTTTCTATTTTTTTGTTATTTTGTTCATTAATTTTTTGAGTGGATGGACCAGGATAGAAACTATAGGAATATCTATGTATCCTATAAGAATGTAAATAAATCTATATGTTGTTCTTGTTTGTGGCATGGTAGTTGACCAGTGCGAGAGGTGTGCTCTCTTAGGTGAGAACACCGCGATGTGGTGCCGTTTTTCTTCGTACGACTAGGATTATAGTTTTAATTCAGTTTAAAGTCATGCGACTAGGATGTGGGAATGTAAAAATTTAGGTCATGAAGGAAGGACCATCAATATTTTATAGTTTAAATCTATTTATCTAGTATGTGGATGTTATGTAGTTTATCTTTTTATGGACAAGGTGTTGATGTCGTAGTTTAAGGTCATGTGTCAGGACTGATCCACGCAGTTTAATTTCATGCAGTAAGGAAAATAGGGTTCTTAGTTTATGGTCTTAGAGTTTTAATGATTAGTGAGTGTTTCTAAAAGGGTTTATGTGCAGTGCGGTGTCAAGATATACCTGACGTGAATGAGGACCCATAAGGTCTAACACTATAAGACACTATTAGATAGAGTCTCACACACAGTTTAAAGTTGCGTTGCTTTGAATTTTTTGTAAAAAGTTTAAGGTCGTGTTTCAAGGACCATAGTATCTTAGTTTAAGGTCATAGATTTTGGACCATTGTTCCCAGTTTAATGTAGTGTGATAGGTATGATGGGGAGAAAGCATTCCCAATGAGATTTTCATGGTGCAGAAACAATTACCCAACATAAATGATGATCTAGGAGGTCCACACCACACCAAACACTTACTAGGGAATCCCATACATGATTTAATGTCATGATTCTGGACTCGGGTGCCTAATTTAATGTCGTGTTCCTGGGAAGATGATTCTTACACAATTTATCATCATGAAACTAGGATGTTGGTTCTTATTTTAAGGTTATAGAATTCAGATCGCTGAATCATAGTTTAAGGTCATAGATCTTGAACCTCTATTACCCATTTTTACATCATGTTTTTGGGTTGTGAAATGTAACATAGATTATAATCAAGAAACTAGGCTGATGCAGCACAATTTAATGTCATGTTGTAAGGATGGTGCAACACAGTTTAACATCATATTCCAAGGGCATGGATGCTATGTAGTTTATCATCATATGGCTAGAACACTGATTATATAGTTTAATGGAATGTGACAAGACCTATCTATGCAGTTTAACATCATTTGGTAAGGATAATAGGGTTCTTCATGTGAAGTACTATTTGAGGAACTTTGTATTGGTTAGAGGAGTGATGCACTCTCCATCCATGGTGACCAAATAATATACATCATTGGGATTGAACTTGTCAATGATGTAAGTACCTTCACATTTTGGCTCCAACATTAGAGGCTTCATTATAGGTATCACCGGCTTCTTTAGAGCCAATACTGTGTCACCTTGATGGAATGATTATTGATGAACTTTACTATTGATTTCTCTGGCAATCTTGTTATGGTGCCTTTCTAGATTTTTTAAGGCCTGAATCCTATTCTCACCAAGGGATTCCAGTACATCTAGACAAACTTTGGCCACCCCATATAACGTCTTCTGGTCATAGATAGTTGTGCGGAGTTATGCATACTGAATCATGATGGGTTGGAATACCTCTATTCCATATAATAGGGAATATGAAGTCACCTGGGTGGAATTCTGAGTCATCATCGGATAGTCCCATATGGTGTTGGGGAGCTTGTTTGGCCACCATTTCTTTTTTTTATCATACAATATTCTATAATTCTTTTGTTAGGGACTTGTTGAATGCCTTGATATGTCCATTTTCCAATACATGGTAGTGAGAAGTGTGGTTGGACCAGATGTTGTACTTTTCGTACAACTTATTTAGGTAAAATTCTCAAATGTTAACACCATTTTTGATGAGAAAAACATGAGGTAATCCGAAACTACATATGATGTTGTAGCTCAAAAATTAAACAATCGATCAAGCCATGTCTTCATTGAGAGCAATCGCTTCCTCTCTGTTGGAAAAGAAATCTACCAGGGTTCGAATGACCGATATTAGTGAGTTATTGCTGGTGGATATGGCCTAATGAAATAGAATCCCTAGACTACAAAGGGATAAGAATAATTGATTGTATGAATATTTTATAACAATCGATGCAAAATTATGGCATGGATCTCACATGTGTGGAACCTCATTGTGAACTCGATACAGTCATGGACAATGGTGGGATATAAATAACACAACCTTGGAATTTAGTTGGAAATATTCAAACCTTCCTAATGATCACTGCATGAAATGAAATGAAATTCCTACAGAAAATGTGGAATCTCATATCCTTGAATTAAATAGTGGATAATTACATCAAACACATGTTTTTTGAGATTTTTCTTAAGGATGGGACAAATTTGGAAGGTGAGTTGTGCTGCACACTGATAGATTTTCTCACGTTCAGCTCAGTCTGGTGGGAAATTACTATTCTATAGATACTCAAAAAAGGGAGTTCTCCCATAAAAGGTTTCTTCAACTTTTAGGGGATCTATATGTGTTGATGTGGAAACAATGAAAGTTAGGTGGTTTACATGATGGTTTTCATCATTGTCAGAAGCAATGTGAGACATGAATCATTAAGGAACCACATGGATAAACAAATTATCTTTATTAGGAACTGTAAGAGATGATTCTAAAATGAACAAGTCATCATCTTTCCCATTCTATGACCAAGGAAAATGAGTGACCTATGGATGAGAAGGGAACTAGGCCATCAGTTGGAGAGTGAATTCTAGTAATGACATGAGATCTAGATTCCTAACAATATAGTCACAGTTGATATTCCAAACGGCTAACTCAGAGTCTACCTTGATGTGAAAGTGGTTAAAATAGATCTATATGGATAAATCAAAAGTATTAATGAGAGATTGATACTCTACCTCATTGTTAGTGTATCCTTCTAATATTTGAAATGAGTAGGGTATGACTACTTTTGTAGGCATGATGAAGATAATCCATAGGCCTACCGTTTTGAGCCTAGGATCATAGAGCCTCTTGCAGATAGGACTCTGAGAGGAACCATCAATGTGAATCTATCAACATTGCATATACTGGTCTACTGAGAGGATGGAATTTTCTTGGAAATCAATATCTAGGGGTTGTTCTACATCGGGTGGATGAGCATCTATAAAGTTTGCTAGATCCTGACCTTTTACGGCCTTATACAGAATGAATCTAATGTAAAACTACTGAGGAGTAATATCCCAATGAGCTAGATGTAATTTCAACATAGGTATATTCTAGATATACTTTAGTGGATCCACATGGTATACTAGTTGTGTCTTGTGATGCTGCAGATAGTGTTGCAACTTCTGAACTACAAAAACCATCATGAGAAAACTCTTTCTGATTGGAGATTATCTGGATTCCATGTTGAGGAGAATGAGATTGAGATAGTATAAATGTTTATATTTCCCCTCATTATTCTTATGATATAGTAGGGAACCGATGAATCATTCAAGGGAAATTAAATAGAGTACCAATAGATTCCCATAAATGGGTGGAATCAGAACATAAGGTTGTATACGATATTGGTTGATTTCCTCGAATGTGGTCTTGAAATCTTCATCCCACTAGTAGAAAATACATTTCTTCATGATACTGGAAAAGATATTACACTTGCGAACTAGATTCTTGATGAATCAGAGTATGTTGGATAATTATCCTTGGAATCCTTAGAGATCCCAGAGGTTTATCAGATGAGGAATATAACTGATATCCTTAATCTTCTCTGGATTGATCTCAATGAATTTTTATAAGAAGACAAATCCATGAAAATTCCTAGAGGTAACCCGAAAAAAATCTTGAAGGGTTTCATATTTAGATGGAGGGAGTAGAGTAAGATGAACACTTTCTCATGATCTTTGAGATGGTCCAGACACTAGTGGGATTTGAACACCAAATCATCCATTTAGCATTCCACTAGCATCCTTAGGATTGGTTTGAATATGCAGTGCATGGATTTCTGATAAGTAGCTTTGGAATTCTTCAAACCAGAGGGCATCACTTGATAGAAAAAATAACCTTGAGGTACTCTAAAGGTGGTGGATTATTCATCTTTAAGGGCTAATCAGATCTAATTATACCTAGAATACCCATCCATTAAAAAGAGTGGCCAAAACCTAATAGTGTAATCGATCAATTGTTCTATCACATGAAGCAGAAAATCATCCTTCAGACAATGGGTTTTGAGATCCCAGATATCAATACAGACTCTGATCTATCCCTTATTCTTCATAAAGGGGATGATGTTGGCCAACCATTCGGGGTTATGAATTTCCTTGACAGAGTTTGATTTAATGATCTTATCAACTTCTTCCTTAACCATGGATCAATGGGAGGGGTGCATCTTTCTAATAGGCTTCTTGATCCAGCGATGTCCTACCTGGAGACCAAGGTGATGGATCGTAACATGAGGGTCTAGTCCTAGCATCTCTTTATAGCTCCAGGAAAATACATCACAATACTACTTTAGGAAGTCCATGTACTAATACTGTTCCTCAGCAGGCATGACTGCACTGATCAATGTTGGCTTGAGATCCATATCAGTGCTATGATTCACCTAATATAAATCATCAATGGCGGTGTAGATTCCTTATTCAAATGAAATAAGATAATATTACAAATCATATACACTATTTGAGGTGGGGTAATCAATTGGAGGAGATGGATTACATAGAACTACTAATTATAATTCTGGAGGAACACTAGTTCCTACTTGGTTGGATACAGAATCCTCACTGGGAGACTCTGGTGTGGCATAAAACATGGTGAAAAAGGTTGTTGATCCAATCCCATCAGGAATTCTATCAGGGGGTCCATACTTGATGATGTCAAAAATAGTGGTGGCAGGTTGGTCTATGTCAATTCAACCCTACTTAGTGGAATATGAATGTCTGATACACACTTATAACCAAGGGGTGAACATCTCGGTAACTTACAGTCTTAAGGGGGTTTGGTATTACTCAAGCATGAACCGTATATGAGTACGGGGTAATCATACAACATTCCTTGTACCTGGGAACACATCTACCCTTTTCTGATAATCGGAAAAGAAGTTCCCCATGTATAGCATTATGGCCTCTATATTATGAATTGGGAGGCTGAAAGAATCATCCAATTCCATACATGGGTCATTTATAGTTTTAGTTTTATCAACCTCATTGGTATGACCCTATTTTTCCTTACTCTTTTAATATTTAGCATCCATATTACATGATTCATAGGAGGCAAAGGGAGATGCATCACCTTGGGGTACGCCCAATCGACTATTGAGGGAGTACATGAGGCATTGATGATATGAGGATATAACTTAAACAAGTAGATGAAGGCAAGGTCTACCCATCAATGTGATGTAATTAATATAAAGAAATATGACCATGAACTCAAAGATCAGAATCAGGTCACCAAACTAGGTCTTCAAGTGGATTCTACCACATAGACTTCACTCTATAATGTCGTAATTATGGATATTTAGGTCAGAGGGACACAAATATGATTTTGTTAGTCTAATCTTAGAGAGTATCCAGGTCGAGATAATATTGATAAATAAACCTATGTCAACTAGAAAGATGAATACTTCCACATCATTGTACCAGATGGTGATGTATAACCGGTAGATGTTCCCTTGTATGAGAGAGCCTTCATCTTCTATTAAGAATGAAATAATGGCTTGTCATTTTTCTCACTCAAATTCATTATCACGGAAGGACTCTATAGCTGCTACCACTGTCTCAAGCTACAGGGGTCCTTTTAATGCTTATGAAAGTGCTTCACACATATATTTTGATAGTTGGAGGGTCTCGAGAATCAAGATATTTTCAAGAATACTGGAGAGATGCTTAATCACATCATACTTTCGTGCTAGAAACACATTTCCTAGAAACACATTTCTCCCAGTAGGAGGTTGAACTTTGGTAGGGGTACGATGGTAACTTCAAGTCGAACCAACAAATTCTGAATGGTGCTGGAAAATTCTTTCTGTTACCTAGAAAATCCACCAAGAATTACCATGGTCTAACTTTCAGCTAGTTGAGGCTTGGCCACGGCTAGACACGACCGATCATGATACTGTCATGATTGCTATGTCTAGTATAGTAGTACTATCAGTGGTGGTAGTGAATATAACAAGATAGGATGAAATGATTGTGTCTTCTAAGTACTAAATAATCCTTATGTATAGTCTTGATACCATTAACTTTTGGGCCTGAAGTACTATCCTGGGAATTCTAACGACTCACAAATCAACTGTTCCATCGACGATGGCATTGGACAGGGACATTCAGAGGGTCTTCCTAATACTCCTCCTCATTAGGAATCATATAGAGATCCACCAACTCGATAGTATTCATAGAGGTATACTACAAGCTATTGTTAAAGAAGTATTCAAATTTTGGATGAACTCTTGGGGCAGTTCCCATCTCTTGAGGCATGAAATCTATGAGGGGTGCGAGATTAATTTGGTGCCATCAAGGGGTTTTTCTTTCCCCTGCATTGTCGATGTATTCTATTTTGAAAAGAAGAAGACCGCGATATGGATGAATAAGTGGTATCCAAAGGAGGAACAATGACTTTAGGAGGCTCGAGTTGATTCAAACAGGCATGGATGACAGCATGGGTGCGGTGACTTCTCTTTGAGCCAACAAGTCATCATACATCTGAGTTCCATGGCTCTAAACCTGCTTCCATTCACCTTTGTTGTCATCTCCAAGATTTGTATAGATTCATCCCACCTAGGATAGGGTAGAGACCAATATTAATAAATTATAATCTATCTGGTTATGAAGCCATTCCATGAACACATAACATTGCTTTATGGTATATACAAGGATTCTATGATAAGGGAAGTAGTTAGGGCGGTCGGTGAACTTGGCTTCCTAGGATTTCCTACACTCTGGTAGCTTCAGAATCCTTTGCTCCATGGAACTTTAGAAATAACCAAAAACCCTATCATCATTGAATGAGTAGGTCTGGTTTCTCTAATCTTGTAAGGGAACCCTGTGAGCCGATCCCTGATGAGGGGATGGATCCCAAAAATAAGCCAAAGGAACATTTCCTGGCTTAGGCAGAGGTACTTGACATGGTGGTGCCTACCGGTTCTATGATATGATATGCTGAGCCTAAGGCTAGGCCTACTATTTCCCCTGATAATTATGTGGGAGATGCTCTGCTGGTAACAACTCTAGGGGCATGGGTGCCCTTATCTATGTGATGATAGTAGTCTCTACCTTGTTGTCTATTCTTGAAGGAGTTATAGGAGAAAACAATTCATGCATGCTTGGCATGATGTGAGGATTCCTCTAGATGTTGTTCCTTGTCATAGAAATCCTAGAATCCACCTAGGAAATTTTGAGTGTTGAGGGATGAGAACGGTTCAATATTAGCAATAACCATGCACGTCATCAACAACATCTCTTGATACAGCAACATATCAAGGGAATTTGTGAGACCCATCCCCCAGGAGATAAAGTTTGTGATGTGCTCATCTTTCCATTTCTTTCACTTGAAGAGGTCAAAAAGACTTGTCTTGATGATGGTGGAGCTGAAATGATATAGATACTATGTGAAGAGATCTTCCAAACCTGTGATGGAACTGATTAGAAACTGGATATACCAGAAGAATGTAGGCTCTTCTAATATTTGAATAAAACAATGGGTCATGGCTACTTCTTACTACTCTGGAGTTCCCAACATGGGTCCTCACCTTAAGATAATGTAGGCCAGATATTACAGTGGGTGTCCCGTCGCATTGAAAGAGATGAAAATAGAATTCCCAAAACCCATAAGTGATTTTATATTGTCCATCCATGCTAGATATGACATTCCATCAAGTCGGATCGCCACCTCTTGTGTCTTAAGATATTTTATGTGAGCAGTGAGAGAAGCTATCATATCGTCTTGGTGGGGATTCCATTATTGGATTGTATTCCTAACAAAAAATGCATTGATAGGATCTTCAACATGATAGGTAGGTTCAGTGGATCATGGATCAGATGGTGGAATAACCTATGGGGTTTCCTATGGAACAACTTGAAAAGTGGCTTGATCTGAGTCTTGAGGAGGGTTATCACAATGCTCGGGTGGATTAGGCGATGCATACTATAGTCTCTTTCCATAGACCTCATCCTATACCATATAGGGATGCATGGGATTTCCATTAAAATTTTTGGTTAGATAACCATGGTTAATCTATGGATTACCCTATTTCCCTAATAGAGGAGGGATATGACAATGTTGAGGATCACTATAGCACGAACACCATTCTACAAGGAACTCATCAAGGAGCTCATCAATTAGCCTCCTTTTATCTAAATGCTATTGGATCAGGTTGGACATAGTAGGATCAAAATCTATCTTCTGTGCAACATCATATGGGTTGGGGGGATTTGAGCTTATGATCTAATACACACCTTTATTAGTGTACTTACCAACAAGAAATGACGTTGAGGGGTCTCCAAGGACACATACCTTCCTCTAATAAAAATATAGGATACACATATGAGTGACCACCTAAGTATTCACATCCCTAGGGGGTGGGTCCTCTTAATCAAAAACTGCCTCATTATCCATTTCCTTTGGTTAATTGAGCTTATTCATATTCAGTATGACTACACATGGAGGAAAAACCTCAATGTCACTGGGTAGGTCTGGTTGTTGTAGGATGGGACTGAAATATAGGGTATCATATTTCCCCCAACACCAGAAATAGACATGTGGGGATTCTTGTTCAATTATTATGTGGAGAACGATGAAGCACTGAATGCATTTGTTTTGAAGGTTTTGGTGAAAATTGGGTGATATAAAATGTTGAGCCACTAGAAGTGCTGATAACTTGACCATGTGACACTGCTGATTGATGTCGTCATAATGCTTCTAGATCTTCAGATAGACCAAATTATGGACATGGATGTGAATGTGTGTTGCTCATATGGTTTTGTGGAAACAAATAATCTCATCTTGGGTGAGTGAATCCATAATGTCGAAGTCAGGATTAGTGATCGACCAGAACATCTCAAACAACTGATTCATGGTGAGGATGCCCCACAAGATTCCCTTACCAGAAGTGAGGCCCAACTCTTAATTTCTCTAGGATTTTATTGACACTAGATAAAAAACTAACAGTGGCACTAATGTAGACTGGTGTGGTTGTGGACTGGCTGGTAGAGGGGCCACTACATTGGTTTATGGATTTCCGCACCCTAGGTCATCTCTCAAGGGTGGTACCAACCACATCATTATGTCCCTATAGTATGTGGTATTGGAAAACTATTTATGTGTGAGGGATGTGGACATTGGTAGTGGTTTTGGTGGGCTCTTTTCATCTATTCTTACCAAATAATGACTCTCTATAATCTTGGGTTGAGGTAAATAATGAAATTGGAAATGATAAAGAGGATTGAATAGCGAGTAGCCGGAAGGGAGCCGAGTCTTCCTCCTCTTGCGTGTACCTGTGAAAGAATTTGGGGATTTTTTGAATCTCACCATCTGAGATGATAAATCACACATATAGGGATCCTTCCCCATACTCTGATGTAGAGGATCACAGTGAAATATTCATTATTGAGTCGAATTCCACTTCAGAATTTGAGAAGAATACTTGATTAAGAACAACTTGGTGCTTATCAAAGTTAATCCTTCGAAGAAAATTGTTCTCCCTTCTTCCCCCATATGGTTAGTTAGATAAGGGTATCTCAAAGACATGATGAAGAACATTGTACAAGTTGGTAATAGAGTGAGAAGGACCACATATTGAGTTGGCTCAGAAATAGGGAGGACCTCTATATATGTTGTTGTCATAGCATGGAGGACCTTTGCTGAGACTGTTATGAGAGTTGGGAGGGCCTTCACTCTGGGTGTTAATGTAGCATAGATGACCTCTTTTTGAGTCATTGGGGATATGTAGAGGACCTCTATTCTAGATGTGAGAGTGGGGAGGACCTCCACCTTGGTTATATAATGTGCGAGGAGTGCCTTCTCATATATCAAACAAGAGATAGGGAGGACCTCCTTTTTGGTAAGCATAGGTATGGGGAGGATATCCATAATGGAGGAAATGTAAATGAGGAGGAATTTTGTCTTGGGAATCATGGGTATGGGGAGGACCTCTATACTGGTTACTGGACAGGAATGGATGACCTCCACGATGATGAATACTGTAGTGGGGAAGGATATTCTTGAGCTAACAGGAACATGTAGAGGACCTCCATGTTGGATTCATGTGGAATGGGGAAGAATTCCATGCTGGTTGGAAGTGTTATCATGAGGAGGACCTTTGTATTGATTGAACTAGACATAGAGAGGACCTTCATATTGATTTAACTAGACATAGAGAGGACCTTCATTTGGACTATTACTGAAGTAGGGAGGACCCCTTCTTTGATGGTTGCTAGAGCGGGGATGACCTTTTCTGGGGATGAGAGAAACAAGAGGAGGACCTCTATGATAGATGGTGGTGGTATAACCTAGAGGTCCTTCATATTGATCCCTGGTGAAGCAGGGATGAAATCCTCTTTGATGGTTGTTGGAGTGGGGAGGACCACTGCTGGAGCTGAGGAAAACATGGGGAGGACCTCCATGTTGGCTGGTGGGGATAACATGATAATGGCCTTCAAACAGATCATCGGTGAAGCAGAGAGGGCACATCTTATTTGGTGGATACTGGAGTGAGGAGGTCCTCTACTAGATCTTGGAATGGACTTAAAATGAACTTCACATAGACGGTCCATGATATGTGTAGGACATCCATATCAGGAACCATATTCATGTGTAAGACCTCTATGTTGGATGTCGATAAAGCGGGGACGATCTCTACATGGACAGATACATGGAACATGGGGAGGAACTACATGATGAAAATGATAATGGGGAGGAACTCAAATATGGAAATAGATGGTATGGGGAGGGCCTTTGTACTAAATATCATCATCATAGGTTGGCCTGTTATGACTTCTGGTAGTGTTAGTGACTGAAAGAGTCAAACCAGCCTACCCGTGAGGTGGCTAATGTCTTGATTCTAATCGATAATTGATGAGTCCCTACACTTTAGTTTCATGGACTTGGTGGAATTCACCAGGGGGGAATATGCCGTTGAATTAATAGAATATGATACCCTCTAATGGGTATATTATAGAGCTTGAACTCGATATAGATGTTGGCTTTTCTAAACCGGGGCTAATAGACAAGGGGTGTTGACAACCTGTTCTTCAGCCTAAGGAACCGGTCATTGGTGGCATTGACATAGCATGGAGGGATCATTCATTGAAGGATCCCTAGTTGTAGTCATAGTCAGGGTGACACTAGAATCCCCTACCTCCTCAGCATAGGGGAGTGAGTCGTAAGAATTTTATAGGTAGAGACTCACAAAATGGTTAGATGTTAGAGTAGGGAGAAGTGGCTCCCTACACGAACCTTGTGGGTGGTGGTGTCAATGAGCCATAGAAACCTCTTGGTCCTGGAAGGGAATGTTCTTCATGGGAATGACCCCATCCTTCTTGTATCGTCGTATGAGGGAATTTATCACACACCTCTTGATGATCATTGTGGGTGAGGCATGGAATGGGTTCCTAGTACTTGTGGTTGTGGGTGACATCGTGGAAGTAGTGGAGTCATGTGGGATTTATGCATTAATCTCTACCCAACATCTGTAGGTGGGAGGTGATTGGTTTCCTATAGCTTAGGTCCTATAAATAAGTAATATTTATCTTTCAGTATGGATATCAGCAAAGTAATTCCCAATGACCTAATGTTGTCTAATATTCCATGATAGGAGAGAAAGATCCATGCTAACGATGTTGCAGGTAGGAATTCCCAATGATTAACTGCCCCAATCTCTTATGATTTCCATTCTAGGCCCACTAATTTTTTTGTGGGACCTATAGTTATATATCTGGAACTAGTTTCATGCTTATATGGATGTTTTGAATGCTACTAGTCCCCATGTTGTGGAGAAATGTTTCACATCAGGTTCACCATTTCTATTTCTGATGCCTTTTTCTGGGGTATGTTTGCTTTCTCACATTGTGGTATGATGGAATAAAATTTTACCTCACATTCCAACTTTCCATATTCAATAAAAATTCATCACTTCTAAATATATGTCTGATCCTTGATCAAAATTGGATGATGGGATTTCAGTCCCTCTATCATTGGATTCCTCCTCAGAATTCATCATATAGTCAGAGTCTCCCTAATAGATTAAGACATTATTTATGAAAGTTGTTCTTGGAGACATCTCTTTGTGGATACTAGTTCATTACACTACTTATATATGAACATTACAAGGGTCTAGTTATGGAAGAAACCTATGGTTAAAGGAGTAGTCATGTAGGGTATCTCTAAGCATGTCTGGATGATGGAACATTGGGGAACCTATACTCTTCCTCATAAGAGGGATTTTCAAGGGTGTGAAACCTCTGGTGTCCCATATCTATCGCAGGGTATTTTATGCTAGAGGAATGTCTTTTGAGTTTTTCCATAGGTATACCATGTTTAACATGAGATAGTCTTTGAGTTTTATGTCTTTTAAAGATGGAGTGGATTGATTAGAACGCCCCATGGGGGCGGACTAGGAGGTACATTCCTAAGAGGGAGAACCTGGAAGGTTTACCAGTGGATGGGTTAGAATGCCTATGAAGGCAGACCCTGGATGGTGTTTCTCATAAATAGAAGGTTTCAAACTATAAAGGATGATCTAGATACTATTGGGGGTAGATAAATGAGGTTCATTCAAATGATGGAACACCTAAAAGTATTTCTATTGGTTGAGATCGAACCATTGAGAGGCTTCCTACATAACCTATTTTGAGGATAGGGATCAAAACCTACGTAGTTAGATGAGTAAGGTATGGGGATTACACATTGGAACTCCCCATCGCAAGATAATTTCTCTTGGTTGGATGATGAGTGATTTGAGGATTACACATTGCTAGCTACCTAGGTACTTCTAGGAGAAGTAATGATGTGGGTGGGGCTTACGTGTAGGAATGAACTAGATGGATGGAAAGATCTCACTAGGATTAGGGTGAGGTGATGGTGAGGATGTGGGGATTGAACCTCAACTATTTTTCTTATGTATCCGAGTTAGTTGGGAATCAAAGTCCATGTAGTTATGTTGGGGACATGCAATTTAACATCATGTAGTGTGGAGGAGAGTAAACTAATGTGAATAGGATGGGATGTCGTCGCTAGGATCAAGGATGGGAACATATGTGTCACTACATATCCTAAAGGGGAAGGAATCAAGGCACAAATAGTTCTAATGGGGTCATGGGTCTTACACCTAAGGAAGAGGCCCATGCCTCTGGTGTGGGGATTATGCATGGTTCGCTGACCAGTGGTCCTGGAGAAGATAATGTATCCCGGGTGAGGGGCACGATATTCTCATGATGTGTCCCAGAAAAAGACCAAGATAAAATAGGATAATATTTTAGAACCACATAGAGGTTTCCTACATATTCCATTTGGTTGGGAATAAAAGTCTACATAGTTCAGAAGGGTATGAGACTTAGGCGTATAAGCGACCCATATAGAGGAAACCAAGGCTTAATCCCAAAGGGATTCCCATTAGGGTGAATAAGAGTGTCATAGTCACTACTGACATCTAAGACCATGTGAGTTTTTCTTGGTGTAAGAAATAAGAGGAAGCAACAAACTAGACTATCGCGTTACAGAAGATTTGTCAACGAGAAATAGTGTGGGGATTATGTGTAGAAGCTTCCCAAAGAGGATCCCATTATATGTTAGGGGGATCTAATTCAATTTGAGGATGATTTCACTCCCATGGAGACAAATGGTCATGGAAAATTCTTGAGGTGCAGCAACCCATGTTTTATTCCTAGGGTGAGACTATAGTTTAATTTCATGTGTTTAGGATGATGGTGGTGGGCCATTTTATGTCCCGTAGCTTGGATAAGGCAGATCTCACTCCTCACCTATTAGGCTTACAAAACCGACGCTCACCAACACTCGGAGAGGAGATGGGATCGAAAATTCTAGGGTACAAAGTAACAAAGGAGTGGTTTATAGTGGGTTCCACATTAGCATCCCTATTCTAAATGGAATGGTTGATTAGCATACCTATGGAAAAAAGAAATCGGTAAGGCACCACTACAAGGGAAAAATCCTGATGGAATAATAAATCACTATGAAAAATCTTGGATGGATATACAGAGGAGGTTCCCATAAGATATGGGTGTTGCACACAAGAGGGGCTCAAACATAGTGCTTTTGGGTAAAGGAAATACATAGATTCTTAAATAAGGGGTGCATGCAAGACTGGAGGTATGCACATAGGAGGAATGGTTGAGCACAAGATTGGATGGTTCTCTAGACCAGGGTTTCACACTACAGGCTTCTTTTGCATGCACCTGACTTAGGGTAAAAGGAACTGGGTGAGCGTCAAGAACTTGAGGTTCCACATGAGTGGGGAAAAAATAGGAGACCAATCATGCAAGACCCTATACCTTGAGGTATCGATGGTTAGAGTGATGTTATGGAATAAGTGGTCATATGGACACCAGAATAGTGGTTTAGGTCCTAGATTATCACCTTGAAGTGGGGGGGGGGTGTGCCCTTGTATATATAGGGAAAATATTACATAGCGTGTACAAGATTACCAGTAATGGAGGACCCTATTTTATGTCTCATTAAGTGTGAAATATAATTACGCACAGGTTAGTATTTTACATGCCATCCACTCCATTTTCATGCACCTTCCATGTCCATTTTTAGATTGCCTGGGTGGAAGATGTCCCTTTGACATTGTAGTGGACATGTAAGACCCTTGCATGCATATTTTCGTCTTACATTCAGATCTTGAAACTTTTTCCTGAAACCCTCGTCCTTCTTAGAATGTTTCATTAAGTCAATGGGTATCTTCATCCCACTTAAAGATGACCATTTGTTGCTTGAAGTAGAATTTGGCACCAACAAAGGCACAACAAAACATTTTTCATCCTTTGACAATTTGGAAGATCAACATGATTCATATCCTGATAATGATGTGTTAGAATAACAACAAGATTCTATATTCCATCTACCATATAATTTGGTTACTCAAGTGGAAAATCATTACATGGTCCATCACATTTGTTATTAGCATGATTTATTTTGGTTCTATCCGTTAACTATAACCAATGAACTAAGTGTAAGTATCAAACCATAATAATTAGAGTGATATATCAAATAATCATGAAATATCATTCATAGGATGTATAAATATTTACACCTTCTCCTCAATTAAGGAAGCAATAGGTTTAAACAAGGTTATCTATGATGATTACCAAAACATTAGTATTCTATATCATATATAAACTTATCCATAGGGTTTAAACAATTTCTTCTAATCCTAATATAAGAATATTGACTAAACCTATCATATATACCAAATACAACATCCCAAAAAGTCCATACATAAATATTACATGTTTTTAGATTAATATTGAATACATTTAACAAATAAAAACCTAAGTATTATAAATATTTAGTGTATTTAAAGACTAAATAAAAAATATTATTATTTCATGACAGACCTTCAACATCATAAAGTTCTTCTCACATAGTACTCTTAAAATACACACCCACTTAAACGTTTCTTTATAACTCGATGAAAAGAAACATAAGAAAGGGAGATCTTAGATACCATGTAAGGGTAAACATATGAGATAATAATCGATGATTATATGAAATCATAAGATAAACATAAGAATATGAGATCATGAACATAACTCAAAAATTTCATACCCAATCTATCATGAATTTTAAACAATATCCCTAAGATAAAACTTTATTATTTCGAAATAAACGTATCATAAGCGGGGGAAATCATCACAAATTAATCATGAACTATGAGTATATTTTATGAATCTATGGAACCATCATAATTAGAAAAACCATTTCATATGTAAATATTAACTACTGATAATATCAAATCATAGAAGATCAGGAATAAACACATATTTACCATATCATAGTGGGCCAAGCATCATCACTAGTTTCTTATAGTGGATAAATAACATCAATTTTTTGTTCATAGTGGATCTAGAACATCAATTTTCCCATAGTGGATTAACCACATTGAAATGTTTCCCAAAGTTATATCATGATATATAAAACCATACCCAATGAATTTAAGGGTTGTATAATTATATTCCCACCATTCACATAATAAAAATCATACATATTTGTTCTTAAAGATCATAAAACATTCAGCATATCATCATATCATCACATTAAAATCCATGTAATGAAAATGAGTTTTATAAACATTTCCTAAACTCATTATAGAATAACCTATGGAAAAAATTTGTTTCGTAAATAGATATTCATCATAATAATAAACCATCCAGAGAAATAATAAGGAAGTTATCATTGGATCATATCCTTATTAAAACATAATTAACATCAAAAGATGTTATCATAGATGAAAATTCCATTAAAATAATCACTTTAATATTTCCTGAGGAAAATACCCTCTCATTTTGAAATAAATTACTTAAAATATAAAAAATTTACCAATCATTAAGGAAATTTTATTATTTGAAATAATATTTGAAAAAATTTAAAGGAATATTCAATTCATTTAGTGTTCGTCATGGTGAAAATATATATTCATGCAGTGTATGATAAAAAAAGAATCATTTCACATTTTCGATAAAAGGTATAAAGTAACCCATTTAGAAAATTACAAGAATATTCATTTGATGTTTTTTTTAAATTAAAACACATGTAAAAATGACTTTAAATAATTATAGTATAATATTAAAGTTTTTTTAAAACATTATAGAGAAAACATAAACATGTAAGAAAAAGTATTTTCAGCCAGATAGTAAAAAATAAGAGGTTTTACGTAAAAAACATTCTTATGGTATCTTGTGCACTGAAAGTGAGGAAAATGAATAAAAAAATGTATTCTCCATAATTAAAAATAGGATAATAAAATTAAATGAATTTATTAGATAAATATTATATAATTTCCTCATTGTAAATTCTAGGATATGTGATCCCTATTTAAATAGGATTGAAACATAAATTCATCACCTCAAGTATTTTCGTTGATCACAAACATTCAAAAATCCTTTATTATAAAAATATATTCATTATAAATGTGTTATAAAACTATAATGATATATATCATACCTTTGATTATTTAATTTTTACATGTTATCTCCTTTTTGTAAACAAATTATTATCAAAATCATTGTTTTGGGTGATAACTGCTTTGTTTTCATGCATGTTTCAGGTCGGTGGTACTGATTATTTTACATTGATCATAGTTCCCTAATCTAAATAATATTTATCATGATATAAATATCATATATATATATATATATTTTTTAGTCATCCAAAAAAGGTAAATACTAAAAAATGAATTACACCATTCATGGAGGCAGTATGCCATATGTATGCATGAGCATTGGTTCCATTTTATTACAGATTGACCAAAAGATTGATAAATCATAATATAAATTTATTGAATAATTATTATAGAATGTATATCATATATATTCATTATATTTATAATTATTACCATCAATTTCCAAATAAAAGGAAAACTGAATCATGTCGCTTCATGGAGGTGGCATTCCACACATATGCATGAGGGATGCTATCATTTCTCACAAATAGAAAGGAAATAAGGTCGGTAAGATATTATAATTTCAGAAGAATATTGATGTAATATATATCATATATAAGTATTTAATCTATCTATTGAGGCTCCTTTACATTATAGAGTCTAAATGAATAAAACGGGAAATACCTTGAACCCAAAGTGATTCATCCTTTGAAGAAACATCAAAAATTGACAAAGGCGTGAACAGAGATTCATTTTCACTTGGGTCGCGCAAGTTCCACCAAGGTCGGGAAAGTATACTTGCACGCCATCCAAATGGTCACACAGGTGACTTGCGCACCCACTTTGAATTTCTCCCAGGGTCATCACCCGCCTATAAATACCCCCGGTGGGCCCCCCATTTAAGGGAAAAAAAATCCAGTAACTCAGATTTGAGCACCCGGTGCCCTATTCTCTTCTAGAATCTTTCAAACACTTCTAAGGAAATTTCTTACCTAGAATAGAAGATCTAAAGAGGGGGAGTATGGCCTAAGTGTTGACACTCATCAACACTTGTGTGCTTAAGTGGCCAGCCCTTAAGGGAAATTCCCACACCTGCGCGCCGCCTTACCCCTTCAACAGAAATTACGCGCTACTCTTCTGGAAGCCCCTAGGGATAAAAGTAAGGGCCTGACCCAAGTCTCTCCCAAGTATTACCTTAAGGGTTGACCATCGCGCAAGTACCCATGTGTCGCGCAGGTACACCTGTGCAACCAGGACTATGCGACCACACAGGAATTGCCCGACCCTCCATTTTTGGGTGCCCTTCCTACCCATTTCACCTCTTTTATGCCTATCCAACTCTCCTATTCAGGATTCCGCCTTCACAACCCCCTTTAAAGCCATTTTCTATGGCATGGTTCCCTTTTTGGCTTCCTTATCTGAAAGGAATTCTGTGGAACATCTCTCAAAACCTAGCGATTTACATATCTTTATGTCACTAAGGTTAGATATTTCATTCATTCAACCTCATCCTTTAAGATGAGAGAATCCTTAACCTAGGCCTTCTTTTCTAGAATATGTCCCAGTCCATGTTCTCATTAATATTGTAATCCTCATTAGGAGTAATCCCCAAGCCCACTAATTTGGGCATCCTCCTTAGGAGTATGCCCCGGTCATAATTTCCCAAATCTGGGCTTCCTTTTCAGGAGTAAGCCCAAGTCTCAAAGTTCGAAAATATGGGCTTCCTCCTCAGGAGTAAGCCCCAACCATAATTCCCTTAATCTGGGCTTCCTTTTCAAGAGTAAGCCCTAGTCTCATAATCTAAAAATGTGGGCATCCTCCTTAGGAGTATGCCCCAATTCCCTTAATTTGTCTTAACCAGTATTAATTTACTTTTGATATGGGATTCCTTCTCAGGAATAAAATTCAATTATAAGTCCCTCCTAATTTGGGCATCTTCCTCATGAGTAAGCCCCATGTTAGAGTATCCAAATCTCCATAAAATCGCATATACCTTTATGGTCCCTTTTCCCGGACTTCTTCTTTGAAATAAGTCTTGATCTCTATCTATTTGGGCAGTCATACATACATAAGCCACACATCATTTCTTATGATTGCATCTTTCATGGCACAATTGTCTGGTTTTACCAATACCTCATTTTTCTCACATCGAGCATGAATCACGTGAGCTTATAGTGTAAAAGTAATTATGACATCTTTTTTTGGGCCATCAATCATGCATAAACATCATACTCCCTGACTCGAACTATGTGAGTTCTGATTCCTTTTCAAAATAAAGGATACGTAGGTAGCCCATCTGTGGGTAAGATCCTAACTCTGAAATAATCTATGTTCTTCTGAATGACAATAAACTTCACGTACCCCACTGAGTGGCTTTAAAACCAGTATGGTCATTATAATGACCAAGATACTTTTATATAATGTATTAAAGGATACTATTGTCTAAGAATCTCTAAAAAATACAGATGATTATCTATCTATGAAGAACTTCGAATACATATAAAATATTCTCTAAATTTTCTACATATCAATCATTGATTGTCAGATCTAAAAGAAAGATCATTTTATACTTGGTAATTTAATAAGGATTCATGAACATAACTTAAATCTATAAATAGAGTCCGAGAGTAGACAATAATTCGCCTCAAAAAGGTGTGATGAGTCCGACCTACCATCCTCTCGACCAATGAAAATTCTTAAGTCTCATTGGTTCATAACTAATGAGTACCTACCTTTGGAAAGTAGGTCCCAATGGATATAGAATCATTGGATGTTTCTGGATCTACAAACAAACCCGTTAGAAATTGCTTGAAATGTTTGAATCTTAAACCAACGAGGTCATTCCCAATTCCCGAGGAAACAAAAAATGGTGAACCCGACGTGAATCCTTAACCAAGTTGAAATGATTTTTTTACCTATTTGTTATGCCCCTATTTAAACTCAATGAGAGGGCCAACAAGACAATCAATAACATATGTGTTTATCCAAAAGCTTTAGTGGCTGGACTTACCTTGATTACGTCTGTTTTATCAAACATGCACTCTTTTTCAAGATCTTCTGTGTTACAGAAATGGATTCTATTATGTTCACACCCATGAATACTTCTATTGTGAATACTTCTACTGTGAATGCCTCTGTTGCTACTCCTGATGGATCTTCATTCGCTCTGAGGAAGACATCACCTACTTAGCTTCTCCAATGCTAGGTATCAAATGCACTGGTTAAGGAGTACCGTCAAAATGGTACTATTCCGACTCTAGAGGCCGCTCGAGAAGCCCTCCAAGTCAATAATTCACCCTGGTCGTCCGGACAGTGATGACTAGTGATGAAGAAGCATGTGGTTCCAACCACCATCTCCAACCGTTTCGGGTCGTTATCCTCAGAACGTAATCACCATTCCCTTCCATATTTTGGGGAGGTGAATGAGAAGGTCCCTTAGGGCCTTAATTCAAGGAGACAAGAGTCCTTCCCAGGGGCTCCCATCAATAATCGCCACCAGACTCATACAGCAGTGCACCCTCAACATGATGAGGGTATCGTCTCCAAGCGTTTGGCTCAGGTTCCTCGAACCAGAGCAGGCAAGAAGAACCGCCAGAGGCGAAATCTGGTCAACAGTGAGCAGGTTCTCATCTCTGACACCTACGAAGAAGTCCACAAACCTAAAATGGTGGAAAGAAATGGGTGGGCACACACACCCGTCCGTTTTAATTCCGCTGTCCAGCAGACTCGTCTGGAAGCAGCACGCCAATCCCACCAAGAAATTTTGGCGGAGTACAATAGAAAGGAACATACACCTATTTATAAATCATCAGCTAGTCAACAGGCTCTTCTGACTACATATGATGGAGCCCACAAACCCAATATGTTGACAACTGGTAAACATGCACATACACCTACTTACACTCATCAATCCTGCCAGAAGCCTCATCTGTCGGTATTGAAGGAAGCTCATCAACCATGTTCGGTGGAGTGAAATCAGAAGGCACATAAACCTACTAGTATTGATCAAGCCTACCAATAGTCTCATTTGGTAGCATTCGAAGAAGTCAGTCGGAAAGCTTCGGCGACAAACAGGAGGCAGAATCAACTCTCTACCCCCACACTTGAGTCCTGTCAGGATTCACTGACAGGAAAAGGGGGAAAAGAGTAGGAAAAAACACCTACTCTAAGCATGGAATGGACGTATATCCCTGTTCTGGCAGCTGAAGTCACCAAGCACATTCTGTCAATGGTGAAAGAGAAGAAGGAAATCCCTTCTCATATTCTGGATGCCTTCCAGGATATTATTACAGATTCAGAAGCATCTCAGGGAAAGACACATAAATCTATCCCTACTAGTGGAGTGACACATCAACATATCACTCCAGAACAGACACACACATCTGCTCCAGTCCAAGAGGGTTGCGGGCCTTACTACCCCATATCATACAGATAGTCAAGTCAAGCACATACACCTGATTTGAGTGGAGATAATCAGCCTAACCTGATCATTTCTTCTGAGCAGGCACATACACCTACCCATAACGACCACTTTTGTCAACCAGTGGTTCTTAAATTGAGTAAGAAGGCGTCTAAGAAGATGAAATTCCAACTACAGTCAAGAAATCAAGATCCAATCTGTAATAAGGCCTTGCTCGATGTTGGATTTCTTGAAGCCATCATATAATTATCTATTGGAATTAAAGATTCTACTCCCTCATTTCCCAATAGTGGGAACATTAATTCCGATGGTATTCATCAAAAACTTCCTCATGAAGGCTTTCTTCATGACAATTTGGTCGATCTCAAAGTTTAATCTTCAGATGAGAGCCACAGGAACCCTCTGTGTGCCCAGAAGACCAAGGAAAAAAATGTTTCATCTTTTGATGTAACCCACCATGGTGGTCCTCCCCATGATGATGAATTTAACTGCTAAAGTACTCTCCGTAGTTATAATTCACATGGCCTAGAGAATTCCCTAATGGACAATGTAGTGACGAGAAAGACCTCTTATCTTGAGGCACTTGCAAATGTGAATCCATTCATGTCTGATGCTTTATCACTAGCAAGTGAAATACTTTCTCAATCAGAAGATAGCCCGGGGTGTAGGTCATTCTCCGAACCACCCATAGGTCATTCATCTTCTAGTTTAATCAGTGAATTCTCTACCAATATTGTTGAATCTGATGAAGCAACAAGGAAGCACTAGCTCTGGTCTAATCAGGTAGAAGAATATTCATCAAATTATAAAGAGGGAGTACTGAATATGAGAAAACAGCAGGAAAAAGGTGAAGTGTCAGTCATGTTTTGGCCTCTGGCTGACTCTCAGTTTGACATTCCAGAGATATTGATGGAAAATGGAATTCATGATATTCGTCTCAACATATGGTAAACTCTTTGTCAGTTGAAAAAGAAAATATTATCTTATGATGAATATGAAAATAATATCAAGATAATAGAAGGGGTACAACGCCAAATTAAATTTTCATCTCTCTTAGTTTCTCGATATCCGAAGGCTGAAAAGCAGCAGAGAGCCCTTCAGTGTTCATTCCTTGGCGCACTAAGAAGATTTCACCAGTTAGTTGGCAATGCTCAATCTGGTATTCATATCAGGGGATGGGGTGTTCATGGAGCACTACATTTCACCGTACTCTACAGTCAGTAAAGACCATCGAAAATGGTCTCATGAAATGTTATTGCCCATGGCCAGTCACAGTCAATTGGCTTTGTTTGTAATCCAAGTCTTGCCCAAGAACAGGCCTCAACTAGTTCTTCTCAAAATCAATCATACAAGGAACAAGTTGTTGAATAAATCCTATATCAAGAAAATGATAATATTGAACAGGCCTCTCATTTGGAACAAGAACATCATCAACTGACAGAAGTTTCAGAAATCATCCAACGGTCTTTTGAGCTGGGTGATAAAAGTGGATGCAGGTTGATGCATCCAGCCAATTTCTGGACTAAAGTCTGCAAGATCAAGAGATCTTTCAAAAAAGTCTCAGATATAACATGTCAAGAACTAACCCAGCTTGCCAGACTGGGGACTCCTTTAACCCAACCTTGGGAATCAACAAGTAGGATTCGAGGAGTTGAGCAGGAACAACAGGAACAACACCAATCAACTGGACTAGGGACTTTTTCAAATCCTCAATCTCTTCCTCAGAGAAATTCAGTCTTCTCTCGATTTGGTAAGAAGCCCCAAGAGGAACGAAGAGCCAAATTATCAGGTGATTCCCTCCAAATTATGGTTCTTCAAGAAGTTCCTGAGGGATCAAATCGAAAAAAGGCAATGTCTCATCAGAGACATGAAAGAAGACAATATCACAGAAATGCCTATAGAAAAGATGCAATGAATTATGCATCAATTAATGTCATCAATGCTGTTATTGCTGATCCACCAGAAGAGGCTCACTCAGAGGTATCAGATGAAGAGGTTCCTTCTCAAGAAGTTGTACGCACAGACACCGATGAAGAAGGTGTGCGTACATGAAACCAAAGGCTTACCCAGAATATTAGTGTTCCTTCAAGTAACCCACTTCCCCCTCTCCAAAAGGGATCCAACAAGGGGAAAGTAAAGAATCAGGTTACATACCCTTCCTTTTTAGAAGGCCAATCTCTCTCACTAGAGAAAATATTTTCACAATAAGAGGAAGAAATGAAGGAATTGAGGAGGATGAATGCAGAACTACTTCAGGGTAGTCTTCCTCTTAAGCATGTTGGAGTTAGTCAGCCAAGGGAATTTGTTGAATCTACTAAGATATATCAAGAATATACTCCTCTACTAGTACACCCTCACAGGTCTAATCTTATGGGTTAGGTGCAACAACAATCAGCGGTACTACCATCAGTTGGAGTACCAGCCACCACATCTGTCCAATCTCTAGTCAGTGCACCTGTTCAGATCCAAGGTCAACCAGATGTTTCTCGAAAGTTAATAACTACTATTGAGTCATTAAAAGCTTGGTTGGAAGCTATGGAGGGAAAGGAAGCTCTTATTCAACCAGAAAAGAGAGCTTATCATGAATGGGTTGATACAATTCCTCCCCCATAAAATTTTTCAAGTACCACATTCCCAATCATTAATGCTTCGAGAGACCCATAGAAACACTTAACACATTTTGTTTCTCATTGCGATCCGATTATGGGAACCCCTCAGCAACAGGAAGCAGTTAAGCTCAGGTGTTTTGTACATTCATTACAAGGGTCTGCTTTTGTCTGGTACACACGCTTTTAATCCCGGTCAATTACTATATGGGAAGCTCTCCGTCAATGATTCCTTCTTCAATTCATCTCAACATTGCCAAAGACAACAATTTTTGATCTTACAAACTATAAGAAATGGGAGAATGAAAGGGTTTTATATTTCATTACTCGCTGGAAGGGATTAACATATTCTCTAAGCTTAGTACTCCCTCAAGAAGAACTATTGCCAATCTGTGTGGAAAATTTTCATAACGAATTACACAGGCCGTTGATCCCTATGAAATACATAGGAGGGTTTTGAGACCTTACTTCAATCGCTCAACAGATTGAAGATTCTCTTATAAAGACTAGGGATAAAACTTTTGTAATTTCTTCAGCTCCAGGGAGAAGAATGGGTAGAGTAGAGACTGCTACAGTTATGCTAAAACAAGAAAATGTACATGCTTTTACTTAAAAAACTTCATCTTACCTAAGGGATCCACCTTCTGAGTGTCAAAAACAGAGGCCATTTCATTAAGATGATCAAAGAGTTCAAAGATGAAAAAAAATTTAGTTTTTGAAAAGCAAAGTTTACTCTTTCTGAAATGAAAAAGTTCCTGGTTACTTCATTTCGGCTCTGAAAAATAATTTGGTTCAATTCCCAAGGCCCAAAATGCCGAACAAGGAAGGAGATAAAGATCATCCCAACTATTGCCCCTTTAATCAGATGTTAGGGCATCCCATTCAGGAGTGTTTTCTTTTTAAGGGTCTCCTGCAAAAAATGGTTGACTCGGGACAAGTCAAATTGAAGGGTTCTTTAGCTCAGGTAGCATGTGTTACTGCTACAAATACAGAGGAAGAAGGCGAGTGGCAAGAAGTCAGAAGAAAAAATGCACAGAAATATGATGATTGGATGGTCATAAAAAATGATCAACCAAACTCATTCCATTTTGCGAACGCAAATGAAGAAACCAATTGTGACTTCTGCTATGAATGCCACAGCAAAACCCTCTTCATATGAGGGAAAATCCTCAAAGAAACGACATAATTCAAAGAAAGAGGAACAATCAAAAAAAGATGAGATCGTGTCAAAACCCAAGTAGTCTTTGACTCTGGCAGATTTTATGCCATCTACTTTGAAGCCACGGGCACCGTCCTGCCATACAGCACAACCTAAATTGGCTAGTCAGGCAGAGTCTTCATCGGATGAAGAGTTAATCTTCGGTTATGTTAATATGATCCAATCAACAAATCCTTATGCCAGTCACAGTTTCGATCTCGATGAACCTGGGTTCCCTGTATCAAATAAGGGAATCAAAGTGAGTTCCAGAGGCTCAGGGTATAGGGGAAGACGTGGATCTTTCAGAGGCCACTATTCCAATTCTACCCCTTCTAGAACTGTGTATGCGGTAGAAAATCATGGAAGATCCCTTCAACGAGCTCAACAAGAACAAGGATGATCTTCCACACAAGCCAGATTCAGTCCTGGCATAGTTATTCTAGAGGATCATATGGAAGTTACACCTTCTTTCTTTTAGCAAGTAAATAGACCCATTCGGTCCAATCTTCCAAATCCATGAGTATTACCAACTCCTACCCCGATACAAGATGCTTCAACTTCTAAAGCATCAACATCAAAGGCACCTGCTAAACCACATGTTCTTATTGGGAAACACAGACCTTTGGATCAAAAGTATGATGTATTGAAAAACCAGGCCCACGTACTGGCAAAGTTATCAATCTTGGATGCCTTAAATTTATCAAAGGATCTTTGGGAGGCACTCATTGAGGCTTTGTCAAGTCCTCAAGAGTTTGAAACTAAAATTGTTGCAGATGAAGCCTACCATGTAGAGAATAATCCTGAAGAATGTCATGCAGTGATATCTTTCATAGATGAAGATGAAGATGATGTCATGGATGGACATATTAGACCTTTGTATTTATCTGGCAAGGTCAATGGTGTAGACATCCAAAGATCTTTCATTGATAATGGTTAAGGAGTCAACCTCATCCCCATTCGTACACTTCGTCGCTTGGACCTCACAGAATCTAATTTATCTCCTTCTACTATGATGTTACAAGGATATGATAAAAATGAACAAGAACCACTGGTCGAGATTACAAACAGAACTCATTTTTTAGATCTTGTATCCAATTCAGATTTCATGGTTGTTGATCAATACTCGGCCTTCAACATCTTGCTTGGAAGACCTTGGCTACATCAACATGTGGATATCCATTCATCATATCATCAATGTCTCAAATATTGTTTCAATGGTCAAATTGGGACATTTTATAGTGATAAGGACCTATTCAAGACATGTGAATCTCAATACATTGAGTAAGAATTATATCACATAAAGGGAAAAGATAAATCCACAACAATGAAGATTATCAAAGTTAATGCTCCATATGGTTTGGAAAATATTCCAATAAATCCATTTACACATGTGAGTACAGATTATGTGTTTCCTATCAATCAAATTGATAGGATATACCCAAATCCAAATACTCTTATGGAAACTTCCATAATGTCAATCATGTCAATCAAGCCAGACATTATGGGAGAAATTGGTGATTCACCAAGCAATGATGAAAGCTCAAATGGGGATGTCTTTATTTCATCTTCTAAAATCCAGCAAGACTATACTTCACCAACCAGGCCAGAAGAAGTTATAGTAATGCCAGAGTTGAACGATGATGTCGATTCTCAATCCATCGTCTCCTCTTTATTACCCAAGTAAGACCCTTCATCATCAATCGGGCCAGAAATGGAAGCTTCTTCTTCAAGATGTTAAAATTTTAAAATCTCTTTGGATCCTGGAAATTCTACTTCATCATCTACTATGAAAGTAGAAACAAAAGAAATAACATATGTTGAATAAGAAGAGGAAGATATCATAGATGCTCCTCCAGCATTTGATGAGGGAATCTCTACCACTATGGATGAACTCAGAGAAATAAATCTGGGTACAAATTAAGATCCATGCCCCACATTAATTAGTGCGTTCATGACTCTTGAATATCAAGAGATGTATGTTTCATTTTTAAAGACAAATCAAGATATATTTTATTGGAACTATACAGAGATTCCGAAACTTGATCCTAATGTTGATAAACATCGTTTGGGTTTTATGGAAGAACAACGAGGATTTAAGCAAGATGCAAGAAGAACACACCCAACTTATGCTTCCAAAATTGAAGCTGAAGTGGATAATATTATCAAAGATAACTTCATTAGAGAATTTCAATATCCCAAATGGTTGGATAATATTTTCCCTGTGAAAAAGAAGAACAGAGAAATTAGAGTTTGCATTGATTTCAGAGATCTTAATCGGCATTGTCCTAAGGATGATTTTCCAGTTCCGATCTCAGAACTGTTAATTGATGCAACAACTGGCTATGAAGAACTTTCCTTTGTGGATGGATATTCTGGGTATAATCAAATCCAAATGGCTCCAGAATATGAAGAATATATATCCTTCAAGTCCCCTCAGGGTGTGTTTTGCTATCGGGTAATCCCCTTTGGCCTAAAGAATGCAGGCGCAACATATCAGTGTGCCATGCATCGTATCTTCAAACCCTTTTTAGGGAAGTTTTTTGAATTTTATGTGGACGCTTTTGTGGTTAAATCCAGGAAATGTTCTAATAACTTGGATGATTTTCAAATAATATTCCACAAACTTCGGCAACACAATTTGAAGATTAATCCCTTAAAATGTGCTTTTGGTGTAACCTCAAGAAATTTTCTCAGCTTTGTTGTATGCCATCATGGTATCGAAGTCGATCCTTAGAAGAAAAAGTCAATCCTTGGTATGTCACCTCCTCAAAATTTGAAATAATTGAGAGGACTTCAAGGAAACTTATCCTATATTCAGCGTTTCATCGCCAATTTGGCAGGCAAAAGTTTACCCTTCACCAAATTGATAAAGAAGGGAGTCACTTACCAGTGGACTGAAGAATGTCAAGAAGCATTCGATATTCTCAACAAGTATCTCTTGAGTCCACCGGTATTAATGCCAACTATTGAAGGAAGACCACTTATCCTCTATGTGATAGCTTTAGAGAAATCATTGGGTGCCTTTCTTTCTTAGAAGAATGATGCTGGGAATGAAAACAACCTCTACTATCTCAGTCGGACTATGCTTGAAGAAAAAACCCGATATTCAAGTATTGAGAAGTGTTGCCAAGAATTAATCTTTTCATTTCAGAAGTTGAGACACTACCTAGAACATCATGAGGTCCAATTGGCATCTCGCAATAACCCGCTCAAATTCATCCATAGTTGTCCAATGCTTACAGGATGTCTGGCAAGGTGGGTAGTTATTTTGCAGCAATTTGATATCCAATTTGTGTCTAAAAAGGCAATAAAGGGCCAAGATCTTGGTGATTTCCTTGCTAAACATCCTTCAGTAGAAGATAAATCTTCAAATATTGAACTTCCTGATCAGGAAGTCTTATTTATTCAAGATAATCTTCAAAAATGGGAAATTTACTTTGATGGTGCTTCTATAAGTCCAACAGGGAGGAAAATGGAAAATTCTAAATTCAAAAAATTTGGGTTAGGAATTGTGATCATTTATTCAGAAAAGGTAGTGTTACCCTATTCCTTCCCATTTTTGGGAGGCAATACAAATAATGATGCGAAATACCAAGCTCTCATCGCAGACTTGGAGTTGGCACTTCAAGCACAAGTGAATCACTTAAAGGTGAAAGGTGATTCAGACATGGTAATCAAACAAGTCAATGGGGATTATGCCATCAGAAAAGAAGAACTAATACCTTAGTAGGATTATGTCAGAGAGTTAATGGCAGAATTCCCTTCGGAACCAACATTTTCTTATATCCCACTGTCACAAAAATCCCAAGCTGATGCACTGACTAATATAGCCACAGCTCTAGCAGATCCAAATTGGGACAAAACAACCATTCGTATTGCCCACCATCGTACAATTTCACCTTATGTTCAAACCCGAATAGAGGAAATCAATGAAATTAGTCCCATTCCTGAACCATAGGGTTATGCTACAGGATGGATGACACCTATCAGGGAATACCTTCAAAATGGAACACTTCCACCTGATAGAACCGGGAAAGAACAAGTCTGGAGACATGTGGTCAATTTTACTCTTTATGATAGCCCATATAACCTAGAGAAAATTCTCTACACGTGTGGTTTTGATGAAGTTATTTTCAGATGTATTGATGGTGAATTGACAATGGTTGTCATGAAAGACGAGCATACAGGATTCTATGGTGCCCACCGGTTTGGACATAGACTGTCTGATCAAATTTGAAGGCTTGGATACTATTGGCCTTCAATGATACAAGATTGTGTTGATTTTACAAATAATTGTCATTCATGCCAAGTACATGCCAAATTAATTAATCTTCCCCCAGATTTTCTTCATAAAGATAAATACTCATGGCCATTTTCCACATGAGGAATGGATGTAGTAGGACCTTACCCTTCAGCTACAGCCAAGCAGTTTAAGTATATTCTTACTACTACTGACTTCTTTTCCAAATGGGCAGAGGAAATACCTCTCAATGAAGTTAGTTATAAAAGCATTGTTAGCTTCATCAAGTCTAAAATCATTACCATATTTGGTGTCCCTAATACCATATTGACGGACAATGGCACCAACTTCTGTTCATCCGAGGTGAGGAAGTTGTATCAAGAATACAACATCAAATCCAATCATTCATCTCAGTATCATGCAGCGGCCAATGGGCTGATATAAGACTTTAACAAGACTCTTTCAAACATACTACAAATGATGGTGGATAAAGATAAGAAATCATGGCCTGAAAAACTCTTTCATGCTTTATGGGCATATCAGACCACTACCCGCACTGCAACACGGTCAACTCCATATTCACTGGTGTATGGAACATAAGTAGTCTTGACCATTGATGTTCAATTACCATCGCTCAGAGTAGCCATTTTTTATTAGTCATCTACAGATGAACAATCTCAAAATATATTGGATGAATTGGAATGGTTAGATGAGAAAATATTGTTTACCTTGCATCACTTGGAAGTCTATCAGAATCGAATAGCACGAGCTTTCAACAAAAAAGTTTGTCTTCATTCATTCATTCAGGGAGAATTGGTATTGGTTCTCAGAACTCCAATGATACCAGGAAAGAAACCTCCCAAGCTTGAACCAAAATGGGAAGGACCTTATTCAATACATAAGGTCTACTCCAATGGAGCTTATTCTTTAATCTCAGTGGATGGAGAACTCATCACTACTCCAACCAATGCCATATTTATGAAGAAGTATTTTGTATAAGAACCAAATATATCCAACGGTCCATGCATATGACCTTAAACTATTTGCATCCCTTATGTCCAGAAAGACGTTAAACTGCACCATAATGGTCCATGCATATGACCTTAAACTATTTTCATCCCATATGTCCAGTAAGATGTTAAACTGCACCATAACGGTCCATGAATATGACCTTAAACTATTTGCATCCCTTATGTCCAGCAAGATGTTAAACTGCACCATTACGGTCCACGCATATGACCTTAAACTATTTGAATCTCTTATGTCCAGCAAGACGTTAAACTGAACCATTACGGTCCATGCATATGACCTTAAACTATTTGCATCCCCTATGTCCAGCAAGATGTTAAATTGCACAATTACGGTCCATGCATATGACCTTAAACTATTTGCATCCCTTATGTCCAGCAAGATGTCAAACTGCACCATTACGGTCCATGCATATGACTTTAAACTATTTTCATTTTCATCATCCAACATGACATTAAACTTTGTTATCCTTACTGAAAGACTTTAAACTGCATAGTCCCTTATGTCTAGTAAGATGTTAAACTGCACAATCATTGGTCCATGAATATGACCTTAAACTATTCACACCATTGTCCAACATGATGTTAAACTGTGAAAAAATCCTTAATACGTCCAATATGACTTTAAAATGTGTCCTATTTTGTCCTTACTCCATGACATTAAACTACACAGTCCCCCTTACGTCCTATATGACGTTAACTATATTTTGTCCCTGTTACATGACAGTAAACTGTGTAGCACAAATAGTCCTCATTGTAAGACTTTAAACTGCATAGTCCCTTCATATGTCCTACATGACATTAAACTATGCATCGTTAGGGTTGTTTCTCCCTCTTGTTTCTCACACCGAGTATGACTCACGTGAGCTTATAGTAAACTTCAACCATAATACCCTCTCTGGGTTGCTAACTATGCATACGTCCCAACACAATTTTTAGGTCATTGTCCCCAAGAACAACTTGATCACTAATTCATTTTTAATTGAACTCTGCAGACTTTGATCCTTGCCTTCTAGGATGGGTACGTAGGCAACCTCCCATGGTTCAAGCCAAAAACCAATCTCTTCACATCGGTTCACCTCCATCTCATACGATGTTGATTCATGAAACCACCCCCATAATCAATATCTTTCCATTGGTTCACCTTTGTCCTTGCTATATAACGTTAAACTATACAAAACTTTTGTCTTGTATGATAATAAACTAAAACATTCTTTGATACCCTAACCTGAGAAGGAATCATAATTTAAATTGATCTCCAATCATGTCATATTCTAAAAACTACGTGCATACATGGCAATGCCTGAATCTTTTATCTTGGGTCAAACCATCATTGCACTAAAGTCCCCTTTCACCCTTCACTTGTACGAACCAAATCAATACAGAGGGTATTTCTATAACTACGTGGGATTGATTCCCATCCTTATGGGATACATAGTAATGTTAGAGTGTCCCTCGAAACCATCCCCAAGTCTTTTGGGCCTAAACCCAAATTCCACTTTCAGTCCCCTAGCTGAAAAGTCCCTATGAAAACACACACTGTGTATCCATTATTATGGTCTGAGCTCTATGACCCTAAACTAAGATCTCCCATACTTTCGTCCCACATGAAGTTAAACTATATTTCAAGAAATACTTATGGCTTGATTCCCATCCTTATGGGATACGTAGTGAAGTCCAAAATTTCAATTCAGGACCCATCCACAACATGATTATGGTTAGCATTGATTTGTGTATCTCTACATACATTGGACAATACCCATTTTTATGTATCATAATCCTAACCTTAAATATTTTCATATCTCCATAACCCTTTCCAGACTTCTAGTCACAAAATGTCCAATTTTTTAGAGTTCTTTTTTCTTGACTATGCAACATGTGCCCTTAGGAAGCCTTGCATAAGTAGTCTACATAATGGACCTGTCAGCCAAAAGATGCTATTATTTGACTATGCAGCAAATGCCCTTAGGCGGCCCTACATAATTCAACCCCCTAATGTCTTTGTTAAATAATGGTAACTTCATTCATGGGAAGAAAACCTCTTTTGCCCTTAGTTGTCTTAATGACAATATGTAAGGATCTGCAAAAAATATCCATCCTTATCATATTTGTCTCATACTCTTTTTCATGTTCTGAAAGTATTCAAGTCTATGGTTTATTTTTTCCTTCCCTATGCTTGGGTCAGACCTTCGTAGGAGTGAAATTCATCCAGTTCTTAGACAATCTTGTTTGGAAATATCTTCTCCATATTCAAGTACCACTTTCTATAAAAAAAATCTATGCTTTGGAAAAGTTTAATCTCCATAAACATTCACTGACTTTTTATCAATAGAAAAGTAAATTTCTAAGAGTTATTTTGCATGACTATACAGAATGTGCCCTATCACAAACCTTCCCGGGTACCCCGGTAACCCGATAACCGATCCGGCCCTGACATAGCCCAAAGGGCGTTCCCGATCTCCATGGGTCGGCGACTAGCACTTGGCATCGTACAACATACAAGTGGGAACGAATTTTCCACAAGGACGCGGAAGCAAGAGTAAAACAAACAAATAGTATGCATAACAAAGAAACTCCACTGGGAGCATTATACCAGAAAAAAAGGGGCACAGAAATCCCAAAGTACTACAAACAAAGTACATAAAACAGGAAAACAACCAAAAAGTCCCCAAGGACACAACTCACTACATTGAAAACTCGACAGCTGGATCCACCTCCATGTGATCCTTTCCCCTTGAACGAACTTGGAAGAAGGAAATCTACAAACAACTGAAGGAAAAAGTAGGGTGTGAGCCTAAGCCCAGTAGGATACCACCAGGGATTCCATAACTGATGCCAAATAAATATTATCCAAAGAAAAACTTTCAATTTTAATGTAAATATGTTTGGAAATAAGAAATAATATTTTAAAAAAAATCATGCTATAAATTTTCATGTAAAAGAAAGTTCACCAATCAAGGTTTTACAATGTTGAAATACTTTTAAGACAATGGATTAAATAAAAATAGTTACGTAAAACAGATTATGTAAAAATCAGCAGGCATGTAAAACAGTTCAAAAGCATTGACAAACATTTATACATCACATATAAATATTTAGGTGAGCAACATGGTCATCTGTCAAAAGGTACGATAGTATTAATCAATTATGAGATTCCACACTCTCTATGTGAACTCAGAAAAATGTGTATACACACATCCCTATGACACTGGCCAAAGGAGAGTCGTCACCAACCCATCGGGGATGTGACCCGCTGCAAGTATGTTTTATAACATTGCCGTATCGTAGAGTGTATCCAAATAACTCACTAACTACCCATGGCTTGCATGCGCTCTTACATGATGGGCGTACTATTTTAAGAATGATTAATATACGATCAATCCCATTCTTCCATTTCAAAGCACCAATTCCATTCCAATTAAAACCACAACAGGTTTTATTCAAAAACATGCCTTTTTTGCAAGATAAAACCAATTGGTTTCTATCAAATAATTTCAAGCCATTTTCACCAGTTTGAAATCCATTACAAACCAATTCCATCATTTGAAAATTTATTTCCACAATTGAAATCAACAATTCAATTGAAAAAACTTCCATCAAATACATAACATAAATTCCACAATTTAAATTATCCAATTTCCATAAACACACACACACACACACACCCCAATTCAATGGAATTGGGGGTTTTCCAAATTCTCATGCCAAAACCAATTCAAATATCTCAATTCAAAGGAATTGAATTAAAATTTAAAAGTGAAATAAATCAAGGAATGAAGATAATAAATTCGGCAAGTCAGGACGGAACCACCTACCTCGAAGATTTTGACCAAAACTACAACGGTTGAAGAACACTCAAGAATCCCGGTTGATTTGCCAAAAACCCATCCTAGATCCCTTCCCCTAGCAAGACCATGACCAAAACTCATTATTTTGGAATTTTCACACTTAGATCCACTCATAACGGGAATAAATATAAGAAATCAAGGGAAGATGGGAAGTAGATATAAGTAGATCTAAGAAACCGATCAAGAAAGAAGAAGAACGATCACATACCTTGAGAATCCCGCTTTGATTCACCAAGAGGAGCCTTTGGATCACCTCTGGAACAAAGGCAGAACCTTCTCTGACCCCAGGAGAAGAGAAATCCCGAGTTAGGGACACTTAGGAGGAAAAATGAAGCATTTAGAGGCAAAACGGGTGAGATCCACAATTTAAGGATCTAATTTTAAGTGACCGCACAGTTTGTTCGCATGGTTTGTCAAACCATTCACCCAACATGCGGATCTCACAGTCCAGGGCTGCTGGTCCGCATGGTTTAGTCGCACGGTTTGCAAAACCGTGCGCACACCATGCGTACACCACTGTCCAGTTCTGCCAGGTTGGCACGGTTTGATCACACAGTTTATCGAACCATGCGCAAACCGTGCACAAGACATTACCTTTTTGTTTTACTTAAAATTTCACCCAAACGCACCCCCAAGTCACTACTCCAAAACAAAGGAACTTAGAGACATGAAAAGTACCTGAAAACTTAACCGGATGTTACGACCTCCCCACCATAAGACCTTTCTATCCCCAGAAAGCCTATGAAGAAACATCCACGTCAAAAAGATGAGGCCACTTCTCTATCATTAGTGCCTCCCTTTCCCACATCTCATGAGAATCTGAACCATGCTGCCAAAGTATAAGAACCAGAGGTATCGTTCTTCCACGAAGTACCTTGGCCTCAAAATCAACAATCACGATTGGTCGTTCAGTCACAGATAAATCTGATTCAATTTCAAGATCACTGCATCTCACAACATGAGATGGATCAGAGAGGTATTTCCGCAGCTGCGATACATGGAACACGTAATGTATCGATGTCAGCTGTGGTGGTAGAGCTATACGGTATGAAACTTTTCCCATAAGACCATCAACCTAGAAAGGTCCCACAAAATGTGGAGCAAGCTTCCCTTGCCTCCCAAGCCGTCGATGACCTAAACGGGGTGAAACATTCAAGAACACCTGGTCACCAACTGAGAACACTAAAGGTCTACGGCGATGGTCAGCATAAGACTTGCACCGACTTTGCACTGTCAAAATTCTCTGATGAATCAACTGGATCTTAGCTGTCATCTCTTGGACCAAACTCGGTCCTACCAAAAAACTTTCACCAATCTCTGACCAACATAAGGGGGATTTACAAGGATGACCATACAATGCCTCAAAAGGAGCAATTTTAATCGCAGATTGATAACTGTTGTTATAAGAAAACTCAGCTAACCCCATATGATCATCCCAAGATCCACCAAAGTCGAGAACACAAGCGCAGAGCATGTCCTCAAGGATCTGAATAGATCTCTCTATTTGGCCATCTGAATGTGGATGGTAGGCCGTGCTCAAACGGACCTGAGATCCCAGTGCCTCTTGAAGGCCTCTCCAAAAGTGAAAAGTAAACTGAGGATCCCTATCAGAGACTATTGCAGATGGAACTCCGTGCAAACGAACTATTTCTTCCACAAAGATATTTCCCAACTCCCCAACTTTGGTTGTATCTCGAATAGGTATAAAGTGAGATAACTTGGTCAGTCTGTCAATCACAACCCATATCGCATTCTTCTTCCTCTGGTTTTGAGTTAACCCACCACAAAGTCCATTGAGATTTCATCCCACTTCTATGTAGGGAATGGAAGTGGTTGAAGGAAACCCGAAGGTTTCTGGTGCTGGGATTTCACCTACTGGCATGTATAGCAATGAGATACAAACTCAGCAATGTCTCATCTCATACCTGGCCACCAGAACTATAGTCGCATATCATAGAACATCTTCATGGTTCTTGGGTGCACATCCCATTGAGAGTTATGGAAATCCTTCATCACATCCTTCCTTGCTGATAACGGCACAACGTAACAGTTTTGATAACACATAACACCCTCTTTGGAGAACAACCACAAGGTGTCGGTCTCCCCACCATAAAGAGGGTCCCTATTGCCACAAAATTCATTATCTAGTTATTTTTCCTAAAGAATTAACTTGAGGAGAGAAGAAGTCAACTGAGCACTGGATAAAGAAACTTCATTCCCCTTCCACTTAACTCCAATATGCAACTGAGAAAAAATAGCCATGAAACTCCACTCTTCTGAAGATTCTTTCAGATCTTGAGAATAATATTTCCTGCTTAATGCATCCGCAACTACATTCCCTTTCCCCGTGGTGTAAGCGATGTAAAAGTCGAAATATTGAATGTACTCCACCCAATGCCTTTGGCGGAGATTCAAATATTTTTGAGAGAAGATATAACTCAAGCTATTGTGGTCTGAATACACAGTAAACCTTTTTCCATAAAGGTAATGTCGCCAACACATGAGTGCATGCATTACAGCTGCAAGTTCAAGGGAATGGGGATGGTAGTTCTTCTCATGAGACTTAAGCTGATGTGATCCATAAGCAACATCATGATTCCCTTGCATAAGCACACATACCAAACTAGAACCCGATGAATCACAGAAGACCACATAACCTGCCCCAGCCTTAGGAAGAGTTAATACCGACGCAGTAGTCAAAAGACACATCAGCTTAACAAAAGAACTCTGACATTTTTCATTCCAGGAAAACTTCACTCCCATTTGAGTCAGAGTAGTCATTGGAGAAGCTAACTTTGAAAAATATTTGACAAAACAATGATAATATCCTGCTAATCCCAAGAAGCTCTGAATCTTGAAAACATTTCATGGTTGTTCCCAAATCATAACAACCTTCACCTTCTCAGTATCAACTGATATTCCTTGCTCTGACACCACATGTCCCAATAATTTCACTTCCGAGATCCATAAATCACACTTTGAAATCTTGGTATAAAGACAGTGATTTCTTAAAAGACCAAGAACTGTTCTCAGATGAAGCACATGATCCTCCTCAGACTTGGAGTATATAGGGATGTCATCCCAAAATACTACCAAAAATGCTTCCAGATACTCATATAAAACGTGATTCATCAAGGCCATGAAAACTGCACGATCATTTGTTAGGCCGAAGGGCATGAAAAGGTACTCATAATGGACATACCTACTTCGAAAGGCGGTTTTCTGAATGTTAGATTTCTTTATCCTCAACTGATGGTAACCAGATTGAAGATCAATTTTTAAAAACCACTTTTCCCCTTTCAATTGGTCAAACAAATCATCAATTTGTGGTAATGGATACTTGTTCTGTATCGTAACTCGATTGATCTTTCAATAATCAACACATAAGCATAGAGAACAATCGTCCTTCTTGGCGAAGAGAATTGGTGCTACCCAAGGTGACACACTCGGGCGTATAAAACCTTTCTCAAGAAGATCGTCCAACTGAGACATCAATTATTTTAATTAGGCTATAGCCATTCGGTAAGAAGGGATAGAAACCGGTTGAGTACCACGCATTAAATCAATTGAAAAATCAATTTCCCTTACCGATGGCATACCAGAGAAGTTAGAAGGAAACACATCTGGAAACTCAGCGACAACTGGTGGAAGATCACCACTCGTTAGATCATTCTCTAGATCAAAAGAATGCACTGATATAATTTCCCCCAGCTTTGGATAAGAAGGTCTGACTATGCCTGACCTGGGGTCCCATTCTCCATGAAAAACAAGAGTCACACCACTGGGTGTAGTAAGGTAGACCCATCAGAGGTGACAATCAATCCGGGCTTTATTGGAGATGAGCCAATCCATCCCAAATATGATGTCAAAAGATTTCATGTAGAGAACCAAAAAGTCCCAAACAAGCTTGACATCTGATAAAAAGAATATGCAAGTAGGACTACGGAGACCCTTCTCTCTCACCGTACCAAGAGGTGTAGTAATATCCATCGCACAAGACAAAAGTTCCATGGGTAGATTAAGTAGATTACCAATATGAGTTGAAATAAAAGAGTGAGATGCATCAGTATCAAAAAGTGATGTCACTAAGGATGAAGCTACAATGATGGTACCTCTCACAGTCGCAGGACCTACTTCAGCTACCTATGGCGACTCTTCCACTGCGTGAAGAATCTTTGTTCCTGATGTCTATGGCTGGAACCTTTTAGAATGTAAAGAATTTGATTTCCCCACAGTTTCTGGAAGTGCTGATGATCCTGTTCTACTACGTGGAGTAGAGAAGTGATGGAAAAATCTATGTAAGTGCCCGAAACGTCCGAAGGAGATACAGTTCATGGCTGTCTTAGTGAAAACCCTCTTAGAATTCCCCGGATTTCCACACTGATATCAAGTCAAAGAAGCCCCTACTGGTGCTACTAGATGTCTAGAATGACTCTAATGTCGAGAACTACCATGTGAGACGTCGCGCTTCTGTTTCGCTTTAATAAGACCAACACTGTCACAAGAAGGAAAAGAAACCGCCTTCAACCCTGACTTTCCTGCCAGGTCCATCTCAACCGTCATCTCCCTATCCAACACATTGGCATAAGTGGTCAACTTCAATACGAAAACTTGAGAACAAATATCTGATCGAAGCCCCAACTCAAATCATTGAGTCTTCATCCTCTCATTAGATACAATTTCAGGAGCAAACTGTACCAATTCAGCAAAACAGTTTGAGTACTCAGTCACGGTTTTTTTGGCCTTCTCATGCATGAAAACTCCATATCCTTGTCTAACACCATTGATCTTGGATAGAACTGATCAGTGAAAATAACCCTAAAGTCTTTCCACTCCAATCCCTCGTTTTTAACTTCCGTCACCATCATGTACCACCATCTCCTGCTTAGTCCCTCCAACACGAAGGTGGCACACATCACCTTGATCACTTTAGGGGTGTCCAAGAACCCAAAAAGATGTTCAATATTACTCAACCATTCCTCAGCATGTTGAGGGTCTATGGAGCCTTTGTAAACTTGTGGCTTCTGGCATAGGAACTCTTCAGAACGACTTCATAGAATATCACTTTGAGGATCTAAAGATGGAGTCTGAACAGGGACTGGAGGTGGTGCCTGTCCTAGAGCTTGGACAGTGCGAACAATCACCTCAACCAGACTCGGGTCCACAATAGGTCTCGCTTGCTGAGGTTTAGCAGTAGCCTTTTTTTGGATCTGATTCCCTTGCCTTTTTGGAGGCATGATGCTACACAACACCAGAAAACACAGAGATTAAGACACCAACCAAGTAATCAGGAAAACTAATCTTAAAATAAGGAATAAACAGGATTTCAATTACACTATATCAAAATCAAAACAGGGAAAATACTAGAACTAATCCACAAGTTGTATTTCCCTAACTACCCCTGGTGACTTAAGGTTCATTGCGGTGAGAGCTTTCCAGGCACTCAATCACAACTACCTCATAAGTCTTGACAAGAAAACTCAAATGCATACTGTCATCAAGGTAAGATGTTCACCAAACCTCCCTTTGATACCAATTTGTCACTAACCAGATCGGGTACCCTGGTAACCCGATAACCGAGCCAACCCTGACATAGCCCGAAGGGCGTTCCCGATCCCCACGGGTCGGTGACTAGCACCCAACATCGTACAACATAATAGTGGGAATGAATTTTCCACAAGGGTGCGGAAGCAAGAGTAAAACAGAAAAACAATATGCATAACAAAGAACATCCATTGGGAGCATTGTACCAGAAATCAAAGAGGCACAGAAATCCCAAAGTACTACAACCCAAGTACATAAATGAAGAAAACAACCCCAAAGTCCCCAAGGATAGAACTCACTACATTGAAAACTCAACTGCTGGATCAACCTCCAAGTGATCCTTTCCCCTCATATGAACCTAGAAGAAGGAATTCTACAAACACCCGAAGGAAAAAGTAGGGTGTGAGCCTAAGCCCAGTAAGATACCACCGGGGATTCCATAATAGATGCCAAATAAATATTATCCAAAGAAAAACTTTCAATTTTAAAGTAAACAGGTTTGGAAATAGGAAAGAATATTTTAACAAATCAGGATATACATTTTCAAGTAAAGGAAAGTTCACCAAGAAAGGTTTTACAATGATGAAATAATTTTACGACAATGGATTAAATAAAAATAGTTAGATAAAACAGTTTATGTAAAAACCAACAGGCAAGTAAAATAGTTCAAAGGAATTTGCAAACATTTATACATCACATATAAATATTTTGGAGAGTAACATGGTCATATGCAAAAAGGTACGATAGTATTAATTAGTTATGGGATTCCGAACTCCCCATGAGAACTTAGAAAAATGTGTATACACATGTCACTATGACACTGGCCAAAGGAGACTCGTCACCATCCCATCGGGGATGTGACCTGCCGCAAGTATGTTTTAGAATGTTGTCATATCGTAGAGTGTATCCAAATAACTCACTAACTACCTAAGGCTTGCGTACGCTCTTACATGATGGGCAAACTATTTTAAAAATGCTTAAAATATGATCAATACCATTCTTCCATTTCAAAGTGTCAATTCCATTCTAATTAAAACCACAACAGGTTTTATTAAAAAACATGCCTTTTTCTCAAGATAGACCCAATGGGTTTATATCAAAACATTTTAAGCCATTTTCACCTGTTTGAAATCCATTCAAAACCAATTCCATCATTTCAAAATTTATTTCCACAATTGAAATGAACAATGAAATTGAAAACATTTCCATCAAATACATAACTTAAATTCCACAATTTAAATTATCCAATTTCCATAAACACAAACACACACCCCAATTCAATGGAATTGGGGGTTTTCCAAATTCTCATGACAAAAGAAATTCAAATATCTAAATTCAATGGAATTGAATTAAAATCAACAAGTGAAATAAATCAAGCAATGAAGATAATCAATTAGGCAAGTTGGGACGAAACCACCTACCTCGAAGGTTTTGAGAAAAACCACAACGATTGAAGGACACTCAAGAATACCAGTTGATTCCCCAAAAACCCATCCTAGATCTCTTCCCCAAGCAAGACCAAGACCAAAACTCATAATTTTGGAATTTACACACTTATATCTACCCATAACGGGTGTAGATATATGAAATCAAGGGAATAGGGGAAGTATATCTAAGTAGATCTAAGAAACCGATCAAGAAAAAAAATGAACTATCACATACCTCGAGAATCCCACTTCAATTCACCAAGAGGGGCCTTTGGATCGCCTCTGAAACAAAGGGAGAACCTTATCTGACCCTAGGATAAGACAAATCCCGAGTTAGGACCACTTAGGAGGAAAAACGAAGCATTTAGAGGCAAAAAGGCTGAGATCCACAATTTAAGGATCTAATTTTAAGTGACTGCATGGTTTTTCCGCACGGTTTGTAAAACTATGCACACACCGTGCGGATCTCACTGTCCAGGGTTTCTGGTCGGCATGGTTTAGTTGCACAGTTTTCCAAACCATGAGCACACCATGCGTACCCCACTGTCCAGTGCTGCCAGGTTGGCACAGTTTGATTTCATGGTTTATCAAACCATGCACAAACTCTGCACAAGCCATTGCCTTTTTGTTTTACTTAAAATCTAACCCAAAAGAACCCCCAAGTCACTACTCCAAAAAAAAAGGCACTTAGATACATCAAAAGTACCTTAAAACATAATGGGATGTTACATGCCCTTAGGCGGCCTTGCATAAGTAGTCTACATAACGGACCTGTCATCCAAAAGATGTTATTATTTGACTATGTAGCCAATGCCCTTAGGTGGACCTACATAAGTCAACCCCCTAACGGATTTGGTAAATGATGGTAACTTCATTCTTGGAAACTACTTCTTCTGATTCCTTTTAGACATTTTTCATATCATTCTTGAGATTCAAAATTTCTTAAGTCATAGTTTACATATTTTCCCTCATACTTGAGTGTGGTAATATGTCTTTAGATAAATTGTCAGGGAATTGAGTCAATTTTAATCCATTTGGTCAAAGCTATTTCGACATTAAACATTATCCTTTTTATGTCCGACGTGCATGACTTTAAAATTCCCACAAAAGATAAGGGAACTCTGAATAAAAGTCAAGTTCCATCTCACTAAACATACATTTTGTATGATTTTAGGTAATATTGAGCAATAAAAAGTTTCAAAAGTTTGTAGGGTTATTTATAATAATCCTAGCAAAAATAAAACTAAGCTTACTAGGCCCATTGGCTTAGGTAAAAAATTTAAAGCAGGTAGGAGGAAAATGCGTGCGCAAATGATTGAAGATGAAAGCGTTTTTTCCATTTTATACACAAAATTTAGAAGGACATCCACAGACCGGAGTCTCTTCCCTTTTTCAAAAAATTACAAGAGGCTGTCAACATAAGACTTCACTTGATGTACAACATCCCGAGCTTCATCAGCAACCACTTGAAGCTCCTGCACTTGACCAAATTCACTCTTTTCAGCTTGATGGAGTGCTTTCTTGGCATCTGTGATGGCTTTCATACCATTCGTTTGAGCTCCCTCTAGTAAATTATTGAGTTGGTCAAGTTCCCCAGTAACAACATCTAACTGTTGTGGAAGGTGCATCAACCAGATGACTTTATCTTTGATCTTATGCTTCATCTCCTTCAACCTGACAGCATAATCAGCCTCAGATCAGGATACTGCAACCTCAAATTCGCTAATATTGGCTAACATCCTCACCCTGGTCAAATCTTGACGGTATTTCTGCTCCTGATCCCTTCTTAAGATAACTTGCTTCACTGCGACATGGATCTTTTGATATCCAAAACCGCCAAGTCCCAAGTGACAAACAGGGATGATAGTCGTGGGATCTTCGATGATAGCTCTTCAAGAGGCACTTCAGATATGATCCTCCATATGTTTTTCCATGCCTTGCGTCGTGATAACTGGAGCGCCTTTTGTACTTCTAGTTCCGAATCAGCATCACTGTCACATGGGGGAATATAATCCGGGATTAATGCACTTAGAGAAGTTCCCTATTCTCCCCCTTCCCCCTGACCCATGTTTCATCACTTTAAATTCCCGTTGGGGCAGGGGATGAGGATTCACCTCCAGATCTAGCCACTGAAATTGATGGCCCTGCATAATCAATTGAAATATTTGGCTAGTTTCAAAAAATAACAAAAGTTGATTGGTTGTCTTGAAAATTAAGTACAGTCTCAAACAATTGTTATCCCTTACCCAACGATAGATCAGTAACTTGAGAAGGCTCTTCCCTATATTTCCTATCTTCAACAGGATTTTCAGGGTGAGTTTGAGGAAGCTCTACGGGGTTCAACTCCACTTGGGCTAATGTCCCAGCAATAGTAGGGTTTTCTATACCCCCTTCAGGCATTGGTATTTCAACGGCTTGCTCAGATAGAACAACACAATTCAACCAATCATGATTATACATGTAATAAGAAGTTATTTTTAATAGTTATAAGGATAACAATCATGTACATTATCTTCTAAATTACATGGTAATTTAACATGATCTAAAAAATCTTCAAAAGATGCGCCAAGTTCCATCATTTCATCCAATGTAATCTCAGAATCTGGTTAATCTCACCAGTGGGAGCATTCGATATGTCTTCTTGGAGACCTTCATCCTGCAATCTCTGACCTTGGACAACATCTTCAAATAAAATAGCGGTGTCAGTTACAATGGCCACCAAAATATCTAGTGCAAGGGTTAAAAATAAAGTATCACATAATGGAAGTCAGTTGATGTTTATTCAAAATTTTATTAAGCATTGTTAACTTACCAAAAGCAGGATCTTCTCTTCTTGCAATAGCAGTAGGAGGGATACTAGGGAACAGATGCTGGCTCTTCTCCAGGTGCAGCCAAGTCAGCTTGAACTTGTGATCCTCCGCGGTCCTCAAAGGAGGGTCAGTCCTCTCCCTCAAAGGGTAAATTGAAGAAGCCCATGAAATCCCAATAAGTATGAGTAATCTTTTCATGGGTTAAGACTCATGACTATATGAAGGAATTACCACTACTGGTGAAGCATTTAGTTGTAGACATTTTCCTTCAATGCCTTTGTCTCTTTGGTTTCCTGGGAGTGTCGAAAGTCTCCCTTACAGGTACACGAATTGGAGAATGGAAATCCATGTCCAACTCCTCATCGATAGCCTGCTGGCCTAGAGATATCTCTCCTGATTCATGAGGAGATTCAATAACCCCAATAGAAGTACCACCAGTGCTATACTGTGGCAAAGGAACCTCAGCAGTTCCTTTCTTTGCAAGCTGCATGATGAAGAAAATAATTTCCTTGAGTAACAAATCTTTGACTGAAATCAAGTTGCAAAGAAAATAAGGAATGAAACTTACATCTACAAGAGCCACGTAATCATTCCACTCATCATCTCTGGAACCACCAGTTCCCTCAGTGGAACCACAATCAATCATTTCCTTCACCCGCTTGGTGACAGGAATGTAATCATCAGTGGCATATATGAGCATTTGCAGCTCTCTGATGTAAGCCCGCACTTCACCGGGGTTATCCTTGTAACAGATATCTGTAGAAGCCAGAAGATTCCCTATTCCAGGGAGGTGTATCCCCTCACACAAATCCATCCAGGCAGTTTCAGAACCGTAGTATAAAATCATCCATGTCTTGATAGCCTCTGGTCGTAGATATTCAGTATGTGTAGCAGAAGGCTACGAGGAGGGTCTTACAACCTTAGACTTCAGCTTCTTCCTAGCTTCTGCAACTACAGATAGAGAATAAGAAAATAAGACTTGTTTCTCCATAAAGTAATGGTGATTAAATTTCCACAATGAAGTAACTTACTAGGAGTTGATGGAGTGGTTCTTTTGATTATTACAGGAGGATTATATCAGGCACGAGGCCATTTTTCTGCTTGTTGTGCCTCATCATCCCCATATTGGGAATCCAGTGAGTCAGTCCTAGATGAGGAATCCGGCGAATCAACTTCAGGTGGGGAAGCATCACCATCACGAGGAAGGGTTTCTTTCTCTACATTTATCTTCCTTTTCCCCACCTGATAAAGTGGGTGATTCAGCACCCCTCCAGGGTATGATGCTATCCATTTCTCAGCATACCATGTAGTCAAGTTATTTTCTACTTTATCAACTAGTAGATCAAACACTTCCCCAGTCTTCTCCTTAGATGTCAGTAACCATAGTTGCTGGGCAACCATCGAATGTTGCTCTGACCTGACATGCACAGGGGGAGATACAACAGTCTACTGCAAACACCTGAATTGACGTGCAAATATGTATGGAGCATAGGCCTCACATAAAATCTCTTCTTCAATCCGGCTGGCCAGTACAACATCCTTGTAGGCTAGCATGTATGCCCTTAATTCCAGACTGGTTGTTCCATTATAGAAAAACCGCCCGATTTGCGGATTTCCATAACGAAATAAATTTAATTCCTTAGGCATACTCAGCCTCACCTTCATGTCATAGGAATTAAGAGCTAGCAGAGCAATTCCAGAGATTTCCTACACTGATGGCCTAAAAGAACCTCTAGGAACCTGTACTCTATTCTGTACATTATATGCTATGATGTGAGTGGCGATCCATCCCCACAAAACTTGGAATGGTCCCACTATTCTAAAAGGATAATTACCCATGAAAACATAGAGTACATTCATGTGAATCTTTGCTAAAATGGGGTAGCCAACGTAACCATTTTTCCTTCATCCGACTTGGCTGCAACAACGAAGGTCCCTGGCCTGACGCCTCCTTTTGAGTCCCTAACTGGAAAAAGATAAACACTGAGCCACAAGGCCAAGAAGCCCGCTATACGAGTCTTCTTTGGGATTCTATGATTCACTTCGTATCCCCACTTATCAAATTATCCTACTTCTAGAGTCAGCCAGAATGTGCTTGGATCACCCCTATTCTCTATTTTGGGGCCGGTGGTAGGACGAGTGGGCCCCTTCTCCTTGGGCCCCTTCCCCTTCGATCCCTTCTTCTTTTATCCCTTATCCTTCAGCTCCTTCTCCTGCTTCTTGGTAAGAAACATATTCATCCACTCCTCTGGATGAATATCCTTTCTAGAATGAGTTAAGGAGGTCTCTAGACACTTGATCTTGTGGAATATTTTCAATAATTCCCAAGGTAAATCCTGAGTCATCTCCGAATCATTCCAAGTCGCCTTGTGGGGGATGAATTCATTATACATATCACCCAAAATTGGATCCCTTGAGATATTGTGGACATCCAATAGACTGATTCCTAATTCTCCATGAGTCAAATGGAAAGAATTGGTTTCTGGGCTCCAATGTCTTAGTATATCCAACACAAAGTTATCATTCCTATAAACATATGTTTTTCCAGCCCAGAGGGCTTTATATATTGCAACTCCTTTCAAATCCTTGACAAACTCTACACAGCTTTGCCTCACCCAGTATGCCCACATTCAAGTTGGCTTCACACCTCCTCCAGGTTGAAAGTCCCAAATTCTCTTCCAGCCTTTGGATTGATCCATCTGAGAGTTTCAGATGATTGAGGGATAACAATGTGGTTACAGCTCAGGCTTGTGGGGTTTCAGATCTAAGGTACATAGGCTATGATGCAATATGTAGGCCTTCTCTACTGTTCCAGCATTTACAAATATTCCTCCACTTGAGATATTTTCTGAAGAAAAATTGGTGTAATTCTGAAACCAAGACTTTGGGAGATAATTCCTTGCCTTTGGAATGGTAACTTCTCGCCGATGACCATAGCCATACAAAGGCAGATAAATGCATTATGGGAAATAAAGATGATACTTCTTCAGGTACTTGGCCAAATACGGGATAGTGTTGTCACGTAAGATATATAAATCATTTCCAATGATACTCATCATATCATCAATTCGCTTGCTAGCCATTTCATCAGCCGTTTTGATTCTCTTGGGATCCATTGAATCTGCACAAAAGTTGAATAAATTAACTCTAAAATGGGTTGATTTTTCATAATTTTTTTGAATAAATTAGAAAAAATGGCTAAGGCATTAAGGCACGCAAGTCTAATTTTGGCGCTCAAGTATCGGTGTGTCGCGCAAGTTTTTGGCACGCAGGTATCACCGCACAAGTTAAAATACCCCTGCAGCAGCACGATAGCAAAGAAAGAGTGGAAAAAAGAGCAACCTCTATGGCCAAGGAAACGTGCATGGCGAGAGCTCGAAGGTTTGAAATTCGGGTACTTTGCGCTAGAATGACCGCATATATATAGTCCAGGCCTCAACCCTACGTGCCTAAAGCCAGCACGCTCAACCCTTGCACACCGGCGTCTGCACGCTCAACACTTGCACTTCGCATGTTCCTTGATTTTTCTTCTTTACCTCAATTCACATCCTCATTTCTTTCAGATCTAACTCTGAGGGGGGACTTTTGTTGATTCTCCTTTCCATCACAGAGTCTAAATGAAGGAAAAGGGAAATACCATGAACCCAAAGTGATTCATACTTTGAAGAAACATCAAAAATTGACAAAGGCATGAACAATGATTCATTTTCACTTGGGTCGCTCAAGTTCCACCCATGTTGTTCAAGTATACTTGCGTGCCATCCAAATTGTTGCACAGGTGACTTGGGTTCCCTCTTTGAATTTCTCCAAGGGTCTTCACCAGCCTATAAATACCCCCAGTGGGCCCCCCATTTAAGAGAAAAAAATTCTAGAAACTCAGATTTGAGCTCCCAGTGCCCTAGACTCTTCTCGAAGCTTCCGAACACTTCTAAGGTAATTTCTTACCTAGAACAGAAGATCTAAATAGGCGGAGTAAGGCCTAACTGTGGAAACTCATCAAAACTTGCGCGCCTAAGTTGCCAGCCCTTAAGGGAAAAGGCCACACCTGCGCGCCGCCTTACCCCGTCAAAAGAACTTGAATGCCACTCTTCTAGAAGTCCCTAGGGATAATACTAAGGGATTGAGCGAAGTATCACCCAAGTATTACCTTAAGGGTTGACCGTCGCACAAGTACCCATGTGTCACGTAGGTACACCTACGCGACTAGGACTTACGCGCCCACACAGGACTTGCGCGCCCCTCTCTTTTTGGGTTACCTTCCTTCCCATTTCACCTCTTTTATGCCTATCCACCTCTCTTATTCAAGATTCATCCTTCAAAACCCTCTTTAAATCCATTTTCTTCGGCATGGTTACCTTGCTGTCTTCCTTATCTGAAAGGAATTATGTGGAACATCTCTCAAAATCTAGTGATTTACATATCTTTATGTCACTAAGGTTAGAGATTTCATTCATTCAACCTCATCCTTTAAGATGAGAGAATCCTTAACTTGGGCCTCCTTTTTAGGAATAAGTCTCAGTCCATGTTCTCATTAATTTGGTCATCCTCCTTATGAATAAGACCCAAGTCCCCTAATTTGGGCATCCTCCTTAAGAGTAAGCCCCAGTCATATTTTCCCAAATCTGGGCTTCCTTTTCAGGAGTAAGCCTCAGTCCCAAAGTTCCCAAATCTGGGAATCCTCCTCAGGAGTAATCCCCAACCATAATTCCCTTAACCTGGGCTTCCTTTTCAGGAGTAATCCTCAGTCTCAAAATCTACAAATGTGGGCATCCTCCTTAGGAGTAAGCCCCAAGTCCCATAATTTCTCTTAACCTGTCTTAATTTACTTTTGATATGGGCTTCCTTCTCAGGAATAAAATCCTATCATAAGTCCCTCCTAATTTGGACATATTCCTCAGGATTAAGCCCCAAGTTAGAGTATCCAAATCTCCATAAAAGCACATATACCATTATGGACCCCGTTCCCAGACTTCTTCTTTGAAATAAGTCCTGATCTCTATCTATTTGGGAAGTCATACATACATAAGACCCACGTCATTTCTTATGATTGCATCTTTCATGGCACAATTGTCTGGTTTTACCAATACCTCTTGTTTCTCACACCGAGCATGACTCACGTGAGCTTAGAGTGTAAAAGTAATTATGACTTCTTTCTTTGGGCCATCAATCATGCATAAGCATCATACTCCCTTAATCGAACTACATGGGTTCTAATTCCTTTTCTAAATAAAGGATACCTAGGTAGCCCATCTGCGGGTACGATCCCAACTCTGAAATAATATTTGTCCTTATGAATGACAATAGACTTCAAGTGCCCCACTGAGTGGCTTTAAAACAAGTATGGTCATCATAATGACCAAGAGAATTTTATATAATGTATTAAAGGATACCATTGACTAAGAATCTCTAACAAATACAGATGATTCTCTATCGATTAAGAACCTCGAATACATAAAAAAGATTCTTTAAATTTTCTACATATCAATCATTCATTGTCAGATCTAAAGGAAAGCTCATTATATACATGGTAATTTAATAAGGATTCACGAACATAACTTAAATCTATAAAGAGAGTCCCGGAGTAGACAATAATTTTCCTCAAAAAGGTGTGATGAGTCTGACCTCCCATCCTCTCGACCAATGAAAATTCTTAAGTCTCATTGGTTCATAACTAATGAGCACCTGCCTTTGGAAAGTAGGTCCAAAATTGATATAGAATCATTGGATGTTTCCGCTTCTACGAAAAAACCCGTTAGAAATCTCTTGGAATGTTTGAATCTTAAACCAACAAGGTCATTCCCAATTCTAGAGGAAACACCATCTTTATAATGGTCTATTAAAATGGAGATGAAAAAAAATTACACTACTACGTGGAGACGATAAGTAATATGTACACACGAGCGATATTTTCATTTTCCATAGGATGGAAAACATATAAATAAGGTCTTACCATATTAAATAAAATAATTCAGTATATTTAAGACACTAAATTCATGATTTTTTAATGAACACCATATATTTATATGAGTTATAATAATAAATGAAATTGAAAACACTCGGTTAAGTGTTGTACCTCTTTGTTGAGAACCCACTTTAGATTACACCTTAATCATTGAAAGAGGGTATTTTGGAAATAAAAGAAGCTATAGGATGTGTTTAATGAATATGGTATGATATTTTGATAGTTATTTTCTAAGATAGTAGAATCAATGTGGTGTAATGAAAAGAGAAAATGAATTTCCTTTTATAAGGGTGGTAAACAACAGTCTTGGAATTACAAAAAAGATTAAATTATAATTAAGTCTTTCTAAATGAAAATGATTCTAGGTGGACCTAGATTAAATGTAAATGGGGTTGAGGTCAAAATTCTACAATCCAATGATATATATATTGGTTTTGGTGTCTTTTTAAACCTTATATTTTGGTGTAACCCCTAGGTCATCCAATTTCTACCTTAACCAAGGTAACGCATCTTTTTTTTATATTAAAGGATTATAATTTTACTTAGAAGGTGAAAATTGAATGATAAATGTAAAATAGATGAAAATTTGGACCAAATATTATCCATATTTTTTGATTTTATTATTATTATAATTAATTTAATAAAATATTAATCTCATAAAATATCATTATTGTAGTTTTGACACAATTCAATTAATTTGAATTTAAAGACATCAAGAATAATATGATATTCATATATAACCATTTAAAAAACTATAATATGTAATATATATCTAAAAAATTCATGGAACTCAATAATTCACCCAATTAGTTTTAATTTTAATATTTTTAAAATAATTTAATATTTTTTTATTAATTGATTATTTATTCTTTTACCATAATGTTTTCATTTAAGCTAATTATTCAATCACTGAAAATTAAAAATAAATTCCCATGATAAAAAAAATTATTCATATTTCAAAGAAACATTTAAAATAAAAGATAACCACTATTTATCCTTATGAGTTTTTTTAAATATTAATGTCTAGAGAGAGACTTTTTATATTTATTATTTTTATAAATTAATACAAAGTTCATATTCAATGAAATATGGAATCATGTTTACATATATTATAGAATTGGATGAAAACAGGTGAAATACAGTAATATAATTGTATATATTAAATTTTTATATTATTATTAAAGCCTTATCCCAATGTTTTATCCATATTTTACCAGTTTTACCCTTATTGAAGTGATGAACATTTACTGTGATTACAATTCATATTGCCCAAAAATAAAATATATATTTTTCAAAAATTTGATCTTCTTAATTCCAAATATATGATAAATTTTTCTAAATTAAATTTCAATAATTTTTTGAAATTAATTTTAAAGTAAGTGTGCAAAATATGACAAAATTTGTTTTTTAGAAAAATACTTTTATATTTGAAAAAATGGATATATATTATTTTGTTAGGCCATAAAAAAATATCAGATGAATGTTAAAAAATTTGAATGAATATATAATATATATATATATATATATATATATATATTTCATTAAAAATCATTCACCAATATTAATTAATTTAAACCATTTAAATAAAAACAAATTTCGTTTTTAAAAATAGTTTTTTTCATAAAAAAACACATATTTTACTTTCAATTGATTTTTATTTTCATTTATAATAATTTTATTACCAGTGAATACATTTTATAAATGTTTAATCCATAATTGTTTTATAATATAGTAAGTCCTATTCATTCCCACCAACCCAACTTTTAGGTGATAACTGTCACAATAGATATTAAATTAATAATATATCATGGTTCATTTAAAATAGGTGTTGCATGTAAAGAATGTTATCAAGGGAATAAAATTTATTTATAGAGTATAATAACATTTAATATTGGGGTGTTACACTAAGATAATGACAAATAGAATATATAATATAACCCCATATATCATACTTACCCACCTCCAAGAGTAAGAAGTATGATCTCTTCTTCCGGCACTACATAGTCCATAGGAATTGCCTTGGTCTCCCTAGAATTGAACCTTTAGGAAGATTCAAGAATATTTCAAACCATTCATTGAATCTACATATTCGGTAATGAGTTTGTTTCACTTCCCCACTACATGACATCTAAAAATGATTTTGAAATCATCGGAACCTATTCTTTGTCCTCACAAATGTTCACTTTTGGGATAAATTACTCATACATCTTCCACAGTTAAGGATATTGTGGTAGTAGTCGTACAAGATGATTTTGCCTCCTTGTGAGGAAGATGAAATGAGTTATTCACTGAAACCACTTTATCAACAGCTCTAATATGATGTTTGTTTGATGATAAATATAGATCTAGAAAGTCTACATTTCTTTCTAAAGACTAGTAATTGGGATATCCTCCTTTAAATCATCACGTCACTAGCATACCCAATATGTCCATTACTATTCATTTGTGAAATTTTCACCCTAGAGAAAATCCCACCCCTCTCTCCAGCCAAGAAGGAAATATTTCAAGAAACCATTGAAGATTAATTCTTATAGAGGAGGAGACGTCTCCATCATTTGATCTTTCTGATTGATAGTTTTTATAAGATTCAAAAGAGTTCACTATGATTGAGGATAAGTTCTTCATATACAGACTAACCACATCCATGATTCACTTGTAAAACAAAAGATAGATTATGAACCACAAGCTTTAGGAATCAAGGTCACCATTCGGGATCGAAATGTAATACCTTGACCTGAAGTTGTATATTGGAAGACTATGATAGAGTGGATATTATTTATGATCTTTTATTAAATATCAGAGAGACTATCTTTCTCATACATAGTTCATAAGCTCTCTAGGATATGTTTGTTCTCTATGATCACCATTCTATTTTCTGAACATAAACATCCAACTCAAATGATTTAGGAAAAAAATTTAATCATGGTTCATGAAGGTTTGGATTCATAAAACCTGGGGCATCACTAAATATACTCCTCATGGAAGTCTCTTTATAAAAAAATATAGGTGAATAGAATAATATTATGGAAATATGGTTGTGGAAGAAATTGGTATCATGAGCATCGATGATATTGATCATAAACCACTCATGAAATTCAAAGTTACATGATATTATAGAGAGAATCTTATCCTTTATGAACAAATAAGACACCCTGTTGGAACCAAAATGGGAGAAGAAGATGAAGAAATGAAAAACCTCAAGGGGCTGTCGTACGAAGACTATTCGCAGAGTCCCAATCGCACCTCGCCCACCGTGGAGCAAGGAGGCGGGATGCACCTTGAATGGATTTGACGTTCCCGAGACCGTCGCAGAGCAAGGTGGTGGTAAAACTCTATGAGCACCGTTGACATTCACGAGCCCATCACGAAGCAAGTAGGCGGTAACACTCCGTAATCGCCCTCGATGTTTGCGAGCCCACCACGGAGCAAGGAGGTGGGACACTCTGCGACCGCATTTGACGTTCGTGATCCCACCGTGGAGCAAGCTCCGTCTTCGCGCCGAGAGATCTCTGCTAAGCAGTGCCTCTCCATTATAAATATTGTCCTCCCCCCCAAGTTCTGAGCATAGATCATCCGACCTTTCAACTTCCTAGCTCCCAAATCATGAAGAGCCTTCTGCTCTGTGAACCATGAGCTGTGCGAGGTACTTATTCTCTACGAAGTGCCTCCCATTTGCCTTCTTTTAACCCCATCTTTAGAGAGGGATGCCTTTCGTGGAGACTAAGGGCCTACACAAATGAAGGGGATCCCCAAGGAGACCTGGGTCGTCACAGAGCATTTATTCTTCGCAAAACATCCTACATGTACACGTGATATACATGCCTAGGCAGGGTCACTGTACTTCGCGAAGCACATTGCTTCACGATACCTTGCTTCGCGAGGCACATTTGTTTCACAAGGAATTTATCCATGAATGACTTTCCACTTAGCGAAGAACCTTCTATATGCACCGATGACCTATGCTTAGGCCAAGGCGCCCCACTTCGCGAAGCACACCCCTTCGCAAGTACCCTCCGCCACACGGAGCAGCAGAGTTTCACAAGGACCATGCCTATGAACCCCTCTGCTTTGAAATTCCTTTTCCTATGTGACCCTCCCAATTTGCACGATGTGATTACAATGTCCCTTGGATGATACTTCCCATTGCAATGCTTTGCCTCATTCTTCTTCGCATAGGCACGCTAATGACTATTGCTTCTTCGCGTAGCCATGCTAACGTAGACCCCCCAATGGTTCTCTCCATAACACCGCCTAGACACGGCATTGCCTATCCCTTATCTTCACCAAGGAGAAGAGGATACCAGTTATGTAAGTCCTAGGGGTGCAAAGCAAACCCACATCATCTGCGCTGCAGGACGTTAAACTGCCAAGCACCATCATCCACAGTACATGACGTTAAACTGTGGCCTCGCCCCGTGCCTCGCACGTGGGGTTCCCCCACCTTTGACATTCTCCATTCCCACTAGTCTCCATGAGGATGAGATCTTCCATCATAGGGGATGATATCCTTTTTATTTGAGTGGAGTTTTTCCTCGGGGAAAGGGCGACCATCTCAGTGCAATCCCCTAGCTTTTCTTACAGGAGGTAGTGTCCCTGCTCCTCCTTTCTTCTTCGATCCCAAGGACTATGGGGAGGGGGAAATGGACACCAGACCCCTCCTTTATTTGGTACTAAGTCCCTCTCCCACTAGGATTTTTCATCGTCGGGCCTCCATCCTGGAGTAAGTCCCAACCTCTTCGGGATGCTAACCACGCATAAGCCCATGTTTCCTCTTTGGGTAGCGATCATGTGTAAGCCCTACTTCACATCTCGTGGACGCACCTTTGGCGACATGATCATCAGGTCTCTGCTGCCTCTTGTTTCTCACACCGTGCATGACTCACATGGGATTAGAGTAAGAACTGACCACGACATCCTCCTTGGGAATCCTAGAGTGTAAGCCCCACACCACAACCTTAACTACAAGGTCTTTGATCCTTGCTAAGGCATGGTACGTAGGAAGCATCCAAGAGGTTCAAGCCTACCACACATTGGTCGCTCCGACCTCCTTTATGTCGGTTCACCAAAACCTTTGGCAGCCTAGAGTGTAAGCACTACACTGCCACTTGAACTATGAGGTCTTTGATCCTTGATAAGGTAAGGTATGTAGGAAGATTCCACGAGGTTCAATCCCACCACCCATTGGTCGCTCCAACCCCCTTCATGTCGGTTCACCAACACCTTAGGAAACCTAGATTATAATCCCCACACTCCCACCAGAACTACGAGGTCTATGGTCCTTTCTAAGGAAAGGTACGTAGGAAGCCTCCACGAGGTTCAAGCCCACCACCCATGGGACCCCAGGTCCTTCTTCACGTCGGTTCACCGACCCACCTGAACTATGAGGTCTTTGATCCTTGATAAGGCAAGGTACATAGGAAGCATCCATGAGCTTTAAACCCACCACCCATGGGACCCGAGGTCCTCCTTCACCGCATTTCACCGAACCACCTAAACTAAATGGTCTTTTATCCATTCCAAGGAAAGGTACGTAGGAAGCCTCCTTGAGGTTTAACCCCAACACCCCATTGGTTTCGACCACCTTCACGTCGGTTCCCACCCACACCTGAACTATGTGGTCTTTGATCATTTCCAATGAAAGGAACGTAGGAATCCTCCCTGAGGTTCAAGCCCTCTATCTATCTGGGCCCCAAGTTCTCTTTCACATCGGTTCACCCCCGACCCGACTGACGTTAAACTGTGGACCAATTTCAACAGTAAGTCGTTGCCACTCCATTCAGTGGGAAGCCATTGTCACTCCATTCAGCGGAAAGCCGTTGTCACTCTTTTTAGCAGTAATCCATTATCACTCCATTCAGCGGTAAGATATTGTCACTCCTTTCAGTGGTGAGTCTTTGGAACCCCAATCGGCGGTAATCAATCATTAGATGAACTACGTAGACTTTGATTTCCTGCCACGGGGATACGTAAGAAGCCTCTTTGAGGATCAAGCCCAAACTATCGTCATCCTCATGGCGATTCCATCCCATTCACCATTCACTTCATCAACCGCTCTATCATCCATCTTGATTCGTACCCAGGACACCACATCCCAGTGGGATCTTGCCGCCTCATACCCCATTCCCCTCAATAGTAACCAGGAGGTCAACCACATATTGGCCCCAACACTAGTGTTCCCTATAGGGTCCAAACTCATCTCATCCACTCTAATCAGTGATCTGATCAGTCCGATCCATCTTCACTGGATGTTAAACTTGCAGCATACCCTGTGTTAAACATGGGAAGATGAGGAAAAACTCATATACATGCCCATTACATATGATTCCCCATGTTCGAAGTGGGATGTCTTGGGCTTCTACACCCTCGAGAAGCCCTACAATAAGGGATAGAAGACAGAGACACCAATGTCCCTGTGCCCAGACATGCCAGTGATGCCCAAAATGACTACTCCCCTGAATGAAGTTTGCTGCCATGACTGGACCCCTTGGAATGTCCCGACAGAAGTAGTGTAATTAACTGGTGTCCTTGAACATATGGCGCTAGGAAGAGTTTCACAAACAACTTATTAAGTCTATACGGGAGACCCGGACTAGGAGAAGTGTTTCGAGGAGGAATCTATGGAAGGAAGAACCAACATCCCACCATCCCATTTAGATCAAGGAGAAAAATTCCATGAATAAGTGACAGATGCCTCCTGCCTTTGAAAAGTGGGAATGCGGGGCAACAGACAGTGTCGCCATCCCCCCAAAAAAGACAGATGCGCACACCCTGGTGAAAGCATCGTAAACATAAATGGTGAACCCGATGTGAAGTTCTTCTCCTCAATATGGAGATTAGTAGTAATTGAGGAATCAATGGATTGATGTGTCACTGAAACTAGTTATCTGGCACCTGGTCCCACCATGCAAATAGAAGGCCTGGCGTGAAACTCACCAGAAGTTGGGGTAGTAGAACGTTGGACCTCTCGTTCTGCGACGTTGTCAGTGTGGATCCCTCTTACTGACCATGGAATATAGGATAGAACTGGGGCATTGGTCATCGATTCATTTTTCTTTCAGCACTGAAGAGTTAATCTCCCTACTCTCAAGAATCAAGCTGGTGCTCTAGGGACACGATCACCGCCTGCACATCAACACTGGGGCAGGGGCAGCACCCACACAACCGTTCCACATGGATTCACCTCTTCCACAACGGACTCTAAATCTAATACCATGGGGGCACCCATGCCACCTCTCCCCATCTGAGGTCATCCAAAGAAGGGTGATCAATGACCTCATGCTCCGTTATGAGGAGGAGGGCATAATCCCAACCCAGGATATCGCATGCCTAGATCTGGAGGTGTCTGCGCCTCATCGCCAACACCACCCCCGAGGGCCACGTAGGGAGCCATTTCTCCCCACCTCGACAACAAACGTTTCGGGAGCCTTTCCCAGGAACACTTTGATGATTACCTGCCCTACGCAGATGAGGTAAGTGACATCCTACCCAGGATATGGCCTGCCTGGATCTGGAGGTGTCTGCGCCTCATCTCCCACACCGCCCCCGAGGGCCACGTAGGGAGCCATAGATCCCCATCCCGACATACAAACGTTTCAGGAGCCTTTACCTGGAACACTTCGATGATTCCATTCCCTACACAGATGAGGTAAGTGACATCCGACCCAGCCCGGTTAGAGTCCCATTCCAAGGGCTCCCTGTGAGGAATCCCACCCAGCCATGTTAGCGCTGCCACCTAGTCTTGATGGAAGAGGAGCAGGTAAGCTACATACCTGCACCACTGGCCCCAGTTTGTTCGACCCGACGTTAGCGTCGAGCTCTAGCTGAGGAGGGCGCCTGCCAAGGGGCATCAATGTCGGCAGCTACTATGGCTCGAACTACCGCTAACACATATTCTCAGTTCCCTTCATACACAGATCAGGGGAACTTATACGTTTGGCCAGGATTGAGGCCCCAACTTCCCCATGAGAAGGCTGGGTTGACTCTATTGGTCACCGACATGAGAAGTGGTCACCCAAGATAACCTTCAGTAGTGTCACCCAGTACGAAGATCCTCCCTGTACCACTACCATAGAGAACACAAGCCTTCCCCTCTTCGAGGCTCGGCATGGAGGTCCGCCCCATGCCACCCTCAATTAGAATGAAGGTCTTCCCCACAGTGGTGATACTTGGCAAGGAAGCCTCTCCCGTGCCCATTAAACTGCGTATCGAGTCATTCCTCCTACCCCCGACCTTCGGGGTAGGGAAATTGCTCATATGGTATATCTTCAATGTGGGGATACTACCAAGGTCCTCTCAGTATCTAGTTAAGGTCCTCCTTGCCTCAGAAACCAGAGGGATGGGGGCCAACCTCACTCCCCCCACACCTTGCACGGAGGTCCTACTTGTGTTCAGCCAGACTGGTACAAGTACCCTCATCATATTGAGGTTGCCAGGTAAAACAAGCATGGAGGTCCTCTCCATGCTTCTTCCAGTTCCAACGAAGGTCTTGACCACTCCAGTGCTACCCATAAAGGTCCTCCCCATGTCCCCTTTGTCATATGTCTGGGTGCTCCTCACACCCCGGCTTCCTCGGGTAGAAACCCTCTTGGCCCCAACACCAGTGCGACGAAGTACCCCAGGTCAAAAATTTTCCCTATCCCAAGGATCCACCCTGGGGTAGGAAGGCAGGTCATCACCTCCATAAGAATAATTCTGAGAAGGTCCGAATAGAGATCAGACCAGTCCGCTTCTCAGGCTCTAAGGTGGAATACCACTCGGCGTGGGAACCCTACTCTCGCTCATTCGAGTCAAGGGCTGGGGCAGGGACAAGGCGCATCGGCCTAGTCCTCCTAGAATGCGAGGTCCATAAGATTTCCACCTCCCTCCATAGTTATATCTAGGAGGATGAAAATTTGGCAACCCCGTGGGTTATGGTCATGCAATCACCTCCATCGTCACCAGAAGCGCTATCTACCTCGACATGAGATCGTAGAGAACTATTCTGGGGACTGATGGTGGGTGAGAAACATTGCGACCTATCACCAGTAGCCCTAGCCCCTGATCCAGAAACATAGGATGTCAGCCCATCTTATCACAACATAACGACTAGATGGCTACACTCTTCAAAGGACAGCTCGAGATTTGTTGGCCAGTCAGCCCGCTCGCCGTACTCTCCACCGACCAACCTACCATCCCAGCGGTCTGCCTCAGTACTGCTGCCAGTTCCTCATCCACCCCCAGTTGAAAAGTGGGGAAATCAAGGTCCGGACCTTGAATCTGAGCTGAGGAGATTCTAGAACATCCTTACAGTGGACCACTTCCCCGAGAAGTTCTGGTTTGTGGCAGAACCGAATTTCTACATACTGGAATCCCTCACACCTGATGAAGTTGAATGTTTCCACCAAAACCTATTGTCGATGCACATTCATATTCATCATCGATGAGTGGTTTATCCCAGGAGGCAAGAACACCTTGAATAAATTGGAAAACAATGTCGTCTGGTTGATCTGGTTGTGCTCCCTGTGGCCCAGCGCCCCGTGTCACCAGGCCGCCGTAAGGCCCTCCGACAACAATGCGTTTAGAGTTTCAAGGTACTCTGAAAAATTATCAAGGAGGCTATCCCCACAAGAAAATCCGTGGATGGGGGCATTATGCTACCCTTCTCTTCATTCCTATCCTGTGGCAGCCCGAATTGCTTGGAGATATCGAGGACATGCCCCCAGGAAGGGTCACAGTCAACATGGCCGACATAGTGGATGAGGAGGAAGTGCTGGAGCTTCTCAATGGAGACTTGCCCCCCCCCCCCCCACCCCCGAGGGTGTTCCACCACTATTATACCCATAAAGAAGGATTAATCATCAGCAGAGGAACCTACTTGGTCTCCCTGCGACCACCTAGGCACTGGTACTCAGCTGGAATTCTGGTAAGGGAAAAGATCACGTCAGAGCTGCTAAACACTCTGAACCACCCGCCTCAATGAAAAAGACGGAGGAGGACCCTGAGAAGGCCATGTTGTGCCAAAAATTTTCTGAGCAGAAGAATTTTGTCAATGAACTCTTGGTTGAACGCATTGTAGAGTGACAACCCGACTACAACAATCCTAGGCTAGTACAGCAGTTCCCGGAACAACTTCCCCTTAGCGAGCTGCCCCAATGCAACCCTGATCATGTTGCTCCCACAGATAGGGCTAAAGCCAAAGCTCATAGAAATAGGGCGCGGTATGTATTTCCAAACCCACCTGAACGGTGTAAGAATCCAAGGAATCTGGCCTGGGTTCCCCCAGCATCCCCACAAGTCGCTCCACCAGCCGCTCCATGAGCCGCTGAGCCTGTTTACCGAGTTGAAGAACCCGCCAACGTGCTCGTAGTTAGAGATACCCATCAAGACAAGGAGTCCTGCCCAGATGATCCCGTGGCGGTGCTCATAGACCACCTTGAGGCATTAGAAACACAACAGGTGGTAATCCCATCTGATGGTAATCCATATCCATCATGTGTGGATGATATGCTGGCACCTATGAAATTTGGGGATCCCACCTTCTCCAACTTTAACAGGACAGGGACCCACCGTAGCACCTGGACAACATCAACTCAAGGTGTGGGCCCATGTTAGGGACTCCAGCACAACATAAGGCTGCCAAGATCCACTTTTTTGTTCAGACACTGGAGGGGCCGACATTCTTCTGGTACGGCCAGCTCCCCTTCGGATCCATAACCACCTGGGAGGACCTTCAAAGGAAATTCCTCTACCAGTTCAGCTCTATCACCCAGAAAAAGATCATCACAGACCTCTTCAAGTGCAAACAAAGGCCCTATGACCGAGTCATGGACTTTATCGCCCGGTGGAAGGGTCTCACATACTCCCTTGAGATGCCACTGACTCAGAAAAAATTACTGACGATCAGCGTATGGAACTTCAAGACGGAACTGGTTCCTTCTCTGATCACCCAGAACTACCCTGGAGATTTCTGAGACTTCTTCGATAATGCCTAGCGTCTAGAAGAAGCCCCACAACAGGCTATCTGGGCACATCCATTTCCCCCTGAAATTCCAGCAAGGAGGTCTTCCAAAGTCGATCACACCGCGGTGGCCCAAATAGAATCCCCAAGGCAAATAGAATTTCTACCAGTGGACCCAACCCCATAGCCTCACAGAGGCCCTCTACCTTAAGTGTAGCCTCTAAATTAGCAGTGTCCACCTCAAAATGGGCAGGTTCCCCCACGGAATGCACCGCCACCGCCCAGGAGGGACAACCAGTCTCCGCCTCCTCGATAGGCCCCTCCCGCTCCTCATCAGGGCCAGGCTCCAATGGCCCCTTTTCTAGAAATAATAAATTGGACTTGTAATTTCAATGAGAATCAGGTCCCCAACTATTTCAAAAGGGCCTTGGAATAGGGGATCGTGCATTTTCCTGAGTGTAGAAGGCCATAAGAGGTGAACCTCATTGATCACCCCATCTACTGACCCTATCATCGGATCATGGGGTACACCCTCAAGGAGTGCTATGTGTGTAAATACTGGATTCAAGACCAGGTCGATAAAAACATAGTCAGGCAAGGCCCGGCTCGGGCACAAGTGGCGGTTGTCTTTGTAAGGCCAGACATCAGCAGTGACAGCGAAGGTGAGTGGCAGCAGGTTTCTAAGCATGGGTCCCAGAAGTATGATGACTGAATGGCTCGCAAAATGGTTGGTCATTCCCATGGTTTCATTCTTTCATTCCTGAGTAATACTAAGCCTCCAGAAGCTGTGTCCACCACTTCTGCATCATCATCTCAGTCGGCCTCTTCCCAGAATAGAAAGCATCAGTGACGCAAGGGAAAGAAACTCGACCCGCGAATGACATCATCGTCCTTCACTCTCAGAGACTTCATGCCCCCTGAGATGGGGATTCCCCCCAGAATCCACCCAGTGATGGATGAATCTTCATGTGATAGTCAATGGTATGCTTCGGTTAACACATTGGAGTTGGTAAACCCCTATATTACTCCCGAAGATGGGGAGTGCCAGGCAAACCTCCCCACCGTCCCAAGCCGACGCCAACATCAGCGGATCCGCGAACATATGGGTTGTCGAGGCATATTAGTTGGAACCTCTAGCTAGGCTATGCGTGCCACTGAGACCAGACAGTAGTCCCAGTGCAGAACTCAGCATGCACAACATTTTCATCTTGTGTTTTCAGGCCCGCCTCCACCACCGTTTGTGCTACTAGATCAGGTAGAGCTACCTCGACCATGCCACGACCAGCCTCACCCTACTAAAGGCCTATATCAGTCTTCTGAGGATCATCCGATAGCTACTATCCGGGCATTGACTAGTGAACAACAAGACATTCCCAGCACCAGCCAGCCGCTGATCCAGTCGGTAGGGCCCACCATGCCTCTTATCACAGAGTGGACTCCTACAAGAAGAAGTTCACACCTAGCGTAGAAATATGATGTCCTAAAAAACTTTTTCTGAATCTTATCATGGATTTATATTCTAAAAAATATTCTATTGTTTTCAGATATTCACGAGGCCCTCGCTGAGGCTTTAAAAACCCCCTCCTATTTGATACGGTGGTAGTAGCTGTAGAAGATTTTCATGCTGAAACATTTGAGAAGGATGAATGCCATTCCATCTTTTTGTTCTCTAGAGAGGATGAAGGATCTCCCTTACAGGGGCACATCGTTCCACTTTACATCACTAGCCAATTTAACGTCATGGAGGTTTGCTGCTATCTCGTTGACACAGGCTCTAAGATTACCCTTATCCCGATGGAGACATTGCAGAAGATGGGGTTATCTGAAGATGAACTGACTCCCTCCCATTTAAGAATCCAAGGATAAGACAAGACAGAGAAGACCCCAGTCAATACGATCTATTTGAAGACCCAATTCGGTGTCTTAGTTACCAACACTGAGTTTATGTTTGTCTCCTAGGACACCACGTACAATGCATTGATGGGTAGACCATGGCTCCTCCTGCACGTGGAAGTCCCCTCATCGTATCACCAGTGCCACAAGTACTCCCTTAATGGTTGAGTAGGTGTACTCCAAGGTGATTCATCTACTTTAGCCTCCTATGAATCTCGCTACCTAGATGAAAACTATTACAAGAGAAAGGAAAAACAGATTTAGGAAAGTGAGGTTGAGCCCGCCATGGTTGCAACTGACCCCTCGGTAGGTCCGGATGACGTCTACATCTTCCCGATCAATCGGTTGGAGGCCACAACCCCCAACACGGGGCAATGTTTTGTTGTCTCTAGTACAAGAGGGAATCATATTCCCAAGTCCAAGAGACAGAGGAAAATCACCTCGTACTCCTACACAGATCAGGATCATGTGATCCTGGAGCCTCCTACCCTAGTACGGTGTTGGGATGTCTTCCCCATAACAAAGACAGTATGTCATAGGTGTCTGTTTCACCGGGCTGGGATTAACCAGCTCAAGAAAACGTGCCACCATTGCTTTGATATCATCAAGCGTAGCCCGTGGGCCGAAGGCCATATGGGATCAGATCAACTACCTTCATTTCTATGGTTTTAGCAGCACGTGAATCTCCAAATATGTTGTCTACTGTTGTCCAAGCTGGTACCAGCCTCCCGTCAGGATCTACCAACTCATAGAAAGATTCTCCTACTGGTAATCCCTCCTCCGCAAGAAAATAAGAGGATCTAGGGGATGATCCCCCCTCCTTTGAAGAAGGAGTCTCCACCACGGTCGACGAACTGGTACAGGTGAACCTTGGTAGCGAGGCAAATCCGAGACCCACATTGATCAGTGCCCCCATGTCCCTTGAGGAGAAGTAGCGGTACATAGATTTCCTGAAGCAGTATCGTGATGTATTTTCCTGGAGCTATAACCAGATTCAAGGACTAGATCCTCAGGTAGCTGTCCACCACCTCAGTCTCCCTGCAAATCATCGCAGGTTCAAGCCAGCTCCCAGAAAGATGCATCCTTCTCACGGTTCCATAGTCGAGGCTAAAGTTTACAAGATTATCAGATCCAACTTCACCAAGGAGGTACAGTATCCCAAGTGTCTAGCCAACATTGTGCAAGTTAAGAAGAAGAACAAATCGATCAGGGTCTGCATCGACTTCTGAGATCTCAACTGTCACTGTCCGAAGGATGATTTCCCCTTTCGGTGACCGAATTATTGATCGACGCTACGACTAGGTTCCAAGACCTCTCCTTCATGGATGGTTACTCTGGATACAACCAGATCCAAATGGCCCCGGAGGAAGAAGAGTCCATAGCTTTCAGGTCACCCCAAGTTACTTTCTATTACCAGTTTATGCCCTTCGGCCTAAAGAATGTAGGTTCCACCTACCAGCGGGCTATGCGCTGCATATTCAGGCCAATCCTCAGGACATTAGTGGAATGCTATATGGAAGATCTAGTGGTCAAATGTTTCTAGTGCCAAGACCATATCAAGGACCTTGAGAAAGTTTTCAACATCCTCCATTCCTGCCACCTAAAGATGAACCCGTTGAAGTGTGCCTTCAGGGTCACCTCTGGGAAGTTCCTTGGATTTTTTGTCAAGTACCGGGGCATCGAGATCGACCTAGAAAAGATCAAGGCCATTATCTAGATGCCTCCCATGAGAAATATTCGGGAGCTTCGAGGTTTCCAAGGCCACTTAGCCTACATACACCGATTCATTGCGAATCTGTCTGGAAAGTGTAATCCATTTTCTTAGCTCATGAAGAAAGGATTTTCCTATTAATGGGAAGAAGAGTGTTAGACCACATTCGAGGAAATCAAGTAGTATCTACTCCAATCTCCGGTCTTGATGCCACCCATCTCCAGAAAACCACTGATCCTATACGTGACTGCCCTGAAACAATCTCTTGGTGCCCTTCTCACCCAGAAGAAAAATAAGGGGATAGAAAACATCCTCTACTATCTCAGTCGTATGCCTATCGATATAGAGACCAGATACTCCCTCATCGAAGGAAGCTGCCTTGCACTCATATTTTCCTTGCATAAGTTACGACATTACCTGAAGCACCATGAGGTATAGCTGGTGTCTCGGGTAGACCTGCTGAAGTACATTCTGAGCTACCCCATGTTGACCGGACGTCTACCATGGTGGGTGTTAATCCGCTAGCAGTTCGACATCAGGTTTGTCCCTCAGAAAGATATAAAGGGACAAGCATTGGTAGATTTTCTAGCTTCCCATCCAACCCCCGTGGACCAGTCCATGGACCTGGATTTTCCTGAGGAGGAAACCCTCTCGGTAGATCATTCCATCCCATGTTGGAAGATGTGCTTTGATTGTGCTTCTTGGAGCCCCACTGGATGGAAGCTCAATGATCTAAGGCCCAACAGAGTAGGCCTAGGTATTGTCTTTATTACCCCGGTGCAATCCATTCTACCATACTCATTCCTATTGTTAGAAAGATGCACCAACAATGAGGTAGAGTATCAGGATCTCATTACTAGCCTCAAGTTGGCCCTCAAGATTGATGTGCCCCATTTTCATGTGAAAGGGGATTCCGAACTAGTCATCATGAAAATCAACGGTGACTACGTCGTCAGAAATCCATATCTCGTACCATTGTTGGAGTGAACCCTCCAGCTAATGGCCCAGTTTCCATCTCGGCTGGAAGTTACTCATGTCCCTTGACCTAAGAATGGTCGATCTGATTCCCTGGCCAGCCTGGCTGCATCACTTACAGTACTCGAGCAGGATGATCTGATTATACACGTGGCACATCAAAGAGTCATTGCTCCCATCCCCCCAGATGATGATGATGGCGTATGAGTAAGCCATCTTACTATGAGAGCCTCTACATCGGGACCCCCAGGTTCCTCAGATGGAGTGGTTGAAGCGACCCCCAACTGTAGATCCCCCTTTGTTGAGTATCTCCAAAATGGTTACCTCCCAACTGATGAGGCTAAGAGTGAGCGAATCTGACGCTGCACACTGTAGTTTACCCTCCAGAGTGGTCCCAGTCTTGAGAAGATCCTTTACAAGCGCGGGTTCGATGGTATTCACCTCCATTGCATCCAAGGAGTTGAGATTTATTAGGCCATGAAGGAGGTTCACACTGGTTCCTATGGGGCTCACTAGACTGGGCCTAAGCTGTCACATCAGATCCGGAGGGTGGGGTACCTTTGACCCTCCATGATCCATGATTGCATCATGTTCTCCAAGAGATGTCACACGTGCCAAATTCATTCTAACTTATAGCATCAGCTGCCAGAACCTCTCCACTCCACCAAGTACTCTTGGTCATTCGCAGTGTGGGGACTTGATCATGTGGGACCATATCCACTAGCAACAGCTCACCAGTGCAGGTTCATCCTGACCACCACATATTTCTTTTCCATGTGGGAAGAAGCAGTTTCGCTCAAGGAGGTCAAGGCCTATTCTATCATTGACTTCATGATCTCCAACATCATTTACCATTTTGGATTCCCTCTTGCTGTCCTCACCAATAACGGGTACCAAATTCCCTGCATTTGAGTTGAAGAAGTTGTACGCCAAGTAAAAAAATCTGTTCTAACCATACCTCCCGCTACCATGGGAAAGAAAATGGGCAGATCGAGGCATTCAATAAGACTCTCTCTAACCTCTTGCAGAAAATGGTTGGTTAGAACAAGAAGAGTTATCTGAAAAAACTCACCAACACCCTCTGGGCTTAACAGACGATGACTCGTAATTCTACCAAGGTGACCCTGTATTCCCTGGTGTATGGAGATAAGGCCGCCCTTCCCATCAAGATCCAGCTGCCTTTGTTATGCACATCGGTCTATGATCAGTAGGCACCAGATAAGGTAGCAGAAATTTTTCTGGCTGAATTGGAAGAAATTGAAGAGAATTGGCTTTGTACCCTGCAAAATCTGGAAAGGCATCAGAATAAGATATCTAGAGACTTCAACAAGAAGGTCTGCCTCCACTCTTTCCTGCAAGGCAACTTGGTATTGGCCCTCCAGACACCAATGATCCCTAGTATGAAACCACCCAAGTTGGAGCCCAAATGGTAAGGACCTTACATAATCCACAGGGTTTACCTCAATGAAGCATACACCCTGGTGACCATCGATGGTGAGCGTATAACTCCTCCCACCAATGCCATGTTTCACAAGTGATACTTTTCCTGAGCCATCGGGTCCAGCATGACCATAAACTGTCCAGTCCTACATGAATTTAAACTGTGTGTCATCCGGAATGACGATAAACTATGTTTTCAAGAACTACATGTGGCTTGATTACCATCCACATTGGATACGTAGGAACACTCAAGCATTTTCATCTTGGGCCCAGCCCCCAAACTCTTCTCTTTGACTACCCCCTGGGTATAGTTCTCTCGGAGGATCCTTACATGATATGGTGTAGGATTCATTAGGCCCACTCATGCTAGGATTATAACAGTCACACCATGTGCCTACTTCCCATTCTTCTGTCCTCCCAAGTCCTCACCACTTGTTGTTAAACTGCATGGCCTTCAAGAACTACGTACGACTTGATTCCCATCCTTATGAGATACGTAGGAATGCCCAGAAATTTTGTCTGTTGGCCTAGCCCAAATGACAGATTCTCCCCTCAGGTCAAGACATATGTTGTGGTGTAGGTTTTTGCCTCAATACACATCAATCTCATCTCGATTCCACCGTACGTCCCGCTCCCCAGAGGTGTCCGCCACTTTCACTTCCCTTCTTGACTTTAAAATGTATGGGTACAACTATGCTTCACCCACTCCTTTGATTGGGAATCCATCATCCTTCACATCTAGTAGGGCCCCTGAACACCAGAGATGCTAGGACCAAGGGCTCTCGTTCCAGTTTGGGCCAAGGCCCTCGAGGATGTTGAGCAACAAACAGATACAAGTCCAACATTGCGAATATGGTCAGCAGTCGATGCTCATGTTTTGTTCCCATTCCAGGTCACTATAAGGACGCCGTGTTTTGAACATGGTCAATAGATATCCTTTGTAATCAAGACCACCCCATGATTTCCCAAACATTGAGTGCTATGGTTCATTTTACCCCATTGTATATCCAAGCGACGAACTCCCATCGGGCAATGCCAGCCACAAGACCCCTATATGGCAGGGAGAGCCGAATACGGCTCCTTGTTTTCCACATCAAGAACTACTCACGTGGGCTTAAGAGCTGTGATGAGGTGGTAATCGTACAAGAGTTTGTATGGATACTATTGGTTGAGAGGCTCGGCCTCAGGCCCCTTGGTCTTTTCCGCCCCTGGCCCTTTCTGGCCTCTGGTCCAAGTTCTCATTTAGGATTGTACGGTGTTGTATGGGAATATGTCCTCATTCACGTCGGGTTACTCACCGTGCCGTAAATATCTCCGAATGAGATACCTCATCCATACTCGTCCTCATTGCAAGTCGTTAAACTAAAAACTGGTTGGGCCTTTACAACCGAGGCCCAGCCTCAGGCCCCCGATTTTTTCCGGACCCTTTGGCCTTCTCGGGCACCGACTGAAGCTCTTACCTAGAATTTTATGGTGTGTTATGGGATTATGTCCTCATTCACGTCGGGTTATTCACCATTCTATACACCTCCATTGTTTGGGGTATCTTACCCCTCTCTTTGTTCTCATTGCAAGACGTTAAACTGCAACCTGGTCGGGCCTTTCCAACCGATCCCCAGCCTCAGGCCGTCAGTTTTTTATGGCCCCTTTGTCCTTATCAGGCCCTGTCCCAATCTCTTACCTAGAATTGTATGGTGTGGTATGGGATTATGTCGTCATTCTAGTCAGGTTATTCATTGTTCCGTAAAACTCCCTTGTTTGGGGTATCTTACCACTCTCTTCATCCTCACTACAAGATGTTAAACTGCGAATTGACTGGGTCTTCCCATTTAAGGCCCAGCCTTAGGAATCTTGGCCATTTGGGGCCCCCAGACCAGGCTCCTATTTAGGGTGGTACAATGTGGTATGGTATTATGTCCTCATTCACATCAGGTTAATCGTCATGCCATACACCCCCCTCATTAGGGTATCTTACCCCTATGTGCGAGTCCAGAACAATGTATGGCTTGATTCCCATCCTAATGGGATACATAATACCACCCGAGCATGTCATCTTCAGGTCCAGCCCCATCTTGGCCCCTTGGCCCGCATTCCCCCAGAGAGGGGAATATATAGTGTGGTATTGGATTATGCTCTCACTCAAGTCGGGTGTTGTAACAACTATGCCATTTACCTCCTCCTCATGAGAGTTTTCCATCTCCTTGTTCTATCCTCATATTTTCAAATAGGCCACTATCAAGATGACCGCCTCGGCCCACTTCAGTGATTCACCAATGTGCCTAAGGATACTCTATTCTAGTACCTGGAATGTTGGGTTTTACGTTTACATGCTTTCGCCCATTTTTCAAGCTTCATGTTCCCCTTCAATTGGGCTTCCATAATCTTCCACAACCAAAGGGACCCCCAAATGGAATGGATTCTAGGACTAAGGGCTCTCCTACCATTATGGGCCAATTTCCTCTAGGGTTATAGTGAAAAAATATATACAAGTCCCACATTGTGAATATGGTCAGCGGTCGACCCTCATTTGTTTGTCCCGATTCCAGACTAACGCGATATGGATGTTGTGTTTCGAACATGGTCAATAGTTATCGTCCATTATAACACCAACCCCATTAAGCCCAAAATGTCGATGACATGATTCAAATCCTTCTCCACCTCATCATGTCTAAGTAGAACTTTGAAATTCTTGGTACTATTCCTTAGTGCATATCTGCATGTTACGAGGAAAAAGCCGCGATAAAGTAATCATTCGGGGCTCCACTGATTTTCCTTTTGCATATATTTCATGTATTACAAATACCTTATCCGCCCTTGTTTTATACACTAAGTTCGACTCATGTAGGTTTAGGGATTGGGCTAAGGTCTGCCTTTTCGGCCTCCACCAGCTGGGCTTTCAGTCGTGATACGATCTCTGATTGCGCTTTAAGGGAAGTGGAATGCTCATCCACCCGGAACTGTAGTCGTTGAACCTCATCTTCAGTCTCCTAGAGCCTCTTGATGTTTACCTCTTTCATCCACTACCATCCCACACTGAGACCACAATCATACTTCCGAATCTTTTCCACCATATTATCTTTGATGAGAATGTGGGGATGTTAGGCATCCACTTCCCCAATACATAGTTTGCGTAGTTGCGAGTGAAGTCTATCCATCTCATCCAACCATAGTGCTTGGGGGTGTCATCAATGAAGCACTTGATAAGATTCCATGATTGGTGACGGACTGTCTTGAAATCCACTTCGTCATAGGCCGTCTCATCCCAGTCAGTGTGATTGACATGCTCATACACGGGGAATGCCCCCAGGAATTATTAAATAGGGACCACATCTGGTGTTTGATCTGGCATGGCGGGACCTGGACTATCTGATCGATCCTCATCATCGGATCCTACCTCAATGATCTCGGGTTCAGCCCTACTGATGGTCCCACTAGTGATCGGGAGCATCGCCTCTTGGTCGTTTTGGTGCTCCTCCTCCACGATCATCAACATTCCCCTGGGAAGTATACTGCAAGAAGCCCCAACCAACCACGCAAAGGTGGACAACACCATTTGAAGACCTGTACATGCCAAAAAAGGACATGGATTTCATTAAACATGGTTAGGGGATGACAGTCATAAAATTGGTAGAGGGGACCTACAGAGATCGAATTCCTAGTCTCATCCTTGGGTTGATGTCATCGGGACCCTGAAGCGTGGCCCCCCGTATATGGTTGGAAGGTATGAAAACTCCATAGGGGTTTCCCCAGGTATCCTAGCCCCGCTGGATGCAACAATAGATGCGGTGACAGGCATTGATCCTGAAGGTCCCGCATATGTATCCACTGATGGATGAGAACGAGTTTTGTATATAAGCCTCTTCTGCATAGTTCAGATGTTAACAATGAGTCTGAAATGAACTCAAAGCGAGTCTCGAAGAAGGGGGTTTCAGATTTTTTATCCCAAGGGCTTTTGCGATCACTTCAAGATCCGAGTCTTGATCTCCAACTTCACCATCCTCTAACGGGCTCCCTCTCCTAGCCTTATCTCCCTAGGAGGACTCTTTTTATTCTTCCAGAAGAGAGAAGTGCTCTCTTAAATCAGTATCCGACAACTGAAAGGTAGTAGTGTAGTCCATCCACACCTTGACACAGTCCGTCATTAGACTAGGGGATCCCCGAGAATGCACAAAGTCCTCTAGCTCTTCCAGGTACCTCTCCACCTCTTCCTGGGGCACCGAAAAGCTAGCCCGGATAGGGCCTATCCCTGGTATATCCATACAGAGATGGTTCAAGTGTTTCCACAACTCAGAGGGACTAAGGAATTTCTTGTTTACTTCCCAGATGTCCCAGGCCTCCAGGAAGACAACATTCTCTGGCATGTAGATATGGAACAACCGCTTCCCCAGATCCTAGGTGGGTATCCTCTGGAATCCTCTCGGTGGAATCCCCTCTTGAGGGTTCTGTTTTTCTTGAACCACTGGGTCCACTACCACTACTGGATCTATGGCTACTGCCTCTCACTCAACTAGTGCGGGCCTCACCGCCACGGCAGCCTCGCCGCCGCGGGATGCCCTTGCTGCCTTCCGACACCACCCCCGATGTCGGGGAGCTTCGCCATCACTGACCCGAATAGTTTTTTACTTCAGCATATCCCCTGGATAACCTGCCTCCCTTCTTATGGCATAATCCTTCACCAGCCCAAAGATGATGGTAGGCAGAGGCAATTTGTTCTGCATCTTCCCATATTACCATGTAAACATGAGCCACATCTGCCTCATCACACATGGGTGTTCCTCTTGGTGAACCTCCAAATAGACCTGTGAGGTCTGTCGATTCATGCACCAAAATTTCCTTAACAACTGGTGTGGGGTGTACGGCTCGCAGAGGGGCTCGTGGTCCACCCTTTCCACCAAGACTCAACCTCGAAATTCCAGGACATATGATCAGTTCTCTTATGTTCCCTGGCCATCATCAGCGAATACCCCCTTTGGTAATGGAAATGGGTAAAAATTGAACTCTTCCACCTTCCACGCTCGATTAAATATAAATGGTGTGGTCAACTTGGTCGGAAAGCTCCCTGTGGCGTTCAGGATTGATGGGCGGAATTTTGAGCCCAGAGGAGAGATAGGGTTCGGGTAATCGTAAACCCCCATAATATGTGCCTCTATCCACCCATACCAGTGGTGTAATGGCCCACATACCCTCTGTGGCCCCCTCCCCTTGCTAATATGCCACAACATCTTATAAAGTTTGGCGAGCATCGAGATTCCTATGCTGACTCTCCCTCCTGACGCCAACATGGATGCCCTGATAAATGTGCTTGGGCATAGTACCATGTTGGTAACCCTCACCGGTAGGATCCAACCATAGATAAAATCCATGATAAATGCTGCCAGCATGACTATTGGCTGCTGCTCAGTGCTGATGCTAAACCCCTAGGTCTTCCACTAGCTATCCTCCAAGAGTCGCCAGTACAAGTGCTCCTTGCCCCGTTGAGCCCCCATCGAGAATGTCTGAGGAATCTCTAGAAACTATCGATCTATCGGGAAATTCAGGAACTGCTTGAACCACCACTTGATGTGGACATCTCTCACTGCTTCTTTGTCCTCTCCCGACACCAGCTCCATCAATGCCATTTCCATCCACGATAGCTGCTCTAGATCCTCCCATGCACTCATGATAGGGAGGAATTCATTGTACATATCCCCTAGTATTGAAACCCTCAAAATCTGGTGGACATCCCATAATCTAATGCCAACCTCCCCATGGTGTAAGTAGAAGGTATTGGTCCTCGACGACCATCTGCTCAAAAAATCTGAAATTAGCTATTTCAGTTGATATATCTGGAACTGGGAGGCCCAAGCCACCTCATAAAAACCCACTCTCCTCAGATCAGCCACAAACTCCTCACAATAGGTGCCTACATAGTATGCCTAGGCCCAATAGTCTGTGAATTTTTTTTCCCTGACACATGTCCCATTCCTCAGACCACCCCTTCCTTGGGTTCCTCAAAGATGCCTCCAGTATCGTGTGGTACAGAGGATGAGACGTCTCCGGCTGCATCAGATTACCATCGATGTTATTCGGGTGGTTGTATAGACAGTCAACAATGACGAGTGCGAAGTCTTCCTGGGCATGGCCGTTAGCCGTCCTGAACTGTTTGTGCTGGCACGACGTACTCCTGAACAAGTAAGCTGGTTCCTACCTACAGGCTTCAGGGATGAAGATGTCATCCCTTAGCCAGAAGCCATACAAAGTCAGCCTCTTATACAGTGGGTAGTTCTTCTGGATCTCCGACAGCAACGCCACCAACGAATCATGGTCAGAGTTTCTCTGGACTAACTTCCCTAGACCCAAACTGTTCGCCATCTCATCCCTCTGGGTAGTATCTGCAAGAACCCCCTTGGCAGCTTCTTAAAGAGCCATTCAGTTTTAGATCTTGGAAATGTTTCTAGTTGGTTCACGAAGCTTGTTTATGGAGAGTGTTCGCGAAGCCTGTTCACGGAGACTTTCCTACACCATCAAGTGAAGGATCACGAAGCGCTGTTTTGGAGTAAAAAACTCTTTGTGCACCGCGAAGCGAAGACCTGATTCGCGGAGAGAAATCATGGAGTATGTAGAGCTCCACGAATCGAGAGCACAAAAAGACAATTTTGCGGAGAGGATAAAGAAAAAAAGAGATGTCAGCTCCACTTTATAGAGGCGACGACCTTCGGAGCTTCGCAGCGTGTCCATTTCGCGCCGAGCTTCGCACCATGCTCGATATGCGCATCAACTATCCACCTCGTGATCCCTCTTCGTGATATATATTCGTGAATGACCGAGGATTTTGGAGATTGACCCTTAGACGTCAACCCTTGATTTCCAGAGGCTCCATGTCTGTGGGGGGGGGGGGTGGCATTTGTTGGCACCAAAACGGGAGAAGAAGACAAATAATCAGAAATCCTCAAGGGGCTGCTGTGCGAAGACCATTTGGGGATCCCCAATCACATCGCACCTGCTGCGGTGCAAGGAGGCGGGCCGCTCTGCGAATGGATTTGACATTCATGAGGCCACTGCAGAGCAAGGAGGTGGTAATGCTCTGTGAGCGCCATTAAGGTTCGTGATCCCTCTACGGAGCAAGGAGGTCGTAATGATCCGCGAGCTCCCTTGATGTTCGCGAGCCCGCCATGGATCAAGGAGGCATGAAGCTCCACGACCGCATTTGACATTCATAAGCTTTCCGCAGAGCAAGCTCTATCTTCGTACCGAGCGAGTTCTGCATCGAGACACCTCTCCCTTATAAATACTAGCCTCCCCCATGTCCCAGGCATAGATCATCCGACCTTTCAACTTCCAAGCTCTTGAATCACAAAGCGCCTTCTGCTCTGCGAACCATGAGCTGTGCGAGGTACTTCTTCTCTGCGAAGTGCCTTCCCTTTGCCTTCTTTTAACCCTCTCTTCCTAGAGGTATGCCTTTCACAGAGCCTAAGGGCCTCCATGAAGAAAGGTGATCCCCAAGGAGAATCGGGTCATTGTAGAGCATTTATGCTTCGTAAAACACCCTTCATGTACACATGATCCACATGCCAAGGAAGGGTCACTGTACTTTGTGAAGCACATTGCTTCATGATACCTTGCTTCGCGAGGCACCATTACTCCATAAGGCAGTGCTCTGCGAAAGCCTTTCCACTTCATGAAGCACCTTCTATATGCACCGCTGCCCTATTCATAGGCCGAGGAGCCCCACTTCGTGAAGCACACCCCTTCACAAGTACCCTCCGCCATAAAGAGCAATAGAGTTTCACAAGCCCCCTTCCTATGAACCCCTATGATTTGAAATTCCTTTTCCTGTATGACCCTCTAGGTTTGCACGATGTGATTTCAAAGTCCCTAGGACGATACTATCATTACATTGCTTCACCTCATGCTTCTTCACATAGGCATGCTAACAGCTATTGCTTCTTTTCATAGCCACACTAACGTGGATCCCCCAATGGTTCGCTCCATAACACCATGAGAAATGGCATTTCTTATCCCTTCTCTTCACCAAGGAGCAGAGGTTACCAGTTATGTAAGTGCTAGGGGTGCAGAGAAAACCCACCTTGTCTGAGCTGTAGGACGTTAAACTGCCAAGCACCATCATCTTCAGCACATGACGTTAAACTATGGCCTCACCTCATGCCTCGCACGTGGGGTTCCCCCACTTTGGACATTCTCCATGCCCACTGGTCTCCACGAGGATGAGATCTTCCCTCACAGGGGATGATATCCTCTTTATCAGAGTGGTGTTTGTCCACGGGGAAAGGGATACCATCTCTGTGTAAGCCCGTAGATTTTCTTGCAGGAGGCACTGTCCCTGCTCCTCTTTTCTTCTTCTGTCCTAAGGACCAGGGGGGAGAAGAAACGGACACCAGAACCCTCCTTTATTTGGTACGAATTCCCTCTCTTTCCGGGCTTTGTCGCCATCGGGGCTCCATCCTGGAGTAAGTCCCAACCTCTTCGGGCTACCAACCATGCATAAGCCCATGTTTCCTCTTTGGGCTGCAATCACGTATAAGCCCCAATTCACTTATTACGGACACACCTTTCACGACGTGATTGTCTGGTCTCTGCTGCCTCTTGTTTCTCACACCGAGCATGACTCACGTGGGCTTAGAGTAAGCATCGACCATGAAATCATCCTTGGGCAGCCTAGAGTCTATGCTCCACACCACCACCTGAACTACGAGGTCATTGATCCTTGCTAAGGCATGGAATGTAGGAAGCCTCCATGAGGTTCAATCCCATAATCCATTGGTCGCTCCGACCCACCTCATGTCGGTTCACCAACACCTTGGGTAGCCTAGAGCGTAATCCCCACACAACCACCTGAACTACAAGGTCTTTGATCCTTGCTAAGGCAAGGTACGTAGGAAGCCTCCATGAAGTTCATCCCACCAACCATTGGTCGCTCCGACCCCTTCATGTCGGTTCACCAATACCTTGGGCAGCCTAGAGTGTAAGCCCCCCACTGCCACATGAACTATGAGGTCTTTGATCCTTGCTAAGGCAAGGTACGTAGGAAGCCTCCATAAGGTTCAATCCCACCACCCTTGGGACCCTAGGTCCTCCTTCACGTCGGTTTATCGACCCACCTGAACTACAAGGGCTTTGATCCTTACTAAGGAAAGGTACATTGGAAGCCTCCATGAGTTTCAAACCCACTACCCATGGGACCCGAGGTCCTCTATCCCGTCAGTTCACCGAACCACCTGAACTACGTGGTCCTTGATCATTGCCAAGGCGAGGTACGTAAGAATCCTCCCTGAGTTTCAAGACCAACACCCCTTTGGTTTCTACTACCTTCACGTCGGTTCCCACCCACACCTGAACTATGTGGTATTTGATCCTTGCCAAGAAAGGGTACGTAAGAAGTCTCCCTGAGGTTCAAGCCCTATATCTATCTGGGCCCAAGGTCCTCTTTCACATCGGTTCACCCCCATCCTACATGACGTTAAATTGTGGACCTCTTTCAGCGGTATGTCGGTGTCACTCCATTCAGCGGTAATCCATTGTCACTCAATTCATCGGTTATCCATTGTCACTCCATTCAGCAGTAAGCTGTTGTCACTCCATTCAGTGGTAAGCCATTGTCACACCATTCAACATTAAGCCGTTGAAACCCCAATCGGCGGTAAGCTGTCATCAGATGAACTACATAGACTTTGATTCCATGCCACAGGGATACGTAGGAAGACTCTTTGAGGCTCAAGACGAAACTATTGTCATCCTCATGGCGGTTCCATCCCATTCACTATCCACTTCATCCAAATTCTCCATCGTCTATCCTGATTCTTACCCGGGCCGCCGCATCTCGGTGGGATCATGCCGCCTCATACCCCATTCCCCTCAACAATAACCAGGAGGTCAACTAGGAATTGGCCCCAATATTAGTGTTCCCTCTGAGGGTCGCGCTCATCTGATCCACTCTAATCAGTGTTTTGATCAGTCTGATTCATCTCCACTGGACGTTAAACTTGCGGCATACCCTATGTTAAATATGGGAAGATGAGGAATAAATCCGATACATGCCCATGACATATGATTCCCTACATTCTACGTGGGATGCATCAGGCTTCCTCACCCTCAAGAATCCCTATAATAAGGGACAGAAGACAGACGCTCTAGTGTCCCAACACCCAGACAAGCCAGTGATTCCCAACATGACTACTCCCTTGACTGAAGGTTGCTACCCTGACCGGACCCCTTGGAATGTCCTGACAGAAGCTGTGTAATTAATTGGTGTCCATGAAAATATGGTGCTAGGAAGAGTTTAACAAACAAAATATTAAATCTATAAGGGATACCCGGACTAGGTGAAGAGTTCCGAGGAGGAATCCACTAAAGGAAGAACCAACATCTCATCATCCTGTTTCTATGAAAGAGAAAACGTCTCTGAATAAGCGATGAATGCCGACGACCTTTGGAAAGCGGGAATGCGGGGAAACAGAGAACGTCTCCATCCCCCCAAAAGAGACAGACGTGCACGCCTCTACAAAAGCGTTGGAAACACCCCCTTTGAGGTAACTCCCCCTATTTATTGACAGGGGGTCAGAGTTTCATGAATCAAGAATCCCACAATAATGAATTTCCATGTTTTGGACTCAAAATAAAATCATAATCATCCTTATTTTCTCCCATTTTGTGGAAGGATTTTGTTGACACAAAAATACATGTTAAGGTAGGAATTGAAGATAACAATGGTCAATTAGGGAAGAGACTATAATGAACCAAGAAAACTACTAAAGGGATTGGATTCATGAGCATCCAGTGTCTCAGAAAAGGCTATAATTAAAAAAACCCATAGTAGAGTTCAAATAAACTCCAATATCCATGAATTTAGGCATATTTCACACAACAAATATCTCTATTCCCAATTTTTCTTCAAATACCCCATATGTTCCACATTTTAAGGGGATCTCACCTTTGGATTCTATTCGAAGCTCTTGACTTATGAAACTCTTAACATTATGTACTTAAAGATACATAGATTTCAACAAGTAGTGACCCTTGATGAATGATATCTCATGGGTACTTTGAATCATATAATCATGATTTATATAACTTTTACCAAAGTCTCATCCTTGAATAACACCCTCCATGCTATACTAATATACTTTTCACCACTTAGGGTTTCATGAGAACATAATATTCCATGAAACCATTTCCATTAACACTCAGACATAATACTTGTGAAATCCACACATACATCAAGAAATTGTATTCTTTGTTAAATCCCAGACCTTCAAGAAACCCACTCCCTAGGCCCATTCTTGATGCCTCCTTTCGTCAAGCATAGATTCATGAATGTTGAGTTTTCAAGGACTCTATGCCCATTTTAACAAGATTAACTCATGTATAATCTATACACACAACTGGTATTATAGTTCTTCATTCCCAATACCTTTTATCTATGCATAGTATATATAGTTTAATTTTCTTCATCTCCCAATTATAGGCACCCTCCTAACTAGAACCCTTATTGTCACATGGAATGGGATGTTTCCATACCTTTTCTATATAAATATAATGTGCAATGGATGCATAAACCCCAATAATAAAATTATCATGGGAAGCCAACTATCTCACCACTCATTGATTATAACAAATATTCATGTATCCCTCTATTATCCCATCGTAATTAGGTATGGGTATCTTTATGCATAAGCCCCATCAATGTATAAGATGCAAGACCTTAAACTACATTGAACCAACTTCCGTGATGCATGAATTTAAACTGTATAGAACCAACTTACAATATTAATGACATTAAAATGAAAAGAATAATGACCTCGCTACATGATATTAATCTTCATGATCACATCCACAAAAAAAATATTTTATACTTTTTAATTTCTCTATGTGATAAGAATGGGATCCCCTGTGTGACGAGAAAAGGAGGATTCATGTAATGAGCATGAGATGCCTCATGAAACAAACATGAGATGACTAATCAATCCTCTGAAAAGATTCTATCTATAATCCCTACACCATCTCTTATTTACATTCATTTTATGATACAATAATACTTACCGCATGATGTTAAATTACATGGTATGGTCCTTTTAAATGACCTTAAATTATGAAATTGAACTACATGGTTATTGATCCTTATCTCCTAACATGTAACATATGTCTCACCTCTAAGGTACAACCCCAAAATCCTTATATTCAAAAAATATTTTTTCTACCATTCATGGGTGGAAATATGGGGCTTTATTTTCCAATTTTTTTTTAAAAAATATAAACCCCATCTCACATTTCTCTAGGGATCCAGAAACTCCGAAGTCAAATCATCTATCCAGAGTACACAAAACCTTCAATAAATCTAATGCACCCAAACTTTTTTTGTACCAACACAAGATTCTAAACTTTTCCCATCCTAGTACATGATGAGTTTATATGTGAATCATACCTCTATAATAATTTATATCATTGAGATCCCCCACTAGACTTAAAAACATGATAACCCTCACTTGACTATAAATTTACTATTAACCAAGTACATTATGAGCTTATTGGGATGGAAAGCCCCAATAAACATTAAACCATGACAGTTCCCAATCATCTATAAATTTATGCATATCATAGTTCATAGAGAGAGTATTGGGAGGGTCCCCCACTAGACATTAAATCAATGAGTTCCTTTAGTCAGTTGTATAGCTATAACCCCTCCTGGTGCATCAGAACCCCAAACTTAGGTGAATAACCAATGGTGTATTGGGTAAAGAGCTTAATAATCCCATGTGTTGAGTATATGAACTCTTCTTTTTATCCTAGATGATGCGACCATTACTCTACCTTATGTTACTAGCATGGTATACCTTAGGTAACATGCCTAATAAGACCATATGTGAGCAGCTTGAGATATTTTCTTCCTATAAAATTTGATGGGACTAAGATTCTACCTCAAGTGATGAGAAATATATTACTTATATGACAAAAATATGAATCCCCTTTGTAATTATCATAGTATCATATATCCCTTTCTATAGGTTACAAACCTATGTTTTTACCTTGTGTGATGATAATAGGATGCCCTATGTGATGAGATTAGGAAGCCTTATGTGATGATTATTAGTTTTCCTATGTCATGATTGCTATCAACCTAACATGATAAATGTGAGATGACTTGTGTAATGAGAACATAATTAATTAAGTGAATATCCTTGTATCCCTTAATAATTTAATGTATGTTTCTTCATTGTGATCATAAGATACCCCTATTTTTTCATCTAAGATGGAATATGTCCCAAGCATAATATTTCCCCACAACCTCAAATGAGGAAGACTCTCAATTTCATCATCATCTCTAAGCACAGTTGTCTACCCTTTCATAGAATAAATCCACATAATTAAATGGTTTCTATAACTAGTGGAATGATATTTAGGGACATTTATTATATCTGTAAGGGAGACTCTGACTAGATGGTGAGCTCCAAGGATAAATCCGTGGAAGGAAGATATTATATCACATTTTCCCAGGTTGATCAAGGATTTTACATCATCAACCTGGTAAGTAAAGGCTTCCTACCATTGAAAATTTGGAATGATGATCATGAGTGTCAAAACCATTTCAAGATTGTTGATTCCATCACGAGATCATTCCCGAAAGAAGATTTATAAAACCATCATTGATACTAATGAAATTACTATTTATTGTATTCTTTGGTTGTGATTTATATATATTTTTATTTAGATAATATAATTTTGATATAGTTGGTTTCATATATGACGAGTCTCATCATGGATATGGTTGAATATAGTGCAGGTGGAAAGATGGAAAAGATAATCATTAGCTGATGGTGAAGGTTAGACCTATTATATACATATATATGATTATTGGTATTTTCATCTCTAGTTGTGTATATATGAAATAAGGATATATGAATGAGTTTATTTTATACTTATGTTTTTAATTAATTATTATTTAGTAACATTGTATGTTAATTTTTATATTAATGTTTTATTATCATTTTATGTTAACATAAATTAAAAAACCACCAGAAGTAATAATATTGGTAGTTCCCCTATAAAATTCAATTTTTTATTGTTCTATGATACAATGGTTTATGTCAACAACAAAAATACAAAATTAATTCTAAACAATGTTGTGAGAATTGATTTTTTTTCCCAATTTATTTAATAAAATATTTATTGAAGAAAAATATTTCTAAATGAATAAAAAATGATGCTAAATATAAAAATTTACACTTATATAAACCACCACTATAAAAATTTAAGCCACAACTAATTGATAGTTTTCCATTATGTATGAAACGATTTATATAAACACCATTAATTTGTTTCCATGAGGTTTAACTTTCCACTATTAGGAAGAATAACCATCACTAATCCTCATATTTTCATAATTCTTTATTGACATTCTATATGTTTAACCCAGATTAATTTATCCTTGATTAAAATAAAAGGAAAATTTATGAGTGTATTTTTATATTAATAAATATGACCCCCAATGGGAAAAAATTTCAAAATAAGATTTTAAAAATATTTAATAATTTTTTATCTTCATTAACATTCATTATTACAATGGGTCTCAAAACACTAGAACCACTTCATTATTTTACCCAAATATGAGATTCACTAAAATGGGGAAATAATTTATTGATTTTTGCATTTTGGATTATCCAAGTGATTGAGATGGTTTCGAAGTTTTGGTATTTACTGGGATTTTTTAATATGTTTTCTTTAATATATTGATAAATAAATTTTGAATTTCATTAAAAACTGAATTATTTTATTTTTAATTTCTAAAATTAATGTAATCCCAAAATATAAATATATATTCCACATAAGTATGCCTTTTATAAGGTAATGGTTCTTATTATTCCTTGAGGGTTTCCCATTTTAGATTCACCTTTCATGTTACCTACCTCAGAATAATAATTTATGAATAATCATAATACATAAATAATAAGGAGGTAGTGGAAGTTAAAGATGGTAATACTGATAAGAGGGTGTCTCAAGAAGTAGGTAAGGAATAGGAAACCATCAATGTATCTAGTGATGAAATTGGGGAGTGGGTGAATGTCACAAGCAGGGAAATGATGAGGAGGACCAGTATAAATATTAAGGTCAACCATCATTTTGGATACGTAGAGGTCCAAGGTTTGACACATGATCAAGGGGATGCTACAAAAGTAAACATCAAAACCATAACATCAATGAAGAACCTCTTAGATGTATAAAAATTTTATGGTACTGATTCAAAGGATGAGGTTTCTAGAAAAGTCTTAATGGAAATTGTTGATGATGGGTATGAAATAGGTATTCATTGTTCTAGGAGGAAGAAAGGGAGGAAAGGGAAAAGGGATGCTGAGAGCTACATTGTTCTAAAGGGAGAAAAGACTAAAGGTAATAAGGACTACTCTCACATACAAAAGACGATGGAAACTAGGTCTTCCAAAATAAATAATGTGGTGGAAAATGAACCCAGGACCCATGTTTATGAAGGAAAGGATAGTTCGATCGCTCAAAATGATAATCCGATGATGGAGTGTGGTGAAGTCAATGAATTAAAACAAGGTGGTGGTTGGATGGATGATTTGGTTCAAGATAAGGTGGGAGATAATTCTATGATCAGAATAATAGATAATGGGGTCTGTAAAGATAGGGAAGTATGAAAGATCATAATTCACTGTAATGAAGAAATTATAGAGGATGAATTTGGGATAAAATCCACATAAGAGCACTATGAAAGGATGATTTGAGTGAACATAAATATGGAACAATGTGTATGGATCAATAAAAAAAATTTCATTTTGTTATGTGTTTTAAATGAAAGGAAGATTGGAGTGTAAGAATTTATTGAAGTGTGGGATAAGATTGAATATAGTTTTAAAGACCTCATCTTGGATGACCCGAACACATAGACCTCTGCTCTGTAATAAAGTCTATAAATAGGAATGATTTCTAATAGACTAAATCTTGATTTCAATAATTCACTAATTTATTTTGGTGTTATGTGATTTTATGTATTTAATTGGAAAAGTTTTACACTTTTTTTAGAGAAGTTCTTGGAATAATAAATTGTTAATTTTCATTCAAAGAGGAGAAATAGAAATCAAAGGATAATCTTTAAGTATATGTTTTTCTATCTGACTATTTTTATCAATGGATTAAAGGAAAAGATAACAAATGTTTTAAGAAATTTGAAGATTTTATGATCAAAATTGATGACTATATTATAATCAGGAATCATTTTATATCTTAAATTTACAATGAGGCATAAAGTATTCCAAACATAGAATATAAATTCCTTACGTGGGAATGAATTTTATTTTTTTCTGATCTATAAAAAATTATTAAACATGTCATCGATACATTGAATTTGACTATTTTTTGTATGGAAGTGGTTATATTGAACCATATGAGTACGGTGAAGATAAAGCATGATAATATTTTTGGGACACGTTTCAACTCCTTTGGAATACAATTTGGTTGCTAATGTGATCTTTGTCATGATTCTGTATTTTTAATTTCTTACATAATGATGTATTAAAATTGAATTTAAATTTTTTATCTGATAAATTTTGAATTAAAGATACAGGTTGATACTATTTTAGAGATTAGTGGTGGTGATTATTTTCTCTGGCTGTCATGCTGTCCTAAGTCAGCATGGTTATGTTGATGTTCTTTGCAAAAGTTTCATTCACCAGAAATATTTTTCCTGTTATAAATGGAATGTATACATAGATGATTTTCAATCTATAATTTCATGATAATGATGTAGAGATTATGTTATTTGGTTGTTCTATTTTATTTGTTTTCTTTTGGGCTCTTATTCTATAAAATCCTTCAAAATTTCGCATGTGTGTGTTTTTCAGTAAAATTTCTGGAGTTTATGTGTCTTTTTATGCAAATCCATGGTTCAACCCATTTCAGATATTATTCAATATTAATTTTTAGTTATATTACATATTTTATATATTTCTTAGTTATAATAATTAATTTTTTATTTTTTTATTTATTAATAATTATATGATTACTTATTATTAGTTTTGTTAGTAAATATGAATAATCAAATCAATTATATTTATTACTATTAAATTTTAATTGATTTTATATTATTTATAATTAAATATATTATTATATATTAATTATCTTATTAAGTGTATTACTAATTATTAATACTTATTTATACAATTATAACATAATTATATTATTATTTATTTATCACAATATAAAAAATAAAATTTATTATTGTTTATTACTCATTATTAATTATAAAAAACATAGTACTATTTTTTTAATTTTATTATTAATAATTTTCTATATTAGTCATATTTTACTATAGTTGATTATATTTTTAGTTTTTTATTTATGTATTATTACTAGTAAAAAATTATTATTTGGATACTAACAATGTGAAAGATGGATCTCACAAGGAATATCCTTAAGATATGTCAATGATCTTATCCTTATAAAAGGGATCCCTGGGTATACTTTTTAGTTATATTTTTGTTTTACTTTAATACTTCTAATTATGAAGAAAATAAATATATTTTTACTACTATTTAAAAATACATACAAAATCAGATATAAAACAAATCAAGATAAAACAAAAATAAGGTTTTTTAAACTTTAAAAGTGAAATAGTTTCATTATTTTGGTTCAACCAAACACTAGATGATCAAAAAAATTTCAGTCTTTTATCTCCTTCAAGATTTGGGTAATATATATCAAATATTTTTTCAATCATATAATAGTGTAATTCCAAAAAATGATTTTTTTCTGATATGATACGCTTTTAGAGTTTTTTTCTTTCAATATAAATTGATTTTCTTGAATATATATAATTTATTTATGCATAATAAACAAAACAAAAATACCAATATCTTATTGAATAAATGTAATATGAATGAAATAAAAGAATGAACATGCTTCACTATTTTTAATTGATCTTTAATCAACAAGGATTTTTATTATTATAGCTTCATAAAAACCTATATATTCTAGGCACTACAATTTTTTCAATCAGTTAAAAAGTCATAAAACTATTTTATTGTATTTTATCATAAGCTAAATCATGTTAGTACCTTAACTAAAAAATAATAGAGAGAAAGTAAAAGTTATATATTTTTATTAAAACTAGGAGTCCATTATGGAGGCACCTAGATAAAAATTTTTTGCAATAATACGACAACCAAAATATTGACCATATTATTATGATGTAAAACAAAAAATTAGACACCTTAATTTTTTTGAATATTTAAAACTAAATGAAAACATGTTTTATCTTCATCACCATGTAATAAAATGATATGTTATATTTTATATAAACATATAAGATATGGAATTAATGAATTCAAGAATAATGTGATTTCATATATAACAATAGATCAAATAATCTCTTATAATTCATGAAATAGTTATGATGCATAACACTATCTACAACCTGAAATTTACAAAATATATTTCATTTAATCTCTCAGTTTTATTAAAGACTCATAAATATTATGAAAATTTCAATGAAAAGATGTGGAATTTTTACATACTCATTTGGGTATAAATATTATGTAAACTCTATCATTTTTTAGAAAAAAAATTATATACTAAAAATAAATTCTCATTCACATAGTCTAATATAAAACCACATGGAAAATTTTTGTGGTGAAAGTAATTAATAATTATAAATTCATTTCCAAATTTAATAAGTTGAAACTAATGAAACATCATTGGTACTAATGCTATGTAAGAATATGACATGATCCTTATCCTATACATGTTTCTCCAGATATAAAATATCCAAAAATTAATATATATATATATATATATATGAACATTCCCATCCATACAATTATTTTACCAAATACATGAAATTTATTTTGGAGAAATTCAACATGTCAATACCATAGAGACCAACCTATAAATTATTGATTCTATTAATAGATAAAAAATATTAAGTGAATATATCAAATTTCCATCTTACAAATAAATATGGACATCATATGTCACTCAACTAAGAATGGTCATTCCTTTCTCATTTGTATCCCAATAGAGGACTCATATTCCATAAGCCATAAACCATCCTCCTGATGACCCCCTAGAATTATGTTGAGAGAGTGTTTGATCCTTGAATTTAAATCATATTTACTCATATATTGGTGATCACTTATAAGGGTTTAAGTCTTAAAAAAGGGATGCATTACCTTATATTGAACACAAAATAGGAGTGTATATGAATTGAAAACTAAAACTATGATTAATATAAATTCTTTAATGAATAATTATTAAAAATATAAAAGGGATAAATTTCACAAAAAAATCAAAATAAACTCAAATAAAACTACAGAAAAACACTGATTAATCACCATCATTCAATGAAACTTAATAATGCACATACCTAATTGGATCAATAAAAATTCTCATTATCTAACAACAGTCTATCAATATCAGTTATAGAGGTAACATCACATGAAAAATACATCAAAGAAATCTCTAATCCTCTCTGTCAAAGTAGGTATTTTTATATCTTTAAATCAAGTTGAATATCCTTAAAGGGTGACTAATCAATTCAAAAATAGTTATACAAAATAATAAAAGTACTAAATTTAAAACATATTATTTCATTTACAATAACTAATACCATCAAATATTTTTTATATTAAGTTTTAGATAGTGAATTATATAATCTCCTATGTCCCTCCATATACTAATCAAAAGTATATTCAATCCCATTAATCCCAATGTCACAACTCATAAGTCTATCTTATGAACCAATTATCTTCCCAATTATCAGCATACAAATTTATCTCCAAATAATAAGATATGTATTATATAACTGAAACTATCTTAATATTGAAGGACCTTTATAAACCAACACCAAAAAAATAGTTTTATATTACCCCAAAAAAAACATAATATTTCTTGCTCAAACATGTGATGGTCCAAATTATGGGTGTAGGAGAAGGAAAATTTCTAAACCCACCATCTAACTAATACCATGTTTCTTGAATGAGTTATTTATTATAGCCAACCCAATCCTATGCATACATTAATAGTGGGGGAATGTGATGGAAATATTCTAAACTAGGTGGTGTTTCATATCTAATAGAATTATCATAGGTGTATGTTTACATAGTGAATGAAACTCCCACCATTTATGTAAAATAAAAAATTAATTTTGGAATAATCTTAGAGGATCTCATACTCATGATCAATTACTTACCATAAGTCAACATGGTCTCAAAGGGATATATAATTTCAACTATCCATGTAATTATACAAATAAATTGGTATACATGATCATGTAACTATCTTATGATTCATTTTAGTCAATCCACATTAATATCAAATAAGTCAAGAAAACTAATCCAAAAAACACTCTAATTATATAGGTCAGATACACTACAAGAGTATCCAATAAACCAAAAATTGTTACAAAAAATGAAAGATCAAATTTCTGATGATCGCTGAGATATTATCCTCACATCAGTAATTTGAGGGATGGTAAATATAAAGGATTATCAGGGATAATGAGTAAAATCAAATAGGATATCCATGTATCGCATGAATTGTCACACATCGAGGGATGAAGATAATTCAATTATATTACCCAATATGATGATGTGGTGGTGATAACCTCATATTAGGAGCTGGTTGTCGGTTTAATCCATTGTCAGAGAAATGGTTCTGAAGTCATAAAACACATTTATAGTGGTTTTGAAATCATATTTTTCCTTGATTTTTTATTGGTAAACCAAGTAGCTTGGTGTATAGTTTATTTTATAGGTTTCAATTTAATAGACTGTGGATACAAAATAGACCCCTGGAAAAACTTTTATGGTAATTTCAGGATTTTATTTTTTTGATGTAGTTTATATAAATTATGCATGTGTACCTAGATGAACTCTTGTGTGTATTCTCTAAAAAGTACCATGCTTATTTACCGAAAACGTCTTGAGGGTTCCCTACCTTATCTGCACATGAGTATGGAATCATCAGAAAACACACCTAGACTTATTCTTATGTATACCCCATCACCTCTACATGTGATCCCTATCTCATATTACTTGATTCCAAGTATCATCCATGTGTTCCATCCATGGTCACCCATGTTCTCATGCCATGCCCTGGAGACAATCATCCTACACTATAAATTTTATCTTAGTTCCTGAGATAGTTATAGGGAGTTACCGCATGCGGATGGAAACCTAGGAGGATTTTTTTGATAAAAACCCTTTTAATTAATATTCAAAATTCATAAGAAATATCGATAAGAGAAGTATTATTAGATCACATTGAGACCTAGTCAGAGCCCGTTGATATTCCAGGGTCTTACACACATTATTTTGGAATTTAAACCTAATGGAGTCATGACTAGACCTCTGTCGATCATAATGGAACACCAAGATTTTACTTAAATGATATGTACCATGAACTTCCATACAAGTGTCACACCAATTTCTTTACTATATGATCCATGCATATACCTTATGGGGCTCACAAGGGAGTCTTATCCAAGGACTTCCTAACTGAATTCATACCCATACCTTAAGGGATCATTTGGGTGAAGAATCACATATACCAAACTAATTTCATTTAGATCCATTATCAATCATTGTGAAATCATTTATACCATGAAGGATATGGACCCACACCTCAAGTAGGATAAAAATTGATTCTTCAATGATACCTTTTTCTTGAACCCTTTGCATCCATCAATGAATTCCACAAAATTTTATGAGTTTCACCATGAAATTATTATGTCTTGTAAAACATTATTTGTGTAAATATACTAAAATTATCCACCTTGATACAAAAAAACCTTATATTAGGATACCACCCTTTGTTTAAAAATACTCATTTTTTCAAGATCCACCTCTTGGTTCTTTAAATTAAATTGACATAAGAAACAACTCATGTTTTACTAAAATACCATGAGTCTAAATCCACTTCTTGTTTTCACAAAATCCATTGAGTCATGGAAATCATACTGGTTTCCTCAAATTTCATACTTCGAGATCCACCACTTGGATTCCTAAATTACCTTATGTCATGATACTCCTCTAGGTTTCCTAAAATTACTTGTGTTGAAAACCTCATCACAGTTCACAAAATGCCTTCAGTCGAGATCCTCCTTATGATTTCCAAAAAATATTCTTGAGACTAGGTTTTCCTATTGGTACCCAAAATTCCATGACTTGAGATCCTCTACTTTGCACCCCAAAATTATTTCATCAGATTCATCAAGCAGGTTAGACCCGAATGGGAGTCTCATGGATAAGCCATTCACCAAACCTTTTGTAGGTACCTTTCACCTAGTATAATACATTTAAAAATTATAAAATACTTGGAAGTCATAAGGATTATATATCCTTAAAAGAAGACTCCATGGTCCTTATCACATGACCATAAATAGTATGAAGGGCCTCTATAAATAGAATTTAACTATACGGGTTTTGATAACATTCATAGGGATTTGTCGGAATACCATTTCCTAAGACCATTTTTATGACACTTCCCCAATATTACCCCTTATGGGAAACTAGTGAAGATGAGAGTGACCCCTAAAGCATGCTTCCAATAGGCCACTTATTAGGTAGTAACACTAAGTAGAACAAAACATACATATGAGTGTAATTACCCTTATAAATATCATTAATATAATAATGAAATATAAAAAAATAAATATAATATGAAACAAAAGAAATATCATATAATTCATGTAATTTCATATATAAAGATAAAATATAGAAATAAACACCATCAACAAATCCAATGGAATAAATCCCCAAACATCTACCACAAACTCCATGAGCTAGTAGTATACTTCATGATCAACAATTCCATCCTATAGATCTATTATATATATATATAGAAATATTTCTCATACACATATACTGAGTAGTATCATCTCTATAGCCTCTTATGAAAATGTGGATGAAGATTACTAGTTCTTCATTGAATATATGAAAAAACTAAATTTTTACCTATATCAGGTCAATTACCAACCAACATCACCAAGGATAAAAAACCAAATTCATATACAATGTATAATAACATAACACTAAAGGGCCATATGTCTGGAAGATACCCTAAATCAAATTATCCACTGATATGGTTTCTATCAGACCACAACGACATGTTTCATATTCTTCAATTCCTTCCATATCCACATATCCTTATAACCACATACCACACCACAACCAAAACCAAATATCATCCACCACATACCAAATCAAAACCAAACATCATATCTCCATCATGGTAGGGTAACATGAACATGTTGTATTTAAAATTATGTCCACCTCCAACCTATATATATCCCCAACCATATATCCATTTCACAACCAGAAAACAGTGTCAAAAAAGATATATATATATATATAATATGAATACTAAAAATTTATTACCATATATTTATATATATACATTGATTCATCACATCACATACTATTTCTTAAGGGATGACACAAACGAGGGATAAATAAGCTATCCATTCTATATAAAATATGGATATAGGGGAAGATACTTAGAATCCTTATTCTTATACAGTCATCATTAAGGTTATCCAACTTGGGTGGTGGTGCATATGAAATTACAATACAATAAGAATGGTATAGTAGGATACATTATCCTAACATAATGGATACATTAAAAATATATTGTATTCATTAAAATTACATGATAAAACAACACCATCTCAACTTACTCACATTGACAGCTTCCGTCACACCTCTAAACAACCATAAACAACAACATTGAAAATCCACATGAAATATTATAAAATCCCATTTGATAAAATAATCATTAAATTATATTTTTTTCATTACCATCCAAATTAATTTCATTTATCCATATTTAATATCAAATGATTCAGTAAATCATTTGAAAAAATTTATCCTATCCTTCTCAGGGTATGTTTCAGTTCCCTTTCATATTAGTTCCTTAATTAACCATATACTCATCATTTTCCTACAACAATCCATCATAAATTTAATTTTATAATTTCTTAAATTAATACTTATTTTAATTCACTAACCCATAAACCCACTCCACATTCATTTAGTTACACATTCTTCCAGTCATGTTATCTTTATACCTTGTTATTTTGTGACTATGTCAAAACCACATTAACCAATTACAATACCAGCTCAACCATCACACTATCCCATGACAATATCCACTAGAACCATGCCATATTCACCAAAATATTCATATCCATTCACTTTCCATGAAACCAACCATTATAACTCTATAATAATCATTAAAAATTCATAATTTACAACCATAACCACAAATAAACCCTATCATCCTAACTAGTCACCACGACTACCCAATACCACTATTTACACAATAAGAATGACCCCACATAAAGAAAAAAATTAAAACATAGAATAAAATAACATTAAATAAAATATTATTAATCATTCTTTTATATTACATTAAAATTTCAAGTATAAACATTATAATCACCATTATAGATATCCAAGTAACCTTTTCATTACCATTTTACGTTTTTAAAATTTTATGGAATTTGATTCAATGATTTCAAAATTAGAAAAAATGTATTCAAGAGAACCGATCATAAATTTATAAGAACAAATTCTATAATAAGAATCCAAATATAAGTAATAGGATTTAATTATGTAAATAACATACACATGACCAATTTACTTCCAATTGCTTTAGTTAAGCTCATCATCTTGTTCAAATTCATTCGTCAGCCCAATGAATGAAAAATCCCGATTAGTATACATTCACACATAAATAAGGGAAGAAAAATATCAAATCACATACCTGAATAGACACTTCAATACCCTATTCCCAAAATGATAAGTTAATTTGGACCAAACATCACACGAAATGAGAGTATTAGAAAACAATCCTAATCATTTCCATTTAATATTATAAACATGACACACACACACTATGAAAACCAAAATCATAATCACATCCTCCCCAATAATAAACAAAAATTATATAATTAAGAACAATATCAGAGTATATAACTTTATATCATAATAAATAAATATATGGTTTTTAAGGATCAAAAACATCCGAAGGTTTACTAAGAGAACAAAAAATTAGAAAAAATACTCCTAGATTTATATTAATGATGAAGGATTTTGAGAGAACCCCAATAGGAATTTGAAATTATAATTATATTGGAAAAACATTAGATCATGATAAAACTGAGAAGTTATGTCCCAATGATGTCTCGATCTAAATTTTATGATATCATTTCCCCTCAAATATCAATGTCAGAAAATAATAATTTCAATATAAATATTGATGGTCATGGAACAAAAATAGGGGTTAAGCTATTACATTCAATCCTTTGAAGATAAAAAACGATCACTACTAGAAAAACAATCTATACCCACGGTTTGGGTATAGCCCCCAAAACCGTGGGTATAGGCTATACCCACAGTTTTGGGAACCGTAGGGGTCTTAGGCTATCCCCACGGTTCATCCAAACCGTGGGTATATATAGGGGTCACCGCATACACACACCACTGCATAGGTGGCGTAGGACTGCACCCACGGTTTTCAAACCGTGGGAATTTATATCTCACAAAAGCGGCAGGCGGGAATCGAACCCGGGCCGACGCACAGCAGCACATCGCCTCTGACCAACCAACGTACCAGCTTATCTGGTATATACGTATATATTTATATAAATATATTAAAATTATTCGTTTTTCGTAAAATAAAATGCGCGGAAGTAATCGATGCAGGCGGTATTCGAACCCGGGACCCAACACCGGCCGAACTACACCTCTTACCAACCAAGATATCCAGTCGTTTAATATGTATTTATATATTTATATAAATATAATAATATAATCGGTAATCGAAAAAATGTAAAATGCGGGATTCGAACCCGCGATCACTGCGAATATAACTTATGAACTGACCAACTGAGCTGGAAATATATTATTTACAGTTTCATATATCTGTTTACTTATATTCGTAATTATATTAATCCAAACTGTGTTCCCGCCCATTTTATTCGGTGTCCCGCATAATTTTTTTTCCTTCCACCAGCTATACCCACGGTTTTGACAAACCGTGGGTATAGGTCATCAAAAAAAAATACCCCAATACCCACTGTTTTTCAAAACCGTGGGTATAGATATTCTGAGAAAACTCTATACCCACGGTTTGGCTAAAACCGTGGGTATAGGTCTACAAAAATAAGTTATACCCACGGTTCTGGGAAAACCGTGGGTATATGTGACCTATACCCATGGTTTTTGGAAACCGTGGGTATAGGTCCACATTTTACCCCTATACGCACGGTTTTCGAAAACCGTGGGTATAAGGGTACTCTATACCCACGGTTTTTTGCAAAACCGTGGGTATAGGCCCGTTTTCCAGTAGTGGATTTTCTACCCTCTTCCTCAATCTTGAAACCCCCTAATTATCATCACAGTATAACAATAAAATCCATAGTTTACTAATAATATAAAAATATAAAAACATGGATTTTGAATGTTTAAGACCCTATAATAGAACACCAGTCTAAGACAGAGGACTACGCAGCATCAATAATACCTCCACATATTCTATAGGAAACTGAATAGAGGTAATTTCCTAATCTATACAATAGAGAAACTATTTCCCTGAGTCTGAGTCATACAATAGTGTAAGAATAACTAAAATATTTATAACCCTTAATCAGAGTAAAAATAAAATAAAATAAAAATGCTATATCAAAATGAAATATGAAATCATATAGTCATATAAATTAATACTCATGAAAAAAACATCAATTTATTTCTCACTAGGAAAATAATTTATAAAATAAAATAATAAAAGTAATGTATAAAATGATTTACTTCCATCCCTAAGCTATTCCTAAATCAAAAACTCTAAATCACTATCATGCCACCTCTACTGGATCAAGAAACATTAGGATTCAATTTGATCCATTGTGCATACATGATAAATATTTAATGTATATGTAATATCTATATATTACCTGATGTTCCTATATAGTTGGTGAGAAATAAACCCCAGAAGGCCACTTCAAATGGTGTATTTAAAATCTTCTGTCATAATAAGTGAAGCCATATATGTTAAGACAAGGCTATCAGAGTGATGACTATAATTCAGCGAATGAATAAACATACTCATCATTTCCCTATATCTTAACCATGAAACCATGATACCCATTGAAATATTTACACATTTCAGGTTTTCATGTGCTAATTGGGGCACCAAGATCCCCTAATATTTCTACAATTTTTCCAATTTGGAATCCTCTTATTCACTATGTATTGTTCCATCAGACCCGTATCACATCCCTTAATCAATGAATCTGGGTAGGTGTTGTACACGTACTCAATCCACTACCCAAATGAATAGTGTATGTTTCAACATCCAAATCTTAACCTACTACTTTATCACTCAATGTAGGGTTCATCATCTATATAACACAACATACCACGAACCATCCATAACACTTTGGTGGTTTACTATAAGGATCCAATAATACCCAAGGAATGTTACCCTATCTCTTTGAAATGCACGGCCGATTGTCTCCTATCGACTGGTCAAGGTTCCAGTGCTCTGCTAATGTGTATAGCAGCACTCGGGTCAAATCCTCGGCGATGATACTTTGTAATAGTCGTTTGTTTCTAGTTAATTGTATTCTGATTGGGGGGTTTGTTTGCAGAGCTTATGAAACAATTTATGGATGATGTTTGATTTAAAAAATTGATAAATATTTGGGTGAGTTCATCAGTAGGTTAGTTAAGCTTGTTATATCCTTGAGCTTTTCTTTATATTGCATTTAAATTAACACCCATGTCACAAGTTGACGTTGATTTGAATTCCAAAGTGTTAAGGCTTTAATCCAAGCCTTAACATAACATCGGGTTCTAATATTGATCATATCTTTTTTATGGTAGTGTGTTTATGGTTCCAATAGTCCATGGAAACCTCATGTTAAACAAAACAAGTCATTAATCCATGACATGCTAAGTCTAACATACACAATGTTAATTCAACGAATACTCATCGAGTGAAAGCTCTCAATCGCTTAACATACCTAAATTAAAACTCACCCCAATGAAAGATTTACTCATCCATTAAGATTTTTTATAATCTGTGTTTAATTTTTATGGTGACGATTAAATAAGATTAGAAAAAAGAAAGGGACAAGAAAAGAGTAGTGTGCCGAACACACACACGAAAGATTTTGGGAATCAAAAATGGAATTTCGATTGAATGAGGAAGAAAAATAAGGGACTGTAATTTAAAATGATTCAAACTATTTTAAGACCATTAATATTATACTAAATAATGTGGATAAGAACAAGAGGAATTGAAGAAGAAACAAGCACTAAAATTTGATTTAAATGAAAACAAAATTACACAATTACAATTGAAAGAAAACATAAACAAACATGAAAGAGAAGTGGAGGAGAGGTCTCTATTGTTGAAACAAGATCAAAGAATATACTCCCAATACCTTTTCAAGGAATTACACAGGCCGTTGATCCCTATGAAATACATAGGAGGGTTTTGAGACCTTACTTCAATAGCTCAACAGATTGAAGATTCTCTTATAAAGACTAGGGATAAAACTTGTGTAATTTCTTCAGCTCCAGGGAGAAGAATGGGTAGAGTAGAGACTGCTACAGTTATGCTAAAACAAGCAAATGTACATGCTTTTACTTAAAAACCTTCATCTTCCCTAAGGGCTCCACCTTCTGAGTGTCAAAAACAGAGGCCGTTTCATTAAGATGATCAAAGAGTTCAAAGATGAAAAAAATTTAGTTTTTGAAAAGCAAAGTTTACTCTTTCTGAAATGAAAAAGTTCCTGGTTACTTCATTTCGGCTCTGAAAAATAATTTGGTTCAATTCCCAAGGCCCAAAATGCCGAACAAGGAAGGAGATAAAGATCATCCCAACTATTGCCCCTTTAATCAGATGTTAGGGAATCCCATTCAGGAGTGTTTTGTTTTTAAGGGTCTCCTGCAAAAAATGGTTGACTCGGGACAAGTCAAATTGAAGGGTTCTTTAGCTCAGGTAGCATGTGTTACTGCTACAAATACAGAGGAAGAAGGCGAGTGGCAAGAAGTCAGAAGAAAAAATGCACAGAAATATGATGATTGGATGGTCATAAAAAATGATCAACCAAACTCATTCCATTTTACGAACGCAAATGAAGAAACCAATTGTGACTTCTGCTATGAATGCCACGGCAAAACCCTCTTCATATGAGGGAAAATCCTCAAAGAAACAACATAATTCAAAGAAAGAGGAACAATCAAAAAAAGATGAGATCGTGTCAAAACCCAAGTAGTCTTTGACTCTGGCAGATTTTATGCCATCTACTTTGAAGCCACGGGCACCGTCCTGCCATACAGCACAACCTAAATTGGCTAGTCAGGCAGAGTCTTCATCGGATGAAGAGTTAATCTTCGGTTCTGTTAATATGATCCAATCAACAAATCCTTATTCCAGTCACCGTTTCGATCTCGATGAACCTGGGTTCCCTGTATCAAATAAGGGAATCAAAGGGAGTTCCAGAGGCTCAGGGTATAGGGGAAGACGTGGATCTTTCAGAGGCCACTATTCCAATTCTACCCCTTCTAGAACTGTGTATGCGGTAGAAAATCATGGAAGATCCCTTCAACGAGCTCAACAAGAATAAGGATGTTCTTCCACACAAGCTAGATTCAGTCCTGGCACAGTTATTCTAGAGGATCATATGGAAGTTACACCTTCTTTCTTTTAGCAAGTAAATAGACCCATTCGGTCCAATCTTCCAAATCCAGGAGTATTACCAACTCCTACCCCGATACAAGATGCTTCAACTTCTAATGCATCAACATCAAAGGCACCTGCTAAACCACATGTTCTTATTGGGAAACACAGACCTTTGGATCAAAAGTATGATGTATTGAAACACCAGGCCCACGTACTGGCCAAGTTATCAATTTTGGATGCCTTAAATTTATCAAAGGATCTTTGGGAGGCACTCATTGAGGCTTTGTCAAGTCCTCAAGAGTTTGAAACTAAAATTGTTGCAGATGAAGCCTACCATGTATAGAATAATCCTGAAGAATGTCATGCAGTGATATCTTTCATAGATGAAGATGAAGATGATGTCATGGATGGACATATTAGACCTTTGTATTTATCTGGCAAGGTCAATGGTGTAGACATCCAAAGAGCTTTCATTGATAATGGTTAAGGAGTCCACCTCATCCCCATTCGTACACTTCGTCGCTTGGACCTCACAGAATCTAATTTATCTCCTTCTACTATGATGTTACAAGGATATGATAAAAATGAACAAGAACCACTGGTCGAGATTACAAACAGAACTCAGTTTTGAGATCTTGTATCCAATTCAGATTTCATGGTTGTTGATCAATACTCGGCCTTCAACATCTTGCTTGGAATACCTTGGCTACATCAACATGTGGATATCCATTCATCATATCATCGATGTCTCAAATATTGTTTAAATGGTCAAATTGGGACATTTTATAGTGATAAGGACCTATTCAAGACATGTGAATCTCAATACATTGAGTAAGAATTATATCACATAAAGGGAAAAGAGAAATCCACAACAATGAAGATTATCAAAGTTAATGCTCCATATGGTTTGGAAAATATTCCAATAAATCCATTTACACATGTGAGTACAGATTATGTGTTTCCTATCAATCAAATTGATAGGATAGACCCAAATCCAAATACTCTTATGGAAACTTCCATAATGTCAATCATGTCAATCAAGCCAGACATTATGGGAGAAATTGGTGATTCACCAAGCAATGATGAAAGCTCAAATGGGGATGTCTTTATTTCATCTTCTAAAATCCAGAAAGACTATACTTCACCAACCAGGCCAGAAGAAGTTATAGTAATGCCAGAGGTGAACGATGATGTCGATTCTCAATCCATCGTCTCCTCTTTATTACCCAAGTAAGACCCTTCATCATCAATCGGGCCAGAAATGGAAGCTTCTTCTTCAAGATGTTAAAATTTTAAAATCTCTTTGGATCCTGGAAATTTTACTTCATCATCTACTATGAAAGTAGAAACAAAAGAAATAACATATGTTGAAGAAGAAGAGGAAGATATCATAGATGCTCCTCCAGCATTTGATGAGGGCATCTCTACCACTATGGATGAACTCAGAGAAATAAATCTGCGTACAAATTAAGATCCATGCCCCACATTAATTAGTGCGTTCATGACTCTTGAATATCAAGAGATGTATGTTTCATTTTTAAAGCCAAATCAAGATATATTTTATTGGAACTATACAGAGATTCCAAAACTTGATCCTAATGTTGATAAAAATCGTTTGGGTTTTATGGAAGAACAACGAGGATTTAAGCAAGATGCAAGAAGAACACACCCAACTTATGCTTCCAAAATTGAAGCTGAAGTGGATAATATTATCAAAGATAACTTCGTTAGAGAATTTCAATATCCCAAATGGTTGGATAATATTTTCCCTGTGAAAAAGAAGAACAGATAAATTAGAGTTTGCATTGATTTTAGAGATCTTAATCGGCATTGTCCTAAGGATGATTTTCCAGTTCCGATCTCAGAACTGTTAATTGATGCAACAACTGGATATGAAGAACTTTCCTTCATGGATGGATATTCTGGGTATAATCAAATCCAAATGGCTCCAGAATATGAAGAATATATAGCCTTCAAGTCCCCTCAGGGTGTGTTTTGCTATCGGGTAATCCCCTTTGGCCTAAAGAATGCAGGCGCAACATATCAGTGTGCCATGCATCGTATCTTCAAACCCTTTTTAGGGAAGTTTTTTGAATTTTATGTGGATGATTTTGTGGTTAAATCCATGAAATGTTCTAATAACTTGGCTGATTTTCAAATAATATTCCACAAACTTCGGCAACACAATTTGAAGATTAATCCCTTAAAATGTGCTTTTGGGGTAACCTCAAGAAATTTTCTCAGCTTTGTTGTATGCCATCATGGTATCGAAGTCGATCCTTAGAAGAAAAAGTCAATCCTTGGTATGTCACCTCCTCAAAATTTGAAATAATTGAGAGGACTTCAAGGAAACTTAGCCTATATTCAGCGTTTCATCGCCAATTTGGCAGGCAAAAGTTTACCCTTCACCAAATTGATAAAGAAGGGAGTCACTTACCAGTGGACTGAAGAATGTCAAGAAGCATTCGATATTCTCAACAAGTATCTCTTGAGTCTACCGGTATTAATGCCAACTATTGAAGGAAGACCACTTATCCTCTATGTGATATCTTTAGAGAAATCATTGGGTGCCTTTCTTTCTCAGAAGAATGATGCTGGGAATGAAAACAACCTCTACTATCTCAGTCGGACTATTCTTGAAGAAAAAACCCGATATTCAAGTATTGAGAAGTGTTGCCAAGAATTAATCTTTTCATTTCAGAAGTTGAGACACTACCTGGAACATCATGAGGTCCAATTGGCATCTCGCAATAACCCGCTCAAATTCATCCATAGTTGTCCAATGCTTACAGGATGTCTGGCAAGGTGGGTAGTTATTTTGCAGCAATTTGATATCCAATATGTGTCTAAAAAGGCAATAAAGGGCCAAGATCTTGGTGATTTCCTTGCTAAACATCCTTCAGTAGAAGATAAATCTTCAAATATTGAACTTCCTGGTTAGGAAGTCTTATTTATTCAAGATAATCTTCAAAAACGGGAAATGTACTTTGATGGTGCTTCCATAAGTCCAACAGGGAGGAAAATGGAAACTCCTAAATTCAACAAAGTTGGGTTAGGAATTGTGATCATTTATTCAGAAAAGGTAGTGTTACCCTATTCCTTCCCATTTTTGGGAGGCAGTACAAATAATGATGCGAAATACCAAGCTCTCATCGCAGACTTGGAGTTGGCACTTCAAGCACAAGTGAATCACTTAAAGGTGAAAGGTGATTCAGACATGGTAATCAAACAAGTCAATGGGGATTATGCCATCAGAAAAGAAGAACTAATACCTTAGTAGGATTATGTCAGAGAGTTAATGGCAGAATTCCCTTCGGAACCAACATTTTCTTATGTCCCACTGTCACAAAAATCCCAAGCTGATGCACTGACTAATATAGCCACAGCTCTAGCAGATCCAAATTGGGACAAAACAACCATTCGTATTGCCCACCATCGTACAATTTCACCTTATGTTCAAACCCGAATAGAGGAAATCAATGAAATTAGTCCCATTCCTGAACCATAGGGTTATGCTACAGGATGGATGACACCTATCAGGGAATACCTTCAAAATGGAACACTTCCACCTGATAGAACCGGGAAAGAACAAGTCTTGAGACATGTGGTCAATTTTACTCTTTATGATAGCCCATATAACCTAGAGAAAATTCTTTACAAGTGTGGTTTTGATGAATTTATTTTCAGATGTACTGATGGTGAATTGAAAATGGTTGTCATGAAAGACGAGCATACAAGATTCTGTGGTGCCTACCGGTTTGGACATAGACTGTCTGATCAAATTTGAAGGCTTGGATACTATTGGCCTTCAATGATACAAGATTGTGTTGATTTTACAAATAATTGTCATTCATGCCAAGTACATGCCAAATTAATTAATCTGCCCCCATATTTTCTTCATAAAGATAAATACTCATGGCTATTTTCCACATGAGGAATGGATGTAGTAGGACCTTACCCTTCAGCTACATCCAAGAAGTTTAAGTATATTCTTACTACTACTGACTTCTTTTCCAAATGGGAAGAGGAAATACCTCTCAATGAAGTTAGTTATAAAAGCATTGTTAGCTTCATCAAGTCTAAAATCATTACCAGATTTGGTGTCCCTAATACCATATTGACGGACAATGGCACCAACTTCTGTTCATCCGAGGTGAGGAAGTTGTATCAAGAATACAACATCAAATCCAATCATTCATCTCAGTATCATGCAGCGGACAATGGCCAGATATAAGACTTTAACAAGACTCTTTCAAACATACTACAAATGATGGTGGATAAAGATAAGAAATCATGGCCTGAAAAACTCTTTCATGCTTTATGGGCATATCAGACCACTACCCGCACTACAACACGGTCAACTCCATATTCACTGGTGTATGGAACATAAGTAGTCTTGACCATTGATGTTCAATTACCATCGCTCAGAGTAGCCATTTTTTATTAGTCATCTACAGATGAACAATCTCAAAATATATTGGATGAATTGGAATGGTTAGATGAGAAAATATTGTTTACCTTGCATCACTTGGAAGTCTATCAGAATCGAATAGCACGAGCTTTCAACAAAAAAGTTTGTCTTCATTCATTCATTCAGGGAGAATTGGTATTGGTTCTCAGAACTCCAATGATACCAGGAAAGAAACCTCCCAAGCTTGAACAAAAATGGGAAGGACCTTATTCAATACATAAGGTCTACTCCAATGGAGCTTATTCTTTAATCTCAGTGGATGGAGAACTCATCACTACTCCAACCAATGCCATATTTATGAAGAATTATTTTGTATAAGAACCAAATATATCCAACGGTCCATGCATATGACCTTAAACTATTTGCATCCCTTATGTCCAGAAAGACGTTAAACTGCACCATAATAGTCCATGCATATGACCTTAAACTATTTTCATCCCATATGTCCAGTAAGATGTTAAACTGCACCATAACGGTCCATGAATATGACCTTAAACTATTTGCATCCCTTATGTCCAGCAAGATGTTAAACTGCACCATTACGGTCCATGCATATGACCTTAAACTATTTGAATCTCTTATGTTCAGTAAGACGTTAAACTGAACCATTACGGTCCATGCATATGACCTTAAACTATTTGCATCCCCTATGTCCAGCAAGATGTTAAATTGCACAATTACGGTCCATGCATATGACCTTAAACTATTTGCATCCCTTATGTCCAGCAAGATGTCAAACTGCACCATTACGGTCCATGCATATGACTTTAAACTATTTTCATTTTCATCATCCAACAAGACATTAAACATTTTTATCCTTACTGCAAGACTTTAAACTGCATAGTCCCTTATGTCTAGTAAGATGTTAAACTGCACAATCATTGGTCCATGAATATGACCTTAAACTATTCACACCATTGTCCAACATGATGTTAAACTGTGAAAAAATCCTTAATACGTCCAATATGACTTTAAAATGTGTCCTATTTTGTCCTTAATCCATGAAATTAAACTACACAGTCCCCCTTACGTCCTACATGACGTTAACTATATTTTGTCCCTATTACATGACAGTAAACTGTGTAGCACCAATAGTCCTCACTGTAAGACTTTAAACTGCATGGTCCCTTCATATGTTCTACATGACATTAAACTATGCATCGTTAGGGTTGTTGCTCCCTCTTGTTTCTCACACCGAGTATGACTCACGTGAGATTATAGTAAACTTCAACCATAATACCCTCTCTGGGATGCTAACTATGCATACGTCCCAACACAATTTTTAGGTCATTGTCCCCAAGAACAACTTGATCACTAATTCATTTTTAATTGAACTCTGCAGACTTTGATCCTTGCCTTCTAGGATGGGTACGTAGGCAACCTCCCATGGTTCAAGCCAAAAACCAATCTCTTCACATCGGTTCACCTCCATCTCATACGATGTTGATTCATGAAACCACCCCCATAATCAATATCTTTCCATTGGTTCACCTTTGTCCTTGCTATATAACGTTAAACTATACAAAACTTTTGTCTTGTATGATAATAAACTACAACATTCTTTGATACCCTAACCTAAGAAGGAATCATAATTTAAATTGATCTCCAATCATGTCATATTCTAAAAACTACGTGCATACATGGCAATGCCTGAATCTTTTATCTTGGGTCAAACCATCATTGCACTAAAGTCCCCTTTCACCCTTCACTTGTACGAACCAAATCAATACAGAGGGTATTTCTAGAACTACGTGGGATTGATTCCCATACTTATGGGATACATAGTAATGTTAGAGTGTCCCTCGAAACCAGCCCCAAGTCTTTTGGGCCTAAACCCAAATTCCACTTTCAGTCCCCTAGCTGAAAAGTCCCTATGAAAACACACACTGTGTATCCATTATTATGGTCTGAGCTCTATGACCCTAAACTAAGATCTCCCATACTTTCGTCCCACAGGAAGTTAAACTATATTTCAAGAAATACTTATGGCTTGATTCCCATCCTTATGGGATACGTAGTGAAGTCCAAAATTTCAATTCAGGACCCATCCACAACATGATTATGGTTAGCATTGATTTGTGTATCTCTACATACATTGGACAATACCCATTTTTATGTATCATAATCCAAACCTTAAATATTTTCATATCTCCATAACCCTTTCCAGACTTCTAGTCACAAAATGTCCAATTTTTTAGAGTTCTTTTTTCTTGACTATGCAACATGTGCCCTTAGGAAGCCTTGCATAAGTAGTCTACATAATGGACCTGTCAGCCAAAAGATGCTATTATTTGACTATGCAGCAAATGCCCTTAGGCGGCCCTACATAATTCAACCCCCTAATGTCTTTGTTAAATAATGGTAACTTCATTCATGGGAAGAAAACCTCTTTTGTTCTTAGTTGTCTTAATGACAATATGTAAGGATCTGCAAAAAATAGCCATCCTTATCATATTTGTCTCATACTCTTTTTCATGTTCTGAAAGTATTCAAGTCTATGGTTTATTTTTTCCTTCCCTATGCTTGGGGCAGACCTTCGTAGGAGTGAAATTCATCCAGTTCTTAGACAATCTTGTTTGGAAATATCTTCTCCATATTCAAGTACCACTTTCCATAAAACAAAATCTATGCTTTGGAAAAGTTGAATCTCCATAAACATTCACTGACTTTTTATCAATAGAAAAGTAAATTTCTAAGAGTTATTTTGCATGACTATACAGAATGTGCCCTATCACAAACCTTCCCGGGTACCCCGGTAACCCGATAACCGAGTCGGCCCTGACATAGCCCAAAGGGCATTCCCGATCCCCATGGGTTGGCGACTAGCACTTGGCATCGTACAACATACAACTAGGAACGAATTTTCCACAAGGACGCGGAAGCAAGAGTAAAACAAACAAATAGTATGCATAACAAAGAAACTCCACTGGGAGCATTATACCAGAAAAAAAGAGGCACAGAAACCCCAAAGTACTACAAACAAAGTACATAAAACAGGAAAAAAACCAAAAAGTCCCCAAGGACACAACTCACTACATTGAAAACTCGACAGCTGGATCCACCTCCAAGTGATCCTTTCCCCATGAACGAACTTGGAAGAAGGAAATCTACAAACAACTGAAGGCAAAAGTAGGGTGTGAGCCTAAGCCTAGTAGGATACCACCAGGGATTCCATAACTGATGCCAAATAAATATTATCCAAAGAAAAACATTCAATTTTAATGTAAATATGTTTGGAAATAAGAAAGAATATTTTAAAAAAAATCATGCTATAAATTTTCATGTAAAAGAAAGTTCACCAATCAAGGTTTTACAATGTTGAAATACTTTTAAGATAATGGATTAAATAAAAATAGTTACGTAAAACAGATTATGTAAAAATCAGCAGGCATGTAAAACAGTTCAAAAGCATTGACAAACATTTATACATCACATATAAATATTTAGGTGAGCAACATGGTCATCTGTCAAAAGGTACGATAGTATTAATCAATTATGAGAATCCACACTCTCTATGTGAACTCAGAAAAATGTGTATACACATATCCCTATGACACTGGCCAAAGGAGAGTCATCACCAACCCATCGGGGATGTGACCCGCTGCAAGTATGTTTTATAACGTTGTCGTATCGTAGAGTGTATCCAAATAACTCACTAACTACCCATGGCTTGCATGCGCTCTTACATGATGGGCGTACTATTTTAAGAATGATTAATATACGATCAATCCCATTCTTCCATTTCAAAGCACCAATTCCATTCCAATTAAAACCACAACATGTTTTATTCAAAAACATGCCTTTTTTGAAAGATAAAACCAATTGGTTTCTATCAAATAATTTTAAGCCATTTTCACCAGTTTGAAATCCATTAAAAACCAATTCCATCATTTCAAAATTTATTTCCACAATTGAAATCAACAATTCAATTGAAAAAATTTCCATCAAATACATAACATAAATTCCACAATTTAAATTATCCAATTTCCATAAACACACACACACACACACACCCCAATTCAATGGAATTGGGGGTTTTCCAAATTCTCATGCCAAAACCAATTCAAATATCTCAATTCAAAGGAATTGAATTAAAATTGAAAAGTGAAATAAATCAAGCAATGAAGATAATCAATTCGGCAAGTCGGGACGGAACCACCTACCTCGAAGATTTTGACCAAAACTACAACGGTTGAAGAACACTCAAGAATCCCGGTTGATTTGCCAAAAACCCATCCTAGATCCCTTCCCCTAGCAAGACCATGACCAAAACTCATCATTTTGGAATTTTCACACTTAGATCCACTCATAACGGGAATAAATATAAGAAATCAAGGGAAGATGGGAAGTAGATATAAGTAGATCTAAGAAACCGATCAAGAAAGAAGAAGAACGATCACATACCTTGAGAATCCCGCTTTGATTAACCAAGAGGAGCCTTTGGATCACCTCTGGAACAAAGGGAGAACCTTCTCTGACCCCAGGAGAAGAGAAATCCCGAGTTAGGGCCACTTAGGAGGAAAAATGAAGCATTTAGAGGCAAAACGGCTGAAGTCCACAATTTAAGGATCTAATTTTAAGTGACCGCACAGTTTGTTCGCATGGTTTGTCAAACCATTCACCCAACATGCGGATCTCACAGTCCAGGGCTGCTGGTCCGCATGGTTTAGTCGCACGGTTTACAAAACTGTGCGCACACCATGCGTACACCACTGTCCAGTGCTGCCAGGTTGGCACGGTTTGATCACACAGTTTATCGAACCATGCGCAAACCGTGCACAATACATTACCTTTTTGTTTTACTTAAAATTTCACCCAAACGCACCCCCAAGTCACTACTCCAAAACAAAGGAACTTAGAGACATGAAAAGTACCTGAAAACTTAACCGGATGTTACGACCTCCCCACCATAAGACCTTTCTATCCCCAGAAAGCCTATGAAGAAACCTCCACGTCAAAAAGATGAGGCCACTTCTCTCTCATTAGTGCCTCCCTTTCCCACATCTCATGAGAATCTGAACCATGATGCCAAAGTATAAGAACCAGAGGTATCGTTCTTCCACGAAGTACCTTGGTCTCAAAATCAATAATCACGATTGGTCGTTCAGTCACAGATAAATCTGGTTCAATTTCAAGATCACTGCATCTCACAACATGAGATGGATTAGAGAGGTATTTCCGCAGCTGCGATACATGGAACACGTAATGTATCGATGTCAGCTGTGGTGGTAGAGCTATACGGTATGAAACTTTTCCCATAAGACCATCAACCTAGAAAGGTCCCACAAAATGTGGAGCAATCTTCCCTTGCCTCCCAAGCCGTCGATGACCTAAACGGGGTGAAACATTCAAGAACACCTGGTCACCAACTAAGAACACTAAAGGTCTACGGCGATGGTCGGCATAAGACTTGCACCGACTTTGCACTGTCAAAATTATCTGATGAATCAACTGGATCTTAGCTGTCATCTCTTGGACCAAACTCGGTCCTACCAAAAAACTTTCACCAATCTCTGACCAACATAAGGGGGATTTACAAGGACTACCATACAATGCCTCAAAAGGAGCAATTTTAATCGCAGATTGATAACTGTTGTTATAAGAAAACTCAGCTAACCCCATATGATCATCCCAAGATCCACCAAAGTCGAGAACACAAGCGCAGAGCATGTCCTCAAGGATCTGAATAGATCTCTCTATTTGGCCATCTGAATGTGGATGGTAGGCCGTGCTCAAACGGACCTGAGATCCCAGTGCCTCTTGAAGGCCTCTCCAAAAGTGAAAAGTAAACTGAGGATCCCTATCAGAGACTATTGCAGATGGAACTCCATGCAAACGAACTATTTCTTCCACAAAGATATTTCCCAACTCCCCAACTTTGGTTGTATCTCGAATAGGTATAAAGTGAGCTAACTTGGTCAGTCTGTCAATCACAACCCATATCGCATTCTTCTTCCTCTGGTTTTGAGTTAACCCAACCACAAAGTCCATTGAGATTTCATCCCACTTCTATTTAGGGAATGGAAGTGGTTGAAGGAAACCCGAAGGTTTCTGGTGCTCGGATTTCACCTACTGGAATGTATAGCAATGAGATACAAACTCAGCAATGTCTCATCTCACACCTGGCCACCAGAAATATAGTCGCATATCATAGAACATCTTCATGGTTCTTGGGTGCACATCCCATTGAGAGTTATGGCAATCCTTCATCACATCCTTCCTTGCTGATAACGGCACAACGTAACAGTTTTGATAACACATAACACCCTCTTTGGAGAACAACCACAAGGTGTCGGTCTCCCCACCATAAAGAGGGTCCCTATTGCCACAAAATTCATTATCTAGTTATTTTTTCCAAAGAATTAACTTGAGGATAGAAGAAGTCAACTGAGCACTGGATAAAGAAACTTCATTCCCCTTCCACTTAACTCCAATATGAAACTGAGAAAAAAGAGCCATGAAACTCCACTCTTCTGAAGATTCTTTCAGAGCTTGAGAATAATATTTCCTGCTTAATGCATCCGCAACTACATTCCCTTTCCCCGTGGTGTAAGCGATGTAAAAGTCGAAATATTGCATGTACTCCACCCAATGCCTTTGGCGGAGATTCAAATATTTTTGAGAGAAGATATAACTCAAGCTATTGTGGTCTGAATACACAGTAAACCTTTTTCCATAAAGGTAATGTCGCCAACACATGAGTGCGTTCATTACAGCTGCAAGTTCAAGGGAATGGGGATGGTAGTTCTTCTCATGAGACTTAAGCTGATGTGATCCATAAGCAACAACATGATTCCCTTGCATAAGCACACATACCAAACTAGAACCCGATGAATCACAGAAGACCACATAACCTGCCCCAGCCTTAGGAAGAGTTAACACCGACGCAGTAGTCAAAAGACACATCAGCTTAACAAAAGAACTCTGACATTTTTCATTCCAAGAAAACTTCACTCCCATTTGAGTCAGAGCAGTCATTGGAGAAGCTAACTTTGAAAAATATTTGACAAAACAATGATAATATCCTGCTAATCCCAAGAAGCTCCGAATCTTGAAAACATTTCATGGTTGTTCCCAAATCATAACAACCTTCACCTTCTCAGTATCAACTGATATTCCTTGCTCTGACACCACATGTCCCAATAATTTCACTTCCGAGATCCATAAATCACACTTTGAAATCTTGGTATAAAGACAGTGATTTCTTAAAAGACCAAGAACTGTTCTCAAATGAAGCACATGATCCTCCTCAGACTTGGAGTATATAGGGATGTCATCCCAAAATACTACCACAAATGCTTCCAGATACTCATAGAAAACTTGATTCATCAAGGCCATGAAAACTGCACGATCATTTGTTAGGCCGAAGGGCATGAAAAGGTACTCATAATGGACATACCTACTTCGAAAGGCGGTTTTCTGAATGTTAGATTTCTTTATCCTCAACTGATGGTAACCAGATTGAAGATCAATTTTTAAAAACCACTTTTCCCCTTTCAATTGGTCAAACAAATCATCAATTTGTGGTAATGGATACTTGTTCTGTATCGTAACTCGATTGATCTTTCAATAATCAACACATAAGCATAGAGAACAATCGTCCTTCTTGGCGAAGAGAATTGGTGCTACCCAAGGTAACACACTCGGGCGTATAAAACCTTTCTCAAGAAGATCGTCCAACTGAGACATCAATTATTTTAATTAGGCTAGAGCCATTCGGTAAGAAGGGATAGAAACCGGTTGAGTTCCATGCATTAAATCAATTGAAAAATCAATTTCCCTTACCGATGGCATACCAGAGAAGTTAGAAGGAAACACATCTGGAAACTCAGCGACAACTGGTGGAAGATCACCACTCGTTAGATCATTCTCTAGATCAAAAGAAAGCACTGATATAATTTTCCCCAGCTCTGGATAAGAAGGTCTGACTATGCCTGACCTGGGGTCCCATTCTCCTTGAAAAACAAGAGTCACACCACTGGGTGTAGTAAGGTAGACCCATCAGAGGTGACAATCAATCCGGGCTTTATTGGAGATGAGCCAATCCATCCCAAATATGATGTCAAAAGATTTCATGTAGAGAACCAAAAAGTCCCAAACAAGCTTGACATCTGATAAAAAGAATATGCAAGTAGGACTACAGAGACCCTTCTCTCTCACCGTACCAAGAGGTGTAGTAATATCCATCGCACAAGACAAAAGTTACATGGGTAGATTAAGTAGATTACCAATATGAGTTGAAATAAAAGAGTGAGATGCATCAGTATCAAAAAGTGATGTCACTAAGGATGAAGCTAAAATGATGGTACCTCTCACAGTCGCAGGACCTACTTCAGCTACCTATGGCGACTCTTCCACTGCGCGAAGAAGCTTTGTTCCTGATGTCTGTGGCTGGAACCTTTTAGAATGTAAAGAATTTGATTGCCCCACAGTTTCTGGAAGTGCTGATGATCCTGTTCTACTACGTGGAGTAGATAAGTGATGGCAGAATCTATGTAAGTGCCCGAAACGTCCGAAGGAGATACAGTTCATGGCTGTCTTAGTGCAAACCCTCTTAGAATTCCCCGGATTTCCACACTGATATCAAGTCAAAGAAGCCCCTACTGGTGCTACTAGATGTCTAGAATGACTCTGATGTTGAGAACTACCATGTGAGACGTCGCGCTTCTGTTTCGCTTTAATGAGACCAACACTGTCACAAGAAGGAAAAGAAACCCCCTTCAACCCTGACTTTCCTGCCAGGTCCATCTCAACCGTCATCTCCCTATCCAACACATTGGCATAAGTGGTCAACCTCAATACGAAAACTTAAGAACAAATATCTGATCGATGCCCCAACTCAAATCATTGAGTCTTCATCCTCTCATTAGATACAATTTCAGGAGAAAACTGTACCAATTCAGCAAAACAGTTTGAGTACTCAGTCACGGTTTTTTTGGCCTTCTCATGCATGAAAACTCCATATCCTTGTCTAACACCATTGATCTTGGATAGAACTAATCAGTGAAAATAACCCTAAAGTCTTTCCACTCCAATCCCTCGTTTTTAACTTCCGTCACCATCATGTCCCACCATCTCCTGCTTAGTCCCTCCAACACGAAGGTGGCACACATCACCTTGATCACTTTAGGGGTGTCCAAGAACCCAAAAAGATGTTCAATATTACTCAACCATTCCTCAGCATGTTGAGGGTATATGGAGCCTTTGTAAACTTGTGGCTTCTGGCATAGGAACTCTTCAGAACGACTTCATAGAATATCACTTTGAGGATCTAAAGCTGGAGTCTGAACAGGGACTGGAGGTGGTGCCTGTCCTAGAACTTGGACAGTGCGAACAATCACCTCAACCAGACTCGGGTCCACAATAGGTCTCGCTTGCTGAAGTTTAGCAGTAGCCTTTTTTTGGATCTGATTCCCTTGCCTTTTTGGAGGCATGATGCTACACAACACCAGAAAACACAGAGATTAAGACACCAACCAAGTAACCAGGAAAACTAATCTTAAAATAAGGAATAAACAGGATTTCAATTACACTATATCAAAATCAAAAAAGGGAAAATACTAGAACTAATCCACAAGTCGTATTTCCCTAACTACCCCTGGTGACTTAAGGTTCATTGCGGTGAGAGCTTTCCAGGCACTCAATCACAACTACCTCATAAGTCTCGACAAGAAAACTCAAATGCATACTGTCATCAAGGTAAGATGTTCACCAAACCTCCCTTTGATACCAATTTGTCACTAACCAGACCGGGTACCCTGGTAACCCGATAACCGAGCCAACCCTGACATAGCCCGAAGGGCGTTCCCGATCCCCATGGGTCGGTGACTAGCACCCAGCATCGTACAACATAATAGTGGGAATGACTTTTCCACAAGGATGTGGAAGCAAGAGTAAAACAAAAAAACAATATGCATAACAAAGAACATCCATTGGGAGCATTGTACCGGAAATCAAAGAGGCACAGAAATCCCAAAGTACTACAACCCAAGTACATAAAAGAAGAAAACAACCCCAAAGTCCCCAAGGATAGAACTCACTACATTGAAAACTCAACTGCTGGATCAACCTCCAAGTGATCCTTTCCCCTCATATGAACCTAGAAGAAGGAAGTCTACAAACACCCGAAGGAAAAAGTAGGGTGTGAGCCTAAGCCTAGTAAGATACCACCAGGGATTCCATAATAGATTCCAAATAAATATTATCCAAAGAAAAACTTTCAATTTTAAAGTAAACAGGTTTGGAAATAGGAAAGAATATTTTAACAAATCAGGATATACATTTTAAAGTAAAGGAAAGTTCACCAAGAAAGGTTTTACAATGATGAAATAATTTTATGACAATGGATTAAATAAAAATAGTTAGATAAAACAGTTTATGTAAAAACCAACAGGCAAGTAAAATAGTTCAAAAGAATTTTCAAACATTTATACATCACATATAAATATTTTGGAGAGTAACATGGTCATATGCAAAAAGGTACGATAGTATTAATTAGTTATGGGATTCTGCACTCCCCATGTGAACTTAGAAAAATGTTTATACACATGTCACTATGACACTGGCCAAAGGAGACTCGTCACCATCCCATCGGGGATGTGACCTGCCGCAAGTATGTTTTAGAATGTTGTCATATCGTAGAGTGTATCCAAATAACTCACTAACTACCTAAGGCTTGCGTACGCTCTTACATGATGGGCAAACTATTTTAAAAATGCTAAAAATATGATCAATACCATTCTTCCATTTCAAAGTGTCAATTCCATTCTAATTAAAACCACAACAGGTTTTATTAAAAAACATGCCTTTTTCTCAAGATAGAACCAATGGGTTTATATCAAAACATTTTAATCCATTTTCACCTGTTTGAAATCCATTCAAAACCAATTCCATCATTTCAAAATTTATTTCCACAATTGAAATGAACAATGAAATTGAAAACATTTCCATCAAATACATAACTTAAATTCCACAATTTAAATTATCCAATTTCCATAAACACAAACACACACCCCAATTCAATGGAATTGGGGGTTTTCCAAATTCTCATGCCAAAAGCAATTCAAATATCTAAATTCAATGGAATTGAATTAAAATCAACAAGTGAAATAAATCAAGCAATGAAGATAATCAATTAGGCAAGTTGGGACGAAACCACCTACCTCGAAGGTTTTGAGCAAAACCACAACGATTGAAGGACACTCAAGAATACCAGTTGATTCCCCAAAAACCCATCCTAGATCTCTTCCCCTAGTAAGACCAAGACCAAAACTCATCATTTTGGAATTTACACACTTATATCTACCCATAACGGGTGTAGATATAAGAAATCAAGGGAATAGAAGAAGTATATCTAAGTAGATCTAAGAAACCGATCAAGAAAGAAAAAGAACTATCACATACCTCGAGAATCCCACTTCAATTCACCAAGAGGGGCCTTTGGATCGCCTCTGAAACAAAGGGAGAACCTTATCTGACCCCAGGATAAGACAAATCCCGATTTAGGACCACTTAGGAGGAAAAAAGAAGCATTTAGAGGAAAAAAGGCTGAGATCCACAATTTAAGGATCTAATTATAAGTGACTTCATGGTTTTTCCGCACGGTTTGTAAAACTATGCACACACCGTGCGGATCTCACTGTCCAGGGTTTCTGGTTGGCATGGTTTAGTTGCACAGTTTTCCAAACCATGAGCACACCATGCGTACCCCACTGTCCAGTGCTTCCAGGTTGGCACAGTTTGATTTCACGGTTTATCAAACCATGCACAAACTCTGCACAAGCCATTGCCTTTTTGTTTTACTTAAAATCAAACCCAAAAGAACCCCCAAGTCACTACTCCAAAACAAAGGCACTTAGAGACATAAAAAGTACCTTAAAACATAATGGGATGTTACATGCCCTTAGGCGGCCTTGCATAAGTAGTCTACATAACGGACCTGTCATCCAAAAGATGTTATTATTTGACTATGTAGCCAATGCCCTTAGGTGGACCTACATAAGTCAACCCCCTAACGGATTTGGTAAATGATGGTAACTTCATTCTTGGAAACTACTTCTTCTGATTCCTTTTAGACCTTTTTCATATCATTCTTGATATTCAAAATTTCTTAAGTCATAGTTTACATATTTTCCCTCATACTTGAGTGTGGTAATATTTCTTTAGATAAATTGTCAGGGAATTGAGTCAATTTTAATCCATTTGGTCAAAGCTATTTCGACATTAAACATTATCCTTTTTATGTCCGACGTGCATGACTTTAAAATTCCCACAAAAGATAAGGGAACTCTAAATAAAAGTCAAGTTCCAACTCACTAAACATACATTTTTTATGATTTTAGGTAATATTGAGCAATAAAAAGTTTCAAAAGTTTGTAGGGTTATTTATAATAATCCTAGCAAAAAAAAAACTAAGCTTACTAGGCCCATTGGCTTAGGTAAAAAATTTAAAGCAGGTAGGAGGAAAATGCGTGCACAAATGATTGAAGATGAAAGCGTTTTTTCCATTTGATACACAAAATTTAGAAGGACATCCACAGACCGGAGTCTCTTCCCTTTTTCAAAAAATTACAAGAGGCTGTCAACATAAGACTTCACTTGATGTACAACATCCCGAGCTTCATCAGCAACCACTTGAAGCTCCTGCACTTGACCAAATTCACTCTTTTCAGCTTGATGGAGTGATTTCTTGGCATCTGTGATGGCTTTCATACCATTCGTTTGAGCTCCCTCCAGTAAATTATTGAGTTGGTCAAGTTCCCCAGTTACAACATCTAACTGTTGCGGAAGGTGCATCAACCAGATGACTTTATCTTTGATCTTATGCTTCATCTCCTTCAACCTGACAGCATAATCAGCCTCAGATCAGGATACTGCAACCTCAAATTCGCTAATATTGGCTAACAGCCTCACCCTGGTCAAATCTTGACGGTATTTCTGCTCCTGATCCCTTCTTAAGATAACTTGCTTCACTGCGACATGGATCTTTTGATATCCAAAACCGCCAAGTCCCAACATGAAAAACATGGATGATAGTCGTGGGATCTTCGATGATATCTCTTCAAGAGGCACTTCATATATGATCCTCCATATGTTTTTCCATGCCTTGCGTCGTGATAATTGGAGCGCCTTTTGTACTTCTAGTTCCGAATCAGCATCACTGTCACATGGGGGAATATAATCCGGGATTAATGCACTTAGAGAAGTTCCCTATTCTCCCCCTTCCCCCTGACCCATGTTTCATCACTTTAAATTCCCGTTGGGGCGGAGGCTGAGGATTCACCTCCAGATCTAGCCACTGAAATTGATGGCCCTACATAATCAATTGAAATATTTGGCTAGTTTCAAAAAATAACAAAAGTTGATTGGTTGTCTTGAAAATTAAGTACAGTCTCAAAAAATTGTTATCCCTTACCCAACGATAGATCAGTAACTTGAGAAGGCTCATCCCTGTATTTCCTAGCTTCAACAGGATTTTCAGGGTGAGTTTGAGGAAGCTCTACGGGGTTCAACTGCACTTGGGCTAATGTCCCAGCAATAGTAGGGTTTTCTGTACCCCCTTCAGGAATTGGTATTTCAACATCTTGCTCAGATAGAACAACAAAATTCAACCAATCATGATTATACATGTAATAAGAAGTTATTTTTAATAGGTATAAGGATAACAATCATGTACATTATCTTCTAAATTACATGGTAATTTAACATGATCTAAAAAATCTTCAAAAGATGCGCCAAGTTCCATCATTTCATCCAATGTAATCTCAGAATCTGGTTAATCTCACCAGTGGGAGCATTCGATATGTCTTCTTGGAGACCTTCATCCTGCAATCTCTGACCTTGGACAACATCTTCAAATAAAATAGCGGCGTCAGTTACAATGGCCACCAAAATATCTAGTGCAAGGGTTAAACCTAAATTATCACATAATGGAAGTCAGTTGATGTTTATTCAACATTTTATTAAGCATTGTTAACTTACCAAAAGAAGGATCTTCTCTTCTTGCAATATCAGTAGGAGGGATACTAGGGAACAGATGCTGGCTCTTCTCCAGGTGCAGCCAAGTCAGCTTGAACTTGTGATCCTCTGCGATCCTCAAAGGAGGGTCAGTCCTCTCCCTCAAAGGGTAAATTGAAGAAGCCCATGAAATCCCAATAAGTATGAGTAATCTTTTCATGGGTTAAGATTCATGACTATCTGAAGGAATTACCACTACTGGTGAAGCATTTAGTTGTAGACATTTTCCTTCGATGCCTTTGTCTCTTTGGTTTCCTGGGAGTGTCGAAAGTCTCCCTTACAGGTACACGAATTGGAGAATGGAAAGCCATGTCCAACTCCTCATCGATAGCCTGCTGGCCTGGAGATATCTCTCCTGATTCATGAGGAGATTCAATAACCCCAATAGAAGTACCACCAGGGCTATACTGTGGCAAAGGAACCTCAACAGTTCCTTTCTTTGCAAGCTGCATGATGAAGAAAATAATTTCCTTGAGTAACAAATCTTTGACTGAAATCAAGTTGCAAAGAAAATAAGGAATGAAACTTACATCTACAAGAGCCACGTAATCATTCCACTCATCATCTCTGGAACCACCAGTTCCCTCAGTGGAACCACAATCAATCATTTCCTTCACCCGCTTGGTGACAGGAATGTAATCCTCAGTGGCATATATGAGCATTTGCAGCTCTCTGATGTAAGCCCGCACTTCACCGGGGTTATCCTTGTAACAGATATCTGTAGAAGCCAGAAGATTACCTATTCCAGGGAGGTGTATCCCCTCACACAAATCCATCCAGGCAGTTTCATAACCATAGTATAAAATCATCCATGTCTCGATAGCCTCTGGTCGTAGATATTCAGTATGTGTAGCAGAAGGCTACGAGGAGGGTCTTACAACCTTAGACTTCAGCTTCTTCCTAGCTTCTGCAACTACAGATAGAGAATAAGAAAATAATACTTGTTGCTCCATAAAGTAATGGTGATTAAATTTCCACAATGAAGTAACTTACTAGGAGTTGATGGAGTAGGTCTTTTGATTATTACAGGAGGATTATATCAGGCACGAGGCCATTTTTCTGCTTGTTGTGCCTCATCATCCCCATATTGGGAATCCAGTGAGTCAGTCCTAGATGAGGAATCCGGCGAATCAACTTCAGGTGGGGAAGCATCACCATCACGAGGAAGGGTTTCTTTCTCTACATTTATCTTCCTTTTCCCCACCTGATAAAGTGGGTGATTCAGCCCCCTCCAGGGTATGATGCTATCCATTTCTCGGCATACCATGTAGTCAAGTTATTTTCTACTTTATCAACTAGTAGATCAAACACTTCCCCAGTCTTCTCCTTAGATGTCAGAAACCATAGTTGCTGGGCAACCATCGAATGTTTCTCTGACCTGACATGCACAGGGGGAGATACAACAGTCTACTGCAAACACCTGAATTGACGTGCAAATATGTATGGAGCATAGGCCTCACATAAAATCTCTTCATCAATCCGGCTGGCCAGTACAACATCCTTGTAGGCTAGCATGTATACCCTTAATTCCAGACTGGTTGTTCCATTATAGAAAAACCGCCCGATTTGCGGATTTCCATAACGAAATAAATTTAATTCCTTAGGCATACTCAGCCTCACCTTCATGTCATAGGAATTAAGAGCTAGCAGAGCAATTCCAGAGATTGCCTACACTGATGGCCTAAAAGAACCTCTAGGAACATGTACTCTATTCTGTACATTATATGCTATGATGTGAGTGGCGATCCATCCCCACAAAACTTGGAATGGTCCCACTATTCTAAAAGGATAATTACCCATGAAAACATAGAGTACAGTCATGTGAATCTTTGCTAAAATGGGGTAGCCAACGTAACCATTTTTCCTTCATCCGACTTGGCTGCAACAACGAAGGTCCCTGGCCTGACGCCTCCTTTTGAGTCCCTAACTGGAAAAAGATAAACACTGAGCCACAAGGCCAAGAAGCCCGCTATACGAGTATTCTTTGGGATTCTATGATTCACTTCGTATCCCCACTTATCAAATTATCCTACTTCTAGAGTCAGCCAGAATGTGCCTGGATCACCCCTATTCTGTATTTTGGGGCCGGTGGTAGGACGAGTGGGCCCCTTCTCCTTGGGCCCCTTCCCCTTCGATCCCTTCTCCTTTTATCCCTTATCCTTCAGCTCCTTCTCCTGCTTCTTGGTAAGAAACATATTCATCCACTCCTCTGGATGAATATCCTTTCTAGAATGAGTTAAGGAGGTCTCTAGACACTTGATCTTGTGGAATATTTTCAATAATTCCCAAGGTAAAGCCTGAGTCTTCTCCGAATCATTCCAAGTCGCCTTGTGGGGGATGAATTCATTATACATATCACCCAAAATTGGATCCCTTGAGATCTTGTGGACATCCAATAGACTGATTCCTAATTCTCCATGAGTCAAATGGAAAGAATTGGTTTCTGGGCTCCAATGTCTTAGTATATCCAACACAAAGTTATCATGCCTATAAACATATGTTTTTCCAGCCCAGAGGGCTTTATATATTGCAACTCCTTTCAAATCCTTGACAAACTCTACACAGCTTTGCCTCACCCAGTATGCCCACATTCAAGTTGGCTTCACACCTCCTCCAGGTTGAAAGTCCCAAATTCTCTTCCAGCCTTTGGATTGATCCATCTGAGAGTTTTAGATGATTGAGGGATAACAATGTGGTTACAGCTCAGGCTTGTGAGGTTTCAGATCTAAGGTACATAGGCTATGATGCATTATGTAGGCCTTCTCCACTGTTCCAGCATTTACAAATATTCCTCCACTTGAGATATTTTCTGAAGAAAAATTGGTGTAATTCTGAAACCAAGACTTTGGGAGATAATTCTTTGCCTTTGGAATGGTAACTTCTCGCCGATGACCATAGCCATACAAAGGCAGATAAATGCATTATGGGAAATCAAGATGATACTTCTTCAGGTACTTGGCCAAATACGGGATAGTGCTGTCACATAATATATATAAATCATGGCCAATGATACTCATCATATCATCAATTCGCTTGCTAGCCATTTCATCAGCCGTTTTGATTCTCTTGGGATCCATTGAATCTGCACAAAAGTTGAATAAATTAACTCTAAAATGGGTTGATTTTTCATAAATTTTTTGAATAAATTAGAAAAAATGGCTAAGGCATTAAGGCACGCAAGTCTAATTTTGGCGCGCAAGTATCAGTGTGTCGCGCAAGTTTTTGGCACGCAGGTATCACTGTACAAGTTAAAATACCCCTGCAGCAGCACGATAGAAAAGAAAGAGTGGAAAAAAGAGCAACCTCTACGGCCAAGGCAACGTGCGTGGCGAGAGCTCGAAGGTTTGAAATTCGGGTACTTTGCGCTAGAATGACCGCATATATAGAGTCCAGGCCTCAACCCTGCGTGCCTAAAGCCAGCACGCTCAACCCTTGCACACCGGCGTCTGCGCGCTCAACACTTGCACTTCGCATGTTCCTTGATTTTTCTTCTTTACCTCAATTCACATCCTCATTTCTTTCAGATCTAACTCTGAGGGGGGACTCTTGTTGATTCTCCTTTCCATCACAGAGTCTAAATGAAGGAAAAGGGAAATACCATGAACCCAAAGTGATTCATACTTTGAAGAAACATAAAAAATTGACAAATTCATGAACAAAGATTCATTTTCACTTGGGTCGCTCAAGTTCCACCCAAGTTGTTCAAGTATACTTGCGTGCCATCCAAATTGTTGCACAGGTGACTTGGGTTCCCTCTTTGAATTTCGCCAAGGGTCTTCACCAGCCTATAAATACCCCCAGTGGGCCCCCCATTTAAGAGAAAAAAATTCTAGAAACTCAGATTTGAGCTCCCAGTGCCCTAGACTCTTCTCGAAGCTTCCGAACACTTCTAAGGTAATTTCTTACCTAGAACAGAAGATCTAAATAGGCGGAGTAAGGCCTAACTGTGGAAACTCATCAAAACTTGCGCGCCTAAGTTGCCATCCCTTAAGGGAAAAGGCCACACCTGCGCGCCGCCTTACCCTGTCAAAAGAACTTGAATGCCACTCTTCTAGAAGCCCCTAGGGATAATACTAAGGGATTGAGCGAATTATCACCCAAGTATTACCTTAAGGGTTGACCGTCGCACAAGTACCCATGTGTCACGTAGGTACACCTACGCGACTAGGACTTACGCGCCCACACAGGACTTGCACGCCCCTCTCTTTTTGGGTTACCTTCCTGCCCATTTCACCTCTTTTATGCCTATCCACCTCTCTTATTCAAGATTAAGCCTTCAAAACCCTCTTTAAAGACATTTTCTTCGGCATGGTTCCCTTGCTGTCTTCCTTATCTAAAAGGAATTCTGTGGAACATCTCTCAAAATCTAGTGATTTACATATCTTTATGTCACTAAGGTTAGAGATTTCATTCATTCAACCTCATCCTTTAAGATGAGAGAATCCTTAACTTGGGCCTCCTTTTTAGGAATAAGTCCCAGTCCAAGTTCTCATTAATTTGGGCATCCTCCTTATGAATAAGCCCCAAGTCCCCTAATTTGGGCATCCTCCTTAAGAGTAAGCCCCAGTCATATTTTCCCAAATCTGGGCTTCCTTTTCCGGAGTAAGCCTCAGTCCCAAAGTTCCCAAATCTGGGAATCCTCCTCAGGAGTAATCCCCAACCATAATTCCCTTAACCTGGGCTTCCTTTTCAGGAGTAATCCTCAGTCTCAAAATCTACAAATGTGGGCATCCTCCTTAGGAGTAAGCCCCAAGTCCCTTAATTTCTCTTAACCTGTCTTAATTTACTTTTGATATGGGCTTCCTTCTCAGGAATAAAATCCTATCATAAGTCCCTCCTAATTTGGACATATTCCTCAGGATTAAGCCCCAAGTTAGAGTATCCAAATCTCCATAAAAGCACATATACCTTTATGGACCCCGTTCCCAGACTTCTTCTTTGAAATAAGTCCTGATCTCTATCTATTTGGGAAGTCATACATACATAAGACCCACACCATTTCTTATGATTGCATCTTTCATGGCACAATTGTCTGGTTTTACCAATACCTCTTGTTTCTCACACCGAGCATGACTCACGTGAGATTAGAGTGTAAAAGTAATTATGACTTCTTTCTTTGGGCCATCAATCATGCATAAGCATCATACTCCCTTAATCGAACTACATGGGTTCTGATTCCTTTTCTAAATAAAGGATACCTAGGTAGCCCATCTGTGGGTACGATCCCAACTCTGAAATAATATTTGTCCTTCTGAATGACAATAGACTTCAAGTGCCCCACTGAGTGGCTTTAAAACAAGTATGGTCATCATAATGACCAAGAGAATTTTATATAATGTATTAAAGGATACCATTGACTAAGAATCTCTAACAAATACAGATGATTCTCTATCGATGAAGAACCTCGAATACATAAAAAAGATTCTTTAAATTTTCTACATATCAATCATTCATTGTCAGATTTAAGGAAAGCTCATTATATACATGGTAATTTAATAAGGATTCACGAACATAACTTAAATCTATAAAGGGAGTCCCGGAGTAGACAATAATTTTCCTCAAAAAGGTGTGATGAGTCCGACCTCCCATCCTCTCGACCAATGAAAATTCTTAAGTCTCATTGGTTCATAACTAATGAGCACCTACCTTTGGAAAGTAGGTCCAAAATTGATATAGAATCATTGGATGTTTCCGCTTCTACGAAAAAACCCGTTAGAAATCGCTTGGAATGTTTGAATCTTAAACCAACAAGGTCATTCCCAATTCTAGAGGAAACACCATCTTTATAATGGTCTATTAAAATGGAGATGAAAAAAAAATTACACTACTACGTGGAGACGATAAGTAATATGTACACACGAGCGATATTTTCATTTTCCATAGGATGGAAAACATATAAATAAGGTCTTACCATATTAAATAAAATAATTCAGTATATTTAAGACACTAAATTCATGATTTTTTAATGAACACCATATATTTAGATGAGTTATAATAATAAATGAAATTGAAAACACTCGGTTAAGTGTTATACCTCTTTGTTGAGAACCCACTTTCGATTACACCTTAATCATTGAAAGAGGGTATTTTGGAAATAAAAGAAGCTATAGGATGTGTTTAATGAATATGGTATGATATTTTGATAGTTATTTTCTAAGATAGTAGAATCAATGTGGTGTAATGAAAAGAGAAAATGAATTTCCTTTTATAAGGGTGGTAAACAACAGTCTTGGAATTACAAAAAAGATTAAATTATAATTAAGTCTTTCTCAATGAAAATGATTCTAGGTGGACCTAGATTAAATGTAAATGGGGTTGAGGTCAAAATTCCAAAATCCAATGATATATAGATTGGTTTTGGTGTCTTTTTAAACCTTATATTTTGGTGTAACCCCTAGTTCATCCAATTTCTACCTTAACCAAGGTAACCCATCTTTTTTTTATATTAAAGGATTATAATTTTACTTAGAAGGTAAAAATTGAATGATAAATGTAAAATAGATGAAAATTTTGACCAAATATTATCCATATTTTTAGATTTTATTATTATTATAATTAATTTAATAAAATATTAATCTCATAAAATATCATTATTGTAGTTTTGACACTATTCAATTAATTTGAATTTAAAGACATCAAGAATAATATGATATTCCTATATAACCATTTAAAAAACTATAATATGTAATATATATCTAAAAAATTCATGGAACTCAATAATTCACCCAATTAGTTTTAATTTTAATATTTTTAAAATAATTTAATATTTTTTTATTAATTGATTATTTATTCTTTTACCATAATGTTGTCATTTAAGCTAATTATTCAATCACTGAAAATTAAAAATAAATTCCCATGATAAAAAACATTATTCATATTTCAAAGAAACATTTAAAATAAAAGATAACCACTATTTATCCTTATGAGTTTTTTTAAATATTAATGTCTAGAGAGTGACTTTTTATATTTATTATTTTTATAAATTAATACAAAGTTCATATTCAATGAAATATGGAATCATGTTTACATATATTATAGAATTGGATGAAAACAGGTGAAATACAGTAATATAATTGTATATATTAAATTTTTATATTATTATTAAAGCCTTATCCCAATGTTTTATCCCTATTTTACCAGTTTTACCCTTATTGAAGTGATGAACATTTACCGTGATTACAATTCATATTGCCCAAAAATAAAATATATATTTTTGAAAAATTTGATCTTCTTAATTCCAAATATATGATAAATTTTTCTAAATTAAATTTCAATAATTTTTTGAAATTAATTTTAAAGTAAGTGTGCAAAATATGACAAAATTTGTTTTTTAGAAAAATACTTTTATATTTGAAAAAATGGATATATATTATTTTGTTAGGCCATAAAAAAATATCAGATGAATGTTAAAAAATTTGAATGAATATATAATATATATATATATATATTTCATTAAAAATCATTCACCAATATTAATTAATTTAAACCATTTAAATAAAAACAAATTTCCTTTTTAAAAATAGTTTTTTTCATAAAAAAACACATATTTTACTTTCAATTGATTTTTATTTTCATTTATAATAATTTTATTACCAGTGAATACATTTTATAAATGTTTAATCCATAATTGTTTTATAATATAGTAAGTCCTATTCATTCCCACCAACCCAACTTTTAGGTGATAACTGTCACAATAGATATTAAATTAATAATATATCATGGTTCATTTAAAATAGGTGTTTCATGTAAAGAATGTTATCAAGGGAATAAAATTTATTTATAGAGTAGAATAACATTTAATATTGGGGTGTTACACTAAGATAATGACTAATAGAATATATAATATAACCCCATATATCATACTTACCCACCTCCAAGAGTAAGAAGTATGATCTCTTCTTCCGGCACTACATAGTCCATAGGAATTGTCTGGGTCTCCCTAGAATTGAACCTTTAGGAAGATTCAAGAATATTTCAAACCATTCATTGAATCTACATATTCGGTAATGAGTTTGTTTCACTTCCCCACTACATGACATCTAAAAATGATTTTGAAATCATTGGAACCTATTCTTTGTCCTCACAAATGTTCACTTTTGGGATAAATTACTCATACATCTTCCCCAGTTAAGGATATTGTGGTAGTAGTCGTACAAGATGATTTTGCCTCCTTGTGAGGAAGATGAAATGAGTTATTCACTGAAACCACTTTATCAACAGCTCTAATATGATGTTTGTTTGATGATAAATATAGATCTAGAAAGTCTACATTTCTTTATAAAGACTAGTAATTGGGATATCCTCCTTTAAATCATCACGTCACTAGCATACCCAATATGTCCATTACTATTCATTAGTGAAATTTTCACCCTAGAGAAAATCCCACCCCTCTCTCCTGCCAAGAAGGAAATATTTCAAGAAACCATTGAAGATTAATTCTTATAGAGGAGGAGACGTCTCCATAATTTGATCTTCCTGATTGATAGTTTTTATAAGATTCAAAAGAGTTCACTATGATTGAGGATAAGTTCTTCATATACAGACTAACCACATCCATGTTTCACTTGTAAAACAAAAGATAGATTATGAACCACAAGCTTTAGGAATCAAGGTCACCATTCGGGATCGAAATGTAATACCTTGACCTGAAGTTGTATAGTGGAAGACTATGATAGAGTGGATATTATTTATGATCTTTTATTAAATATCAGAGAGACTATCTTTCTCATACATAGTTCATAAGCTCTCTAGGATATGTTTGTTCTCTGTGATCACCATTCTATTTTCTGAACATAAACATCCAACTCAAATGATTTAGGAAAAAAATTTAATCATGGTTCATGAAGGTTTGGATTCATAAAACCTGGGGCATCACTAAATATACTCCTCATGGAAGTCTCTTTATAAAAAAATATAGGTGAATAGAATAATATTATGGAAATATGGTTGTGGAAGAAATTGGTATCATGAGCATCAATGATATTGATCATAAACCACTCTTGAAATTCAAAGTTACATGATATTATAGAGAGAATCTTATCCTTTATGAACAAATAAGACCCCCTGTTGGCACCAAAATGGGAGAAGAAGATGAAGAAATGAAAAACCTCAAGGGGCTGTCGTACGGAGACTATTCGCAGAGTCCCAATCGCACCTCGCCCACCGCGGAGCAAGGAGGCGGGATGCACCTTGAATGGATTTGACGTTCCCGAGACCGTCACGGAGCAAGGTGGTGGTAACACTCTATGAGCACCGTTGACATTCACGAGCCCATCACGAAGCAAGTAGGCGGTAACACTCCGTAATCGCCCTCGATGTTTGCGAGCCCACCACGGAGCAAGGAGGTGGGACACTCTGCGACCGCATTTGACGTTCGTGATCCCACCGTGGAGCAAGCTCCGTCTTCGCGCCGAGAGATCTCTGCTAAGCAGTGCCTCTCCATTATAAATATTGTCCTCCCCCCCAAGTTCTGAGCATAGATCATCCGACCTTTCAACTTCCTAGCTCCCAAATCATGAAGAGCCTTCTGCTCTATGAACCATGAGTTGTGCGAGGTACTTCTTCTCTACGAAGTGCCTCCCATTTGCCTTCTTTTAACCCCATCTTCAAAGAGGGATGCCTTTCGTGGAGACTAAGGGCCTCCACAAATGAAGGGGATCCCCAAGGGGACCTGGGTCGTCACAGAGCATTTATTCTTCGCAAAACATCCTACATGTACACGTGATATACATGCTTAGGCAGGGTCACTGTACTTCGCGAAGCACATTGCTTCACGATACCTTGCTTCGCGAGGCACATTTGTTTCACAAGGAATTTATCCATGAATGACTTTCCACTTAGCGAAGAACCTTCTATATGCACCGCTGACCTATGCTTAGGCCAAGGCACCCCACTTCGCGAAGCACACCCCTTCGCAAGTACCCTCCGCCACACGGAGCAGCAGAGTTTCACAAGGACCATGCCTATGAACCCCTCTGCTTTGAAATTCCTTTTCCTATGTGACCCTCCCAGTTTTCACGATGTGATTACAATGTCCCTTGGATGATACTTCCCATTGCAATGCTTTGCCTCATTCTTCTTCGCATAGGCACGCTAATGACTATTGCTTCTTCGCGTAGCCATGCTAACGTAGACCCCCCAATGGTTCTCTCCATAACACCGCCTAGCCACGGCATTGCCTATCCCTTCTCTTCACCAAGGAGTAGAGGATACCAGTTATGTAAGTCCTAGGGGTGTAAAGCAAACCCACATCATCTGCGCTGCAGGACGTTAAACTGCCAAGCACCATCATCCACAGCACATGACGTTAAACTGTGGCCTCGCCCCGTGCCTCGCACGTGGGGTTCCCCCACCTTTGACATTCTCCATGCCCACTAGTCTCCACGAGGATGAGATCTTCCATCATAGGGGATGATATCCTTTTTATTGGAGTGGAGTTTTTCCTCGGGGAAAGGGCGACCATCTCAGTGCAATCCCCTAGCTTTTCTTACAGGAGGTAGTGTCCCTGCTCCTCCTTTCTTCTTCGATCCCAAGGACTATGGGGAGGGGGAAATGGACACCAGACCCCTCCTTTATTTGGTACTAAGTCCCTCTCCCACTAGGATTTTTCATCATCGGGCCTCCATCCTGGAGTAAGTCCCAACCTCTTCGGGATGCTAACCACGCATAAGCCCATGTTTCCTCTTTGGGTAGCGATCATGTGTAAGCCCTACTTCACATCTCGTGGACGCACCTTTGGCGACATGATCATCAGGTCTCTGTTGCCTCTTGTTTCTCACACCGTGCATGACTCACATGGGATTAGAGTAAGCACTGACCACGACATCCTCCTTGGGAATCCTAGAGTGTAAGCCCCACACCACAACCTGAACTACAAGGTCTTTGATCCTTGCTAAGGCATGGTACGTAGGAAGCATCCAAGAGGTTCAAGCCCACCACACATTGGTCGCTCCGACCTCCTTCATGTCGGTTCACCAAAACCTTTGGCAGCCTAGATTGTAAGCACTACACTGCCACCTGAACTATGAGGTCTTTGATCCTTGATAAGGTAAGGTATGTAGGAAGCCTCCACGAGGTTCAATCCCACCACCCATTGGTCGCTCCAACCCCCTTCATGTCGGTTCACCAACACCTTGGGAAACCTAGATTATAATCCCCACACTCCCACCTGAACTACGAGGTCTATGGTCCTTTCTAAGGAAAGGTACGTAGGAAGCCTCCATGAGGTTCAAGCCCACCACCCATGGGACCCCAGGTCCTTCTTCATGCCGGTTCACCGACCCACCTGAACTATGAGGTCTTTGATCCTTGATAAGGCAAGGTACATAGGAAGCATCCATGAGCTTTAAACCCACCACCCATGGGACCCGAGGTCCTCCTTCACCGCATTTCACCGAACCACCTGAACTAAATGGTCTTTTATCCATTCCAAGGCAAGGTACGTAGGAAGCCTCCTTGAGGTTCAACCCCAACACCCCATTGGTTTCGACCACCTTCACGTCGGTTCCCACCCACACCTGAACTATGTGGTCTTTGATCATTTCCAATGAAAGGAACGTAGGAATCCTCCCTGAGGTTCAAGCCCTCTATCTATCTGGGCCCCAAGTTCTCTTTCACATCGGTTCACCCCCGACCCGACTGACGTTAAACTGTGGACCTCTTTCCACAGTAAGTCGTTTCCACTCCATTCAGTGGGAAGCCGTTGTCACTCCATTCAGCGGCAAGCCGTTGTCACTCTTTTAGCAGTAATCCATTATCACTCCATTCAGCGGTAAGATATTGTCACTCCTTTCAGCGGTGAGCCGTTGGAACCCCAATCGGCGGTAATCCATCGTTAGATGAACTACGTAGACTTTGATTCCCTGCCACGGGGATACGTAAGAAGCCTCTTTGAGGATCAAGCCCAAACTATCGTCATCCTCATGGCGATTCCATCCCATTCACCATTTACTTCATCAACCGCTCTATCATCCATATTGATTCGTACCCAGGACACCACATCCCAGTGGGATCTTGCCGCCTCATACCCCATTCCACTCAATAGTAACCAGGAGGTCAACCACATATTGGCCCCAACACTAGTGTTCCCTATAGGGTCCAAACTCATCTCATCCACTCTAATCAGTGATCTGATCAGTCTGATCCATCTTCACTGGATGTTAAACTTGCAGCATACCCTGTGTTAAACATGGTAAGATGAGGAAAAACTCATATACATTCCCATTACATATGATTCCCCATGTTCAAAGTGGGATGTCTTGGGCTTCTACACCCTCGAGAAGCCCTACAATAAGGGATAGAAGACAGAGACGCCAATGTCCCTGTGCCCAGACACGCCAGTGATGCCCAAAATGACTACTCCCCTGAATGAAGGTTGCTGCCATGACTGGACCCCTTGGAATGTCCCGACAGAAGCAGTGTAATTAACTGGTGTCCTTGAACATATGGCGCTAGGAAGAGTTTCACAAACAACTTATTATGTCTATACGGGAGACCCGGACTAGGAGAAGTGTTTCGAGGAGGAATCTATGGAAGGAAGAACCAACATCCCACCATCCCATTTAGATCAAGGAGAAAACTTCCATGAATAAGTGACGGATGCCTCCTGACTTTGAAAAGTGGGAATGTGGGGCAACAGACAGTGTCACCATCCCCCCAAAAAAGACAGATGCGCACACCCTGGTGAAAGCATCGTAAACATAAATGGTGAACCCGATGTGAAGTTCTTCTCCTCAATATGGAGATTAGTAGTAATTGAGGAATCAATGGATTGATGTGTCACTGAAACTAGTTATCTGGCACCTGGTCCCACCATGAAAATAGCAGGCCTGGCGTGAAACTCACCAGAAGTTGGGGTAGTAGAACGTTGGACCTCCTGTTCTGCGACGTTGTCAGTGTGGATCCCTCTTACTGACCATGGAATATAGGATTGAACTGGGGCATTGGTCATCGATTCATTTTTCTTTCAGCAATGAAGAGTTAATCTCCCTGCTCTCAAGAATCAAGCTGGTGCTCTAGGGACACGATCACCGCCTGCACATCAACACCGGGGTAGGGGCAGCACCCACACAACCGTTCCACATGGATTCACCTCTTCCACAACGGACTCTAAATCTAAGACCATGGGGGCACCCATGCCACCTCTCCCCATCTGAGGTCATCCAAAGAAGGGTGATCAATGACCTCATGCTCCGTTATGAGGAGGAGGGCATAATCCCGACCCAGGATATCGCATGCCTGGATCTGGAGGTGTCTGCGCCTCATCGCCAACACCACCCCCGAGGGCCACGTAGGGAGCCATTTCTCCCCACCTCGACAACAAACGTTTCGGGAGCCTTTCCCAGGAACACTTTGATGATTACCTGCCCTACGCAGATGAGGTAAGTGACATCCTACCCAGGATATGACCTTCCTGGATCTGGAGGTGTCTGCGCCTCATCTCCCACACTGCCCCTGAGGGCCACGTAGGGAGCCATAGATCCCCATCCCGACATACAAACGTTTCAGGAGCCTTTCCCTGGAACACTTCGATGATTCCCTTCCCTACACAGATGAGGTAAGTGACATCCGACCCAGCCCGGTTAGAGTACCATTCCAAGGGCTCCCAGTGAGGAATCCCACCCAGCCATGTTAGCGCTGCCACCTAGTCTTGATGGAAGAGGAGAAGGTAAGCTACATAACTGCACCACTGGCCCTAGTTTGTTCGACCCGATGTTAGCGTCGAGCTCTAGCTGAGGAGGGCGCCTACCAAGGGGCATCAATGTCGGCAGCTACTATGGCCCGAACTACCGCTAACACATATTCTCAGTTTCCTTCATACACAGATCAGGGGAACTTATACGTTTGGCCAGGATTGAGGCCACAACTTCCCCATGAGAAGGCTGGGTTGACTCTATTGGTCACCGACATGAGAAGTGGTCACCCAAGATAACCTTCAGTAGTGTCACCCAGTACGAAGATCCTCCCTGTACCACTACCATAGAGAACACAAGCCTTCCCCTCTTCGAGGCTCGGCATGGAGGTCTGCCCCATGCCACCCTCAATTAGAATGAAGGTCTTCCCCGCAGTGGTGATACTTGGCAAGGAAGCCTCTCCCGTGCCCATTAAACTGCGTATCGAGTCATTCCTCCTACCCCCGACCGTCAGGGTAGGGAAATTGCTCATATGGTATATCTTCAATGTGGGGATAATACCAATGTCCTCTCAGTATCTAGTTAAGGTCCTCCTTGCCTCAGAAACCAGAGGGATGAGGGCCAGCCTCACTCCCCCCACACCTTGCACGGAGGTCCTACTTGTGTTCAGCCAGACTGGTACAAGTACCCTCATCATATTGAGGTCGCCAGGTAAAACAAGCATGGAGGTCCTCTCCATGCTTCTTCCAGTTCCAACGAAGGTCTTGACCGCTCCAGTGCTACCCATAAAGGTCCTCCCCATGTCCCCTTTGTCATATGTCCGGGTGCTCCTCACACCCCGGCTTCCTCGGGTAGACACCCTCTTGGCCCCAACACCAGTACGACGAAGTACCCCAGGTCAAAAAATTTCCCTATCCCGAGGATCCACCCTGGGGTAGGAAGGCAGGTCATCGCCTCCATAAGAATAATTCTGAGAAGGTCCGAATAGAGATCAGACCAGTCCGCTTCTCAGGCTCTAAGGTGGAATACCACTCAGCGTGGGAACCCTACTCTCGCTCATTCGAGTCAAGGGCTGGGGCAGGGACAAGGCGCATCGGCCTAGTCCTCCTAGAATGCGAGGTCCATCAGATTTCCACCTCCCTCCATAGTTATATCTAGGAGGATGAAAATTTGGCAACCCCGTGGGTTATGGTCATGCAATCACCTCCATCGTCACCAGAAGCGCTATCTACCTCGACATGAGATCGTAGAGAACTATTCTGGGGACTGATGGTGGGTGAGAAACATTGCGACCTATCACTAGTAGCCCTAGCCCCTGATCCAGAAACGTAGGATGTCAGCCCATCTTATCACAACATAACGACTAGATGGCTACACTCTTCAAAGGACAGCTCGAGATTTGTTGGCCAGTCAGCCCGCTCGCCGTACTCTCCACCGACCAACCTACCATCCCAGCGGTCTGCCTCAGTACTGCTGCCAGTTCCTCATCCACCCCCAGTTGAAAAGTGGGGAAATCAAGGTCCAGTCCTTGAATCTGAGCTGAGGAGATTCTAGAACATCCTTACAGTGGACCACTTCCCTGAGAAGTTCTGGTTTGTGGCAGAACCGAATTTCTACATACTGGAATCCCCCACCCCTGATGAAGTTGAATGTTTCCACCAAAACCTATTGTCAATGCACATTCATATTCATCATCGATTAGTGGTTTATCCCAGGAGGCAAGAACACCTTGAAGAAATTGGAAAACAATGTCGTCTGGTTGATCTGGTTGAGCTCTCTGTGGCCCAGCGCCCCGTGTCACCAGGCCGCCGTAAGGCCCTCCGACAACAATGCGTTTAGAGTTTCAAGGTACTCTGAAAAATTATCAAGGAGGCTACCCCCACATGAAAATCCGTGGATGGGGGCATTATGCTACCCTTCTCTTCATTCCTATCCTATGGCAGCCCGAATTGCTTGGCGATATCGAGGACATGCCCCCAGGAAGGGTCACAGTCAACATGGCCGACATAGTGAATGAGGAGGAAGTGCTGGAGCTTCTCAATGGAGACTTGCCCCCCCCCCCCACCCCCGAGGGTGTTCCACCACTATTATACCCATCAAGAAGGATTACTCATCAGCAGAGGAACCTACTTGGTCTCCCTGCGACCACCTAGGCACTGGTACTCAGCTGGAATTCTGGTAAGGGAAAAGATCACGTCAGAGCTGCTAAACACTCCGAACCATCCGCCTCAATGAAAAAGATAGAGGAGGACCCTGAGAAGGCCATGTTGTGCCAAAAATTTGCTGAGAAGAAGATTTTTGTCAATGAACTCTTGGTTGAACGCATTGTAGAGTGACAACCCCACTACAACAATCCTAGGCTAGTACAGCAGTTCCCGGAACAACTTCCCCTTAGCGAGCTGCCCCAATGCAACCCTGATCATGTTGCTCCCACAGATAGGGCTAAATCCAAAGCTCATAGAAATAGGGCGTGGTATGTATTTCCAAACCCACCTGAACGGTGCGAAAATCCAAGGAATCTGGCCTGGGTTCCCCCAGCATCCCCACAAGTCACTCCACCAGCCGCTCCATGAGCCGCTGAGCCTGTTTACCGAGTTGAAGAACCCGCCAACGTGCTCGTAGTTAGAGATACCCTTCAAGACAAGGACTCCTGCCCAGATGATCCCATGGCGGTGCTCATAGCCCACCTTGAGGCATTAGAAACACAACAGGTGGCAATCCCATCTGATGGTAATCCATATCCATCATGTGTGGATGATATGCTGGCACCTATGAAATTTGGGGATCCCACCTTCTCCTACTTTAACAGGACAGGGACCCACCGTAGCACCTGGAAAACATCAACTCAAGGTGTGGGCCCATGTTAGGGACTCCAGCACAACATAAGGCTGCCAAGCTCCACTTTTTTGTTCAGACACTGGAGGGGCCGACATTCTTCTGGTACGGCCAGCTCCCCTTCGGATCCATAACCACCTGGGAGGACCTTCAAAGGAAATTCCTCTACCAGTTCAGCTCTATCACCCAGAAAAAGATCATCACATACCTCTTCAAGTGCAAACAAAGGCCCGATGACCGAGTCATGGACTTTATCGCCCGGTGGAAGGGTCTCACATACTCCCTTGAGATGCCACTGACTCAGAAAAAATTACTGACGATCTGCGTATGGAACTTCAAGACGGAACTGGTTCCTTCTCTGATCACCCAGAACTACCCTGTAGATTTCTGAGACTTCTCCGATAATGCCTAGCGTCTAGAAGAAGCCCCGCAACAGGCTATCTGGGCACATCCATTTCCCCCTGAAATTCCAGCAAGGAGGTCTTCCAAAGTCGATCACACCGCGGTGGCCCAAATAGAATCCCCAAGGCAACTAGAATTTCTACCAGTGGACCCAACCCCATAGCCTCACAGAGGCCCTCTACCTTAAGTGTAGCCTCTAAATTAGCAGTGTCCACCTCAGAATGGGCAGGTGCCCCCACGGAATGCACCTCCACCGCCCAGGCGGGACAACCAGTCTCCGCCTCCTCGATCGGCCCCTCCCGCTCCTCATCAGGGCCAGGCTCCAAGGGCCCCTTTTCTAGAAATAATAAACTGGACTTGTAATTTCAATGAGAATCAGGTCCCCAACTATTTCAAAAGTGCCTTGGAATAGGGGATCGTGCATTTTCCTGAGTGTAGAAGGCCATAAGAGGTGAACCTCATTGATCACCCCATCTGCTGACCCTATCATCGGATCATGCGGTACACCCTCAAGGAGTGCTATGTGTGTAAATACTGGATTCAAGACCAGGTCGATAAAAACATAATCAGGCAAGGCCCGGCTCGGGCACAAGTGGCGGGTGTCTTTGTAAGGCCAGACATCAGCAGTGACAGCGAAGGTGAGTGGCAGCAGGTTTCTAAGCATGGGTCCCAGAAGTATGATGACTGAATGGCTCGCAAAATGGTTGCTCATTCCCATGGTATCATTCTTGCATTCCTGAGTAATACTAAGCCTCCAGAAGCTTTGTCCACCACTTCTGCATCATCATCTCAGTCGGCCTCTTCCCATAATAGAAAGCATCAGTGACGCAAGGGAAAGAAACTCGACCCGCGAATGACATCATCGTCCTTCACTCTCAGAGACTTCATGCCCCCTGAGATTGGGATTCCCCCCAGAATCCACCCAGTGATGGATGAATCTTCATGTGATAGTCAATGGTATGCTTCGGTTAACACAGTGGAGTTGGTAAACCCCTATATTACTCCCGACGATGGGGAGTGCCAGGCAAACCTCCCCACCGTCCCAAGCCGACGCCAACATCAGCGGATCCGCGAACATATGGGTTGTCGAGGCATATTAGTTGGAACCTCTAGCTAGGCTATGCGTGCCACTGAGACCAGACAGTAGTCCCAGTGCAGAACTCAGCATTCACAACATTTTCATCCAGTGTTTTTAGGCCCGCCTCCACCACCGTTTGTGCTACTAGATCAGGTAGAGCTACCTCGACCATGCCACGACCAGCCTCACCCTACTAAAGGCCTATATCAGTCTTCCGAGGATCATCTGGTAGCTACTATCCGGGCATTGACTAGTGAACAACAAGACATTCCCAGCACCAGCCAGCCGCCGATCCAGTCGGTAGGGCCCACCATGCCTCTTATCACAGAGTGGACTCCTACAAGAAGAAGTTCACACCTAGCGCAGAAATATGATGTCCTAAAAAACATTTTCTGAATATTATCATGGATTTATATTCTAAAAAATATTCTATTGTTGTCAGATATTCACGAGGCCCTCGCTGAGGCTTTAAGAAGCCCCCTCCTGTTTGAGACGGTGGTAGTAGCTGTAGAAGATTTTCATGCTGAAACATTTGAGAAGGCTGAATGCCAGGCCATCTTTTTGTTCTCTGGAGAGGATGAAGGATCTCCCTTACAGGGGCACATCGTTCCACTTTACATCACTAGCCAATTTAACGTCATGGAGGTTTGATGCTATCTCGTTGACACAGGCTCTAGGATTACCCTTATCCCAATGGAGACATTGCAGAAGATGGGGTTATCTGAAGATGAACTGACTCCCTCCTATTTAAGAATCCAGGGATAAGACAAGACAGAGAAGACCCCAGTCAATACGATCTATTTGAAGACCCAATTCGGTGTCTTAGTTACCAACACCGAGTTTATGTTTGTCTCCTAGGACACCACGTACAATTCATTGATGGGTAGACCATGGCTCCACCTGCACGTGGAAGTCCCCTCATCGTATCACCAGTGCCACAAGTACTCCCTTAATGGTTGAGTAGGTGTACTCCAAGGTGATGCATCTACTTTAGCCTCCTATGAATCTCGCTACCTAGATGAAAACTATTACAAGAGAAAGGAAAAACAGATTTAGGAAAGTGAGGTTGAGCCCGCCATGGTTGCAACTGACCCCTCGGTAGGTCCGGATGACGCCTACATCTTCCTGATCAATCGGTTGGAGGCCACAACCCCCAACACGGGGCAATGTTTTGTTGTCTCTAGTACAAGAGGGAATCATATTCCCAAGTCCAAGAGACAGAGGAAAATCACCTCGTACTCCTACACAGATCAGGATCAGGTGATCCTGGAGCCTCCTACCCTAGTACGGTGTTGGGATGTCTTCCCCATAACAACGACAGTATGTCATAGGTGTCTGTTTCACCGGGTTGGGATTAACCAGCTCAAGACAACGTGCCACCATTGCTTTGATATCATCAAGCGTAGCCCGTGGGCCGAAGGCCATATGGGATCAGATCAACTACCTTCATTTCTATGGTTTTAGCAGCACATGAATCTCCAAATATGTTGTCTACTGTTGTCCAAGCTGGTACCAGCCTCCCGTCAGGATCTACCAACCCATAGAAAAATTCTCCTACTGGTAATCCCTCCTCCGCAAGAAAAAAGAGGATCTAGGGGATGATCCCCCCTCCTTTGAAGAAGGAGTCTCCACCACGGTCGACGAACTGGTACAGGTGAACCTTGGTAGCGAGGCAAATCTGAGACCCACATTGATCAGTGCCCCCATGTCCCTTGAGGAGAAGTAGCGGTACATAGATTTCCTGAAGCAGTATCGTGATGTATTTTCCTAGAGCTATAACCAGATTCAAGGACTAGATCCTCAGGTAGCTGTCCACCACCTCAGTCTCCCTGCAAATCATCGCAGGTTCAAGCCAGCTCCCAGAAAGATGCATCCTTCTCACAGTTCCATAGTCGAGGCTATAGTTTACAAGATTATCAGATCCAACTTCACCAAGGAGGTACAGTATCCCAAGTGGCTAGCCAACATTGTGCAAGTTAAGAAGAAGAACAAATCGATCAGGGTCTGCATCGACTTCTGAGATCTCAACTGTCACTGTCCGAAGGATGATTTCCCCTTTCGGTGACCGAATTATTGATCGACGCTACGACTAGGTTCCAAGACCTCTCCTTCATGGATGGTTACTCTGGATACAACCAGATCCAAATGGCCCCAGAGGAAGAAGAGTCCATAGCTTTCAGGGAACCCCATGTTACTTTCTATTACCAGTTTATGCCCTTCGGCCTAAAGAATGTAGGTGCCACCTACCAGCGGGCTATGCGCTGCATATTCAGGCCAATCCTCAGGACATTAGTGGAATGCTATATGGAAGATCTAGTGGTCAAATTTTGCTAGTTCCAAGACCATATCAAGGACCTTGAGAAAGTTTTCAACATCCTCCATTCCTGCCACCTAAAGATGAACCCGTTGAAGTGTGCCTTCAGGGTCACCTCTGGGAAGTTCCTTGGATTTTTTGTCTGGTACCGGGGCATCGAGATCGACCTAGAGAAGATCAATGCCATTATCTAGATGCCTCCCATGATAAATATTCGGGAGCTTCGAGGTTTCCAAGGCCACTTAGCCTACATACACCGATTCATTGCGAATCTGTCTGGAAAGTGTAATCCATTTTCTTAGCTCATGAAGAAAGGATTTTCCTATTAATGGGAAGAAGAGTGTTAGACCATATTCGAGTAAATCAAGTAGTATCTACTCCAATCTCCGGTCTTGATGCCACCCATCTCCAGAAAACCACTGATCCTATACGTGACTGCCCTGAAACAATATCTTGGTGCCCTTCTCACCCAGAAGAAAAATAAGGGGATAGAAAACATCCTCTACTATCTCAGTCGTATGCCTATCGATATAGAGACCAGATACTCCCTCATCGAAGGAAGCTGCCTTGCACTCATATTTTCCTTGCATAAGTTACGACATTACCTGAAGCACCATGAGGTATAGCTGGTGTCTCGGGTAGACCTGCTGAAGTACATTCTGAGCTACCCCATGTTGACCGGACGTCTACCATGGTGGGTGTTAATCCGCTAGCAGTTCGACATCAGGTTTGTCCCTCAGAAAGATATAAAGGGACAAGCATTGGCAGATTTTCTAGCTTCCCATCCAACCCCCGTGGACCAGTCCATGGACCTGGATTTTCCTGAGGAGGCAACCCTCTCGGTAGATCATTCCATCCCATGTTGGAATATGTGCTTTGATTGTGCTTCTTGGAGCCCCACTGGCTGGAAGCTCAATGATCTAAGGCCCAACAGAGTAGGCCTAGGTATTGTCTTTATTACCCCGGTGCAAGCCATTCTACCATACTCATTCCTATTGTCAGAAAGCTGCACCAACAATGAGGTAGAGTATCAGGATCTCATTACTAGCCTCAAGTTGTCCCTCAAGATTGATGTGCCCCATTTTCATGTGAAAGGGGATTCCTAACTAGTCATCATGAAAATCAACGGTGACTACGTCGTCAGAAATCCATATCTCGTACCATTTTTGGAGTGAACCCTCCAGCTAATGGCCTAGTTTCCATCTCGGCTGGAAGTTACTCATGTCCCTTGACCTAAGAATGGTCGATCTGATTCCCTGGCCAGCCTGGCTGCATCACTTACAGTACTCGAGCAGGATGATCTGATTATACACGTGGCACATCAAAGAGTCATTGCTCCCATCCCCCTAGATGATGATGATGGCGTATGAGTAAGCCATCTTACTATGAGGTCCTCTACATCGGGACCCCCAGGTTCCTCAGATGGAGTGGTTGAAGCGACCCCCCAACTGTAGATCCCCCTTTGTTGAGTATCTCCAAAATGGTTACCTCCCAACTGATGAGGCTAAGAGCAAGTGAATCTGACGCTGCACACTGTAGTTTACCCTCCAGAGTGGTCCCAGTCTTGAGAAGATCCTTTACAAGCGCGGGTTCGATGGTATTCACCTCCATTGCATCCTAGGAGTCGAGATTTATTAGGCCATGAAGGAGGTTCACACTGGTTCCTATGGGGCTCACTAGACTGGGCCTAAGCTGTCCCATCAGATCCGGAGGGTGGGGTACCTTTGACCCTCCATGATCCATGATTGCATCATGTTCTCCAAGAGATGTCACACGTGCCTAATTCATTCTAACTTATAGCATCAGCTGCCAGAACCTCTCCACTCCACCAAGTACTCTTGGTCATTCACAGTGTGGGGACTTGATCTTGTGGGACCATATCCACTGGCAACAGCTCACTAGTGCAGGTTCATCCTGACCACCACATATTTCTTTTCCATGTGGGAAGAAGCAGTTTCGCTCAAGGAGGTCAAGGCCTATTCTATCATTGACTTCATGAGATCCAACATCATTTACCATTTTGGATTCCCTCTTGCTGTCCTCACCATTAACGGGTACCAAATTCCCTGCATTTGAGTTGAAGAAGTTGTACGCCAAGTAAAAAAATCTGTTCTAACCATACCTCCCGCTACCACGGGAAAGAAAATGGGCAGATCGAGGCATTAAATAAGACTCTCTCTAACCTCTTGCAGAAAATGGTTGGTTAGAACAAGAAGAGTTAGCTGAAAAAATTCACCAACACCCTCTGGGCTTAACGGACGATGACTCGTAATTCTACCAAGGTGACCCTGTATTCCCTGGTGTATGGAGCTAAGGCCGCCCTTCCCATCAAGATCCAGCTGCCTTTGTTATGCACATTGGTCTATGATCAGTAGGCACCAGATAAGGTAGCAGAAATTTTTCTGGCTGAATTGGAAGAAATTGAAGAGAATTGGCTTTGTACCCTGCAAAATCTGGAAAGGCATCAGAATAAGATAGCTAGAGACTTCAACAAGAAGGTCAGCCTCCACTCTTTCCTGCAAGGTGACTTGGTATTGGCCCTCCAGACACCAATGATCCCTAGTATGAAACCACCCAAGTTGGAGCCCAAATGGTAAGGACCTTACATAATCCACAGGGTTTACCTCAATGAAGCATACACCCTGGTGACCATCGATGGTGAGCGTATAACTCCTCCCACCAATGCCATGTTTCACAAGTGATACTTTGCCTGAGCCAGAGGGTCCAACATGACCATAAACTGTCCAGTCCTACATGAATTTAAACTGTGTGTCATCCGGAATGACAATAAACTATGTTTTCAAGAACTACATGTGGCTTGATTACCATCCACATTGGATACGTAGGAACACTCAAGCATTTTCATCTTGGGCCCAGCCCCCAAACTCTTCTCTTTGACTACCCCCTGGGTATAGTTCTCTCGGAGGATCCTTACATGATATGGTGTAGGATTAATTAGGCCCACTCATGCTAGGATTATAACAGTCACACCATGTGCCTACTTCCCATTCTTCTGTCCTCCCAAGTCCTCACCACTTGTTGTTAAACTGCATGGCCTTCAAGAACTACGTACGACTTGATTCCCATCCTTATGAGATACGTAGGAATGCCCAGAAATTTTGTCTGTTGGCCTAGCCCAAATGACAGATTCTCCCCTCAGGTCAAGACATATGTTGTGGTGTAGGTTTTTGCCTCAATACACATCAATCTCATCTCGATTCCATCGTACGTCCCGCTCCCCAGAGGTGTCCGCCACTTTCACTGCCCTTCTTGACTTTAAAATGTATGGGTACAACTATGCTTCACCCAGTCCTTTGATTGGGACTCCATCATCCTTCACATCCAGTAGGGCCCCTGAACACCAGAGATTCTAGGACCAAGGGCTCTCATTCCACTTTGGGCCAAGGCCCTCAAGGATGTTGAGCAACAAACAGATACAAGTCCAACGTTGCGAATATGGTCAGCAGTCGATGCTCATGTTTTGTTCCCATTCCAGGTCACTATAAGGACGCCGTGTTTTGAACATGGTCAATAGATTTCCTTTTTAATCAAGACCACCCCATGATTTCCCAAACATTGAGTGCTATGGTTCATTTTACCCCATTGTATATCCAAGCGACGAACTCCCATCGGGCAATGCCAGCCACAAGACCCCTATATGGCAGGGAGAGCCGAATACGGCTCCTTGTTTTCCACATCAAGAACTACTCATGTGGGATTAAGAGCTGTGATGAGGTGGTAATCGTACAAGAGTTTGTATGGATACTATTGGTTGAGATGCTCGGCCTCAGGCCCCTTGGTCTTTTCCGCCCCTGGCCCTTTCTGGCCTCTGGCCCAAGTTCTCATTTAGGATTGTACGGTGTGGTATGGTATTATGTCCTCATTCACGTCGGGTTACTCACCGTGCCGTAAATATCTCCGAATGAGATACCTCATCCATACTCGTCCTCATTGCAAGTCGTTAAACTAAAAACTGGTTGGGCCTTTCCAACCGAGGCCCAGCCTCAGGCCCCCGATTTTTTCCGGACCCTTTGGCCTTCTCGGGCACCGACTCAAGCTCTTACCTGGAATTTTATGGTGTGTTATGGGATTATGTCCTCATTCACGTCGGGTTATTCACCATTCTATACACCTCCATTGTTTGGGGTATCTTACCCCTCTCTTTGTTCTCATTGCAAGACGTTAAACTGCAACCTGGTCGGGCCTTTCCAACCGATCCCCAGCCTCAGGCCGTCAGTTTTTATGGCCCCTTTTTCATTATCAGGCCCTGTCCCAATCACTTACCTAGAATTGTATGGTGTGGTATGGGATTATGTCGTCATTCTGGTCAGGTTATTCATTGTTCCGTAAAAATCCCTTGTTTGGGGTATCTTACCACTCTCTTCATCCTCACTACAAGATGTTAAACTACGAATTGACTGGGTCTTCCCATTTAAGGCCCAGCCTTAGGAATCTTGGCCTTTTTGGGCCCCCAGACCAGGCTCCTATTTAGGGTGGTACGATGTGGTATGGGATTATGTCCTCATTCACATCAGGTTAATCGTCGTGCCATACACCCCCCTCATTAGGGTATCTTACCCCTATGTGAGAGTCCAGAACAATGTATGGCTTGATTCCCATCCTAATGGGATACATAATACCACCCGAGCATGTCGTCTTCGGGTCCAGCCCCATCTTGGCCCCTTGGCCCGCATTCCCCCAGAGAGGGGAATATATAGTGTGGTATTGGATTATGCTCTCACTCAAGTCGGGTGTTGTAACAACTATGCCATTTACCTCCTCCTCCTGAGAGTTTTCCATCTCCTTGTTCTATCCTCATATTTTCAAATAGGACACTATCAAGATGACCGCCTCGGCCCACTTCAGTGATTCACCAATGTGCCTAAGGGTACTCTATTCTAGTACCTGGAATGTTGGGTTTTACGTTGACATGCTTTCGCCCATTTTTCAAGCTTCATGTTCCCCTTCAATTGGGATTCCATAATCTTCCACAACCAAAGGGACCCCCAAATGGATGGATTCTAGGACTAAGGGATCTCCTACCATTATGGGACAATGTCCTCTAGGGTTATAGTGAAAAAATATATACAAGTCCCACATTGTGAATATGGTCAGCGGTCGACCCTCATTTGTTTGTCCCGATTCCAGACTAACGCGATATGGATGTTGTGTTTCGAACACGATCAATAGTTATCGTCCATTATAACACCAACCCCATTAAGCCCAAAATGTCGATGACATGATTCAAATCCTTCTCCACCTCATCATGTCTAAGTAGAACTTTGAAATTCTTGGTACTATTCCTTAGTGCATATCTGCATGTTACGAGGAAAAAGCTGCGATAAAGTAATCATTCGGGGCTCCACCGATTTTCCTTTTGCATATATTTCATGTATTACAAATACCTTATCTGCCCTTGTTTTCTACACTAAGTTCGACTCATGTAGGTTTAGGGATTGGGCTAAGGTCTGCCTTTACTTGGGATAGTCTTGCTTCTCCATGGTCTGAGTTCTAAGACCTTAAAATATGATCTTTTCTTCTTGCCCCTTCGTAGAACTATGTGTGGCTTGATTCCCATCCTCATGAGATACGTGGGACTGCCCGAATGTCTAGACATCAGATCCAGCCCCATATCTAAGAAATATCCCTTTCACCTTGGCCCCTTGGCCTACCCTTTCCCAGGGAGGGGAGTATATGGTGTGGTATGGGACTATATCCTCATTCATGTTGGGTTTGTAACGACCACACCACGTACCTCTACCTCTGGGGAGTTCTATATCTTTGTATTCTATACTCATCCCTTCAAATTGGTTACTGTCAAGTTGAGCACCCTCCTCGACCCTTGCCGGCGATTCAACAATCTGTCTAAGAGTACTATAGTTCAGCGTTTGGAGTGTCGGATTTTATGTGGACATGATTTCACCCATTTTTTAGGCTTTATTTTCCCCTTCATTTGGGCTTCCATAATCTTCCACAACCGAAGGGACCCCCAAATGGCATGGATTCTAGGAATAAGGGATCTCATACCATCACGGGCCAATGTACTCAAGGGTTTCAGAAAAAAATTGATACAAGTCCCACATTGCGAATATGTTCAGTGGCCGATGCTTATTTATTTGTCCCCATTTCAGGATAATGCGATATGGATGCTGTGTTTTGAACACAGTCAATAGTTATCCTCCATTGTCATGACATCCCCTTTAACCCTTGAATGTTGGATACATGATTCACATTATTTTCCACCCCATCATGTCTATGTGGAATTTTTACACTCCTGACACTATCCCTCAGTGTGAATTTGCACGTTAGGAGGACAAATCTGGGGTAAAGGCGTCATTCGAGGCTCCGCACTGACTTCCCTTCTCCATGGTCCGAGCTCTAAGACCATAAACTATGATCTCTTTTAGAACTACGTGTGGCTTGATTATCATCCTCATGGGATACGTAGGAACACCTAGATGTCTCATTTTCGGGTCTAGATCAATTGGGAGCTAGTTTCTCTTACCCCATACCCTCTTACCTCTATTTTGGCCCCTTGGCATGAGGTTTCTTTCATGGAATCGCATACGGTGTGATATGGGATTATGCCCTCATTAACTTCGGGTATGTTTTATTGCACCATGCACATTCCCCCTTTAGCCTTGTATCTACTACGTCTGTGTCACATGACGTTAAAATGCATGCCTGGTCCCATCACATGACCCTAAACCGTGACATTATAATCCAGGCCGCATGACAAAAAATGGCATTATGTCATTATTTCCTCACTCAAGGGGACACCTGGTTTGGATTGGTCACATGCCATGCCATTTTTCAATGCTTGTATATGACTTGATTCTCATGGTGATGCCATAAATTTCTATCCTAGGTTTGTTGCTTAAAAAACCATTCGCCTTAAAGGACAAACAAGATAGATCAAATACCGCTTCTTTTGGTGTGAGGACCACACCTGCATTCCCCTTTTATCCCTAGCACTGGTACCTTACCGTGCCACCCCTTATAACTACATAAAGATGGATTCTCATTCTAATGAGATACGTAAGAACGCCCGAGAACTTCCCCATGGGCCCTGCCTAACTTTATTGTCCGGTCCCTAAACCTAAACACTTCCCTAAGGAACACATGGTAATCTGAACTCAAGGTCCTCATTCAAATTTTGTTTTATAATTACCCACCAGGTGTCTCCTGTGTTTCTTACCATCCATGGCCCAAGCTTTAAGACCATAAAATAAGACCACTCTGCATCCTTACCGCAAGATGTTAAACTGCACTACATTTTCCAGAACTATGTATGGATTGATTCCCATCCTCATGGGATACATAGAGACACCCAGGAATTTCACCTTGGGTCCATCCCCAGGAATCATAAATCATATTCCTCCTTATTTCTGCCCCCCTAGCCTAACCCCTTGTGGGGAACCAGGTGACTGCAGCTTTTCCATGAACAAGTTTGGGATGCCCCATAATGACATTGGGAAGTGACAGCTCCCTTGAAAGCGAGGTCCTGTCTAATTGAATGAATGATACATGATCAAACCGATGCTCCCATCTAATGTTCTTCCACTACGGTGGGGTAATTTTGAGAGTGTTGGATTCTGTTCGAAAAAACCATCACTCCACATTCAACGCTTTGCGTGCCCCTTATTTGGACCCTCGCCCTCTTTCATGTCTAAGGGAACCCTCTAACAGTATGGATGCTTGTCCTATAGACCACCTATTGTCCTGAGCCAATGTTCCGAAAGACTAATGGATGGCATTTTGAGTCAGGACTCGTGTTTCGAACATGGTCAACAGTTGGACCTCATTTTCTATCCCCATTCCAGGCTAACACAATATGGATACTATGTTTCAAATGTTGTCAATAGTTATTAATTATTGTCACACCACCCCCATAGTGTTCCAAATCCTAGGTATCGTGATTCACACCTTCCCATCTGTTTGAATTGATTCCAGCACCCTTAGCGTTACCCTGTTCATGCACAAGAGCACACTAGGAAAACGATAATTCTGCTGTTCTGAGAGCTTCATTCTCCATCAGGTCTCTCCCATTTCCTCCCAGAAATCCAGGCCGGTTGTTTAATCCCCGTATTCCCAAATCTTGGTTTGCACTCCTACATTTTTATGGGGGTGATAAGGTGGTCATCCCTTGTTTTCCACATCGGGCCCAACCCACGTGATCTTAGGGAATGATCGCTGGATGCTGCAAAAGTATCACAAGAATGAAATAAACCAATACAAATAACAGAACTCATGCAGGCTAGGGCATCGAATGATCAAAGCATGAATGTATGTTTGAGGGTTAGTAATCCATACAGTACTCGAGGGTCCTTTCCCCCCATGGACGGGTTAACCTCCTCAAAAGAGTGTAGCTACTCTACCACCCTCTGAACAGTGGCATCCAGGAGTTGATGCTACCTGTTCAGCTCTCGATTCTCCTCAATAGCAATGGGGTGCAATTTGTCGGTCAGAATCTGGGCCCACAATACGTTGGTCTAATTGATGTTCATCTCATAAGAGGATCACTTCATTCCCTTTTCAGCCTCCACCAGCTGGGCTTTCAGTCGTGATACGATCTCTGATTGCGCGTCAAGGGAAGTGGAATGCTCATCCACCCGGAACTGTAGTCGTTGAACCTCATCTTCAGTCTCCTAGAGCCTCTTGATATTTACCTCTTTCATCCACTACCATCCCACACTGAGTCCACAATCATACTTCTGAATCTTTTCCACCATATGATCTTTGATGAGAATGTGGGGATGTTAGGCATACACTTCCCCAATACATAGTTTGCGTAGTTGCGAGTGAAGTCTATCCATCTCATCCAACCATAGTGCTTGGGGGTGTCATCAATGAAGCACTTGATAAGATTCCATGATTGGTGACGGACTGTCTTGAAATCCACTTCGTCATAGGCCGTCTCATCCCAGTCAGTGTGATTGACAGGCTCATACACAGGGAATGCCCCCAGGAATTATAAAATAGGGACCACATCTGGTGTTTGATCTGGCATGGCGGGACCTGGACTATCTGATCGATCCTCATCATCGGATCCTACCTCAATGATCTCGGGTTCAGCCCTACTGATGGTCCCACTAGTGATCGGGAGAATCGCCTCTTGGTCGGTTTGGTGCTCCTCCTCCACGATCATCAACATTCCCCTGCGAAGTATACTGCAAGAAGCCCCAACCAACCACGCAAAGGTGGACAACACCATTTGAAGAACTGTACATGCCAAAAAAGGACATGGATTTCATTAAACATGGTTAGGGGATGACAGTCATAAAATTGGTAGAGGGGACCTACAGAGATCGAATTCCTAGTCTCATCCTTGGGTTGATGTCATAGGGACCCTGAAGCGTGGCCCCCCGTATATGGTTGGAAGGTATGAAAACTCCATAGGGGTTTCCTCAGGTATCCTAGCCCCGCTGGATGCAACAATAGATGCGGTGACAGGCATTGATCCTGAAGGTCCCGCATATGTATCCACTGATGGATGAGAACGAGTTCTGTATATAAGCCTCTCCTGCACAGTTCAGATGTTAACAATGAGTCTGAAATGAACTCAAAGCGAGTCTCGAAGAAGGGGGTTTCAGATTTTTTACCTCAAGGGCTTTTGCGATCACTTCAAGATCCGAGTCTTGATCTCCAACTTCACCATCCTCTAACGGGCTCCCTCTCCTAGCCTTATCTCCCTAGGAGGACTCTTTTGATTCTTCCAGAAGAGAGAAGTGCTCTCTTAAATCAGTATCCGACAACTGAAAGGTAGTAGTGTAGTCCATCCACACCTTGACACAGTCCGTCATTAGACTAGGGGATCCCCGAGAATGCACAAAGTCCTCTAGCTCTTCCAGGTACCTCTCCACCTCTTCCTGGGGCACCGAAAAGCTATCCCGGATAGGGCCTATCCCTGGTATATCCATACAGAGACAATTCAGGTGTTTCCACAACTCGGAGGGACTAAGGAATTTCTTGTTGACTTCCCAGATGTCCCAGGCCTCCAGGAAGACAACATTCTCTGGCATGTCGATATGGAACAACCGCTTCCCCAGATCCTAGGTGGGTATCCTCTAGAATCCTCTCGGTGGAATCCCCTCTTGAGGGTTCTGTTTTTCTTGAACCACTGGGTCCACTACCACTACTGGATCTATGGCTACTGCCTCTCACTCAACTAGTGCGGGCCTCACCGCCACGGCAGCCTCGCCGCCGCGGGATGCCCTTGCTGCCTTCCGACACCGCCCCCGATGTCGGGGAGCTTCGCCATCACTGACCCGAATAGTTGTTTACTTCAGCATATCCCCTGGATAACCTGCCTCCCTTCTTATGGCATAATCCTTCACCAGCCCAAAGACGATGGTAGGCAGAGGCAGTTTGTTCTGCATCTTCCCATATTACCGTGTAAATATGAGCCACATCTGCCTCATCACACATGGGTGTTCCTCTTGGTGAACCTCCAAATAGACCTGTGAGGTCTGTCGATTCATGCACCAAAATTTCCTTAACAACTGGTGTGGGGTGTACGGCTCGCAGAGGGGCTCGTGGTCCACCCTTTTCACCAAGACTCAACCTCGAAATTCCAGGACATATGATCAGTTCTCTTCTGTTCCCTGGCCATCATCAGCGAATACCCCCTTTGGTAATGGAAATGGGTAAAAATTGAACTCTTCCACCTTCCACGCTCGATTCAATATAAATGGTGTGGTCAACTTGGTCGGAAAGCTCCCTGTGGCGTTCAAGATTGATGGGCGGAATTTCGAGCCCAGAGGAGAGATAGGGTTCGGGTAATCGTAAACCCCCATAATATGTGCCTCTATCCACCCATACCAGTGGTGTAATGGCCCACATACCCTCTGTGGCCTCCTCCCCTTGCTAATATGCCACAACATCTTATAAAGTTTGGTGAGCATCGAGATTCCTATGCTGACTCTCCCTCCTGACGCCAACATGGATGCCCTGATAAATGTGCTTGGGCATAGTACCATGTTGGTAACCCTCACCGGTAGGATCCAACCATGGATAAAATACATGATAAATGCTGCCAGCATGACTATTGGCTGCTGCTCAGTGCTGATGCTAAACCCCCAGGTCTTCCACTAGCTATCCTCCAAGAGTCGCCAGTACGAGTGCTCCTTGCCCCGTTGAGCCCCCATCGGGAAAGACTGAGGAATCTCTAGAAACTATCGATCTATCGGGAAATTCAGGAACTGCTTGAACCACCACTTGATGTGGACATCTCTCACTGCTTCTTTGTCCTCTCCCGACACCAGCTCCATCAATGCCATTTCCATCCACGATAGCTGCTCTAGATCCTCCCATGGACTCATGATAGGGGGGAATTCATTGTACATATCCCCTATTATTGAAACCCTCAAAATCTGGTGGACATCCCATAAGCTAATGCCAACCTCCCCATGGTGTAAGTGGAAGGTATTGGTCTTCGACGACCATCTGCTCAAAAAATCTGATATTAGCTATTTCAGTTGATATATCTGGAATTGGGAGGCCCAAGCAACCTCATACAAACCCACTCTCCTCAGATCAGCCACAAACTCCTCACAATAGGTGCCTACATAGTATGCCTAGGCCCAATAGTCTGTGATTTTTTTCCCTGACACATGTCCCATTCCTCAGACCACCCCTTCCTCGGGTTCCTCAAAGATGCCTCCAGTATCGTGTGGTACAGAGGAGGAGACGTCTCCAGATGCATCAGATTACCATCGATGTTATTTAGGTGGTTGTATAGATAGTCAATAATGACGAGTGTGAAGTCTTCCTGGGCATGGCCGTTAGCCGTCCTGAACCGTTTGTGCTGGCACGACGTACTCCTGAACAAGTAAGCTGGTTCCTACCTACAGGCTTCAGGGATGAAGATGTCATCCCTTAGCCAGAAGCCATACAAAGTCAGCCTCTTATACAGTGGGTAGTTCTTCTGGATCTCCGACAGCAACGCCACCAACGAATCATGGTCAGAGTTGCTCCGGACTAACTTCCCTAGACCCAAACTGTTCGCCATCTCATCCCTCTGGGTAGTATCTGCAAGAACCCCCTTGGCAGCTTCTTGAAGAGCCATTCAGTTTTAGATCTTGTAAATGTTTCGAGTTGGTTCACGAAGCTTGTTTATGGAGAGTGTTCGCGAAGCCTGTTCACGGAGACTTTCTTATGCCTTCAAGTGAAGGATCACGAAGCGCTGTTTTGGAGTAAAAAACTCTTTGTGCACCGCGAAGCGAAGACCTGATTCGCGGAGAGAAATCATGGAGTATGTAGAGCTCCACGAATCGAGAGCACAAAAAGACAATTTTTCGGAGAGGATAAAGAAAAAAAGAGATGTCAGCTCCACTTTATAGAGGCGACGACCTTCGGAGCTTCGCGGCGTGTCCATTTCGCGCCGAGCTTCGCACCATGCTCGATCTGCGCATCAACTATCCACCTCGTGAGCCCTCTTCGTGATATATATTCGCGAATGACCGAGGATTTTGGAGATTGACCCTTAGACCTCAACCCTTGATTTCCAGAGGCTCCATGTCTGTGGGGGGGGGGGGGGGGTGGCATTTGTTGGCACCAAAACGGGAGAAGAAGACAAATAATCAGAAATCCTCAAGGGACTGCTGTGCGAAGACCATTTGGGGAGCCCCAATCGCATCGCACCTGCTGCGGAGCAAGGAGGCGGGCCGCTCTGCGAATGGATTTGACATTCATGAGGCCACTGCAGAGCAAGGAGGTGGTAATGCTCTGTGAGCGCCATTAAGGTTCGTGATCCCTTTACGGAGCAAGGAGGTCGTAATGATCCGCGAGCTCCCTTGATGTTCGCGAGCCCGCCATGGATCAAGGAGGCATGAAGCTCCACGACCGCATTTGACATTCATAAGCTTGCCGCAGAGAGAGCTCTATCTTCGTACCGAGCGAGTTCTGCATCGAGACACCTCTCCCTTATAAATACTAGCCTCCCCCATGTCCCGGGCATAGATCATCCGACCTTTCAACTTCCAAGCTCTTGAATCGCGAAGCGCCTTCTGCTCTGCGAACCATGAGCTGTGCGAGGTACTTCTTCTCTGTGAAGTGCCTCCCCTTTGCCTTGTTTTAACCCTATCTTCCTAGAGGTATGCCTTTCACAGAGCCTAAGGGCCTCCATGAAGAAAGGTGATCCCCAAGGGGAATCGGGTCATTGCAGAGCATTTATGCTTCGTAAAACACCCTTCATGTACACATGATCCACATGCCAAGGAAGGGTCACTGTACTTTGTGAAGCACATTGCTTCATGATACCTTTCTTCGCGAGGCACCATTACTCCATAAGGCAGTGCTCTGCGAAAGCCTTTCCACTTCATGAAGCACCTTCTATATGCACCGCTGCCCTATTCATAGGCCGAGGAGCCCCACTTAGTGAAGCACACCCCTTCACAAGTACCCTCCGCCATAAAGAGCAATAGATTTTCACAAGCCCACTTCCTATGAACCCCTATGATTTGAAATTCCTTTTCCTGTACGACCCTCTAGGTTTGCACGATGTGATTTCAAAGTCCCTTGGACGATACTATCATTACATTGCTTCGCCTCATGCTTCATCACATAGGCATGCTAACAGCTATTGCTTCTTTTCATAGGCACACTAACGTGGATCCCCCAATGGTTCGCTCCATAACACCTTGAGAAATGGCATTTCTTATCCCTCCTCTTCACCAAGGAGCAGAGGTTACCAGTTATGTAAGTGCTAGGGGTGCGGAGAAAACCCACCTTGTCTGAGCTGTAGGACGTTAAACTGCCAAGCACCATCATCTTCAGCACATGACGTTAAACTATGGCCTCACCTCGTGCCTCGTACGTGGGGTTCCCCCACTTTGGACATTCTCCATGCCCACTGGTCTCCACGAGGATGAGATCTTCCCTCACAGGGGATGATATCCTCTTTACCAGAGTGGTGTTTGTCCACGGGGAAAGGGATACCATCTCTGTGTAAGCCCGTAGATTTTCTTGCAGGAGGCAGTGTCCCTGCTCCTCTTTTCTTCTTCTGTCCTAAGGACCAGGGGGGAGAAGAAACGGACACCAGAACCCTCCTTTATTTGGTACGAATTCCCTCTCTTTCCGGGCTTTGTCGCCATCGGGGCTCCATCCTGGAGTAAGTCCCAACCTCTTCGGGCTGCCAACCATGCATAAGCCCATGTTTCCTCTTTGGGATGCAATCACGTATAAACCCCAATTCACTTATTACGGACACACCTTTCACGACGTGATTGTATGGTCTCTACTGCCTCTTGTTTCTCACACCGAGCATGACTCACGTGGGCTTAGAGTAAGCATCGACCATGAAATCATCCTTGGGCAGCCTAGATTCTATGCTCCACACCACCACCTGAACTACGAGGTCATTGATCCTTGCTAAGGCATGGAATGTAGGAAGCCTCCATGAGGTTCAATCCCATAATCCATTGGTCGCTCCGACCCACCTCATGTCGGTTCACCAACACCTTGGGTAGCCTAGAGTGTAATCCCCACACAACCACCTGAACTACAAGGTCTTTGATCCTTGCTAAGGCAAGGTACGTAGGAAGCCTCCATGAAGTTCATCCCACCAACCATTGGTCGCTCCGACCCCTTCATGTCGGTTCACCAATACCTTGGGCAGCCTAGAGTGTAAGCCCCACACTTCCACCTGAACTATGAGGTCTTTGATCCTTGCTAAGGCAAGGTACGTAGGAAGCCTCCATAAAGTTCAATCCCACCACCCTTGGGACCCTAGGTCCTCCTTCACGTTGGTTTATCGACCCACCTGAACTACAAGGGCTTTGATCCTTACTAAGGAATCGTACATTGGAAGCCTCCATGAGTTTCAAACCCACTACCCATGGGACCCGAGGTCCTCTATCCCGTCAGTTCACCGACCCACCTGAACTACGTGGTCCTTGATCATTGCCAAAGCGAGGTACGTAAGAAGCCTCCCTGAGTTTCAAGACCAACACCCCTTTGGTTTCTACTACCTTCACGTCGGTTCCCACCCACACCTGAACTATGTGGTATTTGATCCTTGCCAAGACAGGGTACGTAAGAAGTCTCCCTGAGGTTCATGCCCTATATCTATTTGGGCCCAAGGTCCTCTTTCACATCGGTTCACCCCCATCCTACATGACGTTAAATTGTGGACCTCTTTCAGCGGTATGTCGGTGTCACTCCATTCAGCGGTAATCCATTGTCACTCAATTCAGCGGTTAGCCATTGTCACTCCATTCAGCAGTAAGCTGTTGTCACTCCATTCAGTGGTAAGCCATTGTCACACCATTCAACATTAAGCCGTTGAAACCCCAATCGGCGGTAAGCTGTCATCAGATGAACTACATAGACTTTGATTCCATGCCACAGGGATACGTAGGAAGACTCTTTGAGGCTCAAGACGAAACTATTGTCATCCTCATGGCGGTTCCATCCCATTCACTATCCACTACATCCAAATGCTCCATCGTCTATCCTGATTCTTACCCGGGCCGCCGCATCTCGGTGGGATCATGCTGCCTCATACCCCATTCCCCTCAACAATAACCAGGAGGTCAACTAGGAATTGGCCCCAATATTAGTGTTCCCTCTGAGGGTCGCACTCATCTGATCCACTCTAATCAGTGTTTTGATCAGTCTGATCCATCTCCACTGGACGTTAAACTTGCGGCATACCCTATGTTAAATATGGGAAGATGAGGAATAAATCAGATACATGCCCATGACATATGATTCCCTACATTCTACGTGGGATGCATCAGGCTTCCTCACCATCAAGAATCCCTATAATAAGGGACAGAAGACAGACGCTCTAGTGTCCCAACACCCAGACAAGCCAGTGATTCCCAACATGACTACTCCCTTGACTGAAGGTTGCTGCCCTGACCGGACCCCTTGGAATGTCCTGACAGAAGCTGTGTAATTAATTGGTGTCCATGAAAATATGGTGCTAGGAAGAGTTTAACAAACAAAATATTAAATCTATAAGGGATACCCGGACTAGGTGAAGAGTTCCGAGGAGGAATCCACTAAAGGAAGAACCAACATCTCATCATCCCGTTTCTATGAAAGAGGAAACGTCTCTGAATAAGCGATGAATGCCGACGGCCTTTGGAAAGCGAGAATGCAGGGAAACAGAGAACGTCTCCATCCCCCCAAAAGAGACAGACGTGCACGCCTCGACAAAAGCGTTGGAAACACCCCCTTTGAGGTAACTCCCCCTATTTATTGACAGGGGGTCAGAGTTTCATGAATCAAGAATCCCACACTAATGAATTTCCATGTTTTGGACTCAAAATAAAATCCTAATCATCCTTATTTTCTCCCATTTTGTGGAGGGATTTTGTTGACAAAAAAATACATGTTAAGGTAGGAATTGAAGATAATGATGGTCAATTAGGGAAGAGACTATAATGAACCAAGAAAACTACTAAAGGGATTGGATTCATGAGCATCCAGTGTCTCAGAAAAGGCTATAATTAAAAAAAACCCATAGTAGAGTTCAAATAAACTCCAATATCCATGAATTTAGGCATATTTCACACAACATATATCTCTATTCCCAATTTTTCTTCAAATACCCCATATGTTCCACATTTTAAGGGGATCTCACCTTTGGATTCTATTCAAAGCTCTTGACTTATGAAACTCTTAACTTTATGTACTTAAAGATACATAGATTTCAACAAGTAGTGACCCTTGATGAATGATATCTCATGGGTACTTTGAATCATATAATCATGATTTATATAACTTTTACCAAATTCTCATCCTTGAATAACACCCTCCATGCTATACTAATATACTTTGCACCACTTAGGGTTTCATGAGAACATAATATTCCATGAAACCATTTCCATTAACACTCAGACATAATACTTGTGAAATCCACACATACATCAAGAAATTGCATTCTTTGTTAAATCCCAGACCTTCAAGAAACCCACTCCCTAGGCCCATTCTTGATGCCTCCTTTCGTCAAGCATAGATTCATGAATGTTGAGTTTTCAAGGACTCTATGCCCATTTTAACAAGATTAACTCATGTATAATCTATACACACAACTGGTATTATAGTTCTTCATTCCCAATACCTTTTATCTATGCATGGTATATATAGTTTAATTTTCTTCATCTCCCAATTATAGGCACCCTCCTAACTAGAACCCTTATGGTCACATGGAATGGGATGTTTCCATACCTTTTCTATATAAATATAATGTGCAATGGATGCATAAACCCCAATAATAAAATTATCATGGGAAGCCAACTATCTCACCACTCATTGATTATAACAAATATTCATGTATCCCTCTATTATCCCATCGTAATTAGGTATGGGTATCTTTATGCATAAGCCCCATCAATGTATAAGATGCACGACCTTAAACTACATTGAACCAACTTCCGTGATGCATGAATTTAAACTGTATAGAACCAACGTACAATATTAATGACATTAAAATGAATAGAATAATGACCTCGCTACATGATATTAATCTTCATGATCACATCCACAAAAAAAAATATTTTATACTTTTTAATTTCTCTATGTGATAAGAATGGGATCCCCTGTGTGACGAGAAAAGGAGGATTCATGTAATGAGCATGAGATGCCTCATGAAACAAACATGAGATGACTAATCAATCCTCTGAAAAGATTCTATCTATAATCCCTACACCATCTCTTATTTTCATTCATTTTATGATACAATAATACTTACCGCATGATGTTAAATTACATGGTATGGTCCTTTTAAATGACCTTAAATTATGAAATTGAACTACATGGTTATTGATCCTTATCTCCTAACATGTTACATATGTCTCACCTCTAAGGTACAACCCCAAAATCCTTATATGCAAAAAATATTTTTTCTACCATTCATGGGTGGAAATATGGGGATTTATTTTCCAATTTTTTTTTAAAAATATAAACCCCATCTCACATTTCTCTAGGGATCCAGAAACTCCGAAGTCAAATCATCTATCCAGAGTACACAAAACCTTCAATAAATCTAATGCACCCAAACTTTTTTTGTACCAACACAAGATTCTAAACTTTTCCCATCCTAGTACATGATGAGTTTATATGTGAATTATACCTCTATAATAATTTATATCATTGAGATCCCCCACTAGACTTAAAAACATGATAACCCTCACTTGACTATAAATTTACTATTAACCAAGTACATTATGATCTTATTGGGATGGAAAGCCCCAATAAACATTAAACCATGACAGTTCCCAATCATCTATAAATTTGTGCATATCATAGTTCATAGAGAGAGTATTGGGAGGGTCCCCCACTGGACATTAAATCAATGAGTTCCTTTAGTCAGTTGTATAGCTATAACCCCTCCTGGTGCATCAGAACCCCAAACTTAGGTGAATAACCAATGGTGTATTGGGTAAAGAGCTTAATAATCCCATGTGTTGAGTATATGAACTCTTCTTTTTATCCTAGCTGATGCGACCATTACTATACCTTATGTTACTAGCATGGTATACCTTAGGTAACATGCCTAATAAGACCATATGTGAGCAGCTTGAGATATGTTCTTCCTATAAAATTTGATGGGACTAAGATTCTACCTCAAGTGATGAGAAATATATTACTTATATGACAAAAATATGAATCCCCTTTGTAATTATCATAGTATCATATATCCATTTCTATAGGTTACAAACCTATGTTTTTACCTTGTGTGATGATAATAGGATGCCCTATGTGATGAGATTAGGAAGCCTTATGTGATGATTATTAGTTTTCCTATGTCATGATTGCTATCAACCTAACATGATAAATGTGAGATGACTTGTGTAATGAGAACATAATTAATTAAGTGAATATCCTTGTATCCCTTAATAATTTAATGTATGTTTCCTCATTGTGATCATAAGATACCCCTATTTTTTTCATCTATGATGGAATATGTCCCAAGCATAATATTTCCCCACAACCTCAAATGAGGAAGACTCTCAATTTCATCATCATCTCTAAGAACAGTTGTCTACCCTGTCATAGAATAAATCCACATAATTAAATGGTTTCTATAACTAGTGGAATGATATTTAGGGACATGTATTATATCTATAAGGGAGACTCTGACTAGATGGTGAGCTCCAAGGATAAATCCGTGGAAGGAAGATATTATATCACATTTTCCCAGGTTGATCAAGGATTTTACATCATCAACCTGGTAATTAAAGGCTTCCTACCATTGAAAATTTGGAATGATGATCATGAGTGTCAAAACCATTTCAAGAATGTTGATTCCATCACGAGATCATTCCCGAAAGATGATTTATAAAACAATCATTGATTCTAATGAAATTACTATTTATTGTATTCTTTGGTTGTGATTTATATATATTTTTATTTAGATAAAATAATTGTGATATAGTTGGTTTCATATATGACGAGCCTCATCATGGATATGGTTGAATATAGTGGAGGTGGAGAGATGGACAAGATAATCATTAGCTGATGGTGAAGGTTAGACCTATTATATACATATATATGATTATTGGTATTTTCATCTCTAGTTGTGTATATATGAAATAAGGATATATGAATGAGTTTATTTTATACTTATGTTTTTAATTAATTATTATTTAGTAACATTGTATGTTAATTTTTATATTAATGTTTTATTATCATTTTATGTTAACATAAATTAAAAAACCACCAGAAGAAATAATATTGGTAGTTCCCCTATAAAATTCAATTTTTTATTGTTCTATGATACAATGGTTTATGTCAACAACAAAAATACAAAATTACTTCTAAACAATGTTGTGAGAATTGATTTTTTTCCCAATTTATTTAATAAAATATTTATTGAAGAAAAATATTTCTAAATGAATAAAAAATGATGCTAAATATAAAAAGTTACACTTATATAAACCACCACTATAAAAATTTAAGCCACAACTAATTGATAGTTTTCCATTATGTATGAAACAATTTATATAAACACCATTAATTTGTTTCCATGAGGTTTAACTTTCCACTATTAGAAAGAATAACCATCACTAATCCTCATATTTTCATAATTCTTTATTGACATTCTATATGTTTAACCCAGATTAATTTATCCTTGATTAAAATAAAAGGAAAATTTATGAGTGTATTTTTATATTAATAAATATGACCCCCAATGGGAAAAAATTTCAAAATACGATTTTAAAAATATTTAATAATTTTTTATCTTCATTAACATTCATTATTACAATGGGTCTCAAAACACTAGAACCACTTCATTATTTTACCCAAATATGAGATTCACTAAAATGGGGAAATAATTTATTGATTTTTGCATTTTGGATTATCCAAGTGATTGAGATGGTTTCGAAGTTTTGGTATTTACTGGGATTTTTTAATATGTTTTCTTTAATATATTGATAAATAAATTTTGAATTTCATTAAAAACTGAATTATTTTATTTTTAATTTCTAAAATTAATGTAATCCCAAAATATAAATACATATTCCACATAAGTATGCCTTTTATAAGGTAATGGTTCTTATTATTCCTTGAGGGTTTCCAATTTTAGATTCACCTTTCATGTTACCTACCTCAGAATAATAATTTATGAATAATCATAATACATAAATAATAAGGAGGTAGTGGAAGTTAAAGATGATAATACTGATAAGAGGGTGTCTCAAGAAGTAGGTAAGGAATAGGAAACCATCAATGTATCTAGTGATGAAATTGGGGAGTGGGTGAATGTCACAAGCAGGGAAATGATGAGGAGGACCAGTATAAATATTAAGGTCAACCATCATTTTGGATACGTAGAGGTCCAAGGTTTGACACATGATCAAGGGGATGTGACAAAAGTAAACATCAAAACCATAACATCAATGAAGAACCTCTTAGATGTATAAAAATTTTATGGTACTGATTCAAAGGATGAGGTTTCTAGAAAAGTATTAATGGAAATTGTTGATGATGGGTATGAAATAGGTATTCATTGTTCTAGGAGGAAGAAAGGGAGGAAAGGGAAAAGGGATGCTGAGAGATACATTTTTCTAAAGGGAGAAAAGACTAAAGGTAATAAGGACTACTCTCACATACCAAAGACGATGGAAACTAGGTCTTCCAAAATAAATAATGTGGTGGAAAATGAACCCAGGACCCATGTTTATGAAGGAAAGAATAGTTCGATCGCTCAAAATGATAATCCGATGATGGAGTGTGGTGAAGTCAATGAATTAAAACAAGGTGGTGGTTGGATGGATGATTTGGTTCAAGATAAGGTGGGAGATAATTCTATGATCAGAATAATAGATAATGGGGTCTCTGAAGATAGGGAAGTATGAAAGATCATAATTCACTGTAATGAAGAAATTATAGAGGATGAATTTGGGATAAAATCCACATAAGAGCACTATGAAAGGATGATTTGAGTGAACATCAATATGGAACAATGTGTATGGATCAATAAAAAAAATTCATTTTGTTATGTGTTTTAAATGAAAGGAAGATTGGTGTGTAAGAATTTATTGAAGTGTGGGATAAGATTGAATATAGTTTTAAAGACCTCATCTTGGATGAACCGAACACAAAGACCTCTGCTCTGTAATAAAGTCTATAAATAGGAATGATTTCTAATAGACTAAATCTTGATTTCAATAATTCACTAATTTATTTTGGTGTTAGGTGATTTTATGTCTTTAATTGGAAAAGTTTTACACTTTTTTTAGAGAAGTTCTTGGAATAATAAATTGTTAATTTTCATTCAAAGAGGAGAAATAGAAATCAAAGGATAATCTTTAAGTATATGTTTTTCTATCTGACTATTTTTATCAATGGATTAAAGGAAAAGATAACAAATGTTTTAAGAAATTTGAAGATTTTATGATCAAAATTGATGACTATATTATAATCAGGAATCATTTTATATCTTAAATTTACAATGAGGCATAAAGTATTCCAAACATAGAATATAAATTCGTTACCTGGGAATGAATTTTATTTTTTTATGATCTATAAAAAATTATTAAACATGTCATCGATACATTGAATTTGACTATTTTTTGTATGGAAGTGGTTATATTGAACCATATGAGTACGGTGAAGATAAAGCATGATAATATTTTTTGGGACACGTTTCAACTCCTTTGGAATACAATTTGGTTGCTAATGTGATCTTTGTCATGATTCTGTATTTTTAATTTCTTACATAATGATGTATTAAAATTGAATTTAAATTTTTTATGTGATAAATTTTGAATTAAAGATACAGGTTGATACTATTTTAGATATTAGTGGTGGTGATTATTTTCTCTGGCTGTCATGCTGTCCTAAGTCAGCATGGTTATGTTGATGTTCTTTGCAAAAGTTTCATTCACCAGAAATATTTTTCCTGTTATAAATGGAATGTATACATAGATTATTTTCAATCTATAATTTCATGATAATGATGTAGAGATGATGTTATTTGGTTGTTCTATTTTATTTGTTTTCTTTTGGGCTCTTATTCTATAAAATCCTACAAAATTTCGCATGTGTGTGTTTTTCAGTAAAATTTCTGGGGTTTATGTGTCTTTTTATGCAAATCCATGGTTCAACCCATTTCAGATATTATTCAATATTAATTGTTAGTTATATTACATATTTTATATATTTCTTAATTATAATAATTAATTTTTTATTTTTTTATTCTTTAATAATTATATGATTACTTATTATTAGTTTTGTTAGTAAATATGAATAATCAAATCAATTATATTTATTACTATTAAATTTTAATTGATTTTATATTATTTATAATTAAATATATTATTATATATTAATTATCTTATTAAGTGTATTACTAATTATTAATACTTATTTATACAATTATAACATAATTATATTATTATTTATTTATCACAATATAAAAAATAAAATTTATTATTGTTTATTACTCATTATTAATTATAAAAAACATAGTACTATTTTTTTAATTTTATTATTAATAATTTTCTATATTAGTCATATTTTACTATAGTTGATTATATTTTTAGTTTTTTATTTATGTATTATTACTAGTAAAAAATTATTATTTGGATACTAACAATGTGAAAGATGGATCTCACAAGGAATATCCTTAAGATATGTCAATGATCTTATCCTTATAAAAGGGATCCCTGGGTATACTTTTTAGTTATATTTTTGTTTTACTTTAATACTTGTAATTATGAAGAAAATAAATATATTTTTACTACTATTTAAAAATACATACAAAATCACATATAAAACAAATCAAGATAAAACAAAAATAAGGTTTTTTAAACTTTAAAAGTGAAATAGTTTCATTATTTTGGTTCAACCAAACACTAGATGATCAAAAAAAATTTCAGTCTTTTATCTCCTTCAAGATTTGGGTAATATATATCAAATATTTTTTCAATCATATAATAGTGTAATTCCAAAAAATGATTTTTTTCTGATATGATACGCTTTTAGAGTTTTTTTCTTTCAATATATATTGATTTTCTTGAATATATATCATTTATTTATGCATAATAAACAAAACCAAAATACCAATATCTTATTGAATAAATGTAATATGAATGAAATAAAAGAATGAACATGCTTCACTATTTTTAATTGATCTTTAATCAACAAGGATTTTTATTATTATAGCTTCATAAAAACCTATATATTCTAGGCACTACAATTTTTTCAATCAGTTAAAAAGTCATAAAACTATTTTATTGTATTTTATCATAAGCTAAATCATGTTAGTACCTTAACTAAAAAATAAGAGAGAGAAAGTAAAAGTTATATATTTTTATTAAAACTAGGAGTCCATTATGGAGGCACCTAGATAAAAAAAATTTGCAATAATACGACAACCAAAATATTGACCATATTATTATGATGTAAAACAAAAAATTAGACACCTGAATTTTTTTGAATATTTAAAACTAAATGAAAACATGTTTTATCTTCATCACCATGTAATAAAATGATATGTTATATTTTATATAAACATATAAGATATGGAATTCATGAATTCAAGAATAATGTGATTTCATATATAACAATAGATCAAATAATCTCTTATAATTCATGAAATAGTTATGATGCATAACACTATCTACAACATGAAATTTACAAAATATATTTCATTTAATCTCTCAGTTTTATTAAAGACTCATAAATATTATAAAAATTTAAATGAAAAGATGTGGAATTTTTACATACTCATTTGGGTATAAATATTATGTAAACTCTATCATTTTTTAGAAAAAAAATTATATACTAAAAATAAATTCTCATTCACATAGTCTAATATAAAACCACATGGAAAATTTTTGTGTTGAAAGTAATTAATAATTATAAATTCATTTCCAAATTTAATAAGTTGAAACTAATGAAACATCATTGGTACTAATGCTATGTAAGAATATGACATGATCCTTATCCTATACATGTTTCTCCAGATATAAAATATCCAAAAATTAATATATATATATATATATATATATATGAACATTCCCATCCATACAATTATTTTACCAAATACATGAAATTTATTTTGGAGAAATTCAACATGTCAATCCCATAGAGACCAACCTATAAATTATTGATTCTATTAATAGATAAAAAATATTAAGTGAATATATCAAATTTCCATCTTACAAATAAATATGGACATCATATGTCACTCAACTAAGAATGGTCATTCCTTTCTCATTTGTATCCCAATAGAGGACTCATATTCCATAAGCCATAAACCATCCTCCTGATGACCCCCTAGAATTATGTTGAGAGAGTGTTTGATCCTTTAATTTAAATCAAATTTACTCATATATTGGTGATCACTTATAAGGGTTTATGTCTTAAAAAAGGGATGCATTACCTTATATTGAACACAAAATGGGAGTGTATATGAATTGAAAACTAAAACTATGATTAATATAAATTCTTTAATGAATAATTATTAAAAATATAAAAGGGATAAATTTCACAAAAAAATCAAAATAAACTCAAATAAAACTACAGAAAAACACTGATTAATCACCATCATTCAATGAAACTTAATAATTCACATACCTAATTGGATCAATAAAAATTCTCATTATCTAACAACAGTCTATCAATATCAGTTATAGAGGTAACATCACATGACAACTACATCAAAGAAATCTCTAATCCTCTCTGTCAAAGTAGGTATTTTTATATCTTTAAATCAAGTTGAATATCTTTAAAGGGTGACTAATCAATTCAGAAATAGTTATACAAAATAATAAAAGTACTAAATTTAAAACATATTATTTCATTTACAATAACTAATACCATCAAATATTTTTTATATTAAGTTTTAGATAGTGAATTATATAATCTCCTATGTCCCTCCATATACTAATCAAAAGTATATTCAATCCCATTAATCCCAATGTCACAACTCATAAGTCTATCTTATGAACCAATTATCTTCCCAATTATCAGCATACAAATTTATCTCCAAATAATAAGATATGTATTATATAACTAAAACTATCTTAATATTGAAGGACCTTTATAAACCAACACCAAAAAAATAGTTTTATATTACCCCAAAAAAAACATAATATTTCTTGCTCAAACATGTGATGGTCCAAATTATGGGTGTAGGAGAAGGAAAATTTCTAAACCCACCATCTAACTAATACCATGTTTCTTGAATGAGTTATTTATTATAGCCAACCCAATCCTATGAATACATTAATAGTGGGGGAATGTGATGGAAATATTCTAAACTAGGTGGTGTTTCATATCTAATAGAATTATCATAGGTGTATGTTTACATAGTGAATGAAACTCCCACCATTTATGTAAAATAAAAAATTAATTTGGAATAATCTTATAGGATCTCATACTCATGATCAATTACTTACCATAAGTCAACATGGTCTCAAAGGGATATATAATTTCAACTAGTCCATGTAATTATACAAATAAATTGGTATACATGATCATGTAACTATCTTATGATTCATTTTAGGCAATCCACATTAATATCAAATAAGTCAAGAAAACTAATCCAAAAAACACTCTAATTATATAGGTCAGATACACTACAAGAGTATCCAATAAACCAAAAATTGTTACAAAAAATGAAAGATCAAATTTCCGATGATCGCTGAGATATTATCCTCACATCAGTAATTTGAGGGATGGTAAATATAAAGGATTATCAGGGATAATGAGTAAAATCAAATGGGATATCCATGTATCGCATGAATTGTCACACATCGAGGGATGAAGATAATTCAATTATACTACCCAATATGATGATGTGGTGGTGATAACCTCATATTAGGAGCTGGTTGTCGGTTTAATCCATTGTGAGAGAAATGGTTCTCAAGTCATAAAACACATTTATAGTGGTTTTGAAATCATATTTTTCCTTGATTTTTTATTGGTAAACCAAGTAGCTTGGTGTATAGTTTATTTTATAGGTTTCAATTTAATAGACTATGGATACAAAATAGACCCCTAGAAAAACTTTTATGGTAATTTTAGGATTTTATTTTTTTGATGTAGTTTATATAAATTATGCATGTGTACCTAGATGAACTCTTGTGTGTATTCTCTAAAAAGTACCATGCTTATTTACCGAAAACGTCTTGAGGGTTCCCTACCTTATCTGCACATGAGTATGGAATCATCAGAAAACACACCTAGACTTATTCTTATGTATACCCAATCACCTCTACATGTGATCCCTATCTCATATTACTTGATTCCAAGTATCATCCATGTGTTCCATCCATGGTCACCCATGTTCTCATGCCATGCCCTGGAGACAATCATCCTACACTATAAATTTTATCTTGGTTCCTGAGATAGTTATAGGGAGTTACCGCATGCGGATGGAAACCTAGGATGATTTTTTTGATAAAAACCCTTTTAATTAATATTCAAAATTCATAAGAAATATCGATAAGAGAAGTATTATTAGATCACATTGAGACCTAGTCAGAGCCCGTTGATATTCCAGGGTCTTGCACACATTATTTTGGAATTTAAACCTAATGGAGTCATGACTAGACCTCTGTCGATCATAATGGAACACCAAGATTTTACTTAAATGATATGTACCATGAACTTCCATACAAGTGTCACACCAATTTCTTTACTATAAGATCCATGCATATACCTTATGGGGCTCACAAGGGAGTCCTTCTCCAAGGACTTCCTAACTGAATTCATACCCATACCTTAAGGGATCATTTGGGTGAAGCATCACATATACCAAACTAATTTCATTTAGATCCATTATCAATCATTGTGAAATCATTTATACCATGAAGGATATGGACCCACACCTCAAGTAGGATAAAAATTGATTCTTCAATTATACCTTTTTCTTGAACCCTTTGCATCCATCAATGAATTCCACAAAATTTTATGAGTTTCACCATGAAATTATTATGTCTTGTAAAAAATTATTTGTGTAAATATACTAAAATTATCCACCTTGATACAAAAAAAACTTATATTAGGATACTACCCTTTGTTTAAAAATACTCATTTTTTCAAGATCCACCTCTTGGTTCTTTAAATTAAATTGACATAAGAAACAACTCATGTTTTACTAAAATACCATGAGTCTAAATCCACTTCTTGTTTTCACAAAATCCATTGAGTCATGAAAATCATACTGGTTTCCTCAAATTTCATACTTCGAGATCCACCACTTGGATTCCTAAATTACCTTATGTCATGATACTCCTCTAGGTTTCCTAAAATTACTTGTGTTGAAAACCTCATCACAGTTCACAAAATGCCTTCAGTCGAGATCCTCCTTATGATTTCCAAAAAATATTCTTGAGACTAGGTTTTCCTATTGGTACCCAAAATTCCATGACTTGAGATCCTCTACTTTGCACCCCAAAATTATTTCATCAGATTCATCAAGCAGGTTAGACCCGAATGGGGGTCTCATGGATAAGCTATTCACCAAACCTTTTGTAGGTACCTTTCACCTAGTATAATACATTTAAAAATTATAAAATACTTGGAAGTCATAAGGATTATATATCCTTAAAAGAAGACTCCATGGTCCTTGTCACATGACCATAAATAGTATGAAGGGCCTCTATAAATAGAATTTAACTATACGTGTTTTGATAACATTCATAGGGATTTGTCGGAATACCATTTCCTAAGACCATTTTTTATGACACTTCCCCAATATTACCCCTTATGGGAAACTAGTGAAGATGAGAGTGACCCCTAAAGCATGCTTCCAATAGGCCACTTATTAGGTAGTAACACTAAGTAGAACAAAACATACATATGAGTGTAATTACCCTTATAAATATCATTAATATAATAATGAAATATAAAAAAATAAATATAATATGAAACAAAAGAAATATCATATAATTCATGTAATTTCATATATAAAGATAAAATATAGAAATAAACACCATCAACAAATCCAATGGAATAAATCCACAAACACCTACCACAAACTCCATGAGCTAGTAGTATACTTCATGATCAACAATTCCATCCTATAGATCTATTATATATATATATATAGAAATATTTTTCATACACATATACTGAGTAGTATCATCTCTATAGCCTCTTATGAAAATGTGGATGAAGATTACTAGTTCTTCATTGAATATATGAAAAAACTAAATTTTTACCTATATCAGGTCAATTACCAACCAACATCACCAAGGACAAAAAACCAAATTCATATACAATGTATAATAACATAACACTAAAGGGCCATATGTCTGGAAGATACCCTAAATCAAATTATCCACTGATATGGTTTCTATCAGACCACAACGACATGTTTCATATTCTTCAATTCCTTCCATATCCACATATCCTTATAACCACATACCACACCACAACCAAAACCAAATATCATCCACCACATACCAAATCAAAACCAAACATCATATCTCCATCATGGTAGGGTAACATGAACATGTTGTATTTAAAATTATGTCCACCTCCAACCTATATATATCCCCAACCATATATCCATTTCACAACCAGAAAACAGTGTCAAAAAAGATATATATATATATATATATAATATGAATACTAAAAATTTATTACCATATATTTATATATATACATTGATTCATCACATCACATACTATTTCTTAAGGGATGACACAAACGAGGGATAAATAAGCTATCCATTCTATATAAAATATGGATATAGGGGAAGATACTTAGAATCCTTATTCTTATACAGTCATCATTAAGGTTATCCAACTTGGGTGGTGGTGCATATGAAATTACAATACAATAAGAATGGTATTATAGGATACATTATCCTAACATAATGGATACATTAAAAATATATTTTATTCATTAAAATTACATGTTAAAACAACACCATCTCAACTTACTCACATTGACAGCTTCTGTCACACCTCTAAACAACCATAAACAACAACATTGAAAATCCACATGAAATATTATAAAATCCCATTTGATAAAATCATCATTAAATTATATTTTTTTCATTACCATCCAAATTAATTTCATTTATCCATATTTAATATCAAATGATTCAGTAAATCATTTGAAAAAATTTATCCTATCCTTCTCAGGGTATGTTTTAGTTCCCTTTCATATTAGTTCATTAATTAACCATATACTCATCATTTTCCTACAACAATCCATCATAAATTTAATTTTATAATTTCTTAAATTAATACTTATTTTAATTCACTAACCCTTAAACCCACTCCACATTCATTTAGTTACACATTCTTCCAGTCATGTTATCTTTATACCTTGTTATTTTGTGACTATGTCAAAACCACATTAACCAATTACAATACCAGCTCAACCATCACACTATCCCATGACAATATCCACTAGAACCATGCCATATTCACCAAAATATTCATATCCATTCACTTTCCATGAAACCAACCATTATAACTCTATAATAATCATTAAAAATTCATAATTTACAACCATAACCACAAATAAACCCTATCATCCTAACTAGTCACCACAACTACCCAATACCACTATTTACACAATAAGAATGACCCCACATAAAGAAAAAAATTAAAACATAGAATAAAATAACATTAAATAAAATATTATTAATCATTCTTTTATATTACATTAAAATTTCAAGTATAAACATTATAATCACCATTATAGATATCCAAGTAACCTTTTCATTACCATTTTACGTTTTTAAAATTTTATGGAATTTGATTCAATTATTTCAAAATTAGAAAAAATGTATTCAAGAGAACCGATCATAAATTTATAAGAACAAATTCTATAATAAGAATCCAAATATAAGTAATAGGATTTAATTATGTAAATAACATACACATGACCAATTTACTTCCAATTGCTTTAGTTAAGCTCATCATCTTGTTCAAATTCATTCGTCAGCCCAATGAATGAAAAATCCTGATTAGTATACATTCACACATAAATAAGGGAAGAAAAATATCAAATCACATACCTCAATAGACACTTCAATACCCTATTCCCAAAATGATAAGTTAATTTGGACCAAACATCACACGAAATGAGAGTATTAGAAAACAATCCTAATCATTTCCATTTAATATTATAAACATGACACACACACTATGAAAACCAAAATCATAATCACATCCTCCCCAATAATAAACAAAAATTATATAATTAAGAACAATATCAGAGTATATAACTTTATATCATAATAAATAAAAATATGGTTTTTAAGGATCAAAAACATCCGAAGGTTTACTAAGAGAACAAAAAATTAGAAAAAATACTCCTAGATTTATATTAATGATGAAGGATTTTGAGAGAACCCCAATAGGAATTTGAAATTATAATTATATTGGAAAAACATTGGATCATGATAAAACTGAGAAGTTATGTCCCAATGATGTCTCGATCTAAATTTTATGATATCATTTCCCCTCAAATATCAATGTCAGAAAATAATAATTTCAATATAAATATTGATGGTCATGGAACAAAAATAGGGGTTAAGCTATTACATTCAATCCTTTGAAGATAAAAAACGATTTTCTACCCTCTTCCTCAATCTTGAAACCCCCTAATTATCATCACAGTATAACAATAAAATCCATAGTTTACTAATAATATAAAAATATGAAAACATGGATTTTGAATGTTTAAGACCCTATAATAGAACACCAGTCTAAGACAGAGGACTATGCAGCATCAATAATACCTCCACATATTCTATAGGACACTGAATAGAGGTAATTTCCTAATCTATACAATAGAGAAACTATTTACCTGAGTCTGAGTCATACAATAGTGTAAGAATAACTAAAATATTTATAACCCTTAATCAGAGTAAAAATAAAATAAAATAAAAATGCTATATCAAAATGAAATATGAAATCATATAGTCATATAAATTAATACTCATGAAAAAAACATCAATTTATTTCTCACTAGGAAAATAATTTATAAAATAAAATAATAAAAGTAATGTATAAAATGATTTACTTCCATCCCTAAGCTATTCCTAAATCAAAAACTCTAAATCACTATCATGCCACCACTACTGGATCAAGAAACATTAGGATTCAATTTGATCCATTGTGCATACATGATAAATATTTAATGTATACATAATATCTATATATTACCTGATGTTCCTATATAGTTGGTGAGAAATAAACCCCAGAAGGCCACTTCAAATGTTGTATTTAAAATCTTCTGTCATAATAAGAGAAGCCATATATGTTAAGACAAGGCTATCAGAGTGATGACTATAATTCAGCGAATGAATAAACATACTCATCATGTCCCTATGTCTTAACCATGAAACCATGATACCCATTGAAATATTCACACATTTCAGGTTTTCATGTGCTAATTGGGGCACCAAGATCCCCTAATATTTCTACAATTTTTCCAATTTGGAATCCTCTTATTCACTATATATTGTTCCATCAGACCCGTATCACATCCCTTAATCAATGAATCTGGGTAGGTGTTGTACACGTACTCAATCCACTACCCAAATGAATAGTGTATGTTTCAATATCAAAATCTTAACCTACTACTTTATCACTCAATGTAGGGTTCATCATCTATATAACACAACATACCACGAACCATCCATAACACTTTGGTGGTTCACTATAAGGATCCAATAATACCCAAGGAATGTTACCCTATCTCTTTGAAATGCACGACCGATTGTCTCCTATCGACTGGTCAAGGTTCCAGTGCTCTGCTAATGTGTATAGCAGCACTCGGGTCAAATCCTCGGCGATGATACTTTGTAATAGTCGTTTGTTTTTAGTTAATTGTATTCTGATTGGGGGGTTTGTTTGCAGATCTTATGAAATAATTTATGGATGATGTTTGATTTTAAAAATTGATAAATATTTGGGTGAGTTCATCAGTAGGTTAGTTAAGCTTGTTATATCCTTGATCTTGTCTTTATATTGCATTTAAATTAACACCCATGTCACAAGTTGACGTTGATTTGAATTCCCAAGTGTTAAGGCTTTAATCCAAGCCTTAACTTAACATCGGGTTCTAATATTGATCATATCTTGTTTATGGTAGTGTTTTTATGGTTCCAATAGTCCATGGAAACCTCATGTTAAACAAAACAAGTCATTAATCCATGACATGCTAAGTCTAACATACACAATGTTAATTCAACGAATACTCATCGAGCGAAAGCTCTCAATCGCTTAACATACCTAAATTAAAACTCACCCCAATGAAAGATTTACTCATCCATTAAGATTTTTTATAATATGTGTTAAATATTTATGGTGATGATTAAATAATATTAGAAAAAGGAAAGGGACAAGAAAAGAGTAGTGTGCCGAACACACACACGAAAGATTTTGGGAATCAAAAATGGAATTTCGATTGAATGAGGAAGAAAAATAAGGGACTGTAATTTAAAATGATTCAAACTATTTTAAGACCATTAATATTATACTACATAATGTGGATAAGAACAAGAGGAATTGAATAAGAAAAAAGCACTAAAATTTGATTTAAATGAAAACAAAATTACACAATTACAATTGAAAGAAAACATAAACAAACATGAAAGAGAAGTGGAGGAGAGGTCTCTATTGTTGAAACAAGATCAAAGCATATACTCCCAATACCTTTTCAAGGATCTATTAATTCCAAACCTCCTCCTTAAGTTCTGATGTACCAACCCCTTTGAAAGGAGAGGAGGGGATGTATTTATAACCGAAGGTGGTGGACTGTTTACATTCCAGAAATACCCCTCCACGTGGCTCGTGGATATGGACATCCCGAAAGCCTAACATTGAGAATCCTCCTTGTTCAAAGTTGTAGATAAAAACTTCTTTTGTCTACTGTGAAAATATGGAGGCCATTGGACTTATTGAGCCAATGGTATGTCGGTTTTAGTAAACAATTCTGATCTGTCCATTTCAATACAGACTTTTTTTAAGTCCATAATGTGAATGGGTTTTTTAATAGGAATATTCCCTCAAATAAAAATCATTTCTTCAAAAAAGTTGTCCGTCCGAATCACCTCTTTCACACTGAAGAATCTCATCTCGAATGGATGTCTACATCAGGAGAAATGGCAATATTTGTGTGCTTTGTTTAATTCCTGGACATAATGGAGGGCTGGACTTCAATGCATCATTTGGGCCCCATGCATTTGTGATTTGGTTGTGAAATGTTTATCATGGACTTCTAAAAATGTCCTAAGAACTTGGTAGGAGAATTAACGTATTTGGACTTCTGGATTGAGCCCAGTAATTCATCCTTCATATATTTTCCAGTTTCTTCACAGTTTCCTTGGGCCTTCTTGTGTGGTCCATATGACCCTCTAAATGGTCGAATTTGCGAATGGTGACTTATAATTAAATGTTGGAATTGGAATTGGGAACCCTAATTAACATTAATCATGCAATTAGGATAAGTAGGGTGGTAGGTATTGTTAAAACATTAAACAGACTTGAATCTGGATAAATTCAAATAGTGCTCAAAAATTATATTTAATATTTAAACATTAATATTTCACAAAAATTATGCACATTTCATATAAAATAAGTAAAGGGAGTATGTAAAATGATATGAAAATATTAATAACATCAACTCCCCCACACATAGTCTTGTGAATGTCCTCGTGGGAAATAAATATAAAAACAAGACAAACTCATTTTCACTCACCAACAACTATTAAAATTTTGTTTTCTTCAATTAGGGGAGGTTTAGAATATTTCACTCAACCATTTTGAAATCCACCACAAGTTGTTACAGAAACAATGTTACAAAACTAATTAATTTTTTCATGCTCAAATTTAGAAATGGAAAATGTGGACACTCAAAAGTCACACCTCTCAAGATGATAAAATTTATTTGTGGAGGTTCACTCTTTCACCAACCAAAAGTAAAAATCTAAGAGTTTGAAAAGAGCTCTCAGCTTACAATCCCTATCCAAAGTGAACAAAAATCAAGAGGTCTTTTTAATGGGTTTTTATATGGCTATGGGATGGTAGGGATATAATGTCCAAGAGAGAGAAAAAGAGGGTTAAAATACCAACAGAGAAAAAGAAATGCACATTTTTTGAAATAAAACATGGAAGGAAATGAAAACACGTATTTACAAGGTAATTATTGTGTGAAGAAAGACAAAATAGAGGAAGAAAAGATGAAGGTAATGAGAAGATGAAATATTTACAAAACACAGAACTTCTCCCAATAAGAATATAATGCAAGTGTTCTTTTTTTTCTTCTCTTTTTTTTTCTTTATTTTTTCGAAAGTTGATATTGGAAAAGATCACACACTCATATCCCAACCCATGTTTGATCTCTTCATGACATTAATTGTAATAGTTATAACAAGATCAAAGGTTAATAAAGAGTTATTTTTGACCTACCCAAGACACAACCCATTTTTGCAATTTATTTTGATTTTTTTTCATCATTTTTTATTTTTTTTGAACACTTGTCAAAAACATTTACAAAATTACATAAATGGAAGTACATTACATTCTGCAAAACACACTGAATGACAACCTCCCTCCCACACTAAAACGGATGCTTTCCCACAAGCAGATGATAACTTGTTGAAAATCAATAATAGGGTACCCAAACAATGAAATCCATTCCCCCCCACACTTAAATTTCAAAAAAAAAATGCAATGAAAATCCATGTTGATATTGGGTGGGGAAAGGTATTGGGCTTGTAATGTGGCTATAAAAGAAAAGGTTTTCATAGGCTCGAAGGGGATTTCAAAAGAAGAATTAATGTAAGGGAAATGAGAGGCTATTTGGCTATTGTGATTCTCATGTGGTTCAGAAAATTCCTCTATCATATTAATGCACACTAAGGCCGGAAATTCAGCTCGAAGGTCAAGAAACTCAAGACTCACAAATGGGGGTGGAAACACACATTTTGAAAAGATGGTCATAGGTGGCCTTGGCATGAAAGCAAATGTTGTTCCTCACGGTTTGAAAAAAGCATTTTCCAAATCAAAAATTGAGCATTCAAAATTTGTTAATTTTGACACAAAATTCTTTATCCAAAGTCATGATGCAAATACAAAATTTTTGAGATGAAAACATGTCTATTAACTCCCCAAAATGGTTGGAAAAAATTTCAAAACTCGACGGTGAGTAAGCATGACTCTTTAATTTTTTGTATTTTTTAAGTTACTGTTTTCTTGGTTTTTTAGGTTTTTATATTTTTTGTTTTTTATAAAGATACACCCACACAAAAGAGAAAGTGAAAAAGAATGGTTTTGATAAATAAAGTGGTAAAAAAAATTAAAGAGAGAGGAAAAAGAAGAAAGAGGTAGAGAGAGGAAGAGATAGAGAGAGAGTTAAAGGGAAAGAGGTGCCCTGTAGAGACCTGAACCTTGACGTACACGGACATTACATTACTTTTGCGGAATAATTAATACATAAAAAAACTAGACACACAAGGACCGTAATATTTTATTGTCTTTGGAAACTCAGAATATAAAAATCTTATCCCATTGAAAGATCTTCAACATCTCTCATATCGATCTTCCCCTTTTGTTTTCCTACCTAAAACCTTTCTTTATATCCTGGGGAAAAGAAAACATATAAAGGGTGAGATCAAATGCTTAGTAAGGGTATGCACGGATAAAATAAAACAAATCATATACATTTGAGCTTAAAAACATGAACATAATGTTTAAACATCAAAATCTTGAGCAATGACATAAAACATGGAAGTACGTAAGGTATAGATCATAAAGAAACATTAAGCATGATAAAATAGCATGGGAGTAAAACATGTAATTGTGGCAACCATTCAGCACATGTCATGATTTCCATAGTAGCCAAGGCATTGCTGCCAAGACCATCTTAGTGGACAAAGTCCCTTTCTGAATCGAGTTCACTCCTCGTTTCAGTCCTGTAAAACTGGACCGGATTAACTTACCATTCCAGCCATGTCTATATCATGAGATATAAATCTTTACCCAATGCATTGGAGAGAGATATAGGTCCCACCCATCTCATAATGAAATCATTCTTACTTGTGCCACAAAATAAGCATACATTATTCATAGTAACCCAACGAATAAAATGGGATTCATAAACATAATCCCATCATCACATAATCGAAATAAAAGAAATGGATATCGTTTCATAATTAGGAAAGTGAAACCATGTAAGTTATAGAGACATTATACTTGAAACATACAAATATGAAATAATGTCAACTTAGATGGAAAATGGTTTTGATAAAACACTTGAAATGAATTCTTGAGGAAAATATCCTTTATTCTTCAAAATCAATTTATTTTCAAAAAAAAATCATCTAATTTTAAAAGAAAGAGATTTTGTTGAAAATAGTCATCAAATATTTTTTAGGAAGCTTCATGAAAATAAGACTTTATAAAACCAGAAAAATCTGTTCGTGCCGTATAAGTTAAAAAAACATTCTTCTCTTATTTTTGCCGGAAAAGTCAAAAAGTACCTCGTAACAAAAGAAAGATTCCTTAAATACCATGTAGTAAAAGTCAAGAATGGGTAAAAAAGAATTTAAACATTCATGAAAATAATTTTATAAAACATGTACATGGATGATAGAAATAACCCCAGTAAATACTTACAAATAAGCAATCTCAGATAAAATTGAGATTTGCAAAATTATCCTTACCTTAGGTCCGATATGATTCGTACGTATCCAAAAATCTTGTATAATGATTTAAATAATGTCATTGACTTATTATAGAATCATATTCATTGTTATTATATCATATATGGTTCACTTATTACTTTATATTTCCCGTTCTTTTGTAAATTCCATGTTAAAGAGTGTTTTGGGTAAAATCATTTCATTTGCCGTCCGTGTTTTGACTTTTAATTATTCATATGATTACTTAAATCATGATTACTTAATTACAGAATATAAAACCTGATTTATATATAATATATATTTAGAATATACATATATATAATAGATAGATAAATGGAAAGAAATACACCATTCATGGAGACGGTAGGCCGTACGTACGCATGAACGCTGTTTTCGTTTCCTTATTGAGTTGAATGGAATTTAGTAGATGACATATATATATATATATACATACATAAATACATTAGATTTATAGTGTCATATATTTCATTATTATTGCTTATATATACTATATAATCATTCTTAAATTGTTAACATGGAGAATTTATCTCATCGCGTCGTGGAGACGGTAGTCCGTACGTACGCACGAGCGATGATATCGTTTCAATAATTATTGAATTGAATTGGAGTGGATGATACAATATATAAGAATAATTATGATATTATAATAACTATGTATAGTTATTCTTTACAACATAATACCCATCCATGTAAGGTGTTGGTGGAAAAACAGATTACAGCACGGCGTGGAGACGGTATTCAGTACGTACGCACGCGCGGTGATTTTGTTTTCCGTAGGATGGATAGAAGGTGAAATGGGGTTGTTTAATATTTATAATAACATATCCGTATATTGGTGATAATGATGTTATTACTTTATAATGAAACAACTAAATAAGAAGAAGTTGAAGAAGAAAGAAGTTTGAAAGAATCGGTAGAAGAAATTACCTCTTCTTCGATACGCCTCTTTGAAACATAATCTTAGGGCACTAAGATTGGTCTTTGAAGTGGACCAGGACCTCTAGGATGTTTCTAAGAAGTGGATAAGATAATTTGGAAGGTGTTGGCTGAGATTGAAGGCTCAAAGTGGTGTGAGGAAGAGAGGGAGGAGGTACCCTTTTATAAGGGAAGAGAGGGGCACCTTTGGAATTCTTAGAAATATTAATTTATAATAAATCTAACCCCACTTAAAAACCTCCAAAAATGACTCATATTCGAAGATTAGATGCGATAGGGTTGTAACAGCATCAAAAAATCAAATTTAGACATGTTTGGATCTTATTTTAAACCTTATCAGTTTATTTATCCTTATTTAATCTATTTATGTTTATTAGTGGTAATAAAATTCTAAATTTTAAATTTTAACAAATAATTACTTATTTGTTGTGAATTTTCCATAATTGGTTACTTTATAACATTATAGACCATATAAATTTTAAATTTATAATTTTTAAATATTTTTGTGATTTTTAAACAATTTTATAACATGTTATTTTTATAAAATAACAATAGTGTCAATTTTGACACTATTCATTTATATGAATTTAAATAAAATATATACAGAAGATATGTTCAAACTAAAATCTTTAATAGATTCATAAAAGTCCATATGTATCTATAAAATTAGTGGAGAACATTAAATAGTTCATATAATATTAATTTTATTATTTTTAAAACCAATTATTTGGTTTATCTCTTAATAAAATAATTACTAAAACATTTTTGTATAATTATTTAATAAACTTATACGTGGCATAAAAATTAAAAATAAAATCCTATGATAATTATAAATATATTAAATTTCATAATAATACTTTTACCCGAATTTATCATCTTAAAATCACAATACTTAAATTGTTATATTTATTTAATTATGAAGGTGACAACTTTGGCATAAAATAATATAAGTGTCATAATTGCTTGTAGAAGACTCTAAATGGTCAAATATTATACCATTGGATGATTATAGTTTAAATTTACCTTACCAATAAGTTTTCTTCAGGGTTTTGTGGCTTTTATGGTCACTATTAGTTTAATAAAAACTATATTCTTGATTTTTCACTAGATAAATAATATCTGCATAACTATTGTGTCACAATTAATGATAATTATTTAATCCCAAATAATTCTAAATAAATTCCCATGATTTAGATAATTTTGTTATATTTATAGAGACTATTAATTCTTGAAGTTTCATGAAGTTTATCATTAACTTAAAATTAGTATACTTATAGTATTTAAGAGAGTGACATGTTGTCACTTTCTTTGGTTTTAATAATAATTAAATTATTTTCATGGAACAAAAGTCCATTAAATGAATCTAATACAACCCTTAGGTGATATGGGTCGACTTTTAGTCATACCATAGGATGTTTCCAAGTGTTAGGGTAATTTTATAATCTTATATTTACCCTTAATTACCCGATTTACCTTTAACTATGGTAAATAAAATTTACCGTAGTTACTATTCACAATGCCAAAAAATAAAAAGTAGCTTATTAAAATAATTTGGACCTACTGATTCCAAATATGGAATCCATTTTTCCAAATTCAATACACAAACATTGCAGAAATTAAATTAAAATTAATCCCGTTGTCGAAAAAAAACGGGTTTTTCTTTAAAACATTGCAAAAGATAGAATTGATTTAACCTACGAATTCAAGGTAAAATCAATGATAATGACATAAATTATATTAAATGGTAAAAATATATTTTATTTATAATTTAAAACCATTAAATATTATAATTTAACCACAAAAGATATTATGATGAAAAAAGTTGTTTTTAATTAAAATATAACGTGTTTTTACTATTCATTAAAATATGAAAGTTATCAGAATAAAATGAAAAAATTATCCAAAGTAATTTTTTATTTATTGATTCCAAAGAATAATTTTATTTTTTCAAATGGAACTTATAAACATTTCAAAAACTAGATCTAATGTGGGTGCGCCATCAAAAGGCAGCAAAACTGTATTTTTTGAAAAATACTTATTTTACCTAAAAAATTTATTTTGTTCTTATAACATGTTCTAGAAAATGTGTAAGATGAATAATAATGTTATAAAATTCAAAATTTAGTTAATACTATTCATAACGGCTAGTTCATAACAATATTATAATAATATATTGTTGTTTAGTAAAACCCGGTATTGCGTACAACACACGCTATCAGGGAAGGTTGCGATTGCATGTAATGCAAGCCAAGTCAGGCTTGCGTGTATTGCATGACTCCTTTGTTGTTGCGTATAACAGAATCCAACCATATTTTATTTATACATTTAATATATATATATATATATATATAAATATATATATACACTCAATGTTGCGTAGAATAACTTCTATCAAACGAACTTGAAATTGTGTGTAACATGAGCCAAGAATAGTGTTGCATATACTGCAAGCTAATACGGTGTTGCGTATAGCGCAAGATAATCTTGGTGTATCATACAACAGAAGATATGAATGAAATTAAAAATAATATATCTTATAAAATCTCAGGTTGTTATATTCTACCCCCCTTAAAAGGAATTTCACCCTCAAAATTTGTCTGGGTTATAAATCCTTTACTATTTAGAGAAACCCACATCGTAAAAAGAAATACCAAAACTAAACTTTAAAAACTAATGTATGAAATATAACGGTTACCCAAATTAACTCATCACTGGGTTTCCTTATAGGATAGCATTGGTGAAAATATGGATATGGAAGAGAAATCTAACCATCATGTTCTAATAGAGAGTGGTAGAGAGCATGGCTATGAAAAAGCCAATAATCACAAAGCCATAAATTTGTGATGATCTAGGGTACCATCTGATTCATCGGATATAAAGGCACTAGGACAACATTTTTGGTTTTCAAGATCAATTCCCTAAAGTTGAATAATTTCAATTAGAATGAATATTTACTTTATTTTGGTACAATCTCACTGTTGTTCGTGCTTTGAACAATTTCCACTTCATCTCTTAAAGAAATGAAGTTGAATTTTTTATTTGTGATGTGTTAAAAGATCATTTGATAGAATGATGGGTCATTGCATCTGTTTCAAACAAAAGGTTAGAAAAAGTTATCAAATATACATAAGTCCGTCTTTGGTGAGATTAATCGTATATGAAAATGAACTTATACTTCATCTATCACGTCGTTTAATAAAATAAAACTAGATTCCACTAACAAGGGACTTCCTGTAGGTCAGTGGTAGGCGATAAAGGCCAGTCGCACTTCGGTTGTGGGTTCGATTCCCACAGCCTTGTCCGACGTGATGGGCTGTCGCCCGTCCTACAGGTTGTCCTTTTTCTAAAACTACATTACTATAACATCCCATCAATAATATCAAAAAATATTTTATCCTTAAACAATACTAACTTATTTCCAACATAATCCATTCCAATCTTTAGGCTTATCTAAAATACTTCGGTCCAAGCTCATAGTATAAAGAAAATGATTACTTGAAATGTCATCATCCAAGCATGTGAATACCATCATTTATCCCACATATATCTTGTTTGTCACATTCCAATCATGTGAATACCTTAATCAGGTATTCCCTTGAAAAATGAATACCCATTTAACCTTAGTGAAAACATGAATGCTATCAAATGGTACCTCTTTCCACATACAAAAATCCAAAAATTCTATATACTAAAACCATGATATAAACTTCTCCTTATATCAGTCATGATCTCATGAATACTATCAAAAATTTAATTTTCTCCTTATCCCTTCATTATGAACATATCATCTACACTCCAAAAATATCTGAATAACCTTTCATGGATACTGGTAGCATTAATCATACAGTTTCAAAACTCAAGGAAAGAAAACAATGTAATAATCCTTAGAAGTATCTTTATTCCATTGTACCATGAGATTACTTATACAACATTACACTTGATAAACATGTAATCATTCCACTACCTTCTTAAACCATTGACCGAGCTTCAATAATTCTTTCATCTCACATATCATTTGTAGCCTCTTCATCATAATCAACATAAATACTACCCATACGGCCGTACTGATTCTCTTCATGAGACTTTCCCTTAGGGAATTGGTTTGCATAATGCCCGTACACTCCACATTTAAAACATTTAACCATTGTTGATGTCGTATCAATACCATTATCCTCATCCATGGTTTTAACTGAACCTTTTACTTTGCATTTACTGGATTTGTGTCCTTCTTTTCCACACCCAAAGTATCCTCCAGTTCCCTTGAAACAATCTCCCCGATGCCTCTTCCCACATGATTTACATGAGGGAAATTGAACTTTCTGTCCTCTATGATCATCATGAAACTCTATCATTCTCTTATTATCTGAGCCGGGAAACTTACCAAAGTTGAGATTATTGATCATATTATGAGATTGCTGATTAGGCATAATAACGATGTTTGGAATTCCAAATCCCATTTCATTTGGTTTCTCATGAAGAATATCATTCCATTGTCCATCAAATCCTCCATTATCATGAATCTTCCTGTTTCCATCCATTTTCTAAAACCCAAAAACAATAGTGTGAGAGGAAAAAATCATGCTAGAGAAAAAAACATAATAAAGGGGGAGTAACTTCAATATCTAACATCTTGGGTTACCGTAATTCTAGTACTATAACCTATACTTATACATAACCTTAGGGACATCCCTAGACATACCATAGAAATATCTCTAGGGATCTCACTAAAGTTCTCGCATCCTAGTTTCCAAAGTTTGACTAAACCTTTCCTCTGATACCAACTATAGAGACTCGTAGCTTGATGTACATGGACATTACATTAATTTTGCGGAATACTTAATACATAATAAAAACAGACACACAAGGACCGTAATAGTTTAGTGTCTTTGGAAACTCGGAATATAAACATCTTATCCTGTTGAAAGATCTTCAACATCTCTCATATCGATATTCCCCTTTTGTTTTCCTACCTAAAACCTTTCTTTATATACTGGGGAAAAGAAAACATATAAAGGGTGATATCAAATTCTCAGTAAGGGTATGCATGAATAAAATAAAACAAATCATATACATTTGAGCTTAAAAACATGAACATAATGTTTAAACATCAAAATCTTGAGCAATGACATAAAACATGGAAGTACGTAAGGCATAGATCATAAAGAAACATTAAGCATGATAAAATAGCATGGTAGTAAAACATGTAATTGTGGCAACCATTCAGCACATGTCATGATTTCCATAGTAGCCAAGGCATTGCTGCCAAGACCATCTTAGTGGACAAAGTCCCTTTCTGAATCGAGTTCACTCCTCATTTCAGTCCTGTAACACTGAACCAGATTAACTTACCGTTCCAGCCATCTCTATCTCATGAGATATAAATCTTTACCCAATACATTGGAGGGATATATAGGTCCCAACCATCTCATAATGAAATCATTTTTACTTGTGCCACAAAATATGCATACATCATTCATAATAACCCAACGAATAAAACGGGTTTCATAAACATAATCCCATCATCACATAATCCATATAAAAGAAATGGATATCGTTTCATAATTAGGAAAGTTAAACCAAGAAAGTCATAGAGACATTATACTTGAAACATACACATATGAAATAATGTCAACTTAGATGGAAAATGGTTTTGATAAAACTCTTGAAATGAATTCTTGAGGAAAATATCCTTTCTTCTTCAAAATCAATTTATTTTCACAAAAAGTCATCTAATTTTAAAAGAAATAGATTTTTTTGAAATTAGTCATCAAATCTTTTTTAGGAAGCTTCATGAAAATAAGTCTTTATAAAACTAGAAAAATCTGTTCGTGCCGTATAAGTTAAAAAAACATTCTTCTCGTACTTTTGCCGGAAAAGTCAAAAAGTACCTCGTAACAAAAGAAAGATTACTTACATACCATGTAGTAGAAGTCAAGAATTGGTAAAAAGGACATTAAACATTCATGAAAATACTTTTATAAAACATGGACATGGATGATGGAAATAACCCCAATAAATACTTACGAATAAGCAATCTCGGATAAAATTGAGATTTGCAAAATTATCCGTTACCTTAGGTCCGATATGATTCGTACGTATCCAAACATCCTGTACAATGATTTAAATAATTTCATTGACTTATTACAGAATCATATTCATTGTTATTATATCATATATGGTTCACTTATGACTTTATATTACCCGTTCTTTTGTAAATTCCATGTTAAAGAGTGTTTTGGCTAAAATCGTTTCATTTGCCGTCCGTGTTTTGACTTTTAATTATTCATATGATTAATTAGATCATGATTACTTAATTCCAGAATATAAAACATGATTTATATATAATATATATTTAGAATATACATATATATAATAGATCGATAAATGGAAAGAAATACACCGTTCATGGAGACGGTAGGCCGTACGTACGCATGAACGCTGTTTTTGTTTCCTTATTGAGTTGAATGGAATTAAGTAGATGACATACATATATATATAGATACATAAATACAGTAGCTTTATAATGTCATATATTTCATTATTATCGATTATATATACTATATAATCATTCTTAAATTTTTTACATGGAGAATGAATCTCATCGCGTCTTGGAGACGGTAGTCCGTACGTACGCACGAGAAATGATATCGTTTCCATAATTATTGAATTGAATTGGAGTGGATGATACAATATATCAGAATAATTATGATGTTATAATAACTATGTATAGTTATTCTTTACACCATAATACCCATCCATGTAAGGTGTTGGTGGAAAAACAGATTACACCACGGCGTGGAGACGGTATTCCGTACGTACGCACGCGCGGTGATTTTGTTTTCCGTAGGATGGATAGAAGGTGAAATGGGGTTGTTTCATATTTATAATAACATATAAGTATATTTGATATCATTATGTTATTACTTTATAATGAAACATCTAAATAAGAAGAAGTTGAAGAAGAAAGAAGTTTGAAAGAATCGGTAGAAGAAATTACCTCTTTTTCGATACGCCTCTTTGAAACCTCCTCTTAGGGCACTAAGATTCGTCTTTGAAGTAGACCAGGACCTCTAGGATGTTTCTAGGGAAGTGTAGAAGATAATTTGGCAGGTTTGGCCGAGATTGAAGGCTCAAAGTGGTGTGAGGAAGAGAGGGAGTAGGTGCCCTTTTATAAGGGAGGAGAGGGGCACCTTCGGAATTCTTAGAAATATTAATTTATAATAAATCTAACACCACTTAAAAACCTCAAAAAATGACTAATATTAGAGGATTAGATGGGATAGGGTTGTAATCCCATCAACCAATCAAATTTAGACATGTTTGGGTCTTATTTTAAACCTTATCATTTTGGTTTATCCTTATTTAATCTATTTAAGTTTATTTGTGGTAATAAAATTATAAATTTTAAATTATAACAAATAATTACTTATTTGTTGTGAATTTTCCATAATTGGTTAATTTATAACATTATAGACCATATAAATTTTAAATTTATAATTTTTAAATATTTTTGTGATTTTTAAACAATTTTATAATATGTTATTTTTATAAAATAACAATAGTGTCAATTTTGACACTAATCATTTATATGAATTTAAATAAAGTATATACCGAAGATATGTTCAAACTAAAAGCTTTAATAGATTCATAAAAGGCCATATGTATCTATCAAATTAGTGGATAACATTAAATAGTTCATATAGTATTTATTTTATTATTTTTAAAACCATTTATTCGGTTTATCTCTTAATAAAATAATTACTACAACATTTTTTGTATAATTATTTAATATACATATATGTTGCATAAAAATGAAAAATAAAATCCTATGATAATGAAAAATCTATTAACTTTCAGAATAATACTTTTACTCGAATTTATCATCTTAAAATCACAATACTTAAATTGTTATATTTATTAAATTATGAAGGTGACAACTTTGGCATAAAATAATATAAGTGTCATAATTGCTTGTAGAAGACTCCAAATGGTCAAATATTCGACCATTGGATGATTATAGTTTAAATTTACATGACCAATAAGTTTTTGTCAGGGTTTTGTGCCTTTTATGGTCACTATTAGTTTAATAAAAACTATATTCTTGATTTTTCACTAGATAAATAATTTCTGCATAACTATTGTGACACAATTAATGATAATTATTTAATCCCAAAAAATTCTAAATAAATTCTCATGATTTAGATAATTTTGTTATATTTCTGGAGACTATTAATTTTCGAAGTTTCATGAAGTTTATCATTAACTTAAAATTATTATACTTATAGTATTTAAGAGAGTGACATGTTGTCACTTTCTTTGGTTTTAATAATAATTAAATTATTTTCATGGAAACAAAGTCCATTAAATGAATATAATCCGACCCTTAGGTGATATGGGTCGACTTTTAGTCATCCCATAGGATTTTTCCAAGTGTTAGGGAAATTTTATAATCTTATATTTACCCTTAATTACCCGATTTACCTTTAACTATGGTAAATAAAATTTACCGTAGTTACTATTCACAATGACAAAAAATAAAAAGTAGCTTATTAACATAATTTGGACCCACTGATTCCAAATATTGAATCCATTTTTCCAAATTCAATACACAAAAGTTGCAGAAATTAAATTAAAATTAATCCTGTTGTCGAAAGAAAATGGGTTTTTCTTTAAAACATTGCAAAAGATTGAATTGATTTAACCTACGAATTCAAGGTAAAATCAATGGTAATGAAATAAATTATATTAAATGGTAAAAATATATTATATTTATACTTTAAAACCATTAAATATTATAATTTAACCACAAAAGATATTACGATGAAAAAGGTTGTTTTTAATTAAAATATTGCCTGTTTTTACTATTCATTAAAATATGAAAGTTATCAGAATAAAATGAAAAATTTATCCAAAGTATTTTGTTATTTCTTGATTCCAAAGAATAATTTTATTTTGTCAAATGGAACTTATAAACATTTCAAAAACTATATTTAATGTGGGTTGGCCATCAAAAGGCGGCAAAACTGTATTTTTTGAAAAATACTTATTTTACCTGAAAATTTTATTTTGTTCTTATACCGTGTTATAGAAAATGTGTAAGATGAATAATAATGTTATAAAATTCAAAATTTAGTTAATACTATTCATAACGGCTAGTTCATAACAATATTATAATAATATATTGTTGTTTAGTAGAACCCGGTATTGCGTACAACACACGCTATCAGGGAAGGTTGCGATTGCGTGTAATGCAAGCCAAGTCAGGGTAGCGTGTAGTGCATGACTCATTTGTTGTTGCGTATAATAGAATCCAACCATATTTTATTTGTACATTGAATATATATATATATACACTCAATGTTGCGTAGATTAAATTCTATCAAATGAACTTGAAATTGTTTGTAACATGAGCCAAGAATAGTGTTGCATATACTGCAAGCTAATACGGCATTGCGTATAGAGCAAGATAATCTTGGTGTATCGTACAACAGAAGATATGAATGAAATTAAAAATAATGTATCTTATAAAATCTCGGGTTGTTACATGCCCCCTGGTTTAGATTTGGTGGGTCGTCGTCTCCATCCGGTGGTGGTTTGACTGGAGAATTTGGTTATCTAATGTAAGTAGATGATGATCCAGGATTGTGTGTCCTCTCATAGTGATTCTTTAATCGATGTCCATTAACCGTGAATGTCCCTTTGGAAGAGGGGTCTTGGACTTGCACTGCACCCAATGGGTAAACATTAGTAATAACAAAAGGACCTTCCCAACGAGAATTAAGCTTACCTGGGTGAATTCGGAATCGAGAATTGAAGAGAATTACCTTTTCACCTTTATGAAATACCTTTCTCAGGATGTGTCTTTCATGGAGTACCTTAACCTTCTCTTTTTACAGATTGGAATTCTCATAGGATTCAAGTTGAACCTCCTCCAGTTCAGCCAATTACAACAATCTTTCTTCACCATATTTTTCACAATCAAAATTATAGGTTTTCACAGCCCAAAAAGACTTATGTCGGATTTCAACGGGTAAGTGACATGATTTACCAAAAACTATCCTAAAAAGAGACATCCCAATGGGTGTTTTATAGGCAGTTCGATAATCCCACAGGGCTTCACCAAGTCTCTCAGGCCAGTCTTTTCTGGTGGGATTAACAATTCTCTCAAGTACCCTTTTCACTTCTCTATTATAGAGTTCAGCCATGCCATTTGTTTAAGGGTGATATGAAATTGAAGTTTTATGTACAACCCCATTATTTTTCAGAAGAGCTTCCATGGTTCTATTATAAAAATGGGTTCCTAAGTCACTGATCAAGGCACGTGGTGTGCCTAATCATTGGATGATGTGGGTCTTTAGGAACTCACTAATAATATGAGCATAATCCTTCCTAGTGGGTTTGGCCTCAACCCACCTTGAAACATAATCGAACACAAGAAGAATGTATGAGAATCCATTGGAAGGGGGAAATGGTCCCATGAAATCGATGCCCCAAACATCGAAGATCTCGTAGAAAATTAAAGGCTTTTGGGGAATTTAATTTCTCTTGGAAATTGTTCCAAACCTTTGGCAAGTGGGACATGATTGACAGAACCCAAGTGAGTCCTTGAAGAGTGAAGGCCAGAAGAATCCAGAGTCTAGGACCTTTCGGGAGGTCCTTTGTTGTCCAAAGTGTCCACCTCTAGGAAGTGAGTGACAGAATTCTAAGATGGAAGAATGCTCATTTTCTTCAACACATCTCCTAATTACCATGTCTTCCCCAGTTTTCCAAAGTTTATTTTCTTCCCAAAAATAGTGTTTTGAATCACTTTTCAACTTCATTTTTTGTTCTTTTGAAAACTTTTATAGAAAAACACCAGAAACCAAATAATTTACAATTGGGGCATACCATGGTAACTTTGGAGTGAGAGATGAAAGGTTCTCAATGGGAAATTCAGGATCAATAATTTATAAATGAGAAGAATTAGAAATTCTACTCAAGTGATCAGACACAGGGTTTTCTTTTCCAGGTCTATCTTTGATTTCAAGGTCAAACTCTTAGAGCATTAGGATCCATCTTATTAGTCTCGGTTTGGAATCACTTTTCTTGAGTAAGAACTTAATAGCAGAATGGTCTGTGAAGATGATGATTTTTGCACCTAAGAGATTGGACCGGAATTTATCTAAGGAAAAAACCACTACTAGAAGTTCCTTTTCAGTCACAGTGTTGTGAGATTGAGTTTCATCCAATGTTTTTGAGGCATAATAGATGACATGAGGAATTATTTTTCTTCTTTGACCAAGAACATCCCCAACAGCTCTATCAGAAGCATCACACATCAACTCAAAGGGTAAGACCAATATGGGGGTTTTATTATTAGGTCAGATGTAAGAGCGGTTTTGATTTCAATGAAGGCTCTCTTGCAAACCTCATCAAAATGGAAAGTGAAATCATTTTGGAACAAACGAGTGAGTGGGAGGAAAATTTTACTGCAGTTATGGATGAATCGCCAATAGAAACCAGCATGACCAAGAAATGAATGGATGTATCGAACAGAAGTGGGTGGAGGAAGTGACTGGATCACTTCAATTTTGGCAGGATCGACTTCAATACCGTCTTTTGAAACTATGTGCTCTAGAAATTTTCCATTTGCAACCATGAAGTGACATTTTTCAAAATTTAACACAAGGTTACACTTGACACACTTTTGAAGGACCATAGAGAGTGAATTCAAACAAGATTCAAATGACTCACCATAAATGCTGAAGTCATCCATGAAGACTTCCATGCAGGTTTCAATGAATTCTGAAAAGATACTCATCATACACCTCTGTAATGTTGCATGAGTATTACAATGGCCAAAAGGAATTCTTCTATATGCATATGTTCCAAAGGGGCATGTGAAAGTAGTATTTTCTTGGTCCTGAGGTGAGATTGGGATTTGAAAATAGCCAGTGTATCCATCAAAAAGCAATAGCGTGACTTTACGGCTAATATTTCTAGCATTTGATCAAGGAATGGAAGAGGGTAGTGATATTTTTGTGTTTCAGCATTCAATTTTCGATAATCCATGCATAGACGCCAATTTTTCTTCACTCGAGTTGTGACTTCCTCTCCTTGTTCATTTGTTACAACAGTTAACCCACCCTTCTTAGGTACAAGTTGAATTGGACTAACCCATTCACTATTAGAAATTGGGTAGATAATACCAGCTTGAATAAGCTTGGTGATCTCTTCCCTAGCTACCTCAAGGATGAGTGGATTGAGTCTTCTTTGTGGTTGTCTAATTAGTTTGGATGAATCCTCAAGATGGATGCGATTCATGCAAAGGGCAGGGTTGATTCCTGGTATGTCATCTAGGATCCAACCAAAGGAATGTTTTTTTCCTCTAACACTTGAACAATTTTGGACTCCTCAGTTTCAGTAAGTGTGGTAGAGATAATGACATGATATGAGTGATCATGGAAAAGGAATGAATATTTCAAGTGTGTTGGAAGGGGTTTCATATTAGTCTCATCTTTCACTTTTGGGCTCAACAACTCAGGAATGGAAGAAGGGACTTCAGTTGCTTCAGGTTCATTTTCCTTAATGTTGTCCAAGGTGGAGCAATAGAGATTAGATTTGATGTGGAATTCAAGAGAGTTTTCAAGTTCCTCTAGTTTGATGGAGTCTATGAATGAGAGGTCCACATAAACATCACCATTTATGACTTGGTTAATCATAGTGTAGATTTCACAAGTTCCATTGTCATTAGAACATGAAGAACACAGTGGATTGGGGTTCGATAGAATCTTAGAAGTGTCCTCAGAAGTATGAATTGAGAATGAAGAGTGGTCCTCAGATGGGTATCACATGGCTCGTAAAATGTAAAACTTGACCAGTTGGTCACTGAATTCCATGGATAAGATGCCTGAATGGACATCAATATTGGTTCTTGCAGTCATGAGGAATGGTCTTCCTAGAATTAGGGGAGATCAAGAAAAGGTCATCTCACCTTCCATGTCAAGGACATAGAAATCAGAAGGGAAGATGAGATCATTGAATTGGACAAGGACATCCTCAATTATTCCCTCTGGAATTGCTGTGCTTCAATTGGCTAACTAGATGACAACACCCGTTGGGTGTAAAGGACCTAGACCAAGGTTGGAGAATATTGATTTGGGCATGACATTAATTGAGGCTCCTAGGTCTATGAGTGCATCATCAAAGTTCAAACATCCAATTTGGCATGGAACTGTAAAGGTCCTTGGATCTTTTCATTTTATGGGAATAAACTACTGGGTGGAAACATTTTCAAAGGTTCTATGTTTCCTCTTGTGGGTACACAACTCGTTGAGAAACTTGGAATACTTAGGAATTTGTTTTATGGTATCTAATAGGGGAATGTTGACTTCAACATGTCTAAACATGTCGTGCATTTCAGGATCAGGTTCAAAGGACTTCCTTTGTTTAGAAACAACTTGAGGAAAAGGAATTGGATTCCTAAGTGGAATGGAAGGAGGTGAGGGAATGGATTCAGGTTCCTTTTCATGTTTCTTTTTATTTTAGTTTTCTAGGTCAACATTCAAAGGAGGGTTTGAGGATTTATCTTGAGGCATAGCAAGTTTCTTTCCTGATATAAGTTCAATTTCACTTACATTACCCTTGGGGTTGGGTAATGGTTGAGCTGGGAGTTGGGAAGAATTTGATTATTGTTGCTGGCTTAGGTGGGATGCAAGTTGACCTATTTGAGTTTCAATGTTTTCAAGCCTAGAACAGGTGAAGGAGGAAAGATCATCCACTCCACTTTCCCATGGTTTCTTGGAAGAAGGGGCTTGTCCTGAATTGGGATTACCTTGATTTGGGTTCCTGGAAAAGCGATTGTATTGGTTTTGTAATTGGGAAGGCTCACTAGGATAATGGAAACCAGGAGGAGGATTCTTCCTTTGAGGTGGAGGAAGAAAAGGATAAGGTTGTTGGAAGTTACCAACGCCTTGACCATATTGAAACTGGTTTGGGTTTTGAGGAGGGAATTGAGGAGGATGAGATATGGGATTACCATACCTATGGCCTTGGTTATAGGAAGAAGAGAAGGTCTCAAAGTGAGGTTGGTTGAAGTTTCTAACAAACTGACCTGATAGTCGAGGATTGGTGTTACGCTGAGCATATGCTGCATTAAGCTCCATTGGTCCAGATGAATTGGATTGATCCTCTTGAAGTTGTGGGAATGTGTCAGTTGGATGAGATGGAGAGTTGTAGATTCCACAGTTTTTGACAGGTCCAGGAAACATTGATTGCGGAGAAGACGAGGTTGGGGATTTGGTGGCCACAGCTAGCTGTCGCACAAGACCTGTAAGTTCACTCATCCACTCGGTCATCTTGTTCGGCTCAATTGATTGATTATCTTGGGCTTGTTTGACTTGAGCATGTGCTCGAGTATGGAATTGTTGTGTGTTTGCAGCCATGTTACTTATTAGATCTCTTGCAGCTACCAGAGTTTTATCAACAAGAGCACCGCCACTTGCGGCATCTATGAGAGTTTTCTCCATAGAAAATAACCCCTCATATATGTATTGGATCAAGAGTTGGTTAGGAATTTGGTGGTGTGGGCAGGTTTCCACATGTTTTTTGAACCTATTTCAGTACTCATGGAGTGATTGACTTGGGAATTGACGTATACAACTTATTTCCTTTTGGATAAAAGAAGTACGAGAAACATGAAAGAATTTCTCTAAGAAGAGTCACTTCATGTAATTCCATGTTGTTATGGAACCAGGAGGAAGGTTGTAGATCCATGACTTAGCAGTGTCAGCTAGGGAGAAAGGGAAGGCTCAAAGTTTGATTTTTTCTTCAGAAACCCCTTGAGGCTTTAGGTAGAGCACACTACTTGTAACTCTTTAAGGTGGAGATGTGGATCCTCACTGGCTAGCCCGTGAAAATGAGGGAGAAGATGAATCAAACCCGATTTGAGTTCGAAGTCAGCTTATATGTTTGGATTTTGAATACCAAGAGGTTGGTAATTCATATTAGGGGCAACAAGTTATTTAAGGGTTTTTCCCTAGGATTGGCCATTTCAAATCCAACTGGTTGGACAAGGACTGGTTCTTGAATTATTTTATTATCTCTTATGTTCCTCTTAAGTTGGCGAAGTGTTCGCTCAATTTCAGGGTCAAACAAATCCGAGGGATTGTTTGGAAGGCAACATGGTATTCAGGGAGATTTTGGAAGAAATAGGAAGACGAGTTTTTCTTTGTATTTTTATCAGTTTATGATTTTTAAGAGGAAGACGGGTTTTTCTTTGTGTTTTTTTCAATTTTTTTTAAATTTTGTTTTTTTGGATTTTTTTTACAATAACCAGAAACTAATGACTACATAAAGCACCATTACCCGAAAATGGAACCATTTGAAACACATGACCGATTGTCTCCAATCGACCGGTCAAGGTTCTGGTGCTCTTCTAATGTGTATAGCAGCACTCGGGTCGAATTCTCGGTGATGATACTTTGTAATAGTCGTTTGTTTTTAGTTAATTGTATTCTGATTGGGGGGTTTGCTTGTAGAGCTTATGAAATAATTTATGGATGATGTTTGATTTAATAAATTGATAAATATTGGGGAGATTTTATCATTAGGTTAGTCAAGATTGTGATATCCTTGAGCTTTGCTTTATATTGCATTTAAATTAATACCCATGTCAAAAGTTGACTTTGATTTGAATTCCCAAGTGTTAAGGCTTTAATCAAAGCCTTAACATAACTTAGGGTTCTAATATTGATCATATCTTATTTATGGTAGTGTATTTATGGTTCCAATAATCCATGGAAACCATATGTTAAACAAAACAAGTCATTAATCCATGACATTCTATGTCCAACATACACAATGTTAATTCAACGAATACTCATCGAGAGAAATATCTCAATCGATTAACATACATAAATTAAAACTCACCCCAATGAGAGATTTACTCAGCCATTAGGACTATTTATAATCTGGGTTTAATGTTTATGGTTATGATGTAAAAAGATTATAAAAAGAAAGGGACAAGAAAAGAGTAGTGTACCGAACACACACACGAAAGATTTTGGGAATCAAAAATGGAATTTCTATTGAATGAGGAATAAAAACAAGGGACTGTAATTGAAATGATTCAAACTATTTTAAGACCATTAATATTATACTACAGAAGGTGGGGAAGAATAAGAGGTATTGAAGAAGAATCAAGCACAAAAATTTGATTGAAATGAAAACAAAATGACACAATTACAATTGAAAGCAAACATAAACAAACATGAAAGAGAAGTGGAGGAGAGGACTCTCTTGTTGAAAAAAGATCAAAGAATATCCACTGAGAACCTTTTCAAGGATCTAGTAATGCCAAACATCCTTCTTAAGTTCTAAAGTGCCAACCCCTTTGAAAGGAGAGGAGGGGATGTATTTATAGCCCAAGGTGATGGACTGTTTACATTCCAAAAATACCCCTCCACTTGGATCACGGATATGGACATCCATAAAGCCGAATCTTGGGAAATATACTTATTAAAAGTTGTAGAAAAATATGGCTTCTTCCTACTGTGAAAAGTCGGCGGACATTGGATGTATTGATCCAAAGTTATGGTAGTTTTAGTAAACCATTCTGATCTGTCCATTTCAATATAGACTCTTTTGAAGTCCAGAATGTGAATGAGTGTTTGAAAAGTAATATGCCCTCAAATAAAAATCATTTCTTCAATAACATTGGCCGTCCTAATCTCCTCTTTCCCACTGAAAAATATCAGCTCGAATGGATGTCTACATCAGGAGAAATTGAAATATTAGTGTGTTTTTTTAATTCTCGGCCAGAATGGTGGGATGGACTTCAATGCATCATTTGGGCCCCTTGTATTTGTGATTAGGTTCTGAATTTTTATCACAGACTCCTTGAAATGTCCCCCAAAATTGGGATTATAAGTATGGTATTTGGACTTCTGGATTGATCCCAGTAATGCAACCTTCATATATGGTCCAGTTTCTTCATAGTTTCATTGGGCCTTCTTGTGTGGTCCACATGACCCTCTAAATGGTCGAATTTGCCAAAGGTGACTTCTATTGAAATGTTGGAATTGGAATTGGGAAGCCTACAAAACAAGAATCATGCAATTAGGATAATTAGGATGGTAGGTATTGTTAAAACATTAAACAGACTTGAATCTGGATAAATTCAAATAGTGCTCAAAAATTATATTTAATATTTAAACATTAATATTTCAGAAAAATTATGCACATTTCATATAAAATCAGTAAAGGGAGTATGTAAAAAGATATGAAAATATTAATAACATCACTCATCATATGTTTAATCATGGAAATTTACTACTTCAAACATAAAAGGATTATACATCTTCCATGGTGGTCTATCTAGTTCCATATCACTCATGGAGGGGACAAACCTCTAGATCTTCTCCCCAACTTGGTTAATCAATTATAATAAGCACAAGTATATGAATTAAAAAACACATATGGCTTACATCAGATTGTATATCTCACCATATCACTAATACCATCTCAAGACCATCACCACTTGGTAACATTAAAACCTATTGGATCTTTTAACCAAGATCCCTAGGCTCATTGCAACCCCATAAAACTCCTCATCACTCATGGTCCCGCTACCCAAGTTCCATCCTAAGCTATCATAACCAACGACCCTTGAAAAAATGACACCATATCCCCATAAAATACCATGACTTGTAATTTTGTCTAATCTTAGATCTCCTAAGGGAGACCCCTCAACCTATCACCCATATGAATACCACTCAGTCACACCTAATCCTATTCCAATTATTACTTCATATTTTTAGAAGAATCTGAACTTGATGAGTGAATATCCATTATGTTCTATGTGGAAACAAAATTGTTATAGATTCCTCATGTGGCATATCATCTCTATAGGGAATGATAACATGAAAACCCCCTCATAGGGGATTTTAAATGATATGTAATTCCGGTTCATAATGTGTACTCCCGAAACTCCACCCTAGGATAGTAGTTTATCCTATATTAGCATGTATTCCTCAAATACATAGTGTGTAACCCTCATGAGGCACTTGGATATAAAAATAACATGTTAATGTCCAAGTACTATTCATGAACAATGGTTGGGGTTTGGTCCTGTACCCTACACGCCATGTACCCCCACATGAGGTGTATGGATAAGTACGACACCACACCCCAAATCATAATACATGGGTTTTCTTCATAGACTAAAAGAAATATATCCCCCATATTCTTATTAATACCATAATGAAGAACACATTATGTATTTTATTTGAACTACATGTCATGTGATCAGTTGTTCTGAATGAAACCCATATGAGATCACATGAAACCCCTATTTTTCGTTGATTCACTCTATGAATATCCTTAGACTATCCCCATAAGTCCATATAATATGTTAAAAATAAAAATAAAAATGAATTAAAATGGTGAAATGATGAATTAATAAATAGATATATATATCTCCTATTGTAATGCATAAGATTTGAGTCTAGATCTACACTCTACAACTGTTACATCCCAATCTGGCAGTGATCAAGCACCCCAAGAAAGCTCTTCTACCCTCCACTTATTTACATCTCTTAGTTAGAAATAACACAAAAAAGGGTGAACGCACATGTTTTTGTGAGAAGGATAATGAGTGATATAAAATAAAATAAATTCATTTAATTTAATTTAATCTAAATACCCTTTTAATGGCCCTAGTCTGGTCTCAATACCCTAAGTGATTTTATAAATCACCTTGGTAAAACACTTAATTCCAGAGTCAATGGAATGTTAAAATCTCACTTTATGACTCTATTTAGGAGATATAGAAATTTCCATACATTGAATAATTAATATTTATTTAAAAAATATTGTCTTATTCAATGAAATTCAACTTTCTTAGAATGTACAAATTCAATCCTAAGGGTAAACACACCATTTTAAATCTATTGAAAGATATTTCAGGATCATATAATAGGGTAATTACCATTTTTACCCTTAAAATCACTTGGGACTATAAATTTAATCTCCCTTGAAAATGTAATGATAAGAAAATATATGGGACATAACAAACTCACAACCATAATTTATTTTGTACTAAAGAAGCCTTGATAGTTATCATACCATCAAACATGAACTATGATGGTCTCTAATTCATTGAGATCTCACTACACTCAATATCAAGAATCTATACTCACTTCAATTACACAACTCTAAACTCTAGGAACAATATTTATCAGAATATGATCAACCCACTCCTCACTAATGCCCACACCAATCCAAAACTCACCCTAAACCATTTCTCATGAGACATCTGATGTTGTAAACTAATTCAACTTGATTGTTATGATAATCCACAACACAAAAATTTACATAAATATTTTCTTATTTCAATATATGGTTATACCCATCGTAGGAATCACCTAGTCAACACCCTCCTAGTGTTGTAACCAAATGCTTGGTTTTCAACTCATGAAACCAAAATCCAAGAAATTAAACTATTCAGACCTTCTACAATAAACCTCTCTCTCTAAAGAACTCAAATATAACTGGTAAATTATTATCATATTACATCACCTGACCACAATGCCTTAACAACCACATAAATTTTTGAATTTTACAAACATCCACACTAAATTCAAAAACCTTTTTTATTATGTAAATCTACTATTGGATAACCAACCATTAGATTGCATCACTAAATCACCATCAACCATATAAATTTTCCATTACTCCCTCTCTAAGTTGATCATGTAGTGATTCAATATCATTTTTTCCCATTATATAAATGTTTCAAATTGATTTTTTTATTATAAATTAAAAATATAATAACAAATTTCAATTCACACTTGATTTAATTAGTTAATTTTTATAACTTTTAAAATGGTAAATTTAACTTGTTTTGAGGGTTATATTATAGGTGGAGGTGATTTTGGGACTCCAAAATTAAATTAAAGAAAAAATATACCAAATTGTACAGGATCCTAGGTACAAATGTGGAGAAAAATAAACATCATGGCTACCAATTTTTAGTTTTTTCAAAAGTGAGATAAGTCTGTCTGTTATCCCAAATATTTGAGATTTTTTTAAGTTCAAGTTACCCAAACCCGCCTTCAACATTTCAAATAAATTTTCATATTGGGCACACCATTATTAATTTGGAATAATGGGAAAGGTTCTACCATTTTAGAGATCCGAATGATTAATCTCTTTATCCTATAAGTTATGGAGGTCTATACCCTCATTGGGAGATCAAATATGAATGTAAGGTTCCATAGAAGCTATCTCCTCCTCTCTATGGTAGACTAAATGATGGGATATCATTATGAGGGAGCTATAAACAAGAGGATGGTGTTCTTAAAATTTTTATTATACTTATTTAGTAACATTTTCATCTGAAAAAATCATTTTAGGTTATATCATAACATTATTATACTTTGAAATAATTTTTTGGTTTAATCTAATGAATCCATTTTAATCTCAAAACTGATTGGTTTGAGATTTAATGTGGGAATTTTGGGTTGTTATGATCAGAAAACACAATAATCCTTTTTCTGCCACACATAATTAATATTTTAGTACTTGTTGGCATCCCTCATTCCAGGATTAATTTCATAACATTAAAAATGAAAAATTATCAAACAGGATTGGTTCTATATTCATATTTGAAAGGGAAAAGAGTTTAATAAAGATATTATTTACCCTCAGCCAAATAATTCCATTAATCTATATGTAATTTTAAAACTCTGATCTCGAATTATTGTGTAGTAAATTTACAATGGCCACATTCTCCAATATCTCTAAAAAATACCTCTTTGAAAACTATTAATCAATTTAAATTAATTTATTCTATTTTGAATCCTTATTTAAAATCCACCGATTTCTTATTTTTTAACTTATTGAAAATACATATTATAAAAAACCAATTCTCCTCGAGAGATGACCAAGGGTTTTATTTATAATATAAATCATTTTAAAAACTTGATCTATTTGATGTATCATGAAAACATGTTCAAATGATAGAATGGTTTATGGTGGGTGATTTAGTTTTAGTTAGTGATTTTTATAAGAATAATTCTGATTTTGTAAATATTTTTCTATTTCTCACATCATATTTTGTACGTAAGCAGTATTCTAATAATTTTTGTTTTGTGTTCTGTGCATGATACATTATTCTTTGGGTGAACTACCACCATTCGAACCCGATATCGAAACTAGTATTCATCATCAAAACTAAGATTCACAAAAATAAACCATTAAATGCGGAAACAGAAGCCATTCAAGAAACTTCTTCTTTTGGAAAAAAGTTAAAACTGAATAACATAACATAAAATGGATTAAAATAATTATACATTAAAAAAATAAATTCACCTAATTTTGATATCCAACTCACAAATATTAAAATAGAAGGCAAAGAACCTATTAGGTCCACAAGGTCGAATACCCTAGGGGGGGGGGTGGATCAGGGTATGACAGATTAAAACTTATACCCCTTTGGATCTTGTTTAATTATAAAAAAATCAATTCTTTCTTCCTCCTATAGATATTTATGAACAAAATGGAAATCATGCACATGACACATCGATTTTTACTTGGTTCACCCTCACTAGGCTACATCCAAGGACGATACAATAGCAATGTGCCGATGCAAAAAATTCACTAAGGCTTAGTGCCAATAATGAGTACAATGTTCTGGAAAGATCTTCTATACCCTGGCTTACTACCTTTATAAGATTTAGGGTCTGCTCACTTCATTACCAAGGGTCACTCTCTATGCCTATTTCTTTAGCTCACTAATGGTGGAAAGGGTCACCGTCTTCCTCTTCATTCACTCATTGCTCTTGGAATGGAATCCGATCACAATTTATAAAATTGTTGGTTGAAAAACGTTTATATACATGTAGGTCCCTTCATTTGCATGAATTCATGCATCCTCTACTTTAGGTGGATGCTTTGTTGAAGTTCCTTTTCCACCCGTATATGAAGTCCACCTTTCTAGGTACTATTAGGTACCAGAAAATATATTCTCAAACGGATTCAAAGATTTTTCAAGATTCCTTGTGAAAACCAAGAACCACATAATTCCTCTATGTATTGTGTACTAGGTATGGTACGTGGATTACCTCCTCTATGTACTTCTTTAGCTTTTGCAAACCGCCCTTCATCCATGGACTGCCTCTGCCTTCACTATCATGTACTACCTCCACGTACCAACTCCACAATCCTCCTCTGCAAATCACCTTATATCTACAAACTATTCTCTATTCATGGATAACCGTCAAAAAACACCTGATTACCACAACTTCTTCTTCCATGCACCGTGTCCTATGTGGTATACAGTTTGTTACAAAAACCTCCAGCCGAATTTCTTCTACACGAACCACTTCAGCATTCACAGAATTCTCCATCATGAAATTCCTTCAGAATTTTATGAATTTCCTGAGAAAAGAGTTGTACTCTAATGATATTATCTCCATCTAAATCAATGGGATTATCACTTCTTATATAGGAAAATATATACGCAAAATTCACTAATCTAAGATTAACCAAATCTTTGATTTGGTACCACCTCCACTGCATATTGATCCTCTAACTACGAACAAAACCAATTACACGTACTAGTTTTCCACGATGGTCCACGTGCTACCTTTTCTCCTACTCGGTTGATATTCTCTACCAATCAAAAGCCATCCACACACTGCACCACCTTCCACCGCGAACCATTTTCAGTTTAGCAGACCGCTCTCGCGTACCGTTCCCAATGACTGATACGTGACTGTGAACCCTTCCTATACATGGTATGTGATCCATGTCATGGGCTCTACGTTTCCCTACCTTTGCCGATTTACTTCTCCATTAATCATACCATTCTTTCCTATGAATAAAATATCACATTTCTAAACACAAATTCATGATTTTGAGGACCAAAAATTGGGAAAAACCTGGGAAATTGTGCCACCTTAAAAACCACTCTTCGAGTAACACCAACCATACTCACTCATGGTCATTTATCTTTTTAAACAAACACAATCACACACGAAACATACCGAGAAAACACATTGAGGGAGTTTTCCCAACATAACTAAATAATGAACTAAAATCAATCTTAATACATTTTTTTTTTTGAAATTTAATGGACTTTCTAGATAACTCACAAATAAGAATATAAATGAAATTCACACTTTGTTATTGACATTAAAACCTAAAAATGTAGACGAAAAACTTTTAAAACTTATTCCTTTTCTATTTTTTAGAAGAAATAATAAAATATTGGTTATACTATGTTAACTACCCAATGGGAAGCTGTGAGAGGATGAAACTCATTTTTTGGGAAATATACTTCTAGGACTATCAACCTAGAACTATAAGGAAAATAATTTGTGTAATAAGAAAACCCCAAGAGGAAATATTTCATTATTATTGGGAATAATTTAAGAGATTATGGTCAAGACATCTACACCACTAAATAATTGATCATGTTTTAATATAATATTTTATGAATATTTAATTACAATTGAGTAAAATATGATTGATATTGTTTCAGGTGGTTCACTATTTGAAAAGACACAAATTACTATATGGGACCTTATCGAAAACATGTAACAGAAAAAAATCGGTTTGAGGTCTGGTGTACCCATTAGAGGTTTCCACTAGGTGAAAAGTTATGTATTTGAGGAGAACATTGATATAAATATTGAAGAGGTAAGTAAACTGATTTTAAAACTTTCTCTTTCCCAATTGAAAACCCAACCTCCTACTTCTATTCCATACAGTATCTATGCTACTAACACCCATTATTTAGACCAATTAATTCAAATGAGAGACCCTTATAAAAGTTGTGAGGAAATATTCCCACATCATCCACACAACCAACCTATTGTTAAATAAACATAATATCCATTCAACTAGTTATATAGTGATAAAAAAATTCATTAGGTAAGAGGGGTATTATAAAAATCCTCAATAGTCCTAAAACCACTCAGATAGGGTATTCAACCCCAAACACCACAAAAAACACCTATTCACCATAAATACCATTCCAAAAACTCCTAAAAAACTAAATAATATATTTTATGACATGATGAAACAAATAGATCCAAGTAATATATAATTACAATAAACCACCCAAGTATCTATAGAAGACCTAAGAACATGATTTGTCCATCTACCCAACTAAGTTGGTGAAATCGAAAGTCAAGGGTAATGTAAAATTCCTTCTCAAACACCATTAAACCCTTGGGATAAAGGAAAATGTCAATTCCATAACCCATTGAAGTGGAACACAACTTAAAAGTCAAATAAATCCTCCATTACAGTCATCACCTCTTGATGAATCCACTATTCCAACTATCAAGAATGATACAAATGAGGAAATTACTTCTCTTAAAAGAAACCCCATTGAAGGAAATATAGTATCATTTGAAGATCCTATAAGAACAGAAATTTCTATTCCATTCTTAAAAATGGACACACAAAAATGGAAACCAAGATAAAGTGAAATTGATATGGAAATTTTGGAAACATTCAAAAAAGAAAAGGTTAAGATTCCCTTGATTGAAGATCTGAAGAAAATTCCATGATACACCATGTTTCTTAATGAGATGTGTGCACATTGGAGGTGACTTTGATGAGATGAAAACATGAGAATATGTAGGAATGTATCAGTACTGATAGATACATCATTTCTTAAAATATTTAATAACCCTTGAACATTCTCAATTCCATACACCATAGGGGAGTATTTATTTTCTAATGTTATAATTTATTTGGTAGATTCTATAAAATTGAGTCCTCACTATATTTTATCTTCACTTTAGGTTTGGGAACTAAATCCCATGGAAAATTCATTCAACTCGAAAACCATAGTACCACACACCCCTCTCATGTTATATAGAATTTTCTTACGAGGGTTAAAAATTTAATTTTCCTACCTGTTTTAATTTTCATGAAATCGAAGATGATTGGATGAATAGACATAACCCATTTATAATAGGGTTAAATTTATTTAAAATTAAAAAAACCATAATTAATTTACAAAATTGTACATTATCTATGGATTTTAGTGGTGCCATTGTCTGCCTCAACTTCCAGGAATCTATGAAGTATCCATCAGAAGAGAATTCTTCTCCTTCAGTTAATTATATTTATGTAAAAACCTTTACCAAATAAAATTATCTTATACCCCCAATCACATAATTTTTTTTCATCATAGATAAAAATTATAGGCAATTAATCATGTATTTAATTTTTTAATGGTCTATTAAAATGTCATGAATTTTATTTCATTGATTATTTCTTATAACTTGAGGAAAAAATGACCATAGATAATTCTAATAATCTTGTAAAATTATACTCTTTATCGTTGGATGTTACCCTTGAGCATATAGTGTATATTATAAACCTCTATCTTTCTTGTTCACTCCCATCAATCCAAAAGACACATGAAATGAAATGCCAACCACTACCTAAAAATTTAATATATTCATATCATGTGAGTGGAAACAAGTATTATATCATACTTTCTAGTTCAATTCTCTAAAGAGTGTGAATTTCTACTGATTATCATTATTATGGATTATAAATAAGCATTGTTATGGACGCTTATTGACATTCACATTATTATACCATCGATTTTCATGTATCGCATATTGTTAATTGATGATGTTAAACTAGTGAGACATGCATACACCCGAATAAGCCCTGATCTACGCGATGTTATTAAAAAAGTGGTAACTTAATTATTTGTTACAAGAATGATTTACAAAATCTATGATAGCCAATGGGTTTGTCTAGTGCATGTAGTTACTAATAAAACCAATCTTATGGTAATCAAAAATGAAAACAATAAATTGGTCCAGACCCATTTGAAGAATAGTTGGTGTGTCTATATAGATTATCATCAACAAAACAAACACAATATAAATAACAATTACCATTACCATTCATCAACTGAATTCAAGAGAGGTTAACAGATAAGGCCTTATATTATATTCTTTATGGGTATTATGGATACTTTCATATCTATATTGTCCATATGGATTAGAAAAATAAAACCTTCACTTGAATCTTTGGAAAATTTTCAAATAGGAGGTAGAAATTTGGTTTATGAAATTATGCATATACTATCCAAAGATGAATGTTTTGTATTTTTTGTATTGTTTTAATAATTTTATGGAATTATTACTAGATGATTTTACTTTATTTGGTTCATATTTTGATGAATATATGAGTAGTATTGGTGTTTTCTTCAATGTTTGTATTTAATGTAATCTTGAACTAAATTATGATAAATTCCATTTCATAGCGAGACAATGAATAATGTTTAGACACATCATTTCTGGATATGGTATATTAGCTGATAAATAAAAAATGGATGTAATTTATTTTACACCATTTCATAAAAATGAGTTATGTGTTCATTATTTCTTTGGTCATATGGGATTTTATTACTATTTCATTCATGATTTTTATAGGATTAAACTCCCCATTTACAGATTAATATAAAAAGAAAAATTACTTGTTTTTGATAAAAACAATGAGGATGTATATAATAAATTGAAATGGAGTCTCACATCACCCCAAGTAATCCAACCACCTTAGTAGGATTTACCAATTGAGATCATGTGTAGTTCCTATAACTATATATTTTGGGAAGTATTGTAACAACATGTTGATCAATCTACACATGTCATTCCTTGTTCTACATTTTTAGTAACACTTTGGCAAGAGGGACCTCCTTTAAAATGAAAGGCTCATGTTTCACCCGGGTAAGCTTCACCCCCACTGGTTTAGCCAATTTACTTAAACCAATGTCCATCCTTCTCATGTTTTTAATGTAAAAAATGATTCAACCCATAAAAAATTCATATTCAATGTGAAGAGACTATAGAAATTTCATGAAATCCTTCTGGAGTCCCCAATGGAGTAACTCCACCCTCTAGAGGTGACCAATTAGAAACAATCAACAGGTTTTATCCTTCATTTATACCATTTCATTAATTATAGTGAGTACACTACACACTCTACATGTAATGGGGGAGGGATATATTCTATATTTATTTAGAATATATTGACTTCATATTCTTTATTTTATTTTTCATTTGATACATGGTTTTTCACTTATCCCAACTTTCCATTGATTATTAGGACTTGTTGATTGCTTCCTATTTTGTTCTCCTATTATCTTGGTGCAAGGTATTTTACCTTCCCCCCACTTATTTGATTTTTTTTTGTTTTTTGTCTAAAATACTCATTTTAATTCCACATATAATAATATATTTTATTGAAAATTCATGTATAAATTTTTGATATCATGTTTTTATGAACATTTAAATAAACTTTATTTCAATAATGTAAAGTGATTTTTAGCATAAATTTACCATAAAGAGGGTGATGTTATGTAATTTTTTTCAACGATATAAATAATTGAATATTTATAGAACCTATGAGATATTGATATGTTTTGTGTGAATTTTTATGGGTTAATTATGTCATTTAACAACTTTACACATCATTTTACATAACCATGACACATGAATATTTCATACATAATTAAAGGTATATATAAGTTAGGTCAATGTTTCTCACCTTTCCAAAATGTGTTCTATTTAGATTAGTTTATTATAAAATATATTTTATTACTCTATTTGATTGAATTGATCATCTTTACCTATTATCTTACTAGAATACACCCTCAAAATCAATAAAAAAAAGAACAACATAAATAAATATTGAAGAAAGTGATGAAATGTAAAAAATATGGGGATATACAGTCTTAGAGATTATGGTTTAACTTCTAGGAAAGATTAATTTATCCAAAATTGAAATTAGATTACAAATTATGTAGGGAATTCTCAGTGGAAAGAAGTAAGTATAAAGGAAATTTTAAAAATATCCTATATTTACTATATAGTATGGGGAAAGAATATCATAAAATGAGAATGAAAAAAACACATGTAGAGATTTAATGACATGGTAGACTTGTAAATTATTTTCTAAGACTAGTATTATATGTCTCTGTGGACACTCATAATTGAAAATTTCCTACTTTTTCATGGAAGGAGATATGTCATGCATATTAGTCGATGAGTAGAATGCGTTGCACATCATATTCTTCAACCTCAGGCCATCATATTTTTGGTTTTCCCCTTACACCTGGTGTGGATACCACATAAATCAAGTGGATGATCTGTCAAAAAGTCAGCCAGATGAATGGAGGAGTGCAATTCTAGGTTACTCCGCCTATCTCAGATGCACAAACATGGTGCGATGCTCCATCTATAATTATAATAGGATCACTAGTTGAATAGGGTCATTACTGCTCTTAAGGGAGAGTTCTTGTTTTCCCTATAAAGTAGAGCATCAAAAACCCCATATGGGTTATGTGAATTAGTTCACACAAGACCTATTATTTTATTCACTCAAAGAGGTGTATTTGAAAGGAAATCACATGTTAATTCACACGAAAAATATTAGGCTCACATATCCTCTCTTGAGAAAGGAAGAAGAAGTGAATTTCCCATATTTTGAAGGGTTTTAATACAGCGTGGACTTCATAGTACCACAAATATAAGTCTAATAGATCACATACATTACCATGTTAATGTGGAAGCGTTCACATATCATGATCCCACCTCTACCCAAAAGAAGAATAAATAACTGCATACCTAGTTATGTGACGCATTGTGGACAACATCACTACATTTGGATACAATTGAGTCCTAAATAATTTATTTAATGTGACTCAAAAGACAAACCTGAATAATATCCTTGGCTCGATGCATTATACCAACTCCATGGAATTACACACCACACACATAAAATATTCATGTGCACATCAGTAACTCTAGACCGCGAGTGATATCTCCATGTGAATTGAATAAAATTCCATGTGTGTGTGGGGGACTCTATCGTTCGAACCCCTTTACAGGATCACATGAGGAATTTGATGTCATATGACACCGTCATAAAAATTTTTGTTCATGCAACACATTCAAGTGGCTTGGCCATGAACATGTGACATATCAAAGTCAAGAAGAGCAACTTTCCTTAACAATACCTACATGTAGTTGTGAGATCCATCGATTAAAATGTGGTGCATCATATTTATGCATAAAAACTACCCCAGAAAACATCTTCATTAAATTACATGATCCATCATTTATCATGTGATGTGCCATAGGAAAACCAGATGTCTAACTAAGAAAAGGCTTATGGGACATCACACGATCCCATTTTGATCATGTGATGTGATCATGGAAAATTAGTGGATGAAGGCCACAAAAATATTTGGAAAATAAGGAGGGATGATATTCAAAGGTAGAGAACCCCAATGGTCATGAAGTACACATTTCATATCATCATTGAGAATAATAAAATTCTTTGGCGACAACTAATAAAAGTCAAAAAATCCCTAACCGTTATAAAATAAAAAAATGGACATAGAAAGGGAAGAGGAAATAAGTGTTTTCAGTCACTGAAGGAAATGTGACTCACCCCAAGCGTCCTGCAAGAAGCAACGAGTCCTCAGTGACACATTCGCTATGCATTGCGACATCCCTTTGGCTTGTCAACCTCACCGAACGGAATCCCTTAGGTATGTTCAGGAAGCCCCTTTAGTGCTCTAAGGACAGACAGACCGAATTTTCCACTACATGCCTTTATGCACCCTATATGACCCATATTGGTTAGGTGGGATATCGAAGAAAAATAGAGAAAAATCCCAGAAATTTCTCATTAAAACATTCATAATCCCTGACCTCTGTAAAATACAATAAAGGAGATAGAAAGGGAGGAAGCAAGGGGTGTTCACAGTTACTGAAGTACATGCAATGCACCCCCGGTGACCCGCAAGAATCTACGAGTCCTCAACAACACATTCAACAAACCTTGAGATATCCCTTTAGTTTTTCATCCTCACCATGTGAAGCTCCCTGAGTAACTCCATAGTGCTCTAAGGATGAACAAATAGATTTTTCAATGGAACGATCATGCACCCCATAAGACCAATATTTATTAGGAGATACATCACTAAAAATCGAGAAAAAATCCCTAAAATTTCTCTTGCAATATATCATGACTGCCAAAAATTTTCACATAAAACAAAGTTAATGAAAGGTAGTAGGCATGACGTGTTAACAGTCACTGAAAGGAATGCAGCACACTAAGAACATCAATGGCACAATCCCGAGAGACCTCCGAAAAAACTATCCAGGTCTCGTGAGACCCCGATATAAGTTATCGAAGCTCTCATGAGTTTCTTCCAATGGACACTTGGATCGTGAAAAGGTATTTGGATATGTCAGCATGATAATATAGAAGTCCTTCGACACATCTACATGATCAAAAAAATCACCATTAATTTTCTATAATTTAATATGGGGAGCATTGATGGAAAAGACTCACGATCTCTAAAAATCAGGAAACACACTCGAAGGGGTCTATGACAGAGACTCGTGAAGACGCGTAGCACTAGACCCCTTCGCTAACTCCAGCTTGGACGCATTATAGATATACTGTAAAAATCACCAAACAAAAGGGGTGTTGATGCCTATAAATTCCACACTCCAACATGAAGAAAATGTTGAACTCATATTGGTTGGATGATGAGTGTTTAGAAACATGGACTCTGGATTATACAACTCTCAGCCTCTGCAATTTTCTTAGAGCAACTAATCATGCAACTGACTACTTTCCTTCAGGTAATACACCAATGGACAACCGAAGAAATCATGTTCCACACATAAGGTGCTTCATGTGATCATTTATAGATCACACTAATTAATTATCTCAAGAATTACAAATATCATACTGCATGTCTTCTAGATCTTGAGAGACTCAAATGAATTGGTACTGAATAAACCTAATTCCTTCACAACGTAAGGGTTATAACCGTGATTAAAAGTGGAAGACTTAAGTTGAAGGCATGCTCGCTGGCCCTCATGTGCTCTACGTGAGTCACCCAAATACACACAAAAAAACCATGGAATGTCATCTAGATTTCACAAAATTCCTCCGTCATGCCAGCTATGACACACAGAATTCTAAAGACATGTTAGATAAAGTCACATGTTTTCCCTTGCAGACACCACTTTGATCTCGAAAAACCCTATGGGTATGTCACTAAGACTTGCGAAACCCTTCAGACACTTCTTCTTACTAATATAACTACGTTTTCTCATATAATATGAGTCTCATGAAGTCATCTAGACATGATAAATAAGGTCTCATGATGCCCTCTGGGAAAGTCAGTTGAGACTTGTGACATCATCCAGATATGCCAGATAGGTCTTGCAAGGTCTACCAGAAGGTTTCCACTAAGATACATGACATCCTTCAGGCCATGTCACACTGAATCTTACGACACCATCCATATGTGTCATGAAAGGTCATGTGATGGAACCTTGGACTATTCCTTAATAAATATCGCAAAACCATCCATATGTGTCAAGTCAGGTCATGAAATGTCTCCCAGGACATGCCGACTGGGTCATACGATTCCCTCCATACAAAAAGGTCATGTCAATAGGGAATAACGGGGCTTGATAGCATTGACTTTCCTTAGTGTGTAAGCCCCGAATATAGGGAATCCCTTGTGTGTAAGCCCCACCATAATTTGAAATATGAAAACTCTGATTCCCCTTATAGTCGGGATATATATGACACCCCTAAGGGTTCAAGATCTAATATTTTCTTCTTAATACCCAAACATATGTCTTCACCACATGAAATTAAAATACACGAGATGAATCAACTATGTGGGTTTTGATTCTTTCAATAATAAGGATACATAGGACACTTCATAATGGTTCAATACCCTCCTCGTAATATTAAACATCTCCTTACAAGGAAGTATTCTTTTAATAACATGGTTATATGGCTTTAGTATATAAGAAACGTACCATTACCAGAAAATGATGATGAACCTCAGATACATAAAGATGGATTCACTAAAGAAATATCAGTCTTCTGTATATAAAATATAATTAACCTATATTCATTTCTTTAGGGTAATCAGTCTTGTATTAGTATTAGTAAGGGATTTACAAACATATCTTAAATCTATTATAGAATCCTAGAGTAGGAAATAATTTCCCCCAAAAGTGTGAGATGAGACCGACCTCCTATCCTCCCGACCAATTAATATTCCCAAGAGTCGATGGGCCTGAAAACCCAGATGAGCGCCGACCTTTGGAAAGCAGGTCCATACCCAACTATGGATGAAGGAACCATTGGGAGTTTCTAGGGAAGATGAAACATATGGTAAAACCGACGAAAGAGATTGAGAGAGGCCTAAAAATGTCCCTTAATTAAACCATCTAAGGGGGACACCCTCCCACATTCACATTGAAACTTGAAAAAAAACTGGTGAACCCAATGTGAATCTCTGTAAATAAAAACGATTGGGTTAAAATTTGTCGAGTCATGTTTCTTACTTATTACATGAAAACAACCTTGATGGGATCTATGTGAATCTAATGGAACAGTTTGTTTTACAAACCATATATATAAAGAAAAATGTAAGACCAACATAAAATCATATACTTGTAAGTACATCCTTGCACTGAAAATTCCATGTGAGTAGGATGGATGGAAAGGGAAGTACAGAAAAATTGTTTTAACCATGAATATGTGATGATAATTTCCATGACTACAATATAGAACTGATCAATACCCTTGTTCCTTTTCATCTTCTTGATTTAAGATACTTCTCTCATTGATAGACTCCTAATTTGAGTAGATTTCATCATCATCTATAATTTTCTCAAGTAACTCATATGTTGATGCACCCCCTGTAGGTCACAAAGCAATCTCACATGCTTGATAAATCTAATGGTGGGTAGAAAATATGATGGTTAAGGAGTTCCAATGACATGGTACAATCCCAACCATGGAATATTTCCATGATATTATCCATTCATGGAAGCTGGTGAATTTGTATCGCTCGATAGAGGCTACTACTTAGTGAGTAGACCTCGTCTCTACAACCAACATCTTTGGGAGCTTATCCTCGAAGTGTGACAACTTTCACCATTCATATCTGATGAAGGTGGATCAGGAGGATGAATATGGTTCCCTTTTATATTAGGTGCTTCCATGGAGGTCTCTTTTCAACTTTTGTCATTAACACTATCTCGTTGATACCCATCAGTCACTTGCTGAGGGTACCATATGACACACAACCCCCTCTAACAACCATGTATGGGATAAATGGAAGAATCATTGGAGGAGGAATGATTTGGATATCTAGGAGAGGGTTCATATCCACACTCTTATTAACGATGTATACCAGAATACTCTAGTAGGAAATAGCAAGCTGGATCATTTCCCTACTATCTTGAAAAAGGTATGCGGGCATATTCCCAGAACAATCATGGGGGAGGCTCATACTCTCACCCACATGCATGAAGCCCATCGACATACTATGATGGAATAAGGAGGAAAAAAGTGGGCACATATTCACACTTCAATTGAATATATTTTTCAAAAAATAATGGAGACAGAGAATGTGTAGGATTATATCCTTACAGAAACATTGCTAAAATGTCAATATATTTTGGAAATAGTTGAAGAGCTCCACCATCATATTCCAGCACAATTGTAGATAAATGGATAGGATCATACTCCTATCCATACAGCCAAGGAAACTCAACACTTTGATCATTGTGAACAAGTTGTTGTATATGAGAAATCTCACATTCTTAATCCCTCCAAAGAGGATTATTGGAATGTTCTGATAAAGGGAAATACATCAGAATAGGCTCATATTATTGTTCCAACAGGGGATCACCAAGTGAGAGTGGTACACACCTTTGTGCAGGGGCATATGCCAATCAAACAAGTATGGAAACATATTCCAAAGTCCAAGGATCAGGCTCCTACCCCCATTCTAGCTAGGGATCACCATGTGAGAGGGGCACGATCCCTACGATAGGCTCATATCCCTGTTGAAGAAGTCTAGTAGTATATTTCAAAGGCCCAAGATCATGGATATATCCCCATTCTAGATGAGGCTAACCAATTGAGAATGGAACATGTCTTGGGGAAGGCTCATATTCTTATTAGTGAATCTACTTGGCATAATATAGAATATCATAGAAGAAAGGCACATATCCCTACTTCCAATGAAGAATGACAGCACCACCATCATTCTAAGAAAATACAAGAGGAGGCTCATATTCTGTCTCCCATTCCAGAGGTTCATCAAAATATTTCTATGGGGAATACATATTCCGGCTAGAATCATATTCCCATTCCAACTGGGGATTATCAGGAGAGATCATCACATGCCTTTGGGTTGGCCAATACCCCTACCAAGTATGACCAAGGACATATCCTGAAGGCACAAGACCGAGCTCATAATCCTACGTTAACTTAGGTACTCTATGTTATAATGGAAAATTCCTTAGGGCAGACTCATATCCCTATTGATAATGATTCATCCTATTGGAATATTCCAACAACGTCTCAAAAATGGGCTCAAATTCCCACAACATCTGATAGTTTTATAAATGTTCTGGAAACCGTCACACAGTAGGCTCATATCCTCACACAATTATAAGAGGTAGGTCGACAAACACTTACCAAAATGTTGAAAATGGACCATATTCCTAATCTACTCAATGTCAGTATCCTTGGGGTTATTTTATACACATTCTCAACACCACAAGGGTCTATATACTCCTCTATCGAAGTGAAAGAGGAAGATTTTCATTACTGCGATAGTCCTCCTTGTAGTAGTGTGGTGATGGATCGCATGGACTCTACTCCTAAAATCCAATGTGGTCAACCATCCCATTGCAATATATCCCATGTGAAAGGAAATCCTACCTTTCTCTAAACACCTTCATATAGAGAGGTGAACCAAACATTAACATCTTTGTATATAGAGGTGCTCTAAAAACCTAGGTCAGCCGTATATGGTTCCCCATAAACTTCTAGCAACACTTCAATTATGGCAATAAGAATCCATCAAAGCCATATTATATAGTTTGTATAGATTGAGGCAAGAAGGTATGATGATAAGGAGGCTGAAATAAATATATGGATAAAGTTATCCTAAAACAACCTCATAATCAGGTTTTGTCCCCTCCCTATTTTCAGCTATGAGATTCCAGATGATCTAGAAAATAAGTGCATTCCTTATCTACCCCAATATATATGGGATACTCATCTGCGACTAAAGTATTCATATATACCTTATGTAGGATATGATTTTCACCTTTAGAAGATCAAAATACTATGTTTTCATATTGACTTATCTGCTATCTCCATGGTCCGAGATCCAAAACTGGAAAATTATAGCAGAAATTTGCAACACACTTGCTGTCATTGCATCATGATGGTTCAAATTCTAATATCTGAAACCATGTTCGGCATCTTTATTCTAGGATAGGGATAGTATGAGAGTTAAACTTTTACTCTCATCTAGAATAACATATCCCTTCAGATACGACATCCTACAATGCTATAGCCTCAGGTGAAATCAGGGGACTGGGTAGTGCTCATGATGGTTGGTCATTACAACCGAATGTCCTCGCTTCGACAGTTCTCATAAACCAAAAATGAAGAGAGAGGATAGATAAAATAACTTCAAGATGGTCCCTCTAAGATATTAATAAGACATTATGAACATGGAAATCAAAATTTTGCTCATATGGACAACTTCCCATACTAAATAATTCTCATCAGGGGATTCCATCACACCTAGCTCCCATGAAAGGAAAACAATGCCACATCAACCAGACCGTATTCTCATCTTCCATAACATTCATCCAGGAGAGGACTTGGCCTCATAGTCCTGGAGAATCTCTAATACTAACTCCACCCCTTGGGTTGTAAATTCCTGAGAGGCTCCAGGACACACCCTTGGCAGTTGTAGGTGAACTCCAACCCTCTAGTATGGGGGAATTTATATATAAATCATCAGAACTAGGTTCATTTTCCCCCTAGAGGATCCTAGAGACATCAAAAAGGATTTTAGATCACCCCCAGTCTACTATAATGGGGGCATTTATATCTTTTCATTTGTCCTAGGAATCATCATGTCCCTAACTAGAGCCATTAGATCCTCAACAATAAGACCAATCAGTTCCAATGGAGGCCCCAAATGACCCCCACCCCTAGAGATAGGGGAATTTTCATAATAATCATCACAAAAGAGGGTATCAATATTCTCTAGGTCGGGGGTTTGAAATCAATTTCTGGCATCCCACCTATTCCTACCACTTCAAGAAAAACCTCTTTTGGTTGGGGCTCACTCGACAATCATGACCAGAAACTCCATCAGAGTTATTATTCATATGATCATATAGGAGGAGCATTTGGAAAATGACATCAACCCCTGCTAGGGTCATAAGAAAAAATGGTCCAACATAGCCATGGGTTTGATTAACGATCCTAACAAAATATGTGCAAAATCATCCAATTGCATAGAAAGCAATGAAACAACCACCATTGCCCTATATGCCTATTTGAATGTTGTATCTTTTAACATGACTGATTTTTATCAAAAAGAAAACACATAGAGCCACAAAATAAAACATGTAACCTAGGAGGATGGTGATTTGAACTCACTAAATGAGTTTGCGTGCACTCAAAACCAAAGAAGGATTCAAAATCTAGCACCGTTAAACAATGAGTTTCCACCTCCTTAGTGGAATACTAGCGAAGAAAAAGTAAAAAACGTGACTAAATATTTATTTCCATACACAAAGGATCAATTTTCAGAATATTAGGGTAAATAAGAGATCTTCATTAACTCAATGAGGAGCTACATAGGGGAAATATTTCCACTTGATATTGTCTCCAGCTAGAGATGAATATTATCCCTCCCATAGTCGATCCACCGACAAGAGTGGTATATGAGCATCAAAATGGATCTGGATCGAGATAGAAAATCTACATAAATGAGGAAACAACAAATTATTGATAATTACCTCTATTTCAATGACAACCTATACCTCTACAGGTTAATCATCCAGTCATAGGAAGAATTGAGGATCAATGGGTGATGAAAGAGGAACCAACTCATCGACCCCCACCAACTTCCTATGGATGGAAAGTGTCTCAAACAATAGTTCCCCCAGAGTTACTTACCACCATTGAATCTCTAGAAGATTGAATAGAATCCATGAAAGGGTGACACACACCTGCATTACTTGAATGGAACCTGTAACGCCCCGACCCCAGCTACCCAGAGTCGGTGCATTACTTCGTAACATTGGCATGATCACAAAAGATCAAGTCTCGAAAGACCGATTAGTTTAGTAGCCTTGGAAACACTAGATACATTCATAAGTATTATATTACATCATAAAGTGAAAAACTAATAACAAAGTCTTCATAGTCCACACTCATATCCTCTTCTGACTATCCCTGCAGGTCATTCATAAAATACTTCTTCACATCCTGGAAAATATTAAAACATTGAAAGGGGTGAGCTCAGATGCTCAGTAAGGATAACAATAATGCGGAAGCTTTCATAAATAAACATAAAAATTTAAGGCAATGTATAACTAAAACAAAAGCCTTTCAAACTTGAACATCAACATAATATGGCAAAAGTAAAATGAGATAATGTCATTCACTTCCTCACATGGATATTCTACTGGTCGAATAATCACATGCAATATCAATAACCACTTTCATAATGAGGGAATGTATAATGCCGGACATTCTGAAACATTTTTTCAAGGCCTCGGCCAAGACGTCTAAAATGATTAAGGCCTCGACCAAAACCATAAATCAAATTGGGAAAGGGCCTCGGCCAATTCCACGTCTTGTTGTCTCATGAGACCTACCGATGCATCGAGGAGCTATAGCGGGCTCCACCCATCACTTATTAAGTCCAATACATTCCTCATATGAATAGATTTAAACATATCATAAACCATAACATATTCGTATCACATAAAACTTGCATAAAGGAAACATAACATTTCCACATTTCAATCACAAGATATCAATACAACACATTTTTATAATAAAAACGCTTTCAAAACCATTTTCAATACCAAAATAAAAGAAAGTTAAAACTTTGTATTTATTTTTCATTAAAAAAGAAAATGATGGCTTGTAGAGGAAGCCGAAACTCAAATAATGGTCACGGCGGCGGAGAAGTCATTGTAGCCGCATAAGTACGGAAAGAAAAACATTCCCTTTTGTCGTTTAGCAAAATGCTTCGTATAAAAAAAATTCCTTTTGAATAAACGTAAAATTCAAAGGGGTTTATACACTGTATAAAAGAAAGTTGTGTATAAAGCCAAATATGCCTCAATGAAAGGGGATTGAGACGAAATCCTTAAATAGATCATTTTTAAAATAAAATAGATCTATTATGTGTATTCACTATAGTTACACATAAAGAAAGTAAAAATACAAAATAGGACATAATAATATCATGACATAATTTGAAAGTAGGAGATTAACCCAAAGAAAGGATATTGGGTTAAGAAATTCCCTTACCTCGTGTCTGACTTGACTCAACCGTTCTTTAACCTCCTGAATAATAAACTAGAGTTAATATCTACCTTATTAAGAACCCTTTTCAATTTCATTATCATTTTTATATCACTTATTACAATGTTATGAACGTTATGTAATTATTTAAGTTAATAACGGTCGTTTTGTCGACCTTTGGTACTTGTGTCAACAATAACCTTCTTATAATTACAATTTGTTCATGTGGTGAAATATCCATTATATACAGAATTATATTCATGATCTAGATATCATATATATCATATATATCCAGTATATACATTCATACATAATATTACGTAACATTTAGAGGTAAGAAATGAAATGCACCGTTCATGGAGACGGTAAGCCATACGTACGCATGAACGCTACTTTCATTTCTATTTCGTATTTAATGTAATGAAATCATAATTATATAAAGTTATAATATAGTTCCAGTATAATATAATATATAATATCATTTACTCCATCCTTTATACATCCCACATATGGCATTAACGATTCACATCACTTTGAGGGGGCGGTAGTCCGCACTTCCTAAAATGAAATTATCGCGTTTTACCCATAATGGAAATCATAAAGTATGCCATAAATGAGAAATAAAGAAGCATAAGTAAAACATAAACATATTATATATCATATATAAAAATATTTACATCTTAATGGCCACCTTTGAAGGTGTTATATGAGTGTTGAACAATCATCGTTTCGTGAGGCAGAAATTCGCCATCCACAGAAACCGTATGTTATTTAACCATTAGATGTAGGTGTGTGTAAGTGTAGCTCGAATACTTCTTCTAAAAAAATCCTAGTATATTTAGGATACAGGTTTTGTTACAAAATAAATGAATAAAAAGAGTTTAGGGGGTTGGAGAAGAAAAATAAAACAAAACAACATTAGAGAAGACATTACCTCAAAATCGGGTAACTCTTTTTGATTTGAGCCAAAGGCTTCCTCGAGAAGAGTTCTTCCCAAAGTGAGGCTTATAGGAGTAAGAGAGGGAAGTTGGGAGAGTATTTGGTCAGAGGTTGGCCGAGCAAAATGGCTTGAAAGTGTAAATGAGGTGGGAGAGGTGGGGGCCTTTTATAAGTGGAGAGGAGGGGCACTTTTGGAAAGATTGAAATGTTACATTATTTCACAATGCTTTTAGGATTCTAAAGGTCCCAAACTAATATAATTCGAGGCTAAGGTGATAAGGGTTCGAAATCCTCTCATCCAATAGGCTTTGGACAAGTGTAAGCCTTGGATTTTACATTATCTTTTCATTTTATTAAAATCGTTAAATAATGAGGTCATCGCTGCATCATAATGATGTCATAAATAATTTACTTTATTTATTGTCTAAAAATTATAAAAAAACTACTATGATATAGGAAATCGTTTTAGCTTTCTAATGAATATTTATAGTTAAAATTTGGACTTGTGTAACCCCACTTAAAAACTGTTTTAGTAAAATAACTCATGTTTGTGTCAATTTAATTTTAACATTAAATAAATATATATTAATGTCATTTTCCAACAAAAGTGGCTCCATGGGGTCCCCAAGTTGACCCATGAGTTGTCTTGGTCGGCCATGACTCATCCAATAGGAGTAGGAAAAGTGTCAAGCTCATATCATATTATTAAAACATTATTTTTACCTTAAACTACACTAATTACCTCTAATCGCGATTAAGAACTTAAAAGTTACTATTCACCAAAAAATTATTTTAATCTCATTGTACCACATTTTACTTCTTAATGAAAACCATGTATGTCGGATTTTTGAAAATCAAATCACAGAAGTGGTAATATTTCATTTAAACGAAAAATCAGTTATTTAACTACCACTTAGTGGTTTCACTATTCATCAAAAATTGAAGTTTTTCAGAACAAGACCAAAATTTCACCCTAAGCTATAATTGATATTCCGAATTCAAAAATGATGTCTATTTTAAAAAATTCCAAACATATAAGTTGCATTAATTAATTTTATAATTAATTCCCGCTGTTCCGAGAAAAAGCGTGTTTTTAAGAAATAATTTATATCAAAAGATTGGCAATTGTTTATGTCCAATTTCAATGTTAAATTAATTCTAATGACCACCATTGGATAAAATGGTAAAAATATATTCTAATTATACCTTAAAACCACTAAATAGTATAACTTATCACTATAAATTATTTTGATTAAAAAAGCTGTTTTAAGTATTTTTCACTATTCATAAAAATTTGGAAGTTCTCGGAAAATTACAAAAAATTCAACATAGGCTAATTTAAATATTTGGAATACAAAAATGAAGTCCATTTTGAAATATAAAATTTCTATAAATTTAAAAGGTGGTTATTACTATTCATAACGGCTACTTTGATTAGTCGTGGTGTTTTAGAACTCGAACTTGCGTACAATGCAAGCTATTGCATTATTGAAAGAGAGGCGTATCATGGAAGCTCGGGGTGTTACATTCTCCTCTCCTTCAATAAATTGCATCCTCGCAATTTGAAATTTTTCTTTGAAAATAAAATGTTGAAAAGAGAAAATACCTTTGAGGAAAACCCACATCGGAAATAAGGTTAATAAATATATAACATTAATAGAAAGCAAGATAAGTACAAAGGTCACCCGATATAGCCCATTCTAGGATTCTATGAAAATATGGATATGGAGGAGAAAAAAACCATCAAGGTCTGATGGAGAGTTATAGAAAACAAGATTAGGAGAAAGTTTAACCACAAGAAAAACACAAACTTGTGATTGGTTAAACGGTCATTGAATTCCAGTTGGAAAAGTTAACCGACAATATTTTTGTTTTAAGTTACCTTTTATAATGTTGAGGAATTTATTTAGGAGATTTACTAAGAACGTAAGGGAATATACATACTTGTTATGTATACTTTCATTCGTTAATAAATTTTTACCACAAACCCAACTTTTACTCCAAATGGTAACGGAACTCAAAAATATTCTATTTATCCTAATTGTATAAGGTTCCAAATGTTAACACATACCATTTAGATTAGTAAAACTATTTTGTAATAACCAGGGACTTCCTGTAGGCTAGTGGTAGGAAATAAAGGCTTGTCGCACTATGGTTGTGGGTTCGATTCCTGCAGCTTTGTCCGACGCGACAGTTTATGCCCCACCCTGTAGGTTGTCCTTTTCCTAAAACTATAGTATTACAAAAATAATCATCAGAAATTTTTTAACCTTAAATTTACTATCCAAGGTTCAACTTATTCCACTCCAACCTTTATAGTTATCCAAAATACCTCTGTCCAGACTTTCTCTAAAAGGTCTCTAAATTCCAGAATCAATTGTAACATCAGATTCCCCAAACAAATTAAAGTTTCTCTTTTGTCACATACTAAAAATATGATTACCTTCATCATATTAAAACCTTATTGAAATCAACAAGTACTGCAGTAAAATCCTTATATATATATCACATTATTCTAATAACCAGAATATAATCCATGAGTCCAAAAGCACCATTACATTAGTTATTCTGCTTCAACTGTAGTAACAGCATAAGATTGTCCTTGATCCCTTGGCCTTTTCTGAGGTAAGTTTCCTTGACGCTTAGGACATTAATTTGCATAATTCCCCATTTCCCTACAATTGTAGCATTCAACATTGATAGCCTCTTTCTTTCCCTTGCAATCACGAGCCTGGTGACCCTTTTCTCCACATTTATAACAAACTCCCATTCCTTTTAGGCATGTACCAGGGTGATTCTTCCCACAATTATCACATAATGGAAAATCCTTCTTTCCCTTTTTCCATTTATCTGTCTCTTGTTCCACTGTTCTCTTCATCTCTTGCTTTACTTTGTTGTCATAAGACTTAGAGAATTCCTTTTCTGTCTTGATAGCACACGAGACAATATCTTCGTATGATGAGAAGGATTGTGATACTAAAGCTCGACGGAGAAATGGTTTTAACCCATCAAAGAAACGATCAATCTTACTCCTTCGGTTACGTATATAATCGGCAGCATGCCTCTCTAACCTTGTAAAGTTAGCCTCATACTTTGCGACACTCTCATCCTCCTTCTGCCTCAAACTCAGAAATTGTCTTTCCATATCTGCTCGATGGTCACGAGGAAAATATTTTTCTAAGAAAAGCTCTTTGAACTCCCTCCATTCCATATTCGATACGCCATCATCTTCCTTTGTGTTTTGAATCAGCGACCACCACTGATCGGCATCTCCAGTGAGGCGGTAAACTGCCATGACAACCTTCTCCCTTTCACTACTCCCCAAGGCATGGAATATTTTCTCTAAGGAATTTATCCATTGCTCAGCTACTGTAGGATTTGTACTCCCATTGAAGGTTGGTGGTTGTTTCCTCATGAAAAGGTCTAGCATTGATCCTCCACGTTGCGGATCAGGGTGTTCCATACGAGTAAGGTTATTATTCATTACCTGAGTGAGTTGTCCCAGTATGGTAATAAGTTGATCAGCACCAGTTGTATCTCCAGATCCACAATAATTATCTTGAGCAGGAGGGCAATCCCTACACGGAGTTCGTGCATTGATACGGTTTCCATTCCTTCCACTAGGTGCCATTTCTAAACAATGGCATAAACTAGATTAGTTTATGAATCAAATACATAATTCCATACTTGTTAAACACTTTACATAAATTGAACTATTTATGGATATAATCCATAATCATAAAAAGAAACGTTTTCTTTGAGGAAGTATGTACTCATAACCCTTTATAGTGGTTTGTAAATAAAATGAGAATTATCCTAAGCATATCCCCCGGGAGTGTCGTAACCAAGAGTGAAGCAAGGCCCGTTGTCGTGCACCAATTCCCGTTTGAGTCTATCTCAAAGCGGTGTTTTCGGGTTTTACCCCTAGGTACATCTGTGACAGAGCCGCCTCTACCTGCTCGTATCCAGACAGGGATGTATTGCTCGGAAAACTCACAAAATCTCTATAATACCAAAATTCTAGGAAGTTCTTCTATACTAATCCTTAAAGTCTATCTTCAGGCTATGTGCTCTAATCAGAGTTTATCTAAATCTAGCTTCCAAGGTTAGTACTAAACTGCCTCTGATACCAACTGTAACGCCCCGACCCCAGCTACCCAGAGTCGGTGCATTACTTCGTAACATTGGAATGATCACAAAAGATCAAGTCTCGAAAGACCGATTAGTTTAGTAGCCTTGGAAACACTAGATACATTCATAAGTCTTACATTACATCATAAAGTGAAAAACTAATAACAAAGTCTTCATAGTCCACACTCATATCCTCTTCTGACTATCCCTGCAGGTCATTCATAAAATACTTCTTCACATCCTGGAAAATATTAAAACATTGAAAGGGGTGAGCTCAGATGCTCAGTAAGGATAACAATAATGCGGAAGCTTTCATAAATAAACATAAAAATTTAAGGCAATGTATAACTAAAACAAAAGCCTTTTAAACTTGAACATCAACATAATATGGCAAAAGTAAAATGAGATAATGCCATTCACTTCCTCACATGGATATTCTACTGGTCGAATAATCACATGCAATATCAATAACCACTTTCATAATGAGGGAATGTATAATGCCGGACATTCTGAAACATTTTGTCAAGGCCTCAGCCAAGACGTCTAAAATGATTAAGGCCTCGGCCAAAACCATAAATCAAATTGGGAAAGGGCCTCGGCCAATTCCACGTCTTGTTGTCTCATGAGACCTACCGATGCATCGAGGAGCTATAGCGGGCTCCACCCGTCACTTATTAAGTCCAATACATTCCTCATATGAATAGGTTTAAACATATCATAAACCATAACATAATCGTATCACATAAAACATGAATAAAGGAAACACAACATTTCCACATTTCAATCACAAGATATCAATACAACACATTGTTATAATAAAAACACTTTCAAAACCATTTTCAATACCAAAATAAAAGAAAGTTAAAACTTTGTATTTATTTTTCATTAAAAAAGAAAATGATGGCTTGTAGAGGAAGCCGAAACTCAAATAATGGTCACGGCGGTGGAGAAGTCGTCGTCGCCGCATAAGTACGGAAAGAAAAACATTCCCTTTTGTCGTTTAGAAAAATGCTTCGTATAAAAAAGATTCCTTTTGAATAAACGTAAAAGTCATAGGGGTTTATACACTGTATAAAAGAAAGTTGTGTATAAAGCCAAATATGCCTCAATGAAAGGGGATTGAGACGAAATCATTAAATAGATCATTTTTAAAATAAAATAGATCTATTATGTGTATTCACTATAGGTACACATAAAGAAAGTAAAAATACAAAATAGAACATAATAATATCATGACATAATTTGAAAGTAGGAGATTAACCCAAAGAAAGGATATTGGGTTAAGAAATTCCCTTACCTCGTGTCTGACTTGACTCAACCGTTCTTTAACCTCCTGAATAATAAACTAGAGTTAATATCTACCTTATTAAGAACCATTTTCAATTTCATTATCATTTTTATATCACTTATTACAATGTTATGAACGTTATGTAATTATTTAAGTTAATAACGGTCGTTTTGTCGATCTTTGGTACTTGTGTCAACAATAACCTTCTTATAATTACAAGTTGTTCATGTGGTGAAATATCCATTATATCCAGAATTATATTCATGATCTAGATATCATATATATCATATATATCCAGTATATACATTCATTCATAATATTACGTAACATTTAGAGGTAAGAAATGAAATGCACCGTTCATGGAGACGGTAAGCCGTACGTACGCATGAACGCTACTTTCATTTCTATTTCATATTTAATGTAATGAAATCATAATTATATAAAGTTATAATATAGTTCCAGTATAATATCATATATAATATCATTTACTCCATCCTTTATACATCCCACATATGGCATTAACGATTCACATCACTTTGAGGGGGCAGTAGTCCGCACTTCCTAAAATGTAATTATCGCGTTTTACCCATAATGGAAATCATAAAGTATGCCATAAATGAGAAATACAGAAGCATAAGTAAAACATAAACATATTATATATCATATATAAAAATAGTTACATCTTAATGGCCACCTTTGAAGGTGTTATATGAGTGTTGAACAATCATCGTTTCGTGAGGTAGAAATTCGCCATCCACAGAAACCGTATGTTCTTTAACCATTAGATGTAGGTGTGTGTAAGTGTATCTCGAATAATTCTTCTAAAAACATCCTAGTATATTGAGGATACTGGTTTTTTTACAAAAGAAATGAATAAAAAGAGTTTAGGGGGTTGGAGAAGAAAAATAAAACAAAACAACATTAGAGAAGACATTACCTCAAAATCGGGTAACTCTTTTTGATTTGAGCCAAAGGCTTCCTTGAGAAGAGTTCTTCCCAAAGTGAGGCTTCTAGGAGTAATAGAGGGAATGTGGGAGAGTATTTGGGTAGAGGTTGGCCGAGCCAAATGGCTTGAAAGTGTAAATGAGGTGGGAGAGGTGGGGGCCTTTTATAAGTGGAGAGGAGGGGCACTTTTTGAAAGATTGAAATGTTACATTATTTCACAATGCTTTTCGGATTCTAAAGGTCCCAAACTTATATAATTCGATGATAAGGTGATAAGGTTTCGAAATATCCTCATCTAATAGGCTTTGGACAAGTTTAGGCCTTGGATGTTACATTATCTTTTCATTTTATTAAAATCGTTAAATAATGAGGTCATCGCTGCATCATAATGATGTCATAAATAATTTACTTTATTTAATGTATAAAAATTATAAAAAAAATACTATGATGTAGGAAATCGTTTTAGCTTTCTAATGAATATTTATAGTCAAAATTTGGACTTGTGTAATCCCACTTAAAAACTGTTTTAGTAAAATAACTCATGTTTGTGTCAATTTAATTTTAACATTAAATAAATATATATTAATGTCATTTTCCAACCAAAGTGGCTCCATGGGGTCCCCAAGTTGACCCATGAGTTGTCTTGGTCGTCCATGACTCATCCAATAGGATTTGGACAAGTGTCAAGCTCATATCATATTATTAAAACATTATTTTTACCTTAAACTACACTAATTACCTCTAATCGCGATTAAGAACTTGAAAGTTACTATTCACCAAAAAATTATTTTAATCTCATTGAACCACATTTTACTTATTAATGACAACCATGTATGTCGGATTTTTGAAAATCAAATCACAGAAGTGGTAATATTTTATTTAAATGAAAAATCAGTTATTTAACTACCACTTAGTGGTTTCACTATTCATCAAAAATTGAAGTTTTTCAGAACAAGGCCAAAATTTCACCCTAAGCTATAATTGATATTCCGAATTCAAAAATGATGTCTATTTTAAAAAATTCCAAACATATAAGTTGCATTAATTAATTTTATAATTAATTCCCGCTGTTACGACAAATAGCGAGTTTTTAAGAAACAATTTATATCAAAAGATTGGCAATTGTTTATGTCCAATTTCAATGTTAAATTAATTATAATGACCACCATTGGATAAAATGGTAAAAATATATTCTAATTATACCTTAAAACCACTAAATAGTATAACTTATCACTATAAAAAATTTTGATTAAAAAAGCTTTTTTAAGTATTTTTCACTATTCATAAAAATTTGGAAGTTCTCGGAAAATTATAAAAAATTCAACATAGGCTAATTTCAATATTAGGAATACAAAAATGAAGTCCATTTTGAAATATAAAATTTCTATAAATTTAAAAGGTGGTTATTACTATTCATAATGGCTACTTTGATTAGTCGCGGTGTTTTAGAACTCGAACTTGCGTACAATGCAAGCTATTGCATTATTGAAAGAGAGGCGTATCATGGAAGCTCGGGGTGTTACATTCTCCACTCCTTCAATAAATTGCGTCCTCGCAATTTGAAATTTTTCTTTGAAAATAAAATGTTGAAAAGAGAAAATACCTTTGAGAAAAACCCACATCGGAAATAAGGTTAATAAATATATAACATTAAAAGAAAGCAAGATAAGTACAAAGGTCACCCGATATAGCCCATTCTAAGATTCTATGAAAATATGGATATGGAGGAGAAACAAACCATCAAGGTCTGATGGAGAGTTATAGAAAACAGGATTAGGAGAAAGTTTAACCACAAGAAAATCACAAACTTGTGATTAGTTAAACTGTCATTGAATTCCCAATTGGAAAAGTTAACCGACAATATTTTTGTTTTAAGTTACCTTTTATAATGTTGAGGAATTTATTTAGGAGATTTACTAAGAACGTAAGGGAATATACATACTTGTTATGTATACTTTCATTCGTCAATAAATTTTTACCACAAACCCAACTTTTACTCCAAATGGTAACGAAACTCAAAAATATTCTATTTATCCTAATTGTATAAGGTTCCAAATGTTAACACATACCATTTAGATTAGTAAAACTATTTTGTAATAACCAGGGACTTCCTGTAGGCTAGTGGTAGGAAATAAAGGCTTGTCGCACTATGGTTGTGGGTTCGATTCCTGCAGCTTTGTCCGACGCGACGGTTTATGCCCCACCCTGTAGGTTGTCCTTTTCCTAAAACTATAGTATTCCAAAAATAATCATCAGAAATTTTTTAACCTTAAATTTACTATCCAAGGTTCAACTTAGTCCACTCCAACCTTTATAGTTATCCAAAATACCTCTGTCCAGACTTTCTCTAAAAGGTCTCTAAATTCCAAAATCAATTGTAACATCAGATTCCCCAAACAAATTAAAGTTTCTCTTTTGTCACATACTAAAAATATGATTACCTTCATCATATTAAAAACTTACTGAAATCAACAAGTACTGCAGTAAAATCCTTATATATATATCACATTATTCTAATAACCAGAATATAATCCATGAGTCCAAAAGCACCATTACATTAGTTATTCTGCTTCAACTGTAGTAACAACATAAGATTGTCCTTGATCCCTTGGCCTTTTCTGAGGTAAGTTTCCTTGACGCTTAGGACATTAATTTGCATAATGCCCCATTTCCCTACAATTGTAGCATTCAACATTGATAGCCTCTTTCTTTCCCTTGCAATCACGAGCCTGGTGACCCTTTTCTCCCCATTTATAACAAACTCCCATTCCTTTTAGGCATGTACCAGGGTGATTCTTCCCACAATTATCACATAATGGAAAATCCTTCTTTCCCTTTTTCCATTTATCTGTCTATTGTTCCACTGTTCTCTTCATCTCTTGCTTTACTTTGTTGTCATAAGACTTAGAGAATTCCTTTTCTGTCTTGATAGCACACGAGACAATATCTTCGTATGATGAGAAGGATTGTGATACTAAAGCTCGACGGAGAAATGGTTTTAACCCATCAAAGAAACGATCAATCTTACTCCTTCGGTTACGTATATAATCAGCAGCATGCCTCACTAACCTTGTAAAGTTAGCCTCATACTTTGCGACACTCTCATCCTCCTTCTGCCTCAAACTCAGAAATTGCCTTTCCATATCTGCTCGATGGTCACGAGGAAAATATTTTTCTAAGAAAAGCTCTTTGAACTCCCTCCATTCCATATTCGATATGCCATCATCTTCCTTTGTGTTTTGAATCAGCAACCACCACTGATCGGCATCTCCAGTGAGGCGGTAAACTGCCATGACAACCTTCTCCCTTTCACTACTCCCCAAGGCATGGAATATTTTCTCTATGGAATTTATCCATTTCTCAGCTACTGTAGGATTTGTACTCCCATTGAAGGTTGGCGGTTGTTTCCACATGAAACGGTCTAGCATTGATCCTCCACGTTGCGGATCAGGGTGTTCCATATGAGTAAGGTTATTATTCATAACCTGAGTGAGTTGTCCCAGTATGGTAATAAGTTGATCAGCACCAGTTGTATCTCCAGATCCACAATAATTATCTTGAGCAGGAGGGAAATCCCTACACGGAGTTCGTGCATTGATACAGTTTCCATTCCTTCCACTAGGAACCATTTCTAAACAATGGCATAAACTAGATTAGTTTATGAATCGAAATACATAATTTCATACTTGTTAAACACTTTACATAAATTGAACTATTTATGGATATAATCCATAATCATAAAAAGAAACGTTTTCTTTGAGGAAGTATGTACTCATAACCCTTCATAGTGGTTTGTAAATAAAATGAGAATTATCCTAAGCATATCCCTCGGGAGTGTCGTAACCAAGAGTGCAGCAAGGCCCGTTGTCGTGCACCAGTTCCCGTTTGAGTCTAGCTCAAAGCGGTGTTTTCGGGTTTTACCCCTAGGTACATCTGTGCCAGATCCGCCTCTACCTGCTCGTATCCAGACAGGGATGTATTGCTCGGAAAACTCACAAAATCTCTATAATACCAAAATTCTAGGAAGTTCTTCTATACTAATCCTTAAAGTCTATCTTCAGGCTATGTGCTCTAATCAGAGTTTATCTAAATCTAGCTTCCAAGGTTAGTACTAAACTGCCTCTGATACCAACTGTAACGCCCCGACCCCAGCTACCCAGAGTCGGTGCATTACTTCGTAACATTGGCATGATCACAAAAGATCAAGTCTCGAAAGACCGATTAGTTTAGTAGCCTTGGAAACACTAGATACATTCATAAGTCTTACATTACATCATAAAGTGAAAAACTAATAACAAAGTCTTCATAGTCCACACTCATATCCTCTTCTGACTATCCCTGTAGGTCATTCATAAAATACTTCTTCACATCCGGGAAAATATTAAAACATTGAAAGGGGTGAGCTCAGATGCTCAGTAAGGATAACAATAATGCGGAAGCTTTCATAAATAAACATAAAAATTTAAGGCAATGTATAACTAAAACAAAAGCCTTTTAAACTTGAACATCAACATAATATGGAAAAAGTAAAATGAGATAATGTCATTCACTTCCTCACATTGATATTCTACTGGTCGAATAATCACATGAAATATCAATAACCACTTTCATAATGAAGGAATGTATAATGCCGGACATTCTGAAACATTTTGTCAAGGCCTCGGCCAAGACGTCTAAAATGATTAAGGCCTCGGCCAAAACCATAAATCAAATTGGGAAAGGGCCTCGGCCAATTCCACATATAGTTGTCTCATGAGACCTACCGATGCATCGAGGAGCTATAGAGGGCTCCACCCGTCACTTATTAAGTCCAATACATTCCTCATATGAATAGGTTTAAACATATCATAAACCATAACATAATCGTATCACATAAAACATGCATAAAGGAAACATAACATTTCCACATTTCAATCACAAGATATCAATACAACACATTGTTATAATAAAAACGCTTTCAAAACCATTTTCAATACCAAAATAAAAGAAAGTTAAAACTTTGTATTTATTTTTCATTAAAAAGGAAAATGATGGCTTGTAGAGGAAGCCGAAACTCAAATAATGATCACGGCGGCGGAGAATTCGTCGTCGCCGCATAAGTACGGAAAGAAAAACATTCCCTTTTGTCGTTTAGAAAAATGCTTCGTATAAAAAAGATTCCTTTTCAATAAACGTAAAAGTCAAAGGGGTTTGTACACTGTATAAAAGAAAGTTGTGTATAAATCCAAATATGCCTCAATGAAAGGGGATTGAGACGAAATCCTTAAATAGATCATTTTTAAAATAAAATAGATCTAATATGTGTATTCACTATAGGTACACATAAAGAAAGTAAAAATACAAAATCGGACATAATAATATCATGACATAATTTGAAATTAGGAGATTAACCCATAGAAAGGATACTGGGTTAAGAAATTCCCTTACCTTGTGTCTGACTTGACTCAACCGTTCTTTAACCTCCTGAATAATAAACTAGAGTTAATATCTACCTTATTAAGAACCATTTTCAATTTCATTATCATTTTTATATCACTTATTACAATGTTATGAACATTATGTAATTATTTAAGTTAATAACGGTCTTCTTGTCGATCTTTGGTACTTGTGTCAACAATAACCTTCTTATAATTACAAGTTGTTCATGTGGTGAAATATCCATTATATCTAGAATTATATTCATGATCTAGATATCATATATATCATATATATCCAGTATATACATTCATTCATAATATTACGTAACATTTAGAGGTAAGAAATGAAATGCACCATTCATGGAGACGGTAAGCCGTACGTACGCATGAACGCTAATTTCATTTCTATTTCGTATTTAATGTAATGAAATCATAATTATATAAAGTTATAATATAGTTACAGTATAATATCATATATAATATCATTTACTCCATCCTTTATACATCCCACATATGGCATTAACGATTCACATCACTTTGAGGGGGCGGTAGTCCGCACTTCCTAAAATGAAATTATCGCGTTTTACCCATAATGGAAATCATAAAGTATGCCATAAATGCGAAATACAGAAGCATAAGTAAAACATAAACATATTATATATCATATATAAAAATAGTTACATCTTAATGGCCACCTTTGAAGGTGTTATATGAGTGTTGAACAATCATCGTTTCGTGAGGCAGAAATTCGCCATCCACAGAAACCGTATGTTCTTTAACCATTAGATGTAGGTGTGTGTAAGTGTAGCTCGAATACTTCTTCTAAAAACATCCTAGTATATTGAGGATACTGGTTTTGTTACAAAATAAATGAATAAAAAGAGTTTAGGGGGTGGAGAAGAAAAATAAAACAAAACAACATTAGAGAAGACATTACCTCAAAATCGGGTAACTCTTTTTGATTTGATCCAAAGGCTTACTTGAGAAGAGTTATTCCCAAAGTGAGGCTTCTAGGAGTAATATAGGGAAGTTGGGAGAGTATTTGGGCAGAGGTTGGCCGAGAAAAATGGCTTGAAAGTGTAAATGAGGTGGGAGAGGTGGGGGCCTTTTATAAGTGGAGAGGAGGGGCACTTTTGGAAAGATTGAAATGTTACATTATTTCACAATTCTTTTCGGATTCTAAAGGTCCCACACTTATATAATTCGAGGATAAGGTGATAAGGTTTCGAAATCTCCTCATCCAATAGGCTTTGGACAAGTGTAAGCCTTGGATTTTACATTATCTTTTCATTTTATTAAAATCGTTAAATAATGAGGTCATCGCTGCATCATAATGATGTCATAAATAATTTACTCTATTTAATGTCTAAAAATTATAAAAAAATTACTATGATGTAGGAAATCTTTTTATCTTTCTAATGAATATTTATAGTCAAAATTTGGACTTGTGTAACCCCACTTAAAAACTGTTTTAGTAAAACAACTCATGTTTGTGTCAATTTAATTTTAATATTAAATAAATATATATTAATGTCATTTTCCAACCAAAGTGGCTCCATGGGGTCCCCAAGTTGACCCATGAGTTTTCTTGGTCGGCCATGACTCATCCAATAGGAGTAGGACAAGTTTCAAGCTCATATCATATTATTAAAACATTATTTTTACCTTAAACTACACTAATTACCTCTAATCGCGATTAAGAACTTAAAAGTTACTATTCACCAAAAAATTATTTTAATATCATTGAACCACATTTTAATTCTTAATGACAACCATGTATGTTGGATTTTTGAAAATCAAATCACAGAAGTGGTAATATTTCATTTAAATGAAAAATCAGTTATTTAACTACCACTTAGTGGTTTCACTATTCATCAAAAATTGAAGTTTTTCAGAACAAGGCCAAAATTTCACCCTAAGCTATAATTGATATTCCGAATTCAAAAATGATGTCTCTTTTAAAAAATTCCAAAAATATAAGTTGCATTAATTAATTTTATAATTAATTCCCGCTGTTACGACAAATAGCGTGTTTTTAAGAAACAATTTATATCAAAAGATTGGCAATTGTTTATGTCCAATTTCAATGTTAAATTAATTCTAATGACCACCATTGGATAAAATGGTAAAAATATATTCTAATTATACCTTAAAACCACTAAATAGTATAACTTATCACTATAAATTATGTTGATTAAAAAATCTGTTTTAAGTATTTTTCACTATTCATAAAAATTTGGAAGTTCTCGGAAAATTACAAAAAATTCAACATAGGCTAATTTCAATATTAGGAATAAAAAAATGAAGTCCATTTTGAAATATAAAATTTCTATAAATTTAAAAGGTGGTTATTACTATTCATAACGGCTACTTTGATTAGTCGCGGTGTTTTAGAACTCGAACTTGCGTACAATGCAAGCTATTGCATTATTGAAAGAGAGGCGTATCATGGAAGCTCGGGGTGTTACAGAACCCATAATCTAAATGGGTATATGATACTTCACCTCCTCCCACCTTCTATAACCATACCTTCTCTAACTTTGATGGTGTAGGTGACCCAAAACAACACCTCAAACACTTCATATCCTGATGTGGGATGATGATGGGCCCCTGAGATCAATTAGTGGCCATCAAGATGATGGGTTTTGTATAGAATCTGGCATGACGAGCCTCTTTTTGGTGCAATAGTCTACCAGCGGGATCTATTGCTGGATGGGAAGATCTTCATCATCGGTTCCTTTATCAGTTTGTTTTAACACTGAAGAATATAATGATCGTCAACTTGATGAACTAAAATTAGAAAAATAATGATAGTGTGTTCAATTTCATAGTAAGGAGGACATGTTTAACCTATTAGTTCAGTATCCCCTTTTCTTTGGAGAAATTGTTGGAACTCTGTGATGAAATCTCAGGGATAAGTTGTAGACACCCCTAATCCCCTTGAAATATCCAGGAAGGATATGAGATTTCACTAAAATGGTGCAATGTCATGAGTAGATTATTCAAAAAACCTGATCCAAGTCTTGAATCATGCCCTCAAAATAGGGGAATAATCTAAGAAGATAAGAAGTTGTGGTTGTCACTCTCAAGCCAACAACGGTGCCCATCCAAGCACCCTAGGAAGCTTTGAACTGCCCAGCACCTCCTGTCGACCGAAAGCCACCGCAGAATCTCCCTTGGCCTAAAGCACAAGGAAATCATGGTTACCCAAGATTTTTGGAACATATGAAAAAATTATAATCTTTATGAAATGAACAAGTCCCAGGTCATTTATTAGCATCCATTGATAATAACCTTCTGACACTCCCGAATCCCAGGATGAATGATGAAGTCAACCTCACTAATCATCCTGATTACTTACCTTTACACCAACGGCTGGGTAATAATATCAGGAATTGTTTCATCTTTAAGGAAATCCTTCAAGGAATGGTCAATTTTGGATAGGTGTTGTTAGAAAATTCCCTGGAGCATGTGGATGGTATAACCATCATGCATTCAGATGAAGAGGACAGTTTGAAAAATGTTCTGGCTAGGCGAATGAAAAAGTTTGATAAAAGGATGACTTGAAACATAGTTGATTGGGCTCATAAAACTCTTAAAAAATACTTGTGTAAACTTTCAATATCTTTAACACTCAATAAGGAGGCATCATATGTGCTTCCCACAGGTGGGAGTGACCACTAGAAGTAGGAAGAGACAGAGGAGGAAGATACATATTTCACTCCAAAACAATCCCTAACTCTTGCAGATTTATTCCTTGCCACATCTACAACATAGGAACAACCCCACCAAATGGAATCCTAATCGTATGGGGATATTATCTTTGGTTATTTAAACAAAATACACTTGAAAACCCCATTCTTCGACGATGAGTATGCCCCCAAATATGGTTTTATAACATATAATTGAGGAATGGGAGGCCAAATGCCCCAGAGTATAGGATACATGGGACAATATAGACATGGCCAGATTCAATATTTCAGTCATATCCCCATTGAGGATATATATACTGCCGGGACTCATAGGAAAACACTCCATCATTCCCAAAAGAGGCAAGGAGGTTCCACAGATCCCTCCAATAGTATCCCAAATCCAACTATCTTGTATGACCATTTAGAGGGGGTTCAATTCGATCAACCCAGGAAATGAATAAGTACATTGTGACCTACACCACTAGAAGAAGATACTCCCTCAACCACCATGAAAGCACTAGGTCTACCCCCTCATATGCTCCATCTCCTGAATCACATGCCCAGAAGTAGCCCCATACCGGGAAGCACTAACAACTAGAAAAAAAATTTGATGTTAGGAAATATCTAGATGTAGTCCTAGCTAAGATCTAAATCATTAATGTACTTAATCTTTCAAAATAACTCATGGATGAACTTGTTGATGCCCTTCAGATCCCACATGAATTCGAGATAGAAGTCTTGACCGCCAAGGTCTATCGAGTGGAGACCTTGTCCTTAGGATGTCATGTTTCCATCTCATTCACCAATCAAGGCTACGAGGAGGTCATCAAAGATAATATCAAATATTTTTACATTTTGGGAAGGTTTAATAATTTCAATGTCCAAATGTTATAGATTGATAATGGATTTGGTATCAATCTAATCTCAGTTCAGACTCTATGATGTTTGGGGTATAGCAAAGGCGAATTATCCTGTACAAAGTTAACCATTCAAAGATATTATAAGAATTATAAAAGGCCTCTTGGGAAGATCAATCTCAAGGAACAATTTAGGGAACTCACATATGAGGTTGAGTTTATGGTTATCTAGCAGGACACCACATATAATATCTTGATCAGAAGGACCTGGCTCCATATCCACTTGGCGATACCATAACATTCCATCAATGTAAAAATGATAGAATACTAAATGATGAATATGTCCCCTTCGAGACATGAGGATCCACATATTCCAATTAATATTTCTAAAAGAAATAAGGTAATAAACCAATAAAATCTGAGGATATATAGTTTGCACCTCCCAATGGATTATGGACCTCTCATGTGAATTCTTGAATTTTGTTTGATGGTGATTATGAGCTCCCTAAAAACTTGGTTGGAGTATCAGATTTAATCCTATAAGTCAAATACTCTTCAATAATTATCAACAACAACCAGCTATGACATATCTCTACAATGATTTATAAATCAAGGGACGACAATGCCTCTTTAAATAGCCTCCCTCACATGATACCGATGGAGAGGCTCCTAGACTTCCATCTTTAATTGAATAAGTCTCCACAGACTCAGAAATGGATAAGGATGATCTCAAGAATGCCCCTAAAACATTTGAGGAAGGTGTATCTACCACTATAGATGAGCTCAAATAGATAAATCTTGGAACAAAATAAGACTCATGACCTGCTGTGATTAGTTCCTATATGCCCCTTGAAGAGAAAGATAGTTACATTGCATTTCTGAAGCAGCACCGATATCTGTTTTCCTAGAATTTTATAGAAATTCTTGAACTCAATCCATATTTGGCTACACACTGTCTCATATTTCCCAATAAGAATAGAGGATTCCAGTAGGAATCTAGAAGAATGCACCCATCTCATGCCACTAATGTAGAGGCTGAGGTTGAAAAAATGATGAAAGTCAACTTCTTTAAATAAGTGAAATAACCACGGTGTCTTGACAACATCATCCCCATCAAGAAGAAGAACATGAAGATTAAGGTATTCATTGAATTCAAAGACTTTAACTGACATTTCCCAAAAGATAAATTCCTATTACAGATCCCAGAACATTTGGTTGATGCAAGTTCTTGATTCCAAGCCCTTTCCTTTATGTACAGGTACTCGAGGTACAATCAAATCAAGATAGCCCCCAAGGATGAAGAATCCACTACCTTCAGAGTGAATCAAGGGATATTTTACTATTAGGTCATTCCCTTTGGATTAATGAATGTTGGAACCACATATCAGCATGCCATGAATCACATCTTTAATCCATTTTTGGGAAGGATAACTGAGTGTTATATCAATAACCTGGTCATCAGATCCCGATAGTGATGTGATCACTTCACGGATATTTGAATAATCTTTGATAGAGTTTATAAAGATGAATCCTATAAAGGGAACTTTTGGGGTAACATCAAAAAAATTACATAGCATTTTGGTATGCCACCACAATATTGAAGTGGGCTCAGAGAAGACCAGTGGTATTTTAGAGATGTCACCTCCCAAAAATATCAATGAATTGAGCGAACACCAACTGCACCTTGCCTACATTTAGAGATTCATAGCCAACCTAGATTGAAAATATCTCCCCATAACTAAGATAATGAATAAGGGAGTCACCTACTTATGGGATGATGATTTCCAAAATGCCTTTTAATGTCTCAAGAAATACTTGCAGCACCCACTGGTTCTGATGCCTCTAATGGAATGGAGTCCACTCATCTTATATTTGGCCACTATGGAACACTCATTGGGAACTATCTTCACATATAAAAATGATGTAGGAAGAGATAATAGTCTCTTCAACCTTAGCCAGATCATTCTAGGTACCGAGACTATATATTCTGATGTTGAAAAGAACAGCCTTGCAATCACCTTCATGGTGAAAAATTTTAGAAACTAATTGTAGAACCATGAGGTCCGTATGGTATAACGTGTCGACCCGATCAAGTAAATCCTTGGCTGCCTTATGTTGACAGGGTGGTTGGCTTGATGGGTGGTCATTCTGTAGCAAAATGACATTCAGTTCATATCTCAGATGTAGGTGAAAAGAAAAGCCTTGAATGATATCCTTAAATCACATCCTACCCTAGAAAATACATAGGATTAAACCTAGATCCTAGATGAAGAGGTCTTCTATGCTCATGTCATTTCGTGGACATGGGAGATGTACTTTTATGGAGCCTCCTAGAGTCTAGTCGGCACAAGAATGGAAAACCTGAAGCTCAATCAGGTTGATATAGGGATTTTGTTTGTCTCTCCCAACAAAGTATATTTTCCTTACTACTTCTCACTATCCAAATGCTGCAAAAATAATGGGGATAAGTACCAAGCCCTCATCAATGTATTAATACTAGCTTTATAGCTATACATATACTACCTAAATATCAAAGGGGACTCCAAACTAATGATAAAGAAGATTAATGGAGAGTATTCCATTAAAAGGAAGAGATTCCCCCTCAATAGCTATGTTAGGGGATTGATGAAAAAATTTCCCATTGATCCCACCTTAAATTACGTTCCCTGATTATAGAATACTCATGCTGACACACTAGCTAACCTAGATGACGTCCTCTCCGACCGTTATTAGGAGGATGAAACCTTCCATATCACACACTGAAGAATGGTCACATTGATCATCATAAGTGATTTGAAAGAGATCAATCAGGTCAATATTTCCACAGTGATTGATGAACGAATGACCAACACTAGTCAGATGGATCCTATAATCAGTTATATTTGAGATGGGAATATCCCTACTGATCATAAAGGACATGAATAGATTTAGTACTAGGCATCAATCATCAATCTGCAGGACAGACAAAATGAGAAAAAAATACTCTACAAATGTGGTTTTGATATGATTCTCCACATGTACATAACAGAATGAGAGGTTCTCACCATCATGGAGAAAGTACATGATGGCTCTTGCAGTGCCCATGAATCTAGAACTCGACTCTCCCACAAAATTAGGAGGGTTGGATACTACTAGAAAACCATGATATAGGACTATGTAAAATTCACAAGGAAATGTGATTCATTCCAGATTCATCAAAACATCATCCATCAGCCCTTGAAAGTTCTGCATACGACTAAATATTCTTGGACGTTTTCTATTTAGGAGATAGACATTATGATTCCATATCCCCCATCCATAGCTAAGCAGTTCAAGTAAATCCTTACTGCTATAGACTTATTTTCCAAGTGGGTCAAGGAAATACCCCTCACGGAAGTTAGGAGGAATAATATCATCAACTTAATGAAATCCCATATCATCACAAGGTTTGGAGTCCCTCACACAATATTGAAGAACAACATCATAAAATTATGTTCCACATAGTTGAAGAGGCTTTACGAGGAGTACAATATAGATTCCAATAACTCATCCCTATATCATGCCTCATCCAATGGACAAATAGAGGCCTCAAATAAGACCCTATTGAATTTAATCCAGAAGATAGAGAACAAGGATAATAATTCCTGGTCGGATAAACTCCTTAATTCTTTATGGGCTTACCGCACTGCCACGCGTACCACAAGGAAAGAGACACCAAACTCATTGGTGTACAGGACTATGGTAGTGTTACCCATATAGGTATAGCTTCCCTCACTCCAAATATCCATTTACATATAACTATCAGATGATAAAAAATTTAAAAATCAATTGAATGAGTTGGAATGACTTGATGAGAAGAGCCTGTACACACTGCACAACCTTGATGTTCACCATAATCAGATTGCATGTGCCTTTAATAAAAAGGTTCACCTCCATTCATTCCTACAAGTAGAACTTGTGCTGGATCTGAGAACCCCAATGATACTTGGATTGAATCCCCCAAAAATATAGCCCAAATGGGAAGGACCATAAATCATACATAAGTTCCATCACAATGGATCCCACTTATGGTCTATAATCTATTGGGAGCATGTCACACCACAAAAAATGCAAGATATATCATGAAATACCTTTCATAGCCTCCATTATAAGGGAATCCACATCGGTGTAAGTTCATTAATTCCTCCTAAATACGTGATGTTAAACTATACAAGTTCATCATGGCAACAAAACGTTAAACTACACAACATTCTTCATCCTGACCACATGATGTTAAACTATATTGATTCTATCCTTGTCACTAGATGTTAAACTACACAGTTCCTTAAAAACTATGTGTAACTCATATCCTATCTCACAAGATATGTAGTGTTGTCAAAAATTTTATTTTGTAGCCCAAACACATGATCCTTTTCCTTTCATGCCGAGTGATCTAGTGTCTTTACCACATGAAATTAAAATGCATGGACCCAGAACACCCCCTTCATGATGGGTGGCCCAATTTCCTCACCACATGACATAAAACTGCATGGATCCATGATATTTATACCCATTCACATTTATTCTCCTATGACCTTTCCACATGATGTTAAGATGCATGGTTCATCTAGAACTAGGTACTACTTGATTCTCACTTCTAATGAGATACATAGGGATGCGTAGACCCTTATCTTGGTTCATCCGCTAAATGATGAAAAATACACATATTTTTATGCGGCCCTTGTCGCTCCATGTTTCTCACATAGAGAATGGCTCACATGGGTTTATAAATTATAGAAAAGTCATCCCTGCACGAACAGGGCGTATCTGCCTCCACAGGCTCTAGTCCTCAATGCAAGATGCTAAAATGCAAGGCTATCTATAACTACTTGTGGTTTGATTCTCATTTTCATGAGATAAATAGTGAAAACCAGTCTCTATCTTTGTTCCCAACCAGAACATCTCCGTTTAGTCATGATGGTTTACCTTCATCCCCACTACATGACATTAAAATAAATTGAATTTCTGAAACAACATGTGATTAGATTCTCATTCTCTTTAGATACGTAGTGATGTTCAAACATCCACTCATGGACCCAGCTATAATTTCCCCATAAATTCGAGATGGCTCACCTTCGTCCTTGGTGAATGACGTTAAACTGCATGGAACATCTAAAATACATATGTCTTTATTCTCAACCTCATGAGATTCGTAGTGATGACTAGATCTCCAATCCTAATCCCAACTATAACCATCAATAAAAATAATTCCCACCTTCTCATACAGGCCAGACCTGCATCATGTATTTCACATTATAGAACTATATGTGGATTGATTCTCATCTTCATGATATACATAGTGACTCCCAAGCCTCACTCTTTGGGCCCAAATATAACATTACCACTTTTCATGATGGTCTGCATTAGTCATCACCACAATAATCTAAACATCACGGCTTCCCATAACTATGAATGGCTTGATACTCATCCTCATGAGATACATAGTGATGCCCAATCCATCAAATTTGGGACCAACCACAACATTCCCTCAAATTCACATCGGTTCCTGCATCCTTACCACATGATGTTAAAATGTATAGAAGTGAGTCCTTACTGCATGATTTTAAACTACGTGGAAGTATATCCTTACCACATGACATTAAACTACATGGAAATAAGTCCTTACTTCCCAACAATAAACAGCATGGAAAATGTCTTTGCTTTATGATGTTAAAATGCATAAAAAAAAATCCCCACTACATGAAAATAAATTGTGTAGACCAACTCTCTTTTTTTCATGCTTCACAAAAGGGCCATGAGAGACTTACCTTAGTCAACCATAGTACGGGGTGCTTCCACTATCATTCAATAGAACCTCAAACCCATATACCATTTTTCATGTCTCATGCATCTCCAGTCACCATAATCTTCCATGGACTTAGGAAGTGATATCTAGCTTCAAGGAGCCATTGTTTGACTATGAATACATGCCTATGGATCATGCATATGCGCCTATGACCATCAGCCAAATGTATCACTATAAAAAAGTACATTCTAATTCATGCGAGTCGTGACATCATCGCAATAGTAGTCAATAACCCAGCATGTATGAACCACTCCCTGTATGACTATCCTATATCATCACTCTTGACCTGAGAAGCTTGAGTCGTGATTTAAAACATCTCTATTATATGCTAGAGAAGATGTTGGAGTACTCTTATCCCTGACAATACTAAATAATATATTGTGTATCATCCTCCATATTAGGTCCATGTCAGTGATGAACATAAACCACCAACATTTTGGTCAAAGTTGAATGAACTTAAACTATAGCACATAATGGTTTAAACAACAAGACCGTAAACTAGTAACAAAAGAGACACAAAACTTGTTAGGTAGAAAACCCACAAAGGGAGACCTAAGAAAAAGTGAAGTCCACAACCTTTAAACTCTTCATCCTTATAATTTAGAAAAAAATTGGGGCGCAACCATAAAAGGAATAAATCTCACAGGGTCTGCCTTATATCACTATTAAAATCCAAGCTATGCTCACGGGACCAACCTTCCCAGGAAAAAGTTAGAGAATCATTTGTAACATCTCCTTGCCACTAGAATGTGTTTGTTGGGTGGTGACACAACTTTTAGGGTACTCAAACACTCCTTGGATTTTACACTTTCCACAAATCACACATCTTGATTTGGGTGTCTCGAATCACCAAAACCTTCCATGGTCCTTGGAAAGGATATTTTATTTCATGGACCCTCTGATTGACTATGCATACATGCCTATGGCTCCTTCATATGTTCTTATGGACATCAACAAAATGTATCACTATGAAAAAGTACATTCAAATTCTCATAATCCCTGATATCATCGCAGAAGTACAAAACAATCCAGTGTGTCTCAACCACTCTCTTTATGAATATCCCATATCTTTCTCTAGAATCGAGCACTCCATATCATGATTTAGAATCCAAGAAACAAAATATATAAGAGGATTTTATATCCTGATTGTTACGTCACCATGTTTCATACCCTTTCTCATGTAAGGACTACAACACTTCATTTCCCAACCCTGTATGACCTACACTTTGTGATTCCAAAGCACGAGTCGTAGGACTTGAACTTCTTGGTAAGAGATGAATTGTACAAGGATGCTAAAAAAATCCGAAATAACTTTCTTCCTATACCCAACTTCATCATCCAGACATTTGTGTCTTCCGAAATCTTTCATGTCCCTCATAAAGAAGTGGATATCTTCTTTCTCTTGTCGTGATACTGACACATAATGCCCATATCCTTCTAAATAGAAGAATCTTATCCTTTCTAGAAAAGATATTCAATAATTTTGATCCTTAGAAACACCACGACAGAACTAGGCATTCCATAATATAATGGGACATACTCAGAATGTCTACACCATCTCATATTAATGGACTCAAACATTCAGGTTATTATTTGCACCATCCATAGTCCAACTATCCAGGTAGGTCTAGTATCCCTAGTATTCTGACCCCAACCATATTACATCCATAAATAACCCATATCCCATAGAAGAGATACCCGAATTCATGGAACCTTTTCTTGACTATGATTTCATGACTATGTATCCTGCATGTGAACCTACGGTTTTCAACCAAATGCACCATTCTACAAAAAGGGCATTCTGATCCTCAGGATTCTCTGCAGTACCATGGAATAACCTGAGACCTTAGTG